>CM040124.1:298286881-299600852 GCA_022559845.1 Amorphophallus konjac | reverse complement strand
CATCCGCCAACAAATCCAAGATTCTCTGACCCCGAGTCTCCACCATCCACCTCCACATATCAACCTTCACCCTTCACGTTCCAACCCTACGCTCTCCATGAGTCAGCCCGCCATGATCAACCTTCCGCCACATATCCCTCCATGAGTCTACCCCCCCACCTCTACATACCTATATGCCTCCGCATATCAACCTTCCATGAGTCAGCCTCCTGCGTCCGCATACCCATCTCCGTCTCCACCCCCGGTCAAGGTCACACCACATCCCGAGCAGGTGGATGCCGTCTACATACCTCCCCACTCCATTCCACATATGCCTTCAACCAAATCCCACATCTGCCAACCACACTCCATTACCTATGCAACCTCCGCTTACCTCACCATAACCTTCTCCACCACCTCATACCCCTCGGCATCCGCCTTGCCCGAAGCGGCTCCTTGTCCTCCGTTGCCGGAGTGCTTTAACCACGTTTTTAAAGGCTTTGATGGCCACTCACATGTTTGTCGCACTCTCGCGCCTGTGCCGTTGCCGGCCCGCGATCGGGAATATCTTCATATTGTGATTTTCACACGCCAGCAGGGGCATTTTGTTGAGGATTGTCCCGAGTTCCGAGAGTATGTTTATGACCTGGAAGATAATAAAAGAATTGATTGGGCCGCCATGCGTAAAGTTGTTTTAGATCTCCGCAGCAAGCAGCAACAACAAGAAGCACCGCCCAAGCAGCCGTCTCCATCTCTACAAGACCGGGGGCACCCCAGTGATTCTTCGTCTAGCGTTGAACCCGCTCCATCACCCACTACTTCTCCTACTATGTTACCTTCGCTACCTCCTATCCAATCTCTGCAACCTCCACAAACCCAAGCCTCTGCTCAGGCTAGTGCCACCTCACCTTCTTCTACTTCTTCCACCATTACTTCCACCCCCAATGTCGTTCGGCGCGTTGTGTCGATACGTCGACGGTGGGCACCACAATCCCCTCCTTCATCCTTGCCATGTCCACTTCCTCCATCGACCACATCACCATCTCCACCATCCTCTCAATCGCCTACACCATCTCCGCCACCCTCACCATTGCCTAAACCTCCATCATCCCCCTATCACCTTTGACCGAGCCTGAGCAAATTTTGCCTTTGCACACCCTCAACCCGAGGAAGTCATACCTCCACCCTTACCTTTGCCTCCACCTAAACACACCAAACCCGTTGAAACCCCCGTGACTTCTGAACCTACTCCTATCCCCATCTTCCACCTATTCCCACCCCACGGAGCGGGTGTGC
The DNA here is from genome assembly GCA_022559845.1 of Amorphophallus konjac. Lineage (NCBI taxonomy): Eukaryota > Viridiplantae > Streptophyta > Magnoliopsida > Alismatales > Araceae > Amorphophallus > Amorphophallus konjac. Next base: position 299,599,577 of record CM040124.1, on the reverse strand, counting down.
GTTGCCCATGGTGCCCCTTGGGTCTAATCCCCTGGGAGACAACAAGCCAAGTCAGGATGATCATGCCGGCCGTAGCATTTCAAGATCCAAGACTTCATTTGCCGAATGCCGATCCGCATCCTGGTCCCTAGTATTTGGGGAGTTGAGCCTACACTCCTAGTGAAGATGGTTGACAAGAAAGAGTTTCCCTTGAGTTGATGCCAATTTCTTCTCGAGCAAGGCCGGTGGCAATCTCTCTTTGCTCGCCGAGAGTTCATTGTTGATGCTATTATTTCTCTCGCTCGCTATTGCCATTCAGATGACAGGCCAAGAAGGGTTCTCTAACCCGTTTGTGCTAACGCATACGGCTGTGAACGCGTCACGTGGTGGACTGAGAGAGAGAGATGGGGTTTCTCCCTCTCTGAGTAATAAAGGGTGAAAGAAATGAGGACAAAACAATGAAACGCGCGCTATAGGGGATATGAAAGAACGGTGGACAAGTACAACTACAGATGACACTCTAATGGAGACAGAAAGAATTTAGACTGACCGAACTCCGGTACATGGCGGAGATAGGGGTCCGAAGACCCTCTCGCGCAAACTGAACCCCTTCCCGGTAGGCGTAACCCACCGTTCCGAGAGCAGCTTTTCAGATACCGAATTCGAGTCCTTGGACTCTACGTAATAGAATTTGACAGACGGGAAGACACGTAGACTCGGAAATTGTAACGATATATCACTCCTCGAACAGTTACCAAGAACAGTATGAACAAAAGCACCCACCGCAAGACATTGGTCTTTGCGGGTTTTAACACAATATTGTAATATGAGCAGTAATTAATAGATGTATCTAGAAAAACCCCCCCCCCCCCTGCCGAGACATTGGCCTTACGGAATTTTTAATAGCACTATAAATAATGAATAAAAGTATCATATATACACCACCACGAGACATTGACCTCTGCGGGCTTTTTAATGCATTATAAATAATAAATATAAATATAATATCACCCACCACGAGACATTGGCCTCTGCGGGATTTTACTATAACATAGATAATAAATATAAGTATATAAATATATAAACCACCACGAGACTGTGGCCTCTGCGGGGTTTTTACTGTGACATAAATAATAAGTATAAGTATATAAATATATAAACCACCACGAGACTGTGGCCTCTGCGGGGTTTTCTAATGCGACATAAATAATATAAATTATATATATATATATATATATATATATATTATATATATATATATATATATATAAATATATATATATATATATATATATATATATATATATATATATAAACCACCACGAGACTGTGGCCTCTGAGGGGTCTTTACTATAATATAAGTATATGTGACAGGAAAGGAAAAGGGATCAAATAAACCGCCGCGAGATGTTGATCTCCACGGGATTTTAAAGCGATGATAGGGGAATGCTGAAATTAAATAGTTAGGAGTTAGAAAGTAAAGTGCAGAAAATAAAATGCTGAAATGGAAACGGTCGCGGGAGGTGACCCACCGCACCAGTTAGGAATTAGATATACAGAAAGTAAATCACAGAAACCGCCGCGGGGAATAATCCTCCGCGCGGGTGAGGCCAAAGACAGAAGAAGATAACCGCTGCGGGAAGTAACTCTCCGCGGGTGTTATTAAAAACAAAGATGATCAAAATGGAGCGCGCGTTAAGAGTGTTGTGATCGCCAGGGACCGAGGGTCTCGAGTGGATTGATCGCTTTTCGCCTTTGACACGGGGTTATGCGGGCTCCAACTTCCTCTTCTTTCGACAGGCCGAAGAAGAGGGCATTTTAACTGGTTACCCCTACACAAGGAACAAACAGAGAAAAAAATAACTAAATGAGAATGACGGCGTGTAGTACCAATCCTCAGTAATGAAACTGTAAATAATATAAACGAACACGTACCTGGTTGGTGTTTTTAAAACCCCTTTATAATTAAAAGGGTGGGAGATGACATGATGAAATGCGCAAACACAAAGACACTCACAAGCTAGGCCCTCTCGGAGAGAAAGGCATGGCACATATGCTAAATGATGCATGGAACATAATTGATTGACTAAATAAAATAAGAGAGGGGAGAAAAGCTTATCGAGGGAGACCGGCAAGAGCTTTGAGAAAGCCCTCAATAGCACGAGCACAGCACGACGAAGGAGCTTCCGAGCGGACTTCAGAAACTAATTAAGCCAGAAGGTAAGAGCACACACACATGAGCATATACATATGAATGACAAGTATATTTAGAAAACATATGTACATAGACATATTAATGATATTTAACACATACGTAAATACAAACCTATATAAACATTATGTAAACTGGTCAGAATAAAAGAACAGAAAATTGAGAAAGAAGGCGAGAAAGGGAGAGAGAAAACTCTTTTTTTATTATTTATTTTTAAGGACTTTGTTTTCAGAAGAAAAGGATGATATATATATATGATAATATATATATATATATATCTATATATATATATTGTATTATGTATATATATAATGTATATATGATATAATATATACAGGAGAGAGAAAGAAAGAGAGAGAGGAGAGAGGGGATGAGAGGGAGGAATAAAAAAGGGTGAGAAAGGGGGGCGGGCTAAAGACAGAGAGAGAAGGGGGAGAGAAGGAGGCAGAGGGTGAGAGAGGAGGGAAGAGAGAGAGAGAGAGAACCGAGAAGGGGGAGAGAGGGAATGAGAGAGAAAATGGCGAGAGAAAGAGAGAGAGGATAAAACAAATAAAAAAAATGAAAAGAGAGGGGGGGTGAGAGAGAGACACGGGAGGAGAAAGAGAGAGGACAAAAGAGAGAGAGAAAGAGAGAGATCGCGATCGGGAGGAGAGAGGGAGAGAGAGAGAGAGGGGGACACGGCGGGAAGGAGACGGCCGGGGTCGACGCGGAGGGCGGCCGTGGAGGTTTGCAGACGGTCGCAACGGGGAGAGGCGGCCGGTGCGGTGGCGGGGCGAGCGGCCGGTGCGGTGCCGTGGGGTGGCTGCTGCACTGGCGGAGGGGCTCGCGGGGACTGCCGGCGGTGGACGTGAGGTGGGGGAGAAAAACCGACGGCGTCCGCGGCGGGAGTTGTGCGGCCGGACGTGGGCGCAGTGCCGGTGAGGATGCGTCGTAGGTGGTGAGGGTGAGGACTGGAGTCCGGGATGACGAAGGCGACGCGGCGGGGCGGCCACGCGGTGTCGGTGTAGTGCGATCACGGGGACGACGTCGGAGTGGATGCGGAGGAGGTGCTGTCGGGGGGTGCTGCACGTGGGCGTTGGCGGTGTGCACCGGCGGGGAAGACGACAGTAGTCGTGGAGGTCGTAGCAGTGCTTCACGGCGAACAATGGTTGCAGGTGGGGCGTCCGGCGACGGTGCAGGTGGGGGCGGTTGGCTTGGCAGCGGCGGCGTGGTGCATGCACGGGAAGAGGCCGGGAGCGGCGCTTGCGCTGGAAGGTGGCAGCAGCGGTCCGGTCCACGGTGACGACCTGGAGAGGGTGGCGAGGTGGTCGACAGGGCGACGGTGGTTGGCGGCTTGGGGTGCCGAGAGAGGGAGAGAAAATGAGAGTGTGAGGTTGTGGTTGGGAAAGTTTTGGCAGCGGAGGTGGAGGTTCTGGAGAGGAACGGCTAAAGAAAAAAAAGAGAAGTAGTGGGAGAGGGGTTCACCGTGGTGGTATATGGGAGAGAATGAAAACGTGGCTGTGGCTATGAAGAGTGGTGGCAGTGAGGGTGTTGAGAGGGGAGAGAAATGAGAGTGTGGGATGGGTGTGTGTTGGCTGGGTCACGGTGGCGACATGGGGGTGGGCTCGCATGCAGTGGGGAGGAAGAGTGGAGAGCGACTGTGGGTGGCTAACGGCAGTCGATGGCGGCGTCGGGGAGGATGCAGCAAGGTTGGCGTGCTTCAACGGCGAGGTCACCGCGGCTGGGTGAGGCGAGTGGAGAGGGGGGCGGCGGGCCTGCAACTCGATGATGATGAGGACAACGACAGCGGTTGGTGTCACGGTGGTGACTTCACGGCGGCGGCATGACGGGCGTGGACGTGGCCGATGGCGAGGGACGACGATGGCAGCGACCGTCGGAGGGGATGCTCCGACGTGGACGGCAACGCAGCAGCAACTACGGAGGTGGTGGTGGCTTCATGACAGTGAGGGCGTGAGTGGAAGAGAGTTCGAGAGGAAAGAAAGCCGAGAGAGTAAGAAAGAGAGGGAAGAGAGGAGTGGGTTGGCGGTGGTTTGCTGCCGTGGGTTGTTAGGTGTCGGGTTGAGAAGAGAGAGTGGAGGGGAAGAGGTGTGTGGAAGAGTGAGGTGAGGGAGGTCAGTGCAGTGGGAGGTGAGGGTGCGGTGGGGTTCGCAAGGGAGATGGGAAGCGAGATACGGTGAGAGAGAGAGGGAGTGTCTGCGGATGTGTGATGGGTGTGTGTAGGGAGAGGGTGAGGCAGTGAGGTGGAGGGAAAGAAAGAGACGGAGAGGGGATTACGTTGGAGTAGAAGGTAAGAAAACAGGAAATAGAAAGAGACGTTAGAGAGAAAAATGGGTAGGAATATTATTTTTTATATTTTTATATTTTATGTTTGGTTTGTTTTGCTTGTTTTTTTTTGTTTTGTTTCTTTTTTTGCTTTTTATATATATATATTTATTTATGGTTATTATATTTTTGCTTTTTAATAAATATATATGTATATACTAATCACTTATATATATATTTATATTTATGAAAATAAATTTATTAAAGAAAATCAATTATATTATTTTTACGTAAACACAACTACACACATTTTTTTGGAATTTTATTTTTTCTCTTTTTATTTATTTTATATGGACACATATTTTAATTTTCTCCCTTTCACAAAATAATGCAATTTAACCATAATTACGGAAATCACTCAAATAAAAGAAAATGTAAGCCACTTCAGGGCATTACGGTACAATATGGGATTTACTCATCGTAACGTCAGAAATGGCGTGTCTACAGCTGCCCCGCCTTGGCATCCACTTTGTAGGGGAGGGGCGTGTAATGGAATGAAACGAAGTGTATTGGAATGAAATGGAGTGGACTGAAAAGTCGATGCCAAGGTGTGATGAGACACGCTTCTAACATCACGCGATGGGAATCTTTCCGAGTTTCACGAAGCAACCTTGAGGAAGGTCTCCGAAATCAACGATTGTTTGGATGGTAAACAAACTGGAAGGACATTGTGTGCGCTGGGGCACGAACAAACTAAAAGGACAAACTTCACAGTGCGGAAGTACCTGGGTCGTAAACCTCAGGTTTCACCATTGGGGAGCGGTTACCCGCCATTGTGGAAGTGCTGCAGCCAAGGTGGGTCCGAGGGAAATAAACGATGATTGGAGACAAATCCAAACAATGGTTTCATCCAGAGAAACGTCCCAAGGCAACCTCGGAGAACTCAGTACTTGACTCGGAATGGAATATCCCATATTTAAGTAATTAAGCACAGTAGCTCACACAATCAAAGTAAGTGAATGGTTTTCCACAATGAACTCAAAGTCCTACATGAATGCATGCTGGGTTTAAAAGAAAAATAAAACAAACTAAAATAGAAACTAGCCAAGGATAATATTGCTAAGCTGTGGAGAGTGGGTCAGGATACCGACCCAATGAGCTGATACTGAGCCGGGGCCCGTTTATCCACGTACCGACTCATCGAACGGAACCATCGTCCCCATTCTATCACAACTTAACGGCCTATCCGTACGTCCTGAACTCCTCCGGGATCATCACTGTTTTTGTTGAAGGGGAACTCAAATCCCGGATTTGTCCAAGGCGTAAGGTCCTTGGCATGCTCTAGTAGCGTAAATATCATACAATACAATGCATGATAAGGGGTGACCACAATGATTGAATGATTAGGGGACAAGGCGGGACAAGGTGGGGCATCGGTGGGACAGTGGTACCCCACTCGATAATTAACATAACAAAACAAAATCACAACTATACAAGCAAATTATCACACACAACAAAACGAAACTGCCAACACTGTTCCTAGATTCCTTTCCTCACTATAAGTATCGCCCCTTTGGCCTTAAGAAAATGCATTCAAGGGCGAGTTAAGAAAGTTGAAGCTTAGGAGGAGATCAGAGTTCGAGATGGAAGGCGAGTCTTCCCGTCCCGTAAAGAAAAGCAAGCCCAGCAACGAGTGCAAGCGGCTTACTGACTTCGAAGGGCATCTTAGCGGGAGAATCCAGTCTCGAATGGTGAGTTACCATTTCTTTTTTGTGTTTCTGCAAGACCTTCTTACGCTCATTTTCGCCTTCTCCACTTTTCTATTTCCAGCCGTATCCTCTCTTTCCTGGCCCGAGGAAGTTTTCAAGGTTGCCATGGCTGTCGAGACTCACTTCGAACATCTCGATCAGCATGAGGGCCATCATCAGAAAGTGGCATCTCCAAAAGCTCGTAACTCATGCCAAACATTACAACGAGATTCACATGGATTGGGCGGCTATGGGTGCACTGGTAGAGCTTTGGCACCCTCAAACCCATACATTCATTTTCCCCACTTTCGAGGCAACTATTCTTCTCGAAGAAGCAGAACTTCTTCTTGGCGTGAAGAAATTCCAGAGAAATGGCAAGGTAAAGGTTATGCGCATGCTAAGAAGGGTGACTTCCGAGGAGGTGCTCAGAAGCTTCATGCCGTCCGAAGCCATCAAGGGCGTCCAGACTCAGAAGGGAATCCATCTGCAAAAACTTGCAGATTGGGTCATAAATGCTCTTGAAAGGTTGACAAGTGATGATGATCGCATTGAAGGGCTTATGAAGGGATTCACCATCTGCTTAGCGGGTGCTCTCCTATTCCCTTATACTGACAACATAGTGGAGGAAGATCAGCTAAGTGCCATCTATGGAATTTGGGAAGGAAAGAGAGTGGGACCTGCTATCCTTGCTTATCTCTATAGCGGACTCACGGCTTCCAGTATGGGTAAGCCTCCTTTTGGTTGCGCACTCCTTTTGAATTGCTGGACTGACTTGCATTTCAAATTTAACCATCGTGAGGGAATGTCGTCTACTTCAAGACTCTTCCAACAAAGCCCGCTTCACCATATGGTCAATGTGTTAGGCTCTAGTGGTAGTATAGCAAATCGCGTTCCCTGGCTGAAGAAACGAGAAGACTGGCGGGCTCACTTCAGTACCTTTGAAGAGTATATGTTCACTCGTGCACCGACATGCTTACTCCCATATGAGCTTCTCACGAGGTCTTCTCTTAACATGGAGCTCCAGCTTGTTGGCGCGTCTGAATTCATCCTTTACAACACGCACCGGTGTCATACTCAGATGGGCCTCCCTCGCCATTCATTCCCACTGCTATCCAAGCTTCCTTTAATCAGGAAAAGGGAGCTGGGCACAGGGGGTGACGCAAGAAATGTGAAGACAATCAAAGCGTCATGGAAGGCCAGCATTACACTGAGGGCAACAGAGTCTGTGAGTGAGGACGAAGAACTGCTGAAAGCTTATGTAATTGAGTTGGGGAAATTGAGGCCTGAGATGCCCAAACCCTAATGTATCTTATCTTGGAATAAATATGGAAGCTTTAATGCCTATTTAGATCCTAACTCTCTTCTATTTTTTTTCTTTTTTATTCCCTTTTTTTCTCTTTTTTCTTATTTTTTTGGCACAAACATCTGCAATAGCCAGTGCTAGGTGATAGCCAACCATTCCGGACAAGAGCCAAAAACTCAAGGCAACTAGCATGAGGAGTTGCCCTGAGATGCCCGGGAGCTAAAGATTTCTCTCCGAATGGCTAAGAGAGAGATAAAGCAAGAGATAGTAGAGAGAGAAAAGGCAAAAATAGAGCAGCACAAGAGGCGCAGGAGATGGAGCTCTGAGAGAAAGAGCATCCAGACATGGCTCGCTCTGCAGATTGGAGGGGATTAGAGCTCGCAACAGAGGAGCTCCTGGAGTTGGTAGCATCTTCATCGGCAGAGCATAGGGCAGCTCAGCTAGCGGCCTCGACTTCAAGAGCTTCGCGGCCATCAGGGTCGCGAGAGAGACAGGAGGACGGCGAGGAGCACTGCCGAAGAGCAGGTGGGAACGCATGGCGCGACAAAGCGATTGCTACGTCACGGAACTATAAAAGGCCTCCGAGGGACTTCTTGCCTTGAGAGAGAGAAGAGAAGCGACCAAGAGGGTGATGAGGGTTAGTGAGTGACTTGTTCACTCACTCCCTTCTCATGACGGGCACAAACCCTTATATATATGTGCGAGTGAAATAGGTTGGTTTGAACACGGCTGGTTTGCCCTGGATATGTTCCTTCTGCTCTACAGCCTCTTCTCTACCACATGGGTTCTCGCGACGTACTCGACGAGATGTCTCCTTAAAACACGGGGCGGTGACTCACCGTAGCCATGATTTTCAAGGGGATCATCCACGGATTCCAACAATATCGGCCCGTGGTGCTCTTTTCCCACGTGAATGTCCCTTATTTCCTTGTTTGCGCTAAAAGTAGTCGCAATAGGACAAGGGACACGCGGAATCTTTGGACCGAATAGGAGTGGCGGGTCAACAAATCACAGCTCTGCTCCATTTACTTCACATGGCAAAGTGGCACGCGAGTGTACCGTGGCCATGACTTTCAAAGGAATCTACCACCAATTTCAACAACGTCGGTCCCTGGTCCTATTTTCCCGTATAAATGTCCCCCACTTTCTTCTTTGCGCTAGCAGTAGTCGCAACGGGACAATAAACACGGGGAATCTTTAGACCGCATGGGGAGGACAAGTCAACAAATCACGCCTCCGAATTGATCACTCCAGATGGCAGAGTGACATGCGAGAGTAAAGAGAGGGTGACTTGTCGTAAAGGATGTTGCTGGGGTGATGGTGATAGATCCAGATCACCTTCTTTCCAATCCTATAAATACCTCCCCTTTCGCTCGACTTGGAAACACCGAAGTCCTGAGAGCAGACTTGAGGAGTGCAAATTTGTAAGGAAGGGAGGTTGCGAGTGTTGCTCACTTTTTCAGGATGGAGGGTGAATCCAGCTTTAGAGCAGAAGGTGAGTCTTCCCGCTCCTCGAAGAGGAGCAGATCAGGTAGCAGTTCCAGGAGACTCTCAGAAGTCGAAGGACAACTGAGTGAGAGGACCCGATCACAGCTTGTAAGTGGCTTCTTTGGTTTCCTTCCTTCATCCTTTTCTTCTCCTTTCTTGCTTAGCAATGTTCCCCTTTTCACTTCTTGTATATGTGCAGAGCATGATGCGCTCGCACATCTCTTGGGAGCTCGTAGTGGCAGCATATCGAGGTCTCCCGGACTTCCAAAAGGCCAGGCTAGACGTGATGGGGTTCGGTGCCTTCCTCCGAATCGAGCCGATAAAGCTCGACCTTGCCCTGATCCAAGCATTACATGAAAGATGGGATCCGGCGAGTCGGGCATTCCTGATGCCTTGGGGGCACATGGTGCCCAGTTTGGAAGATATGGTCCGCATTACGGGCCTCAAAGTGGATGGAGAGGCAGTGACCGGCGTCACTTATGCGGATTACCGAGAAGGTGCCCAGAAACTGTTAGGACTGGAACTCGATGGACGGAAGAACAGGTCAGTAGCCAAGACATCGATCATGGAGGTGTTAGGGCTTACTGACATCCGTCCACGGGATGACGAGTCCTTGGAGGAATTTATGGAAAGGGCAGAGAGAGGTGCCCGTGCTGTATACTGTGCAGATGCCAGCAACTGGGAAAGGACCAACATGGACCTGAGGAGGTTCCTCCTCTTTCTGCTGGGTAGGCTGCTACTGGGCTCCAAGGGAGACAACATACACTGCCGCTTCCTGGAGCTGCTCGTAGATTTGGAGAGAGTAGGACAGTACGCCTGGGGAGCTGCCGTGCTGGCACATCTATTTATAGGTCTGTCGCAAAGGACAGGCCGAGAGGTGATAATAAATGGGTTTACGCCCTTCATCCAGGTAAAAAATTATTTTTTTGTGGTTTTCGTTTTATGCTTTTTTCTTGTATTTGTTGATGCCAATGACACATGATGGTGTAGCTGTGGAGCTACTATTATATTCCAATGGGGAGAGCTCGACACTGTCGGCCAGTGACGATCCCGTTGGCTAGGCGGTGGCAACCCATCATGAGTACAGCACCATTATCCTACCAGCTGATGGTATCGAGACGGGAGCTGCAAGAGTTCCCTGCAGCGATGGTAGGATACTTTTTTCTCTTTTTATATGTATTTTTATTATTATTTATTATTTTTTTGTATTTTTGAGTAACTAAGAAGATATGTACAACCCAACATAGGTGAACTGGAGGCCTTACTTGAATATGGTCGATGTCGACCAGCCATGGGTAATTGGAAGCCGTGCCCGATTCGGACGGGACCTCTGGCTCCATTGCTTGAATGAAATTGAGCCACTAAGGCTACGATTAGTCATGAGAACCCTCGGGCTTGCCCAGGAATGGGTGGATATAACCTCCTCACCCAGCGTCGGGAAGAAGACGCGTGGGCCGGCAACCTGCGTTGATTGGAGGGTGCGCTTCCCCGAACAGTATGAAGACTGGCAGCGGGGTGGCACGCTCCTGGAATCACAAGCGCAAGACAGTGAAGATTACCTACGGCTCTATAGGGCAATGTATGCGGAGAGGCTCCAGCTTGGAGGGCTTATAGAGGTAAAGTAAAACACCATTTTTTTGTCTTTTATAATTTCCATTTTTTTATTTTTATTTGTGAACTCAAGAGCCATGGCTGTAGGATGCCCGTGACACCATAATAACGAACTTACGAGCTCGTTTGGCGGACACGGAGCAAGAGTTAACTGATACCCGAGCGGCTCTGGGTTCATCAGTAAGTGTATATATACATACTCCTGGCATGATTTGAAATTCATGGCGTTAACCATTTAACTGTCACCTCTCGTATGTGTACGCAGCGTGCCCAGCTCGATGTAGTTTCATCGGCAATGGGGGCAGACGGCGTTTCTTCCAGTCTATGGATTCCCACTTCAGAGTTAGATTCACTACACGAGCAACTTGCTCATGCCACACAGCGGGCTGCGGAAGCAGAAGGGATGCTTTCTGTACAGGTGAGAGCCTCACCATTTAAAATCCCTTGTTCAAGCGTTACCAGAAGCCTGAGATGAAACGTCTGGCAGGAGAAAGAAACGGAGGAGGCACTCGCACATGCCGCCCAGAAGGAAGCTAGAATAGCCGAGCTAGAAGAGGAACTGCAGCGTCGTCCAGGTGATGACTTTTCTAGGGACGCTATAGAGCTGAGGATCACCCTTCAGCTGGAGAGGGAAGACAGAGCGAGAGAACGTGCTGAGAGGGAAAAGGCCAAGGAAAGAGAGAAGGCCAAGAGGTCGGCCGAGAAAGAGGAGAAGAGGGCCCTGGAGGCCCAATTATTTGAATTGAAGACCAGTCTCGGCCTCGCCGAGCAGTGGCTAAAGGACGGTGAGGAACGCTACCGAAGAGCACGAGAGCGTGGCTTTCGTGTCAGCAGCTCTTTGGTGCCCCCGCAGATCGGCGCCGGGGAGTAGAGATCGAAGAGGAGCACAAAGCGGTAGAAGGACCGCATTCCATGATTGGATAGCCCCCTCAAGAGTGTCTCGTCCGGAGGGTGGCGGGACAAGTAATGTGGAGAGAGAAGGTGAAACCTGATGTAATCTCTTTGTTGTTTATTTTTATTTTGAATAGAAGTGAAATAAAGTGTTTTGTGTTTGATTCTCTGCTTCTTCCTGAGCTCTCGAATTCCTGCACACACCTAAGCAAACAAGTCAGTATTTCTGCTCTGACTTGCCCCTTGCTCAACAAGCAAACGAAGTTTTGAACTATCCTTGATAACGAGTCAAGGGGCAAGCCTTATTAACAAAGGCACTGATAAAAGATAATGATGAATGCGACAGACAAGCACACGGATGCAAACGATAATTTAAAATGAATGCTGCATACAAATGCGATCATGCAAAGATGTGATCTTTGTTTTTGTAGGTGTATATTAATTTTTTTGTGTTTTGTTGTTTGTTTATTATTATTTTTGGTCTTTTACATTTCCATTTTTTTTGTGCATATACATTTCTCTCCCCCTTTTTTTGGATTTTTTTGATTTTGTCATTTTTTTGTTTATTTTTGGCTTATTTATTATTTTTTTGTTTTTTACTAATGCATGATGACCAACCCATATAACATGTAAGTTGCACGAGAACAAGGGTTTCTTGCTAACCTCCCAGGTATCCTAAGTGCACATCTAGGTTGATTTGGGCCTCTAGACTCCTCGAATGATAATTCCGCCGGCTAAGACTTATCCTGATGACAATACCGTCATGCCATGCTTAGGCTCCCAGTTGCTTCCGACCACAGGGATTCACCCAAAAAATGTTCGAGGTAAATGATTTGCCCGACCCGGGTCTATTTCCTCACAACTCTAGATGGTATGTAATGGAACACCCTGGAACCCAAATGACCAACCGCGCGACGCTGACCCGGAATCAGACGCCGTCGCACCTATAGGTGACGCGCTTGCATTGGTCTAAGCCCGAGGTTAAACTAAGAAGACATTAAGGTGGTAGATAAAGGTCTTGACCAGCCAGAAACACGGAGACTCCTTCACGACAATGACTTCTGCTTTCAAAATGGACAACCATATGCTTGTGTTAAACAAGTCGCAAGCCTTGGTGGTCTCACCCTTTGGATACTCCATTTAGCCTTTATCTTCAGGGGAAGAAGGAAGAGTATTGGGGGTAAACCTCCTGAGAGGACCGGCAAAACCGTTAACCCGGCGAGCCAATAGAGGCACACTTAACTTCCCCTTTCGGGCAACTTCGGACTAACTCTCGAGCATTTACATCTCGTGACCCCTTTTGTGTAGAATTTGACTTTCAGTCAAAGGGGTTTCATTTAGTGGAATCAGGCACGGTCACGACCAGGCCTTTCTTTTGACTTTGATTTCCTGCTTTTCTTTTCCTGATTCTTTTGATGGATTTTTTGCGAGGGACATAGTATTTTGACATTATGGAATCCCTCTTGGATGCCTGCGGGGACACTGCCCTCTTCTCGTGCTCTGATTCATGCTCGAAGAATTGGATCCTACTCTCACCCTAGGGGTTGTGTTCATGTTTCCCATGCTCAGCGTTTTAAGGGCGCCGACTGTCTCATTCGGTCGAGAAGAAGAGAATAAAGATTTGAGCTTTCTTGGAGACCTTTTGAGTGATGCCCTACCATAAGCGATGCTATCAATTTTTTATAACACAGATGTGTATACATGTTGTCTTCTTTTGAGGGGGCATAGGCCGAACTGGCCAGACAGGGGTCTCCACGGTTCTGGCAAACCAAGACCTGAGACCTACCAAGTCTTAATGGGCCCTTTCCTAACATGGAGGTTGAATGCAATGACTTAACTACATGGTGATCTCCAAGCATCAGCATTTTGAATTTTCATTTTTTTTGGTCTTTTCTTTTTTTGTTTTATACACAAATTTTTGTGGTTTTCATTATTTTTTCATTTTTTGTTGTTTTTCTTTTCATTTTTTTTTGTCTTTTGACAGTATGTACACCTATCTAAGGGTAATACTTCTTAAGATAAAGCCCATTCCAAGGGCGGGATAACTCAACTCCCTCAGCATTGACTAGCCTGTAGGCGTTACCAGGATGCACAGCCTGAACCACGTATGGTCCTTCCCAATTGGGTTGGAGCTTAGAACGCGGCCCGCCAGGTTTTACAAAAATTCTTTTCACTACCATTTCACCAACTTTGAACTTTCTCTCAATAACCTTCTTCTGGTAAAAACGTGCGAGTCTATTTTGGTAGACGCGAGCATGCTCGGCAGCAACCAGACGTTTCTCGTCTAAGAGTTCCAACTGGGCAAGGAGAGAATCGCGACGTTCATCGAGGGGAAGGTCCTTGTCCAATTGTACTCTCAGAGAGGGAATCAGAATCTCATATGGAACTACCGCCTCCATCCCGTAAGTGAGGGCGAACGGAGTTTGCCCAGTAGGAGTTCGGATTGAAGTGCGATAGGCCCATAGAGCTTCGATAAGCTTCTCTGGCCAATCCGAGAATCTGCTAGACTCACAAGTTTTCTTTATGATTTTGATCAGTGTTTTATTAGTGGCCTCTGCTTGGCCATTACCTTGTGGATAATATGGTGACGAATGATGCAATGCAATTTTATACCTTTGGCAGAGGTCCTGAAGATCCTGAGAGATGAATTGTGGCCCATTGTCGGTGATGATAGTTCTTGGAATACCGAACCTGGCGATGATGTTCTTCATGATGAACTTGCAGACTGTGGATGCCTTGACTTCTGCATAGGCTTCGGCTTCAGCCCATTTGGTGAAGTACTCCGTTGCAGTGAGAATGAAGGATTTTTGCTTAGTAAGGGAGTTAGGATCACCAAGAGGACCAATGATGTCGAATGCCCACATGGAGAAAGGCCATGGGGAGGATACTGGATGGAGAGAGGAAGATGGGGAATGATCTTATCAGCGTGAAGTTGACACTTGACACACCTACGGACATAGACAACACAGTCTTCCTCCATGGTGGGCCAGTAAAAGCCTTGCCGAAGGATCTTCTTAGCAAGCATTTGGCTGTTCACATGGCCACCGCACACACCTGAGTGTGCTTCCTCTACACACTTCCAGGACTCATCATCATCAAGACACCTCAGAGAACACCAGTGAGGCTTCTTTTGTATAGCAATCCTCCAACCAATGTGTATCTCTGGGCTACTCTCCTTATAGCCCTCTTATCTTCTGCTGTTGCTTCTGTAGGGTAAGACTGGTCTTTGCAATATTTAACAATCTCATAGAACCATGGCTTCTCCTCATCAGCCAGTTCTTCCTCCAATTCAACCAACATAATCTCCCTCTTTTCAACAACTTCTCTATCCTGAGCCATCTTTGACATTTCCTCCTGAACCCTTAAATAGGAAGGGTTGTGAATAGCAGGGAGGATAAGCTTGTGGATAGAAACGGACAGAGCCCTTCTGCCCAGAGGAAACCTTAATGATGATGCCAACGAAGCAAGAGCGTCGGCCAGAATGTTCTGATTGCGAGGAACATGACAAAGACTAACTTGGTGAACAGTTTAGCGAAAGCAACAGTAAGCTCTTGGTATGGCTTGAGCTTGGGATCACGAGTGCGATATTTGGTGAGCACTTGGCGAAGGATAAGTTGACTATCACCTATGACTCGTAATTCGGTGACCCAGAAGGAATAGGCAAGGTTCAGACCTGCCAGAAGAGCCTCGTATTCAGCCACGTTGTTGGTGACTGGAAATGAGAGCTGGAATGCCTCTGGGATAGCGACACCTTCAGGTGACAAAAGGACAATGCCAATACCTCTCCCCTGGGAATTCAAAGCTCCATCAAAATATAATGTCCACATCGGATCATCAGACTGGGTAATGGACATTAGTTCCTCATCTGGAAACTCTGATTGAACAGGATCAAATTTGGGGAGAGGGTGGTGAGCAAGATGCTCAGCTATAGCATAGCCTTTATTGCCTTTTGCTGGATATAGATGATGTCGAATTGAGATAGAAAGCTTTGCCAACGTGCTAGCCTATCAGTAAGGACAAACTTTTCCAAGAGAAATTTGATAGGATTCATGCGAGCAATTAAATGGACTTCATGAGCAAGAAAGTAATGTTTAATTTCTGCACTACCCACACGAGGGCGGCACATGTCTTCTCCATGGCTGTATACTTTCGCTCACAGGGGTTGAGAGTTTAGACAAGTAATAGGTTGCCCGTTCCTTGCCTTCTCATTGATTTGTGCCAGAACGGCTCCCACAGAGTCGTCTAGGACTGAGATATATAGGATCAAAGGCTTATCTGGAATAGGTGGAGTGAGAACAGGCGGGTTGGCCAGATATTCTTTAATCCGTCGAAAGCATTCTGGCACTTAGAATCCCAACAGAATTTGGTCCCTGCTTTGGTCAACTCATAAAAAGGTCTACACCTTTGCGAGTGTTGAGACACAAAGCGGCGGATGAACTGCAACCTCCCGATTAATCCTCGAACTTCTCTCAGATTCTTCGGGGGTGGCATATCCCTAATCGCCTTAGCCTTGTTGGGATCTATCTCAATACCCCTTTTGCTCACAATGAAGCCAAGTAACTTGCCCGATGATACACCAAACACGCACTTTTTTGGATTCATTTTCAAATTGAATTCACGTGATCTTTGCAACACCTTTGCAAGGACCTCGGGATGTTCTGCCCTAGTTTTGGATTTTACCAACAAATCATCCACATATACCTCCAAATATATGTGCATCATGTCATGGAATATTGCCATCATAGCCCTTTGGTAAGTGGCTCCAGCGTTCTTCAGTCCAAATGGCATGACCACATAACAATAAGTTCCCCAGGGAGTAGTGAATGAGGTTTTCTCCTGATCTTCTTCTGCCAGACGGATTTGATTATATCCAGAAAATCCATCCATGAATGAAAGGGTTTCATATCCTGCCGTGTTATCAATCAACACATCAATATGAGGCAAAGGGAAATCATCCTTCGGACACGCACGGTTAAGGTCCCGGAAGTCAATACAAATTCTCACCTTTCCATCTTTCTTCATGACCGGGACGATGTTTGCGACCCACTGAGGATAAAGGACGACTCTTATGAACCTAGCTTTGTGGAGCTTGTCGACCTCTTCCTTCATTTTTAAAGCCATTTGTGGGCGGAAACGTCTTAACCGTTGCTTTACCGAGATGGACCCTGGTTTGAGGGTGAGACGATGCTCAACCAGAGTAGAATCCAATCCTGGCATATCCTCATAGCTCCATGCAAACGTGTCCTTATAATCCTTAAGAACCTTAACTAGTGCCTCTTCTTCAGATGATGGTAAATTATCACTTATGAGGACAATCCTAGGGTCTTCCTCAGTTCCCAGATTGATCTCTTTGGTAGACTCTTCTACAGCGGCTGACGGCTCGTCAAATCTGCTCATTCCACTAGCATAGGTGTCAGCCGCGTCCTCATATTCTTCATCCTCTTCTTCAATGGGGTATTCCTCGTCAGTGAGTTCATAGACCCCATACCCTTCATCAATCATGCAATCATTCTCACATTCTATTTCTGGCAGTTGGACGGGATTTTCTAGCAATTGGGGATGGCTAGAAGGGCTTGACACCTGGTGGCTAGATCCAAAAGGAATCGACGGGGAATCTGCCTACCCTTGGATTTCTTCTTAGGCACTACCCTTGACTTATTATTGCTAGCTAGACTGACATTTACAGAAGAAGAAAAAGAAACTGAAGAGGATGGTGAAGAATGTACAGGGAAAGACCCCTCAGACGAGGGGAAAAGAAGGTCGCTCAGGGGACCTTGAATGAGTGGCCCGTGAGTCGGGGCACACTCGTGGGAGATATAGGAGGTTTCCTCAAAGACAATGCGCTGTTGAGGAGTTGTGGAATTGGCATTTTTTTTTCATTTTCATTTTCATGTTTAATGACAAAACAATGGAAAGGACTTAGAGGAGATAAAAATGGGACTACAGCTAGAGGGTTGTGTAGCTCGTAGAGCAAATCATGATTGAAAACCTTGCGCGAGTTGAGAAACTCACGCAGGTAAATGAGTAAAGAAGGAGACCTGGGAAGATCATCAGACAACTGTCTGGCCCAGGAAGGAGACAGCAACAGAGGCTGTGATAGGTGGGTAGAGAAAATGACGGCTAATGAGCCGTCGGTGACAATATTGATGACGGATGATGATCCGTCGATGACAACACCCTCCTGACAAGGAGGATGTAGAGTTCTGGCATTAGTAGTGATATCCCTGGCATTTCGGAGATCAAAGACGACCCTTCTAGATGTGAGGCGAGAACATTCTTTCCAGTGCAATGGATATATCTGGTATGTCAAACCATTTATACCATTCACAATCCAGGTGGACAATCTTTCCTCTTTTAGGGATCCTTGAACATCCTTGAGCTAAAAACACATCCGTGACCCCCCAGGTGATTCAGGTGGAGGATCTCCCATCTGGACGATGGGCCCCTTTTTGAAATGTGAGGACAAAGTCCAAGTGAGGGGTTTGCCGTCTGATTCGAATGGCCCCTTAAAACCCAAGCCAGCTCTATGGATTGGCTTTATCTTTTGGAGTGGTCTCAGCCTTCCTTGCAGTTGTGCCCCTAACCTTTGCCATCTTGGTAGCCAATATTTCTCATAATCTCCCATCCTTTGGAGCGGAAGGGGAGACGTGAGTTTAACATAGGGAATGGCTTTTGTTGTGTGAAGGGAGCACGACAGGGGTCATACACATCCAACAAGGATAGTATGGGCCGATGAGTCGGCCAGACCGAAGGCAAAGAGGTGTTGATGGCATCCACCGTAGAACAGAGAGGCATGCTCATTACCTTAATAACCCATCCTTTGTATGGAAATTTCAAGCACTGATGATTGGTGGATGGTACAGCATTCATGGCTTCAATGTAGGTACGGCCTAGTATAGCCTTGAAAGTGGGATCCATATCAAGGATATGGAATTCCGTGAAGACTGATACAGGGCCTAGTTCTACATTGAGGGTAATCATCCCCATTGGCGGTCTTTTACTATTGTCATAGGCCGTGACTGTGATTGAGGAGGGCATGAGTTGTTCTTCATCAACCCCACATGCTTGAAGAGTACTCGGGGAAATCACATTTATAGACGCGCCCGTGTCTACCAGGCACGGATCCACTGATACGCCATTGATTTTCACCGCAATACACAACGCATATTTTCGAGCTTCCTTGGGGGCAAGCTCGTGATTATGGAACATGATAGGCGGTTGTGTATCAGTGGGCGTCAGGACTGTCGAGATTTTCTCCACAGGGAGATCCTCGTTCACCATGACTTTTTGGAGATATTCCCTTAAAGCTTCTTGGTGAGATGTGGATCTTTTGATCAACTCGAGGATGGAGATACGGGCAGGCGTCTTATCCAGATGTTTCAACAAGTCATACTGGGTCCCAGGGATGGACTCTTCTGACTGCTCTTCCTTATCTTTCTCGGGCCGAGATTGTTCAGGGGCCTGACTATTCTGGGGAAACACCCGGTGGAACATCCTTCCACTCCGGAGCACCATTGCTTGTGGGTCTTGTTGCACCTCTATGGTATTGGGTGTGGATTTTAACAAGGGTTTAAGGGGTAATAATGGAGGAATGGTTGGTGGGATAGGGGTTATGATGGGTGTAGGGGTTTTGATTAGGGGTTTGCTTGGTGGAGGTATAGTAGAGGTAGAAGGAGTCTCGGGTGAATCACGGATGATAAGGGGTTTAGATGGTTGAGGTAGATTAGAAACGGAGGTGACTTGGGGTGGATGATGGACGATAAGGGGTTTATATGATGGAGGGGGTATAGTGGAAGTAGAGGGGACCTCAAATGAATGGTGACTGATAAGAGGTTTAAACGGTGGAGGAGGAGGTTCAGTGGGGATAGAGGTGGATGGTGTGTCATACGGATAATGGGCGGTAAAAAGATTAGAAGGCGGGGGTAAAGGTGCGATAGAGGTAGATGGTAAATTAGAGGAATAAGAAGTGATCAAGGGACTTCGGGGTGAAAAAGGAGTGTGAGATGGCCTTTGGTGATGGACTAACGGTGAATTGACGATAGGGGTACGAATAAGAGGGCGTGATGGCTGTGGAACGGGAGAAGGACCAAATAGGGGTTGTGAGGGGGTTGAATGGTAAGAAGATGATGTTCGAAGGAGACGAGGAGGTTGATTGGTGGTATGACTGGTAGCAAGGACAGAGGTGCTTTCTAAATGACAGGTTTGCTCTCTTCCAACTTCCGAGAAGGAGGAAATCGGATTAACCTGGTAGTTGGGCTGTTGGTGCTCCGGAAGCGGGTTATGGATGATGCCCATATTAGGCTGCTGTTGTGGGGCCTGCTGAGGCTGTTGTTGTTGATGTGGTTGTTGTGGTAACTGTGGCCTAGGCGGAGGTCTCCTGGCCTTTAGGGTGGCGATGCATCGCCTCATTTCATCCCAATCGATTTCACCGAGATCATTCATGTCGTAAATGTAATCTTTGAAGTTGAAACAATTCTCCACCGTATGACCCGGCTGTCTGTGATAGACACAGTACCTGGAGGTATCAGCATTTGGGGGCCATGCAAACTTTTCTTTGGGCAAAGTAAGTAGGTTGGCAGCCATGAGGGCATTAAAAATGTCCGGCAATGCCTCGGGCAATGGTGGATAATGGGCTCTTTTGGGTCCAATGGGCCTCATCCGTTGTTGTGGTGGGCCGTAATTTCCCGGGGGTGGAACTTGGTGATACTGAGGTTGTGGTTGTTGTTGTTGTTGGGGATGAAAGGGTTGAGGCATGTTGTTTTGAAGGGGGTTATTTTGGGGTGGAGGACGATAAAGAGGTGGACCTTGTTGAAAGGGAGGTCGTAAAACCTGAGGAGGCCTTGGGTTAACTGGTTGGTTTGGGCTGCCAAGCACACTCACTTGCTCATTTATGACGACTCCCTCAGTTGTTCCTCCTTGAACACCGGTACCTGTTTTCTTAAACACCCTTGGCTTTGAGGGTTCAAACATATGCATGATGGGGGAATCTTTTAATTGGGTCTGGATATACCGAGCCCTCTCATAAAGTTCCTCCATCGTGGTAAGCTTATTCATGGCTAAAATGTGTCTAAACTGCGGGGTTGCATTAGACACAATCATCTTGACTTGCTCGGGCTCTGATAGGGTATCTTTTATCTTATCGGCCAGAGACCTCCACCTATCAGCATACTGGACAAAATCCTCATCTGACCTCATTTTCTCAGCAACTAGGTCGGTGATAGAAAGAGAGGGGCCGACCCTATCCTGGTACTTTTGTATGAATTTAGCTTTGACAATGTCAAAATCCTCAGCCTCACTTGGCTCTAGAGAATAGAACCATTCTAAGGCAGGACCATCCAATGACCTCCGAAAAAGGTAAGCCAGGGATTTTGGCTCATTCTGCCAGAAGGAGGATTCATACATAAAATCCTTGATGTGAATAGAAGGGTTACCCGTGCCGTTATACCTACGGTATGTAGGCATTTCGGAGGGAGGGAGATGAAATGTGGGAAGGATTGGCAGGGAAATCTCAGGGGCAGACCTCCCATCCACCACTTTCTTTAAGTGCCGAACTTGCTGGTCCATCTCATTGTATTTGTTGAGGAGTGACTGGGTGAGCTCCTCGGCGGGTGGAGGCGGGGCCTGCCACTGAGACTGAGAAGGCCTCACAGGGGCCTGAGAAGGGAGCCCTGAACCAGAAGGGTATGGTGGCCCACCAGTGACGGACCCGCTTGGGGTACCGTATGAGGGATGGCAGGGGTTTGAGACTGTAGAGGGGGGAATTGGTGAGAGGCGGGCTGTTGGCTCGCCTGTCCTTGAAGTGAAGAAGAAGGAGCGACATATACATGTGATGGAGATGTAGTAGCCTGGAGCGGCTGTTGGTAGGATGTGGGAGCCGGAGTTGACTCCTGAGGAGGGGGAGAAACAGACTTCCCCTTTAAAATGGCCTGAAAGGCCAGAAGTTGCTCAGGGCTGAGCTGTGTACTAGCGAGGGCACCCAAAAGGGAGAAGATATCCTGGGGTGGAGCTACCTCCCGTGGAACAACGGGGACCTCTTGTGAGGTCTCGCGGGAGGGGCCTGAGTCCATTGCGTGGACCCGTGGGTCAGCTGACTGACCACGACCTAATTGATTCTCTTCGGAAGAGTCGTGAGCCATTCCTGTAATTTTACCAGAGCGTAAATGCATACACTAGCAAACAAGTATCAGAGATTAACAGACAAGTGGATGATCTTACGCCATTTTTTTTGTTTTTGTTTTAACCTTTTTTTGTGTTTTGATTTACTTAATTTTTTTTTGATTTTGATTTTTCTCTTTTTTTTGATTTTAACAAATATAAAATTCACACTTAGTAGGAGGGACCCTAATTGCACTTTGTTTTACCGCCGTGTCAGCTAGGGGCACTCGTCTCACCACGAATAGGTAACTAACTCCGGGGTACTTCAGTGGTACAACCAGCCCAGTGAACGAAGAGGGAATCCTTCGCTGTCGGGGACTTACGGAGGTCTCAATGGAGGAGATCCTAGTCCGTCGAGAGGAATTCCCGACGGAGAGTCCTTCCTTCACCGAGAGGGGTTAATCCTTAAATAAGTAAAAGAAAGAAAAGAAAAGGGGTAAATGCATGAAATGCAGTGCTGAATAAAAGATGTATAACGCACAAATACCAGAGATAAACACACAAATAGAACAGAGATAATCACAATAATATAACAAGGATATAAAAGCAATAAACAGATGGAGTAGGATACAACCGTTCCTCTTTCCGAGACACGTAGATCACTTGAAAAAAGAGAAAGGGGCCCTAAGGGTGCACGTAGTGCACGAGGGGAATGACGTAGCGCACGTGGGCGCAATAAAGAGGCGGGGCACGAGGATGCCAAATAGAGGGGAACAAGGAGGCGGGGCACACGAGGGTGTCGAATGGAGGAGAAGGGGCACACGTGGGTGCCGAATGGTAGGGGAAGGGGCACACGTGGGTGCCGAATGGTAGGGGCACACGTGGGCGCCGAATAGTAGGGAGGGCACACGTGGGTGCCGAATGGTAGGGGCACACGTGGGTGCCGAATGGTAGGGAGGGCACAGGTGGGTGCCGAATGGTAGGGGAAATGCACGTGGGTGCCGAATGGTAGGGAGGGCACAGGTGGGTGCCGAATGGTAGGGGAAATGCACGTGGTGCACGAGACAACGTTATCCTCTCAAGTAACCACAAAGGACCGGGGGAGTGCATGAGGTGCACGAGGGGAGTGAGCGCACGGGGGCGCAATAAGGAAGGGCACACGTGGGTGCCGAAAAGAGGGACACACGTGGGTGTCAAAAGGAGGGGCACACGTGGGTGCCGAAAGCTTGTGGGTAACCAGAAAAGCAAAAAGCATGTCCCACCGTGATCGCCAGAGATGTGAACGCGTCACGTGGTGGACTGAGAGAGAGAGATGAGATTTCTCCCTCTCCGAGTAATAACGGGTGAAAGAAATGAGGACAAAACAATGAAACGCGCGCTATAGGGGATATGAAAGAACGGTGGACAAGTACACCTACAGATGACACTCTAATGGAGACAGAAAGAATTTAGACTGACCGAACTCCGGTACATGGCGGAGATAGGGGTCCGAAGACCCTCTCGCGCAAACTGAACCCCTTCCCGGTAGGCGTAACCCACCGTTCCGAGAGCAGCTTTTCAGATACCGAATTCGAGTCCTGGGACTCTACGTAATAGAATTTGACAGACGGGAAGACACGTAGACTCGGAAATTGTAACGATATATCACTCTTCGAACAGTTACAAGAACAATATGAATAAAAGCACACCACCGCAGGACATTGGTCTTTGCGGGGTTTTAACAACAATATTGTAATATGATCAGTAATTAATATATGTGCATCTAGAAATCACCGCGAGACATTGGCCTTACGGGATTTTTTAAAGCAATATAAATAATGAATAAAAGTATATATATATACCACCACGAGACATTGGCCTCTGCGGGGTTTTTAATGCATTATAAATAATAAATATAAATATATATATACACCACCACGAGACATTGGCCTCTGCGGGGTTTTTACTATAACATAGATAATAAATATAAGTATATAAATATATAAACCACCACGAGACTGTGGCCTCTGCGGGGTTTTTACTGTGACATAAATAATAAGTATAAGTATATAAATATATAAACCACCACGAGACTGTGGCCTCTACGGGGTTTTTAATACAACATAAATAATATAAATAATAAATAAATAAATATATATATATATATATATGTATATATGTATATATATATAGAAACCACCACGAGACTGTGGCCTCTGCGGGGTTTTTAATGCGACATAAATAATATATATATATATATATATATAAACCACCACGAGACTGTGGCCTCTGAGGGGTCTTTACTATAATATAAGTATATGTGACAGGAAAGGAAAAGGGATCAAATAAACCGCCGTGAGATGTTGATCTCCACGGGATTTTAAAGCGATGATAGGGGAATGCTGAAATTAAATAGTTAGGAGTTAGAAAGTAGGGTGCAGAAAATAAAATGTTGAAATGGAAACAGTCGCGGGAGGTGACCCACCGCACCAGTTAGGAATTAGATATACAGAAAGTAAATGACAGAAACCGCCGCGGGGAATAATCCTCCGCGCGGGTGAGGTCAGAGACAGAAGAAGATAACCGCTGCGGGAAGCAACTCTCCGCGGGTGTTATTAAAACAAAGATGATCAAAATGGAGCGCGCGTTAAGAGTGTTGTGATCGCCAGGGACCGAGGGTCCCGAGTGGATTGATCGCTTTCGCCTTTGACACGGGGTTATGCGTGGCTCCATCTTCCTCTTCTTTCGACAGGCCGAAGAAGAGGGCCTTTAACTGGTTACCCCTACACAAAGAACAAACAGAGAAAAATAACTAAATGAGAATGACGACGGTGTAGTACCAATCCTTAGGTAATGAAACTGTAAATAACATAAACGAACACGTACCTGGTTGGTGTGTTTAAAACCCCTTTAGAATTAAAAGGGTAGGAGAATGACATGATGAAATGCGCAAACACAAAGACACTCACAAGGGAGGCCCTCTCGAGAGAAAGGCATGGCACATATGCTAAATGATGCATGCAATATAATTGACTGACTGAATAAAAATAAGGGGGAGAAAAGCTTATCGGGGAAGACCGGCGACGAGCTTTGAGAAGGGCTTCAATATCACAAGCACAGCGCGACCGAAGAGCTTCAGAGCGGACTTCAGAAATGGTTAAGCCGGACATAAGAGCACACACACACGAGCATCTACATATGAATGATAAGTATATTTATATAAACATGTACTTAGACATATTAAAGATATTTAACACATACGTAAATACAAACTTTATAAACATATATGTAAACTGGTCGAATAAAAGAACGAAAATTTGAGAAGAAGGTGAGAAAGGAAGAGAGAAAAATCTTTTTTTATTATTTATTTTTAAGACTTTGTTTTTAGAAGAAAAGGGATGAGATATATATACATATGTGATATATATATATATGATATCTATATATATATGTATTATGTATATATTATATATATTTATATATTTATATATATATAGGGGAAAGAAAGAGAGAGAGAGAGGGAGAGAGGGGATGAGAGGGAAGAATAAAAAAGGGTGAAGAAAGGGGGGGCTAAAGACAGAGAGAGAAGGGGGGAGAGAAGGAGGCAGAGGGTGAGAGAGGAGGGAAAGGGAGAGAGAGAGAGAACCGAGAGGGGGAGAGAGGGAATGAGAGAGAAATGGCGAGAGAAAGAGAGAGAGGGATAAAACAAATAATAAAAAATGAAAAGAGAGAGGGGGTGAGAGAGAGACACGGGAGGAGAGAGAGAGAGAGGACGAAAGAGAGAGAGAAAGAGAGATCGTGATCGGGAGGAGAGAGGGAGAGAGAGAGAGGGGGACACGGCGGGAAGGAGACGGCCGGGGTCGACGCGGAAGGCGGCCGTAGAGGTTTGCAGACGGTCGCGACGGGGAGAGGCGGTCGCTGCGGTGGCGGGGGCGAGCGGCCGGTGCGGTGCCGTGGGGTGGCTGCTGCACTGGCGGAGGGGCTCGCGGGGACTACCGGCGGCGGACGTGAGCTGGGGGAGAAAAAATGACGGCGTCCGCGGTGGGAGTTGTGCGGCCGGACGCGGGCGCGGTGCCGGTGAGGACGCGTCGTAGGTGGTGAGGGTGAGGACTGGAGTCCGGGATGACGAAGGTGACGCGGCGGGGCGGCCACGCGGTGTCGGTGTAGTGCGGTCACGGGGACGACGTCAGAGTGGACGCGGAGGAGGTGCTGTCGGGGGGTGCTACACGTGGGCGTTGGCGGTGTGCACCGGCGGGGAAGATGACGGTAGTCGTGGAGGTCGTAGCAGTGCTTCACGGTGAACAATGGTGCAGGTGGGGCGTCCGGCGACGGTGCAGGTGGAGGGCGGTTGGCTTGGCAGCGGCGGCGTGGTGCATGAACGGGAAGAGGCCGGGAGCGGCGCTTGCGCTGGAAGGTGGCAGCAGCGGTCCGGTCCATGGTGACGACGTGGAGAGGGTGGCGAGGTGGTCGACAGGGTGACGGTGGTTGGCGGCTTGGGGTGCCAAGAGGGGGAGAGAAAATGAGAGTGTGAGGTTGTGGTTGGGAAAGTATTGGCAGCGGAGGTGGAGGTTCTAGAGAGGAACGGCTAAAGAAAAAAAAGAGAAGTAGTGGGAGAGGGGTTCACCGTGGTGGTATATGGGAGAGAATGAAAACGTGGCTGTGGCTATGAAGAGTGGTGGCAGTGAGGGTGTTGAGAGGGGGAGAGAAATGAGAGTGTGGGATGGGGTGTGTGTTGGCTGGGTCACAGTGGCGACGTGGGGGTGGGCTCGCATGCAGTGGGGAGGAAGAGTGGAGAGCGACTATGGGCGGCTAACGGCGGTCGATGGCGGCGTCGGGGAGGATGCAGCAAGGTTGGCGTGCTTCAACGGCGAGGTCACCGCGGCTGGGAGAGGTGAGTGGAGAGGGGGGCGGCGGGCTGCAACTCGATGATGATGAGGACAACGACAGCGGTGGTGTCACGGTGGTGACTTCACGGCGGCGGCATGACGGGCGTGGACGTGGCCGATGGCGAGGGACGACGATGGCAGCGACCGTCGGAGGGGATGCTCCGACGGTGGACGGCAACGCAGCAGCAACTTCGGAGGTGGTGGTGGCTTCATGACGGTGAGGGCGTGAGTGGAAGAGAGTTCGAGAGGAAAGGAAAGCCGAGAGAGTAAGAAAGAGAGGGAAGAGAGGAGTGGGTTGGCGGTGGTTTGCTGCCGTGGGTTGTTAGGTGTCGGAGAGAAAGTGGGAGAATGAGAGTTGGATGGGTGCATGCGGTGATAGCTGGGAATGAGAGAGTGAGGTTGTGATTAGCAGATGAGAGTGAGGGAGAGGGTGAGTGTCCATGTGTGTGACGTGAGGGAGAGGGAAATGAGCAGAGAAGTGAGAGGGAGGGAAAGAGACGGAAGGGGTGAGGGAGAGTGTGTGCGCGTGTGTGTAAGGGAGAGGGTGAGAGAGCAGGGAGGAGGGGATTACGTGAGAGAGAGGGAAGGGAATAGAAATAAAGAAAGGGATGGGGAGAGAATAAGATGGGGTAGGGAATATTATTTTTTATTATCTTTTATTTTTTATGTTTGTTTGTTTTGTTTGTTTTTATTTGCTTTGTTTCTTTTTTTTGCTTCTTTTTATATATATATTATTTATGGTTATTATATTTTTGCTTTTTAATAAATATATTATGTATATACTAATCACTTATATATATATTTATATTTTATGAAAATAAATTTATTAAAGAAAATCAATTATATTATTTTTACGTAAACACAACTACACACATTTTTTGTTTATTTATTTTTTCTCTTTTTATTTATTTTATATGGACACATATTTTAATTTTCTCCCTTTCACAAAATAATGCAATTTAACCACAATTACGAAAGTCACTCAAATAAAAGAACATGTAAGCCACTTCAGGGCATTACGGTACAATATGGGATTGACTCATCGTAACGTCAGAAACGGCGTGTCTACAACGGCCGCCAAGCAGATTATGGGTTCTATGTTCAAGGTGCAATTGGCCGTATCTTCTACACTTTCTGGAGATATTCTGCACTTGTTATGTAATCTTCCTCAGTTTATTATCAAGCCGGCCATGTCAACACCGTGTATTACTCTCCCTCAGCTTCACCCGTCTCTTCTAGCAAGGGAGTTATGCTTCAAGTCTTATTACCGAGTGGAGCTGCCAAATCTCATGCTACTTTTGCCAACTAACAAGACTCCATGGTTTTATGATATTCAACATTATGAGGAGTTAGTTGTTCAAGAACGTCCTACTATTGTTAGCACCGGGAGTCTAGGGGCAACCGCCCCGATGAAGTTGCATGTCCATAGTTGGGCATTGCCGTCTGCTAGGTGTGCTCGCTATTTGAGAAGATATTGCAAGGCAAGGTGGCCAAGGATTCAAGCTCGGGCCAAGCGGGTCCATTTCAAGCCAATTTCAGCTAAGAAGAGACGGCGACACAGGTGCAAGAGCCGTCAATTGTGCATTCAGGGGTCCACCTCTTCCTCCCCTTCTTTTCATTCATCCTTCATTCTACTCAGTTTCCACCCTTGGGTGGTGTATCTTCCCACTTCATATCCTTCTACTATCATCTTCTCCTCTCTTCCCGGGTCTGCAAACCCCCATTCCTCTTCTTCCCATCCAGAGTCTCTGGATTTTCCCTCCTCTCACAATTCTGGGCCTCGGCCTATGCCCTCTTATCATCCCGATCCAGGGATTTCTTCTTCTGATCCTTCTCCTTCGGTATCCCCGGGTTCTCCTTCTTATTCCTCGACCTTGTCGGGTGTCTATGATTCTCCTTCCCCGGCTAGGTCGGGTGGTCCTCATTCTTCTTCTCGGACCTTTTCGGATGTCTACCATTCTCTTTCTTCGATCATGTCAGATGATTCTCATTCTCATCTTTCTACTCATTCTTCTTCACCCTTTCAGGGTTCTTGCCCTTTTTCATGCTGCTTTCGAGGCTTTAGTCTGCCTTGATCTCAGCTAATCTAGTTTATTCTGTATCTGGTTCCTTGTTATCAGGGCCTCAGTGCCTTAATGAGAGAGTTCTAGCCCTCGTCTCTCTTCCTTTTTATCCCTTCTTCGTCCAATATGATGTCTACCGCTCCCCTGTGTCGAGGAATTCAATCATTTGCTCTCCTTTCATCTTTTATCCTGACAAGCAAGGAATACAAAGCTACTCGAGCTCCTCAAAGCTCGATGATCGAGATCGCTTCGGGATGCCGGTTTCCACGCCATGGATTTGCAAAGGTATCTTTATTTTGAGCAAAGAAACATGCTTTCATTTTCATTATTTTTATTGTTTCTACACACGCTTATAATGTTCTTCCTCAACATGGTTAAGTGGCTTTTAGAAATTTACTTAGTTCATTAGGTCATTTAAAATGAGTTCGCTTCTGCAGCATCCTTAGGCTGGTGATAGCTCCGCTCTGGGAGTCTGAGTTCTTTCCCCGATCGTTGAGGGTGACCATTGAGCATGGGTTTTTCACACACTTCGCGGCGAGCCATAGCTGATTCCTTTGAGCAACACCGTTGCTGCTTTGGCCATACTTTGGATATGCACGAAGGCCTTTTCTCTTCTCTACTCGGCCAAGTGCAGGGGTAAGAGATTGATGGATAAGATGACCAACCTAAGGGCTCCCTAATACCAGAGAGGTCTCAAATAGGCGCAGTCTTGACCCTCAAAAGTGAGCTTTCATGCTATATCTAGCCAATAAGGGCTGTCAAATGAAAATCATATATAAAAATCAAAAGAAAATTACGAATCAAAGGCATGGCAAGAGTGGCAGTATAGTTCCCCGCGGGACGTCATGAGCCCGGTCGCATGCATGCCTGATAAATATGGGTCTAAAAATCAAAGACAGAAAGCCCCAGCGCAACAGACCTATCTCCTTGAGGGGTGGTGTCTTGGAAGGAAGTCGAATCTTGATATCTCCCATCCTGCATAAAGCTTGTCTCTAATTTTTCTTCTATTTCTCCCTCTTAGGCTGGGTTGTATCCCGGGTATGGCCTTAGTAGGGGCACCGTTCTTTAGAGGCAGTTGGTTGTGACAAGTCACCCTCACATGCACGTCCTGCTCAAGGGAAGTCTTTAATGAGAGGGGAGGGACGGCGATCCTTGGCCAGTAGTTCGAGCTTATCTTTGGGTGCTGCGGATTACTATTCAAAAATCAAAAAAAATGAGATATTGTCAAAAATCTAAAAAAATGAGATATTGTCAAAAATCTAGAAAACATGATGAGATATTGTCAAAAATCAAAAAAATGAAATATTGTTCAAATAAAAAAATCAAATATTTTTAAAATCCAAAAAAATCAAGAAAATTGAAAAATCTAAAAATATTTATCTTTTACATTTTATTTTGAGAATAGATACGTAATATGTTTGCTAAGTGTGCAGGTTGCAGGTACTCAGGCATTCCTTGCTATATCTTTGTGCTCTGTCTCCTGTCCACATCTTTGATCTGGTCTTCCCTTCTTCAATCATGTCTCTCGATCTGTTCTGAAGCTTATGTCCTTCTCAGCTTTTGTTTGCAATGATCATAGTTCTATGAGAGGGCTTTACCTCACGATTATGAACCTGGCGATTCTGCTTCATTCTGATCTTGGGTTTTGATTGAAGGGCGTATTTGTTTATGTCCTTTGTCCCGCCGTGTCCTTGTCTCGCCGTGTCTATGTCCCACCGTGTTGTCCCACACATGTTATTTTGTTCTTCACCACGTGTTGTTAGTTGTATTGCATATGTTGTTAGTCGTCCTTCTATATCTCGTGTGTTTTCCCAACCGTGTGGTCATCCCTCATGTTCTTGTCACAACCGTGTGTTGTCTCATTGCATTGTTGTCTTGTCCCCCACGTTCATCTTGCATACGTGTGGTTTGTTCATGCCATTGCATATGTGCTTGTTCGTCTTGTTGTGTTGTTTTCCATTCGTTTGATCATTATGTTTTGTTGTGTTGTCAGTCGTTCAGTTAATCGTTATGTTATGCTATCTTTTGTTCATGCTTGTTTATCATGTTCATTCATATTGTTGTTGTCTTATTTGAAAATTCATAAAAATCTAAAAAATCAGAAAATCTAAAAAAGATGCTGTTTCGCTTGGTAGGTAAGTCAGGTATGGCTCTCGATCCCTTCTCATTGTTGCATTACTATATGGTATCTACATTATTATAGCCTCTCAAGGACCGGCTGGTTGGCCGTGTGTTCTAGGATCTGATGTTCCCCTTTAACAAAAACGATGATGATCTAGGAGCATACGGTTAATCGTTGGATAAGCCGCTCGGTTGAGTCGGGTGGGGGACGATGGACTCTGTCTCGCACGCCGTGGTTGCAAGAAGACTCTTGACCCTGTCTGGCTCAGTCTAGCAATATTATCCTTGAGTACTTTCTATTTTCTTTTTCTTTGCATTCGTTTTAATGATTTCTTTATTTTAGCCCAGCATGCATCATGTCATTTTGAGCATTCACGTCTCATGATCCGTTCAAGATTTCTCCTCAGCACTGGTTAATTGCACTTCAGTTCTCTTGGGTAAGAGATTCTTCATTCCACTCTGAGTTTGAATGATTTCTATGATCTTTCCGCTTGGTCTGGTTGGCCAGCGTGATTCCTGTCTGTATTTTATCTCAGTCTTATCTCTCCTTTTCCAGCTCTTATGCTGTGTTCCTACCGACCCACTCATTATCCGTGGATTGTGTCCTCGATGAGGTTGGTCGTGTTTCCTTTCCTTTCTTAGTTAGTTCTCCAGACATGTCTCATCCTTGTCAATCATTTCAAGTGATTAGTTCGGCGTTTTCGGAAGAATTCATGTTGCTTGTTGGTTATGACGGGTGTTTTTTTGCCTTGATGCCCGCTTATCAGTTCTCTCCGCTTCATCTCCGCTTCATCTCCATTTCACGTCGCTATCGCTTTCGCTCCATCTCCTTTCCATTTCATCTCCGCGCCACTTTCGCTCGTTCCCTTGCAAAGCGGACATCAAGGAGGGGCATCTGTTGACACCTGTTTTAGCCCACAAGTTGTGTCATTTCTCTTATTCATCATTTTTGATGTCCCGAATTAGCCATTATTTTGGAGCTTTCTCAGATGGATTTTAAGCCCATTTTTACCATTTCATATCCTTTGAGTCTTGGAGATCATGATTTCCTAGAGCCCTGGAGCTTGTCTTATCAACTTCTAGCTTCTAAGTCGACTTACGGCCCATTTAGGCCGACTTCCCTCAAGTAATCAGCTCTCTCTCACAGTGCAGTCCTAAAAGTGGTCCTTTTTCATCTCCTTCTGTTCCTCTTTTCAAAAAGTTGTCTTCATCAAAGTTGTTCATCTTTCAAAGATCTACAGTTTCTTCTTTTACGCCGTTGGCCAGTTCAGCCCCTATTGTGAGCTATTCACATTTTTCCTGCATGTTGCGCTGTTCACCTATGTCCTAGAATCTTTCTCTCTCTTCTAGCACTATTTTCTCCCTCTTATGATCATTTTCTCATCTTTCTTTCTTCATAAAAGTTGTTCCTCTCTCAGTTATCTATAATTTCTTCTTCTACCACTTTCGCTAGTTCTGCCCCGTTTGAGAGATACGCTTCAATTTCCAAAGTCAGATGCAGTCTGCTCAAAATCTTCCTCCATCAGTGTGACGGACCTACCCTAGTCCGTTACATAACTCTGACGGTCGTACGATAGACCGTTACACACACCTGAGAGTCCAATTCGTGCTGGACTCTGCTCCGTTTCTGTGCGTCGTGGCCCTCTTGCAGAGTCCATAACTTCTTGAATTCTACTCCGAATTGAGCGCCGTTTGTTCCTATAGTTTCTCCTTGGTATTATCTTGAATTCAGTCCAAAGAACTCCAAATTTCATTGGCTATCTTTCTCAGAATCACACTCAAAAGTTGAGGATTTAGGTGTCCTGGTTCAACTCAAACTCTACAGATTAAGCTCCGGGGCTCCCTTCCAGAAGCCATATCTTCCAGATCCTTCATTCAAATAGAGTCCCGTTTTCTCCTATGACTTATCTTGACTATTATCTCGAGATTGATCCATAGATCTCGAGATTTGATGGACTCTATCTCTTAAACTCGTGGAGAAAAGTTGGGGGTTTCACCACTTTTCTATAAAAACTGCCTAGTTCGCAGTTGCAAGGGGGGGCTCTTTCTTGGTTCGGGGCGAAGCCATGCTGCAACTCCAACTCACAACTTCGACCTTGGCTTGAAGAGGGAAGTATTAGATTCCATTGCATCCTTCTGGGCTTGATTTCATGATGTATATTCTTAGTTCTCCTCTCCTCAAAATCACAAATCATCACAGTTTTCTGCACTTTTCTGCTACACATGCACTTTTTCCCGTTTTGCATCAATGATTTCTCTCTATTCTCTCAATCAAATCTCGTGATTTCAAATCTCATACATGCACAACACACCCACCTATTATTTTCACCCTTCCATAGGGGTTAAAAACCTCCCCCCGGTGAGTTTGCCCTCAATTTCTATCCCTATTTTATCACTGCGGGATTGATGCTACACATGCATGTTCTAATGGGTTTTTACCTTTGTGTTTTAATCTTTGTTTTGCAGGAGAGCATGATATCAACGTGGGGCCTTCTTCATCTAGCCGGCTGGAAGGAGAAGAGGTTTGAGTCCACGAGTTTCCCGCACCTCGTTTGTCAAGCGCGATCAAGTTTTCTTTCCAAGGTACACGACGCCGTTCTTTACACTTCTTCATCATTTGGCGTTGTTAATCCTTGGTGGCGACCACGGTTAGTATTTCTCATCCTTTCATCACCCTTGTCTTTGGTTCACATGTTTATGCATGTATGTATTAGTTTAAAGGGGGCGGGATATGAATCTAATTAAAACAAATCTACACTGGACACCTCAACATTTTGGATTTTTTCGAAGCGTCAAATCGAGCGACGTGCCAGGATTGCCCGGATGCGGAGGATGGAGGCGTCCAGGCCCCTTGGACGCCTTCACAATTATTATTTTTTATTTATTATTTTTATTTATTATTGTTTTTATTTTCTTTCATTGATGGAGGTGTCCAGGGTCCTGGACGCCTCCATGAAAATCTGCCGGGGCCCCCCCGGAACGCCGTCGGCAGTCATCCGCCAGACATCTCCTGATTCTGGAATCTTCCGGTACGTCCGATTGGTGGCGATGCCGTCCGTATGCTGCATGATTTCCGTAACGAGGCGGTTTTCGGATGCCGAAGAAGCGTCACGTTACCCACTCAAAAGGCGAAAAAAGACCCAAGAATGGGAAGCACTCAAGCGATTCAAAATGCGAAAGCCACTACGGGGCGTCATATAGTTATATGAGATTTTCTCAGGGTGATATCTAGAATAGCGTGTCTACAGTAACCATTTATCCACTTAAAGTGTTTGCCCGTGGACCTCTTTCCTTAGACACCGTTTGTAAAGTCCCGGAGATCCAGATACCGGTAAACCGATACCAAGAACTCGGGGAAGTCACCCAAGAGGCTGATGAGGCCCCGTAAGGGTTGGAGGGTTTTGTCGAGGGGATGCATAATGAATTGGATTTACACGTGCGCAATATTAATTATAGCAACAATTGAACTATAAACGGAAGCAAATTAAATATCAGAGTGATAAATATATACAATAGTCTAGATCCACAATATGTACAAGTCCAACACCTGAACAAGAGTAAAAAATGTACAACTACTCGGGGCATACCCCGGCCAAAAAGTACAAGAAAGGACAAACAACTGACAACAACCTACTAACAAACTACTGAGCGACCATTGCTGGCAATAAGACCTGCCGTCAAAAGCGCGGGAAGCTGCGGAAGATGGCTGCTGCTGCTCACCTGAAAGAGTAAGGGTGAGTCTCAGCCAGACTCAATAGGGGTCACGCGGATCCCTACCTCGCAACTAAACAAAGGAAAGTAATTAAAGCATGCATTGGCAGAATTAAACAACAATTCAGTAAAGCTGTAAAACTATCTAAGCAGTTTAATAACAGATAACTATAATGCTAATTGAATTTAAACATGAGTACTCGAAATCTACCAATAGAATAAACTCAACATTCCCAAGTGATAGGAGAAAGAAGGACCACCAGAAAGTGAAACCAGATGCGTCCATTGACGACTTACACTGTGTCTCAAGCATCTACGCAAGTCTGGATCACGACAAGCGAGATGCGTAACAGTACCAGAAATAAGTAACTAGTCAGAGTAACATTCGTCAGTGTCAGTCCAAGCCTCTGACCACGTGTGCACACACCAGCTCATTGCCTTGAGCCAGGCCTCTAACTAGTTTCCCCCCCCAGTAGGACGCTACTGTAAAGCAGGGGCCCACGGAAACTAGCTTAAAAATCGTAAACCGGGACTATCCCGCCACCTCACCCAAGTGGGCCGACACTAGAGGTCGTCGGGCTACGACTAGTGGTTCCATCACAAGGAAAGAGAACTAATTCTATCGAGATCTAAAAACATGCCATAGTTCCTACAATAATTTAAACATGGCGAATATGCAACATGGAAAGCATAAAGAAATGAACATGATTAAATTGAAATTCTACAGAACATGGCAGTCTAACATTGGCCCACCACAGGCTCTGGCGGTCGAAGGTCGGGGTGCTACAAGGGCTGTGGTGCTCCACTAATAGGCCGCTACACTCCACCGCCATACTGTTTTAATACTGCAACAACACGCTATAGTGGTCCGAGTTTGGTCCGCCAAAGGCCCTCTGGCGGTTCTACGATAAGCCGCCACAATAACCGCCCTAACGGGTCAAAGGTCAATAGACCTGGTAAACGGTCTCTAGCGGTCGAAGTATGAGCCGCTATGGGGAAGTAGACGGTCCAATGTTGGGCCGCTACAAGGGGTATAGCACAGGGGTTGTGGACCGCCAAGGTCCACCGCCTCACTGCTATAAAGAAACGGTCACTGGCAGGACCGCCACCTGCCCAGTGAACCGAATCCGTGGGGTTTGTAACCGGAACCCCTCCCGATCGACCTAGATCGATGGGATACACGGTTTTAACCTGTTCCCTGCCATTCCACCATCTTATAAACATAATTTGTAGCCTAAGAACCTAACAACGATGGCCATGGAGGATTAAAACATAAATACGATGTTCATGCTCCAAAAACACAAAAATGACGATGTGTAGGATGTGGAAAACATAAAGACGATGGGCATGGCAGAGGAAATGATCCTAGCGAGCTCGGGAAGCCATCCCCCTACCTCGATCGTGCCGAAATCACCGCTACAGGGGCATGCAAGCCGAGGTAGCCACACCGCTCTCTCGCGCCCACCCGTCTCCACGCGTCGCGGATCATCTCAAAGTTGACGTCACTGTACTCCACGCGTCACGAGCATTCCGTTGATGCCACCCACGCCTCTGTCCGCGACCCGGGATGGCCGCGCCGCCAAGAGAGGGGGAGGGAGCTTCACGTGAGAGAGAGAGAGAGGGGGTGAGAGAGTGAAAGAGAAAGATGGGGAGAGAGAGGGGGATCGACCGTGGGTTAAAAATTTTATTATAATATTTTTTTATTTTTAACTTCTATTTGCACTTTAAACCCTCAAAGAAGCATAATTGTAATTATGCCCATTAATTTCTTAAAAGCTTTTACTAAATGGGTTAAATGCTTAGAAAAAACTCATTAAATTCCAAAAAATCACCTAAATTCTTAGATTAAATTCTATATTAATACCGGTAAATATCCATTAAAGAACGGGTCTTACAGTCCCTCCCCCCTAATAGAAATTTCATCCTCGAAATTTAAAAAGAAGAACAAGGAGAGAACTGAAAGAAATTATACCTTATTCAAATAAAAAAGGAAACTGCTGACGCATTTCATCCCCACGTTCCCAAGTCGCTTCTTTACTAGAGTGACGCTGCCATACAACTTTAACCATAGGGATTACCTTATTCCGCAGTCATTGCTCCCGACGATCTTCAATTCGGATTGGGTACTCTGGCGTAGACAAATCTGCTGTCACTTCAGGTGAAACTGAATCATCGAGCATGTGAGATGCATCAGGAACATACTTTCTCAATTGGGAAACATGAAACACATCGTGGATTGCTTGCATCGCCACTGGCAATTGGAGCCGATAAGCCACTTGGCCCACACATGCCAGAATATTAAACGGACCAATATAATGGGGACTAAGCTTTCCACGCTTCCCAAACCTCATAACGCCTTCCATCGGAGATATTTTACAAACACCATATCTCTAGACTCAAACTGCAATGGTCGCCTGCGCTGATCTGTATAGCTTTTCTATCAACTCTGAGCTATCAACATTTTCTGCCTGATCAAGTGAACCACATCAGAACACTGCTAAACCATACCAGGTCCTGTCAATAAGCGATCACCAGATTCAAACCAATTTAATGGTGTACGACAAGGACGCCCATATAAAGCTTCATACGGTGTCATATCAATGCTGGAGTGATAACTGTTATTATATGCAAATTCCACCAATGACAAATGCTGACTCCACGAACCCTGTCAATTTAGGCAACACGATCGCAGCATATCTTCTAAAGTCTGAATAGTCCTTTCTGACTGACCATCAGATTGAGAATGATACGTTGAACTGAAAGCTAATTCTGTGCCCAACGCTTTTTGAAAACTGCGCCAGAAGCCAAAAGTAAATCGTGGGTCACGATCTGACACAATAGATATTGGAATTTCATGCAATGGCACAATCTTTTCAATATAAAGCTCAGTCAATTTCTGAACACTCCAAGCAACTTTAATCGGCAATAATCTTGTTGTCTTAGTCAAACGATCAACTAGCAGCCAGATTCCATCATAACCCTGTGAAGTCCGGGGTAAACCCACAACAAAATCTGTCGTGACATGATCCCATTTCCACATCAGAATTTCTAAAGGTTGAAGCATTCCTCCAGGCTTTTGATGCTTAGCTTTAACCTGTTGGCATGTCAAATATTTAGATACAAACTCAGCTACATCCTTTTTTATTCCTGGCCACCAAAACTGCCTTTCCAGATTTTGATACATCTTGGTAGTGCCGGGGTGAATAGCATAACAGGATCCATGGCCTTCACGCAAGATGGCATTCCTCAACTCATCAACAGCTGGGACATACAGCCTCCCTCTGAAACTGACTACCAACTCATCATCAAACTCAATATCATGCATGATTATAATGCAAGATAAATCAGAGTCTGCCTGCTGAGCTTCCTTGATCTGTTGATAAATAGTTGGAGTCATCACAAGACTAGCACACACAGCTACCATCGGATCAGAAGGAATTTCCACACTGAATGTCTCGCAAGAAAACTGTTCCCACAACTTCCATTCATGAACCAGCAAATGACTGATCTGCACTTTCCTGCTCAGAGCATCAACCGCCACATTCATTTTACCTGACTGATAGGAGAGTGTGAAATCATAGTCTTTCATATATTCCATCCATCTGCGCTGTCGAAGATTTAAATCTTTTTGGGAAAACACATACTGCAAGCTTTGATGATCAGTAAAGATCTCAAATTTCTCACCATATAAGTAGTGTCTCCAGATTTTCAGTGTAAAGATCACCGCTGCAAGCTCCAAATCATGAGTCGGATAATTCTCTTCATGATGTTTCAATTGCCGGGATGCATAAGCTATAACTTTACCATGTTGTATAAGCACTACACTCAGACCTACTCGAGAAGCATCCGTGCATACCACGAATCCACCCGAGCTAGAAGGTAAAATCAGCACTGGAGAAGTAGTGAGTAGCCTTTTCAATTCATTAAAGCTCTGCTCACACTGATCTGACCAGACGGAAGGTACATCTTTACAAGTCAGACGAGTCATTGGTGCGGGAATCCGTGCGAAATCTTGAATGAATATTTGATAATAACCAGCAAGATCTAGAAAACTTCTGATCTCTGTCACAATCCTCGGTCTCTGCCATTGAAGAACAGCTTCAATCCTCGCCGGATCAACTGCAACTCCGTCACCAGAAATCACATGGCTGAGAAAGTGAACTTCCCGAAGCCAAAACTCACATTTGCTGAATTTTGCATAAAGTTCGTGATCTCGCAGAGTTTGCAATACAATCCTGAGATGCTGCACATGTTCTTCTTCAGAAGCAGAATAAACAAGAATATGATCCAGGTATGGACGGAACACACGCTGCATCAGGTCAATAAAAACTGCTGGATTATTGGTTAGCCCAAATGGTATAACCAAGAATTCATAATGACCATACCGCGTGCTAAAAGCACTCTTTTCTACATCAGATTCCCGAATCCTCAATTGAAAATAGCCAGATCGAAGATCAATTCGAGAAAAAACAGTAGCTAACTGCAATTGATCAAACAAATCATCAATCCTGGGCAGAGGATACTTATTCTAGCTTGATAGTCACCTGATTCAATTGCCTGTAATCAATACATAGCCTCAGACTTCCATCTTTCTTTTTCACAAACAAGACTGGAGCACCCCATGGAGAAAAGCTGGGATGGATATAGCCTTTTTCCAACAAATCTAACAACTGTGCTCGCAATTCTTTCAATTCAGCTGGAGCCATACGGTAAGGTGCCTTTGCTAAAGGTGCCGTACCTGGAATTAATGCAATCACCATTTCTATTTCTCGCTGAGGAGGTAAGCCTGGTAACTCATCAGGAAATACATCAGGAAATTCACAAACCACAGGAATATCATTGATGTCCTGTTGTGGTGCCTCAACAGCAACCATCGAAGCTAAGAATCCCTGACAACCTGCATTAAGTAATCTACAGGCTCGAATAGCAGAAATAATCATGCGAGAAAAACGAGATCGAATACCTTGGAAGTAGAATGCTGGTTTCCCATGTGGCTGAAAATAGACTTTCTTTGATCTGCAGTCAACCACGGCTCCATATTCTTCTAACCAATCCATGCCCAGAATAATATCATAATCCATCAGCTGCAAAGCATATAATCTAGCTGGCAACTGGTGATTGCCAATCACAATAGGAGTCTTTTCTAGACAAAGAGGAGTGAACATGAAATCCTCAGAAGGTAACTCCACAAGCAACTTACAATATATCTCAGATGTCGGCTCCTCAATACAAGCAATAAAGTCTTCAGAAATAAATGAGTGAGAAGCACCTGAATCAAATAAAACACAAGTTGCATGGCCATAAAGCATAATAGTACCTTCCACGAGATGAGATGTCACCGCTTCAGCACGAGTAATGTGAGAGACCTTCCCTTTTTACTTTTTGCCAGCTGCAGTAGACTGCTGGGAAGAAGACACTGAAGCTTGAGGATAATATTGCTGAGCTTGTGGTGGTGGAGGAGGTCTGAACTGAGGCGGCTGTGGTTGAGAAAACTAAGAGAACTGCACCGGGTTTGATCTTTGAGGACAGTCTCGAACCACATGTCCCGGTTGATCACAACGGAAACAAATCATCGGCATCGAACAAGGCTTGCCCGGATGATAACCACCACACCTCGGACACGGTCTCGGCTGACTAGCCATTGATCCCTGTCGTTGGGAAGAAGGTGTTGATTATTGCTGCTCGGTACCCGAAGATGCTTGACTGCCATACCGCTTCTTAAACTTCTTGAATGACTTCTTAAACATAGGCTTGGAAAAAGAAGTACCACTGGCAGCAGGTACAACAGATGGAACTCCTGCCACAGATGGCTGACTGGCTTGCTGAGACTGCACACTCGGCTGAACTGAGTCAACTTGGGTATGCCCTGGGGATCTTGCCATATCTAATTCTAATGTCGCCATCGCCTGATAAGCTGCATCCATCTCTGCTACTCGGGTTGTAATCAGAGGCTGCCTTAATTCCGCTTTCAACCCACGTAGAAATTGCTCGATCTTCAGACCTTCATCAGCAAGAATATGAGATGCATACTGACCCAATTCCACGAACTTGTTCCGATATTGCAGCACAGTCATGTCACCTTGAGCCAGTTCCATGAATTGGTGCATCTTGTCCATTCTGAGGTACGCTGGACTGTAAGTGTGCTCGAAGGCTGTGATAAACTCCGTCCATGTGATTTGACGAAGCGGACGAAATCTGAAAGCAACCTCCCACTCCGTGGTCCACCACGCGAGTGCTGCTCCCTAAAGTTGGAAGGTAGCCAGTATGACTTTTTCATCTTCCGTGCACTCCATAGAACGGAATACACGTTCAGTTGCATCAAGCCACACTCTGGCTGCATCAGGATCTGCCTGTCCTTCATAAGTCGATGGGTGAAACAGCAAAAACTCTTTCAATGCCCTGCCACGGCCACCAGGAGGCAAATCAGCTTGAGGAGCAGGATCAGCTTGAACTGGCACTGGCACATTAACCGGAGGAGGAGAATTACCACTTTCCTCCCTAGGTACACGTGCCCTTCTACGAGGCGACATTTTAAGCTAAAAGAAGACACATAACAACGGGAAATGCATCTGTAATCACGGAAAACATCTTAAGCTAGCAGTAGTAGACTCACTTGGACTTGTTCTGGACTAATGCAATTTCGATTCCTTATACATATCCTCAACACCGCTCTGATATCAACTGTAACGACTCGGAGATCCGAATATCGGTAAACCGATACCAAGAACTCGGGGAAGCCACCCAAGAGGCTAATGAGGCACCGTAAGGGTTGGAGGGTTTTGTCGAGGGGATGCATAATGAATTGGAATTACATGCGCATAATATTAATCATAGCAACAATTGAACTATAAACGGAAGCAAATTAAATATCAGAGTGATAAATATATACAATAGCCCAGATCCACAATATGTACAAGTCCAACAACTGAACAAGAGTCAAAAATGTACAACTAGTCGGGGCATACCCCGGCCAAAAAGTACAAGAAAGGACAAATGACTGACAACAACCTACTAACAGACTACTGAGCGACCACTGCTGGCACTAAGACCTGCCGTCAAAAGCGCGGGAAGCTGCGGAAGACGGCTGCTGCTGCTCACCTAAAAGAGTAAGGGTGAGTCTCAGCCAGACTCAGTAGGGGTCACGCGGATCCCTACCTCGCAACTAAACAAAGGAAAGTAATTAAAGCATGCATTGGTAGAATTAACCAACAATTCAGTAAAGTTGTAAAACTATCTAAGCAGTTTAATAATAGCTAACTATAATGCTAATTGAATTTAAAAGTGAGTACTCGAAATCTACCAATAGAATAAACTCAACATTCCCAACTGACAGGAGAAAGAAGGACCACCAGAAAGTGAAACCAGATGTGTCCACTAACGACTTATACTGCGTCTCAAGCATCTACGCAAGTCTGGATCGCGACAAGCGAGACGCGCAATAGTATCAGAAACAAGTAACTAGTCAGAGTAACACTCGTCAGTGTCAGTCCAAGCCTCTGACCACGTGTGCACACACCAGCTCATTGTCTTGAGCCAGGCCTCTAGCTAGTTCCCCCCCCCCAGTAGGATGCTACTGTAAAGCAGGGGCCCACGGAAACTAGCTTAAAAACTGTAAACCGGGACT
This sequence comes from Amorphophallus konjac, assembly GCA_022559845.1. Classification (NCBI taxonomy): domain Eukaryota; kingdom Viridiplantae; phylum Streptophyta; class Magnoliopsida; order Alismatales; family Araceae; genus Amorphophallus; species Amorphophallus konjac. The sequence continues at coordinate 299,557,604 of CM040124.1, read as the reverse complement.
ATCTCGCCACCTCTCCCTGGTGGGTCGACACTAGAGGTTGTCGGCCTACGACTAGTGGTTCCATCACAAAGAAAGAGAACTAATTCTATCGGGATCTAAAAACATGCCACAGTTCTTGCAATAATTTAAACATGGTAAATATGCAACATGGAAAGCATAAAGAAATGAACATGATTAAATTAAAATTCTGCAGAACATGGCGGTCTAACATCGGCCCGCCACAGGCTCTGGCAGTCGAAGGTCGGGGCGCTACAAGGGCTGTGGCGCTCCACTAATAGGCCGCTACACTCCACCACCATACTGTTTTAATACTACAACAACAGGCTATAGCGGTCCGAGCTTGGTCCGCCAAAGGCCCTCTCACGGTTCTACGATAAGCCGCCACACTAACCGCCCTAACGGGTCAAAGGTCAACAGACCTGGTCAACGGTCTCTAGCGGTCAAAGCATGAGCCGCTATGGGGAAGTAGACGGTCCAATGTTGGGCCGCTATAAGGGGTATAGCGCAGGGGTTGTGGACCGCCAAGGTCCACCGCCTCACTGCTATAAGGAAACGGTCACTGGCAGGACCGTCACCTGCCCAGTGAACCGAATCCATGGGGTTTGTAACCGGAACCCCTCCCGATCGACCTAGATCGACGGGATACATGGTTTTAACCTGTTCCCTGCCATTCCACCATCTTATAAACATATTTTACAGCCTAAGAACCCAACAACGATGGCCATGGAGGATTAAAACATAAATACGATGTTCATGCTCCAAAAACACAAAAATGACGATGTGCACGCTCCGGAAAACATAAAGACGATGGGCATGGCAGAGGAAATGATCCTAGCGAGCTTGGGAAGCCATCCCCCTACCTCGATCGTGCCGAAATCGCCGCTACGGGCGCATGCAAGCCGAGGTAGCAACGCCGCTCTCTCGCGCCCACCCGTCTCCACGCGCCGCGGATCGTCTCAAAGTTGATGTCACCGCGCTCCACGCGTCACGAGCATTCCGTTGACGCAACCTACGCCTCCGTCCGCGACCCGGGCTGGCCGCGCCACCAACAGAGGGGGAGGGAGCTTCGCGTGAGAGAGAGAGAGAGAGAGAGGGTGAGAGAGTGAAAGAGAAAGATGGGGAGAGAGAGGGGGATCGACAGTGGGTTAAAAATTTTATTATAATATTTTTTTATTTTTTAACCTCTATTTGCACTTTAAACCCTCAAAGAAGCATAATTGTAATTATGCCCATTAATTTCTTAAAAGCTTTTACTAAATGGGTTAAATGCTTAGAAAAAGCCCATTAAATTCTGAAAAATCACCTAAATTCTTGGATTAAATTCTATATTAATATCAGTAAAGATCCGTTAAAGAACAGGTCTTACACCGTTCTTCCTTGGAATCTAGCGAGCTACGCGACTTGTCGAAAATACGGTAACCACAGTAACACGGAAATCGTTAAACTTGTATCGATCGAGATTATGCGAGTAAACTCATGCAGTTTTAACAGATAATATCTACTCCATTTAACATGCTGGAAAAGATAATATAGTCATGGAGATCAAGGATATCATGAAGGTAACAAGAACTAGGAAGGAAATATAAGCTCATGGAATAGAATTATCATCTTCCATATCCTTAACTTAATCGTGTGTGGATTTAATTGATATGCAACATAACCTGACATATCTAACATGCTGGACGATATATTGGTTCAATTAGAACCTGAAAACATCACGGTCGGGCGAATATTGTAAAACTTGGACGAACCGGACGAAACCAGTTTCTGCAGGCAGAAGGCGGTCCTCTGTGGACCATTTTATGCAGAAGGCGGTCCTCAGTGGACTGCCATCTGTTATCTAAAACATTTTTTTTAAAACAGACGGGAGAGAGAGACATGTGGCGGTCTTCTGGTGACCGCTACCATTAGGTGGCGGTCCTCTGGAGACCGCCTTCTCATTTATTTATTTTTTTAAAAAACCCCAATGGGTGGGAAAAGCTCTGAATGATGGTGGTCTGTCGGGCGACCGCCTCCAGAAGACGGTTCTTGGTGCGACCGCCTTCAAAAATTGACCCCCTTTCGGCGAGTTGATGATACATCTTCAATAAAATGGCTATAACATGCTTAATACTCAATAAAAATTGGGGAAAATGGTACCAATGGAAAGAGCACTTTAAAAATGCACAGGATGACATGAATTATTAAAGGTTTAGCCTAAGAGAAACCTACCTTAAATCGAATTGAAGAGGAAGAGGAAAAACGGGACGAAATGCTCAAGAGCTCCCTTTCTCCTTCAAACTACACTCCCAAATCGCCTCCAATCTATTCCTCAACGTAGCCAAAGTCTAAAGGGTGATTAGAGGGGCTCAGAGGGATAGTCATAAGAAAAATTTGGTCAAAATTGTCAAGATTCTTTTCCCCAAAAATCAAACTTCCCTACTCCGAATTTAACGTTCTTGGAAGCAAATTCTAACTTTTCCACTTAACCTTGTCTTAATTTGATGGAAAAACGTGGGAAAGATGCATAATTCATGGTGGGCTATGATGTAGGGTTTGAATTTTGTGACAATCTTCTAGAATTGGAACTAATTTAATCATGTAAAAGGGTGTTTAACATATGCTACGAATTTTAACCTTATTTAACCCTTTTTAGCCCATTAACCCATAATCCAGCCCATTATGAGTTATCCAATGGCCCAATAGTTAATCATAATTCATTCTAGCGGATTTAATTAGGTCTCCTATAATTTTCCTAAATTTTAAAATATTTTATTTTAATTTATTTCAAGAAAAACTCAATTGCCTAATTTATTTTATATAATAACAATAGAATTTTATCATATCATAAATATTATAATTTAAATATTTATTTATTTTAAATTTCTACATTAGTTGACTTATATATATATATATATATATATATATATAGAGAGAGAGAGAGAGAGAGAGAGAGAGAAGGGTACATGTGAGAAGAAGAGCGTCAGTTCTGTAAACAAACTCTCATATGACAACTAAGATTTTGCATCTAACTATACAGCAACATACGTGAATATATATGAGAATTGAGAGTGTCAATTCTGTAAATAAACTTTCATATGACAACTAAAAATTATATGTCTAAAATATACAGGAATTTATATATGGACTAAAAAAAATACGAATAATCCCCACGTAATTCTCCTTATGCTGAATCAGCCCGCCGTCCAAGTCGTGTTTGAATTTGAAATATTCTGGAAGGCACCTTTCTCTCTCCTCTCTCCCCCCACTTCCACACTTCTCATGGCCTCCCCGGCTGCTCTCTGAAACAAAAAAGGGTGCGAAAAAGCTGGAGGGGAAGAACCCGCCTGCCCGGGGCCTCCACCGGTTGGAACGCGAGCAACAGGGGGTGGCAACCGTACAGGAACGGCAGCGGCACCTCAGAGTGGTGGGGGCTCATTGGCGAGGCGAGACGTATCCAAGAGAGAGAACCGGAAACTATGAGAGAGATGACAAACGCTCCGAAACGTGAGTACTCACACTCTGGCCTGGCTCATTCAGTGGCCTACGAACATCGTCGCAGATGGACCAGTGTTGATCGAGACCTTCCCGAGAGGGGAATTACGTGTGTGGAGAGAGAGAGAGAGGGGGGGAATCTTTAACAATAAAAATCTCAACCAAATGACCCCATTTCACCTCATAAGTTTATGTGAAAATAAGAATTCTGGACAGAGAATAGAGATAAACTCATTTACTCCATCCTCCGTAATCTTTCAGAGTTATAATTCGATGGAGAGGAGGTTTTCCAATGGCCGACGTGAATTATAGAGCCAATTTATCGAGCAGTGCCTCTTTTAATTAATGGTTGGCACAGACTTTACATGGAGCAGTGCCTCTTTTAAATGTACGAGGAGAGTTTTGCGGAGTTCGTCGCTCCGCCATTTGGATTTTCACGATGCGAAGCGTAAAGATCGCAGTTCAGTTAACGTTTGGAAAAGATTTAGGAGAGAAATTTTGAGCTCTTCAATCATTAGAATTTTTCCTCAAGTAAATATTTTTTCAAATGTCTCAATGTCTCATCAATTTTTATTTTATGACGGATTTCGAGATTTAAAGAGAGATAAGGAAAAAGAGAAGAGAATTAAAAAATCTCCAAAAATTATCTAAAATATACTTTTTCTCTCTTTAAAGGATTTTGAGAAATTCCTCCACCCTTAATTTGTTTCAAATGCACCCTTAATAAATGAAAATTTTAACTCTAAAAAATCTCTGACATGTCACGGCGCACGATCTAGGGGATTTTCAAAAAACATCTTAAAGCCATCATATGAAACTAATGGCAACTTGGGCCGTATTTGATATCACTTATAAAGATGATTCTAATCATTGAAATTTTTGATATGTTTTAAGCCCAACTTTCGTGTTTAATAAGATTCTAGTTGTAGGAGAGATATTGACTCAACCTAATGTGCAATGAAACATTTGGAGAAACTTCTCTTAGGGAGCTTCGCAGTGGATTTCGAAGATAACTGAACTAGCCGTTCTTTAATCTCAACCGTAAACTAGTCAGGTCTTTAATCTCAATCGTAATAGGGTGTTTAGCTACGTTTTTTTCTCCTTTTTTTCTCTTAAACTTAAAAATAGGAATACATAACTCACTAACAACGTTTGATAGTTACTTCTCTAATTTTTAAGAAAGAATTCACTCTATTGAAATCTCTTTCCAAATAAAAATAACTCGATAGCATTTTTTAAGGACGCTCGTCGCGACTCTCGCATCTCTCGCGCACCGCATCCTGCATCCCGTCTCCCTTACTCGGTGGTGTCTTCGTCACCTGCGACATTGTCCTCTCGGGATCTCCCTCACCTCTGCGGGCGTCGTTCAAAACCCACGAGGTATGCATTTCCCGCAACCCCCACAATCCCCTACACCCCTCCCCTCTCCGGCATTGTTTCCCGGCCGCCCTCCCTCTCCTCTTCCGACGTCATTTCCCGGCCGACCAGAGTTCGCATGAGACCGGCATAACCGGCATGAGACCCGACGGTTTTAACTTCCCCTGCAGCCTTCCCTCCCCTCTCCGACGTCGTCTCCCCCGCTGGCCACTTCCTTTGCACCCCTCCCCCTCTCCTCTTCCAGCGATGGCCCTACACCACCCCCCCTCTCCTCTTCCGACGCGTCGGCCTTGCACCGCCCTCCCTCTCCTCTGCCGGCGCGTCTCCACTGCCCCTCTCCCTCTCTTCTTCCGACGACGGCCCAGCACCGCCCTCCCTCTCCTCTTCCGCTTTCGGATTCAAGGTTAGACTTCTACGGGAGATTTTCTTTCTGCTCTGTGACATCCGTGGCGAGGAGACAAAGATAGCTGCTGATCACTCCTCGGGCCTTCTTCTACCTCCACTCCTTCCTCATCTGCTATCCTAGAAAATGATACTCTGTTCTTCCCTCCCCCTCTCTGTTTTCTCTGTTTTCTGTCTTCTGTTTTATTTTTGTTGTTCGTCAGTTTAACCGTAGAAGATTTGAGTTTGTGGATTTTTTTCCTATTGATCTAAACTCTTTTGTTAAATATAATTGTTGCCCATTAGTTATTTTAATTTTTACTTTTTAAAAAAATAAAAAATAAAAAAGATTAAAATGAAAATATGATGAACAGTGTCATTTTAAATGATCAGTGTTTGAAGTTGTAGGCTAAGTTGGGCATTAAATGCTATGACCCATGAACATTTTTTTGTTTGTTAATTGCATATATAGCCATGTTCATCCGTTTGCATAACATCTATTCCTTATAACCCTGTTCATCCGTTTGATTGGTATCTTAAACACATTATCCTAGTTTGTATCTTATTTAACCTTTTCTATATTGGAAGTGGAAGCCAAAAATGAATTCCAAGGTAAAAAGCAAGACATATAAGCCAAATGTACTTTCTCCTAATTATCTTTCTAGGTTCATAGCTTGCATCTTTTTACGTTGTTATCTAAATGGCACATGTCATTTGAATATGTGCTATCATCTCATGGTTTGACCTAAATTTGATTTGTCTACTGAGAAAGGATTATTGATACAAAATTTGACTTCATTAATCCTATTTCAGTTTACCTTGATAGTCTTCAGCTCTTACTTCTTTTAGGAGGTGAAGAACCATTGTGCCTTCACATCTCTAACATTCCCGTGATAACTTAAGATGGAAAACCCTGCACATGGAAACTTCAAAAATGCATCTGTATCAAATAGATTTGAATTTCTCATGTTGAAGTCAGATAAATAAATGCAGAGGAGTCTTGTTGTCATGTCTCTGTCCTGAATTGGCTTGACTGGATCAAGAAGCAAATTATATAGGTGAAAGGAGTAGCAGATGAAAAGGAAAATACACTAAACAAGAGCAATATCTAGGATCTCTCAAAATAACTTAACATAAAAAGGACTTGCAACAAACAAATCTATCTTTATGCCCACTACTGGTTCATCTTTGTGCCTCAAAAGAACCTTCATATCTTTAAATTTTATGTAGTGCCTGTTGCCCCGGCCCAATATAATTATTGCATGCCCGAACTTCTAAGATTTAATACAAAGCTACAAGTTATTTCATGCTGCATTACACAAGTTTGCCAAAATCCTTATCATTAAACTCATCATCTTTTTCCTAACCTTCATTTTGCCAACTTCTAGGGATCGATAACCTAAAAATAGTAGGTGTGAGTCACCAATCCACTGAGACCCCATGACAGATATGGTGTCTAAAACACAAGTATCTTCGGCAAATGCTCCTAATGAAATGTTGAGGTGGGATGAAACTCGTTTAACTTATCTAACTAAAATGTTAGTAGAACATCATCGAGCTGGAAAAAGGGCATCAACTAGTTGGAAGTCCGAAGCATGAGAAGCAATGTGATCAGAATTTAACAATAGGTTTGGACTGAATGCTACTACAAAATAATTGAAAGCTCGAGTCCAGGTGATGAAGAATGATTATGTTGTAATAAATAATATACTCAATACAAGTGACTTTGGTTTCAACCCGATATTGAATACATTTGTTGCAACTGATGAAGTCTTAGATGCTTATATTCAGGTAATAAATTAATTCTATGATAAAATATTTTATTTTATGTATAAGTTGAGAGAGATTTAATAATTATTTTAGTATATTTCAGAAACATCCTGAAGCAAGGGCATGGAGACGAGTCACTATGTCACTATATAATGAGTGATATGAAATATTTGAGGGTATTATTTCTCTCCCTTTTATTTATTAAATATAAATATTAAATTTTTATTTTACATATATATAATTATTTTTTAAATTTTTAGGTACTAATTAAAGCAGATGGAAGTAGTCAACAAAATACACTTCCACGTATAGAAATATATGAAGCTGCCAATCCATACATGACACCTCCTCATGAAACACCTGTTGATTTGACAAAAGATGAGATAGTTCAGCATCAACTCCTGATTTTAAGCTTGTGAGGAATACTGAAAAACGTAGTCTGGGTAAAGAATCTATTATCTCAATTGAAAAGTTAAAAAGAAGGAGGTCGAAAGACCAAACATCTTTAGCTGCAGCAATGGTAGAGGCAACTCAAGAGTTCAGACAGTCATCAATGTCTTCTTCCTATGAAATGATTAAGGAATGTGTGGAATTGATCATGACAATGAATCTCATTATTTTCGAAAAAGCTAGAGCAGCTGATTTGATTAGGAGAGACAATGCTTATCTTGTATTCTTGAAATTTGATGATGCAACTCGTTTAGAATAGTTGAAGTTGCATCTTGGGGATAATTAATCGGATTTATGTAAGAAATATAGGAAAAATTTATCTTCTTAATTTTTTTAAACATTATCGCATGTTTTGTTTATTATAGATTATTATCTTTGAATACAACATGTTCTCATTTCGTAAGAGTTGATTGATTGCATGCGTTATTATTCTAAGATGTGATGAATGTGATATTAACATTCTTTAAATTTGGTTCTCTAATTACAGATAGATGGACATAGTCAAAAAATCTGATGATATTTGTAGACACGCCAAAATTGACGCTATGTTGATCAAATCTCATGTCACTATGTTGACGCCCCAAAGTGAACTTCAATATATTTATAATATGAAGTTTTTCTTATTTTTGTGTGTTTTTGATTTATTCTTGCATTTTTTGTGATTCGCAACCTGAAGAGGGGCGTGTTTTTAATAGCGACCTTATCTAGGGCGTGTTCAAAAGAAAGGACGACCAAATGTCAGGGTGTCAATTCCTAGTATTATCCGGTTTCAAAATAAATTCAAAATTATTGATTAACGTCCTTCCTCAGGGCGTGGTTTCAATTAACGCCTTCATCTCAGGCTTGTTCTCATAATTTTCAAATAAAGTAAGTTTTATTGCCAAAATTTAATCCAAGAAGTGACGCCCTTGATCATGGTCGTGTTTTGAGTAACGTCTTGATGTAGGTCGTCAATTTGTGATTTGACGCCCTTCCGAAGGTCGTGTTTCACCTTCCGTGTTCTGCTTAAACTCCTCTTTCCTGGAGAGTTCCCTGCCTCCGTTGGTCTTCTTGCTCGAATTGGAGTTAGAGTCCTGCCTTCTTTGATCATTGCCTATCCTTATCTCCTAAATTTGAGCTTATCTTCGATTGAAATCCTATAAAAGGATGCTCTGGTCGATCTAGATAGAGGTTGACGGGTCAGAGAGTCCACAGGTTTACGGGTTACAGAGCTTCATCTTCCTCCTGTGCGATCGTTTAGAAAAGGCTCTGCTTCCTCTGCTTCCGATCAACCGCGTCCACCTTGTTTCCCTTTACTGTCGTCAGGGACAGCAGGGTTCTTTTATTCTGTTGTGTTGTTTTGTCTTCATCAACCGATCATCATCACTGTGTTTTCTTCTTTTACGTTTGCATTAGCTGCATCATATCTCCTCCCTCCCTATTTTATTTAGGGGTTTTAAAACAAAAAAAGAGGTGCGCATGTTTTTATCCTTTTCATCATATTTTCTATTTTGGGATTGATACTACGTACACTTTTGGCTGATCCACTTCTCTTGGCTTGTTTTATTGTCTTTTTTTTTGCAAGGTAATCAATAAAGAAAAACTCCCTTCATCGGCCGGCCGGTTGAAGGAGGAGGAGGAATTCACAATCCATCCCGCGTTCTATTTTCCACCAGGTATTCACGATCTTCTTTGTTTCTTCTTGAGGTAACCCCTCTGGCGATCACCCTCCTTAGTAGCACCACGTGCTTCTTTTCCTTATTATTATATCATCTCCCCTTTATTTTTGTCATACCTTCTCCTATTTAAATTTCTTCTTCGTGTGTGGATTTATCACGATCTACAAATTGGCGATCACGGTGGGACATCCACTGTTTTTCTTTTGATTACCATCTCCTATTGGCACCCACGTGTGCCCTTTCCTATTGGCACCCACGTGTGCCCTTTCCCCTTCGGCACCCACGTGTGCCCTTTCCCCTCGGTACCCTCGGTACCCCTCCTTTTGTGCCCCACGGGCACCCTCCATCGTGCACGCTGCACACTCCCGGGATCAGCCAGTTTGTGACTGTTTGATTATTTTCCTGAATTAACGCCTCACCCAGAGGCGCTTTTTCTTTTCACGCCTTAGTTTAGGGCGTCTATTTTCTGTGTTACGTCTTCCCATAAGGCGTCTTTTATCATATCTGTTGTCTTCTTGTTCTGTTTGATATTTCACGCCCTAACTTTGGGCGTCTTTTTATTTGCCAGCGCCTCACAGCAAGGCGCGTGTTTCCTCAACCGTGTACACCACTGGTATTTGACGCCCTTTCGTAGAGGCGTCCTTTCATATTACGCGCCTCACACCAAGGCGCGTGTTTTGCACTATCTGTGGGCCACCACAGTGATCCACGACAGCGACCCTGTCGTCTCTTTGGTTTATAGCGACCTGCCCCAGGTCGTCTCTTTCCTGCGTTTTTACAGAAACCTACTTCTTGTTGCTGTCTGTGATTGTTGGATTGATTATTGCATTGCTTGCCTATATTGCTGTGATCTTATCATCTTATTTTGCATATTGTGGCATTTGGTTGAGAGACCTCCTCCCTCTACACTAGGATTCCACACACCTCTCTTGGAATCGGGACGACCCTCCATTGAGCATTCCGTCTCTTTGGACCGGAAATCCCTTTTCCAAGACCTCCGTAAGTCCCCGCACCCGTGGATTCCCTCACGGACGCCGGGCTGGTTGTACCCTTGAAGTACCCAGAGTATAGAGAACCTATCGTTAGTGAGGAGAGAGAAAGAATCTAGTTGACCCGGAGGTTACACTTGGATCAACTAGGTTTCACATTGCAAACAGAAGTGAACTATTCAACAATTTAATCCACTCTAATCTCAAGCATAACACTAAAACCTTGCGTTCATCTCAACTTGGTTGCTTTTGGATTGAGTGGTTGTTTGTTTGATACTGCCTTTATAAAGCCGTCTCTCCTCTTAAACATGCAACTCCGTTCAGGAAAAATCATCAACATGGCAAGCTACGGGTATTCTTATGATGATGAGGATGAGAATGTTTTTGGTCAATATGAGACCCCCCCCAGGATTCCATCTATTATGAGGGAAATTATCCTCCTCCTCAGTCCCATCATCCTCAAATTCATGTGGTTGATGCCACTCCTCAAGAGGCTGTGCCCTCTTCCCAAACTTTACCCTCCAACACCTCGGGGAATTCTTCTCCATCCCTCAATGTCACGGATTTAATTAATGCTTTATCTCAGTTAGACGACTCCCAGCGGCAGGCTATTCAGGCCGCTTTGAAAGGGAAGTCTGTTCCCTCTTCATCCTCCAATCCCCCTCCGGCCGAGAGTGGCCATCACCTCAATAATGACCAGGCGGTCTTGCACAAACCCCCCTCTCGTCCACCAACGCCCGGTGCGGCCATGCCGGCCCAACAGGCGAGCTATTCAGCGGTTAGGCCTCAGTTCCAACCTCCCCGAATTCTGCGGACACCTATACCACATTCTTTTATTCAAAATCCGGCCCCAGTCGAGTCCGACACTAATATGCTATTACTCCAGAAATTGGCCAGCATGGAGGAGCAACTAAAGAAGGTCACCACGGCTAAGAACGCCCCGGAAATTTCGCTCCCTACATTGCCCGTCTTCCACTTACCACCATCTGAAATGCCGAACTTTCGGCGATATAATGGGACTGGTAATCCTTTTATTCATTTGAAGGACTTCAGGTACGAGACCTCCTTCTGGCAAGACAACAAGGCCTCTTTGGCCTATTTATTCAGGAGATCTCTGGAGGGGCCAGCCCTTGAATGGTTTTATTCACTGGATTCCGCTGATGCCGGCGACTTCGATATTGTTCAAAGGAAGTTCTTACAAAAATACAGAGACCGGGTCGGACCATCCCTTTCGCTCACAGATCTGGTCGCGGAAAAGATGAAGCCCGAGGAGGACTTCATAATGTTTGCTGATAGATGGCGGTCTATGGCCGAAAAGTTGAAAGATACACTGTCTGAACCGGAACAAGTCAAGATGATAATTTCCAATGCCACTCCTCAGTTCCGGCACATACTGGCCATGAACCGGTTAACCACCATGGAGGAGCTCTATGAGAGAGCTCGTTATATCCAGACGCAGATGAAGGATTCGCCCATTATGGGCATGTTTGAGCCGAAGTCACGGCTATTCAAGAAAACCACAACTGTCAACAACAGCGGGCCCACGACGGAGGGCACTATTGCAAATGAGCAGGTTGGCGTAGTTGGCCACCCCCATCAAGCTAACCCACGTCCTAACCTTCCTCCACCACAAAACCCCCATTTCAACTCCACTCCACAACGCCAATTCGCACCCCAACATTCCTTTGCTTCACCACCAAACCAAGCGCCCCGCGCTAACCCTCCAGCTCCGCAACAGTACCACCAGGTACCACCACCTACCAACTATGGCCAACAACAACAACGGAGACCACCACTTGGCCCCAAAAGGGACCACTACCCTCCATTACCAGAAAGTCTCCCGGATATTTTCAATGCCTTAATGGCCGCTAATTTGCTCATATTACCAAGAGAAAGAACAGCGTGGCCCGCTAATGTTGACACATCCCGTTACTGCGCTTTCCATCGTGCACCTGGTCATAACCTTGATCGTTGCTTCCACTTCAGAGATTACATTTATGACCTAAATGACCAAGGTGACATCAACTGGGATGAGATGAGACAATTCATCGCCACCATGAAAGAAATAAGGTCTCCTCGGCAGCAACAAGCTCAGCAGCTACAGCAACCAGCTCCACAGCAGCAACAACAAGCTCCAGCACCTCAGCACGATATGGGGATTGTCCACAATCCACTGCCGGAGCACCCGCCAAACCAGCACGTAAACCGTGTCACGTCTCTCTATGAAGTGGAGAGAGGGCAGGGATGGCATGAAGAAAACGCCTCTGTCGGGGCACTTTATCATAATCAAAATCAACCTCCGCGCCTCTTGCGTACCCCTTCTTCTTCTCCTACCCCTCAAGTGGGCCGATCTCTTCTGCGCCCCGTTAATTCACCGCCTATCACCAATTCTCCAACCCTGCCGGTTCGCCCCCTTCTTACACGCTTATCACCTCTACAGCCTACGCCACAACAAAACCCATCCACCACCAACCCTTCGCCACTGCCATCTAGCCCACTCCTCATCCGCCCATCACCAACGCCCACTGCACCCGCCACCACTACTCCTTCACCGGCAAGGATCCCCCCACCATCGGTTCCGCCACCTTTTGTACCCAGAACCCTTCTCATTCCACCCCCCACCAATTCCCCCCGCATTCGGGTATCCCTTTCTACCTCTACGCCTCCTACCAGGGCACCAGCACCCTCTACAGGGATTCCCTCTGCGGGAACTCCCACTCCACCACTTCTTAACACCAACACACCTTCTTCTTCTTCTAATCCCCCTCCCACACTTGTCCCGACAGAGGCACGTCAAGGCGTGGCGCCGCTCCGCAGTGGACGGATGTTCCACCGTATTTTTCCACAGAGAGAGTTAGAGCCCGTGCAGGGGCCGCAAGAACAAGAACAAGAGTCAGTGCCAGGAACTCAGTATGATTTGCTAAAGCACTTGGACCGAACACCAGCAAGGATTTCAATCCTGGAACTAATTAAAAGGTCCACCACTCATCAGCTAGCTTTGAAAGAATATCTGCAAAAGGTGATGGTCAATGAGGACATTCCAGTTGAGCAGATAATGACGGTTTTAACGCCTGCTAGCAGTCAGCCGGCAATTACTTTCCATGAACATGAACTGGCGCCACTCCCAGCAAGAAAGTACGCTCTATGCATCACAGTTGACATTAATAAGGTGGCTGTTAAGCAATGTCTGGTGGACACTGGGGCATCCATCAATGTCTTGCCACCTAGCACCTTGAAGTTGTGTGGCATTCTGGAAAGCCAAATTCGGCCGTCTACTATCACAGTCACTGCATATGATAACACGAAGAAACCTCCTCTAGGCATGATTACGTTAAAAGTAAGTTTGGGTCCTGCCGCCATCACAGCAGATTTCCATATTCTGGATATGGATCCGACATTTAATGGCATTCTGGGACGCCCTTACATTCAGCAACTCAATGTGGTGCCCTCCACAAATCACCAATGCCTTAAATTCCCACACAAGGGCCGCATTATTAAAGTTACCAGTATGCTGATTTTGCCAGAGGAGGATATTCATGTGGCTTCGTCAGTTCCATCCATGTGGCCGGCCAACAAGCCACTATTATCTGTGCTGGACGTCCCTTGTACACGACCAATGCCAGAAAAAGTCACAACGGTTGCTATGACACCCCTGCCTCCCAAGGGAAAAAAGAAGAAAACAATGATGAACACCTCTGGCTGGAACATCTTAATGAAAATGGGGTATCAAAATGGCAAAGGTCTGGGTGCCAACTGTCAAGGCAGGATTAGGCCTGTTAAACCTCAGAAGCTGATTACACGAGGTGGCCTAGGTTACAAAGGGCCAGGCAAAAACAAAGATGAACCATGGGCATTTATGACATCCACATTAAAAATAGATCGCCAACCGCTCACTTGGACATTGAAGACACATTTTGTCACGGGTGGCTTTCAAAATAATGAGCAAACTACCATAATCACTTCCATATTAGACTGTCAGGATGTTCATGCTAGACAGTTTGCTCGTCATATTACCCCGTTGGCCACATATAAAGCCCTGGAGTCCTTAAGGCCTGATAAAAGAAGGAAAATGGATGATCCAGAATGTGACTGGTACATGTGGTTCGATATGCAGGATATTACTATTTCTCTGAGTCGCCTCTTTATGCCGACTGACCCGGAATGGCCGCCACTTATTCTGAATTGATTGAGATGCCAGCTGTAATTACAGATAAGAGGCAGCTGCTGAGTGACTACATTGATACTGGAGAGCCAGATGTTCCGTTTGAAGAAGGATTCACTGTGGACAGGCTGTGGGCCGGCCTCTTTTCTCTCACTTCCATGCATCCATCTGTGCTTGCTTCTCTATATTCTCATCGGTTTGGTCACGTGCCAAGACCACCTCCGATTATAATCAATTTATCTCCAGATTCAATCCAAGTTTCTCTCACAATTCCTTCTTCGCTCCTCCAGCGATTTTCTAAACTCTCCATCACGCCCCCGCGCGGGCCATCACTGATTCAATCTTTCTCTGATCTGGCAATTTCCACTCCTCCTGCTCTCCTCCCTTCACACTGCTTCTTTCTTGAAACAGAAAATAAAAATGAAGATAAAAATAAAAACGAACAAAAAAAATGCCAAATTCCCAAATTTCCAATCCTCCATTTCTGTTGAGGAGACCTCATATTTCTCTTTTGAGTGCGTCCCGACCCAGGGGCCGCTCCTTCAAGATTCATTGCTAAATCTTTTCTCCCCCTCTGGTGAGGGGACTTCCTCTGTATTACCTCCTGTATCCACTTTTTCACCTCCTTCCCTTCCCTTTTTTGATCAAGCTTCTTCTGCTGACACTAAAATTCAAGGGGTAGATTCACATAAGAAGTCCAAGGGTAAGCAGATTCCTCATAGGTTTCTGTTGGAGTTAGCTATCAGATGCCAGACTTGTTTAGCCCTTCCTGAATTTATAGAGAATCCAATCATCATGCCAGAGCTGGAATATGAGGATGCTGCTGTTGTTTCTTATGAGGGTTTGGGTGTCTATGAAATTATGAATGACGAAGACCCTATTGAAGAGGGGGGTGAGAGTTATGAAGAATATGAGGACGAGGCTGATGCTTTTGCTAGTGGCATAAGACGATTTGACGAACCGTCAGCCTCCGTAGAAGAGCCTACCAAAGAAATTAATTTCGGTACCGAGGAAGACCCTAGGATTGTCCTCATAAGCAAGAATTTGCCGCCCTCCGAAGAGGAGGCGCTCATTTTGGTCCTGCAAGAATACAAGGACACGTTCGCATGGAGTTATGAAGATATGTCTGGTTTAGACCCTGCGCTCGTTGAACACCGCCTTACATTTAAGCCAGGGTCTGTGCCGGTCAAGCAACGGTTGAGGCGTTTCCACCCTAATATGGCCTTAAAGATGAAAGAAGAGGTCGACAAGCTCCATAAGGCTAGATTTGTTAGAGTTGTCCTCTACCCCAATTGGGTGGCTAACATCGTCCCGGTTATGAAGAAAGATGGAAAAGTTCAGATTTGCATAGACTTCCGGGATCTCAACCGTGCGTGTCCTAAAGATGACTTCCCCCTCCCTCATATTGATGTTTTGATTGATAACACGGCAGGATTTGAGACTCTCTCTTTCATGGATGGCTTCTCAGGTTACAATCAAATTCGTCTGGCTGAAGAAGATCAAGAGAAAATATCATTCACTACACCATGGGGTACTTATTGTTATGTGGTCATGCCTTTTGGACTTAAGAATACTGGAGCCACCTACCAGAGGGCTATGATGGCGATTTTTCATGACATGATTCATATTTATATTGAGGTGTATGTGGATGACCTGGTTGTGAAATCAAGGACAAGGATTGAGCATCCTGGGGTTCTAGCCAAGGTCTTGCAAAGATCACGAGAATATCAGTTGAAGATGAACCCCAAGAAGTGCGTGTTTGGCGTTTCTTCAGGGAAGTTGCTGGGTTTCATTGTTAGCAAGAGGGGAATTGAAGTTGATCCCAACAAGGCAAGGGCCATTAGGGATATGCCTCCTCCCAAGAATTTGAAGGAAGTTCGAGGATTAATCGGGAGGTTGCAGTTCATTCGCCGCTTCGTCTCCCAGCATTCACAAAGATGTAGGCCGTTTTACGAGCTTACTAAGCCGGGAGTCAAGTTTAATTGGGATGACAAGTGTCAGGCAGCCTTTGACGGATTGAAGGATTATTTGGCCAACCCTCTTGTCCTGAGGCCGCCGATTCCAGGCAAACCACTCGTTCTCTATGTCTCCGTCCTGGATGACTCTGTAGGTGCTCTCTTAGCTCAAGTAGACGAAGAAGGTAAGGAGAGGGCAGCATACTATTTGTCTAAACTTCTTAACCCCTGTGAATAGAGGTATTCAGCCATGGAGAAAACTTGCGCTGCTTTAGTCTGGATAGTTCAGAAGTTAAAGCACTATTTCCTAGCTCACGAGGTTCACCTCATTGCTCGCATGAATCCGATTAAATTCCTCCTTGAAAAATCTGTCCTCACTGATCGATTAGCACGCTGGCAAAGCTTCCTCTCTCAGTTTGATATCACTTACATTCAACAGAAAGCTATCAAAGGTTACGCCATTGCCGAACATCTTGCTCACCACCCTCTACCTCGTTTTGATCCTGTCAATTCGGAGTTTCCAGATGAAGAACTAATGTCCATTAATCAACCCCACGACCCTATGTGGACATTACATTTTGATGGAGCTCTAAATTCCCAAGGAAGAGGGATCGGCATGGTTCTTTTAACACCAGAAGGGGTCACCATTCCATTTGCTGCTCGGCTCACTTTTCCCGCCACCAATAATATAGCTGAGTATGAAGCTCTTTTGGCCGGTCTTCAAACCGCTCATCGATATGGTGTCACCCATTTGAGGATTGTAGGTGACAGTCAGCTCATTCTGCGCCAGGTGTTGGTCAAATGCCGCACTATCAATCCTAAGCTCAAACCCTACCAGGAACTTGCTTCAGCTTATGCCAAGCTCTTCACCAAATTGATCTTCGTCCATGTTCCTCGTAGCCAAAATATCTTAGCCGACGCCCTTGCTTCTTTGGCCTCTGCTTTAGTCTTCCCTCCTGAGCGTGATTTTCATGTTCCTCTAATTCATCAGCGTGACACGCCAGCTATTAAGGATCGTGCATTCCTCGATATTAGGGATAAGGTGCTTGAAAAGATTAAGCAAAAGGAATCCCTTAAAGGCAAAGAGGTCATGCTTTTAGACTGGGAAGAAGAATTGGCTGACGAAGAGAAGCCTTGGTATTATGAGATTGCCAGATATTGCAATGATCAGTCCTATCCCGAGGAAGCCACCGCAGAAGAAAAGAAAGCAATTAGAAGAGTGGCTCAGCGTTATGTTTTGATTGGAGGTGTGCTCTATAGGAGAGGGCTCACCGGTGTTTTATTAAGATGCCTCGACGATGATGAATCATGGAAAGTCGTGGAAGAGGCGCATTCTGGAGTATGTGGTGGTCATGTGAATAGCCAGATGCTAGCTAAGAAGATTCTTAGGCTAGGTTTCTATTGGCCAACTCTAGAAGAGGATTGTTCCATCTATGTTCGAAGGTGTGTTAAGTGTCAACTACACGCCGACAAGATTCATTCTCCTGCTTCTTCACTCCACCCTACATCCTCCCCATGGCCTTTCTCCATGTGGGCTTTTGATATCATTGGACCTCTTGGTGATTCGAATCTCCTGACCAAGCAAAAATCATTCATCCTCACGGCAACGGAGTACTTCACCAAGTGGGCGGAAGCAGAAGCTTACGTGGAGATCAAAGCGTCAACCGTCTGCAAGTTTATAATGAAGAACATCATCACGAGGTTCGGCATTCCAAGCACCATCGTCACCGACAATGGACCTCAATTTATCTCTCAAGAAATCAAGGATCTCTGCAACAGGTATAACATTGCATTGCATCATTCTTCTCCCTATTATCCGCAGGGCAATGGCCAAGCAGAGGCAACTAACAAAACTCTGATAAAAATTGTCAAAAAGACGTGTGAGGCTAATAAATTTTCGGACTGGCCAGACAAGCTAGTTGAAGCTCTCTGGGCCTACCGAACTTCCATTCGAACCCCCACTGGGCAAACCCCTTTCGCCCTTACTTATGGGATGGAGGCAGTAGTCCCTTATGAGATTCTCATTCCCTCTCTACGAGTACAATTGGATAAGGAATTTTCTATGGATGAACGTCGTGATTCACTCCTCGCCCAATTGGAACTCCTAGATGAGAAGCGTCTGGTCGCCGCTGAGCATGCGCGCGTTTATCAAAACAGGCTCTCACGTTTTTATCAAAAGAAAGTAATTGAGAGAAAATTCAAAATCAGTGAGATGGTAATTAAGAGGATTTTCGTAAAGCCGGGTGGCCCTCGCTCAAAACTCCAACCCAATTGGGAAGGACCGTTTGTTATAAAAGACGTTTTTCCAGGCAATGCTTATAAATTGATTAATGCTGAAGGAGAAGAGTTAACTCACCCTTGGAATGGTTTGTATCTTAAGAAATACTACCCTTGATTTTAAAATCCAAACAAAATGAAAATTGTTTCAAAAAAATCCAAAACAAAGTGGAATATTTCCAAAAAAATCAAAAAAAATAGAAATTCCAAAAAGCCAAAAAAAAATAGAAGAGATCAAAATTGGTGCCATGGCACACGAAAGATCAAGGTCCGAAAGGTCAAAATTCAGAATTCATTCATCAGTCTTGCTAACTTAAAAGGGGGTTGACTCTCGCACACACTACACGCTTTATTCTTGAACTCAAGCAGTGCGAAATCCGATGGAAAGTCAAAAACCTGACTAAAAGTGAAAGGCAATACCCGTTCTTTTCTTCTTCGGCCCATAAGGGAGGAAGGGAGACCTTGAGGTAGACACGCCAAGCCTATCCGCCGCCCTAGTAGGTAGAAGTCAGGGCCCAAAAGGGAGCAAATGCCATAAAAGCCCAAGTACAATTAGGTTTTTTTCATCAATGCAAATGCAAATCAATTCCAAAGTGAAAGTCAAGTTGTGAAAAGAAAAGCATGTCAAGACGGCAAAGTCCCCGCAAGGAAAACCTTGGGCGTATGCGTGCAATATATAAAAGGGGCAAAAGGTAACAAATTTCCCTACGCCAAAGACCGAACCCCAACAGGCATAGGGTAGGGGAGGTAACTTTGCCTTGAGCATCTCAAAATCCCTTATGGGCTTCCCTTATATTTTCTTCCATCCTTTCTATGTGGTAAGTCACGAACTGGCAGGATGGTCAAGACGGACTAAAGAAATTGCACTGTGCGAAATCTCGAATACAAGTCAACTATGACCACGTCAACCCCCTCTTAATTACTCAAGAAAGGTTAATGAATTTTGGATGGTGACCGTGCAGGACCCGTGGTCTTGATAGCCTTGACACCCTTTTTCGCAGAATAATCCAATTAACGCCTTTGGCTAAGGCGCTTTTTATAGAATTAACGTCCTAGATTATGTCATCTCTTTCTGAATAACGTCTCTGAACAGGTCGTTACTTTCTCAAAAATCAGATTTCCTTTTCAAATTCACGCCGTCTTCTCGGGCGTCTTTATGCGAATCATGACCTACTCTAAGGCGCGTTTTTCAGGAAAAATAACAAAAAAATATAAATGAGTGAAAAAAAGAAAAAAATGCATTTCTTCACGATGTATGCTTGCATGGGCATCTTTTATTTATGGTTGGCATATGCGTGCTTTGCATAAGGCATCTCCCCGCTATCAGCTGTTTTATTTTTGCCTTATTTGATTAAAGGCTTGGCCCCTTGACCCCTCATTAAGGTCAAAATATTGCTACCCCTTGCTTATTGGGCAAGGGGCCAAGTCGAACAGATGAATTAACCTGTTTGTTCAAAGTGTGGATTACAGTTGCAGAAACAGGGCACAGTAAAGCAAACACGAAGAACGTGGAAAGAGGAAAGTACACAAACACAAGACCACAACTACACAAAGTGCTCAGGTAACAAAGAAATCTCAATCATATATATATACATCATGAATGTCTATCATGTACAAGTGTGAGGGTGGAGGAGTACAAGTAAGTCGCTCAGCTCTCGCCTCCACCCTCCTCTCTCCTACTCTCAACCTCCTCCTCGCCGTCCCGAGCTGGCGCTGGTGGAGGAGGCATGGGCCCCCGTGAAGAAGCTGGAACCCGAACCTGACCCCCTGCCTCGCTCCTCTCTCGGAGGGAAGAGCCCGCCATAAAAGTGGAGCTGGTGAACGAGTATCCCGCGGCCCGTGCTCGCTCGCGCCCTCGCTGGAGACGCTCCTCGGACACTCGTAGCCGCTCCTGAGAAAGGATCAACTGGGTCCTCGAGTCTGCCAGCTCTCGCTCGCGTGCTGCTACCTGCTCCTGGTACCGAGCACGCTCCGCCTGGTACTCCTCCCGCTCACGAGCACGCTCCTCGCGCTCCCGGGCACGCTCCCGTCGCTCCAGCTCAAGAGCCACCCGCAGCTCGGCCACGTCCTGAGGAAGCTCCTCTTGTCGCCTCAGGGACCTCTCAAGCTCTGAGATCCGCTGATCACGGATCGCCAACTCGGTATGTACCGCGTGAAGCTGAGTCGTCTGCAAACAGGTAAGCAAATCATCAATTCCACAATTAATGCAATGATTCAATTCAAGCAATATATGATTGAACCACTCACCTATGTGCTCGTCGCACGGAAGCCCTCATCAACGCAGGTAAGAGCGGCTCGAAGCTCCTCAGTCTGTAAAATGAATTTTCATCAGTGCACAATTATATAATCAATATTTGAATGGATCTGTGTTTTGAAATTTACCCGTGAAGCGAGATCGCGCTCTGCTGCCTCGGCTCGTGCGATCGGTCCGGCTAGCTACCCTGCCTGTGCAGTCACCTCTGCACTGGGCCCTCTAGAGTTGGAGGCCTCTCTTGGGTCTCTCCTCACTGCTCCCTACTGGGCACGCTGCATTCATTGAGATCGTCAGTGGCTAATCACCAATAACTCAACAAAAAAAGAGAGATATACATGTGCATATAGGAATAATTTAAACACTCACCATGGTCTCTAGGTCAGCCCGTATGGCGGCCAGCTGGTCCTCCAGGCTGTGTAGGTGGGCCTGGGCATCCATTGCCGCTATGTCCCACGCATCCTGCATTCATTACATATTAGTCACATGATAGAGAGCATTTGCATTTAATTTAGAAATAATTGCATTCATACATACCCCTAAGACCCTCATCTGGGGTCGGCCGACGTAAACCTCCCAGTAGCGCCGGAGGTACTCGGAGCTGTCAGTCGCCCGGGAGGTGACTCTGGTCCCGCCTCGCTGCCAGTCGGCGTACTGCTCCTCGAACCGCACCCTCCAGTCGGTCGCCTTCGTACGACCGCACGTCTTCTTCCCGATGCCCCGTGGCTCGCCTACCTCTACCCACTCCTGGTGAAGGCCTAGTGTCCTCATCACCAACCTAAGCCGTAACGGCTCGATCTCGCTCAGGCAGTGAACCCAAAGCTCACGCTCAAAACGAGGATGACTCGCTACGACCCACGGCTGGCCCTCATCCGTCATCCCCTCATAGGGTCTCCACTGAACCTGCATTCATAAACATACATGTCATCATTTCATCATCATCATAATAATTTCAAAATAAATGCAAAAGAAAGATACATAACATTCATTCATACCAGCGAGGGAGGGAAGTCGCGGAACTCTCTCCGCAGCACCCACAACTCGTAGCCGAGTGGGGCTCCAAACACAATCGGCAGCCAGCGCCGTGCCAGAGGGAAAGCTCCCTCACCTCCAGGCCGTGGGTCAGCGCGCCCCATCGGCATGTATAGATGGCTCCAAACCTACATCCATGCATCATATTAGTGAAGCATTCACCAGCATGATAAAAATAAAAGAAAAGAAAAATGAAAAATGCATACCTGAAGAAAAGGTGAGAAGCCACTGACGGTCGTCTCTCGACCTGTCCCGGTGGACAAGTCGGCCATCATGTGCGCCAGCAGCGCCGCTCCCCAGGCGTAGCTGCCAACTGCCTCCAAGTCCTCGAGTATCCCCAGGAATCGGCAGTTGATGACGTCGCCCTTCGTCCCGAGCAATAGCCTCCCCAGTAGCCGCAGCAGGAACCTCCTCAGGTCTCGGTCTGCTCTCTCTCTGTCGGCTGGGTCCTGGCAGTAGACCGCCCTAGCCCCATCTATCAACCTCTGCGAGAACTGCTCTAAGGTCTCCCCGGACCTGTGCCTAGCATTCCCTAAGCCCATCACTGTAGTAAGGTCGGTGCGGAAGATAGTCCTACACTCGCTGGGTGTCTCGTAGACCATCTCTAGCCCTAGCAGCCTCTGGGCGAGCTCAGTGTAGTCAGGGTAGGTGATCCCGCTCACAGCCTCACCGTCTACCCTCAACCCCGTAATCCTAGCCACATCCTCCAAGGTAGGAATCATGTGCCCCCATGGCATCAAGAATGCCCGGCTAGTCCTGTCCCATCTCTCCCGTAGAACCTGGATAAGTGGTAGGTCTGGCCTAACTGGCTCTATGCTAAGGAAGGCCCCAAACCCCATAGCATCTACCCTCGCTCTCTGAAACTCGGGGAGGCCGTAGTATGCTGCCCGGACCATAACCCAGGAGATCCGTGTCCTCATCAATCCCTGCATGTAAAGAAAAGAATTTTCACTTAATTATGTTGATTATTCATGCTGAATCTCATTTTGATTGCCTTGGATTATATTGGTATTTGATTTTAATTAACGACCATCCTCAGGTCATGGTTCGTTGAATTAGCGCCCCTGAGGAGGGCGTGGTTCTGAGTGTGCTTTGAATTTGCGACCTATCCTAGGTCGTTGTTCATATGAGAAACGCCTCTAGGTTGGGCATGATTCTATGGTTAATTTCTGAATTCCTAAAAAATATTTCAAGTCACGCCCTTGGGTGGGGCGTTTTCCAAAATGGGTCCGTTAATTGATCAGGAATTAATGAATGGACGACCTCTGGTTTGGTCGTCTGTTGTTGAATTAACGCCCCGATGGGAGGCGTTGTTTTCAAGTTTTTCAGAAAAATAAAATAAAAATAATGGCATGCGAAACAAATTCATGGAAAAATATTTGAAATAATTAAAGCATGGAATTGATATAAATTAACATCATGATATGAATTTAAATGGGCGACATGCTTTAGGGCGTGTTCTCATGGGGTTAATTATTCTTCAGGAAAATAATTTAATTAACGCCCTTGGGATGGGCGTGTCATATTTGAAACGTGACGCCCCTGAGGGCGCCTTCTTTCTGGGTTGCAGGGTTTATACCCGAGGGCTATGGAAATTGCATAAAAAATGAAATTAAAATAAAAAAATGGAATTAGGGTCAGGGGCCTACCTTCTTGTGCTTGGGTTCCTGTGGTTGAGGCCGTGGTTGGCGTGGTCGTCGGAGTTGGCCGGGGCGAGGACCGGTCGCCGCCGTGGGCGGCGGCTCATCGCCGTCCTCATCTTCTCCTTCTTCTTCCCCCTCGCCCTCTTCATTTCCTCCCTGTTCGTCTCCACTACCTTCGTCTTCTTCACCTCCTTCGTTGGCCTCTTGGCCTTCTTCAGCCTCGTCGCCGGCCGCCACCGCCGGTGCGTCTTCAATCGCCGCCACTGCGTCGTCTTCCTCGCCGTGGGCATCATCGCCCAGGTCAACGACCTCTGGAGCCGCCACCCTCTGCCTCTTCAAGCCTCCGCCGGCCATGGCTTAGGGCTAGGGTGTAGAAGTGAGAGAGATAGAGAGAGAGAATGAGAGAGATTGGGGGAGGGGGTTCTCGGTTAGGGTTGCAGAAGAAAGAGAGAAAGAGGGGAAATGGACTGAGGAAGAAGAAGAAAGGAGGGAAAGTTAAGTCGAACGGTCAAGAAGAATTAACGACTTAAGGGAGGCCGCGTCTTGTGGAATCAACGACTGACATAAAGGCGTTTCTTAATAATTGACGACATTTCTTAAGGCGTTATTTTTTGTTTGCATGGGGAATGATAACCGTCGTCAGACGCATTTAATGGCAATTGATTGATTTGATGGGAATAATCATTACTGTTTTTGAGTAACGACTATGATTGAGGCGTTTTTTATAAGAAACGTGGCTGTCCTGAAGGCGTTACTTTTGGAATCTCAATGAATATATTTTGGAATATGAATCGTATTAACGCCTTGCATTAGGACGTTTTTTAGTTAACGCCCATTGGTAAAGGCGTCAAATTTGTGAATTGGAATGTTGAAGACGACCTGTGGGGAAGGCGTCCTTTTATGAATTCACGGCGTTGCTTGAGGCGTTATTTGGAACAGAGTCAGAACGTTGGAAGAGTTGACCAGAAACACAGTAAGATGGCTCAATAAAGGAAATATCATTGAGTTATTGGAAGGAAAAGATTACAATGCTTAATGAGTCATTTTGGGCCTCAATTTTCTAAGAGCTATTACATAAGATTTCCATTCATCTCTGTCTTCATTCAAGCTTTCTACAGGTTGACGAGCCTTGTTGATTTTCCACAAAGCTTGAATAGTTGTGCATTCTTCACCATCTTCGTTGCTGCCAAGGTCCCGTCTCTTGATAGGAGGGAGGTGTGATGGGTCCTCGAATACTCACCGTGGAAGCCCGAGTTGAAGGAGGCACCGATGTGAATTGTACAAAATGAATTCTGAAGCGCCTATGAGACGAAGGTCCGTCCCGGGAGAGAATCTTGCACGGATTTCTTGAGTCTTGAGTATTCCCGGGGCGCAAGTGAAGAGATTCTTTGGCATTACTTTGAGGTGCTCTCTCCATTCCGCTCTCTTCTTGATTTGGGGAATCCGGTTCGTCACTCTATTACTTATCCCAAGTGAACCGGTCATATAAGAGAGTGGGCTTTTTGAGAAGATTCTCGAGGATTGTTGGGTTTCGTCACATGGATCGAACTTGAAGTGAAAATCTACCCAACTAGAGAGTGCTAACATGCATCCGTAGATGGGCCTTCCCATCGCCGCCGAGGTAAGCCCACTATAGAGATAGGCTAGAATCGCCGGTCCCACTCTATCTCCTTCCCATAGACTCACTACGGCGCTTAACTGTGCCTCTTCTAGAAAGTCCTCCGTGGATGGGAATAGGAATGCTCCTGCAAAGCACACCACGAAAGCCTTTGCTACCCGCTCTATCTCTTCATCTTCTTTAGCTTGATCCGCTCTCTTGTACACCCATGAGGCGAGCTTTAGAAGATTGATTCCTTTAGTGGCTTTGATTTGATTCACTAGGTTGGGGTTAGATACCAAGCTTGTCAATAGCTCATGAGAGGCAATTGGTTTTGGCATGATGGCCACCTTTTCCTCATCTCCTTGCTTCGTTCTCTTTAAGCCTAAGATTATCTCCAATTCTTCTAATAGGATCGTGGCTTCAAAAGTAGAGAAGAGAAAGGTATGGGTGGAAGGATGCCATATCTCTACAAGAGCCCCTATAGTTGCCCAGTCAAGATGAATCTGATCATAATGTTTGGCATGGGTGACTAGACCCAGAAGATGCCATCTTGTTAAATAGACTCTCATATCTGAAGAAAATTTGAAGAGTATGAGAGGGAGCCACTTGATTTTTGTAAATCTCCTTACTCCTGGGACATTTGGGAAGTCTTGTGGAAGAAAGAAAGGAAGAGCAATGCAGAGAAAGAAGAATGAATATGCATACAGAAGAGAATACAATGTTTCAGTAAAGGCAAGAAAAGACAAAAACAGAAGGATTTTATCCTTACCTGATTTAATGTAATGCAGCTGCTAATATGCCCGTTAATCTCGATCAACCTGGGAGTGAAGGATTTGGACCTCTTAATCGCCCTCTCCATCTTCTGTTGCAGGAGGAAACTCGGACGATTGCGGTGTCTGCAAAAGAACAGACATAAGAAGTAGCAGAAGAACAGAGCTCCGAAGGTTGCTTTGATTAATTTGAGGAATTGCCTTCCCTTTATAGGAGTCTGGGGAGTCTCGAGGCTGTTCGGAGTTAGCAAGTTGATTGTCATTGGGACTGGGTTTAGTTTACGAATCAGAAATGGAAGTTCGTGCTTAATTAACGCCTTCTGTTAGGGCGTCAATTGTTGAATTGACGACTTGACTGCGGTCGTGTTTTGTGTAACGCCCTTTCCAGGGTCGTTTTCTTCTTGAATTCTTGGTGCATTTAACGCCTCAGTGAAAGGCGTGTTTGTCATTTTGACGCCTTCTTTATAAGGCGCCTTTCATGTTTTGACGACGTTCAGTCCAGGCGTGAATTTGTGAATTTATGAATTTCTTTCCTTCCATGCTATGATGAACTTAAGTGCTATTACTTCGTTAGGATTTTATTTTATTAAGCACTTATGATCATGTTATACTTTGAATTGAGGATTATTTATATTGAAATTTTGAGAGAACTAATGAACTTTTGAGTGCAGAAGATTGCAGTCTTCGAGATGTCCGGATTAATGTGGAGGTAACATCATGTTGTTCTTGTAAGCATTATTACTATATGGTATCTACGCTATTATAGCATATCAAGGACCTTGTGGTTCTGATGAACCTGGAATTTGAGTTCTCCTTCATCAAAAATAGTGATGGTTCTAGGAAAGTCTTGATCACACGGATAGGCCGTTGAGTCGTTAAAGGTCTGGGACGATGGTTCTACTTTTCTGAGTTGATGCGTGGACAAACGGGCTTCGGCTTGGTGTCAGCTTAGAGATCTGGATTCTTGACCAAATCTAGATGGCTTAGCAATATTATCATTGGTTATTTTCTATCTTTTAATTTGTTTTATCTTTTCTTTTAGCCCAGCATGCATCATGTAGGACTTTGAGCTTCATGCTGAAAATTTTCATATTATGGCAGTAATGAAGGTCACTCGCTCTTGATTGAGTTGACATGAGATATTCCATTCCAAATTGAGTACTTTATTCTTTTTGAAGTCGTTCAGGCTGATTTCTTTGAAAATGTCCCTTTGCTGGGTCTCCATCTCAATTTCCTTTATCCACCTTGGTTGTAGCACGTCCACATTGGCTGGTAACCGCTCTCCAATGGTATCTCCTTATCGTGCCATGCGCATATTTTTACTTGTTTAGTTTAATCTCCTTTATCCAGCAAATTGATACTTCCTTGGAATCACCCGGAGTTGTTTCGCTCAGAATCTTGGAAAGATTTCCAATGCTTAGTGTCTGAGGCGTGTCACATCACACCTTGGCATCTACTTATCAGTTCGTTCCACTTCATTCCGTTTGTTGCACTCTCACTCCATTTCGTCTCACTCCCTTGCAAAACAGACGCCAAGGCGGGGCAGCTGTAGACACGCCAAAATTGACGCTATGTTGATCAAATCTCATGTCACTATGTTGACGCCCCAAAGCGAACTTCAATATATTCATAATATGAAGTTTTTCTTATTTTTGTGTGTTTTTGATTTATTCTTGCATTTTTTGTGATTCGCGACCTGAAGAGGGGCGTGTTTTTAATAGCGACCTTATCTAGGGCGTGTTCAAAAGAAAGGACGACCAAATGTCAGGGC
Organism: Amorphophallus konjac; assembly: GCA_022559845.1. NCBI lineage: Eukaryota > Viridiplantae > Streptophyta > Magnoliopsida > Alismatales > Araceae > Amorphophallus > Amorphophallus konjac. The sequence continues at coordinate 299,530,044 of CM040124.1, read as the reverse complement.
GTCAATTCCTGGTATTATCCGGTTTCAAAATAAATTCAAAATTATTGATTAACGTCCTTCCTCAGGACGTGGTTTCAATTAACGCCTTCATCTCAGGCCTGTTCTCATAATTTTTTAATAAAGTAAGTTTTATTACCAAAATTTAATCCAAGAAGTGACGCCCTTGACCATGGTCGTGTTTTGAGTAACGTCTTGATGTAGGTCGTCAATTTGTGATTTGACGCCCTTCCGAAGGTCGTGTTTCACCTTCCGTGTTCTGCTTAAACTCCTCTTTCCTGGAGAGTTCCCTGCCTCCGTTGGTCTCCTTGCTCGAATTGGAGTTAGAGTCCTGCCTTCTTTGATCATTGCCTATCCTTATCTCCTAAATTTGAGCTTATCTTCGATTGAAATCCTATAAAAGGATGCTCTGGTCGATCTAGATAGAGGTTGACGGGTCAGAGAGTTCACAGGTTTACGGGTTACAGAGCTTCATCTTCCTCCTGTGCGATCGTTTAGAAAAGGCTCTGCTTCCTCTGCTTCCAATCAACCGCGTCCACCTTGTTTCCCTTTACTGTCGTCAGGGACAGTAGGGTTCTTTTATTCTGTTGTGTTATTTTGTCTTCATCAACCGATCATCATCACTGTGTTTTCTTCTTTTACGTTTGCATTAGCTGCATCATATCTCCTCCCTCCCTATTTTCTTTAGGAGTTTTAAAACAAAAAAAGAGGTGCGCATGTTTTTATCCTTTTCATCATATTTTCTATTTTGGGATTGATACTACGTACACTTTTGGCTGATCCACTTCTCTTGACTTGTTTTATTATCTTTTTTTTGCAAGGTAATCAATAAAGAAAAACTCCCTTCATCGGCCGGCCGGTTGAAGGAGGAGGAGGAATTCACAATCCATCCCGCGTTCTATTTTCCACCAGGTATTCACGATCTTCTTTGTTTCTTCTTGAGGTAACCCCTCTGGCGATCACCCTCCTTAGTAGCACCACGTGCTTCTTTTCCTTATTATTATATCATCTCCCCTTTATTTTTGTCATGCCTTCTCCTATTTAAATTTCTTCTTCGTGTGTGGATTTATCACGATCTACAATATTAGTGAGGAAGAGGAAAGATTTATAACACGTCATCGTCAATTTTTTCTTACTATATTGACATTAGTGAAGATTGCTTATGATCAGTAAAAGGATAATTCGAGAAAGCACATAAGAACTTTAATTCTCACTGGCAGAGCATACATACAAGAGTTATTGGAAGGGGCTGAAATTCAATTCCGTGAGACATGTCGTATGAATAAATATATCTTTTCATTATTGTGAAATGAGATAAAAGATTTATATCAGTTAAAAGAGAGTACCAGAGTTGACACAGAGGAGATGGTAATAATGTGTATTTACATTTTGACAAAAGGTGCAAGTAACTGATTTGCTCAAGATAAATTTTAGCATTCATGTGAAATAATAAGTCATCGATTTAATGAAGTAATTGATGCTCTCGTCAGTTTAGCACCGAAGTACATTTCTCTTCCTCCAGCTGAGACTCCGCAATACATCCTTGATAGACAATATTTTTAATTTTTTAGGGTAATGCTTCTAGTGATTAATGTTAATTTAAGCATTCTTCATAGTAATTTTGTAATTATGTTGCTATAGGATTGTATTGGAGCTATAGATGGAATGCATATATTAGCTGAAATTTCAGCCGATGATAGATTACGTTATCGCAATCGAAAGGGACAAACATCTCAAAATGTTATGGCCGTATGCTCATTTGATATGCGTTTTTTTTTGTTAATGCTGGGTACGAAGGTTCTGCTGCTGATGCTACTGTTTTAGAAGGTGCTATAACATCAAAATTTTATGTCCTAGAAGGTAAATATTTTCTCTTAAATTATATTTATTTATATATGTAGTGACATTTATTTTTATGAATAGGTAAATATTATCTCGTTGATGCTAGTTATGCAAATACACCATAATTTATAGCGCCATATCGAGGAGTAAGATATCATTTGAAGTAATTTGGTCCAAATCACTCCTCTCCACATAACCCAAAAGAGTTATTCAATTTGCGACATGCTTCATTACGAAATGTTATTAAACGCATATTCTGGGTGTTAAAAGAAAGATTTCACATTTTTCGTCAACCGTTAGAATATCCTCTCGATGTACAAACGAAGATAGTTATTGTTACATGTACCTTCCATAATTTTATTCGTGATCATAAAGGAGGAAAAGATGAAATTTAGATGTAAATTGAAAGAGAACATAGTGCAGATATTGATAGAGAAGTAGAACGGAGACGTCAAGAAAGAATTAGATTTGAAGAACATCAGAGTTTAACAACACAAAATGCACAACGTCATCTTGGTAAACAACTTCGGAATAGAATTGCATTGGAAATGTGGGAGGATTATATGAACATGAGACACTAATCTTGATAATTATAGTTTTTTAAAACATCATGTTTGAAATATTATGTTATAGTTATTTTTACTTTTTATGAATGATAGCAATCTCGGTTAAATTGTTACTTTAATAATTTTTAAATTATGGAGAATTATCTGTCAAACAGGTCTACACAAATTTTAAAAATTATGACGTTGCTGTCAAACAGAAAGTGTCAACTTTCATCAATTTTAAAATTTAAGTCAAAAATTGACACAACATGATTTTTTAGATAAAAATAACTTTAAAAAAGTGTTCCTAAACACCCTATAAACTATCTTTTCCGAGTTTTTAATCTAACCAACATTTAAAACGACCCACCCAATATTTAACTTAAATCAACTAACACAAATTAAAAGCAAACTGGGGATAGCCCGACCTTAGTCCCACCTTATCTTCACACCAAACCTGAACATTAAAAATCAACGGGGAAGGACTGGTGCTACTATTGATTCTTGGCAATAGGAAGCGTGTTGTCGTTGTTGTTGTTGTTGTTGTGTGTGTGTGTGTGTGTGTGTGTGTGTGTGTGTGTGTGTGTGTGTGTGTGTGTGTGTGTGTGTGTGTGTGTGTGTGTGTGTGTGTGTGTGTGTGTGTGTGTGTGTGTGTGTGTGTGTGCGCGCGCGTGCGCGTGCGAGAGAGAGAGAGAGAGAGAGAGAGAGAGAGAGAGAGAGAGAGAGAGAGAGAGAGAGAGAGAGAGAGGCAAGCACGTCGATAACTGGTGGGATATATAAATATAAATTCGTCAAAAAGGTTTAGAGGACACCTGGTTGGGATGTGATCCATGAACCGTCCGTGCTACCAAATCAACACGGGAAGAATGCGTTTGGTACGAGCCAAATCTGTGTGCGCGTCAAAGCATTTGTTTGTTTATGTACGAATGAAAGTTCCTCGAGAAGCTGTGTTTACATACATGACGCATGCAAGGGCGGTCCGGTGGAAAGAGAGGAATTTGATAATGCATGATCCATGTATATGCTCAGCAACGAGCTTTCACCTGCCTGACGAGAGGATAACGTAAGTGGTGGTGTGGGGGTCAAGCAGTGGAAGTCGTAAGACGGAAGACTCCTCGGTGGAACGTTCGGTGGGGGAAACTCTCGCTGGGACCCCCCCTCCTCCTCCTCTCGTAGGAGGCCCGTGTCAGGCGAGTTTCTCTGGGACTCTATTGACTTTTTATCAGGTGGATTTTTTTGAACTCATCTGAAATATGTCAGAGGAGTTCTCCCGGTCTCCCTTGGAAATCATCTCAATTGCCTCCTCTCTTGTTCAGCCTCCTCCGTGTTCATTATTTTTATACGTATTTTGGTGTTAGATTTCTTTGAAGACCACTCCCTCTCTGTTCCCAACCCCTGTTGCAAACCCATCAACCTCCTCCGTGTTCATCGTTTGTATATGTATTTTGGTGTTAGATTTCTTTGAAGACCACTCCCTCTCTGTTCCCAACCCCTGTTGCAAACCCCTTTTGAAGCATACCGTCTCTCCCTCCCTCTTCGTCTTATTCTCCCGTCCGGTTCCTTCTCACGGCGTTGGCCATTTTTTTGGACATTCAACGAAGCATGGGTCAATATCTCTGTGGTGCAGGTAATGGGTTTCTACCATCGGCCTCAAGGGAGCTCGTAGATCCAGCGCATATCTCCCTTTTTGCTACCCGAGCGCCCCTCTGACACTGCCATTCGCATGAGCGATTCGACAGCCTCGTGCTCCTCGAGGAAGGAACCCGTTACCTTCAAATACGGTTGCCTTTTCCTCGACGTTTCCAGGAGCACCCAGTCACTTTGGACGTTATTGATTTCTATAGTTCTTGTTCTATCTTTTTTTATTATGATGGGATGTTAACGGTATGGGTCAGAAAAATACTCTTCGTGTATGATTTGGTCTCAATGCTTTTCATGCACCTTGTCTTACGTTTGGTACGAATGAAAAACGTCTTTTTATGTAAAAAAAAACAAGCTTTCACCTAACCTACCAGTCTTCCCCCACACGCCCCAAAAAGGAGGAAGAGAATGTCTAGAGGGGAATCCCATTTCTTAAGTTTCCTCCCCTCACAACTTATCTCTCTCTCTCTCTCTCTCTCTCTCTCTCACACACACACACACACACACACACACACCCCAAGACTCGTTGATTCGTATGACTTAGTTTCATTCAGATATGATATGACCTAACTTATATTAACTCTGATCTGAGCACATAATAACATTACTCATGCTTACGATGCAAGGGATGTGAATTGCATAAGTGATCTCTTGTAAAAGTGAGATATTATTTGTATCACATTTTTTTGTCATTATATTTATCATTCTCACCTCGATAGTTCATCTGATTTTGATAAAGTTGGTCTCAAATTAATGTTTGATGCTATTAAATTTAAAAATATTGCATTTGAGTTAGATTTTTTTCACGGCTGGCTTTCGAATTGACAGTAAAAAAAGTAAAGTAAGATAGGTAACGTTCCCCTGGTAGAAAGAGGAGAGTGAAAGTAGACTACAAAGTAGAATTAAGGGCACGTTTGGTTGGTATTAGCTATGGTAATTATCTATTTAAAATTTGAATTAAATTTGAATTTGTATTCGCTTAATCGGATAATTATCTGAATAAAATATTCGACGGATAATTTAATCGGATATCGGATATCCAATTATTAATCGGATAGAAATTTAGATATTGAGATATCCGTGTTAGATATTATTCGTTCGAATATGAACTCTTAGATAAATACGTAAGGATATACATATTCTATATATAATTAACTCAAATCTTAATATGTTATTTGATTGTTCTTTTTTACCTTTTTTATCTTAGAATATAATTTAAAAATAAGAACTCCACTTACACCTATTTAGTAAGTTATCTCCTATTTTTTATGATGAACTCTAATCTTTTGATAATATCTCCTAAAATAAAAATAATTTTCATTCTTTTTTTTGAGAAAATAACTTACGACGCGCTCACACAACTCACCTCTAAGTAGGCCTAGTAATTATCCATTTAAAATTCGAACTGCATTCGAATTTGTATTAATCGGATAATTATCTGAATAAAGTATCCGATAGATAATTTGATTATTAATCTGATAATTCGATTATTAATGGGATATGAATTCAGATATCACACTATCCGCATCGTATCCGATCCGTTTACAAGTCTAGTTCGTATCATCGAGATAGATTTTGGAATTTCAATTATTAGCATCCCTGACATCTCTTTAATCTCAAACAAATGAATTAATTCACCTAGATTTATGTGCAAATAAGGATTATGGGTAGAGGGGAGAGATAGACTCGACAACTCTCTCCCCTAAAATCTTTCAAAAGCTGATGGAAAGGAGTTTTAAACTTAGAGGCATGGATTTTGAGATGGGAAAGACCATTTAATTATCCTAATTTCTCATCATTTACCCATGCATGCGACGGGGCCATAGTTGTCAAAGCGTCCAAGGCGACTAAGGCGATGGCCCACCGCCTTATTGCTTAGGTGACAAGGCGAGATGCCTAGGCGAAGCTTAGTTTATATAACTAAGTATATTGTAAGAGAACTATTACTATACATTTTCTACGTATAAGTTAGGGTTAAATAAAAAGTTAATAGAAAATTTGATATTCACAAATCTTCGGTATATATCTATATTTTAAAAATAAAAATATAATAAATGATAAATAAAAATAAAAATAAATTAATGAGGAGAAAAGTAATAAAAATTTGCGAATACATATCAATCAATACACCAATTTTAATCTAAAATATGATATTCAAATAGTTATTCTCTAAATTAAATGGAAGCATAAATGACACATTTTTTGGTAAATTATAAGTACATCAACATAATATTTTCATAATTTTCTATTTGTGAATTATCAAAAAGAGATAAAAATAGTACTAGTTTTAAAAAGTGCACCAAACAAATATGAATAAATGTCCTTAAGAGGAGGGAAGAGGAATCGACATGGAGAAAAATATGAGAGAAAGGGGAAAGGAAAATGGAAGTCTTATCTTCTCTTTCCAATCTTGATATAGCATTTGTCAATTTTTTAAAATTATCTTTGAAATTTTACCCAAATATTAAAACCTACCTCAAAAAAAGGAGTGGATGTCATGCCAAGGCAAGCTAGGCTAGGAAGGCCCAAGGTGGCGTATGTGCACCAAGGCAGCCAGGTGAGTGCCTTAGTGGACTGCTCGCCTAGGCGCCTGGTCGCCTTGGGCGCCTTGGAGCGCCTTGTCGCCTAGGCGACGCCTTGAAAACAATGGACGGGTGTGGATGCACTTTTCGATACGTCTTTTTGTTTATTCGTTTGTTGGTTCGTTTGGTACACTTGTTTGTTTATTTAGTGCGTGGACGTGCTACTCACGAAGTGACAATTTATTATGCGCTCTACCTGACCAACCAGGTGAATATGAGTGTCGTGTCAAGACCAAAACCCGCCGTGCCATAAAGGCCACATCGTTAATTACATCTCCCCGGAGGAGAGAACACCCTTGATTAATCGCCATGAATAAGGGCCCTATGACCTAGAGAATTATATTAATGCAACAAGACAAAAAAAAGCTTGAATCATGTTAAAAGCCCCCATGTTAGGGTGTAAGTGTTTGAATCATGTTGGTCACTCATGGACCATTTCATGTTCGGACGGAAGTCCGTATTGAAAGCACGATGGAAGCGGAGATAAAACCCATGCAAATGTCTGCCGAGTAAACGTCAATTTTAATAAGAGCGCGAGATCCGATCCTAACGGAAGAGAAGGAGCAGTTTCAATACGCTGTTGCCCTAGGGCAAAATCAGATCTTGTTAATATTGGGGAGGTTCCCAAGATACAAGTCCGACTTACTGGGGCACCATATATGTTCTCGCATCTGGGGTCCGAGGAAGAAGAGATCTCCGAAATGCACGCCAGGGCATGTGTGTTTTGCATTTTTATCTTATCAGTTTAATTCACTCGTGTGTAGATTTTACTCCATTTGCATCTTATTTATCAATTTTTATATTTAGATTGGGTGCTCAAGGTCCTTTTCTCCCTTATTATTGCCTATGTATGTCTCCTTTGTTTTAGGTTTTGTTTCCTTTCCTTTTTTTTGTTTTCTCTTTTTTTTTGTTGAGGACAGGGAGTTCAGTCGACCGAATCACCCACGGGCCAAGCGCCTGCAAGTGGGTTGACACAACTCCACAGTGCGTCGACCCAGCTGGTGACCGGTCGATCGAATATCTGATTCGATCGACCGAACTGGCCTTCAGACCCAAACTTCAATTTTCTTAAGGTTATGAGTGTGAATTTGAGGTTGGGGTTTTAGGTTAATGCATAGGGTTTAATTTGTTCATGCCAAATGTAGCCATCATACGCACGGGTCCAAGCATGCACGTAGCTTAGCTGGGTTTATGAATTAATCCACAGTACGAGGCGGAGTGTCCCACTCACGCATAATGGCGGCTTTCAACCGGGTGTGATCCGACCTCCCGCACGCCACCATTTCATATACCGCAGGGTTATGGCACACAAGCACATAAGATGCAATGCAATGATTGAATGTTTACGAATGGATCTCTTTTATTAGTGGAATGCACATGGGAAGTTTTAATTGATTTCCTCTTTCTTTCTTTTCTTTATATGTAATTATGTTCATAGTCATGTTCGGCAGTCCGTCACAGTGGGGTTCATATTCAGTTCTTCATGTCTTCCACAGTTCTCTTGTCTCAACCGGAGTGTCTTGTTGTTATTTGTTTTATATGTTTGTTGCTTCTTTTTGTCTTTTTAACATGGCACTGTTCTAACAAAAATTCGGCAACATATCTCCTGGACCCAAATGCTGGGGGGAGGGGTAAAGCGGGTACGCATCTCCGGACAAGTCCGAGATGGCCCCTACAAGTAGAGGTGCACACGGAAGCGGCAACACCTTGAAAAAATCGGAGGAAACCGAAAGCCAACGAATGGAGGACGCGGGCTAAGTCTTGCTGTCATGTGTTAAGGCACAAAGGGGGCATAATTCCACCGGATGAAGGCCAAAGGAGAGGGCCATTGGATCACGGATTCAGATGAGCCACCGGTTAAAGGCTCAAACGAGCCACCAGATCACACAGGCAGCTGGGCCACCGGATGCGGGGGGAGCGCGAGCCATCGGATGAAGAGAGGGGCAAAGCCACCGGATGACTGGGGTGGCCACCGAACCGAGGGCAAAGGTGGCTGGGCCACCGGTTCAGCAGAGAGTGGCAAAGCCCAACTTTCGTGCTTAATAAGATTCTAGTTGTCGGAGAGATATTGACTCAACTTAACGTGCAATGAAACATTTGGAGAAACTTTTCTTAGGCCCTCTTTGATAGCAGAATAAGTTACGGAGAATATCTTAACCAGTGTTTACTTATTCCAAAGAAAAGCTATGTTTGCTTTGATAAGAATGTACCATAACCCAGGTTACCCATAGAATAACCTCCCTTGTTCCATCTACTTTGACAAGAATTCCTAATAATTGTAGATGGGTTAAGAGGGATTTATATGCCTATACAACTCAACTCAAATAAAACGATGGGCATTGCTTGTGTGGCTAAATCGGATTTGAACTCGAACGCGGATACGATTTAACGTAACCCAACAACACTACATATAAAAAAATTTCTCGTTTGACGTAAAATTACATGAAACTTGAATCTCATTTTTTGCCTATAAACATTCAAAATACTGCATTCTCAACACATAAATCCACTCTAGCACAAAAAATAATATTTTTTCCATCTGCAATCAACAAACAAATGTGCATAAACTCAACATTTTGATAATCAACAAGTCATTGCATTAAAATTGAGACATAAATTTACACAAGCAAATGCTGAATCCACTATCACAATTACATATACATAAAATAAAAAATATCAGGCCATTTCATTGTGCACCATATTTTACAGACCCTACGTTGTAGTACTTGAATACACAAGATTGTATAATCTCTTTGTCGCACCCCATATCGCTACGACCACCTTTGGAGTAGAAACCGCTGGTCTTCGAGCCGAGGAACTTGTCGGGAATAGATGAGAGGAGGACGACGCAGGATGAGACATCACGGACAACTGGAGCTTCTTGCATGGGGCAGGACAAGGCATCTTCGGATTCCCTCTTCTACATCCAGATGCACAAACAACTGTACGGAGTGATCAGATCTGTGCTTCATTTGCAACCCGTCGGGTGTACCATATAACCACAATAGAAAATCTTGGATTCTGTGGGATCGGAATTCAAGTAATCAGAACAAATTAAAAGCGCAACAATTATAAACACCCATTTCTATACGCAATATGCCTCGATGCAATAAGAAGTTGCATTTATCATACCTGATTACAACCAAAGTTGGAGAGGGCAGTGGATATCATAAATTCCCCAATGTCAGACGCTAAACCAATATCGTGTCTTACCTCTCATGTGGCCCTCAACCTGGAATTACTAGCATGGGGGAAAGAGCGCAACCATGATAAATTAAAAACACAAAGCTCCATACTAGAGTTCCAAGCACTTGATATATCAAATGGCGGCCTCAGCCTCCACCAACATCATGTTACAGTTTGGAGAAGGAGTGCAGAGATTTTGGAATGTCCATTTAAATCAGCATGCCCACAACAAAAGAAATGGCCATTTACTCACCAGAAACATGCAGAGAGCTGACAGAGTAATATTGAGAAGAACATAGCCTACAACATTATTAAATGGGTGCTTAATAAAGCTTGCTTGAAAGCTTAAAAAAAATTACTCACCCCACGTGATAGATTTAGTGAGAACAAGTAATTTTACCCAGCCAGCCTTGTCCACAACCCAGCACCCAAATACTTGCATTATCTAAGCCCGTAACATCCCAAAATTGTAGCCAATTAAATGTAACCATGTATTAGTTGCTATGATAATGTTATGAAACAAATGTACATACATACATGAAACAAAAATCTGAAGCCCTGGAAATATTTGACTATGAGCCAAACCAAGCAATGATAAGGGAGATAATAACAATACCATGAAATGTTTAAGTTCCCATCCAATTTGAGCACAAATAGCTTGGAGTGCTAGTTACAGTTATTACTTTACCATTGCAACATGAAGATATACTAACGTGCAACTTAGGGAAGTTATGCAGGCACATCAAGAGTCGCTTGAGTCTAAGCAAATAACATGAAAGGGAAATTACCAATGCCGAAGAACAATTTGTGAAGATCTTGCTGCTGCCAGTTTCATCTCCAGGCTACAGATTGCATTATCTAATGTTCTGGGTATCCAGCCATGTACAGAGGATCAAAGCATGTGAAAAGGATTGATTACACATGTTCACAAAATACAAGTAGATTGGGACTGAATGAAACTGTAAACAACATGCATATTGAGGAAAGTAACAGAAAACTCTAATGGCTCCCTGCCTGGCAATTGGTACCAAGCAAGAATATGTAACATATTAGATCCCTGGCATTGTGACACCTGATCCATGTACCACCTGCACCCTGAACCACTTGCACCTTCAGACACAAGCACATTACAAATGCTGAAGGTATGGAAGGAGTAACAACTGAAATATAACATAACCATAAGTTTTCTTAACATATCAGGGTCCTTACATCAGAAAATATTCAAGATTTCTGCCCATTCAAGTACTCACAGTCTTTATGTATTTGAAGCAAGTCCTTAATTGCACATACGTAGGTATTCAAGTCTTCTTCCACATCTAAGTCAAGTAGAATGCCTTGTTGTTGCATACCCTTGATGTAGCAGTAAGCCAGATGACAATCATATTAAATGCCAAGACAGATTAACATCAACATTTTCCACATTTGCTCTGCAAGACCCACAATCACTGTAACTGGCCATTGCAGATGTGAGGGAATGTCAAGAACAGTCACATCTGTAATTTTAACTGTAACTATCACTGTAAGTGGACATTACTCTGGTAGAAATTAGGAGTGCTCTATTATTCCACTGTCAACTGATCACGGAATTGAAGAATAGGGCTGAGTAAAGGATGTTTTACGAAAAGTAAAGACACAAGAGGGCTCAGACTAATATGAACAGTCACATCATTGCAAGGGGTTTAGAGACATGGAGAAGGCTCGGACTTGGACAGTCATAGCATTGCAAGGGGTTGAGAGACAAGTCAGCCCTCACCATTTAAACCTATCACAGCATATGTGCTTTGAGGAACCTCCACAGCTGTGTGAAGTTATTCACTGTGTTGCTGATATTACCAATCACCCACCAAGACAATGCCTTTTCCATCACAAGAATTATGTTCATTGCCCTTCACGCCCTCTACCCGCTCCTGCTACCATGAACTGTCATAGCATTGCAAGGGGTTGAGAGACAAATCAGCCCTCACAATTCAAACCTATCACAGCATATGTGCTCCGAGGAACCTCCACAGCTGTGAGGTTATCAATTGTGTTGCTGACGTAATCAATCACCCACCTACACAATGTCATTTTCATTGCATTATTTACTCATCATTGCTCTTTAAGCCCTCTTCCCATCCAACTACCCAACTGCATGAGAAGCTAGGGTTGGGAGGGTTTGGCCTGCAAAAAAAGGATACACAAAGAACGGTTGAAATGTAAATGAAAGTCAAATACTAATTAAACATCCTCCACTATAATGCACCATGTTAAACCTACTAGATAAATAAACTACATTTCAACCGGGAAATTGTTCCAGTACAAAGCAAGAAATAACATAACAAAAGTAAATGTTCCCAATGTTCAGGTTGGCGGAAAGTAAAGTCATCCTACATACTAAATCTCATGCCGACCCCCAAAGCATATCATCAATGCCATTCCTAAGGTGCTCTCCTGCAGCAACCTGTTGCTGGCCGATGGATGATACAGTGGGAACTTCCTGATCATCAATATCATCCCCTTGCACATCTTCGTCACCAACCCGATTGAAGTACCAATCATACCCTTGTTCACGACGTATGATGTTCTGCACCACACAACATGCAATGACTATCTTGATCTATGTCAGCCAAGGGTACATGTTGCCCTCACGCAAAGTATGGAAACACATCTTCAATACCCCAAATGTGCGCTCCACCACGTTTCTCAATTGCGCATGACGATGATTGAATTTTTCCTTCATGTTTTCGTAAGGCACATGCGCACGCCCACGGAATTGTGCCAGATGATACTTCACCCCCCTATACGGTGCCAAGAAAGATGAAGAATTTCCATATCCAGAATCCACTAAATAATACTTCCCTGGCGGTAAAGAGAAACCCCCTTCATCTAAAGCCCACTTTAGCACCCTCATGTCAGCAGCTAATCCTTCCCAACCAGCACACACATACTGGAAAAGCATATCAAATGATACAGCCGCCATTACATTTTGTGTAATGCATTGCTTACGGTTACAGAATCGGTCATGCTCTGAAATTGGTACGTTTGCAGGAATGTGTGTGCCGTCTATGGCACCAATGGCGTCCTAAAAAAAATTGTGTTGGTAAGTTCAAGTTACCAATGTACTGGGGATGAATGAGTAGGTCAATAGATCTCACCTTAAAATATGGATAGAAGCGTTCTTTGCCACGAATGTAGGGATGTCACTCGTGAGCTTGTGTAGGTGTGGGTAGTTCAATATATTCATCCCGCAATTTGTAGATGGCACCGCTGACTTTATTTACATATGTACTGATTGTTTGACAAGAATGTTGAAAGTGCTCACATAAGGCACCACTAGACACCCCATGACCAGTGGCATATAAGAATATAGCCAATTGTTCAACAGCAGATACATATCTTGAATCCTTTAATAAACCACGGCCTACCAAGATGTCAGTCAATCTTGTAAACATAGTTGGATGCATCCTGAACATCTTGTAACACCTCTGCTCATGTCCATTTACAATATTTGTCACCCACATTTGACCTGCGTGGACTGATGAATGCATACGTTGACGAATAGGTGGCGGCAATTCATCATGGTCCACTTGTTGAAGAATGGCCTCCTCAACGCTGTTGATCATCTCACCATCCTCCGTGAGAAAGTCGAGTAGAATGCGATCAAGATCTAGACAAGTGGCCAAGCATTTCCATCACCATTGCAACACGATTTGTTGATGAAGTCATTATCCATTAATAAAATGACTTGTACATGCTTTAGTAACCGTAAATACATATAACACTAGTACATAAATGCTGAAAACATCGGGACTTGTGAAGGAGTTTAGCCTACGTAGTCCCCACCTTAAACAACACAACTAGGAGAGTAACTAAAATACACAAGAGCAACACTACTAGAATACTCAATAGGACGACAACAGTACAAGATACGATGTACATTTGTGTCCTCTGTTCTAGCAGTGGCTGGTTCATTGCACGATTAGGTGACATGGGATTTGCAGAAGACGCAAGCATACGCCTTGAAATGACTTGGGACTGATCAATAATATGTGTATGCCCGCTGTTGTCAAATCCATTTATAGCCTTGTGTGCATCCTCTACTGAGTGAAAACCCTTGTAACGAGCCCCAGGATATCCATTGACTTGGGCAAAACATTCAGGCCAGCTATAATAAATACCGGGTTCTCGCCCAACCCACACTACATAGCATTGGTATCTTCCCATTTTCCAAACTTCAATTGCCTGCATGTAAGAGATTATGAAAGACAATAGATGCGACTATGATATTAGGGTACCAAATTGGATGATAAGGTCCACTCCATGTGATAAGCAATTAGACGGGGCAGCAAGTAAGTTCAAATTACAACGCATGATAAGGTCCAACACGTACTACTAAGGGACAACAACATAGTTTTAAATTACAACGCATGATAAGGTGGGGTTGGGGATTAAACCAAAATGTAGAAGTGCATGACAGACGTTTACATCATGTGAACTAACACCCAGTCAATCTTTGTCTTCTTCGAGCAGCTCCAGAAATAATTTCCTATTTATTGGATCCTTGAATAAATCCGTTGCTCTAAGATACGTGGTTCGATCAAGGCTTGGATCTGCTTTCAGTATTTCGATGCATGCTCGCATGGAAGGGGTATCATCGGCCATGTGGAGGGAAGATGTACGGTCACCTCGTAAGAGCCTCACCAACTCGCTCCTATTGTGCATAGCCCCAGCAAAATTATTTAATGCCTTATCTCCAAGCTTCTTTTGACGAGTCTTCTTACCAGAGCTATGTGTGTTCTTGGCCGGTGTAGAAGTTCCTTCTTCCTCCACATCCCCACTTATAGGAGGTGTGTTAAATGCAGGTCTTGAAGGTTGTGCGTATTGAGACACATTCATAGTGTCAGTAATGTTATCAAGCCCACCAACATCTATTGCACCACCTAAAGCACTCAAAAAATCATTTGCATGCACTTCCGTAGGTTGCATTACTTGTCGGGGCCGTGAGGCATCGGCGTCCAACCCCCTTGCACAGCTTTTCCCATAGAGATAGTCCATCTCACGCAGGAAGAGAAATGGTTTTCCTCTAATTAACCTAAACTCCGGTCGAGTCTGAAAAAAATAGGGTTTGGAGATGTCACTATTAGAAAATTACTTTAGCTAAGGAATGTAAACTAGATAATTAACCGCGTAAGTCATAAAATACCTGAATTATTTCATCCCAAGCCCCTTCATATCCGGGAACAGGCACATTGTTCACACTGTCCCACCCCCATCCAGATTTATTCCGCAACTCATCAACAATACCATAAATCTTTCTAATTGTCTTCCAACGGTTGTTTAATTGGTGCCGGTCGTAGTTCAGGTTATACGATCGATTAAACATCGGGACTATATATATCTCAGCCCAACAATGAGGCTTGAACATACCAGAAGAGTAATTATTCTTATTATATTGCTCGATCAATAATTGAAGGAGAACCCTATCCTGAGCCGTAGTCCAATTCTGCACACGGGCCTTAACTCTAGTGGTTCCAGACTCGTTTGGAATTGCTCCTAATATTAGTAAATAAATCATATAAAGTAATTTAGTTATAGAGAAGGGTGGATATTTTACATGAATTAATTGCAGAACAACAAGTATGAAATAACACTTATACCATGCAGAGTTGATGGTACTTACCAGAGGTAGACATAGTTAATCTCCTCTTCCTCTTCAAGCTGGTTAATTATCCATTGACACAAAAAAATAGACAATAATTAGATATGATAATGTGAACACATCAATGCGTTTACACTTATATGTTAATGAACAGGCAGACTTAATTCACTGTCAATTAAAAGGCATATACCCTATAACATCAGAATATAGCTATTAGCTGGCTGCCTATATGAGTTAAATTGGCATAAACACCATGCGGCAATATCAAAATTGTGAATGGAGAGAGGCCTTATACAAGCAATTTCAAAATAGACAATAATTAGATATGATAATGTGAACACATCAATGAGTTTTCACTTATATGTTAATGAACAGGCAGACTTAATTCACTGTCAATTAAGAGGCATATATCCTATAACACAATAAAATAGCTATCAGCTGGCTGCCTTTATGTGCTAAATTGGCATAAACACCATGCGGCAATATAAAAATTGTGAATGAAGAGAGGCCTTATACAAGCAATTTCAAAATAAACAATAATTAGATATGATAATGTGAACACATCAATGAGTTTTCACTTATATGTTAATGAACAGGCAGACTTAATTCACTGTCAAGTAAGAGGCACATATCCTGTAACATCAGAAAATAGCTATCAGCTGGCTGCCTATATGAGTTAAATTGGCATAAACACCAACATTCTTCTCAAAATTGTTAATGGAGAGACGCCTTTTACAAGCATTTTCAAAATAGACAATTTTTTATTTGTCATGTAGAAATAGTCAATTTGTGATTTGTCATGTAGAAATAGTCATGTGAATGGAGAGAGGCATTTCAGGACAGAGAGTTAATAATGTAGAATCTGACAACCAACAAGGTCAACATAATAACAAAAGCAGCTGCACATAAACAACACACTCAAAAATCAAAGCCACTAAAATGTAGAAGAAATGTAACACATCAACGAAGCACAGTAAAAAGGCCATTTGTCAACCTGGGTCATCCAGATATTTGAAGTTTTCAGAGCTTTGGAATATAATCTGTTTGTTACTTCAGCACACAGAAGTTGGAGAATGTTTGGTATAGTTGCCAACCATTTATAGGAATTACCTCGGTGGTGTTCCCAGCAGCAAATAGCCATTCTTATAGGCTTAAGTCATTAGATACTAAAATGAGGGAGAGAATGAGAGTATGGATTAAATCTTATTTCGTAGGGGTATCTCATGGAGTAATGCAAACTAATGAGAAGCACAAAAGTATTGAAATAATGAAGGAACATAAACAATAAAATAAAGTTGTTAACACAAAGTACAATATATGCCACATCAGTGAAGAAAATTTATCTGGAAAATCGGATCTACTGTCATGAGTATAATCATCCACAGTCCACATTTCTTGCAAATGCAACATCATAGAACAAATTTCCTAATTTATCAGACCAATTTGTGAATAATGTGGGACTACCAATTATAATGATTTAAAGAATGTACTTTAAGCCAGAGTGTGTAGCCTTAATTACAACTTCAAAATGCAGTCCCGACACCAGCTATTTGACTAAAGTCATTCCATGGAAAATGATCTGTACATCTATTCGTAAACCCATAAAATCTATCAATGAAAGTGAAATACTTATCATTCTAGAACAGGAGTAGCCTTATATGAAAGAGGAGGGAGAAACACTGCCGACATTGTATTAGGTTTAACTTATTGCTAGAATTAACAAATTAGTCAAAACTAAAAGTTAGTCAAGCTGACAATGTAAATGAAGTCATTGCTATTCTACCAAAACCTAACAAAGATTGCATTCACTAGCATCTTATTTAACATAACAAGTTTAATAAAATACTGTGACAAATTATTATTCTACCAAAACCTAACAGGTTAGCGCACTTCCTGAGGTATAAAAAAAACCACTCTGTAAGGTCCACGATATTCTTGAGGTATAAAAAAGAGGCACCAGGAGTTGCAGGCCATTATCAGGGATCATACCGAGGTCCAAATAGTTGGATAATTCAGATCAGGTGCATAGGTGAACGAGTAGGAAGGTAGTATGCAAACCAGCACAAAAGCAGAATGGGAACCCTCTTCAATAGGAGAGGGAAATCACAGCAACAAGGATGGGATGTGAAGTTACATGCATGATATTAACTTCCGGTTACAGGAGATCATACCAAGGTCTTATTTGCAGTATTTAAAATCAGATGCCCAAATGAATCAGCGCAAGGGAAGAATGCGAACCAGAGCATGGTACAATGGAGGCAAGGGGAAGACACATCGCAGGGTTGTAAAAAGCACAACAAGCAGAGACAAAGCAATGTCAAATGAGTAAAAAAGATTAGGACAGAAGGAACCAGTGGCGGCAAGGGGCCGAGGAAGATGCAGAAGAGACACCCTCGTTTGGCGTTGGAGAAGCCACCGCTTCTAGCAAGGATGCTGGGGATGGGCATTGCATCGTGACAAAGAGTTAAAATAGGGCAACACCGTCGAACACTGTAGGCTCACATGCGGCAGTGGTAATCTGTCTGATTGAAACCCTCTCCGCAAAAGGTGGGTACGGGGAGCAGAAAAAGTGGAAGGGTGCCAACCCCAGCCACACGATCCGGGCGAGTACTGAAGATTGTAGAGGTGATTCGACGCAAGAGTGCAGAGGGTATTCGAACCGAGGAGGTGGACGAGTAGTAATGGCCGTTGTTGATTGCCTCTTCCTAAATCGAAACAGCAGAGCGTGGGAGCGCGGCCTGCAACAGATGACTAACATGGCGGTGAGGGCAAGACGGCCAGATCGGGGCAGCGACAGCGAAGGCGTCGAGCAGGGAAGAGGCAGCCGACGACGGAGCGTGCATTGCAGGCCAACAGATGGTCGACTGAGGCGGACGCGGAGGAGGGCGGCATGGAAGAGGCGGAGGGTAGGGTTTCGGAGGAGGACGAAAAGCAATACCTGCACGAGGGTGGGGTTTAGGCGTATTCCACCCAGCCGGTGGAATACGTTAACCCAAGTTAATGCGGTGCCCGAGACACTTAACCAGCGTAGTGGAGAATACGGCGATTTCGCTACCAAATCGAATAGCACAGGACAAGCCGGGTTACCCCCCCCCCCTTGTTCCGCTATCAAAGAGGGCCTTAGGGAGCTTCTCAGTGGATTTCGAAGAAAGCTTAACTAGCTGATCTTTAATCTCAACCATAAATTAGTCGGTCTTTAACCTCAACCGTAAGCTATCTTTTTCGAGTTTTAATCTAACCAGCATTTAAAACGACCCACCCAATATTTAACCTAGGGTTTAGTCAAGCATTAATGAGATAGAGGTGAGAAGAGAGAGAGAGAGAGAGATAAATTTTTTTATTATTTATGTTTTTATTAAAATTTATACTTTTAATAATAGTACTTAGCACAAGATAATTTTTAAAAATTTATTAATGACCATATTATTTTCAAAGTCTTATGTCATCCAATGCATTCAACAAATCACCGATGAACACATATCCTTGTCACTATTCACTTTAAATGTTAATAATTTATTAATTTTTAATTACGTATAATGTGAGATATTTGAATTCAAATTTAACGACGTTTCAACTCACGCACATCTTTTTTTCATAAGATCAACAAACCTTGACTCATATCCTTCTTTTCTAAAGTTAACAAACCTCATATTCATATCTCCCGAGAATTAAATTTGAGTCAAATAATCTCCCAATTTCTTACAAATCGACCCTCTCAGGGTCCTCTACTGGAACTTGGCTCATTGACCCCATTCTTCGTTCACGTTTGATCTCAAGGTGATTGTGAATAAGAGTGTAAGTAATTTTTCCTTTCAGAAATGATGCCTTTTTTAGTTATTGATAGGGGATGGAGATAAGTGTTTGAAGATGGGGATGGGTACGTGAATGAGATCGGTGTTTGATGATAAGTTTGGGATGAGGACGGAATGAGGGTGATTTATATCTAATTGACAAAGGAGTGTGTGTACGAAAAGAAGTGTGCCTACTCTTCACTGTTTAGTTGATGGGACTTGAAAAGGCAATGTGGATAAGCAGCTTATTGGTTAAAAAAACTGGGAGTGTACTATCCTTGGTTAAAACTAGGCCATCAAAGGTTTAAAAACTTGAGGAATGATTTAAAAATTGAAAATATGATTAGAGATGATTATTTATCGGGAGGATTTTGCATTAAACTAAAGATTGTAGATTTATCACTCATGTATTTATATTCACATATATATTATTAAAAATGTCAATAGTGTGAGAAAAAAAAATCATAAATTGGTCTTTTTGCATCATTTTGTGTGTGTAAAGGTATCACTCGAATGTGTGTAAAAGGTCATTCCGTGGCCTTCTTACACACCAATGACACTTTTAATGATATATATATATATATATATATATATATATATATATATATATATATAAATACAGATACAGGTCCTGATGAACCTATCACTGTTATTCCAATAAAAGTTTATATGTAAAAAATTCCATTAACTTAAATCAACTAACACAAATTAAAAGCAAAATGGGGATAGCCCGACCTTAGTCCCACCTTATCTTCACACCAAACCTGAACATTAAAAATCAATGGGGAAGGACTGGTGCTACTATTGATTCTTGGCAGTAGGAAGCGTGTCGTCGTTGTTGTGTGTGTGTGTGTGTGTGTGTGTGTGTGAGAGAGAGAGAGAGAGAGAGGCAAGCACGTCGATAACTGGTGGGATATATAAATATAAATTCGTCAAAAAGGTTTAGAGGACGCCTGGTTGGGATGTGATCCATGAACCGTCCGTGCTACCAAATCAACACGGGAAGAATGCGTTTGGTACGAGCCAAATCTGTGTGCGCGTCAAAGTATTTGTTTGTTTATGTACGAATGAAAGTTCCACGAGAAGCTGTGTTTACATACATGACGCATGCAGGGGCGGTCCGGTGGAAAGAGAGGAATTTGATAATGCTTGATCCATGTCTACGCTTAGCAACAAGCTTTCACCTAACCTACCGGTCTGCCCCCACGCGCCCCAAAAGGAGGAAGAGAATCTCTAGAGGGGAATCCCATTTCTTAAGTTTTCTCTCTCTCTCTCTCTCTCTCTCTCTCTCTCTCTCTCTCTCTCTCTCTCTCTCTCTCTCTATATATATATATATATATATATATATGGTGTTGGAGATGGCATCTGAACCCTTCGTCTAGGAGGAGAACATGTGGGAGGTGAAAGGCGCACGAGATGAAGGGTTCAGATGCGGTCTCCATGACAAATTGTCATGGGATCATCATCATGTGAACATCTATATATATATATATATACATGGTATGGTACCGGCACCATTTGAGTGTAAAAAAAATATGTTAAAATATTTTTTTATACTCAGGTGGCGCCGGCACCATGCTTATATATATATTATGACCTAACTTATATTAACTCTAATCTGAGGGCACAATAACATTACTCATGCTCACGATGCAAGGGCTGTGAATTGCATAAGTGATCTCATGTAAAAGTGAGATGTTATTTGTATCACATTTTTTGTCATTATATTTATCATTCTCACCTCGATAGTTCATCTGATTTTGATAAAATTGGTCTCAAATTAATGTTTGATGCTATTAAATTTAAAAATATTGTATTTGAGTTAGATAAATATATAAATATATACATATTTTATATATAATTAACTCAAATCTTAATATGTTATTTGATTACTCTTTTACCCTTTTTTATCTCAAAATATAATTTAAAAATAAGAACTACACTTACACCCATTTGGTAAGTTATGTCCTATTTTTTAGGATGAACTCTAATCTTTTGATAATATCTTTAAAAATAAAAATAATTTTCATTCTTTTTTTAAAAAAATAATTTACGACGCTCCCACGCGGCTCACTTCTAAGTGGGCCTAGTAATTATCCGTTTAAAATTCGAACTGAATTCGAATTTGTATTAATCGGATAAGTATCCGAATAAAGTATCCAATAGATAATTCGATTATTAATCAAATACAAATTTAGATATCACACTATTCGCTCCGTATTCAATCCATTTATAAGTCTAGTTCGTATCATCGAGATAGATTTTAGAATTTCAATTATTAACACCCCTAACATCCCTTTAATCTCAAACAAATGAACTAATTCACCTAGATTTATGTGCAAATAAGGATTCTAGATAGAGGGGAGAGATAGACTCAACAACTCTCTCCCCCAAAATCTTTCAAAAGTTGGTGAAAAGGAGTTTTAAACTTGGTGGCACGGATTTTGAGATGAAAAAGATCATTTTACCCTCATTTCTCATCATTTACCCGTGCATGCGACGGGGCTATGGTTATCAAAGCGTCCAAGGTAACCAAGGCGATGGCCCACCGCCTTACTGCTTAGGCGACAAGGCGAGGCGTCTAGGCGAAGCTTAGTTTATATAACTAAGTATATTATAAGAGAATTACTACTATACATTTTCTACATATAAATTCTATCTTAGTTAATAAAAAATTTGATATTCACAGATTTTCAGCATATATTTATATTTTAAAAATAAAAATATAATAAATGATAAATAAAAATAAATTAATAAGGAGAAAACTAATAAAAATTTATGAATACATGTCAATCAATACATAAATTTTAATCTAAAATATGATATTCAAATAGTTATTCTCTAAATTAAAAGGAAGCATAAATGACACATTTTTTTGATAAATTATAAGTACATCAACCTAATATTTTCATAATCTTCTACTTATGAATTATCAAAAAGAGACAAAAATAGTATTAGCTTCAAAAAATATATCAAACAAATATGAATCAATGTCCTTAAGAGGAGGGAAGATGAATCGACAGGGAGAAAAATATAAGAGTAAGGGGAAAGGGAAATGGAAGTCTTATCTTCTTTTTTCCAATCTTGACATAATATTTATCAATTTTTTAAAATTATCATTAAAATTTACCCAAATACTAAAATCTATCTCAAAAAAGGAGTGGATGTCCTGCCAAGATAGGTTAAACTAGACAGGTCTAAGGTGGCCTACGTGCACCAAGACAACTAGGTGAGTGACTTAGTGAGCTACTCGCCTAGGCACATGATCATCTTAGGCGTCTTAAAACACCTTATCACCTAGACGACGCTTTGAAAATAATGGACTGAGTAAATGGAGAAACGGTAGGACGGATGACAAATTAAAAACGTGGGCACAGTCGACGATGAAAAAAATGTCTGAATTGGCGAGTGCGAAATGGGAGGAGTTAAATGACATTTTTTTCTCATTAAAATATCTGACAACATGTACAATGTACAGGAGAGACATTATAAAAAAATCTCCACCGTTCAATACAAAACCAACGGTGCCTAAGACATGTGTACTTGCAGATCTTGGTCCATTTGTTTGGGTTTATTAACGAAAGAATATTCTAAAAATTCACCCACAACACTTTCAGGATAATTTTCAAGAATTTTTGAAACAAAAAAATCTCACTTGTGTTCATGTCTATCTTGCCTCCCCTCCCGTTATTTAAATGTTGGGTTTAAATATGGGACTAGTATTAATAGGGCATTAATGAGTTGTGTAACGATGGAATGACATACGAAATGGGTTTAATTGATGGGTTTGCATTGAAATCCATCCCAAAACTCCGTTGGAGGAGATTATGGGAATTTTTAAAATCTCTTCCCATTGTGTCATTCTCTCTTTTATTTAAAAAATTCACTTGAGTGCAAAATTCGAGAAGACATGTGACATTTGGTTAGAATTAATAGTTTACAAGTAATTCTAACGATTAAAATCTCTCAATAAATTCAACTAAATATCACCAAATTATTAGGGTGACTTTGTTTTCCCGTTAGGGTGGGGTCAGGTATCTCAAATAGGGTAGCGTAGCCACCCCCCAACTCTTAACCGCGTGGAGTGACGTTTTCGCCACCTCCACCTCAAATGAAAAAAATCTAATAAATCTTATACCCTACCCCAGTTATGTCAGAACAATCCAAACTTGAACACCCCAATTGACCCCGCTTAAGCTATCCAAATCGCGACTATTCAATTATCAAATTTAGTGAATTATCGGTTAATCTTTCAAATCTAATAATTATCTTAAAAGTCTTTATAATCTTCAACGTTATATATATAGGTCATTGCCGTTCATTACATCCGATAAAATTTAACTAAACTATTAACCAAACTATAGTTAACTTAGATTGAAGGTGAGTAAAATACTAAAGTATCCCTGGTTAGTTGTGCGCGCGCGTGTGTGTGTGTGTGTGTGTGTGTGTGTGTGTGTGTGTGTGTGTGTGTGTGTGTGTGTGTGAGAGAGAGAGAGAGAGAGAGAGAGAGAGAGAGAGAGATATCTCCAGTGGCCTCTCTTCCCCCCTCCATCCCGTAGACCAACCTCCCCATCCCCTTACGCACTCTGACAGTTAGTAGCCATTCTCTCTACTATTAGGCCACCACACACAGAGAGAGATTTTAGGGCGAGAGAGGGAGTTTCACAGAGGGGGAGGGGGGACTCCGACAATGGGGAGACAGAGGGAGGATGCTGGAGGAAGAGGGAGGGAGGGGACGGGATGAGAGAGAGAGCGTAGAGAGGGCTTCTGACATCTCCTCTCCAACTGTCACAGAGAGAGAGACAAGGAGGGAGGGAGAGAGAGATAGAGAGGGAGGGAGAGGACAAGATGAGAGAGAGAAAGAGGGAGGGAGAGAGAGAGAGAGAAAGAGGGAGGGAGGGGACAAGATCAGAGAGAGGGAGGGTCTCCCCTTTTGGCGTCCCCTCCGACGGTCACAGAGAGAGGGAGGGAGGGGGACGCCGGAAGCGTCTCCCCCTTCGGCGCCCTTCGACGGTGATAGAGAGAGAGAGAGGGAGGGGGGTGTCGGAGGGGGAGAGGGAGAGGGAGGGAGGAGACTAGATGAGAGAGAGGGAGGGAGCTCCGACGGTGACTGAGAGAGGGAGAGTGAGGAAGGGAGAGAGAGAGAGAGGAAGGGGGACGCCGGAGGCGTCTCCCCCTCCGACGGTGACAGAGAGGGGGAGCGAGATGGAGGTAGGGAGGGAGGGGGCCCGTGAGAGAGGGGGAAGGGAGGGAGGGGGCCCGTGAGAGAGGGACATCTGAAAGTCGCTCCGTGTGGGAGCAACTTCAAATGAATGTTATTCCCACACGGAGCGATTTTATATTTAAAAATAAATAAAAATAAAAAATCCCTCTCTGTCTCCCCCTCCGGCGGTCCCCATTTCATCCCCCTCTGATCTCCCACCCCCTCTAATCCCACTACTCTCCCCCTCCCCCTCCCCTCCCCTCCCCTTCCCGTTCCACTCCACCTCCCCCTCCGCCTCTGACGGTCTCCCCCCTCCCCTTCCCGTGTCCCCCTCTGCCTCCCCCTTCCCATCCCCCTCCACCTTCGACGGTCTCCCCTCCCTCCTCCTCCCCCTCCCCTCCCTTCCCGTGTCCGTCTTTGGCGGTCTCCCCCCCTCCCCTTCACATGTCCCCCTCCGCCTCCCCCCTTCCCCTCCTCCGCCTCACATTCTTGGTGCCCCCACTCGATCGATCGATCGATCGAGAGAGAGAGAGAGAGAGAGACTATGGTCAATAGGGATATTTTGATCTTTTCTCAATGCACTTGGTAGACTATTCTTATTTTTGGACGGCAACATATTGCAATGATTTATTTGTAAAATGTTCATGATCGTAGAGATTTGTAAAATAATAGTGAGATTTGAGAGACAAACCAACAATTCGATAAGTTTATAGAGACTAATACGTAAAAAATCTGTTTTTTCATCTTTTTGTAAGCCCAAATGGGGAGGGAGGAGAGTGACAAACAGAGCCAAAAGGAAGAGAAGAATAATGCGAAACTGGCCTGTCCTCCAGGAATCCATCTGTAGCAACCCTGGTAAAAATAAAAGGAAATAAAAACCCCAATTGATCAAAATAAGATTAAAGATTTAAAGAAGTGAATAATAAACCAAAATGTAAATAACGCCTTCATTCAAGGCGCTAATTCAGAAATAAACGCCCTTATACAAGGCGCGAATTCCAGAAAGGACACCCACAGCAGATGTCGTCAATTCCCAAACGGCCAAAATAATAAAAATGGCAAGTAAACGTGACGCCCTCCACATGGACGCGTTTTACATAAGAAATGACATTAACCAAGGCGTCAATTTAAATTAACGCCCTAACGTAAGGCGTTAATTCCATTTGTGTTCCGTTCGAGTTTCGTTCGAACCAGGAGACTATCCAGAGCAAGTTTCTGGATAACTACGTAAAAGATATGTTATAGCAAGGACTCTAACAGGGAAATAGATCTTCCAATCAAACTCTAACTCTATTAGGGTTCCTAAAACTCTATAAATATCCTCCCAATCGACCTAGACCGCTATTTTGGCGATCTGTTTCATCGTGCTGCTGCTGTCAACCGTGAAGAACAGGTGTTCTTCTTCCTCTGCCTTCAGTTGAGTATTATGAAGAAAACTAATGCTTCTTCATCTTATTCTCCTGTAGGTTGCCTGCATCGAGAAGGAACTCTTATATAGTTGAAGGACGTGGAGTTCTTCATCATCTTCTTCTTCTTCCGGTGATCAGAAGACTCTGTTGCAAACAGAGTATCATTTTCTCTTCACAAATCCTAATCGTGTCTTCACCCAGATCAGTCAGGTAGGTTTTCTCAAGAACGTAGCCCAAACTAGTTTAATTCCATCATAATACCATCATGGCACGCATGTATATAGTTTTACTATAGTTTTTAAAAGGGCTTTCTGTGGATTTTAAAAGAAGCGACCCTATCAAGGGCGCTACTTTAAATAAACGACCATGCCCAGGTCGCTAATTCCAGTTTTGACGTCCTGCATTAAGTCGTCAATTTCATCTAGTTATTAAATTACCCACGTTTAAAACTTTTATGTTTATCAAAACATGATTCTAATTTAATGCATGATCATAGTTGTCGAATCCTGCTATTTTTCTCTTCCTGACAGTGTGATTCCTCTTTCTGAAATTTTATTATCCTTGAAATTACCCATGTTCCTATTAATCTGGGAACATCTTGAATTAACGACCTGATGAAGGTCGTCTCTTATTAAACTGACGCCCCAGAACAGGGCGCTAATTGAAAAGTAACGCCCCTGTCTAGGACGCGTTTTTATTAAAATTCCATATTATCTAAATTCTGCAAAATAGAAATACAGAATGAACGACTGCTGAACAAGCCTTCAATTTATAAATAAACGCCCCTGTATAAGGCGTTAATTCCATGATTAATGACTTAGATTAAATCACTATTTTTCTGTGATACTATTTTACACTGTTACTGTTAACTGAGGGTTTCATATGTATATTATATAATATATCGGCACTATATTTCAGTCCGTGAATATAGTCCCATGTTTCATGATGTTTTATCGATTACCCACTAACTCTCAGTGACATACAAGCTCTCCATTGGACACTCCGTTCCTTTGGACTAGCGAGTTAGTCATAGAGACCTCCGTAAGACTCCTCGAGCCTTGGATTCCCTCAAGGCCGACTGAGCTGGTTGTACCATAAAAACCTATCACACTAATTTTGCCATGTCACTCTATAAGAAACATGGTATACCGGCCCTCATGTTATGCTATGTGTATAATATGAGAAGTATCTAACTAGATGGGGAAAGCATGTCATTATTGAGATGTTCTTGTGGACCCCAATTCTATATCAACATTATTATGATGTTCTTGTGGACCTCAATTCTATATTAAAAGAGTGACCGTCTACTTGCGGACACTTACTTGTCATGGTACCCAAGTTAGGGAACCAATTCTACCCAGCTTTATCGGAAATTGTGATTATACCGTTGTTATCACCTATCTATGTCAAGTGTCATATTTTTGGACTCTATTCTAGCAAAAGTCTATCCTACGTACAAGCTTTATCCTTGAGATTCCATATTTGCTATACACGAAAGTGGATGTCAAAATACATGATCAATGCCTGCGCATATAGGGCCCGATCTGGTCCTGGGAGGAGCACCCAAAAGTACTAGTGCCCATGAGAGTTGTAATGATAACGGTATTGGCATTGTACCGAAGTGCATGACTAGCTTGATTGGACATTCCACAAATCTTGTACTTGACTTGACTTGATGTTACATGACTTGCGTGGCCCGAGAAAGGGTAAATATATACTTTCTTGACTTGAAATATAATAGCCAAATTCCATCATGACATGATGCGTCTACTTGCTTGAAAGTCTTGATATCTGCTTGATAAGTTCTTGAAAGTTCATGACTAGTTCTTCTTGCCACCTTATTATTATTTCATCTTGCTATCTTGTCATTTTTGCGAGCATGCATAGTTATAGTGCATTCATGGAAAGTGTAATTACTTAAACCCCTTGCTAGTTCTTGAGATATAATTTCTACTGAGCGTTCGCTCACTCAGTGTTTCCATACTTTTCAGGTAAGTCCGATGACGAGACCCAAACTGACGGGGAAGGTCAAGAGTGAAAGAGTTAGAGCTATTCAAGCGTCCATCAGTCCTGTCTTCTCTATATTTTTGTTGAGTCAGAAATGTACCTTTCTTTTATTGAGTCTAGTATTTGCAAGGGTTTGTAATAGACATATTCTTATTAAAGGAATAAATGGATTGGGTTATCTTTATATTTGTGCACTCTGTCTTTGTGTCGAATACACTACTACTCTGATTGACATGATTGATATAAACTCGTCACGCATCTACGGGTATCTTCCGCGCTCGAGGCGTGACAGTTTTTGTGGTATCAGAGCCTAGGGTATTCAATTCCTAGGAAACCCAAGTCCAAGGATAAGTCTGAACCTCTAACCAGTGAGATTGGGTAGAACCAAGGGTTAAAGTCAGCATACAATTAAAAGCCATTGAACGCAATCACATACTAATAGCTATTATAATTGTAGAACAATGGCTGCCGAACGTGCTCAATGGCGCAACATGCAACGCACTCTCCAAGGCATGACCCAGGCACTTCAACAAGTGGCACAAGGAGGTGCACATCATGGAGCAGGAAGTCTCCACCAAAGCTTCAAGAACATGAACCCTCCTAAGTTCATGGGATCCAATGATCCAGATGATGCCGAACACTGGATCTGAGAGACGGAACGTGTTTTTAGAGTCATGCAATGCTCGGACCAAGAGAAGGTCCTGTTAGCCACATTTCAATTAGAAAGAGATGCCCGATGTTGGTGGGAGTCGGTAGAAGCCACATTAGATCAAGGACAAGTTACTTGGGAGGAGTTCGTTGAACATTTCAACAATAAATATTTTTCAGATCGAGTTCAAGAGAAGAAAGCCGCTGAATTCGCCGCACTTAAGCAACGATCTTTGTCGGTGGCTGAATATGAAGCGCAGTTCTCTAGGCTGTCTCGGTACGCTAAACACTTAGTTAGTACTGAGAAGATGAAAGCTCGAAGATTCCTTAATGGGCTCAGGCCCCAATATATCACACAACTGGCACCGATGGACATACAAGTCTATTCGGAGATGGTTCGACGAACGCAATTACTAGAAGATGCCACGGAACTATCTGATAGGATCCGTGGGAAAGACAAGAAGGAGAATGTTACTAGCTCCGGCACCTTCAAACCTAATTTCAAGAAGAGGCCAAGTAATGGAGGCATTCCCTCCCAGGAACAAAAGTTTAAAAAGACCAAACCTTTCTCCATCACCACTACACCTGCTAAGGTGGTATGTAAACACTGTGATAAGGCCGGGCACAAGGCCAAAGAATGTTGGAGGAAACTTGGAGCATGTCTCCGTTGTGGGAGCCGTGATCATCAGATTCCCGACTGTCCCCTACTCAATGATCAAGCCGGTGACGGAAAGCGCCCGGTAACAAAGAATGCTCGTCTCCACGCCATTAAGGAGACCGAGGAAGACGAAGACGGACTAGTAGAAGGTACACTGAAAGTTTGTTCCAAGTCTGCACATGTCTTATTTGATACGGGTGCATCACATTCTTTTATCTCCAAGAAGTTTGCTAACCCACTGCCTATGGAACCGGAGTGGATGAAAATATTTTTATCTACTCCTCTCGGAAACGAAACCGATATTACTCACCATTATCAAAACTGTGAAGTCTTAGTAAAAGGAAGAAATCTTCCTATCAATCTCATATGTTTAGACCTAAAGGAATACGATGTCATATTGGGAGCAGATTGGTTATCTAGGTATCAGGCAACTGTGGATTGCCGTAACAGCAAAGTTACTTTCAAGGACTTTCCAGAACTAGTCTATTCTAGCCCTAAGAGTCGGAGCAAGTCACCTCTTATTTCGGCTCTCCGAGCTAGCAAGCTAATAAGGAAAGGATGTGTATCTTTCCTTGCATTTGTCACCATTAAGGAGACTAAGGAGACTAAGTTAGAAGACATCCCAGTTGTGCAGGAATTTCTGGACGTATTTTCGAAGGAATTGCCTGGATTACCCCCACAAAGAGAAGTGGCCTTCACCATCGATTTAGTCCCTGGTGCTGGACCAGTTTCTAAGGCACCATATAGGATGTCCCCTGCCGAACTCAAGGAGCAATTGATGGAACTTCTCAAGAAGGGATTTATTAGACCAAGCACTTCCCCGTGGGGAGCACCTGTGCTATTTGTAAAGAAGAAAGATGGATCCATGAGGTTATGCATCGACTATCAACAGTTGAATCATCTCACTATCAAAAACAAGTATCCACTGCCAAGAATCGATGAGTTATTTGATCAAATATCTGGATCCAAGTATTTTTCAAAGATTGATCTTAGGTCAGGTTATCACCAACTAAGGATCAATGATGATGACATTCATAAGACCGCATTCAGAAGCAGGTATGGCCATTATGAGTTTGTTGTTATGCCTTTCGGACTAACAAATGCCCCTGCTGCCTTTATGCAGTTGATGAATAGTATATTCATATCTTATCTAGATCAATTCGTGGTGGTTTTCATTGATGATATATTGATTTACTCCAAAACCAAGGGAGAGCATGAGGAACATTTAAGGATTGCATTACAGATATTAAGGACAAATCAGCTATATGTAAAGCTCAGCAAATGTGAATTTTGGTTAAGAGAAGTAGCTTTCTTGGGGCATGTTATATCAAAGGACGGTTTATCCATAGATCCATCAAAGGTTGATGCTGTAAGGAATTGGGAAAGACCGACCAATGCTAGCGAGGTCCGTAGTTTCTTGGGTCTTGCGGGCTACTATCGGCGATTCACCAATGATTTCTCCAAGATAGCCGTACCACTCACTAGGCTAACTCGCAAGGAGATACGCTATGAATGGAGCGAGGATTGTGAACGAAGCTTCCAAGCTCTCAAGGATCACTTGACTACTGCCCCAGTCTTAGCTCTACCAATTGAAGGAGAAAAGTTCGAGGTGTACACTGATGCATCTGGCATTGGCCTCGGATGTGTTTTAATGCAACGAGGGAAGGTTATAGCCTACTCTTCGCGCCAATTGAAGAAGCACGAGGAGAACTACCCAGTTCATGATTTAGAATTGGCTGCGATAGTATTTGCACTAAAGATATGGAGACATTATCTGTATGGAGTGCAGTTTCTTGTATACTCCGACCATAAAAGTCTTAAGTATCTCTTCTCTCAGAGGGAATTGAATATGAGGCAAAGACGTTGGCTAGAATATCTTAAGGACTTCGACTTTACTATACAATATCATCCTGGAAAGGGTAATCCTGTAGCTGATGCCCTTAGTCTAAAGCCGAGAGCATTATTAGCCAATTGTATGATTCAGGAGTGGAAGTTGCTAGAACAATTTACTAGACTTAATATAAGCATGGACAAGGACAGTAGGTGTGTCACCTTATCCCATATAAGCATACAGTCAGATTTGCTACCCGAAATACAAGGACTTCAGGTAGTGACCCGGTATTAGTGGAAATCAAGGATAAACTAGAAGGATAATCTGTGTTCCAACTAGCTTCAGATGGAAGGTTGTTATTCCAAAATAGAACTTGTATACCGGATTGTCCAGAATTAAAGAAGAAGATCTTAGATGAAGCTCACAGATCAAGGTACACAATTCATCCAGGATCTACTAAGATGTACCAAGATTTAAAAAGGACCTTCTGGTGGCCTAATATGAAGAGAGAAGTCGCGGACTTTGTGTCTCGCTGTCTCACCTGCCAACAAGTTAAGGCTGAACACCAGAAGCCTGCCGGAAAGCTACATCCTCTGGATATTCCCAAATGGAAGTGGGAGGATATTGGTATGGATTTCATCATGGGTCTAACTAAATCAAAAGGAGGATATGATGGAATATGGGTTATCATTGATCGATTGACCAAATCAGCACACTTCTTGCCAATCAAGAGTCGATGGTCAGTTGATGTTCTGACTGTATTATACATAAAAGAGATAGTCATATTACATGGCATTCCTGTTTCAATCGTGTCTGACAGAGATCCCCGTTTTACTTCGCATTTTTGGAAGGGACTACAACATTCGTTGGGATCGAGACTTAACTTTAGTACAGCTTTTCATCCTCAAACGGATGGTCAGACCGAGAGAACTAATCAGGTGGTTGAGGATATGCTCAGGGCTTGCATCATTGATTTTGGAGGAAGCTGGCATGATCACTTGCCTCTAGTTGAATTTGCATACAATAATAGCTACCAGGCAAGTATACAAATGGCACCTTTCGAAGCCTTATACGGAAGGAGTTACCGATCACCCTTATGCTGGGACGAAGTTGGAGAGAAACAACTATTAGGTCCAGATATGGTAAGGGATATCACCGAGAAGATACAGTTGATTAGAGAAAGACTGCAAGTAGCTCAGTCTAGACAAAAGACTTATGCTGATACAAGAAGAAGAAATCTCGAATTCCAAGTCGGAGATCACGTCTTTCTCAAGATATCACCTGGACGTGGAATAAGGAGATTTGGTGTTAAGGGCAAGCTTACGCCAAGATTCATTGGACCTTTTGAGATACTGGAAAGAGTTGGTGAGGTTGCTTATCGCATCGCATTGCCTCCTCAATTGTCTGAAGTTCATAATGTATTCCATATATCAATGTTGAAGAAATATGTGCATGATCCGTCACATATCATTGATCATGGAGACCTGGTGATTCAAAAGGATCTCACTTATGAACAAAAGCCCATGAAGATCCTTGATCGCGAGGTACGAACATTAAGGAATAAAGTTATCCCATGTTAAAGGTGCAATGGAATAAATGTTCAGAACACGAAGCCACATGGGAGACCGAGGAGTATATGAGGAAACGATTCCCGGACTTATTCTAAAAAGGTATATAACTCTACACTCTCCATATATATATAAATATATGCGATTGAATTTGGGGACCAAATTCTTCTAAGTGGGGGAGGGTGTAGCAACCTTGGTAAAAATAAAAGGAAATAAAAACCCCAATTGATCAAAATAAGATTAAAAGATTTAAAGAAGTGAATAATAAACCAAAATGTAAATAACGCCTTGATTCAAGGCGCTAATTCAGAAATAAACGCCCTTATACAAGGCGCGAATTCCAGAAAGGACGCCCACAGCAGATGTCGTCAATTCCCAAACGGCCAAAATAATAAAAATGGCAAGTAAACGTGACGCCCTCCACATGGACGCGTTTTACATAAGAAATGACATTAACCAAGGCGTCAATTTAAATTAACGCCCTAACGTAAGGCGTTAATTCCATTTGTGTTCCGTTCGAGTTTCGTTCGAACCAGGAGACTATCCAGAGCAAGTTTCTGGATAACTACGTAAAAGATATGTTATAGCAAGGACTCTAACAGGGAAATAGATCTTCCAATCAAACTCTAACTCTATTAGGGTTCCTAAAACTCTATAAATATCCTCCCGATCGACCTAGACCGCTATTTTGGCGATCTGTTTCATCGTGCTGCTGCTGTCAACCGTGAAGAACAGGTGTTCTTCTTCCTCTGCCTTCAGTTGAGTATTATGAAGAAAACTAATGCTTCTTCATCTTATTCTCCTGTAGGTTGCCTGCATCGAGAAGGAACTCTTATATAGTTGAAGGACGTGGAGTTCTTCATCATCTTCTTCTTCTTCCAGTGATCAGAAGACTCTGTTGCAAACAGAGTATCATTTTCTCTTCACAAATCCTAATCGTGTCTTCACCCAGATCAGTCAGGTAGGTTTTCTCAAGAACGTAGCCCAAACTAGTTTAATTCCATCATAATACCATCATGGCACGCATGTATATAGTTTTACTATAGTTTTTAAAAGGGCTTTCTGTGGATTTTAAAAGAAGCGACCCTATCAAGGGCGCTACTTTAAATAAACGACCATGCCCAGGTCGCTAATTCCAGTTTTGACGTCCTGCATTAAGTCGTCAATTTCATCTAGTTATTAAATTACCCACGTTTAAAACTTTTATGTTTATCAAAACATGATTCTAATTTAATGCATGATCATAGTTGTCGAATCCTGCTATTTTTCTCTTCCTGACAGTGTGATTCCTCTTTCTGAAATTTTATTATCCTTGAAATTACCCCTGTTCCTATTAATCCGGGAACATCTTGAATTAACGACCTGATGAAGGTCGTCTCTTATTAAACTGACGCCCCAGAACAGGGCGCTAATTGAAAAGTAACGCCCCTGTCTAGGGCGCGTTTTTATTAAAATTCCATATTATCTAAATTCTGCAAAATAGAAATACAGAATGAACGACTGCTGAACAAGCCGTCCATTTATAAATAAACGCCCCTGTATAAGGCGTTAATCCCATGATTAATGACTTAGATTAAGTCGCTATTTTTCTGTGATACTATTTTACACTGTTATTGTTAACCGAGGGTTTCATATGTATATTATATAATATATCGGCACTATATTTCAGTCCATGAATATAGTCCCATGTTTCATGATGTTTTATCGATTACCCACTAACTCTCAGTGACATACAAGCTCTCCATTGGACACTCCGTTCCTTTGGACTAGCGAGTTAGTCATAGAGACCTCCGTAAGACTCCTCGAGCCTTGGATTCCCTCAAGGCCGACTGAGCTGGTTGTACCATAAAAACCTATCACACTAATTTTGCCATGTCACTCTATAAGAAACATGGTATACCGGCCCTCATGTTATGCTATGTGTATAATATGAGAAGTATCTAACTAGATGGGGAAAGCATGTCATTATTGAGATGTTCTTGTGGACCCCAATTCTATATCAACATTATTATGATGTTCTTGTGGACCTCAATTCTATATTAAAAGAGTGACCGTCTACTTGCGGGCACTTACTTGTCATGGTACCCAAGTTAGGGAACCAATTCTACCCAGCTTTATCGGAAATCGTGATTATACCGTTGTTATCACCTATCTATGTCAAGTGTCATATTTTTGGACTCTATTCTAGCAAAAGTCTATCCTACGTACAAGCTTTATCCTTGAGATTCCATATTTGCTATACACGAAAGTGGATGTCAAAATACATGATCAATGCCTGCGCATATAGGGCCCGATCTGGTCCTGGGAGGAGCACCCAAAAGTACTAGTGCCCATGGGAGTTGTAATGATAACGGTATTGGCATTGTACCGAAGTGCATGACTAGCTTGATTGGACATTCCACAAATCTTGTACTTGACTTGACTTGATGTTACATGACTTGCGTGGCCCGAGAAAGGGTAAATATATACTTTCTTGACTTGAAATATAATAGCCAAATTGCATCATGACATGATGCGTCTACTTGCTTGAAAGTCTTGATATTTGCTTGATAAGTTCTTGAAAGTTCATGACTAGTTCTTCTTGCCACCTTATTATTATTTCCTCTTGCTATCTTGTCATTTTTGCGAGCATGCATAGCTATAGTGCATTCATGGAAAGTGTAATTACTTAAACCCCTTGCTAGTTTTTGAGATATAATTTCCTACTGAGCGTTCGCTCACTCAGTGTTTCCATACTTTTCAGGTAAGTCCGATGACGAGACCCAAACTGACGGGGAAGGTCAAGAGTGAAAGAGTTAGAGCTATTCAAGCGTCCATCAGTCCTGTCTTCTCTATATTTTTGTTGAGTCAGAAATGTACCTTTCTTTTATTGAGTCTAGTATTTGCAAGGGTTTGTAATAGACATATTCTTATTAAAGGAATAAATGGATTGGGTTATCTTTATATTTACGCACTCTGTCTTTGTGTCGAATACACTACTACTCTGATTGACATGATTGATATAAACTCGTCACGCATCTACGGGTATCTTCCGCGCTCGGGGCGTGACACCATCGGCCTCAATATATCTATTCTCAGCTATCCAAATAAAATAAGTACCACTACCAAAATACAGCTAGGAGGTGCCCACAATAGGTCACCATGAAAAGGAAAGTTGCAGCCCAAAGCAAACAAAAAGGGCTCTTTACATAAAATAGAAATGATAAAAGAATCTATACAGAAACGGGAATTGACTATAAACAGAGTATCTGCTATCACCCCCCCTCAAATTGATGTGGGGAATCTCGAAGCATCAATTTGTCTATCAAGAAGCCATGTCGGGCAGATGTGAGTGCCTTTGTGAAAATATCAGCAGTTTGATCCCGGGACTGGATATAAGGAAGAGAAATAATCTGACGATCAAATACATCTCGGATATAGTGACAGTCAACCTCAATATGCTTGGTACGTTCATGAAAGACTGGATTCTCAACAATCTTGATGGCACTGGTATTATCATAATAAAGTGGGGTAATAGTAGAGAAAGGAAGACCCAATTCAGCAAGGAAACCCCGGAGCCATGTAATCTCAGAACAAGCAGTAGACATTGCTCGATATTCAGCCTCTATGGTAGATTTAGATATGCGGCCTTGTTTTTTACATTTCCAAGAAATCAAACTTTGACCAAAGAAAACACACCATCATGTAGTAGAGCGTCGAGTTGTGGGACAACCTGCCCAATTTGCATCGGCAAAAGTATTCAATTGAAGAGGAGATCCAACCGGGAAAAACAATCCACGACGAGAATTGCCCTTAAGATAGCGGAGGATACGGTGGACAGCTGTAAGATGTAAGTGCCGTGGAGAGCTCATGAACTGACTCACATAATTCACTGCATAGGAGATGTCAGGGCGAGTAAAACTGAGATAAATTAGACTGCCCACAAGTCGACGATAAATAGTTGGATCCGAAAGAAGAGAGCCATCATCCGGGCGGAGTTTGAGATTGACCTCTAATGGAGTAGCAACAGGAGTGCAGTCATCTAATCTTGCAAGGGTGAGCAAATCTCGCAAGTATTTATGCTGATTTAGATAAATGCCATCATTAGTGCGATAAGCTTCCACCCCAAGAAAATAACTAAGCTGTCCAAGATCTTTCATTTGAAAAGACTGTTGCAAGAGAGTGTTTAGGACTTGTATCCCATCCGAATCATGCATGGTGATTAGAATATCGTCAACATAAATAGCAACCACAATAATTTTGTCAGAAACCCACCTCATAAACAAAGAGAAGTCATGAGTACTCTGCTGAAAATCATGTTGAAATCCATAAAACCGCGATGTTGAGATACAAAGGTCCAGGGTCATAAGCACATGAATCACAACTCATTTAACCAATACGGGACTATTGCCCGCCTAAATTTTAACACTCCCCCTCACGGCCAAGATAGACCGTGGACAATAATTGGGTGGAGGTGGCAACAAGAAGAGTTGGGTCATTTAACCTGGCTCTGATACCATGACAAACAGAGCCAAAAGGAAGAGAAGAATAATGTGAAACTGGCCTGTCCTCCAGTAATCCATCGGCCTCAATATATCTATTCTCAGCTATCCAAATACAGTAAGTACCACTACCAAAATACAGTTAGGAGGTGCCGACAATAGGTCACCATGAAAAGGAAAGTTGCAGTCCAAAGCAAATAAAAAGGGCTCTGTACATAAAATAGAAATGATAAAAGAATCTATACAGAAACGGGAATTGACTATAAACAGAGTATCCGCTGTCAGAGAGCTCGTCTTTGGAGGAAGACAAGTTCTCCGCCATGTTATCAGGGATGGTAGATATGATATCGAGGAGACCCACTAGAGATTTTTCTTGTTCTCCTTTCAGTAAAACCCATAAAGACCGTCTTCATCAGATGCATGCATGATGCAATCCACCATGGGGGCCCTAAATCCGAAGAAACAAATTTGCAATGCCGGTAATCCGCATTAATGATATTATCGAGATGTGGCTTCGTATGTCTGCTTGTGCTCCGATTGACTGAGTTGCTAGAGAAAAGAGAAAATAGAGAATGATGTGAGAGTGACTGACAGAAGAATGCAGAAGTTTCAATTTTTTTGCATAACTCAATCACTTAAAAGAGAAGAAAAAATGGGTTTGTCTAATTGTTAAAGGACTTCAACTCGAATCTAAAACTTAAGTATTTAGTTGAGAGAATGTAGGGAGATATCCATAAATTATCTAATGTGAGACTAAATATTAACACCTCTCAAGGAGTCACCCACAAATTATCTAAGGTCAGATTAAACCTCAACAATCTCCCTTCGCCGAACCTGAATGGTTACCGTATGATGGCGTGCATCAAATTCGGATGATTATGGTATAAACACGAAGGGTTGCGATATGAACGACGCAATTGAACGTGTGAAGTAGAGTTTGAAAAATACTCACTTTGATATCACGTTAAAAGTTCGAACTCTAATTTAAAATCTAAACATTGAGTTAGAGAGAATCCTCGATAGATAATAGAAGGGAGACACCTATAAATTATCTAACGAAGGACTAAATCTCAACAATTGAAGACGTTCTCATTCTTTGAGCACCAGAGGTTTGCTCTTAAAAAGACACTACTTGAATAAACTGGTTAGTCGTAACTCGTAACCACAGCTCTTAAGACTCAGTTGGAGCATGGATAAATGGGGCATAAGTTGTGAAAATTAGTCACGATAAATACATTCATGAAATTATGTCCTTACAAATTCAACAGTGTTATCATAAACAACATTATGATCACCGTTATAGTTATGATAGTTATGATATTTTTGTTTTAACTAACCAACCAAAAGAGACCGGGGCTTGAGAGTTTTAAAGGAAAGTGGAATGCCCATAATAAGGCCATCCATGGAGGAACGAGGGGGAGTCCAGGACATCCCACTCAAGGTTGTAAAAGTGTGGTGGGGGAGGCGTTAGATCGTTCCACGTTCAGCTTTTCCTCTCCGGTTAGGATTCCAGAGCTCAGCATTTGGGTCACAAAAGGTTGAAAAGGGCATCCACCCATGACCGCCACAATCACCGTCAGGTCAGACCAAGATACAAAAAAAAAAAGAGAGTTGGCCGCCACAATCTCATCTCCATGGAAGCCCCAAGGGAGAGGATTGCAGGAGTACCCACCACCACAGGGGCCATATCTGCGAGAAGCCAACAAGGAAATCAAACACTTGTTTCGCTTAAGTTCATCGGCAACTATTTAATGCACATTTGACAGAATCAGGTAGGGCAATAAATCCCTCCAAGCAGCAGCCTTTTTGTACTTAACGGCCATATCATCCCTGTTGTTACCAGGGGATCCGTATAAACTATATAAAAGAAAGCTGAGCATACGTGTGGGAAGGCGTCTGAGTCACGCACAGGGACCATTTCCAACAGCACCACCATCAGCTCTTCCCCTTGTTCCCTCTCTCTGTCTCTCTCTCTCTCTCTCCTCTGCTCCCTTCTTCCTCCGACTCTATCTCTCTTTTTCTATCCATCTCCAAATTCTGACGCACAAAAATGCAATTTTTAATCCAAGAAGGCCCTCCCCTGCAGTGTTCAACACATCTCCCTCTTCTTCTCTGGCCATTCTTTGCTTCTTGAAAC
Source organism: Amorphophallus konjac (assembly GCA_022559845.1). Lineage (NCBI taxonomy): Eukaryota > Viridiplantae > Streptophyta > Magnoliopsida > Alismatales > Araceae > Amorphophallus > Amorphophallus konjac. The sequence goes on along the minus strand of CM040124.1, from coordinate 299,490,880 downwards.
GCCCTTAGCCAGCTTTCTTCCTCTCTCTTCCTCTCCTTCTATCCATTTCCAGATTCTTGCCCATATAAGACTCCATTTTTAATACTGGAAGGTCCTCCAGGCTCCAACCCATCTCTGTCTCTCTCTCTCCGATCATTCTTTGCTTCTTGAGACAATCATAGCCAGCTAGAGAGAGAAGATGAGGATGAAGAAGAAGTAAGGTGGAGGAGCTTATAGCGAGGAAAGGGTCTAAGTTAATGATTCCCACGTCCTACCACTAAAAATCCTTCCTTCAATCTGACTCCATATGAACTATTCAAACTTCCTTTGCACCCAGATCCCCACCGGTGCAGGGTTGCCAGTTCTTTAAGGAAGAAGAGGAAGGAGAGCCGTGTATACAGCTGCCCCCTCTTCCCATAATACCCACCAGAGCCATGACAGCAGTGCTCCATTCCCCCTCCAACCTCCCTTCCTCACCAAGCTCTTCCTTTTCCTGCACCGCCAATGATGGCTCCCGGCAAAGCCGGAACCTTTTAAGCCCCGACCCACCCACTGCAGTGGAGGGAGGAAGCAGGGACCAGGGCTTGGGCGCGTCGTCGGGGAAGAAAGGCACGCAGAGGAGGAGGGAAGAGGACAGGAGGCAGAGGGAGCAGGAGGAACAGTTGTCCCTTTTGGCGCTGCTGGTGGCGGTGGTGAGGAAGTCCCTGGTAGGTTGCAGGACGGAGGACGACGAGGACCTCCGCTCCATGGAGATCGGGTGGCCGACCAACGTGAGGCACGTTGCGCACGTCACCTTCGATCGCTTCCATGGGTTTCTTGGGCTGCCGGTAGAGTTCGAGCCAGAAGTCCCCCGGAGGGCGCCGAGCGCCAGGTTTCTTCTGTAGCCATCTCCTGGTTCATCTTTTCTTGAAGACTGTTACTTTCTCGCTCGCTGTCTGAAGAAATTTTTTTTTTTTTTGTCTCTGGCAAGGCTTGCCCCTTTTCGGTTTCCAATTTTTATTTCTCTTTCTGACATGTCGTGGGTTCTTTCTCTTCTCTGGCTAATGGCTGCTTGAATTCATGTCGAGGCATCGGCCTCTTTATCCTAGTTAATTGTCTGTGGAGTGTTTTATTGTCTAGGATTAAGGCCGAAGCATGAGAATTCCTGCTTTTCACTAGATTTCAGAAAATATGGGCTCTAGTTCATGGGGGTGGGACCCGTGACAGGTAGGTATGCCTTTGAGTTTTGAGGATTCTATTTTGTTGAGAACATCTGAAGTTACAAGGCTTTGGATGGCAATTCATCGATAATTGAGGTTACTTTTGTTGTTGATAATTTAGAAACTTATTAGTACTTGGGGATATTGTGAATCTTGGATGGAGTCTTAAGAGGCATTGGATGCCGCGTTGAATGGTTAAACTGATTGTTAGTAGAAGGAAGATATGGGAATATAGATCGTTCCTCAAGCTGATCTTGGAGGAGTTGTATTCTAGGGCCCCTTGTTGCCAGATTGTGCCCCCCCCTATTGTCAAATGCAATGTATTACCTGTTAAATGAAATAGTTGTTCATATGAATGATCAGTTGCTCCGTACATTAGCATTGTTAGTTGAATTTACTGCTACCAAATGCTTAAGACATATGGGTGGTTTGTGCTGCCTATCTTTTCCCTTCCTTTTTTGACAAAATAAAAGAAGGGATTAGTCATATCCAAGGAAGGCGGAATCGGATCGGCCGGTCCCAAAACGATCCGGATCTGTGAGATTGGCCGGATCGGCCGACTCAGGCCAGCTGAGTCGGCTAGGGATACAAATGTCCAAAAAAATTTAAAAAAAACTTCCAAAAAATCCAAAAAAATGGAAAAACTGTTATAGCATAGTTCTATATCAAATTTAATGTGAAGTAGTTGGCATATGCTCATCATTTCATGAAATAGGTGGCATAATCAAATGATGCAAGGATTCCATGAAATAGTTGACATATGCTATCTGATGATGACTGTTAGAGAATAATTCATATTCATATCAACATATGAATCCTTGGATCTTAATCTGAAGAATATGGAGTAAAGAGCTGAATTGCCCTAACTTAGGCTGAATTTGTGCATGCAACTGTCTGTTTTGAGCTTGATGTAACTACATTGGTACTTTTGTTCTACGTTCTTACTTGAAACAACAAGTATAAAATTAAGTATACTGCTGCTTCTGTTAAGGAATTGCTATTTCCTTTGAAGTTTTAAGTTTTTCTTTAATAGGAGAAGTTGGGAAAATACCTTCACCCGTGTGATTGAGTATTCAGAAGGAAAAGAACCCTCAAGATATGTATGTGGCGCAAGTCTGAATTTTATTATTAGACTTGGAGAGGAAGGAGCCTAGGAGAGTGAAAGAGAAGAGAAGAAAGTGAAAGGTGTGTGAATGAAATCTTTGGTCAAAATGTCCCAAGGACCAAAGACCCTTGGTCTATGTAGTCTGAGGCGCGCCTAGGCGCTCGCCTAGGTGCGCCTCAGAGGTGAGGCGATGGCTGCTCGCCTCGCCTCGCCCTATCTCGCCTCGCTCTGACCACAGTTTGTCTTACTCTCTCTCTATCTCACATAGACACACAAAATTTGGTTTTTGACAGTGATTTGTTAAATTCTATGTGAATTTAGTGAGTCATAATAATTTGAATCATAGGATTGAATAAATTTAGAAAATTTATTGACTTTATATAGGTATTTTTATGATATTTAGACATATAATTTATTTTTTGAATTATATATACATATTTAAAAAAATCTCGCCTCAAACGCCTAGGCCATCGCCTAGGCGTTTGAGGCATGAGGCGACCCCCTGGTCGCCTCGGCCGCCTCACGCCTCAAACTACATAGCCCTTGGTTGGCATTCCTCCAAAAAACTTTTTTTTTTGAAATTCAAATGGGACCATGGGCGGGATTGCCCGGAATCGGCCGGGATCGGCCGATCTGGCCCAATCCGGCCGATCCCACCGATCCCACTGTTGGATCGGTCCACTTTGACTTGGGATCGGGTTGGTTAGCCTGGAAACCGATCGGATCGGCCGATCCGGGCCGATCCGATCCGATCCGATCCGGTGAACCATGGTCATATCCTTCTCAATTGACCAATAGTCTAGCAGGATGAAGTTCCAAATTTGTGGATGTGTATGATTTTTCATGAACACCCTTCAATTGTTAATCTATTGATTTGTGTTTCTTTCTGTTTGTAATTTTCATGTGAGATAATCCTCCAATTCTTGGGTTGGATAGAAATTGTTAATATATACTTTGAGATTAGTTGGATATAATTTATAATCACTGTTCATGAACTCTAGGGATTCTTTCCCCCCATAGGGTAAATAATCACAATGCCTGCATTGGTTATTATTTTCTTTAATTTTCTATGTTCAAAAGCTTCTTCCCTCCTGACTAATTTAGCAATCAAAGTTGTAATTTTGTGACAGTTTTATTTTTGGATTTTCTTTTATTTCTTCGATATATGTCAACCAGTTGAAAATGAAATGGATCTGTATGAGAAAGCGAATTATCTGCAAGTTTGACAAGTGAGTTTATGTTTGTTTATCTTCTGTGAGTTTATGTTTGTTTATCTTCTGTTAGATTATCTTTTCCTTGAAGCACTATTACACAATTGTTGCTCCTGTTTTACTTGAGGAAAGGGTAGAGGTGTATAATGATGCTTGGCATGAGATAGTGCTGTTTCTGTTTTCTGATTTTCAACCTTGGTTATTGTCATTGTCATTGATCTGGCAAGATCCGAACTTATTTCAACATTTTATTCAAACTAACATGAAACATGATGTTACTCATGGCTAGTTACATGACTGCAAGTTCTAGGTCAATGAATTGTGGCAAAATATCGTGTGTCCAATGGATCTAAGGGACTTTTTAAGGCCACAATATTGTTGTTTCTCACTCGACATGTGGGGAAAAGCCTCTTTTCTCCCCATTTCTTGGAATATCGAGGGGTTCTATATGGTTCCGCACGGCTTTCCTCAACCTTCACTTCAACTTTCTTTAAATGGCGTTGTCTTAAAGCTTTTATGCGGAAGCTGTTTCTGAACCCCTTTTCCACCCACATCTGAATGTGGGAAAAGTTATCCCTTTAGTTTCAAATTTTATAGAACTGGGAATTGATTATTGTAAAGCTTGTAGTTTTAAATCAGAATTATTTATAAACCAGTCAACTTGCTATAACATCTAACTGAATGTTTGCTAAATTGTGGATGCAAACTTCATAGAGATGATATTGTGTTTCACCCTTTTGGGCTGGCATTTCAGGGTACTCAAAGCTATCTTAGCTAATAGTGGGTATGTCATTAGGAAACAAGTTCTCTGTTTGAAATCTAATGATTCTAATGTCAACAAATAATACTTAACTGCAAACCATCACATGACTGCAAGAGATCTCATTTAAAACATATGTTGGGATAAAATTACCTAGTTTGGTTTAGATAGTCCTCTATGATGTCCCAGAGACGGTTAGATTAGATAATCCCCTATGACGTTCCAGTGATGGTTAGATTAGTAGTCCTCTGTGACATTCTTGTAACATTTAGATGGGTAGTACTCTATGATGTTCTTGTGACATTGTGTTCTGAACATTAAATTCAAATGGTCCCAGCATGGTAATGGAACTACTGTAGCTTCATGTCTACATTTAATCTATAACGTTAACTACTACCAATTACCAAACAGCATTGAGGACAGAATGAAGTTTGTTGAAAAATGCCAATTAAGGAGAAACTGTATTGTCTCATAAAATTGAAGAAGGATGCCTGCTAATGCATTGCAGGATGAGCATGTGTATGAATGTGACATCAAAGCTATAAAAAGACTATACTGATGATAGAATATCTGAGACATTGTTCAAGTATTTCCATGGAAAAATCTGTATGCCTTCACATGTTTTATAGCTATTTTTGTTAAATAAAGTGTCTAATTTTGATCCATGTTTTTTTCAGACTGTAGTATGCAGTTCTGATGCATATGACAAAGATTACCATGTTTTGATGGATTTGTCACTCATTCTCAAATGCAGTGCAAGTGTATTTGGAGTTTCGACTGACTCCATGCAATGCTCATATGATTCTAGAGGGAACAGTGTACCCACTATACTTCTGCTCATGCAAAGGCGCTTGTATGAACAAGGTGGCCTTCAGGTTTGCTTTTCATATCTAGGCTGACATTTCTTTCTTGCTTCAAGGTGAAATTGTGTGATTATATAGATGAAATGGTGTGCAGGCAGAAGGCATCTTCAGAATTAATGCGGAGAACAGTCAAGAGGAGCATGTTCGTGACCAACTAAATGGTGGAATTGTGCCTGATGGTATTGATGTACACTGTTTAGCAGGTTTAATAAAGGTACACACCTGTTTGTATCTATTTATCATCCTAAATGCACGTTTCCAGAGAGCTGATTGATTGGACATGTGATGTTCTGGAGTGATATATTGAAATATCTGTTCCACAGTCAGGTTTATTGTACCCTCGGTGGGGTGGGGGGGGGTTGTGGGAAGAAAGAATGAAAAAGGAAGAAGTGCATTCAGGCGTGCTTCATCCGATTGTTATGGTATTGGTTGAGTCTGATCTGGCTATTTCAATGCATAATATTATGCATTCTTGATGGATGTATAGTATTCTAGATAAAGGCTTCTGGTTACTGGGTTTAGATTGTTTCTTGATTTTTATATTCACAGTGAGTGAATAGTGTACGTACTGTTTACAATGAGGACAATCTTAGATCAAAACAGTGTATGTGATATAGAAATTCCTTGGCATTGGTTTGAATTGGATAGCAATTTTTTCATTCTTCATTTGCTCCTAAGAATCCACATCAAGTTTTGCTATACAAAAGTGAAGAAAAAATATAAACTCGTTGAAGGAAACTTGCTTTTGCATGTCCTGGTGATGTTTTACAGTTCACTCTCATGGGATTGTGGCCAGGGGGTTGAGTTGAATGGCAAATGCACCTTGTGGTTGTCCAACTAGTCAATAAATAGTCTTGCATTTTACATTATTTGTGAGTATGAGGATGTCCTCTCCTCTATGATATGTTAAGCCTAATTTTGGACAGCTCCTGTGAGCAGTTGAGCCTATTATCTTGCATAGCCACAGGCAATTAGCTGGCAGGAAGGGTGCAAAATGTTAAATGTAACCTTAAGTGTCACATGTTGCATAAATTACAGGAAAAGGCAGACATACTCTGGTCAATGGCTTACAAGATCAATTTAACCATGTAATACTTTTTATCAATCTAAAGAGCATGGTGTTGTGGTTTGCAAGATGCTTTCCTTGTTGAAGAGAATACTATGTTTCCATTGTAAAGACTTTCATTTTTCCAAGCTTATATGTAGCTTCTTGCCCCTTGAAATGCAATCCAAATGGCATGAATGATGTCTCAAATACATATGCTTTTCCTGGTGCAATGAATGAATGTCGTCATGGGTTTTTATGTGTTTGCTCTATATGCCATAATAATATCCTTGAGGAAATTGCAATAAATTGTGGCAGTTCAGATGCTTATTGCAGTTTGTTTATTTTTGCTACTGAGGCAAAACTATGAAAAATTGTTCTTCAGATTATTTAAAAAGTTGTTCAGCATGGTAACTGAGTTCCTTATATCTTGATACCTCTGTAGGCATGGTTTAGGGAACTTCCAACTGGAGTCCTGGACCCTCTGACACCCGAGCAAGTAATGCAATGCCAGACTGAAGAGGAATCTGCTCAGCTTGTGAAACTTCTGCCTCCAACAGAGGCAGCACTGCTGGATTGGGCCATCAACCTCATGGCCGATGTTGTTCAAGAAGAACAATACAATAAAATGAATGCACGTAATGTTGCAATGGTGTTTGCACCAAACATGACTCAGGTAAAGCATCTAGAATAATCTTATCCATGGTGATTCCTTTTTCTTCATCAATATTTGACTATTGTTCCTAGACCATAACTGCTATTATGCAAGTAAAGAAAATTGTGATTGCATAACTGCTTAAATCTTCTACTTTTAATAGGAGATAATGACAAACAAGAAAAACCAGTTACTGTTCTTTGTTACTGCAGATGGCAGATCCTTTGACAGCATTAATGTATGCCGTGCAAGTGATGAACTTTCTCAAAACACTGATCTTAAAGACACTCAGAGAGCGACAGGAACCTGTTCTAGATATAGCGTCTGCTTCTCGTTCAGAGCCTTCAGATGAAAATGGGCATCACAGTCCTTGCCTCCATCTTGACCCTCATGACGAGGAAGAGACAGATCATGTTTTTGTTTCTGATGAGCCTTGTTTGGAGAACCCCTGTCACGTTTCTGGAGGCATTTCCTTGGCTGATGATTATCCAGACATTTCTCAAAATGCTAATGAGAAGGTTACATCTGAAGGAACCGGTCATTCTGGCAGTGAGCAACTCTGTGAAGTTACAACAAATGCCGACAGTTCAACCAGTGGATTGGATGCTGCCCCTGCTGACTCTAATGCTGAGGTCCAGGTAAATTCTCGCAGGATCAGGGCAGGCAAAACAAGTATACATTCCAAGAAAGGGGCCAAGAAAGCAAACGGGCAATCTGGTGGTCGGGTATCGGCATCTACCGAGAAGGCAAGAGGAGGAGCCAGCATAGTGAGCCGAATAAATTCCAGAGTGGAACGAGTAGAGGCATGGCGGTGATTACCCGAAAGGGATCTGGGTTCCAGTCACTGTAATCTATCTGACATCTGCCTTCGACAGTTTGAGAGTTGAGATTGTGAATTGTTCCATTTATTATAACTTTTACCAACAGGAGTGCTTTCATTCATCTTTATGTTTGTTCGTGTGTGAAAACTATGTCATCCCCATACTAACTGTTCTTGATTTCTCCAACTTCTCATATGGTACCTGATGCCTGAACGCCGGCCATCTTCACATTTGTCTATGTGGCTCATCACGGATGTGTTGTTCATTTCATGCCAGGATCTAAGGTGATCAGCCGCGCAAGAATCTCTTAAAAACCTTCTTGATGTGATCACCATGAATGTGTTGTTTCTTCCACGTCAGGATCTGAAGTGAGCTGTCATGCCATGCAAGAATCTCTTGAAATCTTCTTGATGTGATCAACCATGAATGTGTTGTTTCTACCCATGTCAGGATCTAAAGTGAGCTGTCATGCAGGAATCCCTTGGCTCCTCATATGAAAGGGGAATCAGGGAAACGGACAGACTCGCCTGCGATTGCGGATCTTATCCAACCACGCAGCACTCAAAATTCACAGAAACCATGAAGCACTTTCCATTATCTGAGGATGGAGTCATCTGACCACACAGGCAGTGTGGAAAAAGATAAGATGTCACCAACTGGCAGCAACTGCGGTGGCTATTTCTGTGTCTATGCCCGACTCTGGCATATTCCTGTTGAAAACCTGAGGTGCCCCTCCTCCACTTGGCCTCTCCTCGTGTCTCATGGCATCGAGCAACCACCATGACAGGGACGCCGGCGGGATGCCGAGGGGGCCAGGTGGGCGTGGGTGAGCCGGAGGGGGACCATCGTCGAGAGTTGAAAAGTTAATCAAGTCCCGATAACTTTGGGCAATGGTTTCACAGAATAAATAAATATCCCGAAATGGACCTGAGAATGCAACCTTGTCCTTGTGAATTCACGCACACCGGAAACCTAATTGTTTAGGTTAATACATTAACGTGGATTATTTATCTACCTAGTTTATATTTGTATAAGTTTGATTTTAAATGTACATTTAATTTTATGGTAATAAGAATCTTTGGCGGAAAGTTAGATTCATGTAGCTCTACTTCTGCGGAGGATTGATGTTCGCGACGGCATCGAACAACGTGAACTTGATATACATTCTACTACTACGAGATCTCGAGCGCGGGCCTCGGTATGTGTGGAGAAGGGCGATGTTGGCACACCTCTCTGCCTACATGGATCTGTTCAAGTCGGGTTTCGGAAACTTGGGTGATTGTACTCCCTTCTTATAGGTAGGAGACTGTCCTGAGAACCCAAATCTACTTTTATATGCTTAATAATCTTAATGATCTTTCAAACTCTGTTGTTGTCAGATTTGTGGTTACACTCGCTTTCCTCTAGGCTGGGGAATGATTGCACGTGGGTGAGCCCTGGCAGTCCTACTTATGGCTAGGTGGGATGTCTTGCCAGACCGACGCTTGATGGTGTTGGGCATGTGTGGAACATGTTTGATTCTATTATTTTGATGATGTCTAACTATGATTCATTGATGAGTCTTAATTATATTTGATGATGGCAACTATGAGTCATTAAGAGTTCATTATGAGTCATTGTTTAAAAGAATACAATCATGAAATAAGTAATTATGACTCAAGAGCTTCTCTCCCCCTTTGCCATCAACAAAGAGGGTTTAGATGAAAGCCAATTGCAGAGTCAGTAATAATGATGGAGCACATGGTGTGATAAAGGTTGAGATGTAAAACTGAAGCAAGCGAGTAAATAGCCATATGTTAAATGCCATGAGTTCTGGAGCAGTTAAAAGCAAGAGCAGATTTTTGGGTCTTAAGGTATGGTGTAAACAGATCACACAAGTTGGCAACGGATGCCATGAAGTTCTCAGAATAACATTTATGCAAGATATTTGAACATGGCAAGAAGATGCAATCAGAGAGCAGTTTGATACCAATTGTTGGTTTTCAGGGTTTTCAAATTTTGGGTTTTCTGTTTTCCAAATTTTTAATCTTTTCTATGTAATGCATGGAGGAAGGAAAATGCAATTTAACCAATTACATGCTAAGAACTGATACCAAGTGCTTAGAGAGATGATGTTTTCATAGCAGCCAAGAGAGTCTATCACAGATGGACCAGATATAGCAATTAGAAATGGAGCATGTATCATCAAGAAGCCAATTTGTCTTAAGGACAAAGGCCAGGATAGCTAGACAGAAGTCTGGACACAAGGGGTCGACCCTTGGGGTCGACACCTGAGTACAAGGGTCCTAGACAGACCTAGACCCGGAGAGGGTCGACTCTGGGAGTCGACACTTGAAGTTTTAGAAGAGTCAGATCCAAGAAATCTTAGGATGTGAGTTCTTCAGTCTGAAGCCAAGTTCATAGATGCAGAGTTATAGATTTTTCAGAATCTTCAATTATAATACACCAATGGTGAAGCCCTTATGTTCAGATTGGTTTAAATCTGATGAATTCTGAGTTTCTCAAAAACAAGCATTTGAAAGTTTCTGCATTCAGAATTAATATAAATAAACCAGAATTACATATAAAAACCAGGTTAACCTCATTTCATCCTACTCATTCAATTCCATTAGCCCCTTTTGAAGGAAACTACAAAGGTATTGAGGTTAAACACTTGAAGTTCCTGATTTTATCCATGGGGGCTACTAATTTCAGATTTTTCTCTTGATACCTAATGTTATTGATTTTCATTTTTCAAGAGCATTCAGGTGTGGCTGGCACCTTTTGACGTGAGGATGCACGTTGATTAGATGCCAGTATCCCCAGTTACTCTGTGTAACTCACCATTATGCTTCAATTAGAACAGAGGTAGCAAGGCACTTCATGACTTTGTCCACTTTACTTTATTGATGAAGGGGCTCAATTTTTCAGTGAAACAATTGTTATTGCTCTGCCTTAGAGCACTGAACTCAGTACACACCTTTTTTTATTTTATAAGGATATACGTTTATCAGACGCCAATATCCCTAGTTACTCAACATGACTGAAGTTTATTGCTTTCATTAAGTGTAGCCCCTTTTTGAGACTGTTAGGTCCCTTTTTGAAATCTTTAGATTAGACAAATGTTTAAAAATAATACTTCATGAAGTTCCTCAATCAAGGATGCCTTTGTACATAATATAAACTTTCAGATTTAAGAAGGCATAATAAGACAAAACATGAGAAACTGGTTAAGGTCTATTAAGTTTGAATACAGTCACTATCAAGACCATTGGCGAAAAAGCTCATTAAATCATTAAATTTAAACCAACAGCTTTCATGTCCAGGGCAATCATAGAATTCCATAAAAAAGATTCCTCATTTAGGGTTTACTCTGATAAATGAATTCAGCAACAGGTAAGAATTCTCACAAGAGTTCAAAGTAGATCAAGGAGTTTGGTGTATCAATGAGATTCAGATTTCAAGGTATTTCAGATCCAAGATGAAATAGAGAAAATCATAAACATGATGCAAGAGCTCATGAATACATGGAATGCACTTGAGTAGCGGAAAGGAAATGGACAATGAACACTCCCCCTGAATATGTGCAGTCAAATCATGTGTTTTCAGAACATGCAAGGATGCAGACAAGACTACAATGTTGACTCCCCCTTAACTTGTGCATGTGTTTCAGAATGCTTTCACGAAGATTAATAAGAGGATATGCAACCTATGACTTATGTGAACACTTGGCCCATAGTACTTGGTGGAGAACTTGATCCGAGGATCCTCTCACGCATAGTGATAGTTTCCAGTTGGACTTGATCCAACTTTTCACAAGTCACCATTCTATATACCAAAGGGTCAGGTCAAGATGGTGCAGCACAGTCTAGCATGCAAAGCAAGGAGCAAATGTTGGGTCCCTTAGCATGATATGCATTGAAATGCATGAGACCACAAGATGAGGCTCAATGTCTATACACATGCAAGCTCAAGACATATGCAATGGATTCTAAACTAAAGTGAAACTCTTAGACTCCTCCTTAGACAAATGCTTATGGAAGTTAGGACAATTAAGCAGAGGGTTAAATGTCCACATGAATGATGAGTTGAAATATATGCAACCAAGATAGACATCATCAAAAGCAATGATTAACATTGCTAAGTAGGAAATTCATATGGCTGCTAAATTGAAGGTAAACATCAACAATTCCATCAGTATAACAGATTTCTCATGGATTATGCATCTGAAAATTATGACTTTTGGTACAAGGCGAAGGTATGATTCAAAGATCCAACTCACGCATAGTGAGAGTTCCGGACAGGCTTGACCTATCTTTCTTCCCATCACCATTTGATATACCAGAAGCTCAAATTAAATGTTAATCATATGAACCAGTTCAGATGTTCAGTTTTCACAAAGGGGAATTTTATCAATTCAGAGGGAAGGTTTCATTCTTGCAGGTTTTATTGAAAGCAAGACAGACCTATACTGCAATAACTACAAAGAAAACCTAACATGCACAATTAACATAAGTTGAAAATTTTATTCACAAACCTGTACCTTGAGCTTTTATTTACCTGATCATCTTTTGTTCAGCTCCAAGGCACCCTGCACCCAAAATTCTCATTTGAAATTTTTAGTTACCCAAGTTTTCTTGGGTCCTTGATAGTTAGCTACATGTTCAGCATTTTTGTCATGTAAGTTTCTCTTCTTGGCTGCATTCACTTCATCACTTCTCATCTAATGACAGTTAGCAAGCATATGTCCATACTTACCGCAATAAAAGTAGCACACATGATGATTCCCATTTCTCTTGTGTGCATGGGCATTGAGCTTTTGGGAATGAGCATGAAGTTAACCTTTTTGGCATGAGAGTGGGTTCTTCCTTTCAGATGCCAACAGTCCTTGACTGTGTGGTCAATTTTTCCACAATGGAAGCAGCAAGGAGGAATGTTTCTTCTGGCAGCCTTAGGGTGTGTCAACCTGTCCTGAGGGGTGCGTCAACACATTGGATCATCCATGGGCCTGTGAACATGAGTATGCTGAGCATACTTCCTTCCAGAGATAGCCCATCCCTTGGCATTGCTTTCTGCATTGTTTCTTCTGTTCTTTCCTGCCCTTAGTTCATCATTCTTCAAGATAAAGTAATCGTGTACAATATGACCAAGCTTTCCACAATAGAAACACTGAACATTCAAATTATGCGAAGCAAGGTATTTGGCATTATGTTTCCCAGCATGCATATCAATACAACCAAAATTATTTTTCTATTTTTACTTGGAGGCTTTCTTTTTCTGAACTTGGTTCTATTTTTGGTTTTCCTGAACAGTGGGCCGTTCTTGAGTTTCAGGATTGGCAGGTTGTGTTGAAGGGAGATTAGAGGTGCTGGCCACATTGGAGCTGGAAACAAAAGAAGTGTAGATCTTATTTCTAAAGGATTTCTTATTTACTAGAGCATAACCTAGACCCTCTCTCTGAATGTTTACTTTAGTTCCCAGAAGTCTGTCCAGATTTTCAGTACCTTTCACAAGCTTAGACAATGAGCTATTCAAATCCGTGATCTCTTCTTTCAGAGATGAGATGTGCAGTTCAGAGCTAGCAAGCTCTTCCTCGCAGACATTGATCCTGTCCTTCAATATGCCATTCATTTCTTTGTAATCTTTAATTTCTAGTTCTAGCAATGTAATTTTTCAGAGTCATTTTCCTCGATGTGTTTCCCTTTCATATAGGTAGACAGCCTATCATTTAGAGCATCAATTTGTCTTTTAAGTTTTTCATTTTCCTCAATGAGCTCGTCATTGTTAACTAGTTCATCAAAGAACTTCTGATCATCAGACATTGAGTCTATATCTATTCTGAGCCCTTTTTCATTCTCCTCAAGTTTAGAGATCTTATTCACAAGAACTTCATTTTCTTCTCTTAAGGAGGCAATTTGTTCCTTATGCATATTCACATCAAAGATCGTACATTCACTTATATTCTCAAGCTCGGCACATCTTTCACAAGAGGATTCATGAAGATTGTTCTTACGTCCCTTTTTTAATTTTTTATATTCTGATCTGATTTTCTCATACTGCTTAACCAGTTCGTCATAAGCATCCATGAGTTCATCAAATGCAAAATCTTCAGGTTCGGAGGTTACTTGAGATGATGGGTTGCTCGGCTGGTCATCATTGTCACCCATCAAGCAGTTGTGCCTCTTGTTCTTTCTGGATGCTGATCAACTCATCCAAGATTTCTTTGGCTAACCTGCAACTAGAAACAAATGGAGTTGTGTTGGAGTCTACTGCTGCTCTCAACAAATTTAAAGCAGTGACATTGTCAACATGTCTGGACTTGTCTTCATCAGTCCATTTGGTTTTGTTTATAGGCAGGCTGGAAGGACCATTGATAATAATCTTCCAGAGCTTAGGATCACGTGAGGTTATAAATCTACACATTTTTCCAGCCAGTTACTGACATCTGAACCATCGAAAATCGGAAAGGGAAGCATTGAAAACTGATCAACCGAGGAACACATGATTGTGGTTGCACTTGGATCCTCTCTATAGATCGTTGGGTCTGGAAATGACAGAGCCTCGCTCTGATACCAACTGTTAGGTCCTTTGGGTGCAACCGGATCTAGAAGGGGGGTTGAATAGATCCCTAAATAATTTTGGCTTGATTAAAAACTTAGCTAATTAAAACATAAACCACTGCTATAATTCAATAAGAGCACTTGACACAATGCACAGTGGAGCTAATAGGAATAGTTCAAATGAGAATGGCAAACCACAGTGTTCAAGCTGCTGAGGTCGACACTCCCAAGTGGTGAGGTCGACGCACCTTCAGAGCAAGCTCAGAAATAAGGGAGATCTACTGCACTAGACTGCAGGGATCTCACCAAACTCCAACTAGATGAACGAATAGACTAGCTGCATGTGTGAGCACGATGCTAGTGCGTGTGTTGGAAAAACAACTACAAATGCATACGTTGAAGTTAACATACGAGCCTATGAATGGGGGTAGGAAACATGGATCAATCACACAAGTCACAACCCATAACACAAGGATTTTTAAGGTGGTTTAGTCTGCAAACCCGCATACCTACATCCACCCCTCAACTATGAGTCATAATTGCTTATTTCATGATTGTATTCCTTTAAGCAATGACTCATAATGAACTCTTAATGACTTATAGTTGCCATCATCAAAAAGGGGGAGAATGTTGGGTAAGTGTGGAACATGCTTGATTCTATTATTTTGATGATGCCTGACTATGACTCATTGATGAGTCTTAATTGCACTTGATGATGTAAACACTCTTGTAGTTCAGGTCAAGACTAAGCAGTGTGAAGATTTCAAGCCAAAATGTTGAAGAATGAAGAAGGCAAGTCGACTCCAAATGGCTTTCGAGTCGACTCCAGCTAACCTCAAGTCACCCGCCAGGTGAAGCACATAAAGGTAACAAATAGGTCCTTAAGGCAGACAAATAGGAGTTAAGGCTGACAAATAACTCAGCAAGGGTGAAAAATGGGCAACAGGCGAGAAACGCAATAAAAGGGTGTGAAGCGTAGAAGGAGAGTCAACTCCATTCATCATGAAACACATGCAAAGGTGGAAGAAGAACAAAGACTGTGCTAAGGGTGAAAAATAGATATTATGGCTGACAACTGAATGGGAAGGCTGAAGAGCACAAAGAAGAAGAAGAAGGTTGACTATGTTTGTAAAGGGAGTTGACTCCAGTCAATGTAATGTCAGTCAAAGTTGACTTTAGTCAAAGTCAACACCAATCAACATGACTCCAGACAAGCTCAACTTCAAGTTGACCCAAGTCAACCTGACTCTAGTCAAGTCAATGCCAAGACCAATCAACCTCTCGCCAGCTACAGTCATCCAGTCAAAGTCAAGCTCAGTTGAGTCAAGTTCAAGTTGATCATCAGCTACAGTGAACAAGGGTGAAAAATAGGCTCTACAGGTGACAAATGTGCAATATCAGTAACAAATGTCTAGCTAGTGGTGACAAATAGACACTAGCGGTGACAAATAACTGCTAATGGTGACAAATGGACAAGGGTGACGGCCTTCAAAGAAGAGAAAACAATAGAAGATGACGGCTCCCATGGCTAACGGTGACAAATAAGCATGAAAGGCTAACAAATAGATGATACAGGTGAAAAATTCCTCGCAGAAGGAATACATGAAGACTGCGTCGACCCTATTCCTTCAGGGCATCGACGCAAGGGGTGTTCTAGCAAGCATGTAAATGCACCTTCACAAAGGATGCGTCGACCCCACCTTGTCAGGGCGTCGATGCAGTGGCATTTCCAGTTGTTGAAATTGCAAGGATGACAAATGGACCAAAGGCGATGGCTATTGATAAATAATGGTGACAAATAGCTCGTTAAGGGTGTAAAATAGCCGATAATAGTGAAAAATAGCCGTTAGTAGTGTAAAATAGCTTGCAGAGTTGAAATGAGCAAAATCAACATAGGCTGCGTCAACGCACCTCTTCACAGCGTCGACGCCATCAAGGCCAGCTCGCCAACAGACTCAAGGTGACATGAAGCTGCGTCAATGCCGCCTCCCTCATTGCGTCAATGCCAGCTCGCCAGCAACGGCAGAACGCATGAAGCTGCATCAACGCAAGGTCACTGTTGCATCGACGCACCAGAAGAACTTCTAGATTTTATCCCTCAAACCTGCAACACGTTCTGAGGTCATCCATAGGATTATTTTAGAACCGTAAACCTCCAAAATCATGGATTTCGAGGTCTGAAGAGGATTCCTAGACAGTCAACTGTCCCTGTCATCATTGGCTTACCATAACAATCCTTTTGGTTAATAGTTATGCCAGTTCATAAATCTGGGAAAGGTCGATGTTCATGGTAACCACCTTTTTGCATCTACCCAATTAGATCGTTGTTGCAAGGAGCACCTGGGGCAGAGCACTGTACCTCCCTATCCCAAGCCAATCAGGAGGCGACTTGGAAGCTCACAAGGACCAAGAAGCATCATGCCTATTCTATTATTCAAAGGAAATCTTCTGAAGGAAAACTCCTCACTAGCTCTCCTATAAATACTGGCCTTATGCGTGAAGGAAGGTGTCGCTACCTTAGAGAATATCCTTCATGTGCCAAAGAAATCCTTTGAGAAGAGAGCTAGCAGCCCAACTGTGGGGATGGAATTTTCTATTCTTTATTTATATTTATTGATTATTTATTTATATGGATTTATTTATTTATTAGTTATCTTTTTATTAGGCGTGTCAGTTACCGGAGTGACAATTTATTATGCGCTCAATCTGACTTGGTCAGTCGATTGTGATGTTCGTGTCGGGACTCGAAGTCCGCCATACCATAAAGGTTATGACGTTAATTACGTCCTCTAAGAAAGAGGACAACCCTTGATTAATTGCCAAGAGAGGATGCCCCAGGGGAAAGATAAGATAAGACTACGATGCTGACTTCATTCGCAGGATGTGAAATACGTGTGGATAATCATGCAATGCAAGATATGATAATAATGTGCGGAATAAATCCGACAGCATATCTCCTTATCTTGGTCTATGCCAAATGGGAATATAGGTCATCCATCCACGGAGTGCCGAGATGGAATCCAAAGGAGAAATGGGTGTAGCTCGAGATCCAAGAGGATCTAAGTATGACGGGACAATGTCCAATTGTCATGATATTTATTGATATCCCGTTAAGAAATCATTGAAGGACATGCAGTGGCAGAACTCCAAGGGTCAGCAGGGTTAGCAAAAAAAACGTTGCAGTCGAACGGTATAATGTGAGGGGGTAAAACCCCGTCGATTTAGCTCCCTCAGACTTGGATAGAGAACCATGATTCCCCATGATATAATGAAGGCTGGCATGAGGCTGATGAGGTTAGGACATTGGGTTTAGACTGAGTTTAAGGCTCATTAAGGTTGCTGGGAAGTTGGGTGTTTAAATGGTAGTTGGTGTTGAGATGAACCGGCGCGAATAGAGATCGGCACGAAGGCAAACTGGTGCGATGGGGTCCCGGCGCGACAATGAACACGGGGGGCATCGGCACGGTGCTCAGTTGGCGTGGTTAGCGTCTCGGCGCGCCCATCACTCGACGCAGAACTCACGCCGAGAGAAGGCCGCGCCGGGAGGCCATCTGGCACCGATGAGGGGAGCTTCTTTAGGTATTCCGAGAGCTCTGTGAGATTATGGGTCTGATGGGTTCTATTGAGGGGATTTCTCATGTTCAATGGGGTCTCATGGGCTTGTCAACGGTGATGTTTAGGTAGGGTGGAAGGTGGGGGTAAACTCATCCACATAAGGTCTAGGGAGACCATGTGACCGTCATGATTATATCCCCTTCTTACAGTGAACAAAGAGCCACAAGATAGTCTTTCTCAGGGCCTTTGCCACACCCAATGGGGGTTGATTCATTGGTTTAATGAAAACATCACACCATACGATAAAGACCGTGAATGAATTTTGGCAGCATCTCCTCTTGTTTTGGACTGTGCCAAAAGGGGAGTATAGGTCATCTATCCACGGAGTGCCAAGATGGAAGCCAAAGGAGAAATGGGTGTAGCCCGAGATCCAAAAGGATTGCAATCCGATGGGACAATGTCCACTCATCGTGATATTTATTAATATCCCCTTCGAGAGGCCATAGGAGAGCATGCAGTGGCAGAACTCCATAGGCCAATAGGGTTGTAGAGTGTAAGGGGGGGGGGGGGTTAACCCCATTGATTTAGCTCCCATAAAGGTTGAATGAAGGCTATTGTTCCTCCTCGGGGTGATAGGGTCTTGCAATAATGCACCATAGGGCTCGGAATTGTTGAGGGCATCGGCACGAGGCTATCGGCATGAATGAAGGTCGGTGCGACAAGGAAGACGGGTCTCGGTGCGCTGGAGAGGGAATGCCCAATCGGCGCGGGTAGCATTCGGCGTGGAACTGGCGCCGAGGGAGGGCTGCGTCGGGGAGCCGTTAAGGCGCCGACAGAAGGCTTTTGATGGTTTTCTGAAGCCAAGGGTTTTTAGGGGTTTGAAGAGGCTTTGAGCTGAGGGTTTCAGAGGTCTATTTGAGGATTCAAAAGGGTTCTATTCAAGGATTTTTGAAGTACTTTACCTAAGGGTTTAAGAGGTTCTATTCAAGGGATTTCAAGGGGTTTTATTCAGGGTTTAGGATGGCTAGAAAGGAAAGAAATCACTCCGAGGAGATGGGGGGGTTTCACTCTGGAGCCTCACTGGGAGCCCCGTTATCGCTTGAATCACACGAGCCTTGACTTGGGTATATCCCTCACCGTTTCACAAATGAGAAACCATGAGATGAACTGTCTCAGGCTCTCAATGCGATTGTGAGGTTGGGAAGAAATGCAGTAGAGACACACTCAGTAGATCTGAAGGATGTATATACGATAGAATTGAATCCGTTCGCAGTAGCTATCGAATACGGCGAATTTCATAGGCAGAGGGAGAGAGGGAGGAAGAAAGAAAGGGCAAACTTCAGCATCTCATACTTCTATTTCATCCAAACAGAACATATACATTCAGCACGGAAGAAAATTAGACTACGAAGATTTAAACACAGACGATACCCCTTGACAACAGGGTTACATTGGCATTTGATGCCCCTGAAAGAACAACATTCGGAAGCAGACCGAAAGAAAGGAGAACAAATTCAAATAGAAATGGGGAAGGGAATAATATAGCCCCCTAGGGCATTTGACAAACCACCCCACCTTGAATCTTCTCCTCCGAACTTCTACAACTCTTTCTCTCTTCAGATCCCTTAGTAGGCTCTCGGGCTCTCTTTCTTTCAGTGGCTTCCTCTGCTCTGATCGCCCCTCTCTTCTTTTTCTCCTTCTCTTTCTCTTTTTCTCTCGTGTCCTCTCTCTCTCTGCGCTTGTCGAAGACATCAGCTTTTATAGAGGGGTGGCCCTCTTCCACCGGCATGAGCTCCTCGGCGCGCTTGTCATGCAGCATCTCGGTGCGCTCATCCTGTGTTGGGCTTGGGCCCATCTGCTTGTTGTATCGGCGCCAGCCAGGGCTTCATCTAATAGGCCTTCTTCATCAGTTTGGTGGGCTTCTTAGAGTAGATATTTGTTATACCCGAGGCTTCCTCAACACCTTGCATTCACGAACATGTGTGAGGCAATGTGAATCCCATTTCATGAGCATCAGAATTGTCCGAGGATCCTCTTCAGCAGGCAGATGATTGCCTGGAGTTTGTCATAGTTTTTATCAGCCTGACTATCTGAATGATAGCCGTGCTGGGCAGCGGCCTAGCCAGAGATGGTTTCATCCGATCAAAGTGTCAGAGGTAGTGGATCTCTTCTATTCTGATTCTCAGAACTTCCAGGGATGGCACAGAAGCCGCACCCTTGATTGGTCTTCGGAGCCCTAAACTTGCTTTAGCTTCTTCTTTTGTCCTTGTATATTTTAGGTGTCAACAAATGCCCCCCACCCATAGGTGGCGTAAGCGAAGGATGAGCGGCATGGGACCCGCGGGTGTACTTTGTACTTTTCTTCAGGTCTGTTCCTATTCATAGTGCATTTTCATAGCTTGGAATCTTCATCTTGTTTATATAATCCCATCATTTTGTAAGCAATCTTATGGTTGTAGTGTCTCGGCGTGGTTGACGATTTCAGCGCATTGGTCCTCGGCACGGCATTGGCCTCGGGGCGGTGATCATCTCGGCGCGCTCCTGGCTGGGGCTTCTCGACGCGCATTCCTCTCGACGCTCCTTCTCGCCAGCGGGGGTCTCGGCGCGGGCCACCTCTCAGCGCGCATTAGGGTTTTTACCCTATTTATGCGCCGAGAGGGTGAGGGAAGCTCATTTTTACTTGAGCTTTCTCTCTTCCCTCTTCGTCTTCGACCGCGACGGCGATCGGCGTGAGGGGCTTCTCCTTCCTCCTTTCGTATCTTTTCATCGCGACGTCCCCTTCTTTTGCTTCTCATATGAGACTACGTCCCTCCTTTCTAAGGAGTCATCCCCTCTTGGTGGATGTTCATCCTATTTGACTTCTGGGCATACCCCGGACATGGGGAGGTGCTGTCAAAATTTTCTTAGGATTCCCTCCTCTGTTTTTTGTCTTAATATTGTCTTATTTTCTTTGATTTTTTTCTGCAGTTGCTGAAATGGCCACCACCTCTAGCCACGTTGCTTCCGGAACTGCTGATGTTGGTGCCTCTTCTGAGAGTAGGGTATCTGGCCCTATTGTGACTTGGAGGAACATCGGACAGCTGGACCGAGGTCTTGGGCGGATCGCCATAGTTGATGAATCTTCTGACTCAGAAACGGACACAGTGTCTACGTCTCGCGTCCTGACCACTGAGGATGGGTTGAACTTTAATCGTGATGGCGGCTATCATCCAGACTTTCCGAAGGATCGTCATCTCGCACCATTCTTCTGCACCTTCAATGTAGCGGGGAAGATAGATGTTATGTTGGCTCGGATGGTGGAACGGGCCATGTTGGTGGATAGGGACAGCTTGAAAGGCTCCGTATATCATGGAGACACCATCTATCTCCCAGGGGAGCGGCGTAAGTGGAACGCCGTCTTGGGAGTAACCGAGCTGGAGGCAGAGCAGAAGATGCTGACGCGAGCTCCTGAATTCACACCGGCCAGGTGGGACACTGTTGCAGGTCGGGTCAACAAGGAGAAGCCCGGCTATGGTTTGTTCTATGCACCCCTCAAGTGGGGCTACAGAGATGAGCCATTTGTTCTGAACTGCCTGGCTGTTCAATTCAAGTTTCAGCTGGCTGCTGGATGGTTTGCAGACACCAAAGTGACCGATGCCCATCTTTTCTGCGTGGGAGCGGTAGAGTTTACAGAGTATGTTCTGAAGGAATATGCTCCTTTACTGGTCAGGGCCGGGGTGTATCACAGTGTATATGCATCCCGTTTCAGGTACCCTATTTCCAAAGGATTGTGCTGCGGCATGTTTGAAGTGTTCTGCCCACAGTTTAATACTTTTTACACAGCAGAGGGTGAAACTTCTTTGGACCTCTAGAGTTTATCACAGCTGTCAGGACTGCCGATTGACGGAGAACCTTATGAAGAGGTCTGCCTTCATGACTTCATCAAGGATGAAACTGATGGTGAGGGTCAGTATTACTTTGGCTTTTCATATCGGTATTTGATGAAAGCATACAACTCCCTCTGCTTGGCACATAACAGGGGATCATCTAGGGGATATCACACCCGGGAGAAGAGTAGCAAGCTGAGAGTCCGCGTAGGATATTGGATTCAATATTTCTTTGGCGGCCCTCTGAAGTATAATGAGTTCCCTCATGTGGCTCCTGTTGCGGGTAAGCCCAGTAAGCCTCCCAAATTTAAGTCAGAGGTGCCTGCTTCACTTCGGCGAGCCAGCCGTGGAGGACCGAATTCGACTGGGGCGGACCCCCTTACTCATTGCGCTGCTTACCTCACCTTTTGGTTGTGCACTTTTGCTCTCCCGCAGGGAGATGAGACAGTCATTAGGCCGGAGGCAATATACCCGGCATGTCAGATGGCTTGGGGCATGCGGCTCGCTCTATGTCCAGCCGCACTTTGCCTGGTTTACAAATCTCTAGGAGACATTCATAGGCATCAGATCCCTCGCTCTTTCATAACAGTGGGGCCGTTTCATTTCTTCAACGCTTTGGGTATGCAATTTTTTCCCAGAACTGGCTCCCAGGACCTTGCAAACAACTACATTGTACTCCAGGATGCTGGAATTTGCAAGTGCCGAACCCGGCTCAGTGTCTCAGCAGCTTTTCTCTATCAGAGGCCGGCTAACAAGGGTCCCGATGAAACTCAGCGGGGACCATTCATTTTTGGAATTTAGCAGCACATTCTGCCCCATTGGTGAACCCCCAGCGTGAGTGCAAGCTCGAGGCAGTGGAGACTTTTACACATTTCATTTCGGGTAACATAGTGACCCGGCCAATCCTGGAGCCTGAGCTCATTGATTGGGCTCTATCAATTCACCCCAGTGTTTTAGTGTTCAGAAAGGGGGGCATGGTTCATCTAGAACCCTATTACCCGTTTAGATTTGGCCAAAATTTTGGCTATGATCAGCACATTCCACCTTCAGCTGCTCAGATTCCCTTGGATAGCAGGTCAAAGCACAGCTCGGCCGTTGCCAGCGAGGGTCGCACCTAGTGGGATTACTTCCACCGTCGAGATGCCAATGTTTTCAGAATTCCGGTGCCGAACTGTGTACCCCGGGTCACTTCAGAATATGTGAAATGGTGGAATGCCCGAACCGGCTTTTACCACAATGCCAGGACGACATGCTGGGACGTGGCCGAGCGTACCTTTCTAAGCCAGCAACCCGGGCCAGTTTTTGATATTGATGAAGCCCATTTGAAGAGGCTATTCTCCCAACATCCGAGGGAGGTAGATGCATATATAGCACGCAGGAAGGCCGTGAAAGAGGATGCGGCTACACAGCTGGTGCCTGTGCTTGCTGACATAGATGAAGATACTTTCACGAAGAATTTAGAACATCTGTGCCAGATTGGTGATTCCCGCTTGGAGCTTTAGCAGTATCCCTTTCCCATTGAGGAACCACTCTCCAAAGCGGTTTCATGGAAATGTGAGGTCGACTGCTTTTGCCCGTATCGGGCATTTGTTAATAGAGAAGACAGAACCCTGACATACTATCAACATACGTCTTGGCTGTTCGTCTTGATGAATGTCCAAGGGCTGACCCTCGAGAGTCCTGTAGCAAGTGTCCTGGACAAACCTCTGTTTGTGTCTTTTCATTATGCTGACGGATGGGGTCTTGACCACCTTGGCTTGTACTATTGTATTGCTTCCCACGGTCATGCGGACTTGGCTGACTTAGCCGAGAAGTGTAAGAAAATTGGCGACATCTGTTGGCTTGTTCGGGAGGCTGCATCCCGAAGCAAAGAGGTGGCTTATCAGTACTGGCCCCTCTCATCTTTTTATAATGGCCCGGCAGGTAGAGTTTTCTTCAGTTGGCATATCGCCTAGCTTGTTGCTCAATTCTTTTCATAATGGCATGCGCCTATTTGACAGATCGGCCAGACATAAAGCAGTAGGGACTTTACAAGAAGATCATGTCCCAAGCACAGAAGCTGGAATATTTCGACACTCCTGCACGAGTGCCAACCACTACTCTATTTCCCCCTGGCAGAAAGAGAGCGGCTTCTTCGCTGAAGGTCACCTTGGGACGGGCAAGGAAAGCTCGGAGAAATTTGTCGAAGCAATCACCGACTGATGTCACTGAGGCTCCTTTGCCTGACGTGCCATCATTTGAACAGTTCACCGCTCAGCAGGAGGCCACTCAGCAAGCAGCTGAAGGTGACATCATTCTTCTTTACAGCATGTAGGAAAGTTCTTTCCATGGCCTCTTCATTTTTTGACGTCTTCTTTATTGGATATTAGCTCAAGGAGCAGTTGCTGCTATTAAGAGCACTGAGAAGGTCGCCGCGGGGGCAGAGGATATGGGGCCTTCTGCCGTGGCCACGGTAGAGACAACTGGGACAGATGAAGCCATAGGGGAGAGTCTCCCCACTATTGAGGAGGATGTCAGGCTCCCTTCTCCCACGCCTGCCAGTGAGGCCGAGGGTGAGCCAAGTGACTGTCATCTTTCTGACTCTTATTTCTTAGTGATCTTCTTGCCCTACCTTATGCATGTCTTTGTGCTGTAGCGGCAAGAGTAGTTAGTACTGTGGTTGAGACGCCTGCTGTGGACGCCCCTTTACAGCAAGAAGGACACAAAACTGGTTAAAGAAGGGTGCCATCCCATTGCGGCGTGTAATCACCAGCTCAGCAGGTCGTAAGGCAACAGAGGAGGCGAACCAACCCGAGCCTAGCATAGATATTTCTTCCAGCAGCTCTACCACCCCTTCTGACGAAGAAGTTGACTATGGTTCTTCAGAAGGTGACGAACAAGCACCTGTAGCAGCCAGCGAAGGGGCAGTGGCACCCTCTGCGCTGTTGAGTGGTCCTTTAATATTTACTCCCCCGAGGTTGCTGGCACCATCATCTGAGGGAATATTGTCGGAAGACTTTGTCGGAATAGACATGGAGGTGGAGATAACCCCTCCTTTCGTTGCTTCATCTGTAGAGTTAGAGTCTTCTATACAGGCACTCGAAGAGATGGGTGCTGTGGCCATAGTAAGTTATGCCCACCCTTTCACCGAGCTGCATAGCTTTTCATTCTTCTTTGCCATCTTGGTGCTTACTGAAACCTTGTTCCAGGAGTCCGACACAGCGGATCATCCTTTGGTATCGTCTTCTGACGCCATCATTGTTTCATCAGAGGCTTTAGACATGCTGCCGCATATCACCGTGTCTTCTTCAGAGGCAGTTACTATACTTCGTCCTGTGCCAGTAAGGATACACACAGCTGCCGAAGTATCGTCAATAGAGCTGGGCTCGCTAGGAGAAAGTTCTGCTCTAGTGCCCACAACAGAGCTGAGGGCTGAAGCCGATCTGTCGAGAGGTTTTGCCTTCGTCCCAACGGCCATAATAACTATTGCGCCTGACCCTGCGACTCCATCTGTGCCAGCAGTAGGGTTGGAGCCTTTGCCTCCTCCAGCACTCATAGAAGAGAGCTCTTCAAAGAGCCCAACGGAGCATGAGCAAGCTGCTGTAGTGCCCGCTTCATCAGCTTT
Organism: Amorphophallus konjac; assembly: GCA_022559845.1. Lineage (NCBI taxonomy): Eukaryota > Viridiplantae > Streptophyta > Magnoliopsida > Alismatales > Araceae > Amorphophallus > Amorphophallus konjac. Next base: position 299,465,678 of record CM040124.1, on the reverse strand, counting down.
GGTGGCTGTCCCCTCTTCTTCTTCTGGGCCAGACATTGGTTTGTGGGCTTCCATAGACAAGGATGTTACTTTTGAAGTGGCGCTGGTAGCTTTCCTCGGCTTCAATTCATCAGAGGACTTTGTCTGGCAGCATTTAGAGATGTTGCGTCGAGTCGTGGAATTACAGCCGACATTGTCTTACCTCTAGCTGAAGGAAGTGGCTGAGCGACTGACGGTCGGTCTGCAAGCACTAGGCTGTCCCTTGGATATCTAGACCTAGCAGGTGTTGTTCTTGCTGAAATTTGTGAATCGCCGAGACTTTCTCGGGCAGATAATGAATGACCGACTGACGGCCCTCAAATTGAAGAAAGCCGACTGTCAGACGGAGTTGGAGTCTCTGAATTTTGATCTTCATAAAAACAAGGCCCAGTTTGAAGCTTCAGCTGCTTGTGCACAGTTCCTACGCAGCCGACGGGGAGAACTCCGGGCTGAATTAGATGCTGTCGAAGCTGAGATACCATTGTTGGAGGCGGCAAAAGTCCAGGGTATCGAGGAGACCACTTTGCTAGAGGGTCGAGTTGCATCCCTATAGACTGAGATGACTCACGTTCAGGAGGAGGAAATGCAACTCCGTGAACAGGGAGCGGCTCCACATGTCGGGCTTCTCGACTTTGAAGATATCTTCAGGCGATCTTAGCTTATCTGCCTTTTGTAATCCGTCCCATTGAAGGGCTCCCATTGTCTTCACCTCTCCCTTTTTGCAATGAAATACAAGTTTATCTTAATGCTTTAGGTGTCCACCTTCACACTTGTATTCTATCATATCTTGTGACAATTTTGGCGACCTGTATGGAAGCATACCCGTATCTGTACCGCAGGAGAGCATCCACCCTTTCAAGGAAAGGATGGGGGCCTCGCTCCACCGCGTGCTGGGCTTCTAGAGGTTCGCCAAATTGGCACAAATGTAATTCTCATTGGCCAGAAGTGCTGGCAGTATGACTGCTGGCTGATGTATGTGTATGAAGGATTCACATGTCTCATTGAAATGGACGGAAGGTAAATCTTAGATGGGTTCTAACATCGATCAAGGTGAAGTGCCTTATGGTCATAAAAAGCTTCATCATCGACATTGGGTTTATGCCGATGCGAGGAGATGGATTTCATCAGAATAGACGAAAGGTCTACTCTGGGTGGGTTTCATTATCGGTCCAGGCGATGCTGCCTTGTGATCGATGGAAGGTTTTATCGTCGGTGGGACTTAGGATAGCATAAAGTAGGTGAGTTTCATCAAAGTAGACAAAGGGCCTACTCTGGGTGGGTTTCATTATCGGCTCAGGCAATTATGCCTTAGGACCGACAGTGGGTTTCATCATTGTCATTGGGTTTATGCCAATGCAAGGGAATTAATGAGTTTCATCAGAACGGACAGAAGGTCTATTCTGGGTAGGTTTTATTACCGGTGGGACAACTGATGGAAGTGTCACCAAGAGGTATAGCATATGTTTTCATGTTATAGTAACCACATTACTGACCCAAGCGCCCTTTCAGATTTTCACCGGAGTCAGCCCCCTCTTACTTTTGCCCACGTGCCCTTTCGAGTTTTCACGTGGCGGGGTACCCGATTTTGCCTGTGGTGCCCTTTCGGGTCTTCACCACAGCTGGGTTAGAGCCATTTTTGCCCTTGTCCTGGTATTGGATCAAGACTGACGAGGCACCTCTATTTTAAGCCTCATTTTTTTTATTCATCATTTTTTGAACTCAATTCTCGGGGTAAAGCCGGGCTTGAGGAGATGCTGGCCGACCTTGCCGATGATGACAAGGGCCATGAGGAAGTTGACCGATCTTGCCGACGATGATAAGGGTTGCAAGGAGGCTGACTGATCTTGCCAATGGTGACAAGGGTCAGAAGTAGGTCGACCGATCTTGCCAATGATGACAAGGGTCGCAAGGAGGTTGACCGATCTTGTCGATGGTGACAAGGGTCAGAAGTAGGTTGACCGATCTTGCCGATGATGACAAGGGTTGCAAGGAAGTTGATCGATCCTACCGATGGTTACAAGGGTCAGAAGTAGGTCGACCGATCTTGCCGATGATGACAAGGGTCACAAAGAGGCTGACCGATCTTGCCGATGGTGACAAGGGTCAAAAGTAGGTCGACCGATCTTACCGATGATGACAAGGGTCGCAAAGAGACTGACCGATCTTTCCGATGGTGACAAGGGTCAGAAGTAGGTCGACTGATCTTGCCGATGATGACAAGGGTCGTAAGGAAGTTAACCGATCCTGTCGATGGTGACAAGGGTCAGAAGTAGGGGGACCGATCTTGCCGATGGTGATAAGGGTCAGAAGTAGGTCGACCGATCTTGCTGATGATGACAAGGGTCACAAGGAGGCTGACCGATCTTGCCGATGGTGACAAGGGTCAGAAGTAGGTCGACCGATCTTGCCGATGATGACAAGGGTCATAAGGAGGCTGGCCGATCTTGCCGATGGTGACAAGGTTCAGAAGTAGGTTGACCGATCTTGCCGATGATGACAAGGGTCGCAAGGAGGCTGACTGATCTTGCCGATGGTGACAAGGGTCAGAAGTAGGTCGACCGATCTTGCCGATGATGACAAGGGTTGTAAGGAGGCTGACCGATCTTGTCGATGGTGACATGGGTCAGAAGTAGGTCAGCCGATCTTGCCAATGATGACAAGGGTTGCAAGGAGGCTGACCGATCTTGTCGAGGGTGACAAGGGTCAGAAGTAGGTCGACCGATCTTGCCGATGATGACAAGGGTCGCAATGAGGCTGAACGATCTTGCCGATGGTGACAAGGGTCATAAGTAGGTTGAGAAAGATCTCCGATGGGGATCGGGGTTATCTCCCTCTTCGGAGTTTCACTAGAATGAGGGTGAGGCGGAACTTAAATTACCACATTACTGACTTAAGCGCCCGTTCGAGTTTTCGCTGAAGCCAGCCCCCTCTTGCTTTTGCCCACGTGCCCTTTCCAGTTTTCACGTGGCGGGGTACCCGATTTTGCCTGCGATGCCCTTTCGGATTTTCGCCACAGCCGGGTTAAAGCCATTTTTGCCCTTGTCCTAATGTAGGAACAAGGCCGACGGGGAACCTCTATTTTAAGCCCCATCTTTTTCTTTTCTTTTCTTTCTTTTTTTTTGATTCATATAACAGGAGGACGTTGAGAGGGTCGACTAGGACACGGGGCCTTACGCCGATGAAAAGGCTTAATCGTGAGCAAGAAGGTAATGCTAGCGCAAAGGGTAGATTTTGAGCCGATTTGGGTGTAAGGCCCATAATGGCGATGTCGTAGAAGAGTCGGCTAGGGCACGCAGCCTTGTGCCGAGAAAAAGGATTTATTCGTCAGCAAGAAGGTAATGCTAATGCAAAGGGCAGATTTTGAGCTGATTCGGGCGTAAGGCCCATAATGGCGATGTCGTAGAAGAGTCAGCTAGGGCATGCAACCTCACGCCGAGAAAAAGGATTTATTCGTCAGCAATAAGGTAATGCTAACGCAAGGGATAGACTCCATGCAGATTCAGGCATAGGGCTCGTAATGACAATGTCATAGAAGGGTCGGCTAGGACACAAAGTCTTGCGCTGAGGAGGGTTTATTCGTTAGCAATAAGGTAATGCTAACACAAAGGATAGATTTATGCCGATTCAGGTGGAAAGCCTGCAATGGCAAATATTGTAGAAGGGTCGGCTAGGACACGAAGTCTTGTGCCGATGAGGGTTTATTCGTTAGCAAGAAGGTAACGCTAATGAAAAGGATAGATTTATGCCGATTCGAGCGGAAAGCCCGCAATGGCAAATGTTGTAGAAGGGTCGACTAGGACACGAAGTCTTGTGCCGAGAAGGGTTTATTCGTTAGCAAGAAGGTAATGCTAACGCAAAGGATAGATTTATGCCGATTTGGGCAGAAAGCCTGCAATGGAAAATGTTGTTTTATATGTCATTATATGTATATATGTATTTTTTCAGAGCTCAGCCAAGACGGAGTGTCACTAAGCCAAGGTGGATAGAGCTCAGCCAGGGCGGAGTGCCACTAGACTAAGGTAGGTAGAATTTAGCTAGGGCGGAGTGCCACTAGACTAAGGCAGGTGAAACTTAGCTAGGGCGGAGTGGCACTAGACTAAGGTATGTGGAACTTAGCTAGGACAGAGTGCCACTAGACTAAGGTAGGTAGAGCTCGGTCAGGGTAGAATGCCACTAGACCAAGGCAGGTAGAACTCAGCCAGAGCGGAGTGCCACTAGACTAAGGTAGGTAGAGCTCAGTCAGGGCGGAGTGCCACTAGACTAAGGTAGCTAGGTGAAACTTAGCTAGGGTGGAGTGCCACTAGACAAAGGTAGGCAAAACTTAGCTAGGGTAGGGTGCCACTAGAATAAGGCAGGTAAAACTTAGCTAGGGCAGGGTACCACTAGACTAAGGCAAGTAAAACTTAGCTAGGGCAGGGTGCCACTAGACTAAGGTAGGTAAAACTTAGCTAGGGCAGGGCGCCACTAGACTAAGGCAGGTAGAACTCAGCTAGGGCAGGGTGCCATTAGAGTAAGGCAGGCAGAGTTTGGCCAGGGTGGAATGCCACTAGACCAAGGTGGGTAGAGCTCGATCAGGGCGGAATGCCACTAGACCAAGGTAGGTAAAACTTAGATAGGGCAGGGTGCCACTAGACTAAGATAGGTAAAACTTAGCTGGGGCAGGGTGCCACTAGACTAAGGTAGGTAAAACTTAGCTAGGGCAGGGTGCCACTAGCCAAAGGTAGGTAGAACTTAGCTAGGGCAGGGTGCCACTAGACTAAGGCAGACAGAGCTCGGCCAGGGTGGAATGCCACTAGACCAAGGTGGGTAGAGCTCGGTCAGGGCGGAATGCCACTAGACCAAGGTAGGTGGAACTTAGCTAGGGCGGAGTGCCACTAGACTAAGGCAGGTGGAGCTCAGCTAGGGCGGAGTGCCACTAGACTAAGGTATGTGGAGCTTAGCTAGGGCGGAGTGCCACTAGACTAAGGTATGTAGAACTTGGTTATTCTGAGCATGCTGGTTGAACTATGTGATACAACTTCATATGTTTTCCATTAAGGGGAGAGAACTGGACGACTCCTTTGTGATCTACAAGGACGTACGCACCCCCTTCATATACTCGGCGGACGACATATGGTCCGACCTAGTTTTCAACCAACTTCCCTTTGGGGTTGGAGACCATCACTTCTCTTCTTTTAACCATTACCAGGTCACCTTTCTTGAATTCCCATCCTTTGACTAGCTTATCGAAAGCACGGGCCATGCGGGCTTGGTAGAGTTTGATATTTTGTTGCGCACGGAGACGCTTTCCTTCGAGCTCGGTGAGCTCCTCCAGTTTTCTTTCAATGTTGGTCTGCTCGCTGCTTACCAATCCATGCTGGATGGCAATTCGCAATGAGGGGACCTCTAACTCAATTGGCACCACAGCCTCCGACCCGTACACGAGGGAGTAAGGTGAGCAGCCAGTCGAGGTTTAATAGACTGTACGGTAAGCCCAGAGTGCTTAGTACATCCTTTCTTCCCAGTCCTTTTTATTAGACTTGACAATCTTTGCTAGAAGAGTGCATAGCGTCTTGTTGAAGGCTTCTGCAAGTCCATTGGCTTGAGGGTAGTAGGGAGATGATGCCCTCCAATCAATCTTGTATTTGTCGGCTAGTCGGTATACCTTCTGATTCTTGAAGTGACTGCCGTTATCAGAGATGATTCGGCTGGGTACTCCAAACCGGAATATTATATTTTGTCGAAAGAATCTGGCGACTAATTCCCCTGACACTTCTCTCAGTGCTACTGCCTCTGCCCATCTGGAGAAGTAGTCTGTAGCTACTAAGATATATTTGCATCCTGATGAAGATGCTGGTAGTGGTCCTACCACGTCCGTACCCCATTGAGCAAACGGCCAGCTTGGGATGGTAGGGTGCAGTGGCTGTAATACCCCGATAATTTTTATTGAGCCCAATGTATTTATTAAGCTTTTATTAACTTAAAATTTAATTTTTAATGAATTAATGCTTGAATTTCAGATTTATAATATTTAATTCCTTAGAAAATATAATAGTGAAAATTTGACTACCTTATAGAAATCTGGCAAAATGCTAATTTGGTCAAGGACCATGTAGTTAGCAACTTTATCTTCTGTGTTCGACCCAGCAAAAATCCACAATTTGGTCTAATTAGTGGATTAAGCCCAAAAGTGCACACTTAGTTAACCTTTACCTAACCTCATCTTAAAACATCAAATTAGAGCTTAATACTCAACCAAATGATCCCAAATCGGTGAAAAATGAAAGGCCACAATCTAAGGATCAATAGCCCTCTATCAATCGAACCAAACCCTAACCCTAGCACATGGTGGCGGCCGAGTTTTGGCTTGGTCAACCTTGGCGGCGCCGTTTTCCAACACCACCTTGCGTGGTCTATTTCTCCCAGCTCCAAAGTCTCCAGAAGCTCTATGAGCTATCAAAATAAAGCTCTTCGAGTCAATTTTCATTTGGTGGCTGTGGTGTTCCCATTGGAGTTCGATCTAGGAAGTTATTGGTCGTTTAGTGGAGGTGGGTCGGCAGCCATCGTCCTCCTTCCTCTCCTCTTTGTTCCATCGATTGAGGTAGGTTTCTCTAACCAAAATCAGCATATGAGTACATCAAATTGTTCCTCTCGACGAGCTCTTTCCAGTGGTAGTAAAAGCCCTAAATTTCATTAGGTATCCAAGGAGATATCGAGGTTTTTCTAAGGTGCTGTCCAGTTCGTTCTTCATTCTAGGGCTTTAAGTTCTCTCTTCGATTGAGATAGGTTATAACAGCCAAACTCTAATTAATATACATGGATGTAAGCATCAGCATGTTAGTTTTCATTTGGCGTAGAAAGCCCTAATTTTTATTGAGCATGTTTAGAGAATTTATGATTTGAGTAAGAGCATGTCTAGGCTTGATTTATGGTATGTTCTTTTGAGTCAAAGCATGATTTCGGGCTGATTTTGAGTTGCATATCTTGATCCCCATATAACATATCATATATGGATGGAATCAGCATCGAAGTAACTTTCTTTTGATATAAGAATCCTCAAATTTCGTTGTATATATTGAGAGAATTTTAGGATTTAGTAACAGCATGTCAAAATTAGGGTTTCCCGTGTTCTTGCTTTGATAAGTCGTGATTTCAGAAAGATATTATGAAATTGATCTTACTGTTAGGTAGAGTTTTTCATTATCTTTCCAACAGTACCAAAAGCCCCTTATTTGGAGTCCGTTTCCATTTGTTATTAGCGTTTTAGTCCAACTCCCTGGCTTGCCCTTTGACCCCCATTCAGCCCTGTTTAGTCCAGAGGTTATAAGGTTCATTCCGAACCGTTTATCCATGCAGTAAGTGACTTAGTTATGATTCTAAATGCTTCATATTAGTATCCTAATGGTAATTAATAAATTAGAAACTCACATGATTAGTGGTTAATTATGTAACTAAATTTCTGTTAATTGCATGTTGTTCATCCTACGCGAGCTTGTCCATTCTCCTTATCAACTTGAATCATTCTTTTTGGCAAATTGACTTAATGTAAAACTTAATCCTTGATAATTTGACATGGAATTAGGATTAATGTGATTATTAGCTTGCTGGTTAGCTGCTGTACTACAGTAAACAGCGTGACCAACTTACCGACTTTTAATAAGTCGTTAGCCGATTAGTGTGCTAGTCTTGATTTTACCCCAGGAAACTCTATCCGGCGGTTTTACCATCACCTTGGAAACTTGTTATATCCCTGTTATGAACCTAATGAACTACCAAAAACATCGTTTTATGTGTTTAAACCGCTGGTTTAAGGCTTGGATCGTATCGGACGATGAGAGACATGCGCGGCTAGTAGTTGACCGCATATCCTCTTCGACGGCCTGATAATGACCGCATATCTGTAATACGGCCCAGTATGGTCCGTATATCTTATCATGGGTTTTAATGTCTTCTGGACATGAGCGGCCCATAATGCACCGTTCATACCTTAGAGCGGCCCACTGTCAGCCGTTCTTTCTTGACCTCGCTGGCTGAGTTTCAGCCCAGTTTCTGTATGCACGGCCCTGTGTTAGCTGTACATACCTTGCGCGGCTTCTGTATGACCGCACATCTCTCGGAGATGAGTTTCATCGTGTCTATGTGATCTTGAATCCAAGGACAAGGTTAGTCCTTTGAATCTTGAACTTCTGGCAGTAATTTACCCGATTAAATTGGCCATTAAACGTGACTGAATGTCTAGACAATCGTGGGATCTTGGATCCAATAAATCAATGCCAACGCATCATAGGGGCCCGTTCTGGTCCTGGGGAGAGCGCCCAAAAATTATTGAGCCCCTGGGATGTTATAATGACATGGTGAGGCATTGCACTGAGTGCATGACTTGTGTAACGTCTATGACATAAAATCTCTTGTTACTTGTTACTTGATCGTGCTTGAATTAATGTTTAAAATACTTGCTTGTTGGCCAATTCTGTATTACTATCTCCTGTTGTTAATCCTTGTACTTGTTATCTTGTTAATTCTTGACATCATATATTTCTTGACCTTGCAAGATCTTTTTACTACGTCGTTTCATTATATCGTTATCGTCATTTATTTCTTTTATTAGCATGGCATATGAAAATGTAATTAACTTGTTAATCACGTAAACTTGCCTGTTATTTCCTACTGAGCGTCAGCTCATAGTTGTTGTTTCCCCCCTTTCCAGGGTATTCAGTTGACGATGTGCAAACCGATAGGGAAGGGCATGAGTGATGTCTTGAGTGTATCAGTTCTAGTGTTTTGGCAGTCTTATCCTCCTATTAGTTGTGCTTTGGAGAGTATTTAGTTTCAATTATGTTATTGTTGTTAAGTGGTTGTTGTCTCAGTTGTATTAAGTTGGTTTGAGGTTACTGTATCAGTTATGGTTTGTTTTATGATCATTAAGTTATTTCCTTTTCTTAGCACTTGTGTAAATATTTAGATTAGTTCTCCTCTTTCCTTCTAGCTAGTTTCTAACTGTACGTCCCGATATTCCGCGTCGGGGCGTGACAGTGGCACAGGTGACCTTCTTGACACAGTGGCATGTTCTTGACACCTCTAACAGGCTTTGGCGAACTTGCAGCATTCGTCAAACATAGAGGGCCAATAGTAGCCCAGTTTCTTTATTTCAATTTTCATTTTCGGACTGGCCTGGTGTGCCCCGGCTGACCCGGCATGGACTTCTTGCATCACCTGCCTGGCTTCTCCTAGAGATAAGTAGCAAAGTAGAATCTTCTTTTGGGCATCTGCCATCATCCAGAACAACGTTCCATTCCTCATCTCATAAGAATCTTTGACTCTCAAGAGTTTCATTCTCTGTTCTTTCTCTTTTGGGAGTTGCTGGTGTTGAAACCAATGCAGGAGGTGCTCCCGCCAATCGGACTACTGGATTCCTTCCACAGCTACCACTTCATTTACCTATTCATCGGCTAGAGCTTCTGTCACACTGGGACTTGCCGCTGGTTGATTACTGTTATATTCAGGCTTGTATCAGGCGGGACCGCCAAAGAACTGGCCAGCTTTGCGAGGGCGTCAGCTTGAGCATTATGTCCTCGGTTGATGTGCTTGACGCTAATGAAATAGAACATTGTCATTAGGCGGAGATCCAGATGGTAATAAGGAATGAGTTCTTGCTTCCGCACATCGAACTCCCCTTCCAACTGTTTTATAACTAGCATGGAATCCCCGAATGCTTCTAGCATCTGAATCCCCATGGACAGAGCAATATGTAACCTGATTATGAGTGCTTCATATTTTGCTTCATTGTTTATGCATGGCTTATTTATTGAATAGGATGTATGCATGACTTCTCCTTCTGGGGATTTCAGGACTATGCCTACCCCCGCCCGGACTCTGTTTGATCCAGTTACTGAGGTGTCAATTCTGGAAGCACCGTCAAAATATAGTTGCCATAGAGAGGGCTGCACTTGGCCGACCTCTAAGGTTTCATCTTCAGGAAGCTCCGGTTCTAGGGGGCAGTCTTCAGGTACTGGATGCTCAGCAAAGAAGTCTGCAATAGCTTGGCCTTTGATGGCCTTTTACGATACATAGGAGATATCATACTCCATAAGAATCACCGCCCATTTGCCTAGGCGGCCTTTGAGGGCCGGTTGGGACATGATGTATTTAAGCGGATCCTCCTTGGAAATCAACTTAACTTCGTGCGACAGGATATAGTGTCGGAGCTTTTTGACCGCGAAGACCAGTGCCAGGCAGATCTTCTCGATGTAGGTGTACCTCTCCTCAATTCTGACCATTCTTCGACTGAGGTAATAGAGGGCTTGCTCATTTCCTTCTTCATTATTCTGGGCTAGCATTGCCCCCGGGGAGTTGTATGTGGCTGCTATGTAGAGGATTAGTGGCCGTCCTTTCACCGGCGCACCCAGCACAGGAGGGGTCTTCAGATAATCCTTCAGCTTGTCAAAGGCTGTCTGGCATTCTTCGTCCTAGTAGAAGGGAACATCTTTCATCATTAGCTTATGGAAGGGGTGGAATCGCCCTGACATGTTGGATATAAACCTCCGGATGTATGCCAGGCGGCCTTGAAGAGATCTCAGCTCCGAGAGGTTTCTTGGTGAAGGTAGCTCCTGGATCGCCTTGATCTTTGCGGGGTCTATCTCAATTCCCCGATATCTGATAATGAAACCCAAGAACTTTCTGCTCGAAACTCTGAATGCACACTTCATAGGGTTCATCTTCAATTTATACTGCCTCAGCCTCTGGAAGATAACTCGGAGGTCTTGCAGATGGTCTTCTTTCTTTCTGGTCTTGACTACCAGGTCATCTATGTAACACTCGACCTTATGGTAGAGCAGCTCATCGAATATTCTAGTCATCGCCCGCTGATAAGTTGCGCCGACGTTCTTTAATCCGAACGGCATTCTCTTGTAATGATAAATGCCTTTGGTAGTTCGGAAGGCAGTGTGGACCCGATCGTGTTCCGCGATCCAAATCTGGTTGTAGCCGGACGACCCATCCATGAATGATAGAGCCTCATGATCGGTTGTTGCATCTATCATGACCTCCGTTATTGGCACTGGGAAGTCATCTTTGGGGCAGACTTTATTCAGATCTCGGAAGTCAACACATATCCGAATCTGTCCATTCTTCTTCTTCACGGGCACAATGTTGGCTAGCCATGTGGTATATTGATTTTCCTCGATGAAACCCACATCAATGAGCTTGTCGACTTCCTTGCATATTTGAGTGATGAGCTCTGGCCTCATGCGTCGCGGCGGCTGCTTCACCGGTTCGGCTTCAGGGTTTATGGTCAGCTCATGTTGTGAGACTGCGGGGCTCAATCCTGGCATTTCCTTGTAGGTCCAGGCAAAGCAATCCCGATATTCCTACATCAGCTGGATATATAGCCCCTGTTCTTCAGTAGATAACTGGGCACTGAGGAAGGTTGGCCTGGGGTCATCCTCGTCTCCCAAGTTGACTTCTATCAGTTAATCGACTGTTGCTTGGCCTCCGTCTTCTATCTCCGGGGGTGCAGGCTGAAGGTCGACAAAGTCTGGTATATCATCTTCGAGGTCGAGGACCTTGATCTCTTCATTTTGCCTTATCTGAGGTTCGTCAGGAATCTTTGGTTCGGCTGGTAGCGGCTGCATGAATTGCTCTGCTAGCAAATCTACATCGATAGCAATTCCGAGGGCTGAGTCAATTGCCTCATCCCTAGCTGAGGGGGTTGCAGTTGCTAGGGACTGGTGGTTGTTTGTCATCGAGTCAGAGTAGCACTGCCGCTCCATGGTACAGGGTGAGAAGGTCTCACTCCCTTGGAACACCATATCTTCAGTGGAGGTAGCCTTTTCTTTTCTAGCAGCGTCCATCTCTTGATCAGGCTTGGAAGAAGCTTTCTTGATTGGTTCGAGAAGTGCTGGCATCATCATTAGAGGAGGGCTGCTGGAGGGAGACAGCCCTGCTTCTTCAACATCTTCAGCTTCACTACTGCTAGCTGTGCCGAATTTGGCTTGAAGAGCTGCTTCTTCAGGGTAGACCTGTTCCCAGCACCGGCAGGGGAATATGGCCTCTGATTCCAGACTTCTTGGTTGAGCTGGCTCAGTGTATTCAGCTTCCGCTGGGTGTTCATCAAAAGTTACCCCCAGTGAGTTATCCTCAGTTGGGTAGAAAGTGGAAATGGTATCCACTTCATAGCGTCCGCTGTAATAGTATTCCTCGAGGGTGAAGCCCAACTCTGGGTGTTGAGATACACGCCTCATTTCTTTATCCAGGCTCGGGGGATACCACAGCTTATGGAATGCTTCTTTCTTCTTGCGAGACTGGCCAGAGGGGATGTGCTGCTTCTGGAACATCTTGGCCATTCGACTCGTTATAAATGTCAACCCCTGTATGGGCACTGACGGGTCTTCTATATCTTCAGGAAGATGACAATCAGTATCCTCTTGTGTAGGGTGCTCCTCAGCTGTGTAGAACAAGCTGCTGGGGCCATATATCTGTGCCACCTCCCAAGGTTTGAAAGGCTCGGCAGTGGCATTATCGAGACCAAGAATTGGCTTGGTAAGGCCCTCCGGGATCCCGATGTGGTCATGCTGCTGGTCGACCCTGACTTCATTAGCTTCGGGGTAGATGGTGGGAGGTGCTACCCGGCCCACATCCCCGGTGATAGTAATGTGCGAGACCGTCTTGGGATTAACATATCCACGCGGCGGCGGAGAGAACCATTCGGCTCCGGAGGTGCTTTTTGTTGTGCTAGGAGAGGTCTTGGCTTCAGGGGCCTTCTGTGACCATTCTGCATATAGAGGGGCATCCGCCAAGTGGCACTCGAACACTTCGAATGGGTGGAGATCAGCAAATACTCTTTCCTCCTTCCCTTCCAGGTTATATTTGATGCACTGGTGGAGTGTGGAAGGTACCACCATGTTCTCGTGTAACCAGGGGCGGCCAAGTAGGGCCTTGTACGAGGTGCGAGAATCAATGACATGAAACTACACCTTTGTGATAAAGTCTGCTAGAGTGAGTGTGAACTCCACTACTCCTAGCAACACCTCACACTTTTGGTTGAAGTCGGCAATATGCATATCCCCGACTTTTTAGAGACGCACGTTGAAGTAGTGCCTCTCATATATCCTGTAGGGCAGGATGTTGACAGTTGCCCTGGGATCCACCAGGATTCTATTCAATTCCCGGCCATTTAGATGCCCCCTCATATACAGAGGTCTGTTGTGGCTGGTAGTGGGGAGCAACATGTCCTCCTGAGTGAAGGTCGTGCTGGCTTCCGGTAGTGCCTCAGCTAGGCAAGCTTCATATCGAGCAGGCGTCTGTAAAGTAGTAATAATCCCCTATCGGGTCTCTTCACTCAGAGAGAGGATTTCCTAGACAGTAAATCTTGCCGGGAGCTTTTTTAATAGCTTGACCTGCTCGGACATTGGATAGCTTCATTTCTTCTGCCCACCTGGGTTTGGAAGAGTCTTGGACTGTGGCCCCTGATGGGCCTGCCTCATCGGACTCAGAAACTGCACCCTTCTGCTTGGGGTCGTCTCATTACTGTCCTTCACTGACAACTGTCGGGCGAGCTTTTGCTTCCTCCGGCAATTCGAAAGATTGCTGGAGTCGCGGGTGAATGCCCCCAGTTGCTGGTTCGACCTCCCGGCATAGTTGCTTCCCCTTTGACATCTTTACAAATTCTAGGAAGGAAGGAGTGGGAGTGTTGCCCCCACTCTGGTTGTATAGGCCTTACGGAGGAGGGATCTGGACTCCCCTAACCTCCGGAGGTGGTATTTTATAGGGTTGTTCCCCTCTGAAGATAATGTTGTGGTTGACGGGCGGTTGACGCCCCCATCGTCGGCCTGACCGAGTTGCATGTGCAGCAGTTGTAGCTTCGGCCTGACTTTCCTTAGCAGTGGGTGTGAAGCATATCTCTTCTTCATCCTCCTCACTAGGCAAATTGAACAGAGCAGAGAGGGTGCTGCAAGAAAGGATTATACCCTTTGTGGACTTGCTGGCCCTTCTTTTGTTTCTTCGTCTTCTTTTCTTTTCTTCGGCTGGCGCTTGCCCCCAGAACATGCTGCCATCCTTGTCTGATGCTTTGTCAGCTTCCTCTTCCTGCTTCAGTGAAAGCTGTTCTAGCTCCTGCCACAGGACATGATCCCGTACTAGTAAAGGTGTTGGGTTCTATGTGTCCCCTCGTTGTCTTTGACAATGGTTTTGATAATTCTAATATATTGTGTGTTTTATGCTTAATGGCATTTCGATGACAAACAACTCAAACAAACTAACACGATGATCTTTTGCTTTGCAGGATTGGAATCAAATGATGAATATCATTTTGGGAGTCAATTGGCTAATGGACAAGCTTCTTACTATCCATAACTGATTTCTGTTTTACATGCCTCTCATGGATATTGATGTATTTGGTTTGAATAAGTTTCATGCATAGCAAATACAATGGTCCTTGAGTGAAAGACATTCTTATGGTGCTTGATAGATAGCATATTGCATTTGATAATTGGATGAGGAAATCATGTTCCTAAGTAGATTTTTCACGTGTTTCATATGACTTTACCATGGTTCAAACATGTATACTCCTCTTGAGAATGAGTTAAGTTCAAACTGGGTTTGATTATGCTTAGATTGGAAATGATTCATTGCTTATTCTCTTAATTGAGTCAAGTTGCTTTTGAGGAGTTAATGTTTTCAAAGTTCTTTATGCATGTCTTGAGGAGGTGTTAAAGATGAAAATGTGTTCAAAGCATTTATGTGCCTCATGCTTATGCTGTCATTTTCATATTTCATGTCATTGGGTTTTGGTCGCAAAACTAGCTCATTATACTAATGCATGACTCAAATATTTTGATCTCGATCTAACCATGTGTTTATTCATTGTTTCAGGTTAAAATATCATGGTTGATCATCATGGGACTTTGGTAACATCTAAACATTTATTTCCCCATGTTTTAACTGAGTTTTTTGAAGTGGCTTCTAGATGAACATGCTTTCTCTAAATCTTGTGTAAACAAGTTCGTTTGATGCATGCATTTGTTGAAAACATGTATGATTTATTGTTTCAAGCTTTGGCAAAAGATTTGGATTGATTTCATGGAGATATCTTTTTGTTTGATTTGAACTACCTTTATAACTCATGTTGACTCATGCGTGCTGTGCATGAGTTTTTACATATTGACTCATGCGTATTGTGCATGAGTTTTTGGAGCCTTCAGGTGGATCATTTTCATAGTGTTTTGATTGGGGTCAAAATCCCTTTTTCATACACTTGACTTATATTGACTAGCTTCCGTATTTTCACAAGGCTAATCATCCCTAGAACTCATATTGATCATGGATGTTGATGTATGTGTGTTGAAGCATGAATGGTTGTTGGTACAAAGTGGAGATTTAAGTTTGCTCTCAATTCATCAAATTCATGCTAGCTTGACTAAAGTGTATTTGAAATGTGAACCTGTGAAAAATGTGGTTTGGAAATGTGTAAATCATTTGTGCATATGGCTGCACTTTCAACATACTAATGTGCAGGTTCATCAAGGTTGAAATGTATTGAAGAGGTGGTATTGTGTGGAGAATGCATTTAAGTTGGGTTCTTCATTTGCATGGCTCAAAGCATAACACTTGAATTTGATTTTCTAAAGGTGCAGGTTTATTTATGTCCAGAGATCTATGGAGACATGGTAAGAATTTCCTTTTGATCTAATTCATGGTTGGTTACATTTGGGTGGACTTTTAGATCATTAGGAATGCTTCAAATACCTTTTGTTTATGTCACAAGGTGAATGGGTCGACCCCCCCCCCCCCCCCACTTATGGGTCGACCCCTGGGCAAGAAATGGCCCAAAAAGGGCTTCTGGCTGAAAGTGGGTCGACCCTCCCTCACAAGTGGGTCGACCCCCCTGTAAAAACCTGCCAGACAGCATTCTGTCTGGCAGGTGGGTCGACCCCCCTCCAAAGTGAGTCGACCCCCCCTGTTCGCAGGTCCGCGCGGCTTTTTCATAAATTGCCGAAACCCATCCAAATGACCTCCGATTGGGCTGAAAATTTACACACTTACCCTTAAGTTACTAATGAACATATTGGGGTGGTTTTGCTAGGGTTTTGTAAGGGTATTGTGGTCTTTTGCACAACTCATCCCTCTTGTATATATATCATACGAATTTGGGGTTTTAATAATCTCCTTTGGCTAACCTTGTTCTATTTGTTGTAGGAGAGAAAGAAGAGAGCTCAAGGAAGCTTCAACGCTAGATTCGATCTACATCCCTCGACATTTGGAGCTCGTGGAAGAAGAAGAAAAGGAGCGGATCATCAAGGGGATCAAGAGGACACTCTCAACGTCATCATCCGGCTACCCTCCGACCCGTGGTATAGAGAAGACATTCTATAGCCCTTGTTCTTCGATAGGAATTTCTTTCTACATCCTTTTTGTGCTTAATGGAGTCAATCTCTTTAGGTTTCTAAAGTTATATTGATCATATCCTTCGTTTCTAAACATCATGTCTGTGAGTGTGTGAACCGTCGGTGAACGGTTGTGGAGTTATTGTGCCGCGGGCATTGCGGCTTGTGTGTGTGTGATTGTTCATCCCTTGTGGATCGTGTACGGAGCTGCATCTCAGTGTGTGCTTATTGTCCGGGGTGTGTTCCCCATCGTGTGTGTGTGGATATTGCTACAGAAGTAGCGTGTGTGTGTGGTTGGGGTTCATCCCCGGGTGCTACGAAAGTAGCGTGTAGTGAATCCTCACCCGATTGGGTGAGGGGTGGACGTAGGGTGCCCGTCGTGGTCCCGAACCACCTTAAAAATCTGTGTCTTGTGGTTTTGCCTGTGTGTTTGCCATTTCTTCTATCTCCCTTCACAGGTTCAACACATAGGTTTTTATCTCACTACGCTATCACACATTGCTACCTCCGTTATTTGTATTTGAGCTTAATCTCCTTGTTAATCACTATTTAATCTTTGTTAAACTTGAACTCTCTAAATTGTTGCATTGTCAATTCGAGTGAGATCGGAAAGCGTGAGAGAACTCTTTAATCTCACTCCTGTTTAAGAAATCAACGTTGCAATTTTAAACTCCGCTGTGGTTGTCAAGGAAAGTTTTTAAAAAATCCGCCATCTCGGCAAGGGGACAATTCAACCCCCCTTCTTGTCCGCCATCTCTATCTGGGCCAACAATTGGTATCAGAGCACAGTCTCTGATTTTTATTCAGCGGACCTCACGGTCTAGGAGAAAAGATCTTTTTATGATGGCCAGTCTGAATTCAGTTCCTGTCTTTGATGGTTTTGATTTTACATCATGGCTTGGAAAATTGTGTGTTTGGATTTCTGGGATTGATCTGAAACTCATAAAATTAATCTCTCATGGTCCACATGTCTTACCCAAAAATGAACTAAGGTGGACTGATGAACATAGGAAAATGAACTCTGATAGTCTTTTTGTTTTGAATTCTCTTAAAGCTGCAATTGACTCTAACAAATTTCCGTTTGTTCTTGATTGTAGCTCGATCAAAGAAATCATGGATCAACTGATCAAGCTTCATGAAGGAGGGCTAGAAGATGCTTGCATGATGGCAAATAGTGAGGATGATCATTCAGGCCTAGAATCCAAGGAGGTATCTTCTGACTCAAATTCTGATGATGAATTAAGTTTTGAAGAATTAATGGATGCCTATGATGAGTTGCTTGAAAGACATAAAACAGTAAAATCTGAAAATAAAAAGCTCAAGAAGAAACTTGAAAATCCTTTTCATGAAAATGCTTTATGTGAGAAATGCTTAGAACTCAAAAATGTGAATGAATCTCTCTTCGCTGATGTTGAAATGCATAGAGATAAAATTTGTTGTTTGAGAGAGGAAAATGAAAAGTTGAATGAACAAATTAAGGCATTGAGTGATGAGCTCTCTGTCTATCAAAAGGGAAAATGGGTGATTAATGATGAGTCTGAAAAGTTGAAGGAACTTAGGAAGGAAATAGAAAGCTTCAAGAATTTGAATGACAAATTTGAAAATAATGAAATAATGGGTAGAATGGTTGGTCAAAATGCGAGTCTTCAAATGAATGAACTTGAACACACTTCTATGAACAAAAATTCATTTGAAAAACTCCAAAATGAAAATAGTGCTTTGTTGATTCAAATTTCCTTACTCGAAAGTAGATTAAAAAATCTTGAAAAGGTTGAAAAAGGAAAAAGTGTGATCGTTGATGATTGTGACAAACTGCATATTCTTGAACAAGAAATTGAAAGTCACAAAACAGTTAATTGCTTGTTGAATGAGAAAATTGCTTCATGTGAACAAGAGATTGCTAACTCTCATTTGCAAATCATGAAACTAGAAAATGAAATTAAGAATGTGAATGAATCTTTGTCCTTGTGTGATAAAGAAATTGAAAAATAAAAAGATGTTGTTGATTGCTCTTCTGTGCATTCAAAATCCCCTGTTGTTAAACATAATCATGCACCAAGTAGAAGGAGGAATGTTTCATGCTATTATTGCGAACAATATGGACATGACATGTATTATTGTTCCTTGATGGAATTTGATGATAATGAAGCATTGAAGTCACAATTGAAAATTGTTGATAAGCCTAACAATCTTGATAAACCAATGAAGAAAACCTTCAATGCTCATTGCTATTACTGTGGATTGCATGGACATATCTTTGAAAATTGTTTCATTAAGAAAAATGATGATGAATGGTCTCTCAGAAAGAATTTTTCCTATCATTACTGTGGTCAAAATGGACATGTGATGAATGATTGTCATGTAATGAAAAATGATGACAATTGGTTTTTGAAAGGAAAATCTTCCAATTGCTATTATTGTGGTAAGAATGGTCATTCAATGGATGATTGTTCCACCATGAGAAATGATGATGATTGGTTTGCTAGGAGATACAAGAATCCATCTGTTCATGTTAGGACTAACCCCTCGGGACCCAAGATGGTTTGGGTATCCAAACATCCAACTTGAGAATCTATTTTGCAGGGGTACCTTGAGGTTGAAGAAATTAATAAACATTGGGATCTCAAGGTGAGGAAGAAAATGATTTGTTTTGAAATTTTTGTCTCACATGGTTCTCTTTGAAAAAAATCTGAAAAAGGTTAAATTTATGTTTCGAGAAAAAATTCTTCCAACTTAGTTCACTGGTTATGGTATCTTTTGGAAATCTTGAGAATTTTTGAGTTCCATGTCAGAATGACTTGATCACTTCTATTTTCACTCCATGTGAATAAATTCTATCTTCAAATGCTTTACTCTTCTCATAAATTATTTTCACACTTATAATCAACTCTTGCAAATAAAATTTGGTTTGAATGCTTCTCATTGTGCATAGAGTTTTCAAACTCTTACTTACTTTTTGTAAATAATCACTCACTTGTGCATACATAGATCACATGCTTAAGTTGCATAAAACATGCTGCACATATCATATACATCCTCACGTGCATACATTTGCACTTGCTTGCATACCTTTGCATATTCCTCATATTCGTGTGCTTGATTGCTATGATTTTTCGGTATATAAAATAGTGTTTGTGGAAGGTTGGATTATGTCTAGCCGGAAGCTACCACTATGCGTGATGGTGATCTTCGGACCTATGTTCCCCGCCGCGTACCAAAAATCACTTGGTTTGAATAGTTTGCTATATCCTTACTTGAATGCATGTATATAATTTTAGAACACAATTCCTTGCAAATCTTCTAAGACCTCACCTCCTTGCTATATAAAATACAGTGATTTTGATCATTTGTGAATTGTGACATATACAAAGGAGGATGATTCATTTCAACTGTGCATACATTTAGGGGGAGTCATAACTGTGTATAGGCAAATTCATCTTCTACATCCAAAGCAATTACCCATACATTATTCCAAAATGATGCATATGACTTTGATTGATAAGGATTTCAGAAATTCTTTTTAACACTTCATGGGAAACAAATTTCAACATGAAAATTGAGAGAATCGTGAGGAAAAAGCTGCCTATCCCGCATGCTTAAATAAGTGGTATGTCTAACTGAGTAGCCGGGAATCCCCACTGAAATAAATGAGGAAACTCGCGTCGAAAGGTGAAACAAAATTCACATTTTGTGATGAATCCTAGTAAGCCGGGAAACCCCATTGAGACACATGAGGTGACTCGCGCCGAACAGTAAAATCCAATAAAAGAAAAACAAAAAGGGGTTGAGCGAAGCTACCAATAGTCGAGGATCAAAATGGAAGTGTAGGAAGGAAAGAACCCTCTAGTGTTTTCTAGAAACTCTGCTAATATCCATATAAACTTGAAGTTCATTGCTCATTTACATAAATTTCAATTGGGTATTTTTGTGATGATTGTATATCTTGAATTTGTTTTTATCATGGCTTATGTAGTACCTTACATATATGAATGCACTACCTTTTTTGATTATGGTTCATATCTCACATTTTGATTTTGAATGAACTATTCTTTTGCTATCCCCTTACCCCATTAAGGGGGAGCTATAGTACTGTATGTGTGCTTAACTCCAATGCATGCTTGCTTGCATACTTCATTTCACATTTAAGTTTGCATAGATGCATCTTTAGGTTACATAATCCCATTGTCTGTTGACCTTTGTTCTTGACAATTGGGGGAGTATAATGTGCTTTTTGGCACTTTACACTGTGTGCATAGCTAGGTTTCATTTTTGCATAAAGGTTAGTTAAATCACACACTTGTGAATAATTAGTGTTACATATAATGAAAAATTCAAAAAATTGACCATTTTGCATTGAATTCACATACCTGTTGATTGTATGTCAAATTCCAAACCTTTGTGTGGTTCATAGCTCATACTCTTCCCTTCATGGGAAGTTAATTGCTGGGTTCGTGTGCTCATTTTTTTTAATTCATATTTACCCTTGAGTCCCCCATTTTTTTTTGCTAATGACAAAGGGGGAGAGAACTTTAAATGGTCACAATATATTGTCATCATCAAAAAGGGGGAGATTGTTGGGTTCTGTGTGTCCCCTCGTTATCTTTGACAATGGTTTTGATGATTCTAATATATTGTGTGTTTTATGCTTAATGGCATTTCGATGACAAACAACTCAAACAAACTAACACGATGATCTTTTGCTTTGCAGGATTGGAATCAAATGATGAATATCATTTTGGGAGTCAATTGGCTAATGGACAAGCTTCTTACTATCCATAACTGATTTCTGTTTTACATGCCTCTCATGGATATTGATGTATTTGGTTTGAATAAGTTTCATGCATAGCAAATACAATGGTCCTTGAGTGAAAGACATTCTTATGGTGCTTGATAGATAGCATATTGCATTTGATAATTGGATGAGGAAATCATGTTCCTAAGTAGATTTTTCACATGTGTTTCATATGACTTTACCATGGTTCAAACATGTATAGTCCTCTTGAGAATGAGTTAAGTTCAAACTAGGTTTGATTATGCTTAGATTGGAAATGATTCATTGCTTATTCTCTTAATTGAGTCAAGTTGCTTTTGAGGAGTTAATGTTTTCAAAGTTCTTTATGCATGTCTTGAGGAGGTGTTAAATATGAAAATGTGTTCAAAGCATTTATGTGCCTCATGCTTATGCTGTCATTTTCATATTTCATGTCATTGGGTTTTGGTCGCAAAACTAGCTCATTATACTAATGCATGACTCAAATATTTTGATCTCGATCTAACCATGTGTTTATTCATTGTTTCAGGTTAAAATATCATGGTTGATCATCATGGGACTTTGGTAACATCTAAACATTTATTTCCCCATGTTTTAACTGAGTTTTTTGAAGTGGCTTCTAGATGAACATGCTTTCTCTAAATCTTGTGTAAACAAGTTCGTTTGATGCATGCATTTGTTGAAAACATGTATGATTTGTTGTTTTAAGCTTTGGCAAAAGATTTGGATTGATTTCATGGAGATATCTTTTTGTTTGATTTGAACTACCTTTATAACTCATGTTGACTCATGCGTGCTGTCCATGAGTTTTTACATATTGACTCATGCGTACTGTGCATGAGTTTTTGGAGCCTTCAGGTGGATCATTTTCATAGTGTTTTGATTGGGGTCAAAATCCCTTTTTCATACACTTGACTTATATTGACTAGCTTCCGTATTTTCACAAGGCTAATCATCCCTAGAACTCATATTGATCATGGATGTTGATGTATGTGTGTTGAAGCATGAATGGTTGTTGGTACAAAGTGGAGATTTAAGTTTGCTCTCAATTCATCCAATTCATGCTAGCTTGACTAAAGTGTATTTGAAATGTGAACCTGTGAAAAATGTGGTTTGGAAATGTGTAAATCATTTGTGCATATGGCTGCACTTTCAACATACTAATGTGCAGGTTCATCAAGGTTGAAATGTATTGAAGAGGTGGTATTGTGTGGAGAATGCATTCAAGTTGGGTTCTTCATTTGCATGGCTCAAAGCATAACACTTGAATTTGATTTTCTAAAGGTGCAGGTTTATTTATGTCCAGAGATCTATGGAGACATGGTAAGAATTTCCTTTTGATCTAATTCATGGTTGGATACATTTGGGTGGACTTTTAGATCATTAGGAATGCTTCAAATACCTTTTGTTTATGTCACAAGGTGAATGGGTCGACCCCCCCCACTTATGGGTCGACCCCTGGGCAAGAAATGGCCCAAAAAGGGCTTCTGGCTGAAAGTGGGTCGACCCCCCCTCACAAGTGGGTCGACCCCCATGTAAAAACCTGCCAGACAGCATTCTGTCTGGCAGGTGGGTCGACCCCCCTCCAAAGTGGGTCGACCCCCCTGTTCGCAGGTCCGCGCGGCTTTTTCGTAAATTGCCGAAACCCATCCAAATGACCTCCGATTGGGCTGAAAATTTACACACTTACCCTTAAGTTACTAATGAACATATTGGGGTGGTTTTGCTAGGGTTTTGTAAGGGTATTGTGGTCTTTTGCACAACTCATCCCTCTTGTATATATATCATACGAATTTGGGGTTTTAATAATCTCCTTTGGCTAACCTTGTTCTATTTGTTGTAGGAGAGAAAGAAGAGAGCTCAAGGAAGCTTCAACGCTAGATTCGATCTACATCCCTCGACATTTGGAGCTCGTGGAAGAAGAAGAAAAGGAGCGGATCATCAAGGGGATCAAGAGGACACTCTCAACGTCATCATCCGGCTACCCTCCGACCCGTGGCATAGAGAAGACATTCTATAGCCCTTGTTCTTCGATAGGAATTTCTTTCTACATCCTTTTTGTGCTTAATGGAGTCAATCTCTTTAGGTTTCTAAAGTTATATTGATCATATCCTTCGTTTCTAAACATCATGTCTGTGAGTGTGTGAACCGTCGGTGAACGGTTGTGGAGTTATTGTGCCGCGGGCATTGCGGCTTGTGTGTGTGTGATTGTTCATCCCTTGTGGATCGTGTACGGAGCTGCGTCTCAGTGTGTGCTTATTGTCCGGGGTGTGTTCCCCGTCGTGTGTGTGTGGATATTGCTACAGAAGTAGCGTGTGTGTGTGGTTGGGGTTCATCCCCGGGTGCTACGAAAGTAGCGTGTAGTGAATCCTCACCCGATTGGATGAGGGGTGGACGTAGGGTGCCCGTCGTGGTCCCGAACCACCTTAAAAATCTGTGTCTTGTGGTTTTACCTGTGTGTTTGCCATTTCTTCTATCTCCCTTCACAGGTTCAATACATAGGTTTTTATCTCACTACGCTATCACACATTGCTACCTCCGTTATTTGTATTTGAGCTTAATCTCCTTGTTAATCACTGTTTAATCTTTGTTAAACTTGAACTCTCTAAATTGTTGCATTGTCAATTCGAGTGAGATCGAAAAGCGTGAGAGAACTCTTTAATCTCACTCCTGTTTAAGAAATCAACGTTGCAATTTTAAACTCCGCTGTGGTTGTCAAGGAAAGTTTTTAAAAAATCCGCCATCTCGGCAAGGGGACAATTCAACCCCCCTTCTTGTCCGCCATCTCTATCTGGGCCAACAAAAGGCTCTAGCTCAGGCTATACATATTCATCTAGCCCATTTATGTAGTCCTGTAGCCGCCGGGCTTCTGGACTAATTCCCTTGACTACCGGCAACAGAGTTTGCCTCCTCCGGTTGTGGGTAGGTATTCTGATGACTACAGGTTGGTTGGTCCACACAGGTGTTGCCACTGGCAAAGGGGGTCGTGGTGTGATGCCACGAATATGTGTCTCCACTGTTGGGAAAGACGTGCCCTTCTTTATGGTTCTTGCAGCGACTTGCTGCCATCCCTCTTGTTCTTTCATTGGGGCCAGAAAGCAGGCTTCATAGGTGTGCTGAGTACTGGCTTCTGCGGTTTCCTCAGGCAGTGCTTGATATAGAGAGACCATGTTGACGGTGGCTCTTCTTAGAGGCACCTCATGTGGTTATGGAGGGTCAACCTTGTATTCCCCCAACTCTATTTCTTCTTTCCTTACCATGCCTTCGATAATATCCTTGAAAACATAATAGTCTTCAATAGGATGTCCCAGCATCTGGTGGTAAGGGCAAAATCTTGGGCTGTCTTTTCTCTTCAGGTCCTCCGGCCTCTTTGGCTCAGGCAGGGTGATCTTATCATATTGGGTAACCCAATCAAACAAGATCCTGGTCTTCTCCTTCACGAAAGAATAGGCCTTCTTCATCTTGTCCCGGAGTGATGGGCCTTCTTTGCCATCTTCGGTCTTAGCAGGCTGAGGAGCAGCTA
Organism: Amorphophallus konjac; assembly: GCA_022559845.1. NCBI lineage: Eukaryota > Viridiplantae > Streptophyta > Magnoliopsida > Alismatales > Araceae > Amorphophallus > Amorphophallus konjac. The sequence goes on along the minus strand of CM040124.1, from coordinate 299,441,008 downwards.
TCTTGTTGCCTTTATCTTTTTGTTGTTCAAACGCCTTGATATCAAGGGCGTTCGCTTCTTTAGGTGCCTAGCGCCGCTTTGCTGCCTTGCCCTTTTGTGCAGTGGCAATATTTGATGTCGGGGCTTTTTTCGCTAGGAAGGCTTCTACCTCGACCACAACATTATTTAGGCGGTCGAACGACCGAATTTCCATGCCAATCATCTTTTCTAGTACCTCTCTCATGAGGTTCTGCTTGCAGATTTGTACAACGTCCTCCTAGTGCGGGGGCCGCTTGCATCTCATTCCGAGGTTCCTCCACCTCTTAATGTAGTCAAGGACCGTCTCATCTGCCCTCTGTCTTGTTAAATAGAGTTCAGCCACTGTGACCTCCCTCTCTGTGACATGAAATCTTTCTCTGAACTTCCTCTACATGTCCGACCAGTCACTGATCGACCCGACCAGGAGGCTGGAGTACCATTCAAATGCGAGCCCCATGACTGAGGACCTAAAAAATTTCAGCAAACATGACTCGTCGGTGGCCAGGTCACCCATGACGGTCATGTAGTAGGCGACATGTTCTTTTAAAGATCCCTTCCCGTTGAACTTGTCGAATTTTGGCGGCTTGCTAATCCCAGGAGGGAGCCGCTTATCAGCATGATGTGGCGGGTATGGAACCCTGTACACATCGAATGTGACATAGTCGCCTTCATTTCCTTCAGCGAGCTTCAGCTCGATCATTCTTTCCACCATCATCTTGCTCATGATGGTCGGATCAACCGGCCCTGGGTAGAAATGTGCGAGTTGCAAGTAGGGGGTGACCAGGGTGGTCACATGCGGAGGAGGACGCAGTAATGGAGGCGTCTGGTGCACCTGTGGCAGTACCGGTGGCGTCAACGGCTATGGTGGGCGTTGCTGAGCTGTCGCCAAGCTTGGTTCTGCCGGCTGAGGCTGGGTGTAGAGTGGTGGGAAGTCATTTTGGTTGACGGCTCCCCGTGATGACTCGGCCTGCATATCAGGCTGCTTGGATGCCGAAGACTGCTTTGTCTTCTCCATCAATTGCTTCTTCAGCAGTTCTATCTCCTGGCAGTACCTTTGGAGTATCATCAGTATGGCCGGGTCCATAGCTGCAGTGCTGGGGATAGCTTCTATCGTCTCGCCAGGTGCACCCTCAAGTAGGATGTCAAGCAAGACATCTTCTTCTTCTTCTGCCGTCACCACATTTACGGTGAGAATAACGGCCTTGTCATGTTGTTGGAGGTGAGCCCGGGTTTGCTTTCCCTTGGTTGCCACCAACTTTTCTTTTGCGGCTTCCGCCCTTCGAGTACTTGGCCCCGGTCTTCTGGCCAACCGGGCCAACTCCTGAGGCTCCTCAGGCAATCCTCCATAGTGGCCAGACACCCCAGTCATGTTGCAGGTGAAAATCTTCATCCTTCTTCTATGTCTGTAAACCCTCCTTCTTGCATTCTCTGGGAAGGTGAGCTTTTCAAATATAGAGACCCTTCTCCTTTCCTCCTGGCGAGGAGTAGCTTCATCGGCTTGAATATCCAAGCCGTCTTCATACCCGTTGTCATCGACCGATGACGTCATTCTCCTGTCTTCTTCTTCTTCCACTGCCATTGATGAGCAGTGATCTTCTTTAGCCACGGCTACCTGTAATAGCCGTTGTTGGCCCGAATGTAGGGTCGTGGATAGTTGTCGACCTCCCATCGGAGGGATGTAAGCGAGTCGGGCTCTTTCGGAAGTTTGCTGAAATCTTCCACCCGTGGTGGGGATGTTGGCCTGTCGGGCGTAGGTCCTAAAGCTTTCACGGCGTGGAGGGTCCATGACCATTTCTTCCTACTTTGGGGCAAGGCCCCTCTGCTTGTTTTCATCTGCTCCGGTAAATCTGGAGTGGTGTTGGACTGGTGCATCTTGGTAGGCAGGCTGGACCTTCTTGGGGACCCAAACCTGCTTAAATCTTCTTGGCTCGGGAGCCAACTTTCTCTGGCCATAGTGGCCGGCTTCTTCCTCCTCGGCTCTCCTTCCGGAAAGAGGCTGATAAGAGTTGTAGACTGGTACTGTGGGGATCACCCGATCCGGGCTCACTCGAGGAGGGCGTCCATCCAGAAAGACGCGGACTCCCCCGATTAGCATAGACTTGCCGGACATGGAGAGACGTCCGGTCACAGCAGCAGCAACCTTCCTTCGGGGGTTCCGGTGTCGATGCCTCCCAAAATTCTTGGCAAGGATGAGGCGGGCCCCGTGAGAAATATGATGCACCATGCAGTTGGCGACTTGAATTGGGCTCGTGGGCGAGCCAGCACAGCGTCGAGCCTCCGGGGCCTCGACTTTCTCCGTAATCTTCTCCTCTATAGGCTTTGAGGGTTCCGTCTACAGCATGTCGGCAAAGGCCAACCCCAAGAAGTTGGGAAAGCCTACAGCTGGTGGGAAGGAGCCGAAAGCCATGGGTACAGCCAGGTACCCGTGTTCAGCATGGCCGGCGATGATCGCGGGGCCGAAGTCAAGACCGGTGAGTCTTGATGACGTCATCGTTCACCTGAGATAAATAGAGAAACAGTCAGTATTCTTGGGGGAAGCCCCCGAAGGCATCCTCTCTTGGCAAAGAGATGAAGGGAGACTCAGGTCCCACCGGGCGTGCCAGACTTGTGGGGATGGATTTTTCTATTCTTTATTTATATTTATTGATTATTTATTTATATAGATTTATTTATTTATTAGTTATCTTTTTATTAGGCGTGCCAGTCACCGGAGTGACAATTTATTATGCGCTCGATCTGACTTGGTCAGTCGATTGTGATGTTCGTGTCGGGACTCGGAGTCCGTCATACCATAAAGGTTATGACGTTAATTACGTCCTCTAAGAAAGAGGACAACCCTTGATTAATTGCCAAGAGAGGATGCCCCAGGGACTAGACAAGATAAGACTACGATGCTGACTTCATTCTAAGGATGTGAAATGCGTGTGGATAATCATGCAATGCAAGATATGATAATAATGTGCGGAATACATCCGATAGCATATCCCCTTATCTTGGTCTATGCCAAGTGGGAATATAGGTCATCCATCCACGGAGTGCCGAGATGGAAGCCAAAGGAGAAATGGGCGTAGCCCGAGATCCAAGGGGATATAAGTATGACGGGACAATGTCCATTGTCATGATGTTTATTGATATCCCCTTAAGAAACCATTGAAGGACATGCAGTGGCAGAACCCCAAGGGTCAGCAGGGTTAGCAAAAAAAATGTTGCAGTCGAACGGTATAATGTAGGGGGGGGGGTAAAACCCCATCGATTTAGCTCCCTTAGACTTGGATAGAGAACCATGATTCCCCATGATATAATGAAGGCTGGCATGAGTCTAGGACATTGAGTTTAGACTGAGTTTAAGGCTCATTAAGGTTGCAGGGAAGTCGGGTGTTTAAATGGTAGTTGGTGTTGAGATGAATCGGCACGAATCGAGATCGGCGCGAAGGCAAACCGACGCGATGGGGTCCCGACGTGACAATGAACACAGGGGGCATCGGCATGGTGCTCAGTCGGTGTGGTTAGCATCTCGGCGCGCCCATCACTCGACGCAGAACACACGCCGAGAGAAGGCCGCGCCGGGAGGCCATCTGGCGCCGATAAGGGGAGCTTCTTTAGGTATTCTGAGAGCTCTGTGAGATTATGGGTCTGATGGGTTCTATTGAGGGGATTTCTCATGTTCAATGGGGTCTCATGGGCTTGTCAATGGTGATGTTTAGGTAGGGTGGGAGGTGGGGGTAAACTCATCCACATAAGGTCTAGGGAGACAATGTGACCGTCATGATTATATCCCCTTCTTACAGTGAACAAAGAGCCACAAGATAGTCTTTCCCAGGGCCTTTGCCACACCCAATGGGGGTTGATTCATTGATTTAATGAAAACATCACATGATACGATAAAGACCGTGAATGAATTTTGGCAGCATCTCCCCTTGTTTTGGACTGTGCCAAAAGGGGAGTATAGGTCATCCATCCACGGAGTGCCGAGATGGAAGCCAAAGGAGAAATGGGCGTAGCCCGAGATCTAAAAGGATCGCAATCCGATGGGACAATGTTCACTCATCGTGATATTTATTAATATCCCCTTCGAGAGGCCATAGGAGAGCATGCAGTGGCAGAACTCCATAGGCCAATAGGGTTGCAGAGTGTAAGGGGGGGTTAACCCTATTGATTTAGCTCCCATGAAGGCTGAATGAAGGCTATTGTTCCTCCTCGGGGTGATAGGGTCTTGCAACATTGCACCATAGGGCTCAGAATTGTTGAGGGCATCGGCACGAGGCTATCGGCACGGATGAAGGTCGGCGCGACAAGGAAGACGGGTCTCGGCGCGTTGGAGGGGGACTGCCCAATCGGTGAGGGTAACATTCGGCGTGGAACTGGCGCCGAGGGAGGGCCACGCCGGGGGGCCGTTAAGGTGTTGACAGAAGGCTTTTGATGGTTTTCTGAAGCCAAGGGTTATTAGTGTTAGGGTGCTAGGCCCGGATACAGAGGGGGGGTGAATGTATCCTGCTACGAATATTGCCCAATTTAAAAACTCAGATGCTAGGCAAGTTCCAAAATTAAGCTAATTCGATTAAACAAAATAACAAGCAGATGGAGCATGCCTATTCAAGCATCTAGCAGAATCAAATCAAGCAATCAAACCACTGCTCAATAAATTTTTAGGTGGTTCGGTCCTTCAGACCTACATTCACCCCTCACTCCCAACCGGAGTGAGGCTTCACTAGCCAATGCTAGAACCAAGCAGACTCAGTCTGCGAACAGTTGCTGCCACACAACTTGACCAGGGGAACAGCCTCCCCTCTTCCTCCCAACCGGAGGGACACCCAAGTGACTCCCAGCCACTTGGAAACCAGAGGTCGCAGACCTCTCTTCCTCCAGACCAGGAGGGACCCCTGGACTTGCAACCCACAAGCCCAGAACCGGAGACAAGTCTCCCTTCCTCCAAACCGGAGGGAACCCACAAGTAGCACCCAGCTACTTGCAACCGGAGATCAGATCTCCCTTCTCCTGACCCACCAGGAGGAACCTGACCTCAGTCCAGAGGATCGGAAGTACAAAGATGGAAAGATAAAAAGGAAAATAAGAAAGGATGAAAAATCACAGCGCTAAAAGCTGGAAACGAAATACAAGTAATGTAGCTCTCAAGGGAGCAGGTCTGGCTTGGATTTGATCCAAACGCCAGAGGACAGATCTTCAAGCTTTTCCCATTTCTTCTCTACGAACTCCTCTCTCTCTCTCTCTCTCTCTCTCTCTCTCTCTCTCTTTCTCTTCTGCTTCTTCACTCTTTTTCTTCTTCTTTCGCAGGCTCTCTCTGTCTCTTCTCTTCTCTTCTCTGCAACTCTTCTCTTCTGCTGGATCGAACTCTCAGCACTTCTGCACTTCTGCTATTCTGCTATTACTCTTAAGGCTTCGATCATTCTTCTTCAGACAACCGAGACTCCCCTTTATAGCAGCTCCAGCAGAGGCAGCACTGGGCGCGTGTGGCCTCCACATTTCCCGCCCAAGTATTTGGCCACGTGTCAGCATTTCAGCTCCTTGGATCACGTGCCAGACACCTGCAGGATTAAAGAAGTGTTTAGTCGATGAATAAAATTAACACAGGCTATACATCGTTAAGCAATGTATGGACTTATAGAAATCAATATAGCAAGTGTGTACAGTGTGAGGGAGTGTATAGACTTAGAACAATAGTTAACCAAGTGTGTATCATGTGAGAGTGTATACACTTGGAGGTCTTCAGCGTCCTCAGTGTATAGACTTAGTTAGTTCAGGGCAATCCATAGCAATGTATAGACTTAGGCGTTCTGTTCAAGACAAAACCAATGTACAGACTTCATGCTGTACAGACTTGATGTTGATCAACAGACCTTTTGGACATCAGCCCAAGGCGTCAACGCTTCCATCGTGCAGCGTCGCCTCAGCTCCTCAAGCGAGATGCTCACGCCCTTGGCAACTGGCCAATGCATCAACGCATCCAGTGTCAGCGTCGACGCAGTGAACAAGACAGAAAGCGAAAGACGCACAATTGCGTCTACGCAGTCAGCCAAGTGCGTCAACGCACTAAAAGCACAGAACCAATGAAGACAGACAGGCTGTACAGACTTTGATGCTCAAAGACGATTGTATAGACTTTGCCTTAGAAACGAGTGTATGGACTTTGAACCAGTAAATGAATAAGTATGTACACTGAGGGAGTGTATAGACTTCTCGTGAAAACCAGTGTACAGACTTTGAGGCGTTTGACGGATGTATATACTTAGATCATATGCACTATGCAGACTCGTCCATTGTATACACTTGCACCGACCAATGTATAGACATGAAGATGCGAAGCCCTCGTTGAATAGACTTTGAGACCTGATGCATGAACAGTGCGCCAATGTATAGACTTCAGCTTGAGACGCTTACAGAGACTATCGGATGTATGGACTTGATGCCTGAAACGCTCTCTAAGACGATGAAGTCTGTATAGACTTTACAGTGTATGGATCCTCAGTGAGACTCAAGTTGAGACCATGCAGTGTACAGACTTCATGTTTAACATGCATGAGAACCAGTGTACAGACATGCTGTCCTCACAGCTGACGACTCCAGTGTATAGACTTGCTGAGGGAGTGACTGTACAGAGTTTGGAATGTTAGACCATTGTGCAAACTTTGGAGAACAGTTCAATGTATTGACTTAGCGTTGTATAGACTTGGCTTTGAACGCTTGAGCTGAAGACAACGATGTAATGAATAGACATGAAGAAACTGTGCACATTGTATAGACTTGAAGAAACAAGGCAACATTGTATAGACTTCAAAGATGAATGATCAGACAATGTAGAGACTTCACAGTTCAACAGCCATTGTATGGACTTGTACAGTGGTGCGCAGTGTACAGACTTTGAAGTCCGACCTAGCAGGATGTGTAGACTTAGCCTACAACCAGGATGTCTGGACTTGTTGTGAAGCAATGCACAGGCTGTCCATACTTGAAGAATGCTTGCAGAAGGTGATGAAGTGTACAGACTTCATGAAATGCAAACGGCTGAACAGACTTGAATGAGTATAGAGTGTATAGACTTGAAAGTCTGAAGGCGATGTGCATACTTGCTGAGTTGACGCTGCAGCCCAATGAGTTGACGCTGCAACGTATATACTTTACGTTCAACTGAAGATGTATAGACTTGAAGTTAGACAAACCAGACAGTCAGTGTTCTGATGGGTCGACGCATCAGCAAGGGTGGGTCGACCCACTACTGTTCATACTAACTAAGCAGAGTGTAGCAATGAATGCTTTATGCATCAGTTAACATGACTGAACATCAAGTATGTTAAACTAAACTGAGCAGCAAGATGACTGAACATTTGATAGATTGAGTTATGATCATAAAATAACTGAATAACAGCATGATGACTCACATAGCAAGATGACTCACAGTGATTAACTCACATCAAAAATCAATCATCAAAACCACAGGGGCACAACAATCTCCCCCTTTTTGATGATGGCAACACTTTCAACACATTGAGTCATTCTGATGATGTGAGGCATTCTGATGACTCAAATTATTCTCCCCCTTTGACTTCATCAAAAAGAAAATAATTTGAGAAATTAAAGCATGTAAAAAAAACTCAGTCAATTTCTCCCTTTTGCAAGAACACAATTCTCCCCCTTTAAGAGTTTCATCTAAAAGTCATTAGTTTGAGATGATCAAAAGAAGCCAGCATGCAATGATTGAATGAAAATCTCCCCCTTTTTGGCAAACAATCTCCCTCATTTGGTATAATCAAGATGAACCATGGGAAGGGGTAAATGCAAAAATGCAGATGCAACAAGAAATGCAATACTTCCCCCTAAGTATATGAATGCAAGGTTAGAAATGATATGAACATGATTCAGTATGACAAGGAATGCTCCTCCTGAATAGATGCCAATTGATATGCAAGTGATGCATGACATGGAATCTCCCCCTCAATAAGTGGAATCTTATGAGATGAATGAGAAGGAGACCACAGGGGCAAACAAGGAGAAGTTCAGGTCAATGAGCCAAGGACATCAATCTCATGAGCAGAAGAGTTTCAATTAACAGATTTTTCAAGGATGCTCCAAACACAAGAAATTCAACTAGATTTTCAAAGAGATATCAATCTCATAAATCTAAAACATAAGTTTTCAAAGTCTTCCATTATAGGGGCTTATGAATGAGCTTTTTGAACAGCATGGTTTAAATATGATGTATGCAGAGTTTATCAATAAAATTCTGTATTGATATCTAAAATCATGTTTTAATAAAAATGAACCAAGTCCTCATATTTATCTTGATTCTCCTCCCTTTGTCTTACACAATCAAATTTATTGACTTCTTTCAGAATTACATGCACTAGTATTGAGATTAAGCAATTATAAAGTCATATTATTTTGTCTAGGGTTGTAGCAATTTGATTTTAGCATCAATATTCAGATATTGAGATATGTTCAACAATTTTTCATGCTACAAATTTTACGAGCAGTCTAGTTCAGTGCACACATTGTAACTAGAGGATATACCTTGATCAGAGGCCAATATCCCTAAGCACTTAGTGTGACTAACTGTCATGCTATATATGAATAGAGATAGCATTTACACATCATGACACACTCCAAATCATTTCTTGATGAGTGAGTTATATTTCTCAGTGTGCATGCCATTGCTCTGCCTGAATTTCAATGAATTCTTAATCAGAGTTAACTAAGGCACCTCATGACACAGTCCTTTGGACATGTGTTTCTCAGTGACCAATGTCATTGCTCTGACAGATATTACCCTTTAGACATTTCAGAAAAATTCATTTGCTTCAAATCAATAATAGTTTCATGTACTTAATCAGTTGAAGTCATGTATTCAAAAGTGCAGATTTCAGAAGTTTTCAAGACATAGCATGAAACAGATGGTTAATGTTTATTAAACATGCTTCAGATATTTTTAAGAGATTTTAAAGTCAAACTCATTGAATACATTAAACTTAAACCACATGAGTTATTTCAGTCATTCATAAAAATATATAATAGAAGATTTCTAATTCAAGAGTTTTCAGATTTATGATCGAGATAGTCCATTGAAATCTTCATGAAAGACTGATAGAAATCTGAAGCCAAATGATACCAATTGATAGGAGAGATTTTGAGGCTCAATGATTTCTGATATTATCAAGGTTTGTCAACTAAGATCACTGATGAAGGGTATGCAATGAATTCTCACAAGAGTATGCATTTGACAACCTATATGCGTTGCATTGACTCCCCCTCATAATATGCATTCAAACTCTCTTTTTGGCATTTTCAATATAAGGAAATGCAATGCACTATATGTATGCAAGGACATGCAAAGACTGAACATTGAATGCTATGCAAAGATATGCAACTAACTCCCCCTGAAAACATGCAATGTTTGCACTGAAAACTGAACATATGATTTCAAATGATATTGTGACTTGTGCACAATCAGACTGTCCTATCAGCAAAGTGACCCATGGTACTAGGCGGAGCACTTGGTCTAAAAGACCACCTCACACATAGTAAGAACCTCCAGACAGATTTTCCTGCCTTTTGGTAGCTTACCATTTATATACCATTGAGGTCATGCATGATAATTCAACATGCAGTCCTATATGTAATTCAGAATTTTAGTGAGCTATTGCAACACACAAATTTCAAGTCACATTTATAAGCAGTTCAGATTTTTACAGAAAATTCGAAATGCAATTTATTTTCAGAGTTTATGCATAACACAATTATCAAGCAATTGCAATTAGCCTATGCATGCATCAGATACAGACAACCCCCTTTAAACTCAAATTTGCACAGAACACTCAGCAAGTGCATGATCAGAAAATAATGCAACTGACAGATGATGAATGAATATGCAAGAACAGATTTAGCATGCATGCACTAGATGAATTTCAAAACATGAAATGTAGAGATTTTACCTGAACAGTTCAGAAGGGATTTTTCATTCTTGAGTGCCTTAGATCATTACCCCTTTTATTCCAGTCCCAAGGCACACCTGCATAGCAACGTTATTTTGCAAAAACAGGTACCCAAGAAGTCTTGGGTCCTGACATGACAATATTACTTCTAGCAAGTTTTCTCAGCACATTTTTAACTTGATGATCATTAAATTTCATCAGAGGATGACCATCCATCAAATGTCCAGATTTGCCATAATGATGGCAAGAAGCAGCAGTTTTCAAATCTGATTTATGCATATGCTTGTTAGCATGAATTCTATGTGCATATTCATGAGACTCCTTATTAACAGAATAAACATTCTGTTTGCCAAGACCAGTTTGGTTTTGATATCCTGCCAGCCAACAGGTTGCAGCCCTGTGACCTGGCTTTCCACAGTTATAGCATGAGAAAACATGATTTAGGTTTTCTTTATTCACATCATTATGAACATGAATTGTATGTGCATTAGCATGGAAATTTCTGCTATTTGTATGACCAAACTATTTTCCATAATCAAAACATTCAAAGTTTTTCATTTTGAAAACAACTTTGTTCTTTCTGAGAGCATTTGTACTTGCAGGGAATTTAACAGTTTTAGAATTAAATTTTCTACCCTGAGCATGCCAACAATCAATGGACCTGTGGCCATGCTTTCCACAGTGAGAGCAGAAAGGGGACTTTCTTCTAAAAGAACCTGACCAGCATTCAGAGGCCTTGTGACCAATTTTGTTACAATTAAAACATATGATGTGCTGGTTCTTTGAAACAGATTTGTTCTTGTTAACGACATGCTGATTTGCAAAGTGTTTTGTATGATATGAACATGATTTTTCCTTACTACTTGCAAACCAGCAATGAGCAGTAGTGTGTCCTACTTTATCACAATTAGAACATGACACTCTTTTTCTGACCAGACACAGATTTTCTAGCATGCTTTTTGTCATCCTTTTTCATCACAAAACAATTACTCATAAGATGTCCATACTTACCACAATAATGACATGAGCCATTTGATTTCTTAAAAACATGGCATTTATCTGATGAGTTTTTAGCATGCAGATTGTTCCTTTGAATTTTTGATATTTTATGATTTTTATTTTGTTTGTCTGTTTTCTTAGCCTTGTACCGAGGTGGAGATGAAGTAGAAGACTTTTCCTTTTCAGAGGATTTAACAAAGACAGTTTTCAGGTTGGCTCCATCAGCCTTCCTCATGACTGGACTGTAACCCAGTCCTTCTTTCTTAAAATTAATCTTTGTTCCCAGTATTTTCTGAACAATGGACTGTTTGTCTTTTGATGTTGTGGCTACGTTTGAAGCATTTACAAAGGATGTCATTACTTTGTTCTGTAAAGCCTTTTTATTTAGATTATTGTAGCCCAACCCTTCCTTTTTGACATTGACTTTTACACCTAGCAGCTTGTCTAGGTTTTCTTGCCCATCAACAAATTTAGACAAGGATTTCCTCAAGTCTTGAATCTCATTTTCGAGAGATACAATGTTTATTTCATATCTTGCAATCTCTTGTTCACTGCAGTTGACAACTTCATTCAAAACTTTGTTAGTTGTTTTGTATTTTTCAATTTCCTTTCTCAGCTCATCTACTTCATCAGTTTCGTTTGTACAGATGACTTTTCCTTTCTCCAATGTGAGAAGTCTTTCAGACATGGCACTGTTTAATAATTTTAATTTTTCAACTTCTTCTTTAAGCTTATCATTTTGAACTAATTCATTTATTAGAAGTTGATCTTCTGAATTGACTTCATGTTTTCTTCCAGTCTCAAATTCCTTTAATTCTTTTTGCTGTTTCTCCAGATCTTTCTGTAATTCTATGTTTATAGATTTTATGGCATTCAATTTTTCAGTCAGCAATGTGTTCTCCTGTTTAAGTTTCTCAAATTTTTCATCATTTTTATTGGAGAACTTTCTAAGAGAATCATTTTCAGATTTCAGCTTGTTTAATTTAGACTTAACACATTCAATTTCTTTCAGCAAATCCTTGCTCTGAACAGAATCATGACTAGCTAGACTAAGCTTCTTTTCAAGTTCAGAGATTTCTTTCACATGATCTTGATTCTCAGTTTTTAATAATGAAATTTGTTTCTTCAACATTAGAAAATCAGACATACAGGCATCATGAATATTTTTCAATTCAACACAATTTCTACAAGGAGAACTTGAACTATCCAAACCAGTACCCTTCTTCAATTTTTTATACTGTTTTCTTAATAGTTCATGAGATTCAAATAATTCAGCATATGCATTCTCCCAATCTTCTAGAGAAAAATTATCGAAGACATTTACCTCATCTTCATCATCTTCTTCAGTTTGATTGCTGCCTTGATCATTTCTGTCAGCCATCATGCAGCTGTCCACATCTCTCTTCTGAGTTCGCTTCAGCATATCCAGAATATCTTTAGCAGAACTGCAATCAAGGAAGCATGAATGAAAAGCTCTATCAGTAGCTGCCTTCATTAGATTTATAGCTATCTGATTCTCTTCATGCATAGACTTGTGACTGTCAGTCCATTTGGACTTTTTCTTTGGTAGTTCATGAGGACCATGTGAAATTACTTTCCACAGGTCTGGATTCACAGATTTGATATAATTCTTCAGACTAGCGAACCATGCATTAAAATGCGTACCACTAAAGATCGGTGGATGAGCCATGAGAACACAACAGATTAATGCAACAGGAATATTGATGTACTAAAAACAAATTAGCACCGAAAACCAGAGATCGAATCTGCAGGTCGCTGGACCTTGTATGCAGACATCGCTCTGATACCAACTGTTAGGGTGCTAGGCCCGGATACAAAGGGGGGGGGGGTGAATGTATCCTGCTACGAATAATGCCCAATTTAAAAACTTAGATGCTAGGCAAGTTCCGGAATTAAGCTAATTCGATTAAACAAAATAACAAGCAGATGGAGCGTGCCTATTCAAGCATCTAGCGGAAGCAAATCAAGCAATCAAACCACTACTCAATAGATTTTTAGGTGGTTCGGTCCTTCAGACCTACATCCACCCCTCACTCCCAACCGGAGTGAGGCTTCACTAGCCAATGCTAGAACCAAGCAAACTCAGTCTGCGAACAGTTGCTGTCACACAGCTTGACCAGCGGAACAACCTCCCCTCTTCCTCCCAACCGGACGGACACCCAAGTGACTCCCAGCCACTTGGAAACCAGAGGTCGTAGACCTCTCTTCCTCCAGACCAGGAGGGACCCCTGGACTTGCAACCCACAAGCCCAGAACCGGAGACAAGTCTCCCTTCCTCCAAATCGGAGGGAACCCACAAGTAGCACCCAGCTACTTGCAACCGGAGATCAGATCTCCCTTCTCCTGACCCACCAGGAGGAACCCGACCCCAGTCCAGAGGATCGGAAGCACAAAGATGGAAAGATAAAAAGGAAAATAAGAAAGGATGAAAAATCACAGCGCCAAAAGCTGGAAACGAAATACAAGTAATGTAGCTCTCAAGGGAGCAGGTCTGGCTTGGATTTGATCCAAACGCCAGAGGACAGATCTTCAAGCTTTTCCCATTTCTTCTCTACGAACTCCTTCTCTCTCTCTCTCTTTCTCTTCTGCTTCTTCACTCTTTTTCTTCTTCTTTCGCAGGCTCTCTCTGTCTCTTCTCTTCTTTTCTCTTCTCTTCTCTTCTCTTCTCTGCAACTCTTCTCTTCTGCTGGATCGAACTCTCAGCACTTCTGCACTTCTGCTATTCTGCTATTGCTCTTAAGGCTTCGATCATTCTTCTTCAGACAACCGAGACTCCCCTTTATAGCAGCTCGAGCAGAGGCAGCACTGGGCGCGTGTGGCCTCCACATTTCCCGCCCAAGTATTTGGCCACGTGTCAGCATTTCAACTCCTTGGATCACGTGCCAGACACCTGCAGGATTAAAGAAGTGTTCAATCGATGAATAAAATTAACACAGGCTGTACATCGTTAAGCAATGTATGGACTTATAGAAATCAATATAGCAAGTGTGTACAGTGTGAGGGAGTGTATAGACTTAGAACAATAGTTAACCAAGTGTGTATCATGTGAGAGTGTATACACTTGGAGGTCTTCAGCGTCCTCAGTGTATAGGCTTAGTTAGTTCAGGGCAATCCATAGCAATGTATAGACTTAGGCGTTCTGTTCAAGACAAAACCAATGTACAGACTTCATGATGTACAGACTTGATGTTGATCAACAGACATTTGGACATCAGCCCAAGGCGTCAACGCTTCCATCGTGCAGCGTCGCCTCAGCTCCTCAAGCGAGATGCTCACGCCCTTCGCAACTGGCCAATGCGTCAACGCATCCAGTGTCAGCGTCAACGCATTGAACAAGACAGAAAGCGAAAGACGCACAATTGCGTCTACGCAGTCAGCCAAGTGCGTCAACGCACTAAAAGCACAGAACCAATGAAGACAGACAGGCTGTACAGATTTTGATGCTCAAAGACGATTGTATAGACTTTGCCTTAGAAACGAGTGTATGGACTTTGAACCAGTAAATGAATAATAATGTACACTGAGGGAGTGTATAGACTTCTCGTGAAAACCAGTGTACAGACTTTGAGGCGTTTGACGGATGTATATACTTAGAACATGTGCACTATGCAGACTCGTCCATTGTATACACTTGTACCGACCAATGTATAGACATGAAGATGCGAAGCCCTCGTTGAATAGACTTTGAGACCTGATGCATGAACAGTGCGCCAATGTATAGACTTCAGCTTGAGACGCTTATAGAGACGATCGGATGTATGGACTTGATCCCTGAAACGCTCCCTAAGACGATGAAGTCTGTATAGACTTTACAGTGTATGGATCCTCAGTGAGACTCAAGTTGAGACCATGCAGTGTACAGACTTCATGTTTAACATGCATGAGAACCAGTGTACAGACATGCTGTCCTCACAGCTGACGACTCCAGTGTATAGACTTGCTGAGGGAGTGACTGTACAGAGTTTGGAATGTTAGACCATTGTGCAAACTTTGGAGAACAGTTCAATGTATTGAGTTAGCGTTGTATAGACTTGGCTTTGAACGCTTGAGCTGAAGACAATGATGTATTGAATAGACATGAAGAAACTGTGCACATTGTATAGACTTGAAGAAACAAGGCAACATTGTATAGACTTCAAAGATGAATGATCAGACAATGTAGAGACTTCACAGTTCAACATCCATTGTATGGACTTGTACAGTGGTGCGCAGTGTACAGACTTTGAAGTCCGACCTAGCAGGATGTGTAGACTTAGACTACAGCCAGGATGTCTGGACTTGTTGTGAAGCAATGCACAGGCTGTCCATACTTGAAGAATGCTTGCAGAAGGCGATGAAGTGTACAGACTTCATGAAATGCAAACGGCTGAACAGACTTGAATGAGTATAGAGTGTATAGACTTGAAAGTCTGAAGGCGATGTGCATACTTGCTGAGTTGACGCTGCAGCCCAAGGAGTTGACGCTACAACGTATATACTTTACGTTCAACTGAAGATGTATAGACTTGAAGTTAGACAAACCAGACAGTCAGTGTTCTGATGGGTCGACCCACTACTGTTCATACTAACTAAGCAGAGTGTAGCAATGAATGCTTTATGCATCAGTTAACATGACTGAACATCAAGTATGTTAAACTAAACTGAGCAGCAAGATGACTGAACATTTGATAGACTGAGTTATGATCAGAAAATAACTGAATAACAGCATGATGACTCACATAGCAAGATGACTCACAGTGATTAACTCACATCAAAAAACAATCATCAAAACCATCATCAAAACCACAGGGGCACAACAATTAGGGGTTTGAAGAGGCTTTGAAATAGACCTCTTCTATTTTGGAGGTAGTGGATCTCTTCTATTCTGATTCTCAGAACTTCCAGGGATGGCACAGAAGCCACACCCTTGATTGGTCTTCGGAGCCCTGAACTTGCTTTAGCTTCTTCTTTTGTCCTTGTATATTTTAGGTGTCAACACCAGCACCTGGTCCGACCCCAATCCAATGCTGTAAAAGAAAAGAGAGTAGAAGAAAGAAAGGAAGCCATGAGAAAGAGCAACCCTGCGAGGTCTTGAGCTTGAAGAGTAGCCTTGGCTTAAAGCTTTATGATTCCTATCTGAAGCTACATCTCATCTTTTCCTCGCTCTGTTTATGTTTTTTGTTTGCAATTTCTGATCTGCATTTCCGTGTGTGTCCGGTGCACTGCTTAGAGGCCGAAAGTGGGTCCTTAGCTATGTTCAGCCTTGTGTGTTCTTGGGAGTCTGTCCCAGGGTCTTTACTACACTTGCAGCTTGTGTTTCCTTGTTTGTGTGTGTGTGGGGGGGGGGGGACTCGTCCCCGTGTGTGTGTGTGTGTGTGTGTGTGTGTTTGGGGCATCGTCCCTGTGTGTGCTGAGGACTTCGTCCTCGTGTGGTAAAGCCTCACCGGGTTTGGTGAGGGGTGGACGTAGGTTGCGGGTTTGCAACCGAACC
Source organism: Amorphophallus konjac (assembly GCA_022559845.1). NCBI lineage: Eukaryota > Viridiplantae > Streptophyta > Magnoliopsida > Alismatales > Araceae > Amorphophallus > Amorphophallus konjac. Next base: position 299,424,559 of record CM040124.1, on the reverse strand, counting down.
ACCTTAAAAATTCTTGTGCAATCGGTTGTGCCTTGTGTGTTTGATCCCTATTCTCTATTCCCATTCACAGGTTCGTAGGTTAGTTAAACGCTTGCTATCTCAGTTGCTTTTCAATGAACACAAGGTGGTTTACCATCCACACACACTAGAAGTTTGTTGAACTGCCATTCTACTTGCATGTTGAACTGTTTGTATGGGCGCGTCGACTCCACAGGTTTGCTGCATGAACGCAGCCTCTTACTGAACCACTGTTGATATATCCACTATGCATTTAACTCAAGTGGTTTATCTGTATTACATCAGTGATTTGTGTTTCAAATAGTTTAGTTTTTAAATTGACCAAAGTTTGTACGGGCTCTATTCAACCACCCCCTTCTAGATCCAGTTGCACCCAAGGGACCCAACAGGTGGGTGCCTGGATCACCGACTTTTGGACAACATTAGATGAGTTCCCACACCACCAGGTGAGTGTTCTGTTTTCTTTCAGCTTTCGTGTTATTATTTGATTCATCTATGATTATTTAACAGAGTTTGGATTACATTTACAGGTGGTGTGGACACTGTATGCTAGGGAGGATGACACTGCCCAATCGTGGGTAGTGAGAAGGTGACCATGGTTGCACAAAGACACTGTGCTCTTCTGCGTGAACCTGCGAGAGCCACTCGATCTACGACTAGTCCAGTGGACCCTCGGGAGGCATCAGTCGTCAGTAGCGCTCCCTGAGGGGCACGGGTCTGACAGGGGGAGACATCGAACATCAGTGGGCGACTAGGACTGGGCCTCACTATTCAGGACGATGGTAGAGGCGTTACAGGAGGGTGCTTACCTGGTACGAGATCTAGGACTGAGGGATAGCGAGGCCTACTTGAAAAATTACAGGTGTCAGTATGCCGAACCGCTTCGTCTCGACACCTGCAAGGTGAGTCTTTCTTTCTTTGCTGGACACTTGTTTTCCATTATGTGTTCTGCATCTAATCTTTGATGAGAGTTGAATGCAGATGCCAGAGATGGAGGCTACTCGCATCATTCAAGATCGGATTGCGACCCTAGACCAGGAGAACATGGACTTGAGGCATCAAATCCGCGAGCTGGTGAGTCAAGTTGAATAAGTAGAATTGATTGTTTCCTTCATGCTTTACTAACCATCTAACCTCTTCGAGGGTCTAGGGTCCCCAGGGTATTGCAAGATTTTTTAGCTCTGCTAGGGTTTGGGGGGCTCCTGCTAGACATGGCCGGCCTGGAGGGGGGCGAATCTGCCCTGCCACCCTTACTCCACCCGCCCCCACCCTCCGCTGCACGCAGGGATGCCTCTACTGCCTGTGCAGCCCCGCGCCAAGCTGGCTCGCCTGATGCTTTGCATGATGTGGCCTCTGTCTTGGCCAGCCCCCTCTTTGCTACTTCTTTGCCTCCTGGTTCTGCCGCTGGCTTGCCCCTCAGCGGGCGCTCTTGCCCCTCCGCACTGCCTGTTGTCCCCGCCGGCTGGATCTGGTATGCCCGCCCCCTGCCTGCGGGATCCGCAGTTGCTGCCTCGCCCCAGCTCCCTCCGACTGGTTTTGCTGCTGCTTTGGCCCCCCGCGGGCCTCCCCCAACAGAATACACCTTGCCCTCAACTACGGGTTCTCGCGCAGGTGGATCTGGTGTGCTCACCCCCTGCCTACGGGATCCGCAGCTGCTGCCTCGCCCCAGCTCCCACCGGCTCGTTCTACTGTTGCTTTGCCCCCCCGTGGGCCTCCCCCTACGGGATCTACCCCGCCCACTGCTACTGGGTTGCCCCACAGCCGGCCCACTCCTACGGGCCCGCCTGCTCCGCATCCATCACTGGCGAGGCCTTCTTATGCTCAGACCATCATGGCTTCCCGCAAGCACCCCAAGCTTCACTTCCCCATCAAGGCCCCGACATTCACAGATCAAGGCACGCCTGCAATCTTATTCTCCAGGGAAGAGATCCACCTATCCCTGTAGCCCCTAAATTTTGCCATCATTGCCAGGTGCTGTTATGGCCGGCCCTCCATCTCAAAAATCAAGAGCTGCCTCACCCAGCACCTTCAAATCTCCGATGGCTTCATCCTCAACCAGCTCAACTCTCGCCACGTCCTCCTCCACTTCACCTGCGAACCAGACTTCCTAAAGGTGCTGCTGCGCAAGAACCTCTACATTAAAGGGTTCCTATTCTGCTTCTTCCGCTGGACGCCAGACTTTGACTTCAATGCTGACCCCGCCTCAGCCCCGGTTTGGATTGGCTTCTCGGCGCTTCCTGTCAACTTCTACCATGAAGACATGATGCGGTCCATCGCGAGTAATATTGGCCCGGTTCTACAGATCCACTACTCCACTGTCGCTCTGACCAACACATCGGAGGCGCTTGCGTGCGTTGAGCTGGACATCTCTGCACCTCCCAAAGAGCGCATCTGGATCGACACAGAAGGCGGTGGGTTTTGGCAAGCCATCAATTACCATAGGGTGCCCAAGCTCTGCCAGCACTGTCATAAAATGGGTCACCAAGTAGTTGACTGTAAGAAGATGCACCCCGCCAACAACAAAGGAGGTCCCCCAGCCACGGAGCAGCAAGCCAAGGCAGTGCCCCAACCATCTTACGTCTGTAGACCTGTCTACTTGCCTAAGTTGCCTGAGCCTGCTATATCTCAGGCTCCTGCAGTCAACCAGAACAGCTTCACTACTCTTCTCTCCGTGGAACCCCCCCCCCTTTGGAGGACCTACCTACCCTACCGGAGCTGGGCTATGGGACGACAGGCCTGGATGCTGTTCCTCTTCCTGTCCCTGCCATGGACCATCCTGCCGTTGCGGCTGAGCCGAGACTGCTGGTCCCCCCAGCTCTTCCTGCACCGTCTGTCACTATTGCTGCACCTGAGGCTACTCTCACATGCTGCCGCAGCCCTGTTGTTACTAATGTGCACCCTGACCCTCCTGCTTTGCCCCAGCAGGAGCCATGCATAGATCCTCCTTCCACTGGTACTGCATAGGTTGTCCCTGCTCTTGAGGTTGATCAAGCTCGCCACCACAACCCTACTGCTCCTATTGTGCACATCACCCCTCCTGCCCTGGCCCAGCAGGAGCCCCCCCTATTTCTGTTCCTGTGTCAGGAGACCCCGTGGTTATAACCCTGGCTGCCCCTACTGAGACTGTCACCAATGCAGCCCCCCTAACTGACATAATGGCTGCAAGGAACTCTCTACGCTCATTTAAGGGCATCCCTTCTGCCAGTGGTGTCTCAGAGATCTCTGTCTCAGAAAATATCTTCATGTCAGGTGCCACCGTCCAGCCAACAGACTTAAATGCCCCACCCCCATGGACTTCTATGAGTGCCAGCCTCGCTGCTTACCCATTGTCCCCCCAGCATAATGGGCCGCCTGCCACACAGTCTAAAGCCAAGGGCAAGGCTATAGAGATCCCCCCCTTGATTGTTCCCCATGTTCAGTACGGCCATAATTTGGAACATTCATGGGGTCGAGAACCGCAAATCTCTTCGTGCTCTGGCCCGCCATGTTAAACATCATCGTCCGCAACTTATGGCTATTACCGTGCCTAAGGTTCCATTTTAGAAAGTTTCCAAGCTGAAACGTCAGTTGCAGCTTGATTTTATGGAAGGCAATGATGGTGATTGTAGGCGCCCGGAGATGACGGCGGGGGTGATTGATGTTGGAGTGGAATGTGTGTGTGAAGATGAGTCTCCGTGCGAGGGTACCTACAGAGGAACAAAAGGGATTAGAACGTGATCGCCAGAGGTCATTTTACCTGAACCTCGCAGGATGCTGATCGCGGAGGAGATGTTCAAGATGGAGGGAAGTGGATCTCCTCTTCCTCGTCCTCGGCCGGCCAAGGGCAAGGAGCCCTGCTCGTCCTTTGTGCTGAAGTCCCGCAACGTAGCTCAAGAAAACACAAAAAGGAAAACCATTAGTGAACTTGCAGTGTAATATATGATCTAACTAATGGAATCAAACGCAAGAAAATGGTGGCTAAGTACCTAGGGGGGGGGAATTAATGTTCTCCGAACACAACCAAATGTAAACACAAGCAATGCGTAACAAATTTTTTTTTTGGATTCTCTAATTTCCACTTTCTTCCTTTTTTCTTTTTTCTCTCTTTCTTCACTCGGAGAAGAGAAGAAAAAACTAAGGGTGTTGTAGAATGAACTCCGGGAGCCTAATAGAATCTTCACTCAACCCAAGGTGACTAATGGGACTTCCATGGTACAACCTGCCTGGCGACCGTGTGGTAATCCACGGTTCGCGAGGACTCACGGAGGTTCCCGATTGGACTGAACCAATTGCACCCGAGTGGGAATCCCCGGGTGAAGGGTTCAATGCCAACGAGAGGGTTTCCTGGAAGGGGTGATGCCGGCTCTTCCTAAACCCAAACCCGTAGATTAACCTGTAGAAATTAATCACACAATGCACAAACGAGTAAAGTCAGGAGAGAAATAATAGATCTGGAACATACATAACATTAGAACGGAGAAAGAGCATGGAGCAGGCAGAGGGTGACCAGGGTGATGGTCGCTCACAGAGCTGGGCGGCCAGGTCGATTGTCGTCCAGCGGAGAGGGCGGCCAGAGTGCTGGCCTCCTACCAGGGATGAGGGCGGCTTGAGCAATGGTCACCTGGGGGTCTTGGTGGCCAGAGTACTGGTCATCCAGAAGGGGGCCTGGGCGGCCACTGGGTAGGTTGCCCAGGGACCTAGACGGCTAGAGGTCTGGCCTCCTTCTGTTCGTGTTACAGAAAAAAAAAATAGAGCTACAGAATTGAAGCTAATGTACCAACATAATTGCACTAATGTTCAACTTCAAGCATAAAGGACTTACAGTAGGCACTAGAGGGTCCCACCGTGATCGCCACTTCGCTTGTAGGCTCCCGGAGATGGCGGCGGGGGTGATTGATGTTGGAGTGGAATGTGTGTGTGAAGATGAGTCTCCGTGCGAGGGTACCTACAGAGGAACAAAAAAGATTAGAACGTGATCGCCAGAGGTCATTTTACCTGAACCTCGCAGGATGCTGATCGCGGGGGAGATGTTCAAGATGGAGGGAAGTGGATCTCCTCTTCCTCGTCCTCGGTCGGCCAAGGGCAAGGAGCCCTGCTCGTCCTTTGTGCTGAAGTCCTGCAACGTAGCTCAAGAAAACACAAAAAGGAAAACCATTAGTGAACTTGCAGTGTAATATATGATCTAACTAATGGAATCAAACGCAAGAAAATGGTGGCTAAGTACCTGGCAGGGGTGGGAAGGAAGGATGGCCGAGGCTTTCGACCATCCACCTCCCCTTTGTTTTTTTTAGAAAACCTCTTACGATTGGAGGCTAGAAGGATGCTACATGCGATGTTGTACTTACCTGGAAGTCGAGATACACATAGGAAGCAGAGAATCAGGAGTCAAGAAGTTCAAACCAAGTTGAAGGAAGAAGAAGAAGCCTCCGGGACGAAGTTCCGTCAACTCCCGTGTCAACTCCGAACTCTTCTCCCAACTCTCTCCCCTTAACTCCCCAAAAAAAAAATTCTTCCGCACTCTTTCCACCACACCTCCCCCCCCCAAAAAAAAACTCCTCCCTCCTTCTTGGAAGTGGTAGTCTTTTGGTTCCGTATGCTGGGAGTTGCAAATCATGGGTGGAGATCGTGCAAAACGAGGGAGAAGATGTGGCCACGAGCTGGGCCACGTTCTCTGACCAAGTAAATAGGGGGAAGGCGGCCAAACCGTTGGCCACCTTGGAGAGGAGGGCGACCATCGCCCTGGTCACCCAGGACTGGGGGCGGCAAGGACCTTGGCCGCCCAGACCCATGGAGTTGGGCCCCTAATTTTTTTTTTCAATCCAAAAAGCCCTACCTAGGGGCAGATGGGGGGACCATCGGCCACTAGGGGGTGTAATTTATTACTGAAAAAGATGAATAAAGATTACATCTGTCGAATGCTGGACATACCCAGCTTATCCATTCAAGCCTCTCCCTTTATAATAGGAGGTAATTCATTGTAAGAAAGAAAAACATTACATTTGGAAGAGCAGGCTAATGAGGCCAACAGATCCGCAATTTTATTTCCTTCTCTGTAAGTGTGAGCAATCTTGTCAAACTGGGTAGTAGATCTCCAAATGTCTCTAGCATAAGGAAGAATTGACCATGGACATTGATAATCCTTGTGAATAACTCGAACAAGAACTTGGGAATCACATTCAATATAGGCAGGATGATTTGAAATAGTATGCAAATAATGAATACCATCAATAAGAGCTCTTGCCTCTGCTACTAGGCTGTTGGCCTGGCCATAGAAGTGGGAGAATGCTAAGAGAACACTGCCATTATGATCTCTGATGACACCACCTCCTCCAGAGGTACCATCGGTTTTGCAGGCCCCATCAGTATTTAATTTTAAGAATGGCCAAGGGGGAGATACCCATTTTATTGCTTTCAGCTGAGCACCAATTGAACTTGGGATTGAGATCCCTAAGGAATTAAGAATCCTCCTTTTGCTAATATCATACTCTTTGTAAGATGCACTTGTGCAAGCCTGCTTCACTTTAGCAATAACTTGGTGGAGAATACGACATTTGGATATAGTGCTGCCTTCATATCTCGCAGAGTTCCTAGCTCTCCAAACATCCCAGCAACCAAAGCCAATCACTGCTAGGATAAGGAGCCCATGAGCTGAATTCACCTTTATGTGGCTAGTAGCATTTGAAATGAACGATGTGACAGAATTTCCTTCCAATGGCAGCCCCATGGCTTGGAAATAAGACCATAAATGAGATGCTAATTCACTGTGAATGAAAATATGGTTTATGCTTTCCCCCTGATGGGCCTGACAGCAAGAACACATAGAACACATTTGAACACCCAGATGTTGGACATTTGTGTCAACAGGTAGGATGTTATGTAGAATTTTCCATAGATGAACTAAAATTTTGGTTAGGAGCCATGGAGACCAAAGCCTTTGCCATTGAGTGAATGACTGATTGAAAGTAGTTACAGACAGGACTTTGTAAGTGGAAGCCACCGAGCAATGTCCTGTGGAGGACAGACTCCATGCTGGGAGGTCAGTATCAGAGGTGAGGGAGGTTTGGAAAATGGCTGTTTTGAGCTTATCGGACATAAATCTGTCCATTAGTTCAGTTTCCTCTCTTGGGGGGTGCAGCAGGAAGTCATTTACTGTAATGTTTGGATGTTGTATACTGTTGGAAGGTACAAAGTTAGATAAACAGTTCTTTCCAATCCAATTATCATACCAAAAATTTGTTTGCTTCCCATCACCAATGATTATCTTTTGATATTGAAGAACAATCAGTTTTGCCTTTGTCCAACTACGTCTGGCAGGTCCAGCCATGTTATTAAAATTAACATCTCTCAAGTGTCGCTGTCCAATATACTTAGCTCTGAAGAAAGTTGCCCACAAAGAGTTAGAATGCAAAGCTTGCCATAACATCTTTACTCTTAGAGCAATGTCCATCTGCCTAAGAGACATAATACCAAGGCCTCCCTGAGAAATAGGTCTGCAGATTAGGTCCCAGGATCTCAAATGTCTTTTATTCCTATTTGGTGAGGATCCCCAGAAGAAGTTTGCAAAAGACTACTCCAGCTGGTGATGTGTACCAGAGTGAAGAGGTGTAGTGGATAGGGAATAAATTGGAATTGAGGTCAGAACATGCTTTATCAAAGTCAATTTGGCACCTTGTGATAGGAGACTGGATTTCCAACCAGATATCCTTTTTTGAATGGAGTGAATGATACCTGCAAAGTGCACTTTTTTGCTATGGCCTAGAACCAGAGGAAATCCAAGATATTTGAGTGGGAAACTGTGTTTGGTGAAACCAGTTAGCCTAGAAATCCGCTGGGCAGTGGGATCATTTGTCTTAGGGTGTAAGAGAAAACCACTCTTACTGGTATTGATAAGTTGGCCTGACCCCCTTTCATAAGAATTGAGCAGCTTCAGTAGATGTCTGACAGAGGCAAGGCTAGCCTTACTAAATATCAAAGTGTCATCTGCAAATAAAAGATGGGAGACAGTGGGACACCTCCGAGGCCCTTGATAGCTTTCAATTTGTCTATTTAGCTGGGCTTCTTTTAAAGATCTGCTCAAGCTTTCCTCAGCAATAATAAATAAGGAAGGTGCAATCGGATCACCCTGCCGAACACCCCTAGATGATTTAAAAAATCCAGCAATATCACCATTCAATAAGACTGAAAACCAACAATTCTGAATAAGCCTGCCAATCAGCTGTGTGAAAGACAAATCAAAACCAAATCTGTTCAGAACAGCAATCAAGAAATCCCATTCAAGTCTATCATAGGCCTTGGCCATGTCTAATTTGAAAATGATATTCTTCCCTCTGGTTTTTCTGCCTAGTTCCTGTGTCAAATCTTGAGCTAAAGCTATATTTTCAGTAATGTGCCTCCCTTTAACAAATGCAGATTGTTCCTGTGATATTATGTTTGGTAGAATAGTGGCCAGCCTTTTATTGACAATGGAAGAGATGATCTTATAAAAGAAATTACATAGACTGATCGGCCTGTAATCCGAGATATCCACTGCCTTTGTTTTTTTTGGAATTAAAGCTATTAAAGTAGAAGATACAAATCTTGGGAGAGGCTGAGGGTTTGTAAAAACCTCTTGAACAGCACTGACTACCACTTCAGAAATGACTGGCCAAGCTTTATGGAAGAAAGCACCCGTGAATCCATCCGGCCCTGGTGCACTGTCAGCAGATAGTGCAAAAACTGTATCTTTTATTTCCAGTTCAGTTGGAACTGCACAGAGCATTAGGTTATCTTGCTGGGTAACTAGATGCGGAATGCAGTTTAAGGAGGATTCCTCAATATGATGCAGCTGAGAAGAAAATGCAGACTAAAAATGGGTAACAGCAATGCTCTTCATATCTTCATGATTTGAGGTTAAAAGGCCTGCTGAATTTCTGAGCTGAGGAATATGGTGTTTGTTTCTTTTGGCTTTGGTCGAAGTATGGAAGAATTTAGTATTCCTGTCACCCTCCTTTAACCATCTAATCCCTGACTTCTGTCTCCAAAAACATTCCTCTTGTAGAAGCCTTTCAGATTGGAGGGATTTGGCCTTTTCTAAAATGTTTTGATTTTCCAGAGAAGGATGAATATCATAGTTGTGTTCTGCTTTTAGTACTGCATCCTCTGCTGCCATCAAATTCAAATGAACATGACCAAAAGTCTGCTGGTTCCAGTTGTGAACATATTCCTCATGTATTTGAGCTTCAAGTATAGGGTGGACATAGAAGAGGTTGCCAAAGGGCTGGTATTCCAACATGTATTGACATCCATAAGGAAATTATCATGTAAAGTCCACATTTTTTGAAAGCAAAAACGGCTCTTAAAGGTGTTCTTGAATAGCAGTTTCACCAATAGGGGTGCATGATCAGAAGCTTCCCTGGATAGATGCACAACAGAAATTGGGAAGAGATTTTGCCAGTCTGAATTGATAAGAATCTTGTCCAGCCGAGCCCATATACCATTACACCCATTTTGGTTGTTATGCCAAGTAAACTGAGATCCCATGAAACCTGCATCAAATAAGGCACAATCTGAAGCACACTCAATGAAGTCCGAGATGGCACCTAAGTTTGGAGGGTTTCCACCAAATTTTTCCTCTACTGACATAATGCAATTAAAATCTCCAGCAACTAGCCAAGGTCCTGAGATTTGAGAGTGCACTGATATCAGGGACCTCCACAAATCCTGCCTCTCATGAATGGAACATTTTGCATAAACAAAAGAAAGGTGGAAAAGAGGCCATGTAGAACCAGTTTGAGTAAGAGTAATTTGCTGCTCATCCGAATTGACAATAGAAAAGTCCAGGGGGTCTCTCCAGAAAATCCAAATGTGTGCAATATCATCACAATTAGCAATAGAGTTACCCATTCCAATTTTCCTGCAGATGTGAGTCATTTTACTGACATGAAGTTTGGGCTCCAGTACAACAATACAATCAATTTTGTGGGACTTAATGAAAAATTTGACCCTCCCAATAGAAATATCATTTCCAATTCCCCTAATGGACGAGGCCCAATAGCCAAGGGGCTATGGGCAGGGCTTAAAACTCAAACATCGGTAAAAATGAGTGCAACAATCAAGCATCATTCACACGAGGGCCCATTGGGGATCTACGGGATGTCCGAAATTAGGCGTCTACAGTGATGACTTCAAAATCTGGTGCCTCTGGAGCAGGGCTCCCCCTTCGCGTTGTACAGAGACACCAGCAGTTCATAACCTTGGGCATCTCTAACGATGCTACGGACACTTGCTACATTACTATTGTCTACGCCTCCTATGACGTTAGCATACGGAGAGAGTTATACGCCAGCCTCTTCTTTTTTGGCGAACAGCTGGTCACGCCGTGGCTGGTTGGTGGTGACTTCAATGCCATCCTCTCTCCCTCCGAAAAAATTGGTGGTAACTCGGGTTTCACCCCCTCCATGTCTGATTTCCAGCAGTTTGCTCTCACAGATTGTAACGACCCGGAGATCCGGATACCGGAAATCCAATACCAAGAACTCGGGGAAGCCACCCAAGAGGCTGATGAGGCCCCGTAAGGGTTGAAGGGTTTTGTCGAGGTAATGCATAATGAAATGGAATTACACGCTCACAATATTAATTATAGCTACAAATTGAACTATAAACGGAAGCAATTTACATATCAGAGTGATAAATATATACAATAGTCCAGATCCATAGTTTATACAAGTCCAACCACAGAGCAAGAGTCAAAATATACAACTACTCGGGGCATACCCCGGCCAAAAGGTACAAGAAAGGATAAAAGACCACTAACAACCTACTGACCGACCACTGCTGGCACTAAGTACGGCCGTCAAATGCACGAGAAGCTCCGGAAGACGGCTGAGGCTGCTCACCTGGAAAAGTAAGGGTGAGTCTCTCAACAAGACTCAGTAGGGGTCACGCGGATCCCTACCTCGCCACTAGACAAAGGAAAGCAATTAAAGCATGCATTGGCAAAATTAAACAATAATTTAGTAAAGCTGTAAAACTATCTAAACAGTTTAACAATAGCTAATCGAATGCAAAAGGAACTAGATCTACCAATAGAATAAACCTCAATAATTCTAAGTGACATGAGAGAGAAGGACCACCAGAAAGAGAAACCAGATGCGTCCACTGATGGATTACACAGCGTCTCGAGTATCTACACAAGTCTAGATTGCGAAAAGTGAGACACGTAATAGTACCAGAAGACAAGAACTAGTCAGGGTAACACTCGTCAGTGCCAGTCCAAGCCCCTGACCACGTGTGCACACACTAGCTCAATGCCTTGAGCCAGGCCTCTAGCTACTTTTCCCCCCCAGTAGGAGGCTACTGTCAAGCAAAGGGGACCATGGAGACTAGCTTAAAAATCATAAACTGGGACTACCTCGCCACCTCTCCCAGGTGGGCCGACACTAGAGGTCGTCGGGCTATGACTTGTGGTTCCATCACAAGGAAAGAGAAAGTAACTCTATTGGGATCTAAAAATATGCCACATTTGTAAAATAATTTAAACATGGTGCATATGTAATATTAAAAGCATAATTGAATGAATAGGCTAACAATTGAATTCTGTAGGAATTAAACGGTCAACTAAGGGCCGCTCTCAGTCGTACGCGGTCGCACGACTGGCCGCCCAATGGAAATGAACGGTTCTAACTGAGCCGTTCTAAGATACACACGGTTAACGTCGGAGCGTGTAGTGGTCTAAATGGTCCAACGATTGGCCGTTCAATGGACTGAACGGACCCCTAGACGGTCCCACAACTGGCCGTTCAATTGACTAAACGGACCCATATTGGGCCGTGCCATCTACGCCGCCCTACTGTTTAAAGGTCATACGTGGTCAGGGTCGGCCGCTCTAGTCTATGAACGGTCTCACTAAGTACCGTTCAAAGGTTTAAAATGGTCTAGACGACGATCGTGAATTCAGAACGGTCACTGATAGGACCGTTTCATTACCGGGAAATCGAGAACGGGGTAAACCCCTTGGAATCCCCTCCCGGTCGATCCAAATCGACGGGAAAACCAATTCTAACATGTAACCTGCCTTGCCACAACCCATCTACAACTTCCAAACCATCAAAAACATAAAGACGATGGCCATGCAATAATTTTTCACAAATTAAAACAAAATAAAATGTTCATGATTTTTGCTCCAAAATTTAGGAAAACATAGTACGATGGGCATGCATGTGGTACAGGCGTGCTCCTAAGGCGACGAGGAATCCATCCCCCTACCTATTTCGCGACGAAACCACCGTTACGACGCCGAACGGGACGAGGGAAACCGCGCCTTCCTTCACTCGCACACGCCTCCACGCTCCGCGGTTCGCCCCAACGTTGGCGTCAACGTGCTCCACGCGTCGCGAGCTTTCCAACAGTACCTCCCGCGTCTCCTGCAGTGGCCCGGTCAGGCCGCGGCTCAACAGAGAGGGAGAGAGCGATCGTGGGAGAGAGAGAGGGTGAGGGTGATGAGGACATCACCAGCAATTTCATATGATCGAGGATCCCGATACTCGCCGCCTAAGCTACATCATGTTCACCACGTTATTTCGAGTCCTATGATGTAATTTTCATTTTCTACTCATGTAATTTGCCTTTTATTTGCGTCTTGTACCTAGGTTATTAAGTCATTTCCCTAAGTTCGAGTCTCATTAGGCTATGGTGCTTGCTATTGGGCCTATTTCTTTGGGCTAGGGCCATGGGCGCACCCCCCCTTCCTTGGTTATCTGTTAGTATGTTAAAAGTCAGGGTCTTATATGTAAAAGTGGGTTTGCTATAAATATGACTTCAGGAGCTGCCGTGGTGATTTTTGTATTACAAGTCAAACACTACCTCCGCACAGGGAGGGGCGCTAAGCCGGCCAGGCGGGGAGGGGAGATAAGCTCGATCGCGCCGACGGAGCACCCGGCCGAATCTGCCCGGGTCTGGGACAGCAAGACAGGGGGTCGATGTAGTCGCCGTTGTGAGCTCCCCTGGACTCAGAACTTGATGTGACTTGCGCCAAAATGTAGCTGACGTACCTTGGTACGACTGTGATTTTTAGTGGGCGGTCCCGAGGTCGTCGCCGGCGGGGACGGGCTCTGGAACAGGTCCCTTGCGTGCAGAAGCAGACTGTTCCCAGGGACAGCAGCGGATGGCCGAAGTCACCACGGCAGCTCCTGAAGTCCGAATGAGGCGGGACCAAGTCTAGGACGTCCGTGGATGAGTCTTCTTCGAGTATGGGCCCACCGGGGAAGTGGTCCTCTCCAGAAACTCAGAGTGAGCCTCAACTTCCAAATTCAACCCTGCGTCCGCAACCAGGGGATGATCCCTCATCCTCTCGAGGTGGCTCAGGTGCACCCTCTTGCTGGTGATGGGACCCTGCTTGCCTAGTATTGCCTTCGTGTGCACACGTCGGACTCTCAGGCCATTTTTTGGTGGCTCTCCGAGGGTGTCCCTCTCAAAGGAAGATAAAGGCTCGAGGCACTCACTAGGATCCACCGCGGTGCCCATATAGGGTGCCGGATCCGCCATGTGAATAATGGGGTGAATCCCAAAACCCATTAGTAAGTCCAACCCGATGGCCGGGTTGCCAAAATCACTTGGAACTTGGGGAGGTGCAAGTCCACGTGCCCTCGAATTGGAGGTGACCCTAGGGTAGTGCCACTCTAATGCCATCATCACCAGATTGCCTACTTGGAGTTCCAAGTGGCGCTTGCGAGCTCTCATCCGCTCTTTGTGAACCTCACCGCTCATTGCGAATTGCTTGCGTGTATGCGTATGCCATGTACTATGATGCGGTGTGGGTGTGAAAAGCTTGGTGTGTAAAGGTGGACCGGGGCAACCGTAAATTGACCTATCATGTTGTGATGCCATGTGGACCTTGATGCACTTAGGTGGACCAGGGCAGCCACAAATGGCCCTATCATGCCTGAGGTGGATGAAGAGTGGGGGAGGACCAACATGTCCAAATGTGAACCTGTCATGCACTGGACCTAGTGTGTATGTGACACAAATGAGATGACTAGCCCTACCAGGTGGGGTAAAATGTTGTGGCACATGCATTACAATCAAGATGGTCCCATCTTTAGGTGGGGGTGGATTTGGGGGTTTCCACTCATACGGGTCGAAGGGGTCCAAGAAGGTGGACATTTTGGGATAGGTCACTTCCTCATTTCCTAGGTGGATGTCACCCTCGGTCATGGCTCTCATAGTGTGAACTAAGTAGTGGAATGGGTGGGTTGGGTTCAACATGGTGGGTGAGGGTAGGAGGGAGTGGGTGGTGGGTAAGGCGGCTAGGTCCCATGGGTTCAATGTCTTCCATAGGGAGGGATCAAAGGGGTCATGGAATGTGTTACCAAGGAAGGGGTATTCTATCTCCTCAAGGTCTTCAAATGATGGTGAGTCCTCTTCCTCAAATGAAGTAATAGAACCGAAGTCCTTGGCGGGTTGGTTGGCCATGAATGGAGGGCTTGGCATCCTACCCGAAATAAGCAACTCTAATTCGCGGATAGCATTGGGCTCTTTGGGTGTTGGGGGGAATAAAAGAAGGTCGCTAGTGTAGTAACCCACAGTGTATATCGAGGAGATGGACCCGACACATAGGTGTAGGAGGTCAAGGCTCCTAAGTTGGTTGGCTACAGTGGTCAACATGCCAGTTAACTCCATTTGCCAAGATAGCCCCTTAAGAAAATCCCCTAATGTTTCCACTTGATATGATGATTGGATTGTGGTGTGATAGGTGGGTAAGGGTACTATAGGAAGGTTTTGTTCCATAGGAGGGCAAACATGAGCCATGAGATCTCTAAATGGGTTCTCCTTTATCCAACGTGAAAGGGGTTCTCCTAAGATGAGCTCGGCCCCTACTAGGGAGGGTGGTGTAAGGTGAAGACCACCATGTGAAGTTTCTTCTTCTTCCTGGTCATGGGTGATCTCCATGGCGGGGGTTGGGTCCGGAGTATTCACCACTATGGGGTCGGGTATGGGGATCATGGTTTCCTCTACCATGGAGGTGAGTAAGTCCATTGTTTGTGGGGTGATGATGACTAGCATATGGCTCTTTTGGGGTGGTGGGTAATGGGGGACTTGGGATAGGATGGGGAGGGGTAGAAGTGGAGGCCTAGGTTGGGCATCTTGTAACTCATGGGGGAGGGTGCACCCCATTTGGCTCAATGGGTCTTCTTTGGGTAGGAATGAGTTCTCTTGACCTATTTGGGCCTCATATTCTTCTTCCCAATCTAGGGGAGCCTCATAGTCTTCGGTCACCTCCGTAAGTTCCTTTTGGAAATGGGTGGGATGAGGATTTGTGGAAGCTTGTGGGGTGTGGGTTTGATGGGGAATGTTGGGTTGTGTGGTGGCCAATTTGGTTTTAATGGTGGTGGTGATCGGGATTGGAATCATTTGGGGTGGCGGAGATTGGACCCTAAGGGAGGTCTTGGGTTGACTGGGAGGGAAAGGGGGAGTGGGAGTGCTCCTCGGGTTATGGTTCTCAAGGTAGGAGTGGGAAGGTCGGGGAGCGTAGTTCCTCCTAAGCTCAAGGTAGGAGTGGGAGGGTCGGGGAGCGTAGATCTTCCTAAGCTCAATCTTCATCTCTTCCCATGATCCTATGGGTTCTTGCCTCCAAATCCTTCTTAAGCTCACTATGTGTTCCCACTCCTTCTAGGCTTGTCCCCAAAGCCACCCTGTGGCCCTGCGGACCCTAGCATGTCCATAGACCCTAGTCCTATCAAAGTGTTTATCCATGGTAGCCTCCCACTTTAGGTAGGTATTAGGATTGGATCCGTCAAAACTAAGGTCTCCTTATAGGATGATGTCCATGAGGAGGGGGTCAATCGGACTCTTGTGGACGGCCGTGTTGAGGGGACTTAACCAATGTGGAGTGTACATGATGATGCACTGGGTGGCCCGAAAATGACTCTAAATGCGAATGCGCCCTAGGACCAACTTGTAGAGAGACAAGTTGTGAACTTGCTCTGATACCAATTTGATGTGACACGACCCCTCGGACCTAGAATTGCAAGCAACACAACGATTTTGGCAACATGACACAAGCGGATTCACTCGCGTTGGCACACTCGGGTCCGTAGGAGGACCAGCGATGACAGTGAGGGTCCGAGGTTGGACCTCAATGTTCCAAGGGTATGGCCAGCTTGGGATGGACCCCAATTGGCCAGGGATGCCCCAATTCCGTGGGCGGCCAGCACGCCAAGGGCGTGGGGTGTAGTGGTTCTCTCTCAACTCGCTCCGCGGTGGCACTCAAATCGATGATATTTTGAGATCGGGCGCTCACTCACCGACCGACGGCACTAAGCAGCAATACTAAACAAGCAAAGCAATCCCAGTAGAGTAGGGCAACCCGAGGCTCACTTGATCGGTGTGAAGACACCGATCCCGGTCGGAGACGAGGGCGAGCGGGGAAGTGTGGAATCCTCGCACACTGTGCCGATGAAGCTTGACCTGTTTAAAGATTACAATCACTACACCTCACACAGGAGGGTGGACTTGGGGTGGGGATTTTTGTATTACAAGTCAAACACTACCTCCGCATAGGGAGGGGTGCTAAGCCGGCCAGGCGGGGAGGGGAGATAAGCTCGATCGCGCCGACGGAGCACCCGGCCGAATCTGCCCGGGTCTGGGATAGCAAAATAGGGGGTCGATGTAGTCACCGCTGTGAGCTCCCCTGGACTCAGAACTTGATGAGACTTGCGCCAAAATGTCGCTGACGTACCCTGGTAAGACTGTGATTTTTAGTGGGCAGTCCCGAGGTCGTCGCCGGCGGGGACGGGCTCTGGAACAGGTCCCTTGCGTGCAGAAGCAGACTGTTCTCAGGGACAGCAGCGGATGGCTGAAGTCACCACGGCAGCTCCTGAAGTCCGAATGAGGCAGGACCAAGTCTAGGATGTCCGTGGATGAGTCTTCTTCGAGCAGAAACCAAGAACAGCACCATAGGATGTCGGGGCGGTGAGGAGGAGTCCGTTGAGTGAGGCACTGTCGGGGCAGGACCTAAACGAACTGTCTGCGCACCCGGGAGAGAAAAAATGGGAAAGGCACTTTCTGATGCCGAACGGGATGCCGCTTGTTGGTGGTGGTGGAAGACTCGTGGTTGCAGCTCTTTGCCAAGTGGCACCTCCATAAGTTGAAGGATGTGGCCGTGGTGGAGGTTCGAACAGTGTGGCAGAATCTGGCCGCAGCAACTACCTGATATGAACAGTGACTTGCAGAAGCTACACCGGCCGCTCCCGACCTCTGAATCACGAGCCGTTGGAGTTTCTGGAATCGTGGTCGAGTCTACTTCGTAGCAAAACCAACGGGGAAGCCAGATGAGGTCGGAGGAGACCGGGGGACCCAAAAAGGTACTGACAGGTTGAAGCAGACTTGGGGAAGCAGCTTGGAGCAGTCGGAGGAGAAACTCTATAACTCTGTCTCACGGAACCCGAACGCAGTTTCGCTTCCTGATCCTGGAAGAGGACAGGACGTGGAAGAACTTTGATGAAGAGGCCTCGGCTTGGTTCTGCTAGGGTTGGCCGTGGCACAGCTTCAAAACCGGTTCTGGTACTCTGCAGGGGGAGCCCAGCGCAGTCAGGGGAGAATGGCTCTCCCGGATAGCCCCGAACTCGGAATGGGATGAGATTGCCTTGCTTGCGAAGAAGACTCGCAGAACTTTCCGTCAATGTAGGCCACGCCCCCAGAAGCTTCGGGAAGAGGTCGTGGGCAGCACTGCAACTGGCGGCTGTTCTACAGGTCTTCAGCTGTATGCAAATGAGAAGGGGGAAAAGGGTGGAGGGGTGGTTCCTTTGGTGGAAGGAGAGGGGAAATGGTTGCTTTGGTGATGGGGAATGGTTGGGAGGTGTCAAGGGGAGGTGAGGGAGGAAGGAGGGGCGGAGCTAGCAGGGGAGGGGGGGTGATTGTGCAAAATGGTCAAGGGGGGTGGAGGTGGGGAGATGGGGGCACAAGTGGCTTGGGGAAATGGGGAGGGTTCCCTTCGATTTGGGTGGAGGGTTAATGGAGGTGCTAATGGGGGCCTAGGGAAGGGGAAGAGTTGCTTTGGGAAGGGGAAAGGGTGTCTAGGAGAATGGATTCTCCCTTGGGAATGTGAAGGGGTTGTATGGGGAAGGGGAATGGTTGCTTGGGAAGGGGGAGAGGTGCCTAGGAGAAAGGGGTTCCACCTAGGGGTTGGAGGGGGAGTAAATGGAAGGTATGGGGAAGGGGGAGGGGTCTTAAATAGAGGTGAATAGGGAGGAGAGAGAGTGAATTTCGAATTTAGAGTGGGGAGGAGAGAGAATGGGGTTCGCCCCCTTTAGTGAGAGAGAGAAGAAGAGAGAGAGAGAGCTAGAGAGAGAGATGCACAAATGCCTTGGCCACATTCTCTCTCCTCCCCACTCCAAATTCGAAATTCACTCTCTCTCCTCCCTATTCACCTCTATTTAAGACCCCTCCCCCTTCCCCATACCTTCCATTTACTCCCCCTCCAACCCCTAGGTGGAACCCCTTTCTCCTAGGCACCTCTCCCCCTTCCCAATCAACATTTCCCCTTCCCCATACAACCCCTTCACATTCCCAAGGGAGAATCCATTCTACTAGACACCCTTTCCCCTTCCCAAAGTAACTCTTCCCCTTCCCTAGGCCCCCATTAGCACCTCCATTAACCCTCCACCCAAATCGAAGGGAACCCTCCCCATTTCCCTAAGCCACTTGCGCCCCCATCTCCCCACCTCCACCCCCCTTGACCATTTGCGCAATCACCCCCCCTCCCCTGCTAGCTCCGGCCCTCCTTCCTCCCTCACCTCCCCTTGCCACCTCCCAACCATTCCCCATCACCAAAGCAACCATTTCCCCTCTCCTTCCACCAAAGGAACCACCCCTCCACCCGGTTGGTCTGCGAGTCTTCTTCGCAAGCAAGGCGATCTCATCCCATTCCGAGTTCGGGGCTATCCGGGAGAGCCATTCTCCCCTGACTGCGCTGGGCTCCCCCTGCAGAGTACCAGAACTGGTTTTGAAGCTGTGCCACGGTCAACCCTAGCAGAACCAAGCCGAGGCCTCTTCATCAAAGTTCTTCCACGTCCTGTCCTCTTCCAGGATCAGGAAGCGGAACTGCGTTCGGGTTCCGTGAGACAGAGTTATAGAGTTTCTCCTCCGACTGCTCCAAGCTGCTTCCCCAAGTCTACTTCAACCTGTCAGTACCTTTTTGGGTCCCCCGGTCTCCTCCGACCTCATCCAGCTTCCCCGTCAGTTTTGCTGCGAAGTAGACTCGACCACGATTCTAGCAACTTCAACGGCTCGTGATTCAGAGGTCGGGAGCGGCCGGTGTAGCTTCTGCAAGTCACTGTTCATATCTGGTAGTTGCTGCGGCCAGATTCTGCCACGCTGTTCGAACCTCTACCACGGCCACATCCTTCAACTTCTGGAGGCGCCACTTGGCCAAGAGCTGCAACCACGAGTCCTCCACCACCATCAACAAGCGGCATCCCGTTCGGCATCAGAAAGTGCCTTTCCCATTTTTTCTCTCCCGGGCACGCAGACAGTTCGTTTAGGTCCTGCCCCAACAATGCCTCACTCAACGGACTCCTCCTCACCACCCCGACATGCTCTGGTGCTGTTCTTGGTTGCTGCTTGAAGAAGCTCATCCACGGACGTCCTAGACTTGGTCCTGCCTCATTCGGACTTCAGGAGCTGCCATGGTGACTTCGGCCATCCGCTGCTGTCCCTGGGAACAGTCTGCTTCTGCACGCAAGGGACCTGTTCCAGAGCCCGTCCCCGCCGGCAACTACCTCGGGACCGCCCACTAAAAATCACAGTCGTACCAGGGTACGTCAGCGACATTTTGGCGCAAGTCTCATCAAGTTCTGAGTCCATGGGAGCTCACAGCGGTGACTACATCGACCCCCTATCTTGCTGTCCCAGACCCGGGCAGATTCGGCCGGGTGCTCCGTCGGCGCGATTGAGCTTATCTCCCCTCCCCGCCTGGCCGGCTTAGCGCCCCTCCCTGTGCAGAGGTAGTGTTTGACTTGTAATACAAAAATCCCCACCCCAAGTCCACCCTCCTGTGTGAGGTGTAGTGATTGTAATCTTTAAACAGGTCAAGCTTCATCGGCACAGTGTGCGAGGATTCCACACTTCCCCGCTCGCCCTCGTCTCCGACCGGGATCGGTGTCTTCACACCGATCAGGTGAGCCTCGGGTTGCCCTACTCTACTAGAATTGCTTTGCTTGTTTAGTATTGCTGCTTAGTGCCGTCGGTCGGTGAGTGAGCGCCCGATCTCAAAATATCATCGATTTGAGTGCCACCGCGGAGCGAGTTGAGAGAGAACCACTACACCCCACGCCCTTGGCGTGCTGGCCGCCCATGGAATTGGGGCATCCCTGGCCAATTGGGGTCCATCCTTAGCTGGCCATACCCTTGGAACATTGAGGTCCAACCTCGGACCCTCACCGTCATCGCTGGTCCTCCTACGGACCCGAGTGTGCCAACGCGAGTGAATCCGCTTGTGTCACGTTGCCAAAATCGTTGTGTTGCATGCAATTCTAGGTCCGAGGGGTCGTGTCACATCAGAGGGAGAGAGAGGAAATGAGAGAGAGAGGGGTCGGCCGATTTGGGTAAATTGTTTTTTGTTATATTATTTTTTTTTATTTTTAACCTCAAATCACATTTTAACCCCCAAAGAAGCAAAATTATGTATATGCCCATTAAATTTCTAAAAACCTTTAACTAAATGTGTTAAATGCATAGAAAAAGCCCATTAAACCCATTAAAATTCCTAAATTCATGGTTAAAAATATATTTTAATATCGGTAAAGATCCGTTAAAGAACGGGTCTTACAGTCCCTCCCTCCTAATAGAAATTTCGTCCTCGAAATTTAAAAGGAAGCACAAGGAGAGAACTGAAAGAAATTATACCTTATTCAAATAAGAAAGGAAATTGCCGATGCTTTTCATCCTCACGTTCCCAAGTCGCTTCATTGCCAGAGTGGCGCTGCCATACAACTTTAACCAGAGGGATTACGCTATTTCTTAATTGTTGTTCACGACGATCTTCAATTCTAATTGAGTACTCTGGTGTAGATAAATATGTTGTCACTTCAGGCCAAACTGAATCATCTAGAATGTGAGACGCATCAGGAACATACTTTCTCAGCTGGGAAATATGAAATACATCATGGATTGCTTGCATCGCCGCTGGCAACTGGAGTCGATAAGCCACTTGGCCCACACATTCCAAGATAGGAAACAGACCAATGTAACGGAGATTGAGCTTTCCACGCTTCCCAAATCTCATAACGCCTTTCATCGGAGATATTTTTACAAACACAATATCTCCAGGCTCAAATTGCAATGATCACCTGCGCTGATCTGCATAGCTTTTCTGTCGACTCTGAGCTGTCAACATTTTCTGCCTGATCAAGCGAACCACATCAGCACATTGCTGAACCATATCCGGTCCTGTCAACAGTCGATCACCAGATTCAAACCAATTTAATGGTGTACGACAAGGACGCCCATATAACGCTTCATATAGTGCCATATTGATGATGGAGTGATGACTGTTATTATATGCAAATTCCACTAATGGCAAATGCTGACTCCACGAGCCCTGCCAATCAAGGCAACACGATCGCAGCATATCTTCTGAAGTCTGAATAGTCCTTTCTGACTGACCATCAGATTGAGGATAATACGCTGAATTGAAAGCCAACTCTGTGCCCAACGCTTTTTGAAAGCTGCACCAGAAGCCAGAAGTAAACCGTGGGTCGCGATCTGACACAATAGATATTGGAATTCCATGTAATGGCATAATCTTTTCAACATAAAGTTCGGCCAATTTTTGAACACTCCAAGTAACTTTAATTGGCAATAATCTTGCTGTCTTTGTTAAACGATCAACTAACAGCCAGATTCCATCATAGCCTTGTGAAGTCCGAGGTAAACCCACAACAAAATCAGTCGTAACATGATCCCATTTCCACATTGGAATTTCTAAAGGTTGAAGCATTGCTCCAGGCTTTTGATGCTCGACTTTAACATGTTGGCATGTCAAACATTTCGACACAAACTCAGCTACATCCTTTTTCATTCCTTGCCACCAGAACTATCTTTTTAGATTTTGATAAATCTTAGTAGTGCCGGGATGAATAGCATAACGGGATCCATGGCCTTCACGCAAAATAGTATTTCTCAAAACATCATCAGCTAGTATATACAACCTACCTTTGAAACTGACCACTAACTCATCATCAAACTCAACATCATGCATCATGATAATGCGGGAGAATTCAGAATCTGCATGCTGAGCTTCCTTGATCTGTTGATAAATAGCTGGAGTCATCACAAGGCTAGCACACACAGCTACCATCGGATCAGAAGGGATTTCCACACTGATTGTCTCACAAGGAAACTATTCCCACAACTTCCATTCTCGAACCAGCAAATGACTGATTTGCACTTTCCTGCTCAGAGCATCAGTCACAACATTCATTTCACCTGGCTGATAGGAGAGGGTGAAATCATAGTCTTTCATATATGCCATCCATCTGCGCTGCCGAAGATTCAAATCTTTTTGAGAGAACACATTTTGCAAGCTTTGATGATTAGTAAAGATCTCAAATTTCTCGCCATACAAGTAGTGTCTCCAGATTTTCAGTGCAAAGATCACTGCTGCAAGCTCTAAATCATGAGTTGGATAATTCTCTTCGTGCTGTTTCAATTGCCGAGATGCATACGCTATAACTTTACCATGCTGCATAAGCACTGCACCCAGACCTACTCGAGAAGCATCTGTGCATACCACGAATCCACCCGAGTCAGAGGGCAAAACAAGCACTGGAGAAGAAGTAAGCACCCTTTTCAATTCATTAAAGCTCTGCTCACACTGATCTGACCAGACAAAAGACACATCTTTGCATGTCAGTCGAGTCATTGGTGCGATAATCCGTGCAAAATCTTGAATGAATCTCCGATAATAACCAGCAAGACCTAGAAAACTTCTGATCTCTGTCACAGTCCTTGGTCTCTGCCATTGAAGAACAGCTTCTATCTTAGCAGGATCAACTGCAACTCCGTCTCCAGAAATCACGTGGCCGAGAAAATGCACTTCTCGAAGCCAAAACTCACACTTACTGAAATTTGCATAAAGCTCGTGATCTCGTAGAGTCTGCAATACTATCCTGAGATGTTGAACATGTTCTTCTTCAGAAGTAGAATAGACCAAAATATCATCCACAAAGATCACCACAAACTGGTCCAGATATGGACGAAACACACGTTGCATTAAGTCCATAAAAGCTGCTGGAGCATTGGTTAGCCCAAACGGCATAACCAAAAATTCATAATGACCATACCGCGTGCTAAAAGTAGTCTTCTCCACATCAGATTCTTTAATCCTCAATTGGTAATAACCTGATCGAAGATCAATTCGTGAAAAGATAATAGCTGACTAAGTTGGTCAAACAAATCATCGATCCTGGGCAAGGGATACTTATTCTTGATTGTCACCTGATTCAACTGCCTGTAATCAATACATAGTCTCAGGCTTCCATCTTTCTTTTTCACAAACAAAACTGGGGCACCCCATGGAGAAAAGCTAGGACGGATATAGCCTTTTCCAACAAATCTAACAGCTGTGCTTGCAATTCTTTCAATTCAGCTGGAGCCATACGGTAAGGTGCCTTTGCTAAAGGTGCCGTACCTGGAATCAATTCAATCACCATTTCTATTTCTCACTGAGGAGGTAAGCCTGGTAACTCATCAGGAAACACATCAGGAAATTCACAAACCACAGGAATATTATTGATATCCTGCTGTGGTGCCTCAACAGCAACCACCGAAGCTAAGAATCCCTGACAACCTGCATTAAGTAATCGACAGGCTCGAATAGCAGAAATAATCAAGCGAGAAGAACGAGATCGAATACCTTGGAAGTAGAATGCGGTTTTCCGAAATGGCTGAAAGTAGACTTTCTTCTATCTACAGTCAACCACGGCTCCATACTCTTCTAACCAGTCCATGCCCAGAATAACATCATAATCCATCAGCTACAAAGCATACAACCTAGCTGGCAACTGCTGGTTGCCAATTATAATAGGAGTCTTTTCTAGACAAAGAGGAGTGAACATGAAATCTCCAGAAGGTAATTCCACAAGCAACTCGCAAGACATCTCAGATGTCGGCTCCTCAATACAGGCAATAAAGTCTTCAAAAATAAATGAGTGAGAAGCACCTGAGTCAAATAGAACACGAGCTGCATGACCATAAATCATAATAGTACCTTCCACGAGATGGGATGCCACAGCTTCAGCACGAGTTATATGCGAGACCTTCCCTTTTTGCTTCCTACGAGCGGCTGTAGATTGCTGAGATGATGAAGCTTGAGAATATTGCTGAGATTGTGGTGGTGGAGGAGGTCTAAACTGAGACGGCTGTGGTTGAGAAAACTGAGAGAACTGTACAGGTTTCGGCCTTTGAGGGTAGTCTCGGATCACATGTCTAGGTTGATCACAACGAAAACAAACTACCGGCATCGAACAAGGTCTACCCGGATGACTGCCATCACATCTCGGACACAGTCTCGGCTGGCTTGCTGTTGATCCTTGTCGCTGAAAGGAAGAAGGTGATGATTGCTGCTACACAGTACCAGAAGAAGCTTGCTGGTCATACCACTTCTTAGTCTTCCTGAACATCTTCTTAAACTTGGATTTGGAAAAAGAAATGCCACTGGCAGTAGGAGCAGAAGGCTGGACTCCTGTCACAGTCGGCTGACTGACCTGTTGATGTTGCACATTAGGCTGAACTGAGTCAACTTGAGTATGCCCTCGGGATCTTGCCATGTCAAGTTCTAATGCCGCAGCTGCCTGACATGCTGCATCCATCTCTGCTACCCTGGTTGCAATCAAAGGCTGCCTTAATTCTGCCTTCAAGCCACGCAGAAATTGCTCGGTCTTTAAACCTTCATCAGTAAGAATATGGGGGGCATATCGACCCAATTCCATGAACTTGTTACGATATTGCAACACAGTCATGTCACCTTGAGCCAATTCCATGAATTGATACATCTTGTCCACTTTGAGATAGGCCGGACTGTATGTACGCTCGAACAACGTGACAAATTCCCTCCAAGTTATCTGGCGAAGCGGACGAGATCTAAAAGCAACTTCTTACTCCGTGGTCCACCACGCGAGTGCTGCTCCCTGCAGTTGAAATGTGGCCAACATCACCTTCTCTTCCTCCGTGCATTCCATTGAACGGAACACAAGTTCAGTCGTATCTAGCCACACTCTCGATGCATCAGGATCTGCCTGTCCTTCATATATTGGTGGATGGAATAGCAGAAACTCCTTTAAAGTTCTACCACGACCACCTTGAGGCAAATCAGCTCCAGGAGCAGGATCAACTTGAGCTTGTGCTGGCACATTAACCGGAGGAGGATAGGTACCACTTTCCTCCCTTGGAACTCGGGCTCTTCTTCTAGGCGGCATTTCAATCTAGAAGACACGCAACAACGGAAAATCCATAAGTAATCACGAAAAACATCGTAAGCCAGCAGTAGTAGACTCACATGGACTTGTTCTGGACTAATGCAATTTTGATTCCTTACACATAACGTCAACTCCACTCTGATACCAACTGTAATGACCCGGAGATCCGGATACTAGTAATCCGATACCAAGAACTCGGGGAAGCCACCCAAGAGGCTGATGAGGCCCCGTAAGGGTTGAAGGGTTTTATCGAGGTAATGCATAACGAATTGGAATTACACGCGCACAATATTAATTATAGCTACAAATTGAACTATAAACGGAAGCAATTTACATATCAGAGTGATAAATATATACAATAGTCCAGATCCATAGTTTATACAAGTCCAACCACAAAGCAAGAGTCAAAAATATACAACTACTCGGGGCATACCCCGGCCAAAAAGTACAAGAAAGGACAAAAGACCACTAACAACCTACTGACCGACCACTGCTGGCACTAAGTACGACCGTCAAATGCACGGGAAGCTCTGGAAGATGGCTGAGGCTGCTCACCTGGAAAAGTAAGGGTGAGTCTCTCAACAAGACTCAGTAGGGGTCACGCGGATCCCTACCTCGCCATTAGACAAAGGAAAGCAATTAAAGCATGCATTGGCAAAATTAAACAATAATTTAGTAAAGCTATAAAACTATCTAAATAGTTTAACAACAGCCAATCGAATGCAAAAGGAACTAGATCTACTAATAGAATAGACCTCAACAATTCCAAGTAATAGGAGAGAGAAGGATCACCAGAAAGAGAAACCAGATGCGTCCACTGACGGTTTACACTGTGTCTCAAGTATCTACAAAAGTCTGGATCGGGATAAGTGAGACACGTAACAGTACCAGAAGACAAGAACTAGTCAGGGTAACACTCGTTAGTGCCAGTCCAAGTCCCTGACCACGTGTGCACACACATGCTCAATGCCTTGAGACAGGCCTCTAGCTAGTTTTTTCCCCCAGTAGGATGCTACTGTCAAGCAAAGGGGCCCACGGAGACTAGCTTAAAAATCGTAAACCGGGACTACCCCGCCACCTCTCCCAGGTGGGCCGACACTAGACATCATCGGGCTACGACTAGTGGTTCCATCACAAGGAAAGAGAAAGTAACTCTATTGGGATCTAACAATATGCCACATTTGTAAAATAATTTAAACATGGCGCATATGCAATATTAAAAGTATAATTGAATGAATAGGCTAACAATTGAATTCTGCAGGAATTAAACGGTCAACTAAGGGCCGCTCTCAATCGTACGCGGCCGCACGACTGGCCGCCCAATGGAAATGAACGGTTCTAACTGAGCTGTTCTAAGATACACACGGTTAACGTCGGGGCATGCAGTGGTCTAAACGGTCCGACGATTGGCCGTTCAATGGACTGAACGGACCCCTAGACGGTCCCACGACTGGCCGTTCAATTGACCGAACAGACCCATATTGGGCCGTGCCATCTACGCCGCCCTACTGTTTAAAGGTCATACGCGGTCGAGGGTCGGCCGCTCTAGTCTATGAACGGTCTCACTAAGTACCGTTCAAAGGGTTAAAACGGTCTAGACGACGACCGTGAATTCAGAACGGTCACTGATAGGACCGTTTCATTACCGGGAAATCGAGAACGGGGTAAACCCCTTGGAATCCCCTCTCGGTCGATCCAAATCGACGGGAAAACCAATTCTAACCTGTAACCTCCCTTGCCACAACCCATCTACAACTTCCAAACCATCAAAAACATAAAGACAATGGCCATGCAATAATTTTTCACAAATTAAAACACAAATGCAATGTTCATGATTTTTGCTCCAAAATCTAGGAAAACATAGTACGATGGGCATGCATGTGGTACAGGCGTGCTCCTAAGGCGACGAGGAATCCATCCCCCTACCTATTTCGCGATGAAACCACCGTTACGACGCCGAACGGGACGAGGGCAACCGCGCCTTCCTTCGCTCGCACACGCCTCCATGCTCCGCGGTTCGCCCCAATGTTGGCATCAACGCACTCCACGCGTTGCGAGCTTTCCAACAGTACCTCCCACATCTCCTATAGTGGCCCGGTCAGGCCGCGCCCCGAGAGAGAGGGAGAGAGAGGAAATGAGAGAGAGAGGGGTCGACCGATTTGGGTAAATTTTTTTTTTGTTATATTATTTTTTTTTATTTTTGACCTCAAATGACATTTTAACCCCCAAAGAAGCAAAATTATGTACATGCCCATTAAATTTCTAAAAACCTTTAACTAAATGTGTTAAATGCATAGAAAAAGCCCATTAAACCCATTAAAATTCCTAAATTCATGGTTAAAAATACATTTTAATACCGGTAAAGATCTGTTAAAGAACGGGTCTTACATAGATGGCCTCATTGATGCAGGCTACATGGGTAGTGACGTCACTTGGACTAACTTGTGGATGGGGAACAACTATGTGCGTGCCCGCCTGGACCGGGTATTTCACAACTTGTCGTGGGCTGATCTAAACCTACAACTCTCTGTCACCCATCTCCTGGGACAGCCTTCTGACCATGCTCCCCTTCTCTTGGCCCTGAGACTGCCAAGCAGGCCTCCCACTCAGTTCGTGTTTCAACAAATGTGGTTGTCGGACCCCTCCTTTCTTCAGATGGTTCATCAGGCATAGGAGTCCTTTGACAGCTCTCACCCCAACCCCTGCTATTTGCTGTAGCAGAAACTAAGGGCCCTCAAACTCACCCTCCGGACTTGGAACAAGGATGTTTTCGGGGACCTTTCCCTCAACATCCAGTCCATAGAAAGGTAGGTTCTTGCAGCGGAACAACAGTTTGACAGCAGCCCCATGGAGGCCAACAAAATTAATCTGAATGTGGCTCAAGCTGAGCTGCGTCGTTTCTTGCACTGTAAGGAGATGTTCTGGAGTCAGAAGGCTAGGGTCAACTGGCTTAAGTATGGGGACATGAACACAAAATTCTACCACATGTAGGCCAAGCAGAAATGGGCACACTCCGTCATCTAGTGTCTTCGCGTGCCAGATGGCACTTGGTGTGAAGATGAGGCTACTCTGAAACTCCTGGCCTCTGATTTTTTCTGCAAACAATTCACGTCTGAGGCCCATACTGTTAATGAGGCCCTGCTGCATGTGATCCCAAAACTCATCGCCATGGAGGACAATTCTGCCCTCACGCAGATCCCCTCGCATGAATGCATAAAGGCGGCAGTCCTCTCACTTGCAAAGGATGGTGCACTTGGGCCGGATGGCTTCACTAGACATTTCTTTGTCTTGTGCTAGGACATTATTGCCAAAGACGAGGTTGCAGCTTGTTGATAAACTATCTACCCCACCCCCTAACTATGCATGTATCATATGAGCATGAACAAGCATGGAAGATAATGAACAAAGGGCGATGAATAGATGAGAAAGACATGCCGTGATCGCCACCTAGGGTTAACAATGCCAAGAGATGAAGAGATGAAGGGACGACACCGTGTACCTTGGAAAAAGAAGAAGACTTGATCGCGCTTGACAACGGGGTGCGGGGAACTTGTGGGATCAACCTCCTCTCCTTTCAGCCGGCTAGAGGAAGAGGGCCTCACGTCCAATCATGCTCTCCTGCAAGACAAAGATCAGCACAAAGATAAAAATCCATTAGAAACTATGAGTGTAGTATCAATCCCGCAGGGACAAAATAAGGGTAGAAATTGAGGGAGAATGCACCGGGGGGAGGTTTTTAACCCCTGTGGAAGGGTGCAAAAGATAGGTGTGTGTGTTGTGATGAGAATGAAGCAAAGATATGAGAAAATCACGCAGCACAACTGTAGGAAACGTGCATGCAATATGGAGAAAAACACATGTGTAGCAGAAAAATAGAGATTTGTGATGAAACTGAGAGTTGGGAGGACTAGAACTAAGAGAAGAGATGATGAAAAGAAGCCCTTGAGCGTGGAAATCGAAGATAATACTTCCCTCTTCAGGCCAGAGTGGAACAGAAGGTAGATAATGCAGCATCACTTCGCCCCGAACCGAGAAAGAGTCCCCCTTCACGACCTGCGAACTTAGGTGCTTAAATAGGAGCAGAAAACTTCTAGAGATAGATCTGAGATAAACACCCAATTTCAGGGATTTAGATGCATAAACCTCAAGATAATAGTGGTGAGAGGAGTCCCAGATCAATGGAAACTGAGGTGGAGGCTTATCTCCCTCGAAAATGGATAAAACAAGGGTTCCAAAGAGTCCCACGGTGAAGAAATCGGAGTTCAGGAAGTTTAGGACTCTCTGTTTGGCAAACGGTCTATCGCACGGCTGTTTCTTGATAAAAACGGTCTAGGAAGGACTGCAAGGGGATGGCAAACGGTCTAGGGGGTGACCGCAAGGCTTCAGGGGTGAAACAGGGCGATTTTGAAAAGGTTTGGGGAAAATGGTCTAGTGAATGGCCGTTTCTTATGTCCTAGCGGTCTAGCAAATGATCGCTAGGCTGATGTAGGAAAAGTTTTGGGCAGACTTTGCGTGACTTTAGAAATCAGAGCATATCTCGAAAATGGTGCAGAACTAGCGAAAGTGGTAGAAGAAAAAATTGTAGATAACAAAAAGATGAACATCTTTGATGAAGATAGAAAGATGAGAAAACGATCAGAAGAGGTATAAAAACGGGCGAGAACAGAGAGAAGAAATTTTGGGACGCAGGTGAACATCACAGCCTTCTAGAAAAATGTGAATAACTTGAAATTGATACAGAACTGGCCAATGGCGTAGAGGAAGAAATTTTAGAGCTTTAAAAGACGAACAACTTTGATGAAGAGCATATAATGAATATGGGACCAGAAAAGGATGAAAAATGGCCATTTTTAAGACTACGCAATGAAAGTAGCCGAATGCTTTGAATGAAAGTCAACCTAAATGGGTCGTAAGTCAACTTGGAAGGCCAGAAGTTGATAAAATAAGCACCAGGGCTCTAAGAAATCATGATACCCAAACTCCAAAGGCTAGGGAACAATGAAATGTGCTCGAAATCCGTCCAAGGAAGGCTCCAAAATAATGGGAAATTCGGGACATCAAAAATGATGAATAAGAGAAATGACGTAACTTACGGGCCGAAAATATGTGTCAACAGATGCCCCTCCTTGATGTCCGCTTTGCAAGAGAACAAGCGAAAGTGACGCGGAGGTGGAATGGAAAGGAGATGGAGCGAAAGTGACAGCGACATGAAATGGAGATGAAGCAGAGATGAAGCAGAGAGAACTGAAAAGTGGGCATCAAGGCAA
Source organism: Amorphophallus konjac (assembly GCA_022559845.1). Lineage (NCBI taxonomy): Eukaryota > Viridiplantae > Streptophyta > Magnoliopsida > Alismatales > Araceae > Amorphophallus > Amorphophallus konjac. The sequence goes on along the minus strand of CM040124.1, from coordinate 299,393,844 downwards.
AAGACACCCGTCACAACCAACAAACGATAGGAATTCTCCCGAAAACGCCGAACTAACCATGATGAATGATTGACGCGAATAAGACATGTCTGGAAAGACTAAACTAAGGGAGAAAAGGAAACACGACCAACCTCATCGGGGACACAATCCACGGACAATGAGGGGATCGGAAAGAACACAACGTAAGAGCTGGAAAAGGAAAGACAAAACTGAGGTAAAATCCAGACAGGAATCACGCTGGCCAACCAGACAAAGCGGGAAGATCAGAGAAGATGTTCAAATTCAGAGTGGAATGAAAATACCCGAGAGAACTATAGTGCAATTAACCATTACTGAGAAGAAACCTTGAGAGGATCACGAGACGTGAATGCTCAAAATGACATGATGCATGCTGGATTAAAATAAAGAAATCATCAAAACGAATGCAAAGAAAGCAAAAATAGAAAGTACTCAAGGATACTATTGCTAGACCAAGCCAGATGGGGTCAAGAGTCTTCTTGCAACCACGACGTGCGAGACAGAGTCCATCGTCCCCCATCCGACTCAAACTAACGGCCTATCCAACGATTAACCGTATGCTCTTAGATCATCATCGTTTTTGTTAAAGGGGAACATCAGATCCCAGAACACACGACAAACCAGCCGATCCTTGAGAGGCTATAATAATGTAGATACCATATAGTAATGCAATAGAGAGAAGGGATAGAGAGCCACACCTGACTTACCTACCAAGCGAAATGGTATTTTTTTAGATTTTTTGATTTTTAAATTTTTATGAGATTTTGAAATAAGACAACCAACAAACATGAACAAACAAATATGAATATAACGTAACGAACAAATGAACGAATGACACCATAACACAACGTAACGATCAAACGAATGGAAAACAATACAACAAGACAAACAAGCACATATGCAATGGCATGAACAAACCACATGTATGCATGATGAACATGGTGGGACAAGATAACAACGCGGTGGGACAACACACGGTTGGGACAAGAATATGAGGGATGACCACACGGTTGGGACAACACACGGGACATAGAGAGACGACTAACAACATATGCAAGACAACTAACAACACGCGGTGAGGGACAAAACAACATGCGTGGGATGACACGGAGGGACATAAACATGTGACAAGGACACGGCGGGATAAAAGACATGACAAATACGCCCTTCAATCAAAGCCCAAGATCAGATGAAGCAGAACCGCCAAGTTCATAATCGTGAGGCAAAGCCCTCTCATGGAGATATGATGAAGTGAGGTAATTAAAAGTTGAGAAGGACGTAAGCTTCAACAAATCGAGAGATATAGATTGAAGAAGAGAGAACAGATCAGAAGTCGTGAACAAGAGGCAAAATGAGAGAGAGAGCAAGAAAACTTGAAGCACCTGCAACCTGCACACTTAGCAAACAGATTACGTATCTGCCCTTAAAATAAATGTAAATGCATGAAAAAGAAAACAAAAGACACATTTTTTTTGTATTTTTGGATTTTGTGAATTTTGAACAATATTTGATGTTTTTGAATTTCTGAAATATTTGATTTTTTTAGAATATATCTGATTTTTTTTTTAGAATTTTGAAGTCTTTGATTTTTTTGAAATTTTGAAGTATTTGATTTTTTTTGGAATTTTGACAATATTTGATTTTTTTAGAATTTTGAAGTATTTAATTTTTTTAGATTTTGACATAGCAATCCACAGCACCCAAGGATGAGCTCGAACTACTGGCCAGGGATCATCGTTCCTACCCCTCTCATTAAAGGCTTCTCTTAAGTAGGGCGTGCATTTGAGGGTGGCTCACCACAACCAACCACCTCTAAAGAACGGTGCCCCTACTAAGGCCATACCCGGGATACAACCCAGCCTAAGTGGGAGAAGCAAAAGAAAATTGGAGACACGCTTTATACATGATGGGAAACATCAGGACTCGAATTCCTTCCAGGGCACTATCCCTCAAAGATACAGTCTGTTGCGTCGGGGCTTTGTGTCTTTGATTTTCGGACCCATATTTATTAGGCATGCGTGCGATCGGACTCATGACATCCCGCGGGGAACTGTACTGCCACTCTTGCCATGCCTTTGTGATGGAGCTGGTGCGATGGATTCATAGGGGGGGTGAATGAAACCCTCTTCAGAATTGCCCAATCAAAAACTGTAACTAGACACAATGCGGAATTAAGACTAGTTAAACTATACAAGATAAGAAGGACAATGATTCTCTTGACCAAACAGTTGAGCTGTAAGAGTGCAGACTCCTAAGCAAACTTACGGTATTAACTGAACCCAATCAAGCAAACGAATGCAACTTAGACGCTCAGATGACTTGAGTGGATTTGACACTCTCCAGAACCAATATCAAGTGAACAAGATAAAACTAAATTTCTCGCTAGACAAACGATTCAGATCGAACCTAAGCATACATCTAGCGGATCAGAATAGACACTCAAACCATGATGGACAATAAAGTTTTTAAGTGGTTCGGTCCTCCAGACCTACGTCCACCCCACACTCAACCCGAGTGTGGATTCCTGCTGACTCACAGCTTGAGCGGCTGGGCCTCACAGCTTGCCTACAAACAGCTGAACATCACAGCTTACTTCCGCTGGGCAATACAGCTTAGCCATCCGCTGCCTAACAACTTGATCCGCTGGGCAATACAGCTTAGCCGACCAGAGGAATCCTCCTCTGCAACTGCTGAGCAACATAGCTTGCTCCGCTGACGAACAGCTTGAAATAAGGTTCAAAAGAAAACAAAAGATAGGAGAACACAACAACTGAAAGCTGTAAACGATAGCAACACAGATGTGGCTCCCATGGAGCTGACTGGATTGGATTTGATCCAGATTCCAGTAGAGATAAATCTTCAGCTAGGGCTTTACTTCCTCTCCTCGAGCTCTCTATCTCTCTCTTTCTTTCTTCCTCTTCTTCTGCTTCTTTTCCCTCTCTACTGCTCTCTCTTTTCTTCCCTTGTTCTCACAAACTCTCTTTTCCTTCTGCTCTGCTCTCTCTTTTCTCTTCTCCTCTCTGGATCGTGCTGGCTCTTTCTGCTTCTACTCTTTCTGAGTATTTTCACGATCATCACCCTTCACGATCAGACTTCTCCAGATCGAGAAGTCTTCCTTTTATAGCAGCAGCAGATAGGTGGGCATGTGTCTTCCACGAATTCCCGCCTTAGTGCCTTGACCACGTGGAAGCATTTCAGCTTGCTACTTTACACGTGTCACGATCCTGGCACATCCTCCATTCTTGGATCACGTGCCCTTCTTAAATTCTTCGAGCAGAGATCCTGCCAAGGTCAGACTTATTATCCGCTTGAATCAGTCTGAAGACAATAGAAAGATGCATCGAGTTAGTTCAAGATTTAAACTAAGTGTGCACAGACTTGATGCATATAATGCGGTATGCATATGGGAAAGTATGCACAATGAAAAGGGGTGCACAGACTTCCTATATACATATGAGGGACTAAAAGCATGTACTGACTTGGTCAACAAATGTGTGAGCTTTGTATGCAACAATCATAGCTATGCACAGACTTAACTATGTATAAGTATATGAAACGCACATTGGGACGGACAACTCAAGCACAGACATGCCACCGAGATGTGTACAGACCTTGTGTGCAAGATGCACACATGCACAGACTTAATCGCGTGCAGCAACAAAAGTTGCATTGACTTAAGTTATGCATGCAGAGACTTAACTGAAAAGGTGCACTGACTTTCTATATATGAGAGGCAGAACACGCACCGACTTTACATGAATCGAAAGGAAAACATGCACTGACTATACCTAAGTGTGCTACAGTGCATTGCATCAACTATGTTTCTTGAACATGCATGTGCCTAGATATGCACTGACTTGGAGGTATGTTGCAAGACAAAACTTGCACCGACTCTAAGTGTGCTAGGACGTATATGCTCAAGGCAAGGTTTGCACCGACCTGAGCAATAGCAAAATGCATCAACTTGTGCTTGCAGCAAGAAGCTGCACCAACTTAGACTAACACCAAATGTGCACTGACCCTTACATGGACAAAAGATGCACCGACTTATCACGGGCCAGAACCTGCACCGAGTATGTATGCCTTAGACACAATTAAGACGCTGAGTGAGACACAAAAGTTGCACTGACCCTTCATGCTTTAACCACAAGTAGAAACGCTAAGTGAGATGCAGACATGCACCAACTTGGCATGAGCGAAAGGAAGAATATGCAACGACTTATGGCCACCATGAAACACAATTATGATATGTACAGGCCTAGACAATTAACCCTGCACTGACTTAAGCAATGCACTGACTCGGTAGCGTGCTGCAATAGAGGTTGTATCGACTTTATGTTTGCATGTAGGAGCTTAACAATAGGAGAGCAACATATGCACGGACTTAGCTTGTTCAGGATGAAAGTATGCACCAAGAGGACATGCAGCCTAGGCAAAACTCTATACTGACTTAACCTGTGCATGGGCATTAATCAGAACAATGCACTCAAAACATCATTTCATCATCGATGCACAAGGGGCCTGCACCTAACACACTCCCCATAGCAGTTAGCATAGATCATCATCATTCTTATGTGGTGACTCATTGAGTTGGTATCATCAAAACAACAACACACTGATAGGATCGGTGCGATGGATACAGAGAGGGGGGGGGGGGTGAATGTATCCCTCTTCAAAAATGCCCAGATTAAAACCAATCAGAGACAATTAGTTAGAAATCAACTGAACTGCTCTCTTTTCACAACTGTGGACAGAGAAGCTCAGACTCACAAATGAGTTCTAATTCTTCTGAGCGAAAGAACAAACACTTCATAATCATATAAGCTCCCAAGGAAATCACAACAAATCAACCATGCATAACCTGTGAAGGGGAGATAGAAGACAAGGAGCAAACGCACAAGCCAAACCACGGCACAAATAATTTTTTAGGTGGTTCGGTCCACAGACCTACATCCACCCCTCACTCCAAACCGGAGTGAGGCATCCACTAGCTAACGCTAGAACCGTAGACTCAGTCTGCAACAGGTGCTGCCTAATAGCTTGACCAGGGGAACAACCACCCCACTTCCTCCAAACCGGAGGGAACCACTAGTGACACACAGTCACTAGCAAACCAGAGACTAACGCCTCTCTTCCTCCAAACCGGAGGGGAACCACCAGTGACACCCAGTCACTGGCAACCAGAGACCGAAGTCTCTCTTCCTCCAGACCAGGAGGGAACCCACAAGTAGCAACTACTACCTGCAAACCCGGAGTCAGAGACTCCCTTCCTCTGAAACCCAGAGGGATACACTAGTGACAGCCCATCACTAGCAGATCGGAGAACAGATCTCCCTTCCTCTGAAACCCAGAGGGAAACCCGATCCCAAACAAGGGAATCAGAAGAAAACAAGCCAAGGAAGTGTAAAGTAAAAGCAAGAAATGAAAATACAACAATCAGAAAGCTGGAAATGCAATGCAAAATGTAGCTCTCGCAGGAGCAAGTCTGGCTTGGATTTGATCCAAATGAAAGTGAACAGATCTTCTGATGAATCCTCTTTCTTCTTCTTCACGAACCCTCTCTCTATCTCTCTTTCTCTTTTTCTTCTTCTTCACGAGCTCTCAGTCTATCTTCACTCTTCTTCTTTTTCTTCCTATTCTCTCTGCTCTTCTTTTCTTTTCTTCTTCTACAACTTCTTTCTTCTTCTTCTTCTTCTTCTTCTTCTGCTCTCTGCCTCTCTGTTGCTCTCTTCTTCTATCACTATCTCGATCCGTCTTCTCCTGAGGAAGAAGCTACATATATATAGCAGCAGCTAGGGCGTGTGTAGGGCTTGTGCCCTCTTTGTCCAGAGTACACCTCGGGATCACGTGCCAGGTGCCAACCTCGGATCACGTGCCCAAACATTTTCTTCTCGAAGGATGTACCTGTCAAGCAGTCATAAGAAGATATTAGAGGGATGTACAGAGTTGGTTCAGGGAATGTGTAGACTTCGTATGCATTGAAAGGATTGTACAGACTTTGTCTTGAAGGATGCATATGCATATAGGAAAGTATGTACAACGAATATGAATGCACAGTTATGACATCAAGACGTGTGCAGACTCTGCGAGCAGTGTGCAAGCAATGTGCAGACTTGCTAAACTACAGCACAAAACACATCAACAGAGAATGTATAGACTCTGCGTGCGTGCATGCTAAGGACGATGTACAGACTTTATGAAGGCAACGCTAAAGCATGTACAGACTTGACCGATGAATGTTCAGACATTAAGTGCTTGTGTATGCATGAAACAACCGAATGTATAGACATGAAACAAGGGAGTGTATAGACTCGATGTTTACGTGCATGAGAAACCAATGTACAGACTTGCTGTGCCTGCAGTAGACGACACCAGTGTATAGACTTGCTAAGCTTTCGCTAAGTCTGTATAGACTTGATCATGTAGACGACGACACCAGTGTACAGACTTGAATGCTCAAAGCACACGATGTATAGACTTTGAAGCATGTGAACACGGAGCTGTACAGACTTATGTATGCATGGATGCACTGACTTAGCCACGAGCCAAGTGGCGATGTATAGACTTCTGTTATGCACCCAGACAATGTATAGACTTGCACATAGAGATGCTGCAGAGACGATGCATGCACAGACTTGGTCTTACAATGTATAGACTTGAAAGACGATGCATGAGACGATGCATTGTATAGACTTAGCGATGCAATGTTCACACTCACTTAGACGCTGAGTGAGACGCTGGACAATGTACAGACTTTACAGTGAAGAATGTATAGACTTGATAAAGCTTCAAAGCAACCATGTGCAGACTTTAAAGTGAAGAATGTATAGACTTGGTGAATGCGGGGGACGTTGTACAGACTTGCCAGAGTATGGACTTGGTGAGCATGCAGCACCCAATGTACAGACTTAGTCATGCGTGCACAATGGCTTGCAACGAACAATGTACTGACTATGCCATGCTCACAGTTAATGCATGTACAGACTTGTATGAAGAATAGGCTGTACAGACTTCAGACTCAGCTGCGAACTGAGCTAAAGAATGTATAGACTTGCTCAACTATCAGCTAATGGATGTACAGACTTAATGAGATGATGCATGCATGCACAATGAAGTGTGTACAAACTTCATGTGTGTGCTGAATAAACAATGTATAGACTTTAAGTGCAATGTAAAGACTGTACTGACTTCGTGTGTGTGCTGAACAAACAATGTATAGACTTCAAAGTATGTGCAATGCAAAGGCTGTACAAACTTCAATGTAAAGACTTTGCATGCAAGACACTATATATGGATGAACGATGCAATAAGACTCTGTACAGACTTGGCCAAAGTATAGACTTAGCAGTATAGCATGAGACGCTAAGTGAGACGTGAAATGCATTGGCTTTGGCTGTATAGACTTTGATGCCCAAATGCAATGTATGGACTTGCGTGAATGCAACAACAATGTATAGACTTTATGTGTGCAGAATGCAATGTGCAGGACTTCCACAAGCAGACTTTATGATCTGACAGAATGACTGAACATATGAATGCTTTATGATCTGACAAAATGTTAATGACTGAACATCACATGGTGACTCACAGTGTTTGACTCACATCAAAACTAATCATCAAAATCACAGGGGCACAACAATCTCCCCCTTTTTGATGATGGCAACACTGTGAGTCATTCTGATGACTTCAAACTATTCTCCCCCTTTGACTTCATCAAAAAAAGAAAATAGTTTGAGAAGGAAGTTCAAACATAATTATGACTCAGCCAATTTCTCCCCCTTGTTATTATCAAGATGAACCCTGGAGAGGTATGAATGCAGAGATGCAGATGCAACAATAAATGCAAGAACTCCCCTAAATGTATGAATGCAAGCACACAATTCTCGCCCTTTAAGAATTTTTATGCAGCATGATTCATATGACAAGGAAGCTCCCCCTGAATAAATGGAGTCTTATGAGATGGATGAGAAGGAGACCACAGTGGCAATCAAGGATAAATTCTGGTCATGATGAATCAAGGACAGTGAGGAAAAGAATTTCAACTAAGCTCCAAACATAAGGAATTCAACAAGATTTTCAAGGAGATACCAATCTCATAAATCCAAAACATAATTTTTCAAAGTCTTCCATTATAAGGGCTTATGAATGAACTTTATTGATCAGCATGGTTTAAACATGATGTATGCAAAGTTTATCAATAAAATTTTGTATTTATATCTAAAATCACGGTTTAATAAAAATGAACCAAGCCCTCATATTTATATCTTGATTAACTTCCCTTTCTCTTACACAATCAAATTTTTTGACTTCTTTCGGAATTACATTCACTAGTATTGAGATCAAGCAATTATGAAGTCATGTGATTTTTTCTTGGGTTATAGCAATTTGATTTTTGCATCAATATTCAAATATTGCAATTTGTTCAACAAATTTTCATGCTACAAATTTTATGAGCACTCTAGTTCAGTGCACACCTTGTAACTAGAGGATATACGTTGATCAGACGCCAATATCCCTAAGCACTTAGTGTAACTAACAGTCATGCTTTATATTAACAGAGTTAACATTTACACCTCATGACATACCTCAACTCATTTCTTTGATGAGTGAGATGTATTTCTCAGTGTGCATGCCATTGCTCTGCCAGATTATCAATCATTCTTAAGCAGAGTTAACTATGGCACCTCATGACACAGTCCTTTAGACATGATTTCTCAGTGACCAAAGTCATTGCTCTGACAAATATTTACCCTTTAGACATTTCAGAAAGCTCATTTGCTTCAAATCAATATTAATTTCATGTACTTAACCAAATAAAGCCATGTATTCAATAGTGCAGATTTCAGAAGTTTTTACAAGACACAGCATGAAACAGTTGGTTAAAGTTTATTAAACATGATTCAGATATTTTTAAGAGATTTAAAGACAAACTCAATGGATACATTAAACTTAAACCACCTGAGTTATTTCAGACATTCATAAAATCGTATAATAGAAGATTCCTAGTTCAAGTGTTTTCAGATTTATGATCTAGACAAGCCCCATTGAAATCTTCATGAATGACTGATAGAAGAAATCCAGCAAAAATATGTGATTTTGAAGCCCAAAGTTTTCTGATGTGATCAAGGTTTATCAATAGAATCAATAAAGAGGATATGCACACCAAGCGAGATAACATGAGGTTAGGCATGTTTCAGGATCTTCAAGGTTACTATGCAATGAATTCTGAGATAAGTGTATGCATTTGACAACCTGCATGCAATGCATTGACTCCTCCTGACTAAATGCATTGAAGTCCAGACACGACAATATGAATTAGAGAGCTTCGGTTAACTAGACAAAGGCATTTTGGTCCCTCTATCTATATGCACAGAAAAACACTTGTTTTTGAATTTTCCAAAATAAATCCAGTGCAGTTAACTATATGCATGCATATGTAGTGACAACTTCTAAAGCACAATGCATGGACACAATTATGGTGCAGAGGCAACACACTCCCCCTGCCTAAATCTAATGAATCATCAATTTGGACTTTTCAAAATGGTTCAAATGTGATCAACACAAGTATGCAAAAGCACTGACTCCTTTTAGCAGATGCAATGATTTATCCCTTTTTTGGATTTTTCAAATTAGATGATATGCAATGCAATTAACTATATGTATGCAAAACCATGCAATGTTTGCCATGAAGACTGAACATATGATTTTGTGACTTATGCTCATTCAGACTGCCCTACTAAGCAATATGACCCATGGTACTAGGCGGAGAACTTGGTCTGAAAGATCACTTCACACATAGTAAGAACCTCCAGACAGACTTCACCTGCCTTTTGGTAGCTTACCATTTGATATACCATAGTGGTCATGCATGATATCATATACAGGCTTCAAATTCAGTCTATTCAGATTTTCAGAAATGCAAGTTCATTCTCATTCTAATATCTAAACAGACAATTCAGTATGAGCATTGAGAGACATGAATACTCATAGTGTGCAAAGGATGAAAAATATGCATGAACACATCAAACAAGATATGCAATGAATTTCAGAACAGGAAATGCAGAGAATTTACATGAAAAGTTCAGAAAGGGGTTTTCTTTTGAGTGCCTTGACTTATTTACCCCTCTTATTTTCTCAGTCCCAAGGCACACCTGCAAAACAATGTTCACTTTGCACAAACAGGTACCTAAGAGGTCTTGGGTCCTGAATTAACAGCGACACCTTTGGTAGGTGTTCTAAACAATTTTTTTACATGAAGGTCATCAGATCTCATCAAGTAGCAATTATTCATTGAATGACCAAATGTACCACAATAATAGCAAGATGCAGCAGATTTTGTGTTCTTGATGTGCACATTAGTATAATCATGAAACCTATGTGCACGTGAATGAAATTCTCTGATGTTTACATGAACATTTCTTCTTCCATTTTTAGTTTGCCAACAATCTCTAGCTCTGTGGCCTAACTTACCACACTCAAGACATGCAAGAGTTTTCCTTCCAAAAACAAATCCATTTCTACCAGAAGTGTTTCTATTGACAGGGAATTTACCAGATTTATAGTTAAACTTCCTTCCCTGAGCATGCCAACATTGGGCTGCAATGTGGCCCATCTTGCCACAGTGAAAGCATGAATTAGAATTTCTCCCACCGGCATTCAGCCAACATTCAAATCTCTTATGACCCAATTTTCTACAATTAAAGCATGTCATATGCTGGTTTATTGAATCAAACTTGTTCTTGTTAACAGCATGACTGTTTGCATAAAATTTAGCATGATATGAATGTGATTTTTTTCTTATCATTAACAAACCAACATTGTGTAATCTTGTGTCCTAACTTACCACAATGAAAACATTCAATTCCTTTTTTCTGAAATGAAGGATTTTTATCATGATATTTTCTAGCACTCAGATCATCCTTTTCCATCAACCTACATTCATGCATTAGATGTCCAAGTTTATGACAATAGTGGCATGACATTTTCCTTTTGTGTGCCTGTGTGTGTGTGTTTAGGTTATGTGTCACATGCACAGCATCAACATGATTGTTTCTTTGCTTGTTCTTCACATGAACATACCTTTTCACTTTTTCAGCTTGTTTCTGAAGGTCATTTTGTTTCTATTTTTTCTGAACAATGGGGTGTTTCACTTGTGAAGTGGTGGCTACACTAGGAGCTTTGACATTGATTGTAACACCATTTGATTCTTTTACAAAGGATGTCATTAGTTTATTTTCAAATGATTTCTTATTAATTGGCTTGTAGCCGATCCCTTCTTTTTGAGTATTCACCTTAACTCCTAGCAGCCTGTCCAGATTTTCTTGTCCATCAACAAACTTTGACAGAGAGTTCCTCAAGTCTTGGATTTCATATTCTAGAGAGGCAATGTGTAACTCATAACTGGCAATCTCTTGCTCACTGTAATTCACACATTCACTTAGCACCTTGTTAGCAGTTTTATATTTCTCAACTTCCTGTTCCAGATTGCTCAGTTTATCAGACTCTTCTATGTGAACAGACTTTCCTCTTTCTAATGCTAGAAGTTTTTCAGACATCGAAGAGTTCAGCAGTTTTAACTTCTCATTTTCTTCCTTAAGCTTATTATTTTGAATTAACTCATTTATTAGAGTCGGATCTTCTGAGTTAACCTGGCTTTCTCTCCCAGCTTCAAACTCCTTCAATTCTTTTGGCTGTTTTTAAAGATTTTTCTGCAATTCCATATTTACAGATTTTATGGCATTAAATTTTTCAGCAAACAAATTCTTCTCTTACTCAAGTTTTCTGAATTTTTCTTCATGGTCAGTAATCTCATTTGCAAGTTCTTGATTTTCAATTTTCAACAACCCAATTTGGTCTTTAAGCATTTGAACATCAGAAAAGTACGCATCATGAGATTGTTTCAACTCTAGACATTTTTCACAAGAAGAACTTGAACTTTCTAACCCAGTACCCTTTTTTAATTTTTTATACTGTTTTCTTAACCTCTCATGTGACTCTAATAATTCAGCATATGAATTCTCCCAATCATCTAAAGTATAGTTCTCAAAAGGGTTTACCTCCTCATCATTATCATCTTCATTCTGATTGCTGCCTTGATTGCTGCCACTTTGATTACTTCTGTTAGCCATCATGCAGCTGTCCTCATTTAACCTATGAGCTAGCTTCAGCACATCCAGAATGTCCTTAGCAGACCTGCAATCACGAAGGCAAGAATGTAAGGCTTTGTCAGTAGCTGCTTTCATCAGATTCAAAGCTTTCTGATTTTCTCCATCCTTTGATCTGTGACTGTCGGTCCATTTGGACACTTTCTTTGGTAAACTGTGAGGACCATGTGAAATTAACTTCCACAGATCAGGATTAACTGATATAACATACTTGTGCAGACTGACAAACCACACATTAAAATTAGAGCCGTTGAAAACCGGTGGATCACCCATGGAAACAGATCAGATTAATGCAACATGAATAATGATGCACCAAAAGTGAGATAGCACAGAAGACTGCAGGACCGGATCTGCAGGTCGCTGGACCTTCTATGTAGAAACCTGCTCTGATACCAAATGATAGGATCGGTGCGATGGATACAGAGGGGGGGTGAATGTATCCCTCTTCAAAAATGCCCAGATTAAAACCAATCAGAGACAATTAGTTAGAAATCAACTGAACTGCTCTCTTATCACAACCGTGGATAGAGAAGCTCAGACTCACAAATGAGTTCTAATTCTTCTGAGCGAAAGAACAAACACTTCACAATCATATAAGCTCCCAAGGAAATCACAACAAATCAACCATGCATAACCTGTGAAGGGGAGATAGAAGACAAGGAGCAAACGCACAAGCCAAACCACGGCACAGATAATTTTTTAGGTGGTTCGGTCCACAGACCTACATCCACCCCTCACTCCAAACCGGAGTGAGGCATCCACTAGCTAACGCTAGAACCGCAGACTTAGTCTGCAACAGGTGCTGCCTAACAGCTTGACCAGGGGAACAACCTCCCCTCTTCCTCCAAACCGGAGGGAACCACTAGTGACACACAGTCACTAGCAAACCAGAGACTAACGCCTCTCTTCCTCCAAACCGGAGGGGAACCACCAGTGACACCCAGTCACTGGTAACCAGAGACCGAAGTCTCTCTTCCTCCAGAGCAGGAGGGAACCCACAAGTAGCAACTACTACCTGCAAACCCGGAGTCAGAGACTCCCTTCCTCTGAAACCCAGAGGGAAACACTAGTGACAGCCCGTCACTAGCAAACTGGAGAACAGATCTCCCTTTCTCTGAAACCCAGAGGGAAATCCGATCCCAAACAAGGGAATCGGAAGAGAACAAGCCAAGGAAGTGTAAAGTAAAAACAAGAAAAAAAAATACAGCAATCAAAAAGTTGGAAACGCAATGCAAAATGTAGCTCTCGCAAGAGCAAGTTTGGCTTGGATTTGATCCAAATGCCAGTGAACAGATCTTCTGATGAATCCTCTTTCTTCTTCTTCACGAACCCTCTCTCTATCTCTCTTTCTCTTTTTCTTCTTCTTCACGAGCTCTCAGTCTATCTTCACTCTTCTTCTTTTTCTTCCTATTCTCTCTGCTCTTCTTTTCTTTTCTTCTTCTGCAACTTCTTTCTTCTTCTTCTTCTTCTGTTCTCTGCCTCTCTGCTGCTCTCTTCTTCTATAACTCTCTGCTGCTCTCTCCTTCTTTCTCGATCAGTCTTCTTCTGATGGAAGAAGCTCCATATTTATACCAGCAGCAGCTAGGGCGTGTGCAGGGCTTGTGCCCTCTTTGTCCTCGGATCACGTGCCAGGTGCCAACCTCAGATCACGTGCCCAGACATCTTTCTTCTCGAAGGATGTACCTGTCAAGCAGTCATAAGAAGATATTAGAGGGATGTACAGAGTTGGTTCAGGGAATGTGTAGACTTCGTATGCATTGAAAGATTGTACAGACTTTGTCTTGAAGGATGCATATGCATATAGGAAAGTATGTACAACGAATATGAATGCACAGTTATGACATCAAGACGTGTGCAGTCTCTACGAGCAGTGTGCAAGCAATGTGCAGACTTGCTAAACTACAGCACAAAACACATCAGCAGAGAATGTATAGACTCTGCGTGCGTGCATGCTAAGGACGATGTACAGACTTTATGAAGGCAACGCTAAAGCATGTACAGACTTGACCGATGAATGTTCAGACATTAAGTGCTTGTGTATGCATGAAACAACCGAATGTATAGACATGAAATAAGGGAGTGTATAGACTTGATGTTTACGTGCATGAGAAACCAATGTACAGACTTGCTGTGCCTGCAGCAGACGACACCAGTGTACAGACTTGCTAAGCTTTCGCTAAGTCTGTATAGACTTGATCATGCAGACGATGACACCAGTGTACAGACTTGAATGCTCGAAGCACACGATGTATAGACTTTGAAGCATGTGAACATGACGCTGTACAAACTTATGTATGCATGGATGCACTGACTAAGACACGAGCCAAGTGGCGATGTATAGACTTGTGTTATGCACCCAGACAATGTATAGACTTGCACATAGAGACGCTGCAGAGACGATGCATGCACATACTTGGTCTTACAATGTATAGACTTGAAAGATGATGCATGAGACGATGCATTGTATAGACTTAGCGATGCAATGTTCACACTCACTTAGACGCTGAGTGAGACGCTGGACAATGTACAGACTTTACAGTGAAGAATGTATAGACTTGATAAAGCTTCAAAGCAACCATGTGCAGACTTTAAAGTGAAGAATGTATAGACTTGGTGAATGCGGGGGACGTTGTACAGACTTGCCAGAGTATGGACTTGGTGAGCATGCAGCACCCAATGTACAGACTTAGTCATGCGTGCACAATGGCTTGCAACGAACAATGTACTGACTATGCCATGCTCACAGTTAATGCATGTACAGACTTGTATGAAGAACATGCTGTATAGACTTCAGACTCAGTTGCGAACTGAGCTAAAGAATTTATAGACTTGCTTAGCTATCAGATAATGGATGTACAGACTTAATGAGATGATGCATGCATGCACAATGAAGTGTGTACAGACTTCATGTGTGTGCTGAATAAACAATGTATAGACTTTAAGTGCAATGCAAAGACTGTACTGACTTCGTGTGTGCGCTGAACAAATAATGTATAGACTTCAAAGTATGTGCAATGCAAAGGTTGTACAGACTTCAATGTAAAGACTTTGCGTGCAAGACACTGTATATGCATGAACGATGTAATAAGACTCTGTACAGACTTGGCCAAAATACAGACTTAGCAGTATAGCATGAGACGCTAAGTGAGACGTGAAATGCATTGGCTTTGGCTGTATAGACTTTGATGCCCAAATGCAATGTATGGACTTGCGTGAATGCAACAGCAATGTATAGACTTTATGTGTGCAGAATGCAATGTGCAGGACTTCCACAAGCAGACTTTATGATCTGACAGAATGACTGAACATATGAATGCTTTATGATCTGACAAAATGTTAATGACTGAACATCACATGGTGACTCACAGTGTTTGACTCACATCAAAACCAATCATCAAAACCACAGGGGCACAACACACACTATCATCAAAGCACAAGGGGCACAACAATCTCCCCCTTTTTGATGATGTCAACACAATGAGTCACGCAGGCTCAGCAAACAATTCTCCCCCTTTGACAGAATCAAAAAGGAAATAGTTTACGAGTGGAATGAAAGAAACATGCAAAGTGAGCACTGAAGAATAAAATATAAGAACTCCCCCTATCAACATGAATGTTTGACTACTCTCTCCTTAAATGCAGATGACCCAGAACTCCCCCTGAAGTGCAGGAATGAACTCTGGTTATCCAATGAAGCAATCTGAAATCTGCCATCACAAGGGATCCAAAAACAATAATGGTTGTGGCACCTCACATATGTATGGACAGAATAAAGCAAGTGGAAAGTCCACAGAACCAGAATAGGTTACAGAAACCAGATGGAGGATTCCAACAGTGTGGAGAGTAAAACAGTTGATGATAGGAACGTAAATGTAGACAAGGGTAGGGGTGAGAAACAGTCAAAGCATAGTACATCTCAAGGAGCAATCAATCAACGGATAAGAGAGAATTGGCAACAGTGTTCCTTTTGATCAAGTTGTCAGGGGTGAATCAGATCATGAGGGATTGTAAGGCATGCACAACTACAATAAGTCTTAACTTGAATAGACTCTCCTATCATAGAGGGTTATGAATTGGCAACTTGACCATCCTGATTTAATTATGATGTATACCAAATTTGTCAATTAAACTCAATACTTATATCTAAATTCAAGTTTTAATAAAGGTGAACCAAATAATCAGATAACACTCAGGACCAATCATCTTTATCTTATACGCATGATCTCAAAGACTCCTTTGAGAGTTACACAGATTAGTATTGAGATTAAACACGTTTACAAGAGCATGAGTTGACAGAGTTTGCAAGATATTTTCATTTGAAGCACATTATACTTTTCCTGAGCAATTTAAGTTGATCAACACTTTTTACGTGAGGCACAACACGTCTCAGGTGAAGTGACCCAGTTACTCAGTGTGATAACTGTCATTGTCTCTCAACATTGAGACCGGAGTTAGCAATAGAAATGTCTTTTTACGTGAGGAGACACCTTGATTAGAGGCCAGACTCCCTAGTTACTCAACACAAACATGCCATTGCTCTGTCAGGTTCTCAATGATTTTTGCTTTAAGCGACTATGACACTTCATGACTTGGGTTTACACCATTACTTTGATGGAGGACCCAGTTTCTCAGTGAACAAAGTCATTACATTACAAACCAATTTTTCTTTTAGTCAGACTCTTCAAAGTTAATGTTTAAGAACAATACTCACTCTATGTATTTCAGCCAAGGTAGCCTTGATTTCAAATTTTCAGATTTCAGATGAGTGAGTCTAAAGTTTTCATGACACATATGGTTAAAGTTTATTAAAGTTTATCATTCAGATATTTTCAAGTCATTTAAATGTAAATCTGAGAAAAACATTAACCTTATATCAGTCTGATTCCGTGGTCATTCTGAAACCTATATGATAGGAATTTCTACATGATTCTTAGACTGAATTGCATGGCATGCAGCTTGAGTTCCTCAGATCAGATCAAAAATACAGCTGACCAGCTAATCAACACTAGACACAAACCAGTCATACCAGCTAAGAAGAATGTGAAGGATCAGTGTAAGCTGGTGGAAGAATCAACAACAGGAGAGAAGAGCATCAGAAGAGAGTATATCAACAAACAGTAGCTGAGTCTGGAATACAGACAGATCAGCTATTTCAGTGAAGATAGCAGAGAATTCAAGTGAAACAAATTGAGAGCATTAGAAGATCCAATAGACTAGATAGGAGGATTTCAGGTGAATGTGAACAAGATGATCAAAAAGCACCCTCTGTCTAGATGCATCATGTAAATAACAAGGCATGAGCAGCAATATGGTTAATCAAGAATAGTTAAACTCCCCCTGACTAAGTGCATGAAATGTAATGAAAGCACAGCACATGATTCAAGCAATTCAGACAGAAGGGAACTACCATAAGCATGATTGCGTAATTCATATTTAAAGAAAATTTCAATTTAGCACCAACAAAGCAGCATGATGTACAGTCATTTCAAATTCACAATTTCAGATGATAGAATTTAAGGTGAGTGCTCAGAGCAGACCTGAAGAGCAAGATCCTGAGGTCTTTCTTTTGAGTGCCATGGTTTATTTACCCCTCTTTGTTCGTTCCAAAGCACACCTGTAGCATATTAATTATGTTGATCCTGCAGGGACCCAAGCCGCCTTGGGTCCTGCGTTAACCCTGAAGGGTGTTCTGAACTGTCTTTTAGCAACATTATCATCATAATCCATCAGGTGACAACTATCCATGGAGTGACCAGATTTTCCACAATATCTACATGAAACAACAGATTTTTTGGTCCTATAATGCATATCAACAGCAGTCTGAGACCCATGAACATAAGCATGAAATGTTCTATTGTATGCATGGACAGTTTGTTTCTTATTACCTGACAACCAACAATTTGCAGACTTATGACCTGGTTTATCACAGTTGAAGCACGAAATATTTACCGGTCTTATTCTAGGGGACTTAGCAGATTTGGAGTTAACTTGATTTCCCTGAGCATACCAGCAGTCCTTGACTCTATGTCCATACTTACCACATTCAAGGCATCTGAGGTGCTTGCCTCTTGAGTCATTGTTGCCCCAATAATTTCCTGACCAACACTCATCTGCCTTATGCCCATGCTTGTCAGATAAATGGCCATGAGGTCTCCTTGGAACAGTGGTTCTCCTTGGAGCCTTGAACTCATTCTTCTTCAAGAACCAGCAATCATGGTTTACATGACCAGATCGTCCACAATGGGAACATTTGAGTAGCCTCTTCTGGGCAAACTGATTCTTGGGTGAGCTTTTAATAAAATACATATGTGTATTTCCTAAATTTTTAATATTCTTCATTCTATTATGAGCATTCAATTCATCAGATTTCAGGATATAGCAGTTATGCATCATATGACCGAATCTTCCACAATAATGACATGATCCCTTTTTAGTGTGAGTGTGTGAGAGATCATGTGTCTTGTGTACAACATTCTTTGTACCAGAAGGAGTGTTTCTGTTCTTTTTCTGTAGATTTTCATTCCTTTTAGTTTCTGAATTTGTTCTGCAGATTTGGGATTGACAGTAGATTTTTGATTTTTCTGAGCACTGAATTCGAAGATAGGTACACTAGATATGCTAGTTGGCTCAGGGCTACACACGAATGAAGTGTGAAGCTTACTGTCAAGGCCCTTTTTATTTGCTGGGTTAAAACCCAGACCCTTACGTTGGAAATTGATTTTGCAACCAAGGAGCTTATCCAAATTATCTTTCCACTCACAAATTTTTCAAGAGATTTGTTCAAGTCAGAGATTTCAGATTCAAGTCTTGAAACATTAAGTTCTAGGCCAACAGTTTCAGTTTCATAGGAAATGACCTGATTATGCAGTGCATCATTCAGATTTTTCAATGTTTCATTTTCCTGTTTGAGTTTGAGCTGATTTTCAAATTGATTTCCATCAACAACACATTTTCCTTTTTATAGAGCAAGCAGTCTCTCTGACATAGCAGTGTTTAACTGCTTCAGACTCTTCATTCTTTTTTTGTATCAGTTTCAATTTTTATTTTAGATTTCAAATTTTTGATTTGTTCAGCAGAATTTTCGTCATTAGTAATGGAACTTAGCTGTTCTATTAGAGCTTCTTCTCTCTATTCATCTTTCAAACTTTTATTGAGCAATTCATTATTCTCATCTCTTAATGAGGCAACTAGATCCTTATACCATTCAAGATCAATATGAAGACCCTTGTTAACTTCTTTCAGACATGAGCAATCCTTGCAAGCAGATTCACATGTAGTTTCAGCATTGACTTTTAAGCTCTGTTTCCTAAGACATTCATTCTCAGATTTTAAGACATTCAATTCAGAGCTAACACGCTCTAAATCTTTTACCAGTTTTCATTCTAAACTACATTATTGTTATGAGCCTGATTATCATCAATCAAGCTAAGTCTTTCCTTTAGTTCAGCAATTTCACAAGCAAGCTCTTGATTTTCTTTTTTGAGTAAACCAATTTATTTCATAAGTATTTCTTTTTCAGATTTCAAATGATCTAGATCTGAAGTAACATAATTAAAATCTTTTAGTTGTCTTCTAAATATGTCATTTTCTGTTGTCAGGATTTCCATGTCCTCACCTCTAGAATTAGCATTCACATGATTATTTAACTTCTTTTTCAATGATTTATTTCATTTTTTCAACTGTTCGCAAGAACCAAGCAAATCATTGTAAGCTCCAATCCAATCATCCACAGTATAATTTTCAAATTTAGAAGGTACCTCATCTTCACCTTCTTCTTCATTTTCTTCTTGCTGTCCATCATCGTCAACCATCAAACATGTATTGCGATTCCTGGTAAGCTTCAGTTTCTTCAAAATCTCCTTGGCAGACCTATAGGAAGAAATACTTGAAATTAGAGCTTTGTCAAGTGATGCTTTCATTAAATCTAGTGCTCTTGAGTTGATAGAGTCTTTCAATTCATCCTTATCAGTCCATCTAGATTTATCCCTCGATAATTTATGTGGACCGTGAGTTATCACCTTCTAAAGGTCAGGATCTGTTGATTTCACATACCGATGGAAGTTTTCTAACCAAAGATCGAAATCATTACCTCTGAATATTGGGGGATGAGCCATCGAGAGATGATAAATGCACCGTAATCAGTTACGCAAAGCGAGGCACTAAATTAGTGAAACAAAACACCGAACACAAGAAACCCACTCTGAAATGCACCACAGAAGTTGCAGGATCTGCTACGAATCGTTGGATCCAATGCACAGTAACCCGCTCTGATACCAATTGATGGAGCTGGTGCGATGGATTCAGAGGGGGGTGAATGAAACCCTCTTCAGAATTACCCAATCAAAAACTGTAACTAGACACAATGCGGAATTAAGACTAGTTAAACTATACAAGATAAGAAGGACAATGATTCTCTTTACCAAACAGTTGAGCTGCAAGAGTGCAGACTCCTAAGCAAACTTACGCTATTAACTGAACCCAATCAAGCAAACGAATGTAACTTAGATGCTCAGATGACTTGAGTGGATTTGACACTCTCCAGAACCAATATCAAGTGAACAAGATAAAACTAAATTTCTCGCTAGACAAACGATTCAGATCGAACCTAAGCATACATCTAGTGGATAAGAATAGACACTCAAACCATGATGGACAATAAAGTTTTTAGGTTGTTCGGTCCTCCAGACTTACG
This sequence comes from Amorphophallus konjac, assembly GCA_022559845.1. NCBI lineage: Eukaryota > Viridiplantae > Streptophyta > Magnoliopsida > Alismatales > Araceae > Amorphophallus > Amorphophallus konjac. The sequence continues at coordinate 299,372,970 of CM040124.1, read as the reverse complement.
TCCACCCCACACTCAACCCGAGTGTGGATTCTTGCTGACTCACAGCTTGAGCGACTGGGCCACACAACTTGCCTACAAATAGCTGAGCATCACAGCTTGCTTCCGCTGGGCAATACAGCTTAGCCATCCGCTGCCTAACAGCTTGATCCGCTGGGCAATACAGCTTAGCCAACCAGAGGAATCCTCCTCTGCAACTGCTGAGCAACACAGCTTGCTCCGCTGACGAACAGCTTGAAATAAGGTTCAAAAGAAAACAAAAGATAGAAGAACACAGCAACTGAAAGCTGTAAACGATAGCAACACAGATGTGGCTCCCATAGAGCTGACTGGATTGGAGTTGATCCAGATTCCAGTAGAGATAAATCTTCAGCTAGGGCTTTACTTCCTCTCCTCGAGCTCTCTACCTCTCTCTTTCTTTCTTCCTCTTCTCTACTTCTTTTCCCTCTCTGCTGCTCTCTCTTTTCTTCCCTTGTTCTCACAAACTCTCTTTTCTTTCTGCTCTGCTCTTTCTTTTCTCTTCTCCTCTCTAGATCGTGCTGGCTCTTTCTGCTTCTGCTCTTTCTGAAGTATTTTCACGATCATCACCCTTCACAATCAGTCTTCTCCAGATGGAGAAGTCTTCCTTTTATAGCAGCAACAGATAGGTGGGCATGTGTCTTCCACGAATTCCCGCCTTAGTGCCTTGACCACGTGGAAGTATTTCAGCTTGCTACTTTACACGTGTCACGATCCTGGCACATCCTCCATTCTTGGATCACGTGCCCTTCTTAAATTCTTCGAGCACAGATCCTGCCAAGGTCAGACTTATTATCCACTTGAATCAGTCTGAAGATAATAGAAAGATGCATCGAGTTAGTTCGAGATTTAAACTAAGTGTGCACAGACTTGATGCATATAATGCAGTATGCATATGGGAAAGTATGCATAATGAAAAGGGGTGCACAGACTTCCTATATACATATGAGGGACTAAAAGCATGTACTGACTTGGTCAACAAATGTGTGAGCTTTGTATGCAACAATCACAGCTATGCACAGACTTAACTATGTATAAGCATATGAAACGCACATTGGGATGGACAACTCATGCCAATGACATGCCACCGAGATGTGTACAGACTTTGTGTGCAAGATGCACACATGCACGGACTTAATCGCGTGCAGCAACAAAAGTTGCATTGACTTGAGTTATGCATGCACAGACTTAACTGAAAATGTACACCGACTTTCTATATATGAGAGGCAGAACACGCACCGACTTTACATGAATCGAAAGGAAAACATGCACTGACTATACCTAAGTGGGCTACAGTGCATTGCATCAACTATGTCCCTTGAACATGCATGTGCCTAGATATGCACTGACTTGGAGGTATGCTGCAAGACAAAACTTGCACAGACTCTAAGTGTGCTAGGACATATATGCTCAAGGCAAGGTTTGCACCGACCTGAGCAATAGCAAACTGCATCAACTTGTGCTTGCAGCAAGAAGCTGCACCGACTTAGACTAACACCAAATGTGCACTGACCCTTACACTCACAAAAGTTGCACCGACTTAGCGCGGGCCAGAACCTGCACCGAGTATGTATGCCTTAGACACAATCAAGACGCTGAGTGAGACACAAAAGCTGCACTGACCCTTCATGCTTTAACCACGAGTAGAAACGCTAAGTGAGATGCAGACATGCACCAACTTGGCATGAGCAAAAGGAAGAATATGCAACGACTTATGGCCACCATGAAACACAATTATGATATGTACAGGCCTAGACAGTTAACCCTGCACTGACTTAAGCAATGCACTGACTCGGTCGCGTGCTGCAACAGAGCTTGTATCGACTTTATGTATGCATGTAGAAGCTTAACAACATGAGAGCAACATATGCACGGACTTAGCTTGTTCAGGATGAAAGTATGCACCAAGAGGACATGAAGCCTAGGCAAAACTCTGTACTGACTTAACCTGTGCATGGGCATTAATCAGAACAATGCACTCAAAACATCATTTCATAATCGATGCACAAGGGGCCTTGACCTAACACACTCCCCATAGCAGTTAGCATAGATCATCATCATTCTTATGTGGTGACTCATTGAGTTGATATCATCAAAACAACAACACACTATCATCAAAGCACAAGGGGCACAACACTTTGGTTTCATACTTTTGCATTGATTCATTTTGATTATTTTGATAGCCCTTATTGGTTAGATATAACATGAAAGCTCACTTTTCGAGGGTCATGATTGCCCCTATTTGAGACCTCTCTCGTATTAGGGAGCGCCTAGGTTGGTCATCTCATCCATCCATCTCTTGCCCCTGCACTTGACCGAGCAGAGAAAAGAAAAGACCTTTGTGCATACCCATAGTATGGCCAAAGTAGTAACGGTGTTGCCTCAGAGGAATCAGTTATGGTTTGCCGTGAAGTGTGTGAAAAACCCATACTAAAAGGTCACCCTCAACAATCGGGGGAAGAAACTCAAACTCTCAGCATGGAGCTATCACCAGCCGAAGGATGCTGCAGAAGCGAACTCATTTTTGAGTAAATTAAGCAAACTTCCTAAAGCCACTCAAACATGTTGAGGAACTAGCATTATAACAATGCGCAGGCATAATAATAAGAGTAATAACAATGATAGCATATTATTATGTAAAACAAAGATACCTTGCAAATCCATAGCGTGAAAGTAACATCCTAAAGCGATCTTGACCATCGAGCTTTTGAGCAGCATGAGCTTTGTATTCCTTGCTTAACAGGACAAAATGGAGAGGATAGCAAGAGCATTCGTTGACACGGAGGAGCGGCATACACCAAACTGGACGAAGCGAGATTAAAAAGGAAGAGAGACGAGGGCTATAACTCCTTCGTTAAGGTGCAGAGACCCTGATAACAAAGAACCAGATACATAATTAGCAAAGATTAGCTGAGATCAAGGCGAACTAAAGCCTCGAAAATTGCATGAAAAGGGGCAATCACCCTGAAAGGGTGAAGAGGAGTGAGTAGAAAGAGGAGAAGAAGAATCATCCGACGTGGTTGGAGAAGGGGAATGGGAATCACTTGACATGGTCGGGGAAGAAGAAGGAGAATCACCCAACAGAGTCGGGGAAGAAGAAGGAAAATCACCCAACAAGGTCGGGGAAGAAGAAGGAGAATCATCTGACAGAGTCGGGGGAAGAAGAAGGAAAATCACCCGACAAGGTCGGGAAAGAAGAAGAAGAATCATCCGACAGAGTCGGGGAAGGAGAATGAGAGATAGAACCCGGAGATACGGGAGGAGGAGAATCAGAAGAACTCCTGGGATCGGGATGATGAGAGGGCATAGGCCGAGGCCTAGAATAATGAGAATGAAAACCTGGAGGCCCTGAATGAGAAGAAGAAAAGCGGGGGTTCACGGACCTGAGAGGAGAGGAGAAGATCATGGATGTGGGATTGGAATAAGGAAGGTGCACCACCCAAGGGTGGGAGCTGAGCAGAAAGAAAGATGAATAAAAGGAAGAAGAGGAAGGTGAAGTGGACCCCTGAGTGCACAGCGGACGGCCCCTGAACTGGCGCCGCCGCCTCTTCTTGGCAGAAACTTGCTTGTACTGGACCCACCTGGCGCGGACTTGGACTTTTTGGCTTCTCGACTTGAAATATCTTCTCAAAGTACGGGCCCATCTAGCAGATGGCCTGGCACGATTATGAACATGCATCCTCCTTAGGGCGATTGCCCCTAGACACCCCAGTACTAACCATATGCAGACATTCTTGAATAGCTGACCCCTCAAATGAATTAATATCAGAAAATCACGGAGTTTTGTCACTTGGCACTAGCAGCATGAGATTCGACATTTCCACTCGACAATCGGGCATGAAGTACAACTCCCTTACTAGAAGGGCGGGATGAAGCTGAGGGAGTGTAATGCGCGGTGTTGACATGGCCGGCTCACCAATAAACTGAGGAAGATTGTATAACAAGTGCATAATGTCCTTGGAAAATCTTGAGAATACGGCCAATTGCCCCTTGAACATAGAGTGCATAATCCACTTGGCGGCCGTATGAGTTAGCACAATTCGGGTGGAGAACCCCTCTTGGCCAATTATCTGAACAGTAATAGACCAAGGAGAAATAATAGCATCAACGGTGAATCCTTCAGCGAGCAATGAGCTTGCCCCCGATCTCGCTTGAGAAGAAACTAGCACCAAGGCAAGAGAATTCTTCTTGGCAACCGTCATTGGAAGTTGAGGCTCATCATCCACGAAATGGCCAGGGACTAGGACACGGATTGGCATCTGGCAGATAAAATCTTGAAATGCCTAGCCGGCACAAAATCATCCTGACTCGACTCATCGTCTCCCTGGGGACCGGATCCGAGGGGCACCATGGGTAACGCACACCCGCTCCGTGGGGTGGAAGTTGGTGAAGGAATGGGGATAGGAATAGGTTCGGAAGACGCAGAGGTTTCAACAGGGATGGTGTGTTTAGGTGGCGGCATAGGTAAGGGTGGAGGTATGGCTACCTCGGGCGAGGGCGGCAAAGGCGAAGCTGGCTCAGGCTCGGGCAAAGGTGATGGCGGAGATGATGGAGGTAATGGAGAGGGGGGTGAGGATGGATATGGAGGTAATGGAGATGGTGATGAAGGGGATGAAGATGGAGATGGCGAAGGTAATGGGGTAGGCGAGGTAGTAGGTGATGGAGCGGGTGCAACGCTAGACGAAGAATCACAGGGGTGCCCCTAGTCTTGAAATGGAGACGGCTGCCTGGGCGGCGCTTGCTGTTGCTGTTGGCTGCGAAGATGTGAAATGACCTTATGAATCGCGGCCCAATCAATCCTTTTCTTATCTTCTAGGTCATAAACAAACTCTCGAAACTTGGGGCAATCCTCAACCAAATGCCCCTGCTGGCGATGATAATCACAAAGTTGGAGCAAATCTCCAACCACGGGTCGGTAAGGCTCAACCGGAGGAAGTGGCAACGCGCGGGTGGCCATCAAAGCCCAAAATATATATGTAAAACCCTCCGGCAATGGAGGATGAGGAGCATGCTTTGGGCAAGGTGGATGCTGAGGGACATGGATGAAGGTGGGGAAGGTTGCGGAGACGAAAGCGGAGGTTGCGTAGGTAATGGTGCGTGGCAACTAGTGGAGAGACTAGGCGGAGACAAATGTAGAGTGAGATGAGGGGGTATATAGACGGCATCCACCTGCTCGGGGTGTGATGTTTCCTTGACCGAGGGTGGTGGCGGTGATGGGTATGAGGAGATGGGAGGCTGACTCATGTAGGGTTGGTATGCGGGAGTGTACGGGTATGTAGAAGTGGGAGGTTGACTCGTGGAGGGATATGTGGCGGAAGGCTGACTCATGGCGGGCTGACTCATGGGAGCGTAGGGTTGGCTTGTGGAGGTCGAGGTGTAAGTGGATGGGGATGGTGGAGACTGGGGGTCAAGGGAATCTTGGAGTTGTTGGCAGATGAAGCGGGCTCGGCTATAAAGTTGTTGACAGGACGTGATGTCATTGAGGGCTAAGATGAAGCGATACTCGGGCGTTGCGTTGGAGATAAGCATCTTGATTTGCTCTCTCTCCGGAATATGCCCTAGGACTTGCGCGGCCAAGCGAAGCCAGTGATCGGCAAAAGTGGAGAATTCCTCGTCGGGCTTCATCTTCTCATGGGCCAGATCAACAACAAAATACTTGGACCCAACCTGGTCCTGATATAGCTGAATGAATTTTTCTTGAACAGCTTGGAAATTCACAATCTTCTCTTGCGACAACAAAAAGAACCAATCCTGAGCCGGGCCCTCCAATGACAGACTGAATAGATAAGCCATCAAGCGCTGGTCGTGTCGAAACTGGGCCGACTCATATAGGAACTCCTTTAAGTGCACATAAGGGTCACCGACTCCACCATAACGGTGATATGCGGGAATTTGAAAAGATGGCGGGAGCCGAAGATTTTGGAATGCAAAAGGGACACTTAAGGAGGACTTAGCATCAATTTGATGTTGAAGTTCATCAAGCTAGCATTGGGTTTGAGTAATCATCTCCTGAGTAGGGAGAGATCGAAAAGGATATGGGCCAACTTGAGCAAGAGATCGTGAATCTGAACCAGGATGATAATGGGCCGGATGAGAGGATACGGGCTGAGAAGAGGAGAAGCCCATTCCAGGAGTGGAAGGGTGAGAGGGCCTGGAAGAGACATTAGCATAAGGACCCATTGAGCCAGCAGCATAAGGAGAAGAAGAATAAGGCCCATTAGGATGATGAGGCCCATTAAGATGGTTTGCAATAAGGCGTTGGGCCTGGTCCATTTGGCGAACAAGGCATGATAGATGGGCCATGAGATTAGCATGTTCCTCGAATGGATCAGAGGGACCACGTGAAGATGGGCCCGCGTGGGAACAAGATTCCACGCCGGAATAGGAAGAAAATTGGGAAGAAGAATGATACAAGGGGTTGGAATGATGCTCCATGAGGGCAAATGGAGACTTAATACAAAGATATCAAGGGAAAATATAGGTGGGGAAACAATGGCTTAATGGGCTTGAGGACAAGAGGGGGCTGACCCACTAATGCAAAGACCAATGGAAAATAGACCTACGAAAATGGGACTAGACAATGGACACACAAAATGGGCTATCCTAAATGGGCCTAACAACAAAAGAATATATGGATGATGAAGGAATGCAACACAAACACCACTAATGGGCCTGGACAAGCCCAAACAACACAAACAATGCAATGTGAAAGTTTTCACCCAAGTCAAACAAGTTGATATGATGGGAAATATTTTAGAAGTTTTAATAGACCTTTTAATGATTTGAGTTAAGAATAATTCCCTTAAGATAGGAATCCTATGGGAATAAGGTCGAAACTTTAGGTTGACTAAGGTTAATTCTCTCACATGTATGCAAATGCAAGCCTAAGGGATGGAAAGGTACAACCGGCCCGGCGTCCGCGTGGGAATCCACGGCTCGCGGGGACTTACAGAGGTCCCAGATAAGATCACCTAGCCGACCCCAAGGAATATGGGGGCGAGAGGATCACTTACTAAGGTAGGAATGCGACTATGATATGCAATGCATGGCCCTATGTGCACCGGAGTGCATGTAAAAATCTAGCATAAAAGTGAAAAATGAGGGCAAGATTTAATTATGCAAACACAATGATATGAGTGCAAACAATATATGAAAATGAAGATAATACAAAGGATAACAAGGCAGGACTAGGAAACAACACAATCGGAGCCCAAAAGGCAAAGAAATCATCAATGCAAAATGTACATGTGAATCTACCCCTGAACCTACATGTAGATTTTATCCACAAAATGCAAAACTGGAGACAAGATTTGACTATGTAAACGTGACCCAAATAATGCAAATAAAATATGGATGGAAAGATAATACAAAGGACTATCCAACAGGCCTAAGAACAAGGCTATCCGACCTCAGAAGCTAAATTAAATCACTGAGCAGAGACGTACCTGTAAACCTGTCCCTGTGCCTGCCTGTAGACTTTATGTAGAAAACTCAAAAATGATGACAATATTAGACAATGCAAATGTGACCCAAACAATGCAAATAGTATATGGATGGAAAGACAATACAAAGGGCTATCCAATGGAACAAAAATCAGTGCAATCGGACCCCAGAAACGAAAGTTATGCATCAACAAACAGGGCCCTATGAGCACGCGCGTAGAACTGCCAGAATCCACAAGTAGTCTACCAAATGACCGTTTCTTGTCCCTTGCGGTCTACCAAATGACCGTTTGGATACCAGAAAGGCCCTGGCGGTCCCGTGATGACCGTTTGGGGCACCTAACCGTCTTGGAGGCGACCTCAAGGCGCGGACAAACCCGAAAATGCCCAGAACAGTGGAAAAATGAAGGGAAAGCTATCTAAACATGCACATGCACACACTCAACTTACAAAAGAGCATGAAAACAAACATGATGGGCACTAGTTGGCCCACCGTGATCGCCAAAAAATAGGTTGTTGATAAACTATCTACCTCGCCCCCTAACTATGCATGTATCATATGAGCATGAACAAGCATGGAAGATAATAAACAAAGGGTGATGAATAGATGAGAAAGACATGCCATGATCGCCACAAAGGGTTAACAATGCCAAGAGATGAAGATATGAGGGGACGACACCGTGTACCTTGGAAAAAGAAGAAGACTTGATCGTGCTTGACAACGGGGTGTAGGGAACTTGTGGGATCAACCTCCTCTCCTTCCAGCCGGCTAGAGGAAGAGGGCCTCACGTACAATCATGCTCTCCTGCAAGACAAAGATCAACACACAGATAAAAACCCATTAGAAACTATGAGTGTAGTATCAATCCCGCAGTGACAAAATAAGGGTAAAAATTGAGGGAGAACGCACCGGGGGGATGTTTTTAACCCCTGTGGAAGGGTGCAAAAGATAGGTGTGTGTGTTGTGATGAGAATGAAGCAAAGATATGAGAAAATCACGCAGCACAACTGCGAGAAACGTGCATGCAATATGGAGAAAAACACATGTGTAGTAGAAAAATAGAGATTTATGATGAAACTGAGAGTTGGGAGGACTAGAACTAAGAGAAGAGATGATGAAAAGAAGCCCTTGAGCGTGAAAATTGAAGATAATACTTCTCTCTTCAGGCCAGAGTCAAAGCAGAAGGTAGACGATGCAGCATGGCTTCGCCCCGAATCGAGAAAGAGCCCCCCTTCGCGACCTGCGAACTTAGGTGCTTTAAATAGGAGCAGGAAACTTCTGGAGATAGATCTGAGATAAACACCCAATTTCAGAGATTTAGATGCATAAACCTTAAGATAATAGTGGTGGGAGGAGTCCCAGATCAATGGAAACTGAGGTGGAGGCTTATCTCTCTCGAAAATGGATCGAACAAGGGTTCTAAAGAGTCCCACAGTGAAGAAATCAGAGTTCAGGAAGTTTAGGACTCTCTATCTGGCAAACGGTCTATCGCACGGCCGTTTCTTGATGAAAATGGTCTAGGAAGGACCGCAAGGGGATGGCAAACGGTCTAGGGGGTGACTGCAAGGCTCGAGGGGTGAAACGGGGCGATTTCGGACAAGTTTGGGGAAAACGGTCTAGTGAATGGCCGTTTCTTATGTCCTATCGGTCTAGCAAATGACCGCTGGGCTGCTGGAGGAAAATTTCTGAGCAAACTTTACGTGACTTTAAAAATTAGAGCATTTCTCGAAAACGGTGTAGAATTAGCGAAAGTGGTAGAAGAAGAAATTGTAGATAATAAAACAATAATCAACTTTCATGAAGAAATAAAGATGAGAAAACGATCATAAGTGGAAGAAAAAAGGGTGAGAATAGAGAGAAGAAATTCTGGGACGCAGGTGAACAGCACAGCCTGCCAGAAAAATGCGAATAACTTGAAATCGGTGCAGAACTGGCCTATGGCATAGAATAAGAAATTGTAGAGCTTTGAAAGACAAACAACTTTGATGCATGGCACATAATGAATAAGCGACCAGAAATGTAATACCCCGATAAATTTTATTGAGCCCAATGTATTTATTAAGCTTTTATTAACTTAAAATTGAATTTTTAGTGAATTAATGCTTGAATTTCGGATTTTTAATATTTAATTCCTTAGAAAATAGAATAGTGAAAATTCGACTACCTTATAAAAACCTGGAAAAATGCTAATCAGGTTAAGGACGATGTAGTTAGCAACTTTGTCTTCTGTGATCGACCCAGCAAAAAACCGTAATTTGGGCTAATTAGTGGATTAAGCCTAAAAGTGAACACTTAGTTAACCTTTACCTAACATCATCTTAAAACATCAAATTAGAGCTTAATACTCAACCAAATGAGCTCAAATTGGTGGCAAATGAAAGGCCACGATCTAAGGATCAATAGCCCTCTATCAATTGAACCCAAACCTAACCCTAGCACATGGTGGCGGCCGAGTTTTGGCTTGGTCAACTTTGGCGGCGCCGTTTTCCAACACCACCTTGCGTGGTCGATTTCTCCCAGCTCCGAAGTCTCCAGAAACTCTATGAGCTATCAAAATAAATCTCTTCGAGTCTAGTTTCATTTGGTGGTTGTGGTGTTCACATTGGAGTTCGATCCAGGAAGTTCTTGGTCATTTAGTGGAGGTGGGTCGGAAGCCGTCGTCCTCCTTCCTCTCCTCTTTGTTCCATCGATTGAGGTAGGTTTCCTTAACCAAAACCTGCACATGAATACATCAAATTATTCCTCTCGACGAGCTCTTTCCAGTGGTTGTAAAATCCCTAAATTTCATTAGGTATCCAAGGAGATATCGAGGTTTTTCTATGGTATTGTCCAGTTCATTCTTCATTCTAGGGCTTTAAGTTCTCTCTTTGATTGAGGTAGGATCTAACAGCTCAACTCTAACTAATATACATGGATGTAAGTATAATCATGTTAGCTTTCATTTGGCGTAGAAAGCCCCAAATTTCATTGAGCATGTTTAGAGAATTTTGGATCAAAGTAAGAGCATGTCTAGGCTTGATTTATGCTATGTTCTTGTGAGTCAAAGCATGATTTCGGGCTGATTTTGAGTTGCATATCTTGATCCCCATATAGCATATCATACAGGGATGGAATCAGCATCAAAGTAGCTTTCTTTTGATATAAGAAGCTCCGAATTTTGTTGTATATATTGAGAGAATTTTACGATTTAGTAACAGCATGTCAAAATTAGGGTTTCCCGTGTTCTTACTTTGATAAATCGTGATTTCAGAAAGATATTATGAAATTGATCTTACTGTTAGGTAGAGTTTTTCATTATCTTTCCAACAGTACCAAAAGCCCCTTATTTGGAGTCCGTTTCCATTAGTTATTAGCGTTTTAGTTCAACCCTAGCAACTCCCTGGCTTGCCCTTTGACCCCCGTTCAGCCTTGTTTAGTCCAGAGGTTATAAAGTTCATTCCGAACCGTTTATCCATGCAGTAACTGACTTAGTTATGATTCTAAATGCTTCATAGTAGTATCCTAATGGTAATTAATAAATTAGAAACTCACATAATTAGTGGTTAATTATGTAACTAAATTTCTGTTAATTGCATGTTGTTCATCCTACGTGAGCTTGTCCATTCTCCTTATCAACTTGAATCATTCTTTTTGGCAAATTGACTTAATGTAAAACTTAATCCTTGATAATTTGAAATGGAATTAGGATTAATGTGATTATTAGCTTGCTGGTTAGCTGCTGTACTACAGTAAACAGCGTGCCCAACTTACCGACTTTTAATAAGTCATTAGCCGATTAGTGTGCTAGTCTTGGTTTTACCCCCGGAAACTCTATCCGACAGTTTTACCATCACCTTAGAACCTTGTTATATCCCTGTTATGAACCTAATGAACTACCAAAAACATTGTTTTATGTGTTTAAACTGCTGGTTTAAGGCTTGGATCGTATCGGACGACGAGAGGCATGTGCGGCTAGTAGTTGACTGCATATCCTCTTCAACGGCCCGATAATGATCGCATATCTATAATACGGCCCAGTATAGTCCATATATCTTATCATGGGTCTTAATGTCTTTTGGACATGAGCAGCCCATAATAAACCGTTCATACCTCAGAGCGGCCCACTGTCAGCCGTTCTTTCTTGACCTCGCTGGCTGAGTTTCAGCCCAGTTTCTGTATGCACGGCCCTGTGTTAGCCGTACATACCTTGCGCGGCTTCTGATGACCGCACATCTCTCGGAGATGAGTTTCATCGTGTTTATGTGCTCTTGAATCCAAGGACAAGGTTAGTCCTTTAAATCTTAAACTTATGGCAATAATTTCCCCCGATTAAATTGGCCATTTAACTTGATTGAATGTCTATACGATCGTGGGATCTTGGATCCAATAAATCAATGCCAACGCATCATAAGGGCCCGGTCTGGTCCTGGGGAGAGCGCCCGAAAGTTAGTGAGCCCATGGGATGTTAATGACATGGTGGGACATTGCACCGAGTACTTGACTAGTGTAACGTCTATGACATAAAAATCTCTTGTTACTTGTTACTTGATCGTGCTTGGAATGATGTTTAAATACTTGCTTGTTTGGCCAATTCTCAATTCTCTATTACTATCTCCTGTTGTAAATTCTTGTACTTGTTATCTTGTTAATTCTTGACATCATATATTTCTTGACCTTGCAAGATCTTTTTACTACGTCGTTTCATTATATCGTTATCATCATTTATTTCTTTTATTAGCATGGCATATGAAAATGTAATTAACTTGTTAATCACATAAACTTGCCTGTTATTTCCTACTGAGCGTCAGCTCATAGTTGTTGTTTCCCCCCTTTCCAGGCTATTCAGGTGACGATGTGTAAATCGATGGGGAAGGGCAGGAGTGATGTCTTGAGTGTATCAGTTCTAGTGTTTTGGCAGTCTTATCCTCCTATTAGTTGTGCTTTGGAGAGTATTTAGTTTCAGTTATGTTATTGTTGTTAAGTGGTTGTTGTCTCAGTTGTATTAAGTTGGTTTGAGGTTATTGTATCAGTTATGGTTTGTTTTATGATCATTAAGTTATTTCTTTTTCTTAGCACTTGTGTAAATATTTAGATTAGTTCTCTCTCTTTCCTTCTAGCTAGTTTCTAACTGTATGTCCCGATATTCCGCGTCGGGGCGTGACAGTTTAGTTGGTATCAGAGCCCTAGGTTTCACATTCCTAGGTTCTCTAAGTTCTAGGTTTTCTAAGTTTTAGGGTTCTAAGTGTTATCATAGGACCCCTAACCTTGTTAAAGTCTAAGAACCCGACCTGGTGAGATTGGTTCGAACTTGGGTTAAGTTCGTATCTTAATCGTGTTATTATCTATCTTATTGAACCTTAGTAATCTATTCCTCGTGTAGGCCATTGCAATGGCAGCTGACCGTGCGGAATGGAGGAACTTGCAGCATACGGTTCAAGGACTTACGCAGGCTTTACAGCAAGTGGCTCAAGCAGGAGCGGCACACCATGGCACTGGTGACTTATATCGGAACTTCTGAGGAATGAATCCGCCGAGATTTGGAGGCTCGACTGACCCCGATGAAGCCGAGCACTGGCTAGATGAAATGGGAAGAATATTCGAAGTGATGCAATGTAGCAATCAAGAGCGTGTCCTTTTATCTACATTCCAACTGGAACGTGATGCACATACTTGGTGGGATTCTATCAAGGTAACTCTCGGTGATCAGCAAGTCACCTGGGAGGAGTTCGAGGGATTCTTTAACAGCAAGTATTTTTCTGATAGAGTGCAAGAGAAGAAGGCAGCGGAGTTCGCGGCCCTGAAACAGTGAGGTATGTCCGTGGCGGAGTATGAGGCTCAATTTTCACGGCTTTCTCGTTATGCTACACACCTTATTTCCACCGAGAAGATGAAGGCGAAGCGTTTTCTCAACGGTCTGAAGCTGCATTATATCAATCAATTGGCATCGATGGAGATCTCAACTTATTCCGAGATGTTGAGGAAAGCTCAAGTTCTAGAAGATACTCTAGAGATGACGGAGAGAATCTGTGGAAAAGTCACCAAGAAGGAACTACCTACGGGTTCTGGGAATATCAAACCCGGGTATGGCAAGAAGAGGCCCATTAGTGGACCTGGTTCGTGGAGTGGATCTGGATCGTGGAAGGGCAAGATGCCGAAGCACGAAGACAAGAAGCCTGGCCCTATTGTTCCATTCAAGGGCGTGTGCAAGTTTTGTAATAATCCTGGTCACAAGATGGAGGATTGCTGGCGCAAGTTAGGCGCATGTCTACGATGTGGAAGCAAGGAGCACCGTATCTCTGACTGTCATCATTTATCTGAGCAAGCTACCCCGACGAAACCTCAAGTCTTCAAGAAACCACAAGGCAAGCTCTAAGCTTTGCATGCAGAGGAAGCAGGAACCGCTGAGGATGGTGGACTCGTCGAAGGTACTCTTATTATACTCGACAAGCCAACATTTGTTCTTTTTGATATTGGTGCCACGCATTCATTTATTTATTGGAGATTTGCTAAGTCTTTAGCTGTAGAACCTGTTTTGATGAATTCTCCGTTAGAAATATCAACCCCTATTGGTTCTAGATCGGCAATTCAGTATTTCTATCCTTCTAGCAAGGTTATGATTGATGAACAGAATTTTCCAGCCGATTTAATTTGCATGGACATGAAGGATTATGATGTAATCCTATGAGCAGATTGGTTGGCTAGATATGAGGCTAATGTTCACTGCAGTTCTAGCTCTATGTCTTTTACTAGGCACCCGAGACTTTCTTTTGTGGGAGTTAAGCACCATAACTCCATATCACTTATCTCGGCTCTTCGAGCTGATAAGCTGATGAGACGAGGATGTGAGGCTTTTCTGGCCTTTGTCTGTGCAACCCCTGAGCAGCAGATTGAGATTAAGGACATTTCTATCGTCCGAGATTTTCCTGATGTATTTCCAGAGGAACTACCAGGACTTCCGCTTGAGCGGGAAGTTATCTTTTCTATTGATCTCATTCCTGGCACATCTCCTATTTCCAAGGCTCCTTATCGTATGTCTCCTGCGGAACTGAGGGAGTTAAAGCAACAGTTGATGGAATTGCTCAAGAAGGCTTTCATTCGCCCTAGTACTTCTCCTTGGGGAGCCCCTGTGTTATTCGTCAAGAAGAAAGATGGTTCGATGAGGTTGTGCATCGATTATCGACAATTGAACCAGCAGACTGTCAAGAACAAATATCCATTGCCGAGGATTGACGAACTATTTGACCAGATAGCGGGAGCTCAGTATTTTTCTAAGATCGATCTTCGATCTGGATATCACCAGTTATGGATTAAGGAAGAGGATATCTATAAAACAGCTTTCCGCAGCAGGTATGGTCATTTTGAATTTGTTGTTATGCCTTTTGGTCTAACGAATGCACCGTCAGCTTTCATGCAGTTGACGAACAATGCATTTCGGCTCTATCTTGATCAATGGGTCGTGGTATTCATTGATGACATCTTGATTTATTCCAAGAATGAAGAGGGGCATGCTGAGTATCTGAGGATGGCATTGCAACTATTGAGAGATCATCAACTATATGCCAAGTTCAGTAAGTGTGAATTCTGACTGCAAGAGGTGTCCTTTCTCAGACATATCATCACCAAAGATGATATTTCTGTTGATCCTTCTAAGGTAGAGGCAGTGAAGAATTGGGATCAGCCTACTAGTGTGACTGAAGTTAGAAGTTTGCTAGGCCTGGCAGGCTACTACCGGAGATTTATCTAAGATTTCTCTAAGATTGCGGTACCTATGACAAGATTAACCCGCAAGGAGAACAAGTTTGATTGGACAAATGATTGTCAGCGAAGCTTTCAGACTTTGAAGGAATGTTTGACTACTGCACCTATATTGGCTTTACCTTCTGGTGAAGGAGGTTTTGTGGTATATACTGATGCTTCAGGTATTGGTTTAGGCTGTGTACTCATGCAGCATGGGAAGGTGATTGCCTATTCTTCTAGGCAATTGAGGAAGCATGAAGAGAATTATCCTGTTCATGATTTGGAACTAGCAGCAGTAGTTTTTGCATTGAAGATATGGAGGCACTACTTGTATGGAGAAACATTCACAGTGTTTTCAGATCATAAGAGTCTGAAATATTTATTTTCTCAGAAAGAACTCAATATGAGGCAGAGAAGATGGTTGGAGTACTTGAAAGACTTCGACTTCTCGATTGAGTATCATCCAGGAAAAGGCAATGTAGTGGCAGATGTATTAAGCCGGAAGCCTGTAGCTAGGTTATCAAGTCTCATGTTACAAGAGTGGAGGCTACTGGAACAATTGTCTAGCCTGGATCTTAATATTGACAATGATCGGGTTATGATTGCACAGATTCAACTTAAGCCCGAACTGTTGATGGAAATCAAGTCCTTGCAAGATAATGATCCCGAGCTGGTAGAGTTCAAGGGAAGCTTGAGCAGCAGACCTGACTTCATGATGGCTGACGATGGAAGATTGTTATTCCAGGGTAGAACTTATGTGCCTGATGAAGCTGGAATAAAGAACAAGATTCTGGAGGAAGCACATAGATCCCGATATACCATTCATCCTGGAGGCACTAAAATGTTCAAGGATTTGAAGAGATCTTTTTGGTGGCCGAACATGAAAAGGGAAGTTGCAGACTTCGTGAGTAGATGCTTGGTTTGTCAGCAAGTCAAGGTTGAACATTTCAGACCGGCAGGAAAGTTGAAACCACTTGACATACCCCAATGGAAGTGGGAAAGTATTGGCATGGATTTCATTATGGGTCTACCTAGGACTCGTGGTGGATTTGATGCAATATGGGTGATTGTTGATCGATTGACAAAGTCAGCTCATTTCTTACCCATTAAGTCCAAGTGGACAGTTGATGTATTGGCTGCTTTGTATTTGAAGGAAGTGGTAAGGCTCCATGGCATACCAGTCAGCATTGTGTCTGATAGAGACCCCAGATTTACTTCACATTTCTGGAAGGGACTGCAAGAATCTTTGGGTACTCGTCTGAATTTCAGTACTGCTTTTCATCCGCAGACAGATGGACAGAGTGAAAGAACCAATCAGATAGTGGAAGATATGCTTAGAGCATGCATGATTGATTTCGGAGGCAGTTGGAGTGATCATTTGGCTTTGATTGAATTCGCCTACAACAACAGTTATCAATCCAGTATCCAGATGGCTCCTTTTGAAGCATTGTACGGGCGAAGCTGTCGTTCCCCGTTATGTTGGGATGAGATAGGTGAGAAGCAATGGCTTGGACCGGATCTTATTTCAGAATCGTCACAGAACATCCGTGTTATCCGAGACCAGTTACAAGTAGCCCAATCAAGACAGAAGAGTTATGTCGGCACACGGAGAAGAGCATTAGAATTTCAAGTTGGCGAGCATGTATTCTTGAAGGTCTCTCCTTCGAGAGGGATTCGAAGATTTGACATTCATGGCAAGCTTAGTCCAAGATATATTGGCCCATTCGAGATCCTAGATAGAGTGGGAGAAGTTACTTACAGACTGGCATTACCGCCACAGTTGTCTGGCGTACACAATATTTTCCATGTGTCTATGTTACGGAAATATGTGTATGACCCCACTCATATCATTCAGCATGTAGATTTTGAATTGAAGGAAGATTTGACCTATGAAGAAAGACCTATCAAGATTCTGGATCGGAAACAACAGCAACTCCGGAATCATTCTATACCAATGGTCAAGATTCAGTGGAGTCTGCGTGGGACCGAAGAAGCTACTTGGGAGTCCGAAGATACTATGCGGAAGCGGTATCCCGACTTATTCTAGGTGAGCGATCTCTTTCCCTACTCTCAGTTGTAGTGCAGTGAATTTGGAGGACCAAATTCCTTAAGTAGGGGCGGGTGTAATACCCTGATAATTTTTATTGAGCCCAATGTATTTATTAAGCTTTTATTAACTTAAAATTGAATTTTTAGTGAATTAATGCTTGAATTTTTGATTTTTAATATTTAATTCCTTAGAAAATAGAATAGTGAAAATTCGACTACCTTATAAAAATCTAGAAAAATGCTAATCAGGTTAAGGATGATGTAGTTAGCAACTTTGTCTGCTGTGATCGACCCAGCAAAAATCCGTAATTTAGGCTAATTAGTGGATTAAACCTAAAAGTGCACACTTAGTTAACCTTTACCTGACCTCATCTTAAAACATCAAATTAGAGCTTAATACTCAACCAAATGAGCTCAAATCGGTGGCAAATGAAAGGCCACAATCTAAGGATCAATAAACCTCTATCAATTGAACCCAAACCTAACCCTAGCACATGGTGGCGGCCGAGTTTTGGCTTGGTCAACCTTGGCGGCGCCGTTTTCCAACACCACCTTGCGTGGTCGATTTCTCCTAGCTCCGAAGTCTCCAGAAGCTCTATAAACTATCAAAATAAAGCTCTTCGAGTCTATTTTCATTTGGTGGTTGTGGTGTTTTCATTGGAGTTCGATCCAGAAAGTTGTTGGTCGTTTAGTGGAGGTGGGTCAGCAGCCGTCGTCCTCCTTCCTCTCCTCTTTGTTCCATCGATTGAGGTAGGCTTCCTTAACCAAAACCTGCACATGAATACATCAAATTATTCCTCTCGACGAGCTCTTTCCAATGGTTGTAAAAGCCCTAAATTTCATTCGGTATCCAAGGAGATATCGAGGTTTTTCTAGGGTGCTGTCCAGTTCATTCTTTATTCTAGGGCTTTAAGTTCTCTCTTCGATTGAGGTAGGATCTAACAGCTCAACTCTAATTAATATACATGGATGTAAGCATCATCATGTTAGCTTTCATTTGGCATAGAAATACCCAAATTTCATTGAGCATGTTTAGAGAATTTTGGATCGAAGTAAGAGCATGTCTAGGCTTGATTTATGCTATGTTCTTGTGAGTCAAAGCTGATTTCGGGCTGATTTTGAGTTTCATATTTTGATCCCCATTAGCATATCATACATGGATGGAATCAGCATCAAAGTAGCTTTCTTTTGATGTAAGAAGCCCCAAATTTCATTATATATATTGAGAGAATTTTACGATTTAGTAACAGCATGTCAAAATTAGGGTTTCCCGTGTTCTTGCTTTGATAAATCATGATTTCAGAAAGATATTATGAAATTGATCTTACTGTTAGGTAGAGGTTTTCATTATCTTTCTAACAGTACCAAAAGCCCCTTATTTGGAGTTCATTTCCATTAGTTATTAGCGTTTTAGTTCAACCCTAGCAACTCCCTGGCTTGCCCTTTGACCCCCGTTCAGCCCTGTTTAGTCCAGAGGTTATAAAGTTCATTCCGAACCGTTTATCCATGCAGTAAGTGACTTAGTTATGATTCTAAATGCTTCATATTAGTATCCTAATGGTAATTAATAAATTATAAATCACATAATTAGTGGTTAGTTATGTAACTAAATTTCTGTTAATTGCATGTTGTTCATCCTACGCGAGCTTGTCCATTCTCCTTATCAACTTGAATCATTCTTTTTGGCAAATTGACTTAATGTAAAACTTAATCCTTGATAATTTGACATGGAATTAGGATTATGTGATTATTAGCTTGCTGGTTAGCTGCTGTACTACAGTAAACAACGTGACCAACTTACCGACTTTTAGTAAGTCGTTAGCCTGTTAGTGTGCTAGTCTTGGTTTTACCCCCGGAAACTCTATCCGGCGGTTTTACCATCACCTTGGAACCTTGTTATATCCCTGTTATGAACCTAATGAACTACCAAAAACATCGTTTTATGTGTTTAAACCGCTGGTTTAAGGCTTGGATCGTATCGGACGACGAGAGGCATGCGCGGCTAGTAGTTGACCGCATATCCTCTTCGACGGCCCGATAATGACCGCATATCTGTAATACGGCCCAATATGGTCCGTATATCTTATCATGGGTCTTATGTCTTCTGGACATGAGCGGCCCATAATGCACCGTTCATACCTTAGAGCGGCCCACTATCAGTCATTCTTTCTTGACCTCGCTGGCTGAGTTTCAGCCCAGTTTCTGTATGCACGGCCCTGTGTTAGCCGTACATACCTTGCGCGGCTTCTGTATGACCGCACATCTCCCGGAGATGAGTTTCATCGTGTTTATGTGCTCTTGAATCCAAGGACAAGGTTAGTCCTTTAAATCTTGAACTTATGGCAATAATTTCCCCCGATTAAATTGGCCATTTAACTTGACTGAATGTCTAGACAATCGTGGGATCTTGGATCCAATAAATCAATTCCAACGCATCATAAGGGCCCGGTCTGGTCCTGGGGAGAGCGCCCGAAAGTTAGTGAGCCCATGGGATGTTAATGACATGGTGGGGCATTGCACCGAGTACTTGACTAGTGTAACGTCTATGACATAAAAATCTCTTGTTACTTGTTACTTGATCGTGCTTGGAATGATGTTTAAATACTTGCTTGTTTGGCCAATTCTCAATTCTCTATTACTATCTCCTGTTGTAAATTCTTGTACTTGTTATCTTGTTAATTCTTGACATCATATATTTCTTGACCTTGCAAGATCTTTTTACTACGTCGTTTCATTATATCGTTATCATCATTTATTTCTTTTATTAGCATGGCCTATGAAAATGTAATTAACTTGTTAATCACGTAAACTTGCCTGTTATTTCCTACTGAGCGTCAGCTCATAGTTGTTGTTTCCCCCCTTTCCAGGCTATTCAAGTGACGATGTGCAAACCAATGGGGAAGGGCAGGAGTGATGTCTTGAGTGTATCAGTTCTATTGTTTTGGCAGTCTTATCCTCCTATTAGTTGTGCTTTGGAGAGTATTTAGTTTCAGTTATGTTATTGTTGTTAAGTGGTTGTTGTCTCAGTTGTATTAAGTTGGTTTGAGGTTATTGTATCAGTTATGGTTTGTTTTATGATCATTAAGTTATTTCCTTTTCTTAGCACTTGTGTAAATATTTAGATTAGTTCTCTCTCTTTCCTTCTAGTTAGTTTCTAACTGTACGTCCCGATATTCCGCTTCGGGGCGTCACAAGAAAAGGATGAAAAATGGCCATTTTTATGACTGCGCAAAGAAAGTAGCCGAATGCTTTGAATGGAAGTCGACCTAAATGGGCCGTAAGTCAACTTGGAGGGCCGGAAGTTGATAAAATAAGCTCCAGGGCTCTAAGAAATCATGATCTCTAAAGTTTAAAGGCTAGGGAACAATGAAATGTGCTCGAAATCCGTCCAAGGAAGGCTCCAAAATAATGGGTAATTTGGGACATCAAAAATGATGAATAAGAGAAATGGCGCAACTTGCGGGCCGAAAATGGGTGTCAACACAGATGTCCAGGGCTTCTTATCCAGGTTCCCCCTTCCTTAAAGCACCACATCTACCTTGATCACCATGATCCCCCAGGTGAAGTCGCCATCTAGCTTTTCTGAATTCTGGCCTATCAGCCTTTGTAATTTCACTTACAAAATTATTTCGCGCGTGATCTGTGAGCGGTTGGTGGACATCCTGCCACATATCATCTCGCCCCAACAAGGTGCCTTTGTGAAAGGCCGTAACATTATTGATAATGTCTCCCTCTCCCACGAGCTGGTTATAGAACTTGACTGGAAGGTCCAAGGACAAAATATTATCTTAAAGCTAGACATGGCAAAGGCGTACGGGCGCCTTGAATGGGACTTCCTCATCGCAGTTTTGCTTCGCTTTGGGGTTTCATCCAAGTTCTGCTCTCTTATAGCAATTCTTCTTTACAACTACTGGTTCTCCATCCTTTTCAATGGTACCCCAGTTGGATACTTTAAATCCTCCAGGGGGTTGCGCCAAGGAGATCCTCATGCCCCTGCCCTGTTCATCATCGTGGAGGAGGTTCTCAGTAGGGGCATTCTGCAGCTCTTCCATGCAGATCAGATCAGCCACTATAAGGTGCCGAGAGGATGCTTGAACATCTCTCACCTGCTCTACGTTGATGACACCTTGGTTTTTCTCAATGGGGGCACCCAGTATATCAGGCGGTTGCTCAGTTTCCTGTAGGAGTATGAAGACTGTTCTGGGCAAAAAATCAACACAGGCAAAAGCTCCTTTGTGCTGTCTAAAAGCGCAGGCCCACGCACAATCCATCGCATCGCTGCTTTGACAAGATTTCAACATAAGAAAACCCTCGGCCAGTACCTTGGCGTCCCCATACACGCAGGGCGCAAACTGATTGCCCATTTCAAACACCTTCTTGATAGCATATGTTCGAAGCTCAACTCTTGGAAAGCCAAGCTGCTGTCCCAGGTAGGGCGGGCATGCCTCATCAAATTGGTCCTGCACTCCATCCCCATTCACACCGCCAGTGCCTTATGCCTTCCCAAGGCTATCGTCAATGCAATGGAAAAGATGTTTGCCAACTTCTTTTGGGGTGGTCATTGTGAATCGTGTTTTTCACATCAAAAAAATAAATAAATAAGAGGCATATAAACAGTGAAACAAAGGGAATAAAGGGTAGCAAGAGATTGCTATTGGAGTGTGATCGCCAGAGGGGTTACCTCAAAAGAAGGGAGATTGATCGCGAATACCTGGTGAAAATAAGGATGCGGGATGAGTGTAGATTCCTTCCTCCTCCTTCTACCGGCCGGCCGATGAAGGGGGTTTTCCTCTTAATTACCCTTAGACAAAGAACAAACAAAAGAAGAGGGATTAGCCAAGTGTGTGCAGTATCAATCCAAAAGAGTAATATGATGATGAAAGTGGAGCATAAAGTGTGCACCTTTTGGTTATTTTAAAACCCCTAGGAGAATTAGGGAAGGAAAGAGATATGATGCAGAGCTAATGCAAACTTAAAAGGGGAACGATGTACGATGAATAAAGATGAAGTAATAAATTGATGGAAAGAACTCCCTGCTGTTCCTGACAACAGTAAAGGGAAAACCAAGTTGATGCAGCTGATGCACTAGGAAGAAGAAGACCACTGCAGGAGCACGGATTCGCAAAGAAAAGGAGAGTAGAAAGGCTTCTGCTATGCTACTGCTGTTTTAGCCAACCTTCCTATCAAACTTCTGCTATGCTACCTCTCCTCTCACGCGAACTCGACCCAGGAGGCTATTTATAGGGTAGAAAACACAAATCTAATGGGATAAGAACTAGCAAGACCCTTCTACGGCAAGGTCTCTAGTTCCCTAATCGAGCAAGATGACCAAACAGAGCAGGGGACTCTCCAGGAAAGGGCAGTTCAAGCAGGACACGGAAGGAAAAGAGATGACTCCCATCAAGGCGTTAAATGAAATCGACGACCTATGTTAGGGCGTTAATTGAAATCACAACTGGGACAAAGGCATCAATTCTTGGATTTAATTTTAGTAAGAAAACCTTTCTTATTTGAAAATTATAAAGAGACGCCTATAGGAGAGACGTTAATTCAAAACACGACCCAGGGAGGGACGTTAATTTTTGATTTCAATTAGGGTAGGATACGTCAAATATCAGAAACTGACGCCTTTTGCTCCAGTCGTCCTTTCTTTGAACAACGCCCTAGCTCAGGTCGCTATTTAAAACACGCCCCTCTTCGAGTCGTTAATTACAAAAATGCAAGAAAAATCATAAAAACTCACACAAAAATAGAAAAACTTTATATTA
The DNA here is from genome assembly GCA_022559845.1 of Amorphophallus konjac. NCBI lineage: Eukaryota > Viridiplantae > Streptophyta > Magnoliopsida > Alismatales > Araceae > Amorphophallus > Amorphophallus konjac. The sequence continues at coordinate 299,349,979 of CM040124.1, read as the reverse complement.
TAGAAATATTGAAGTCCACTTTGAGGCGTTAACATAGTGACATGAGATTTGATCGTCATAGTATCAATTTTAGCGTGTCTACAGCTGCCCCGCCTTGGCGTCTGCTTTGCAAGGGAGTGAGACGGAATGAAAATGAAAGTGTAATGAAGTGGAATGAACTGATAAGTAGATGCCAAGGTGTGATGTGACACGCCTCAGATACTAAGCATTGAAAATCTTTCCAAGATTCTGAGTGAAACAACTTCGGGTGATTCCAAGGAACATCGATTTGCTGGGTAAAGGAGACTAAACTAAACAAGTAAAATGTGCGCGTGGGCACGATAGGGAGGCACCATTGGAGAGCGTTTACCAGCCAACGTGGACGTGCTACAACCAAGGTGAATTTGCAAAAAATAAAGTGAATTGAGATGAAGACCCAGCAAAGAGGCATTTTCAAGGAACTAGCCTGAGCTGCTTCAGAGAGAATAAAGTACTCAATTTGGAGTGGAATATCTCATGTTAACTCAATCAAGAGCGAGTGACCTTCATTATTGCCATAATATGAAGATTTTCAGCATGAAGCTCAAAGTCCTATATGATGCATGCTGGGCTAAAAGAAAAATTAAAACAAACTAAAGATAGAAAATAATCAAGGATAATATTGTTAAGCCACCTAGATTTGGTCAAGAATCCAGATCTCTGAGCTGACACTAAGCCGAAGCCCGTTTGTCCGCGCATCAACTCGAAAGTGGAACCATCGTCCCAGACCTTTAATGACTCAACGGCCTATCCGTGTGATCAAGACTTACCTGGAATTATCACTGTTTTTGATGAAGGGGAACTCAAATTCCAGATTCATCAGAACCACAAGGTCCTTGATATGCTATAATAGCGTAAAATACCATATAGTAACAATGCTCACAGGAAGGAAATGCAAGAGTGGAATGATGTTATTCCCATGAGTCACCCCTGCGTCTCGAAACCTGCACTCTTCTGCACTTGAAAAGTTCATTAGTTCTCTCAATTCAAAGCATGATATGATCATAAGTGCATAATCATAAGTAATCCTAATCAAAATATAGCACTTAAGTTCATTAAAACATAGGGAGGAACCAAATATGTAAACCCATAAAATAACGACTGGAGTTCATGGCGTCAAAAGAATAAAAGACGACCGACATGAGGGCGTTTAAAATATAAAAGATGTCTACAATCAAGGCATTAACTCTTTTGGGATCTCAATAAAGTGACGACCCGAACGTAGGCGTTAAATAAAACATGACTTTAGACAAGTCGTCATTTAAACAAATGACGCCCCAGACACCGGCGTTAATTAACTGTGAATTCCGAACACCACGCTTCCGACTAGGAATCAGAAAGCAAAACCCAGTACTACTTGTAATCGTCTCTGCAGCTTCGAACGGGCATAAGATCCTTCGAACTTCTATAAGAAGGAATTTCCTCAGCAAATCAACCAAATTCTTTGTTCTGTTACTTCCGCTTCTGATTTCACAGGGGTTGCTTCGGCTTCTTTCTGCAGACAGTCATTGAAATAACCTCAGAAGATGGAGAGAGCTATCAAGCGGCCAAAGATTTCTACTCCTAGGCTCTCAGAAATCAACGGGCATATTAGCAGTAGAATCGTATCAAACCAGGTATGTGAGTTTGAACTGTTCTGCTGTTCTTTCCCCTTTATCTTCACCACTCCCAACCTTCTTACCCTCTGTACCCTTCTCTTCTTTCTTTTCTTTCCTTTTCCACAGGATTATCCAAATATTCCAGGTGCAAGAAGGTTCACAAAAGTCAAGTGGCTCCCTCTTTTACTTTCAAAATTCTCTCTGACATGAGAGTTTGCTTATCAAGATGGCACCTCTTAGGCCTAGTCACCCATGCCAAACATTATGACCAAATCCACTTAGATTGGGCAGCTATAGGAGCTCTTGTGGAGATATGGCACCCCTCTACTCACACCTTCCTATTTTCCACCTTTGAAGCTACCATCCTATTGGAAGAGTTAGAGATGATCTTAGGCTTGAAGAAGATGAAGCAAGGAGATGAGGAGAAGGTGGTCATCATGCCAAGGTAAATCTCCTCACATGAATTGTTAACAAGCTTGATTCCCAGCCCAAACCTAGTGAATCAAATCAAAGCCACCAAAGGAATCAACCTCCTAAAACTTGCCTCATGGGTCTACAAACGATCCGACCAAGCTAAAGAAGATGAAGAAGTGGAGCGAGTAGCAAAGGCTTTCGTGGTGTGCTTGGCGGGAGCAATCTTATTCCCCTCCACGGAAGACTTCTTGGATGAATCCCAATTAAGCGCAATAATTAGCCTATGGGAAGGAGAGAGAGTGGGACCGGCGATATTAGCCTTCCTATATAGTGGGCTCACTTCGGCGGCAATGGGGAGACCAATCTATGGATGCATGCTTGCACTATCAAGTTGGGTAGATCTCCACTTCAAGTTCGATCCATGTGAGGAGGCCCAACAACCCTCAAGAATCTTTTCAAAAAGCCCACTTTCCTATATGACCGGCTCACTGGGGTTGAGCAATAGAGTGGTGAACCGGATACCTCAAATTAAAAAGAGAGCGGAATGGAGGGAGCATCTCAAGGTAATGCCAAAGAACCTCTTCACATGCGCCCCGGGACTACTCAAAATGCAGGAACTCCGCGCACGATTCTCTCCCGGCACGGATCTTCGGCTCGTAGGTGCCACGGAATTTGTGCTATACAACTCCCACCGGTGCCTTCCTCAACTCGGGCTTCCACGGCGGCTATTCGAGGACCCATCTCATCTTCCTCCTATCAAAACCAGAGACATCGGCGGCAATGAAGATGGAGAAGAATGCACCACCATCCAAGCTCTGTGGAAAATCTGCAAGACTCATCAACCTGTGGAGAACTTGGAAGAAGACAGAGATCAGTGGAAATCATATGTAATAGCTTTAAGGAACCTGAGGCCCAAGATGGCTCATTAAGTGCAATGTAATCTCTTTCATCAATAAATCAATAATAACATTCTGATTGAGCCAATTACAATGTTTCTGATCAATTCTTCCAACAATCTGTGATTCTGCTCTGAATAACGACTTAGTTAATGCCGTCAATTCCCAAAGTGACGCCTCAGTATATGTCGTTTCTCATTAATCGGCTCTCAAAATTGACGCCTTCAGCAATAGGCGTTAACTGAATCACGACTTAAGACAAGGCGTTAATTCGATTCAAATTCCAAAAAGTATCGTTAAAGATCCAAAATAACGCCTTAGGGTAAGCCACGTTTCATGTAAACGACGCCTTCAGACACGTCGTTAATCAAAAACAGTAATCATTATTCCATCATGTCAATCAAGTCCCATTAAATGTCTCTGACGACGGTTGTCATTCCCCATGCGAACGCAAATAACGCCTCAAAGCACGTCGTTGAAAATGGAAGAGACGCCCTCCGGTCCAGTCATCTTTTTAACAAGACACGGCTTCGACGGGGTCATTAATTCTTTTTGACCGTTCAACTTACTTTCCCTCCTTTCTTCTTCTTCCTTCGTTCATTTCTTCTCTTCTTCCTGCAAACCCTAACCGAACCCAAAAACTCCCCTTCTTTCATTCTCACCCTCTATCTCTCAAACCCTCACCTCCCTAAGCAATGGCCGGTGGTGGACACAAGAGGCAGAGGATTAGTGCCCCCGAGGTCGTGGACTTGGAGGGCGAACACGCCCACGTCGAGGAGGAGGCTCCTCCCGCGGCGGCCGAGGAGGCACCGACGGTGGTGACCAGCGACGAGGGAGAACACGGCGACGACGAGGCCGTGGGAGATGAAGAAGATGAAAGTGAAGAAGAGGAAGACGAAGGCGAAGAGGGAGAAGAAGAACAAGGAGGTGAAGAAGGGCATGAGGAACCGCCGGCCACGGCGGCGGCCATTGCTCGCCCCGGCCAACTCCGGCGGCCACGGCAACCAAGGCCCCAACTCCGGGGAGAGTTGGCGGTACCCAAGCGAAACAAGGTAGGCCTCAACCCCAACCTTTTCTATTTTATTTTATTTTCTTCCATTTTTTTCTTTCCATAGCTCTTGAGAAGAAAACCAGGGACTCAGAAAGAAGACGCCCCTAGGGGTGTCGTGATTTAAGAAGAAGACGCCCAACCCTGGGTCGTCAATTAATTTTATTTTCTGAAAAATAACTGATCTCCATGAGAACACGCCCTTCAGCATGTCGTTAATTTGATTTACCATGTTTTAATCACCATGCCATTATTTTCATGCTTCTCAGTTTTTTCCAATTATTTCATGCCTTGATTTATATCTCGCATGCTATTTTATTTTATTTTCAAAAAAAACCCTAAAAAACAACGCCCCCCATCGGGGCGTCAATTCAACAAAAAAACGACCATAGGGGTGGTCGTCAATTTAAATAATTCCAGAATATATTTCTAGGCCCAAAAACTCATTTAAGAAAAACGTCCCATTCAGAGGCGTTACTTAAGCAAATGACGACCCAGGGACGGGCGTCAATTAAAAAACCTTTTGTGAAATTAGAAATTCATTTCAAAACCACGCCTCCCACAGGGGCGTCTCTTAGATAAACAACGACCCTGGCTGGGCCGTTAATTCAACAGGCACATAGATTCATCAAAACCCATTTAGAAATAACGCCACACTCAGGGGCGTTAATCAAGCAAGCCACGACCCAAGGTTGGTCGTTAATTAAATCAAACAGCAAAAATCTCAACCAAGGCAATTAAACGAATTTACACATGAAAATTAACACTTTTAAACAAAAATTCTTTCTTTTATGCATGCAGGGGTTGATGAGGACACGCATCTCATGGGTCCAGGTCCGGGCAGCATACCACGGCCTCCCCGAGTTTCAGAGAGCTAGGGTAGATGCCATGGGGTTCGGGGCTTTCCTTAGCATAGAGCCAGTCAGACCCGACCTAGCACTGATCCAGGTTTTGAGGGAGAGATGGGACAGGACTAGCCGGGCATTTTGATGCCGTGGGGTCACATGATCCCCACCCTAGAGGATGTGGCTAGGATCACAGGGTTGAGGGTAGACGGGGAGGCTGTGAGTGGGATCACCTATTCTGACTATACTGAGCTTACCCAGAGATTGCTAGGGTTAGAGATGGTCTATGAGACACCTAGCGAGTGCAGGACCGTCTTCCGCACCGACCTCACCACAGCTATGGGATTGGGGGATGCTAGGCAGAGACCCAGGGAGTCTTTAGAGGAGTTTTCGCAGAGGTTGATGGACGGGGCTAGGGCAGCCTATTGCCAGGACCCAACCGACATGGAGAGGGCAGCCAGAGATCTGAGGAGGTTCTTATTCTTGATGCTCGGGAGGCTGCTGCTTGGCACGAAGGGCGGCGTCATCAACTGTCGCTTCCTAGGGATACTCGAGGACTTGGAGGGAGTCGGCAGATACGCCTGGGGAGCGGCACTGCTGGCACACATGATGGCCGACCTGTCTACGGGGACAGGACGAGAGACGACTGTCAGTGGCTTCTCACCTTTTCTTCAGGTATGCATTTCTTTGTTTGAATGTTTGAATGTATATGCGTATGAATGTTTTGCTAATATGATGCATGGATGCAGGTTTGGAGCCATCTATACATGCCCATGGGCGCGTCGACCTACGACCCGGAGGTGAGGGATCTTTCCCTCTGGCGCGACGCTGGCTGCCGGTCGTGTTTGGAGCCCCACTCTCTTACGAGCTGTGGGTGTTACGGAGGGAGTTCCGCGACTTCCCTCCTTCACTGGTATGCATAATGCAATTTTTTTTATTGTGTTTATGTTATAGAATGTGATATGATGGATGAATGTATGTTTGTGAATGCAGGTGTGGTGGAGACCCTATGAGGGGATGACCGACGAGGGCCAGCCGTGGGTCGTAGCGGGCCGACCTCGCTTTGAGCACGAGCTTTGGGTTCATTGCTTGAGCGAGATTGAGCCGTTACGGCTTACGCTGGTGATGAGGACACTCGGCCTCCACCAGGAGTGGATAGAGGTCGGAGAGCCGCGAGGGATTGGAAAGAAGACATGCGGTCGCACCAAGGAGATTGACTGGAGAGTGCGGTTCACGGACCAGTACGTGAACTGGCAGCGAGGCGGGACCCGAGTCATCTCACGGGTGACCAACAGCTCTGAGTACCTCCAGCGCTACTGGGAGGTTTACGCCGGCAGGCCCTAGATGAGGGTCCTAGGGGTATGTATGAATGCACTTATTCTTCAATTAAATGCGAATGCTTATGTATATCTATCATGCAACTAATGTGCAATGGATGCAGGATGCACGAGACATAGCAGCGATGGATGCACAGGCCCACCTACACAGCCTGGAGGCACAGCTGGCCGCCACACGGGCAGACCTTGAGACCTTGGTGAGTGTTTGATTTATTTGAATATGCAAATGAATTTTTTTGTTCTTTGAATTATTGATGATTAGCCACTGACAATCTTAATGAATGCAGCGTGCCCAGCAGGGAGCAGCAGGGAGAGATACGGGAGAGGCCTCTAGCTCGAGAGGGCCTAGTGCAGAGGCGACTGCACTAGCGGAGTAGCTGGCGGGGGCAGTGGCACGGGCCGAGGTGGCAGAGCGCGACCTCGCCTCACGGGTAAGTTTCAAAACTCAGACCTCATTTAATTATCTATTATTATGTGCTGATAAAAAAGGTGTTTTGCAGACGGAGGAGCTCCGAGCCGCTCTCACTTGCATCGAGGAGGGCCAGCAGGCGATGGCCACACGGGTGAGTTTTACTTTTAACCATGCATTCATTTCATAAACTACTGAATTATTGCATTAAATATGGAACTGATGACTTGTTTACATGTTTGCAGACTACATAGTTACAAGCGGCTCATACCTGGGCTTCCCTAGCTGGGGCAGAGTTAGCGATCCGTGAGCAGCGGATCGCGGAGCTGGAGAGGGTTTTGAGGCGGCGTGAGGAGCTGCCTCAGGACATAGCAGAGCTGTGGGTCGCTCTTGATCTGGAGCGGAGAGAGCGTGCGCGAGAGCGAGAGGAGCACCTGGCGGACCGTGCCCGTCACCACGAGCTACAGCAGTCGGAGCGTGCCCGGTACCAGAAGCAGGTGACAGTGCGCGAGCGTGAGCTGGAAGACTTGAGGACCCAGCTAGCCGTTACCCAGGAGTGGCTACGAGCATCAGAGGAGCGTCTCCAGCGAGGGCGGGAGCGGGCGCGAGCTGCAGGGTACAGCTTCACCAGCTCTACCTTTGTGGCGGGCTCTTCTCTTCGAGAGAGGAGCGAGGTAGGGGGCCAGGTTCGGGTTCCAGCTTCTTCACGGGGGCCCATGCCCCCTCCACCAGCGCCACCTCGGGACGGCGAGGATGAGGTAGAGAGTAGGAGAGAGGAGGGTGGAGGCGAGAGCTGAGAGAGACTTACTTGTACTCCTCCACCCTCACACCTGTACTCAGATATTTATGATGTATATATATTTGAAATTTTTATTACCTGGGCACTTGTGTAGTTGTGTACTTGTGGTTGTGTACTTCGCTTTTTTTCCACGTTCTTGGCTTTTGCTTTTATTTTCCCTTATGCCTGCAGCTGTAGTTCACACTTAAACAAACAGGTTAATTCATCTGTTCGACTTGGCCCCTTGCTCAATAAGCAAGGGATGTCTTTACTTTGACCTTGATAGCGGGTCAAGGGGCCAAGCCTTTAATCAAATAAGGTGAATGAAATAACCAATAAAGGGAGATGCATCACACAAGCACACATATGCAACCTATATCAAAAGATGCCCATGTAAAAATGCAAGCACACATCATGAAGGATAAACCACCATTTTTTCTTTTTTCTTTCATTTCTTTCCTCTCTTTTTTTTTCATTTGTTTTCCAAAAAAGACGCCTTAGACTAGGTCGTTATTCATATAGAAGACGCCCTCAGAGACGGTCGTTAATTTTGAATTTTGTTGAAAAGAGCGACCTATTTAAAGGCGTTATTTGGTAAAAGACGACTTCGGCTCAGGCGTTAATTATATAAAAGGCGCCTCCCTCAGAGGCGTTAATTTTGCTGTTTTTAGAATTAAGTTGACAAAGCTACTAGGGCACTTGGTCATACATGGTCATCATTGAGGATTCATTGACCTTTCTTGATTAATTAAAAAAAGGGTCGACGTGCTAGTGGTTAAACTTATACGCAAGATCTTGCACGGTGCAATCTCCTAGGTCAGTCTCGACCATCGTGCTGGTTTATGACTTACCACAAAGAAAGAGATGGAAGAAGATATAAGGAAGCCCATAAGGAATTCTGAAAAGCTTGAGGTAAAACCACCTCCCCTACCCCATGCCTGTTGGGATTCGGTCTTTGGCATAGGAAAATTTTATTGCCTTTTGCCTCTTTTATATTGCATGCATACGCCCAAGATTTTCCTTGCGGGGACTTTGCCCTCTTGACATGCTTTTCTTTTCACGATTTGACTTTCACTTTGGAACTTATTTGTATTGATAAAAGACCTAATTGTATTTGGGCTTTTGCGGCATTTTGTTCCCTTTTGGGCCCTGACTTCCACTTACTAAGGCGGCGGGTAGGCTTAGCGGGTCTACCCCGAGACCTTCCTTCCTCCCTTATAGGCCGAAGAGGAAAAGAATGGGTATTGTCTTCACCTTTAGTCAGGTTTTTGACTTTCCATCAGATTTTGCACCGCTTGAGTTCGAGGTTTAAGCGTGTAGTGTGTGTAGGTGTCGACCCTATTTTAGTTAACAAGACTGACGAATGAATACTGAAATTTGACCTTTCAGACCTTGCGTCCTTGTATGCCATGGCAACGATTTTTTTTGGCATTTTGGAGAATTTCTATTTTGTTTGGTATTTCGGAAATTTTCTTTTTTGATTTTGGAAAATTCTATTTTTTGTTTGGATTTTGGATTAGGGGTAGTATTTCTTAAGGTACAGCCCGTTCCAAGGATGAGCTAGCTCTTCCCCTTCAGCATTAATCAATTTATAAGCATTGCCAGGATAAACATCTTTTATAACAAATGGTCCTTCCCAGTTTGGTTGGAGTTTTGAACGGGGTCCGCCAGGTTTTACAAAGATTCTCTTGATTACCATCTCACCGACTTTGAATTTTCTCTCAATTACTTTCTTTTGATAAAAACGCGAAAGCCTATTTTGATAAACGCGCGCATGCTCAGCGGCGACCAGACGCTTCTCATCTAGGAGTTCCAACTGGGCAAGGAGTGAATCACGACGCTCATCAATAGAGAATTCCTCGTCCAATTGTACTCGCAGAGATGGAATGAGAATCTCGTAGGGAACCACCGCCTCCATTCCATAAGTGAGGGTGAAAGGGGTTTGCCCTGTAGGGGTACGAATGGAAGTGCGATAGGCCCAGAGAGCTTCAACTAGCTTGTCTGACCAATCCGAAAATTTATTAGCCTCACACGTCTTTTTAACAATTTTAATCAAGGTTTTATTAGTTGCCTCTACTTGGCCATTGCCCTGTGGATAATAGGGAGAAGAATGATGCAATGCAATGTTATACCTGTTGCAGAGATCCTTGAGCTCTTGAGAGATGAATTGAGGTCCGTTGTCGGTGATGATGGTACTCGGGATGCCGAATCTTGCGATGATATTCTTCATTATGAATTTGCAGACGGTTGATGCTTTGATCTCCACGAATGCTTCCGCTTCCGCCCACTTGGTGAAGTACTCCGTTGCCGTGAGGATGAATGATTTTTGCTTCGTAAGGAGGTTCGAATCACCAAGGGGTCCAATGATATCGAAAGCCCACATGGAGAAAGGCCATGGGGAGGACATAGGATGGAGTGAAGAAGCAGGAGAATGAATCTTGTCGGCGTGTAGTTGGCACTTAACACACCTTCGAACATAGATGGAACAATCCTCTTCTAGAGTTGGCCAATAGAAGCCTAGCCTAAGGATCTTCTTAGCTAGCATCTGGCTGTTCACATGACCACCACACACTCCTGAATGCGCCTCTTCTACGACCTTCCAAGATTCATCATCGTCGAGGCATCTTAATAAAACACCCGTGAGCCCTCTTCTATAGAGCACACCTCCAACCAAAACATACCGCTGAGCCACTCTTCTAATCGCTTTCTTTTCTTCCACAGTGGCTTCTTCGGGATAGGATTGATCATTGCAATATCTGGCAATCTCATAATACCAAGGTTTCTCTTCATCAGCCAATTCTTCTTCCCAATCTAACAACATGACCTCTTTGCCTTTAAGAGCTTCACTCCGCCTGACCTTCTCGAGCACCTTGTCCCTAATATCGAGGAATGCACGATCCTTAATAGCTGGAGTGTCACGCTGATGAATGAGAGGAACGTGAAAATCTCGTTGGGGAGGAAAGACTAAAGCGGAGGCCAAAGAGGCAAGAGCGTCAGCTAAGATGTTCTGGCTTCGAGGGACATGGACGAAGATCAACTTGGTGAAGAGTTTGGCATAAGCTGAAGCAAGTTCCTGGTAAGGCTTGAGTTTAGGATTGATAGTGCGGCACTTGACAAGCACCTGGCGTAGAATGAGTTGACTGTCACCCACAATTCGTAATTGGGTAACACCATATTTATGAGCGGTTTGAAGACCGGCCAAAAGGGCCTCATACTCAGCTATATTGTTCGTGACAGGGAAAGTGAGCTGAGCAGCAAATGGGATGGTGACCCCTTCTGGTGTTAAAAGAACCATGCCGATCCCTCTTCCTTGGGAATTTAGAGCTCCATCAAAATGTAATGTCCACATAGGATCGTGGGGTTGATTAATGGACATTAGTTCTTCATCTGGAAACTCTGAATTGACAGGATCAAATCGAGGGAGAGGGTGGTGAGCAAGATGTTCGGCGATGGCATAACCTTTGATTGCTTTCTGTTGAATGTAAGTGATGTCAAATTGAGAGAGAAAACTTTGCCAGCGTGCTAATCGGTCGGTAAGGACAGATTTTTCAAGAAGGAATTTAATCGGATTCATGCGTGCAATGAGGTGAACCTCGTGAGCTAAGAAATAATGTTTTAACTTTTGAACTACCCAGACTAAAGTAGCGCAAGTCTTCTCCATGGCTGAGTACCTCTGCTCACAAGGGTTGAGAAGTTTAGACAAGTAGTATGCTGCCCTCTCCTTCCCTTCTTCATCCACTTGAGCTAGGACAGCACCTACAGAGTCATCCAGGACAGAAACATAGAGGATAAGTGGTTTGCCCGGAATTGGCGGCCTCAGGACAGGAGGATTGGCCAGATAATCCTTCAATCCGTCAAAAGCTGCCTGACACTTGTCATCCCAATTAAACTTGACCCCCGGCTTAGTAAGCTCGTAAAACGGCCTGCATCTTTGTGAGTGCTGGGAGACGAAGCGGCGAATAAATTGCAACCTCCCGATTAATCCTCGAACTTCCTTCAAATTCTTGGGAGGGGGCATATCTCTGATGGCCTTTGCCTTATTGGGATCAACTTCAATTCCTCTTTTGCTGACAATAAACCCAAGCAACTTCCCTGATGAAACACCAAATACACACTTCTTGGGGTTCATTTTCAACTGATATTCTCGTGATCTTTGCAAGACTTTAGCTAAAACCCCAGGATGCTCAATCCTTGTTCTTGATTTTACTACCAGGTCATCCACATACACCTCAATATAAATATGAATCATATCATGAAAAATTGCCATCATAGCCCTCTGATAGGTGGCTCCAGCATTCTTGAGTCCAAAAGACATGACCACATAGCAGTAAGTACCCCATGGTGTAGTGAATGACGTTTTCTCTTGATCTTCTTCAGCCAGGCGAATCTGATTATAACCCGAAAACCCATCCATAAAGGAGAGAGTCTCAAATCCTGCCGTATTATCAATCAAAACATCAATATGAGGGAGGGGGAAGTCATCTTTAGGACACGCACGGTTGAGGTCCCGAAAGTCTATACAAATGCGAACCTTTCCATCTTTCTTCATGACCGGGATGATGTTAGCCACCCAGTTCGGATAGAGGACAACTCTAACAAATCTAGCCTTATGAAGCTTGTCGACCTCTTCTTTCATCTTTAAAGCCATGTTAGGGTGGAAACGTCTCAACCGTTGTTTGATCGGGACAGACCCTGGCTTAAGTGTAAGCCGATGTTCAACGAGCGCAGGGTCTAATCCAGGCATATCTTCATAACTCCACGCAAACGTGTCCTTGTATTCTTGAAGTACCAAAATAAGCGCCTCCTCTTCGGCAGGCGGCAAATTCTTGCTGATGAGGACAATCCTAGGGTCTTCTTCCGTACCCAGATTTATTTCTTTGGTAGGCTCTTCTACTGAGGCTGATGGTTCGTCAAATCTTCTCATGCCACTAGCAAGGGCATCAGCCTCGTCCTCATATTCTTCATAACTTTCCTCCCCCTCTTCAATAGGGTCTTCATCATTCATAATCTCATAGACACCAAAACCCTCATAAGAAGCACAAGTATCCTCATATTCTAACTCTGGCAGGATAATCGGATTCTCTAGAAATTCGAGGAGGGTTGAGCATGCCCAGCATCTTCTTGCCAACTCCAACAAGAACCTACGGGGAATCTGCTTACTCTTGGATTTCCTATGTGAAACTACCCCATGGATTTTATTATTAGAAGAAGACGAGCAACTAGCTTGATCATTAGAAGAAGAAAAGGGAGGGGGTGAAAAAGTAGATAAAGGAGGGGATACAGATGAGGACCCCTCGCAGGAGGGGTGGAAAAGGTTTATCAATGAATCTTGGAAGAGCGGCCCCTGGGTCGGGGCACACTCAGAGAGGAGATAAGAGGTCTCCTCAACAGAGATGGAGGATGAAGAAGTTGGAATTTTGGCATTTTTTTTCTTTTTCTTTTTCTTTTTCATTTTTATCTTCATTTTTATTTTCTTTTTCAAGGAGAAAGCAGTGTGAAGGGAGAATAGAAGGAGGAGTGGAGATTGAAAGATTGGAGAAAGATTGAATCAAAGACGACCCATGCGGGGGTGTGATGGAGAGTTTGGAAAATTGCTCGAGGAGCAAGGGAGGAGTTGAAAGAGAGACTTGCATTGAATTTGGAGAAAAGCTGATCATGATTGGCGGCGGTCTCGGCACGCGAGAGAACAATTGAGAATGTAGAGAGAAAGAAGAGACGGATGCATAGAAGTGAGAGAGAAGAGGCCGGCCCACAGCCTGTCTATTGTACAACCTTCTTCATATGGAACATCTGGCTCTCCAGTGTCAGTGTAGTCACTCAGCAACTGCCTCTTATTTGTTATCACAGCCGGCTTTTCAATCAGTCGTGTATTAGTGGCGGCCATTCTGGATCAGTCGGCATGAAGAGACGGCTTAAGGCAATAGTGATGTCATTCATATCAAACCATCTATACCAGTCGCACTCTGGATCATCCATTTTCCTCCTCTTATCAGCCTTAGAGATTCCAGGGCTTTGTATGTAACCAGTGGAGCAATATGTCGAGCAAACTGTCTAGCATGAACGTCTTGACAGTCTAACATGGAAGTGAATATTGTAGTCTGCTCATTATCTTGGACGCCACCTTTAATAAAATGTGTCTGCAATGTCCAAGTGAGCGGTTGGCGATCTGTCTTCAAAGTGGAGGTCATAACGGCCCATGGTTCTTCTTCATTCTTGCTTGGTCCTTTATAGCCTAGGCCGCCCCGTGCAATCAATCTTTGTGGCTTGACATGCTTAGTTCTACCCTGACAATTGACACCCAAGCCTTTGCCAACCTGATACCCCATTCTCGTCAGAATATTCTAAAACGGGGTATTCATTGTGTTCTTCTTTTTCTTCCCCTTAGAAGTTATGGGTATCATGGCAACTGTTGTAACTGTCTCGGGTGGCATCGGCCGTGGGTGAGGGATATCCAATACTGATAGCAACGGCTTGTTGGAAGGCCAAATAGAAGAAACTAACGTTGCTAGGTGTATGTCTTCATCAGGCAGAATCGGCATGCTAGTCACTTTGATAATACGGCCCTTGTGTGGAAACTTGAGGCATTGATGATTTGTAGAGGGCACTGCATCTAACTGTTGAATATAGGGGCGACCCAAGATGCCATTGAATGTTGGATCCATGTCCAAGATGTGAAAATCGACTGTGATTGTTGCTGGACCCAGACTAACCTTTAACGTTATCATGCCCAGAGGAGGCTTCTTAGTATTGTCGTATGCTGTGACTGTTATGGTAGATGGCCGAATCTGATTTTCTGGAATGCCGCACATCTTCAAAGTGGTGGGCGGTAATACATTGATGGATGCCCCAGTGTCCACCAAACATTGTTTTACTGCCACTTTATTTATGTCAACTGTGATACACAGGGCATATTTCCTTGCTGGTTGAGGTGCCAATTCATGTTCATAAAAAGTAATTGCTGGCTGACCGCTAGCGGGCGTTAAGACTGTAGTTATCTGCTCGGCAGGGATGTCCTCATTGACCATAACTTTCTGTAAATATTCCTTTAAAGCCAATTGATGAGTGGTTGACCTCTTAATCAATTCTAAAATAGAGATTCTTGCTGGAGTTCGGTCAAGATGCTTCAGTAAATCATATTGAGTGCCTGGAACAGACTCTTGCTCTTGCTCTTGTTCATTGGGCCCCTGCGTGGGCTCCTGCTCTCTCTGGGGAAAGATGCGCTGGAACATCCGTCCACTGCGGAGCGGTGCTATGGTTTGACGCGCCTCTGTCGGGGTAAGTGTGGAGGGAGGATTGGAAGATGAAGAGGTGTTAGCATTGAGAATTGGTGGAGGAAGTGTTGAAGAAGAAGTCGGTGAGGAATTCGACAAGGCAGCCCCCGTAGGAGGCGTAGGAGTAGGAAGGGGTGCCCGAGTGTGGGAAGTGCTAACGGATTGAACAAGGAGGGTTCGGGGTATAAATGGTGGTTGAGCTGATGGTGGAGGTGTCCTTGCCGGCGGGGGAGTGATGGTAGTGGATGTAACCGATGCTGGTGACGGGCGAATGAGGAGTGGCCTAGATGGTGATGGCGAAGGATTGGTGGCGGATGATGGAGTTTGCTGCGTCAGGAGGCTGTGGTCGTGGTGGACGGGTAAGGAGAGACCGGGTTGGCAAGGATGAGGAATTAGTGGGGACAGATGGGTTAACGGGGCGCAAAAGGGGGCGACTTAATTGAGGGGTAAAAGAAGAAGGAAGCGTGCGTAAAAGGTGCGGAGGTTGATTTGAATTATGATTGAATGCCCCGACAGAGGAGTTTTCTTCGTGCCATCTCTGCCCTCTCTCTACTTCATGGAGAGACGTGACCGGGTTCACATGCTGATTTGCTTGGTGCTCCGGCAATGGGTTGTGGACAATCCCCATATCGTGCTGAGGTGCTGGAGCTTGCTGTTGTACTGGTGGAGCTGGTTGCTGCGGCTGCTGAGCCTGCTGTTGCCGAGGAGGCCTTCTTACTTTCATAGCAGCGATGAACTGTCTCATCTCATCCCAATTAATACCGCCCTGATCATTTAAATCATAGATGTAGTCCTTGAAGTGAAAGCAATGGTCAATATTGTGACCAGGGGAGCGGTGGAAAACACAATAGCGGGACGTGTCAACATTAGCAGGCCACGCTGTCCTTTCTTTTGGTAACATGAGTAGATTAGCAGCCATCAGGGCATTAAATATATCTGGGAGACTTTCTGGCAATGGCGGATAATGGGCCCTTTTGGGGCCAAGTGGTCTCCTTTGCTGTTGTTGTTGCGGGCCATAGTTGGTGGGTGGCGGTACTTGGTGGTACTGTTGCGGAGCTGAGGGGTCTGCATGTGGCGTTTGGTTTTGTGGAGGAGCAAGGGAAGGTTGAGGAGCAAATTGGTGTTGTGGGGGTGAGTGGAAGAGGGTGTTTTGTTGTGGAGGTGGCGGAGGTCGTGGGTTAGATTGGCGAAAAGGTGTGGGATTGCCGACCGCGCCAACTTGCTCATTGATGACGGTGCCCTCAGTCGTGGGCCCGCTATTGTTGACATTTGTATTTTTCTTGACCAACCGTGGTTTCGGTTCGAACATGCCCATGATGGGCGAATCCTTCATCTGAGTTTGAATATATCGAGCTCTTTCATAGAGCTCCTCCATGGTGGTCAATCTGTTCATGGCTAATATATGCCGGAACTGAGGGGTTGCATTTGAAATAATCATTTTAACCTGCTCTGGTTCTGACAAAGTATCTTTCAATTTCTCGGCCATTGATCGCCATCTATCAGCAAATATGATGAAGTCCTCCTCGGGCTTCATTTTCTCTGCAACCAGGTCCGTAACAGATAGAGAGGGTCCAACCCGGTCCCTATACTTCTGCAAGAATTTCCTTTGAACCACATCAAAATTGCTGGCATCTGTCGGATCCAAGGAATAGAACCACTCGAGGGCTGGCCCCTCTAGGGATCTTCTAAACAAATAAGCCAGTGAGGCTTTGTTGCCTTGCCAAAAAGAGGTCTCATACATAAAATCCTTCAAGTGAATAAATGGATTGCCAGTTCCATTGTATCGCCGAAAATTCGGCATCTCAGAAGGTGGTAAGTGAAAAACTGGCAATGTAGGCAGAGAGATCTCTGGAGCATTCTTGGCAGCAGTAACCTTGTTGAGTTGTTCTTCCATGCTAGCCAATTTCTGAAGGAGCAAAGCATTAGTGTCTGACTCGACCGGGGCCGAATTTGGAATGAAGGTATTTGGCATAGGCGTCCTTAGAATTTGGGGAGGTTGAAAGAATTGGGGCCTAGCCGCGGAATAACTTGCCTGTTGGGCCGGCATGGCCGCACCGGGCGTTGGTGGACAAGAGGGGGGTTTGTGCAAGACCGCCTGGTCATTAACAATGTGATGGCCACTCGCGGTCGGAGGGGGATTGGAAGATGAAGAAGGAACATATTTCCCTTTCAAAGCGGCCTGAACTGCCTGCCGCTGGGAATCGTCCAATTGAGATAATGCATGAATTAAATCATTGACGTTGAAAGAAGGGGAGGTGTTCCCCGATGTGTTCTGATTGGATGGTAAAGCTTGAGAAGAGGGTTCAACCTCGTGAGTTGTGGTGTCAACCACATGAATTTGAGAATAATGAACCTGAGACGGAGGGTGGTTTCCCTCATGATAGATGGAATCTTGGAGGGGTGCCTCATAAGATTGATCAAAAATATTCTCTTCCACATCATCATAGAATACCCGTAGCTTGCCATGTTGATAATCTTACCTGAACGGAGTTGCATGTTTAAGCAGAGAAGCTTATTTTGGAGGAATTATAATTGCAGTAATCACTCAATCCAATCAAGTTATGCAAACAAGTTGTAATGAACGCAAGCTTTTAGATTCAAGTCTGAGATTAGAGTGAATTAAATTGATGTACAATCCTCTCTCTTTGTAGTGTAGAACTTAGTTGTGAGTTTTGGTTGTGATATCCGGGTTAACTAAGTTCTTTCTCTCTCCTCACCAACGGTGGGCTATCTAAACTCCGGGTACTTCAAGGTACAACCAGCCCGGCGTCCGTGAGGGAATCCACGGGTGCGGGGACTTACGGAGGTCTTGGAAAAGGAATTTCCGGTCCAAAGAGACGGAATGCTCAATGGAGGGTTGTTCCAATTCCAAGAAGGGTGTGTGGAATCCTAGTGTAGAGAGAGGAAGTCTCTCAACCAAATGCCACAAAATGCAGAATAATATAAGCAGAGCAATCAGGTATAATCAGATAATGAATATGCGAATCAATCCAGCATGAACAAACAGATCAAGCAACTTTCTGTTAACACACAGGTAAAAAGCGACTTGGCAGAAGTCGCTAAAATAAGGAAACACGACAGCGTGGCTGTCGCTAATCTGTGAAGTCTTGTTGGACAGTGCTCAAGAAACGCCTTGGTGTGAGGCGCGGATTGTGCAAAAGACGCCTGGGAGAGAGGCGCCGGATAGACAAAGGACGCCCACAGAGAGGGGCGTCAATTCTCAGAGAGTGAGAAAGAGGAGACGCTATATAAAAAGGCGCCTTTGCAGAAGGCGTTAAATGCAAGAAAGACGCCTCGAGTAAAGGCGTTAATTCATGAAACACGCCTTGATGTGAGGCGTTAATTAAAAAAACACAGAGAACACAAACTGGCTAATCCGAGGGGTATGGGTGTGCAGTGTGCACAATGGAGGGTGCCAGTGAGGCACAGTGGAGGGGTACCGTGGGTACCTAAGGGAAAGGGCACACGTGGGTGCCAATGGGGAAAGGGCACACGTGGGTGCCAACAGGAGAGGGTAATCAAAAGAAAAATAGTGGAAGTCCCACCGTGATCGCCAATTTGTGAATCGTGTTTTTCACATCAAAAAAATAAATAAATAAGAGAAGATAAACAGGGAAACAAAGGGAATAAAGGGGAGCAAGAGATTGCTATTGGAGTGTGATCGCCAGAGGGGTTACCTCAAAAGAAGGGAGATTGATCGCGAATACCTGGTGAAAATAAGGATGCGGGATGAGTGTAGATTCCTTCCTCCTCCTTCTACCGACCGGCCGATGAAGGGGGTTTTCCTCTTAATTACCCTTAGACAAAGAACAAACAAAAGAAGAGGGATTAGCCAAGTGTAGTAGTATCAATCCAAAAGAGTAATATGATGATGAAAGTGGAGCATAAAGTGTGCACCTTTTGGTTATTTTAAAACCCCTAGGAGAATTAGGGAAGGAAAGAGATATGATGTAGAGCTAATGCAAACTTAAAAGGGGAACGATGTATGATGAACAAAGATGAAGTAATAAATTGATGGAAAGAACTCCCTGCTGTTCCTGACAACAGTAAAGGGAAAACCAAGTTGATGCAGCTGATGCAATAGGAAGAAGAAGACCACTGCAGGAGCACGGATTCGCAAAGAAAAGGAGAGTAGAAAGGCTTCTGCTATGCTCTCTGCTGTTTTAGCCAACCTTCCTATCAAGCTTCTGCTATGCTACCTCTCTCGCGCGAACTCGACCCAGGAGGCTATTTATAGGGTAGAAAACACAAATCTAATGGGATAAGAACTAGCAAGACCCTTCTACGGCAAGGTCTCTAGTTCCCTAATCGAGCAAGATGACCAAACAGAGCAGGGGACTCTCCAGGAAAGGGCAGTTCAAGCAGGACACGGAAGGAAAAAAGATGACTCCCATCAAGGCGTTAAATGAAATTGACGACCTGTGTCAGGGCGTTAATTAAAATCACGACTGGGACAAAGGCGTCAATTCTTGGATTTAATTTTAGTAAGAAAACCTTCCTTATTTGAAAATTATAAAGAGATGCCTATAGGAGAGACGTCAATTCAAAACACGACCCAGGGAGGGACGTTAATTTTTGATTTCAATTAGGGTAGGATACGTCAAATATCAGAAACTGACGCCTCTTGCTCTAGTCGTCCTTTCTTTGAACAACGCCCTAGCTCAGGTCGCTATTTAAAACACGCCCCTCTTCGAGTCGTTAATTACAAAAATGCAAGAAAAATCATAAAAACTCACACAAAAATAGAAAAACTTTATATTATAGAAATATTGAAGTCCACTTTGAGGCGTTAACATAGTGACATGAGATTTGATCGTCATAGTATCAATTTTAGCGTGTCTACAGTCATGATGAGCAGCATAGACGACATTGGGTTTCTTGGCAGTCTATCACGAAGCCGGTAGCGGAAGGGGGCCTCGGTATACACAGTCTTCACGAAGTTCAGGCAGCTATGTCCTTGAAAGAAATCTAGACTGTCCTTCATGGGTCGTCCATTTGGGCTGATTTTGTACGATCCAAGTTTTGCTCCGCTCATCTAGATGACAGTCTCACCCCTTTCCCCTCGGGTATGGGTAAGGACATGTTCTTCAAGGCCAAGACTGTTATCTCACCTCACAGCAGATGGTTCCACCGTGACGGTACCTACATATATTTTTTCTGGGATGTCTGGTGTGGCTCACAGCCATTGATCCAGATCAACAATCCCAGGCCGCCGAGCTACTCGCTCCGCTCAGTCTTGCAAGACCCTATCCATGAGGCGTGGGCGCACCAACCCACCCTCGCTCCGGAGTGCAGGGCCACGCTGCAGTAGCTGCCCCTTCGTGATGGAAAGGATCTCTATGTGTGGACTGAGTCCCTCGATGGCATCTTTAGCCTCAAATCAGCCTTCCACTATGTCTGTCAGCGTGTTGTCCACAGGCTGGCCCTCTCCAACCTTTGGAGCTCCCACTTCTCTCCTAGAGCTGCCATTCTCACGTGGCGTATCCTACACAGGGCAGTGGCTATGGACATTCTCATCCAGTCTTGTGGCATCCCACTGCCCTCCAAGTGCTCTTGTTGCTCCACCAATCCATAGGCCGAAAGCATGGATCATCTCTTCTTGTCCGGTGATCTCAGTACACCGGTATGGGGCTTCTTACGGCCCCTCTTTGAATGACAAATGTAGGGTAGCCAGCTCCGTCACGATCCTCTGCTGGGACATCATAAAGTACGCCAACATCAAGAGCCCCTTTGAGTTTGTCGCGGTGCACACCATGTTACTCATCAACTGGGAGATTTGGAAGGCTAGATGTGTCGCACGGTATGACAACGCCACCCCTTGCTCCCCAATGCTAATTCATTCTGAAGGGGCGTGATCTCGCGCTGGTCCTGAGCTGGGAGGATGATCACCGGAGCGTGATCTCTCGCTGGTCCTGGGCTGGGAGGATGATCATCGGATAGTGAACTGCAGAGAAAGGGAAACGAATCAGGGGGCCCAGGGATGGTTCCCTGGGGAAAACCCTCCGATGCTTAAGTCAGTAGAGCAATGGTGGGAGGTATTGAGGGAGGTTGAAAGAGATGCGCGAGATTCCCCAACACCAAGATGGTGAAGTGGTTCCTGCTCAGGGAGTGTTAGGCATGTATCTGCCTTACCTGCCGTCGGAGGGAGTCCTTGGTTTATATAACGAGCTCCCCCGAAGAGTCCCATAAGCTGAGGAGTTTTAGGCGGGAGTTACGCCCTTATCATAGGATCGTTACGTCCTCATCGTGGGCTCTTCATGACCTTGGGAGATCGTGGCACCCTTATCCCGCTGAACTCCTGCTCATAAAGGACTGTCAACGGCTGCATGGATAAGCATTTGTCAGTTGGTCCAAGCATGAGAAGTGCCAGCCCTGTCCGGGCGATGGGCATAGCTCGGATGCAGTCAGATCAGAGTGGGCGCGTAGCACCTGCCCTTATCTCGGTGGGGAGATGGCTCGGGCGTGGGTCTTCCTCCGTTCTGTCGTTCGGGCCATCCGAGCCTAAGGGCCACCGAGTAAGGATGGGACCCCGAGTGATCTTTATTGGGCTTTTCTACCGAAGTGGGCCCTAGGGGTTGTCACTCGGATGATCTGAGCCTCGTTCGGTCCTGATGGGCCTAGTTTGACTGCTCTTAATTGGGCTACAGAAATCCCCCTCTCCACTTGTCCCCCTCCTACTCCCTGTTGATTTGTTTTAATTAGATTCCTATCCCGCCCCCTTTAAATACATACATGCATAAACATGTGAATCAAAGACAAGGGGGATGAAAGGATGAGAAATACTAACCGTGATCGCCACCAAGGTTCCAACAACGCCAAAGGATGAAGAAGTGTAAAGAACGGCACCGTGTATCTTGGAAAGAAAACTTGATCGCGCTTGAAACGGGGTGCGGGGAATTTGTGGATTCAAACCTCCTCTCCTTCCAGCCGGCTAGATGAAGAGGGCCTCACGTTGTATTCATGCTCTCCTGTAAAACAGAGATGAAACACAAAGGTAAAAACCCATTAAAACATGAAGTGTAGAAATCTGCCCAAAGTGATAAAATAGCATGAATAAAAGGGGGAGAACGCACCGGGGGGGGGGGTTTAACCCCTGTGGAAGGGTGGAAAAGATAGGTGGGTGTGTTGTGCATGCATGAGATTTGAAATCACGAGATTTGATTGAGAGAATAGAGAGAAATCATTGATGTAAAATAGAGAAAAACACATATGTAGCAGAAAATGCAGAAAACTGTGATGATTTGTGATTTTGAGAAGACTAGAACTAAGAGTGTAGACCATGAAATCAAGCCCAGAAGGATGTAATGGAAAGCTAATACTTCCCTCTCCAAGATAGGGTCGAAGTTGTGAGTTGGCAGTGCAGCATGGCTTCGCCCCACGTCCGGAAAGAGCCCCCCTTTGCAACTGCGAACTGGGCAATTTTTATAGAGTTTTGTAAGAAAGTCTCATCTTCTTATCACGATTCCCGGAGATAGAGTCCAAGATAAATCGAGTTCTCTAGATCAAACGTGAGATAATACTAAGGACAAGAGATAGGAACAAACGGGGATCAATTCGGAGGAGGATTCTAGAAGATATGACTCTTGGAAGGTAGCCACGGAGCCTTATCTGCAGAGTTTTAGTTAAACTCGGATACTTAAATCCTGATCTTTTGAGCGTGATTCTGAGCAAGATAGCCAATGAAATTTATATTTCTTTGGACTGAATTCAAGATAATACCAAGGAGAAACCATAGGAATAAATGGCGCTCAATTCGGAGTAGAATTCAAGAAGTTATGGGCTCTGCAAGGGGGCCACAGCGCATAGAAACGGAGCAGAGTCCAGCACGAATTGGACTCTCAGGTGTGTGTAACGGTCTATCATACGACCTTCAGAGTAATGTAACAAACTAGGGTAGGTCCGTCACACTCTGGGGGTAAAACGGGACGATTTCGGACAAGTTTCGGTGTAACACACCTATACTAGACCGTCACATGACTCTAACGGTCTAGGGTAGGACCGCCACGCTCTAGGGGTCTAACAGGGTGTTTTCGGGCAAGTTTCGGTGTGATGGTCTATCGTAGGACCGTCACACTGCTCTAACGCACCTATGTAGGGCCGTCACACTGATGGAGGAAGATTTTGGGCAGATTGCGCACGACTTTAGAAATTAAAGCGTATCTCTCAAACGGGGCAGAACTAGCAAAAGTGGTAGAAGAAGAAATTGTAGATAACTGAGAGAGGAACAACTTTCATGAAGAAAGTAAGTTGCGAAAATGACAATAAGAGGGATAAAATGGGGCTAGAATAGAGATGAAAATTCTGGGATGTAGGTGAACAGCATAGCACGCCAGAAAAATATGAATAGCTCACAAATGGGGCAGAACTGGCCAACGGCGTAGAATAAGAAGTTGTAGATATTTGAAAGATGAACAACTTTGAGGAAGACAACTTTTTGAAAAGAGGAACAGAAAGAGATGAAAAAGGATCACTTTCAAGACTGCATAGTGAGAGAGAGCCGATTACTTAAGGGAAGCCGGCCTAAATGGGCCGTAGGTTTGACTTGGAAGCTGGAATTTGATAAAATAAGCTCCAAGGCTCTAGGAAATCATGATCTCCAAGACTTAAAGGATATGGAATGGTAAAAATGGGCTTGAAATCCATTCGAGAAAGCTCCAAAATAATGACTAATTTAGGACATCAAAAATGATGAATAAGAGAGATGACTCAACTTGTGGGCTAAAACGGATGTCAACAGATTCCCCTCCTTGATGTCCGCTTTGCAAGGGAATGAGCGAAAGCGACGCGGAGGCGAAATGGAAAGGAGATGGAGTGAAAGTGATAGCGACGTGAAATGGAGATGAAGCGGAGATGAAGCAGAGAGAACTGATAAGCGGGCATCAAGGCAAAAAGACACACGTCACAACCAACAAGCGATCGGAATTCTCCTGAAAATGCCGAACTAACCACCTGAAATGATTGACAAGGATGAGACATGTCTGGAGAACTAAACTAAAGGAGGAAAAGGAAACACGACCAACCTCATCGGGGACACAATCCACGGACAATGAGGGGATCAGAAAGAACACAGCGTAAGGGCTGGAAAGGAGAATAAGATTGAGATAAAATCCAGACAGGAATCACGCTGGCCAACTAGACCAAGCGGCAATATCAGAGAAAACGTTTGAATTCAGAGTGTAATGAAGAATCTCTTATCCAAGAGAACTGAGATGCAATTAACCATTGCTGAGGAGAAATCGTTGAATGGATCACGAGACATGAGTGCTCAAAATGACATGATGCATGTTGGGCTAAAATAAAGAAATCATTAAAACGAATGCAAAGAAAGATAAAATAGAAAGTACTCAAGGATAATATTGCTAGACTGAGCAAGACGGGGTCAAGAGTCTTCCTGCAACCACGACGTGTGAGACAGAGTCTATCATCCCCCACCCGACTCAACCGAGCGGCCTATCCAACGATTAACCGTATGCTCCTAGATCATCATCGTTTTTGTTAAAGGGGAACATCAGATCCCAGAACACACGGGCAACCAGCCGGTCCTTGAGAGGCTATAATAAGGTAGATACCATATAGTAATGCAACAATGAGAAGGGATAGAGTGCCATACCTGACTTACCTGTGCAGGCGAGACAACATTTTTTAGTATTTTTGATTTCTGGTTTTTATGGATTTTCATCATAAGACAACAACCACATGACATGACATGATGTGAACATAAACGAATATGAACGAGCATAACATGAACATAACATAATAAGAGAAATATGAACAAAATATGGCACAACATAACATAACGAAGATGGATGAAACATAACAAACAAACAAATGGTAAGCATACATGCGACTAAAGGCACTGTGGGACAAGACAACACGCAAGCGGTGGGATAGCACACGTGGTGGTATAAGGACATGGTGGGGTAAAGACACGGTTGGGAAAAGAACATGGGACATAAAGGGATGACTAACAACATGTGCAAGACAACCAACAATACATGGTGAGGAACAAAATAATATGCGTGGGACAACACGGTGGGACATAGACACGTCGAGACGAGGACACGGCGGGACAAAAGATATAAACAAATATGCCCTTCAATCAAAACCCAAGATCAGCTGAAGTAGAACCGCCAGGTTCATAGTCGTGAGGTAAAAGCCCTCTAATAGATATAATCATTGCAAACAAAAGTTGAGAAGGACACAAGCTTCAGAATAGATCGAGAGATATGATTGAATAAGAGAACAGATCAGAAGATGTGGACAGGAGACAGAGCATAAAATATGGAGCAAGGAAAGCTTGAGTACCTGCAACCTGCACACTTAGCAAACAGATTACGTATCTATTCTCAAAATAAAATGTAAAAGATAAATATTTTTAGATTTTTCAATTTTCTTGATTTTTTGGAATTTGAAAATATTTGATTTTTTTGGATTTGAACAATATCTCAATTTTTTGGATTTTTGACAATATCTCATTTTTTTTGAATTTTTTTTTAAAAAAATCTCATTTTTTTAGATTTTTGACAATATCTCTTTTTTTTGGTATTTTGAAATAGCAATCCGCAGCACCCAAAGACAGGCTCGAACTACTGGCCAGGGATCGCCGTCCCTCCCCTCTCATTAAAGACTTCCATTAAGTAGGACGTGCATGTGAGGGTGGCTTACCATAAACAACCGCCTCTAAAGAACGGTGCCCCTACTAAGGCCATACCAAGGATATAACCCAGCCTAAGAGGGAGAAATAGAAGAACAATTGGAGACAAGCTTTATACAGGATGAGAAACATCAGGACTTGAATTCCTTCCAGGGCACTACCCCTCAAAGAGTAGGTCTGTTGCACCGGGGCTTTGTGTCTTTGATTTTGAGACCCTTATTTATCAGGCATGCATGCGACCAGGCTCATGACGTCCCGCAGGGAACTATACTGCCACTCTTGCCATGCCTTTGATTTATAATTTTCTTTTGATTCATCATTGATTTTCATTTGACAGCCCTTGTTGGCTAGATATTGCATGAAAGCTCACTTTTCAAGGGTCAAGACTGCCCCTATTTGAGACCTCTCTTGTATTAGGGAGCGTCTAGGTTGGTCATCTCATCCATCCATCTCTTGCCCCTGCACTTGGCTGAGGAGAGAAGAGAAAAAGGCCTTTATGCATACCCATGGTATGGCCAAAGTAGCAACGGTGTTACTGAGAGAGATCGACTATGGCTCACCGTGTAGTGTGGGAAAAACACATACTCAAAGGTCACCCTCAACGATCGGGGAAAGAACTGGACTCCTAGCACGGAGCTATCACCAGCCTAAGGATGCTGCAGAAGCGAACTCATTTGACTAGGCTTAACTAAGAAAATCTCTAAAAGCCACTTAACCATGTTGAGGAATAGCATTATTAGTATGTGCATGAAGTATAATGAAAATGATAGCATATTCTTGCACAAAATAATGATACCTCGCAAATCCATAGTGTGGAAGTAGCATCCTGACATGATTTTGATCATCGAGCTTTGTGCAGCACGAGCTTTGTATTCCTTACTTGACAGGATGAAAGGGAGAGGATAGCAAAGGATCAAAGATTCCTCTACATGGAGGAGCGACAGACACGACACTGGACGAAGAAGGATAAAAAGGAAGAGAGACGAGGGCTAGAACTCCATCGTTAAGGTGTAGAGACCTTGATAACAAGGAACCAATTACAGAAGAAACCAGATTAGCTGAGATCAAGGTGGGCTAAAGCCTCGAAAACAGCAAGAGAAAGGGCGAAGACCCCAAAAGAGTGAAGAGGAGAGAGTAGAAAGATGATAAGAAGAATCATCCGACGTGGTCGGAGAAGAGGGACGAGAATCATCCGATAGTGCCGGAGAAGGAGGATGGGAGACACCCGACAAGGTTAGGGAATAAGAAGAACCCAGAGATACCAGAGGAGAAGAATCAGAGGAGGACATAGGATGAGGCCGAGCATGGTGAGGAGATGGAAAGTTCGGAGGTTCCGGATGGGAAAAGGATGAACGGGGATTCGTGGACCTGAGATGGGAGGAGAGAATAATGGAGGGAGAATTAGGAGAGGGAAGATACACCACCCAGGGGGGGAACCGAGCAGAAGAAATGATGAGCGAAATGAAGAAGAAGGAAGAGAAGTGGACCCCTGAGTGCACAACTGACGGCCCTTAAACTTACGCCGTCTCCTCTTCTTAGCTGATACTTCTTGAACATGGACTCGCCTGGCCCGGGCTCGAATCTTTGGGCACCTTGCCTTACAATATCTTCTCAAATAGCGAGCCCATCTGGCAGATGGCCTGGCCCGGCTATGAACATACAGCTTTGCTGGGGTAATTACCCCTAGACACCCCGTGCTAACAATAGTAAGTGGGCATTCTTGGACAAGTAACCCTTCAGAGTGATGAATATCACAAACCCACGACGTTTTGTCTCTCGGCACTAGAAGCATGAGATTCGACAACTCCACTCGGAACTCCGCCTTGAAGCACAACTCTCTTGATAAAAGAGACGGGTGAAGCTGAGGGAGAGTAATACACGATGTTGACATGGCCGGTTTGCTAATAAACCGAGGAAGATTACATAACAAGTGCAGAATATCCTTGGGAAGTGTAGAAGATATGGCCAATTACCCCTTGAACATAGAATCCATAATCTGCTTGGCGACCATATGCGTTAGCACAACACGGGTAGAGAACCCTTCTTGGCCTGTCATCTGAACAGCAATAGAGCGAGGAGAAATAATAGTATCAATGGTGAACTCTCCGGCGAGCAAGGAGATTGCCACCGACCTCGCTCGGGAAGAAACTGGCATCAACTCAAGGGAACTCTTCTTAGCAACTGTCATCTTTGAAAGCAGAGGCGCATCATCCCCAAAATAACCAGGGACGAGGACACGAACCGGCATCCGACAGATAAAATCCTGAATCTTGAAATGCATGGCCAGCACTGAATCATCCTGACTTGGCTTATTGTCTCCCTGGGGATTAGACCCAAGGGGCACCATGGGTAACCCGCACCCGCTCCGTGGGGGATAAGTGGATGGAGGAATGGGGATAGGAATCGGTTTGGATGGCATGGAGGTTTCAATGGGAGTGGTGATGTGTTTAGGTGGAGACAAAGGGGTTGAGATGATGGCAAGCTCAGGTGCGGACAAAGGGGAAGTCGGAGGTGAGGGTGGAGGTATAGCCTGCTCAGGCCCGAGCCACGATGGTGACAGAGATGGCAAAGGTGGTGGAGATGGTGGAGGTGATGGAAGCACTGGTGGTGGAGACATGGATGATAGTGATGGCAATGAGGATATTGATGAAGATGATGGGGGTAGTGGACATGGAGGTGGAGAGGGTGAAGAGGGAGGTCGTGGTGCCCACCATCGACGTGTCGACACAACGCGTCGAGCAGCGTTAGGGATAGAAGTAGTGGAAGTGGCGGCGGGGGAAGAAGGGGAGGCACTGGCCTGAGCGGAGGCTTGGGTTTGTGGAGATTGCGGAGATTGGATAGGAGATGGCGAAGGTAACGGGGTAGGTGACGGAGCAAGTGTAGCACTAGATGAAGAATCACAGGGGTGCCCCTGGTCGTGAAGTAACGGAGACGGCTGCCCGGGCGGCACTTCTTGTGGCTGCTGCTTGCTACGGAGATCTAAAATAACTTTATGCATGGCAGCCCAATCAATCCTTTTCTTAGCTTCCAGATCATAAACATAATCCCAGAACTCGGGACAATCCTCAACCAAATGCCCCTGCTGGCGGTGGAAATAACAGAACTGAAGCATATCCCCGACCGCGGGTCGACAAGGCACAACCGGAGAGAACGGCAACGCGTGAGTGGCCATCAAAGCCTGAAATATATCGGTGAAACACTCTGGCAATGGAAGGCAAGGAGCCTACTTCGGGCAAGGTGGATGCCGAGGGATATGTAATGGTGGAGAAGGTTGTGGAGACGGAAGTGGAGGTCGCATAGGCAAGAGTGCATGGCTAGTGGTGGAGGGCTTTGGTGAAGGCATGTGTGGAACAGGATGAGGGGGTATGTAGACGACATCTACTTGCTCGGGATGTGGTGTTCCTTTGACCGGAAGTGGAGATGGAGATGGGTATGTGGATGCGGGAGGCTGACTCATGGAAGGTTGATATGCGGAGGCGTATGGGTACGTAGAGGCAGGAGGTTGGCTCGTGGAGGGATATGTGGCGGAAGGCTGACTCATGGCGGGCCGACTCATGGGAGCGTAGGGTTGGCACGTGGAGGGTGAATTTTGATATGTGGAGGTGGATGGTGGAGACTCGGGGTCAAGAGAATCTTGGATTTGTTGGCGAATGAAGCGGGCTCGGCTGTATAATTGTTACCAGGAGGTGATATCGTTGAGGGCTAAGATAAACCGATACTCGGGCGCGGCATTGAATATCAGCATCTTGATTTGTTCTCCCTCCGGAATATGTCCCGGGACTTGCACGGGAAGGCGACGCGAACGATCGGCAAAGGTAGAGAACTCCTCTTCGGGCTTCATCATCTCATGGGCCAGATCCACAATAGAGTACTTGGGCCCAACTTGGTCTTGGAACTGCTGAATAAATCCCTCTTGTACAGCTTGAAAATTCATAACTTGCTCTTGTGGAAGAGAGAAGAACCAATCCCGAGCCGGGCCTTCCAATGACAGACCAAATAGATAAGCCATCAAGTGTTGGTCATGTCGAAATTGGGCCGACTCATAAACAAAGTCCTTCAAGTGCACATACGGGTCACTGACTCCACTATAATGGCGATATGTGAGAATTTGTGATGGAGACGGAAGCCGAAGACCTTGAAATGCGAACGTAACACTTAAAGAGGATTTGGGATCGATCCGACGTTGAAGCTTATCAAGCTGGCGTTGGGTTTGAGCAATCATCTCTTGGGTAGGGAGAGATCGAGAAGAATATGGTCCAGCTTGAGCAAGAGGTTGTGAATTAGGACCTGGAGCATGGTATTGGGCCGGATAAGAGGATCCGGGCTGAGAAGAAGAAGGGCCCATTCCGGGAATGGAAGGGTGAGTGGGCCTGGAAGAGATGTTGGAACATGGGTTGAATGGGCCAGCAGCAACATGGGCAGAATAATGAGGCCCATTAAGATAATAATGCACAATTAGCAATTGGGCCAGCAACATATGAAGGAGAAGGAGGAGGCCCATGAATAGAATATGGCCCATTATGAGAAGAAGGCCCATGAAGATGAGATGCAATAAGACGTTGGGCCTGGGCCGGGTCCATTTGGTGAACAAGGCTTGAAAGATGGGCCATGAGATTAGCCTGTTCCTTGGATGGATCAGAAGGACCACAGGAAGATGGGCCCGCGTGGGAAGAGGATTCCATGCGGGAATAGGAAGAAGATTGAGAAAAAGAATGATACAAGGCGTTAGAATGATACTCCATCAGCGTAAATGGAGACTTAATACAAGGAGATCTAGGACAATATAAATGGGGAAGCAAGGGCTTAATGGGCTTGAGAACAAGGGGGGCTGACCCACTAATGCAAAGACGAATGGACAATAGACCACGGGACAATGGACTGGACAATGAACCAACAAAATGGACTGACTTAAGTGGGTCTAACAGCAACAAAATATGTGGATGCAGCACAAAACACCACTAATGGGCTTGGACAAGCCCAAACAACATAAACAATGCAATGTGAAAGTTTTCACCCAAGTCAAACAAGTTAATATGATGGGAAATCTTTTAGGGGTTTTAATAGACCTTTTAATGATTTGAATTAGGAAAAATTCCCTCAAGATAGGAATCCTATGGGAATAAGGTCCAAACTTTGTGTTGACTAAGGTTAACTCCCTCACACGTATGCAAATGCAAACCTAAGGTGTGGAAAGGTACAACCGGCCCGGCGTCCGTGTGGGAATCCACGGCTCGCGGGGACTTATGGAGGTCCCGGATAAGATCACCTATTCGAGCCCAAGGAATATGGGAGCGAGAGGATCACTTACCAAGGTAGGAAATGCAACTATGATATGCAATGTATGACCCTATGTGCACCGGAGTGCATGTAATTTCTAGCCTAAAACTAGAAAATCAAGATAAAATTAAACTATGCAAACATGATCCAAATAAGACAAATAGTATATGGATGGAAAGATAATACAAAGGTCTACACAACGGGCCCAAGAACAGATCAATCTGACCCCGGGAGGTCAATCAAATCACTGAGCAAAGATGCCCCCTTGAACCTATGCGCAGACCACATGCAGATTTTATGGACAAAATGCTAAAATGATGACAATTTTTAACTAAGCAAACGTGACCCAAATGATGCAAGTAGTATATGAATGGAAAGAAAATACAAAGGACTATCCAATGGAACAAAAATCAGTACAATAAGATATCGGGAAGGCAGTCAAATCACTAAGTAAAGATGTACCTGTGAACCTGTCCCTGAGCCTGCCTGCAGAACTTATGCACAAAACTCAAAAAGTTGGACAATATTAGAATATGCAAATGTTAACCAAATGATACAAATGATATATGGATGGAAAGATAATACAAAGGGCTATCCAACGCAACAAGGATCAGCTCAATCGGACTCCAGGATCAAAAGTTATGCCCCGACGAACACGGCCCTGTGAGCATGTGCGCAGGACTGCCAGAAGCTGTAACGGTATACCAAATGACCGTTACACTGCTCTGACGGTCTACTATAGGACCGTCACACTACCAGAGCCCTTAAAACCCCCCAAACAGTGGAAGAATGGATAAAATATCACCCAAACATGCGCATGCACACACCCAACTCACAAAAGAGCATGAAAACAAACGTGATGGGCATTGGTGTCCCACTGTGATCGCCAAAAAACTGTTGATTTGTTTTAATTAGATTCCTATCCCGCACCCTTTAAATACATACATGCATAAACATGTGAATCAAAGACAAGGGGGATGAAAGGATGAGAAATACTAACCGTGATCCCACCAATGTTCCAACAACGCCAAAGGATGAAGAAGTGTAAAGAACGTCGCCGTGTATCTTGGAACGAAAACTTGATCGCGCTTGAAACGGGGTGCGGGGAATTTGTGGATTCAAACCTCCTCTCCTTCTAGCCGGCTAGATGAAGAGGGCCTCACGTTGTATTCATGCTCTCCTGCAAAACAAAGATGAAACACAATCATAAAAACCCATTAAACATGAAGTGTAGAAATCTGCCCAAAGTGATAAAATAGCATGAATAAAAGGGGGAGAACGCACCGGGGGGAGGTTTTTAACCCCTGTGGAAGGGTGGAAAAGATAGGTGGGTGTGTTGTGCATGCATGAGATTTGAAATCACGAGATTTGATTGAGAGAATAGAGAGAAATCATTGATGTAAAACAGAGAAAAACACATATGTAGCAGAAAATGCAGAAAACTGTGATGGTTTGTGATTTTGAGGAGACTAGAACTAAGAGTGTAGATCATGAAATCAAGCCCTGAAGGATGCAATGGAAAGATAATACTTTCCTCTCTAAGATAGGGTCGAAGTTATGAGTTGGCAGTGCAGCATGGCTTCGCCCCACGTCCGGAAAGAGCCCCCCTTTGCAACTGCGAACTGGGCAGTTTTTATAGAGTTTTGTAAGAAAGCCTCATCTTCTTATCACGATTCCTAGAGATAGAGTCCAAGATAAATCGAGTTCTCTAGATCAAACTCGAGATAATACTAAGGACAATATATAGGAACAAACGGGATCAATTCGGAGGAGGATTCTAGAAGATATGGCTCTTGGAAGGTAGCCACAGAGCCTTATCTGCAGAGTTTTAGTTGAACTAGGATACTTAAATCCTTATCTTTCGAGCGTGATTCTGAGCAAGATAGCCAATGAAATTTGGAGTTCTTTGGACTGAATTCAAGATAATACCAAGGAGAAACCATAGGAACAAACGGCGCTCAATTCGGAGTAGAATTCAAGAAGTTATGGGCTCTGCAAGGGGGCCACGGCGCATAGAAACGGAGCAGAGTCCAGCACGAATTGGACTCTCAGGTGTGTGTAACGGTCTATCGTACGACCGTCAGAGTTATGTAACGGACTAGGGTAGGTCCGTCACACTCTGGGGGTCAAACGGGATGATTTCGGATAAGTTTCGGTGTAACGCACCCATACTAGACCGTCACATGGACTCTGACGGTCTAGGGTAGGACCGCCACGCTCTAGGGGTCGAATAGGGTGATTTCGGTCAAGTTTCGGTGTGACGGTCTATTGTAGGACCGTCACACTGCTCTGGTGGTCTAGGGTAGGGCGGTCACACTGATGGAGGAAGATTTTGGCAGACTGCGCGTGACTTTGGAAATTGAAGCGTATCTCTCAAACGGGGCAGAACTAGCGAAAGTAGTAGAAGAAGAAATTGTAGATAACTGAGAGAGGAACAACTTTTATGAAGAAAGCAAGTTGAGAAAATGACTATAAGGGGGAGAAAATGGGGCTAGAACAGAGAGGAAAATTCTGGGACATAGGTGAACAGCATAGCACGCCGAAAAAATATGAATAGCTCACAAACAGGGCAGAACTGGCCAACGGCGTAGCAGAAGAAGTTGTAGATCTTTGAAAGATGAACAACTTTGATGAGGACAACTTTTTGAAAAGAGGAACAGAAAGAGATGAAAAAGGACCACTTTCAAGACTGCATAGTGAGAGAGAGCCGATTACTTAAGGGAAATCGGCCTAAATGGGCCGTAAGTTTGACTTGGAAGCTGTAATTTGATAAAATAAGCTCCAAGGCTCTAGGAAATCATGATCTCCAAGACTTAAAGGATATGGAATGATAAAAATGGGCTTGAAATCCATCCGAGAAAGCTCCAAAATAATGGCTAATTCGGGACATCAAAAATGATGAATAAGAGAGATGACTCAACTTTTGGGCTAAAACGGGTGTCAACACTCCCGAGCTTTAGTAAGCTTGGTCAAGTAGCTGTTTGGGGTTTCGGACAAGCGTGGCTCAGGTGGGTGGAAATCTGGCAGTGTTTAGGAAGCCACATGTCGTGGTCACCTGTGCCCGTGTTAATGATGATCCTGACGGATTTGAACTGAAGGGGCCCCCTTTCCTCAGAGGTCGGAACGACGCGCCGCCTCCCGCGTGGGTTTATAGGCATTGGGCACTTGTTGTCATTCTAGACTCCCTCCGTTTCTTAAAGTTTTGGCTCTCCTTCGTTCTCATTTTTGGGGCTCTTTGATGCGCCGTGAGGACACGACGGAGGAGCAGAGGCTTGCAGCGGCATTCAAGGAGTTGGCGGCGATAACCGCGGAGGCCGTCCAGCAGCTTCCTCCTCCCCCGGAATCTTCAGGGTCTCGGGACCGTCTTCCCTCAGAGTCTTCTTCTGACTCCATGGCGGGACATCACCCAGATGTTGAGGAGGGGGAGGACGAGCCGGTGGCGAGGGCGCCGGTCCCCAACTGTAGTGAACTGGGGGAGGCGGATGTGAGGAGGCTGGAGCACCTGTACCGCCTGCCCCACAAGTTCAATTTTGCTACTGCTACCCCATACGAGACGAGCCTGGACTCTCGTACAAGTCACATCTGTATGTTTCTTCTGTCGTGGAAGGGTGGATTCCGCCTTCCTTTTGAACCTTTCGTCCTTCAGCTTCTTAATTTTTTTCGGTTGGCGCCCATTCAATTGGTAGCCAACTCTTATCTCCTCCTTTCCACTTTTCATATTCTCTACCGTCGGTGCGGAGTCCCTCCTTCCATGGACCTCTTCCACTTTTTCTTTGAGTTGAAAGCGCATCCTTCGGCGGGGAGGGTTTCTACTTCATCCAGGCGAGGCGAAATAGGAGTTGTATTTCTTTGGCGGCGAAGGATTCTTCGCATAAGGGGTGGAAGACCCAATTCTTCTGGGTGGGGATTTGCTCAGTGGAGGAAACCTGGAGGTGCTCGGTAATCCCCAATTTCCACCCTAACGTCCCTCCCAGACAGGACGAGTTCCCTCCTCATGTGGAGGAGTATGCTGCCATTTTGTTGAAGCACCGCCAGTCCACCGAAGAGCTAGTGACGCAAGAGAATATCAAGCGGTGTCTTCTTACGCGGCTACATCCGTCGAGCTCAGGTGCCACAACTTGGATCCTCCTTTGAATGTGGGGGTCATCTTTCTTTTCCTGAGCACATCTTCTTCCTTGTGCAGACACCAGGCGGGAGCCTCTGATGGAGGCCGCAGAAGTGATTGAGCTTTGAGATGACTCGGCTGCCGACGAACCGACTGCTCCCGCGGGTCACTCCCAAACCAAAGATAAGGGCAAGGGAGTGGCCCAGGGTGAATCCTCCGGACCACGGGGACCCAAGCGCAAGGACCCTGTGGAGGGTATGATCCGGGCCGCTGTGAGGGCCAGAAAGCGGGCCAAGAAGGCCGGGGTCGTCCCCACGGTCGAAGGTGATCCTACCGCAGCTCACCCCTCCGTCGGGCACAGTGGGACCGACCCTACCGGGCAGGCTCTCCCACCAGCCGAGCCAGAGGGGGCTGAGGAGGTCGGGGCTGCCCCTGCGGGCAGGGATGATGCGGGCTTGGTTCCTCGTTTGGCTGGGACCGAGGGGGCCGAGGGGGCTCCTGCAATCGGCAGTGGGGCTAACCCGGCTCTCCCCTCGGTCGGAGCCGAGGGGGCCGTGGCCGAAGTTGGGGGTGCTGTGACTGCGGCCGGGGCTGGCGCTTCGGGCGGTGGCACAGGTGGCGAGCCGATCCAGGTTGAGGGGCCGCAAGCAAATCCTGCCGAGGTGCGAGGGGCGACCGAGGCTGGGGCTCGATCCGAGCCACATGGTGCGGTGCTGGGCGATAGGGGGTTCTCCATTCCAGTGGCCTTGGAGAGGCTCGGTATCTCGAGCCCCCTGCACTAGGTGTGCCGCGGTATAGACGCGAAGGTGAGGGGGGGACGTAGGCAGTACTCTCCGTCTACGACTCTCGCCGGGGTTATGGAGGGCGGTCTGGCCCTGGCCCAGATGGGGGCTGCTCTGGCGGAAGCGTATGCTCGGTCAGAATGGGAGGGAGCGAACCTGGCCTGGACCCTTGGTGGGTCGGACAGGAGGTTGGCTCGGCTCACCGACGAGCGTGACGGGCTTCGGCGGGAGCTCTCATCAGTCAAGGGGCTGATGCGGTCGAGCCAGGTGGTGACCCAGGTGCTAACCGAGCAGCTAGCCAAGGCTCGTGAATCGCTCGAGAGGAAGAACAAGCTTCTCGAGGAGGAGCGCCTTGTTCGTGCTGAGCTGGAGGGCCAGTGGGAGACCGAGCGGGCTGAGCTGGTAGACCGAGCGGAGGAAGCCGAGCGCCTTCGGCGGGAGGCCGAGGCCGATCGGGCCGAGGCGGAGAAGCAGGTGGCGGCGGCCGAGGAGCGGACTGCTGAGACCGAGCGGAGGTCAGCCGAGGCGGAGCGGAGGGAGGCCGAGCTCGCTGGTAGGGTGGGATCGGCCGGGGTGGAGGCTCTCGGGCAGTACAAGAGCTCAGAGGTCTATTGGGTCGACCTTAAGGAGGCTGCCCTTCCCTACTACGAGTTAGCGCTTCGCCGAGGCATCTGCAAGGGGTTCAAGCAGGGCTACGACCGGGCGGTATCTTATGCCGGGGAACAAGATTATGGGATTGAATTCCCATCCGAACAGTCCTACGACTCGGATCTGTCGTCCTCGGGCTCCTCTGTCTCGGCACCGGGCGAAGAGGATCAGGAGGGGTCTTCCCCCGAGGGATCGCCAACTCTGGATGCCTCGGGAGGGCGCGCAACCGAGGCAGTTCCCAGGCCGGTGGGGTCAGTGCCAGGGTCGACCGTCGCTGAGCATTCTGGGGGCAGACTGTCCGAGCCTTCCACTTTCGAGCTTCAGGGTGGGCCGGAGGCCTGATGTTCCCGCTTCGCTTCCTTTCTTTGTATACCTTTTTCTTTTTGGAAGGAGAAAACTTCCTTCTTTTTGGGTTGAAATAAATAAGGTAGTGGTATTGTGATGAAGACTTATCTCTTCCATACCGCCGTTGCCGTATTCTATTCAGCGTATCTGCGGTTGTTGGAAAGAGCCGATATTTTCTGCGTGAATCTTGCACGATGGTTGGGTGGGCGTCTGACAGGGTGTCTTCCCGTTTTCTCACGCTTTAAATGCCTGGCCGCTTCGTGTGTACCGCTGGGGCGGAAGATGAGAAGTTTGAGGTGATCGTTTGTAGGGAGAAATCCTTCTGGCATGTTTTCGAGGGGGGGAGATCATTTAAGGAAAGTAGTCTCCCTTTGCCTATAAAAAGGACTGAAGGGCGTCCCTTCCTCTCCACCGCTTAGGGTTTTCCCTGACAGTCTTTCCTCATTCCTTCTTCACGTTGTGTTGTGCCGTGGTATTCGGAGCATGGAGGAAGCTCCAGATGAGGAGGCTGTCGACGACGGGGGGCAGGGAGTTCCTGCTGCTCCAGACTTGAAAAGGAGTCGACGGCTGGCGGATAGACTTGAAAAGGGGCCGACGCGCGGAGGCACGCCGTTTTCCCTTTATCAGTTCCGGCGACACTTGCAGGGTGGCGAGATGGAAGACGGATGGGGGGATCAGACATCCCTGATGCCTGTCCCTTCCTGCTCGCCTCACGGATGGGAGGAGGAAGCCAACTAAGCTCTATCCCTTCCGGGCCTTCCCCTGCCTCCTCAACCAGCTCTGCTGGTTTCTTTTTCTTTCTGGCAGCCTCTTTTTCCCTCTTCTGCTCTTCCTCCTTTCTTTCACTCTTCGGAGGGTGCCTGCACTCTCTTTCTTCCAAGGAGTTGGCAATTTGACGGGGAAGATGCTTTCATATGCATTCCCTCTCCTCCTTCTCTTCCAAGTTCAACTTGGAAGGTAGCCTTCTCTTTCTTAATCCCTCTGTCACCTTTGTCTCGAGCTACCCAAGCCAACGGGGTCAACTATCCTTTATCCGAGCCAGTTTCTACACTAGGCAGAGTCAGTGGCTGGATGCAGGAAGGTCATCCGAGTCAGCCGAGTGACGGGCTCATACGACGGCGCTAGATGGATTTTTTGCTTTTTTGACATGTAATCTATTGGCTTTGGCCTTCCTGATGTACAAACGTGTTGTTTGAATAAAAAGAAAGGAGCCTTTTGTTTTATCTCATGTCGTCTGCACAATACTCAATACTCAGAAGTAGAACTTGCGTAATATAGCTACGTTCCAGGTCTGAGGGATGGGTTCTCCTTCCATTGTAGACAGGCGGTATGCTCCCTTTTCGAGCGTCTCGACCACTCGGTAGGGGCCTTCCCAGTTAAGGGATAACTTGCCCGCCGCCTCAAGTGGTCGAGAGGCCTCGGCTTTCCTGAGGACGAAGTCTCCCGGCTGGAAGTGTCTGTCTCAGACTCTGGCGTTGTAGTATCGAGTGAGGCGACGTTGATACTCCGTTGCTCTGATGCTGGCAATCTCCCAGATTTCATCTGCTAAGTCAAGATTTTTGAGCAATTTTTGGTCGTTTACCTCGGACGAGAAGCGTATAACTCTGAGGGAGGGGTTGCCGATCTCCAACGGGATCACGGCCTCGGTGCCATACACTAGTTGAAAAGGACTCTCACCGGTTGTCATTCTGGGAGTCGTTCTGTGCGACCAAAGTACATTCGGCAATTCCTCAAGCCAGCTGCCCTTGGCTTTGACGAGCCTAGTCTTGATGCCTTTCAAGATAGCCTTGTTGGCATTTTCGACTAGTCCGTTAGCCTGAGGGTGGGCGACTGAAGTGAAGTGATTGCGAATATTGAGGTCGGTGCATCTGTCTTAGAAGTAACGAGAATCAAATTGCCGATCATTATCGCTCACTATCACCCCGGGGATGCTGTAGCGACAGATGATCGACTTCCAGATGAAATTCCAGACGACTATCTCGGTGATCCTTACAGTGGCTTCGACCTCGATCCACTTAGTAAAGTAGTCGATGGCTACGATGATGAACTTCTTTTGGGCCTGGGCCGTGGGGAATGGCCCGAGGATGTCGATTCCCTAGTGAGCGAAAGGATAAGGCTCGGCTAGGGTGATAAGCTCCATTGCTGGCTGATGGACCAAGTGGTCGAATCGCTGGCAACGGTCACAACGTTGTGTGTAGGTCGAGCAGTCACGCGGTAGGGTGGGCCACCAGTAACCTCGCCGTAGTAAGATCCTGGCGAGTGACCTTCCCCCCAAATGCGCTTCGCATAGACCTTCGTGAACTTCTTCGATCGCTCGGTTGGCTTCGTCGGTACCGAGGCACTTCAGAAGAGGGCCAGAGAAGGATCTCCGGTAAAGTGCACCATCCAGGGTGACGAATCGCCGAGCTTGGTATTTCAACCTTCGGGCTTCCCGAGGGTCGGGAGGTTCCTTGGAGTCTTGGAGCCACGACAGGTAGGGGGTACGCCAGTCGCCTGGGCAGGCTGGGCCAACATCTAGGAGCTCTGAATCAATGCTCGGGCACTCTAGCTCTTCGAGAAGGACCGATCTAGTACCCTCGGGGTCAAGAGAGGAGGCCAGCCAAGAGAGGGCGTCCGCTCGGGAGTTTTCCTCCCGAGCTATCCTGACTACCTCAAAACTCTCGAACTGTTGTGCCACAGTCTTGACCCGTTAGAGGTATTTGATCATCGGTGCCTCCCGAGCTTCATAATCGCCGTTGACCTGGCTAGCGACTAGTTGGGAGTTGGTGTGAATCCTGACTCGCTCAGCTCCTA
Source organism: Amorphophallus konjac (assembly GCA_022559845.1). Taxonomy (NCBI): domain Eukaryota; kingdom Viridiplantae; phylum Streptophyta; class Magnoliopsida; order Alismatales; family Araceae; genus Amorphophallus; species Amorphophallus konjac. The sequence continues at coordinate 299,310,761 of CM040124.1, read as the reverse complement.
ACTTTCGGGCCATGCGGGCTCCCGATATTAGGGGCCTCGTACTCGGAAGTGTTGTTGGATGCTTGGAAGTTGAACTTTAGGGCGTACTGTAGCTCTGCCCCTTCGGGGGACTTCTGGAGGATGCCGACACCACTCCCGACTGAATTGGAAGATCCATCAATGAACAGTTCCCAGGTTGGCCCGGGTGCGTACGGAGATCTCTCTTCAGTCGGGATGGTGCTCTCGGCGATGAAGTCGGTGAGCGCCTAGCCTTTCATAGCCGAGCGAGGCCGATACGATATATCGTAGGCCCCGAGCATGATGGCCCACTTGACGAGGCATCCCGAGGCTTCGGGGTGAGCGAGGATCTTTTATCAATGGTTCGCCGGTCAACACGGTGATGGAGTGGCCGAGGTAACCAACGCTAGCACGAGTTTCTCGGTTGCGGGGTACCTTCTCTCAGCCTCGTTGAGCACCTTGCTTGTGTAGTAGACCGGTCTCTCGATTCCAAAGTCATTTTTGACTAGGACCGTGCTAAATGTGGATGGAGTTGCGGAGAGATAGAGGTACAAGGCTTCCCCCGGGACGGGCTTGGAAAGTACTGGGGGCGAAGCCAGGAACTCCTTAAGCTCGGCGAATGCTCTTTGGTATTCCTCGTCCCACGCGAATGTAGCAGATGCCATTTTGGGCCCCCTCAGCAGTTTGAAGAAGGGTAGGCATCGTTCAGCTGCGCGGGACAGGAATCTGCTGAGCGCAGCAACGCGCCCGGTAAGGCGTTGAACGTCTTTGATGTAGGTGGGCGGGCGCATGTCCAGGATGGCCTGGACCTTGTCGGGGTTGGCCTCAATACCATGCTGAGTGACCAAGAAGCCCAAGAATTTTCCCGACTTTACTCCGAAGGCGCACTTGGCGGGGTTGAGCTTCATGTTGTACTTCAGGAGGGTGTTGAAAGTTTCTGCTATATCGACGAAGTGGTCCTCGGCCTTGGGGGTCTTCATGAGCATGTCGTCAATATAGGCCTCGACGTTCCGACCGGGCTGTCCCTCGAACATATGGTTGACTAGCCTTTGGTACGTGGCTCCGGCATTCTTCAACCCGAAAGGCATCCGGGTGTAGCAGTGTACGCCGAAGTCGGTGATAAAGGCGGTCTTCTCGATGTCTTCGGGGTGCATTCTGATCTAGTGGTAACTTGAGTAGGCATCCAGGAAGCTGAGTATCTCATTACCCGAGGTTGAATCAACCAGTTGGTCGTTGCTCGGTAAGGGATAGCAATCCTTTGGAGTAGCCTTGTTCAAGTCGGTGAAGTCCATGCACATCCGCCACTTTCCCGAAGCTTTCGGCACCCGGACAATGTTAGCTAGCCATGTCGGGTATAGGACCCGCCTAAAAAAGCCAGTCTTCCGCCCCTTGGCGACCTACTCCTTGATAATCATCTGCTTCTTTGGCGCATGCTTCCTTCTGCGTTGTTGCACGGGCTTCATGGTTGGGTCGAGGTTGAGCTTATGCACCACCGTCTCTTCCGGTATCCCGGGGAGTTGATCATCAGACCATGCAAAGACCCGGATGTACGTAGAAAGGAACTCTTTGTATTACTGTTGAACCTCAGATGTTAGGTCGGCTCTGATCTTTACTCCTAGGGTCGGGTCGTCGTTCAGGAAAATCGCTAGCAATTCGCCTCCAGGTTCGGCGGTTGCGGATTTTTCCTTGACTTCCCGGGGGCTCTTATTTTTCCTGTCTGGCCTTATGGCTTCGACCGAGATATTGTAGCACCTTCGGGCCATTGCCTGGTTACCTCGGACTTCCCCCAATCCATTTTTGGTGGGGAACTTCATCTTTTGGTGATAGGTAGAAGGCACCGCTTTCGTTCGGCGGAGGATTCCTCGACCGAAGATTGCGTTGTATGCTATCATACCTTTGATCACTATGAAGTCCACCATGACCATAACGGTCTTGGGTGGGGTGCCAAGAGTAACCGACAGGCTTAGGGCTCCCTCGGGATAAGTGGCCTGGCCATTGAACCCGCATAGGGGGGTTCGGATCGGGCGGAGTTTAGACGGATCCTCCCCCATCTTAAGGAAACATTCGTAGGATAATACATCAGGGGCACTTCCATTGTCAACCAGAATCCTATCTACGTTACAACGGTTTATTGTGGCCGATATCACTAGGGCGTCGTCATGCGGGGTGCTCAACCCCTCCAGGTCTTGGTCGGAGAAGACTATGACCTGGGGCTCGCTCGGCGGGGCCCTGGGAGGCTCGATGGCTCGGCTCGCCTGCTCAGCATGACGCTTCCTTCCTCAGCCACTATCTCCTCCTGATGCAGCTCCTCCGACAATGACGTTGATGTGGACCCCTCGGGGGGCATTGTCGATCTCCTCTGGGGTGCCTCGGTCTTCCTGGTGCCCGGTCACAAACCGGCAGAGGTGCCCCTGATGAATGAGACGCTCGATCTCGTCCTGGAGCTGGTGGCAGTCGCCGGTATGATGCCCGTGGTCGCTGTGGAACAGGCAATGCTTGCTATGACTGCTGTTCTTCGACTTCATTGGCTCGGGTTGGTGGAGGAGGCCCGAGCCTTTGATGTCTTCATAAATCTCGTACACTGGAGCGGTTAGGGGAGTGTACCGCTCATACTTCCGTGACGGTTCCTTGCGCTCTCCGTCTCAGTTCCGCTTTTTTCCTTGGCCCGAGCTTGGCTCGGGTGCCCGCTTCTTGTCCCCCTCCCGACTCGAGCCGGTTGCGCCTCAGCATGCACTGAGCACTTCTTTGCACTCGGCGTGGCGCAATGCCAGAGTCACTAGCACAGCAAGGGTCGAGGGAGGGTGGAGCACAAACTTGCAGAGGAGGTTCTCTTCGTGGGTGCCCTCGGTCAGAGCGGTTATGGCCGAGGCAACGTCCAGGCGGGGGATCCTCAGGGCTTCGGATTTGAATCAGAGGATGTAGGCCCGAAGTTTCTCCCCTTGCGCCTGTTTGAGGGCCAAAAGCCCCGCTACCGACCTAGGGGGCCGCTACCGGTGAAACTCTCCTTGAATACTCGCCCGAGCTGCTTGAAGTCTCAGATGGATCCGGGGGTGAGGGCCCGGAACCATGCTTGGGCGCCTTGGAGCAGGGTAGTCGCAAAGGCTCGGCACTTGATGGCGTCGGATGCTCCATGAAGGGTCATCAGAGCGTCGAAGCTGTCAAAGTGGTCGGCCGGGTCGCCCTGTCCGTCGTAGGGCTTGAAGGTCGAGATAGAGGTTCGGGGAGATACCTCTGCCTTCAAGATATGGTCGAAGAACGGGGATCTCTCCTCGTCCTCTGGGGGAGAGGTCTTCTGCAGGGCTTGTAGGGCGCGCTCCTGCTATGCGAAACACCTCTCAAATTCTCGTAGTAGGAGGGATAGCTCCTGCTGCCGCTGTGCCGTAGGGCTGAGGGGGCGTGAAGGCAGGCTATCTTGGCGCTCCCTGGGGACTTCGATCTCCGGGAGGGGACGGCGTGCCCCATGCCTGCCCCGCTTCGGTGTGGAGGAAGCCTCTTGCTCCGGAGGGGGGGGCTTGCGAGGGTCCTCCTACTTTGTTCCGGATGAGCTGCTATCCTCGGAGGGTGAAGCGGCCTCCGGTGGTGTGCTAGGACACGTTCTCACAGGGAGGGCTCTCCGAAGGGGCGCGTGACCTTCCATCCCTGGCCGCGTGGGTCCTCATGAGTTCCACGAGGACGTCCAATTTCGCGTTGAAGGCTTGGAAGGCGTCGGCGCCGCCATTGAGCGGCAGCCCTACCATCGTGGGAGGAGGGGGCGGCAGCCCGGCCGCAGGCGGAGGGGGCGGTCCATCGGCAGGAGTGCTGGCACCGGAGGGGGGGTTTTGGGAGGCTTGTGAGGGGCCTTCCCCCTCCGCCACCGTGGCCTTTCCTCTGTCGCCGGCGGACCTCCTTCCTGTACTTCTTCTCACCATACTGGCTCTTTGGTCATTTCCCACAGACTGAGCCAGATGAAGGGGCGTGATCTCGCATTGGTCCTGAGCTGGGAGGATGATCACCGGATAGTGAACTGTAGAGAAAGGGAAACGAATCAGGGGGCCCAGGGATGGTTCCCTGGGGAAAACCCTCCGATGCTTAAGTCAGTAGAGCAATGGTGGGAGGTATTGAGGGAGGTTGAAAGAGATGCGCGAGATTCCCTAACACCAAGATGGTGAAGTGGTTCCTGCTCAGGGAGTGTTAGGCATGTATCTGCCTTTCCTGCTACCGGAGGGAGTCCTTGGTTTATATAGCGAGCTCCCCCGAAGAGTCCCATAAGCTGAGGAGTTTTAGGTGGGAGTTACACCCTTATCATGGGATCGTTACGTCCTCATCGTGGGGTCTTCATGACCTTGGGAGATCGTGGCACCCTTATCCCGCTGAATTCCTGCTCATAAAGGACTGTCAATGGCTGCATGGATAAGCATTTGTCAGTTGATCCAAGCATGAGAAGTGCCTGCCTTGTCTAGGCGATGGGCATAGCTCGGATGCAGTCAGATCGGAGTGGGCGCATAGCGCCTGCCCTTATCTCGGTGGGGAGATGGCTCGGGTGTGGGTCTTCCTCCGTTCTGTCGTTCGGGCCTTCCGAGCCTAAGGGCCGCCGAGGAAGGATGGGACCCCGAGTGATCTTTATTGGGCTTTTCTGCCGAAGTGGGCCCTAGGGGATTGTCACTCGGATGAGCTGAGCCTCGTTCGGTCCTGATGGGCCTAGTTTGGCTGCTCTTAATTGGGCTACAGAAATCCCCCTCTCCACATTCTATCTTGCAATAGGTTTCTGTTTCGCTCTAGCATGTCCACTTCAAACTACGGCCCTCCCCCACTCAGTTGGCCGTGCTGCAGCGCCTCAAGCTGTCCTTCGCTGCCACCCCTCGAGTTCCTAAGATTGTTAAATGGTCCCCAGCCAGCAACGGTTGCACGCTGAACGTTGACGGGGCTGCCAAAGGGAACCCACGCCTGGCCGGGGGTAGTGGCTGCATCAGGGACCCAACTGGTCGTATTCTACATGCTTTCACCTATTTCTATGGGGTTGGTACTAACTTTATGGCAGAGGCGCGTGCCCTTCTTGATGGCTGCCGCTTGGCAGTGTCCCTTTCCGTGCAAATCTCGACTCCCAGCTACTCGTCTCCCTCGTTAACCACAAGGGAGTTCCACCGTGGTCGGCTAGGAAGTGGTGAGATGACATCCTTACCTTTATGGACACTTACCAATGGAGCCTTCAGCATACTTATAGAGAAGCCAACAGCGTTGCAGACGCGTTGGCCTCCCACGCTTGCTGCACCATAGACAACGCTGACTTTTAGTCCTGGACCGAACTGTCGGCAAAGGCCCGTGGATGCGCTGGTGTTGATGCCTCAAGCCTCCCTCACTGTCGGCCTACCAAATTTGTTGTCCTTTTGGTTGGATCTGACCCTCCCTCTTGGTCTTTGTTCTCTTTTGCTTACGCACAGGGGTATGCCTCGGAGCAACTGTATTATTGATTATTTCTCTCATATATATATATATATATATATATATATTTCCAGGCCTTTGTTTGACTTGGTGGAGCGAGAACATGCTGCCCCGCTGGGTTGGTGTGCTCTCTCCTAAGAAAGACTTAGGACCTGCTTTTCACTTAAAAAAACATCTAATCTCTTCACAGCGAGGAGAGCTAGAGTTCGTCCGAATGAGGGCTAACATGGCAGCGGAGGTAGGACCTTCATCCAAGCAACGGGGATGGAGGACCTGGAGACTCACCTAGAGGTGGTACTCGAGCGGGCTGAGGTGAGGGAGACCAAGCTGAGAGAGACGATATGACCTGTGTAATCCTTTTCCAAAGACAAAATGCTTCCGTACATTCTTTAATGTGAGTACACTTGCGTTTGTGCTTGCAGCGGGCAGACTTGGAGGCTAGCTTAGCTTCCTGGAGAGAGCTCGAGGCATAGTTGGGCGGGGCCACTGCCCGCATAGAAGATCTTACGAGCCATCTAGCCGAGGTGGAGATCGATGTGCTGCTACGAGGTTGCCTTACTGAGGTGAAGGAGAGAGAGGCCGAGGCACGAGCTTGAGAGATAGAGACAGTGGTCCGAAAGCGACGAGTTCTCGAGGAGGCTACTTTTGTTTGGGAGTAGTTGGAGACCTTACAGCGGAGGGTACTAAAGAAGTACCAAGGCAGGGCTCCAATAGACCAGAGGGCCGCTTGCCTTCTCTTTGAGGGAGTTGCTGGCACTCGGGACCTCTTCACCTGACACGTAGTTGCCAGCTCAGCCAGCGGCTTCGGTGGCTTCTCGTCCTTCCAGATCAGAGGCAAGATGCAACCAAGACGAGGAGGAGGAGAGTAGCCAGCGTAGCCAACCTCGTCAAGATGAGGGTCGAGAGGGTGGAGAAGAGAGAGAGGATTAGCCAGATTGATTGTACACTGGGGGTATACCCCTGGAGATGTTTGTAAATGATGAAATGAATGGGCATTTTATGAAATGAGCGAACAGTTTCTAGTGTACTTGCTTACTTGTGACGACGTCATCTTGGTTCCCCCTTTTTACCTATTTCAACCACACTAAAAGGGAAAAAGGTTAGTGTAGTTTTGATTTTAGCCCCTTGCCTGAAAAGTTTGTACCTTCCTCGATGCATGGTCAAGGGGCTAAATGTTACTAACAAGATTCAAGAAAGCGATAAACGTGGATGCGAATGCACATGCAAGCAGGCAAAATGTAAATAGGAAATAAAACGTGAACATGCGATGCACAGACGGATGCAATGTGTATATTTTTGATTTTTTTTCTTGATGCTTTCTTTTTTTGGTGTTTTGTGTTTTTGTCGTTGTTGTTTTGGTTGTTTTTATTTATTTTTTGTTTTTATTTTTTTGGCTTTTTTTGGACTCCTCTTTTGTTGTGAACGTCTGGTGACCATCCATATGGCACCTAACCTAAATGAGGATAGAGATCTCCTAAACACCTCCCAGGCATCCTGAGCTCACATCTAGGTTGATTTGAGTCTCTAGACTCCTCGAATGATAGTCCCGCCGATTAAGACTTACCCTGATCATAATACCATCATGCCACGCTTAGGCTCTCATTTGCTTCCAATCGCAGGGATACACCCAAAAATTATTCAAGGTAAATGATTTACCCGACCCGAGTCTATTTCCTCACAATACTAGATGATATAGGATGGAACACCCTGGAACCCTAATGGCCAACCGCACAATGCTGACCTGGAATCAGACATCGTCGCACCAATATGTGACATGTTTGCAATGACCTAAGCCTGAGGTTAAAGGGGAAAACACTAAAGTGGTAGATGAGGATCTTGGCCTACCAGAAATGCCGAGACCTATTCGTAGTGATAGCTTCTACCTTTCAAAGTGGGACAACCATAAGTGTGTTTTACAAAATAGGTTGCGAGCCGAGACGGGAGTTCGCCCTTCAGAGTTTCCGTCAGACTTTCATCCTCAAGGGAGAAGGAAGAAATGGGGGTAAACCTCACAAGAGGACTGGCAAAGCCATTAACTCGACAAGTGAAAAGGTTGTCACGTCCCGAACCGATAGCAGCGGAACGTGCCATTTGCTCGGAACGTCGTAGATAAACAGTCGTGTCAATTAGAGCATAGCCATAAGACAAGATATAATTTAACAAAATATAATTTCATTTCAAACATAAGTTTATTACAATTTGGACCTAATAAAAGAAAGACTCAATAAAGGAAAAAATGCAAGAAGACTCTTGACTAGATTAATCTTGACATAGTGATGGGGACATCACCTCCCATGCCCACGTTCACAGCTCGTCTCCGCGTCCCGGTTGCATCCGGCATGGTCTAGTCATTTAATTTTGAGTCCTATGTAATTTTTATTTGAGTCATTTGATGTATTTTCCCTTTTATTTGAGTCATGTTCCTAGGTCTTGTGTTCATTTCCCTAAGTTTGAGTGTCATTAGGTTGTCTAGTTAGCTATTGGGCCCAACTCATTGGGCTTGGCCCAAGGGCTCTCCCATACCCCCTCGGTTATTTGTCATTAAGTCAATTGTCAGGGACTTTTGTAGAAATGTGGGTTTCCTATATATAGGACCCCATTCCCCCCATTTCAACTTAATGAATCAATGAATGAAAAAAACTTGCCATTTTGAGAGTTTACACTTCTTATCTAGTAAAGAGATTCCATTTTTTGGGTGAGAAACCCTAGGGGAGAGATTCCCCACCCTTCCCTCTCTTAATCTCTCTTTTTCACTCCACTTTCTCTCTCCTCAACACCCAAATTCAAATTTTCTTCTCTCTCCTCCCTTCCCAACCAACTCCACTCCCCACCTACCCCATTTAAGCCTCTTCCCATTCCCCACAACCCTCATCAATACTCCACCCCTTCCCAAGACCCCCTCCACCAATCCTCTCCTCACCATCCAACCCCCAACTACCCCTCCCACTTTCCCAAGCACCCTTCCCACTACCCCAAGCACCCCTTCCCTTCCCCAACACAACCCCCCCATTCCCAAGACAAAAAAATTAACCCCACCCTTAAACCTACTTTCGAATATCCTTTCCCTCTCTCCATTCCAACCAAATTCGCAGCCCCCACTACCACCATCTATTGGACCCTCTTCCAGACCTTATTCTCCACCTCCCACACCTTAGAACACCCCCTCCAAGACCCCCTTACAACCAGGGGTCACTCCTACACTCATCTACCCCCTTCCCCTTCTTCTTTCTTGGTCATTGGAAGCTACTTCGAAGTTGTTGTTTGCTGTCCAGAGGTTGCAGATGAACCAGCAACTTGCAGCGGCCACCACGACTTCCTCCGAACGAGTTTGAAGAACCAAGAGCTATCATCGAAAGCGTCTACTAGTCTTCTTCGTAACAGAAGTGGTTTCATCTTCTTCCTATCTCCGAGCCGTCCAGGAGGTCCATTCTCCCACAACTGCGCAGTTCTGCCTCGGCTGAGGACCTGAGCCAGATTAGAAGCTCTGCCACAATAAACCCCGAAGGAATCAGTCCACGAGTTCTTCTTCAAAGTTCTTCATCGCCCAGTCTACTTCCAGAATCAAGAAACAGAACTTCATTCGGCATTCGTGATCCAGAGTTCTCATTTTTCTCCCTCAGCTATGCAGATCTACTACTCATAGTCTGCACCGACCAGTCGCCATTGTTCTGCATCCCCTAGTCTTCTCCGACATCGGTTGGCTTCCCCGTCAGTTTTTCTGCGATGAAGACTCATCCACGATTCCAACGACTCTAACGGCGCTTGATTCCAAGGTCGGGAGCTGTCGGGGCATCCTCTGCAACCTGCTGTATGAAACCAGGAGCTAGCTCAGCAGAGATCCTGATCCGGAGAGAAAACTTCACCACGACAAGCCCAGAGGAATCAGGCCACGAGCTCTTCTGAAAAGTTCTTCCTCTCCCTGTGTACTTTCAGAACCAAGAAGCAGAACTCCGTTCGGCATCTTGCAGCAGAAGTTACAAATTTTCTTCCTTAGCCGTTCGACTCTGCTTCCCACTATCTGCATCGACCACTCCTCACTTTTCTGAGTCCTCTGATCTTCACTGACATCTTTTGGCATCCCCATTTATTCTGCTGTAAAGAGGACTCACCCACAGTTCCAACGGTTCCAACGGCGACTGATTCGAAGTTCGGGAACAGTCGGGGCAGCCGCGTCTTCCTGCAGTTAATAATCTGTTGCAGACAGTCCGAGATTCAGCAACCCTGTTCGTACTCCCGCCCAGGCTGCCAGCGACCCCTGAAGAAATGGGCAAAATTCAGAGGCACTCTTGTTCCAGAGACGAAGAGATCCCCACTAGTCTCACCCTCAGCGAAAATCCAAAGAGAGTTCTGCGACCTCCACACCCTCTGTCTATCAGCTACTACAGAGAGAAGGCTGATTCGGTGTCATCACTTCTTCATCACTCTTAGCACTAGTTTCCCCTCCCCGCTTGGCCGGCTGAAGGCCCCTCCCTGTGTGGAGGTAGTGTTTGGATGTAACTATCATCTTCCCTTCCCCACGATCCCCCCCTTGCATGGGGTGTAGTGTTGTAATAGCTTAAACAGGTCAAGCTACCCCGGCGCGGCGTGTGGGGAACCCACGCTTCCCCGCTCGCCCTCGTCTCCGAGCGGGACCAGTTTCTTCAAACCGGTCGAGTGAGTGCTCCAAAACTTTGCTCTAATTCATGCTTGTTCTTTCAATATTAGTTCATAAACTCCGCTGGCCGTGACGAGAGCCCGATCCTTAAGCTCATTTGCTATAAGTGATCATCGTGGGAAGAGAGTGGAACCCGTGCCCTTTGGCACTTCGTCGGACCCTTGATTTGGGCAGCCGTACCCTTGGGGAATCAAACCTTGGCCTCGCTGGCCCTCTATCAGCAAGGGCCTAGCCCACACAACCTCCCCTTGGCATTGCCAAGTTACCCTGGGTCTTAGTGAGCATCGGGTGAGCGGTTGCTATTATCGGTCCATTTTTGAATGCTTAATTGTGCTTGCTTGTTGAGTCCTAGGTTGTGTCACATCAATTGGTATCAGAGCAAGTTCTAGACTTGTCTCTACTAAGTCTTATCCTAGGGCCATTGCATGCATCACCCTTGTCCACTATCATGACTACCTCATACATGGCATATTCGCCACTCTTAGGCCCATTAGAAGCCTTTGTGTTTGATGGATCCCGCCCTAGCATATATCTAGAATGGGAGAAGTCCATAGACCAACACTTTGAGAGGTTTACCCTGTCAGGGCTTGTCCAAGTCAACTATGCCAAGAGTTTGCTTTGGCGCCAAGCTAGGAAAGAATGGTAGAACATTGTAGGTTTGAGAGAAGCCAAAGGGGAAACACCCATTGAATCTTGGGATGAAATGAGGGCCGATCTTAGAAAGATTTACGCACCCCAACCCAAACCTCTTCAACCAACCGATCTTTCACCCCCGAACCCAACTCCCACTCATGAACTTCCCCGACCAAGCCCAACCCAAGTCCACCCATGTTCACCACCTCGAGAGTACCATGCACTGACAATTATCACTCCACCCACCATAGACTATCCTACCCCATTATCCTTGGAAGTTGTGGCCCACACTTCTACCCAAGTGGAGATGGATGCCAATCCGGATTCACCTCCCACCATAGAGAACATCCTAGACCCCCCACTTCCACCAACCTCTCCTAGTTCGGGTCCTCATGAGCCGCACACCCTAACCATGAATGAGTCCATACTCCAATGGCTTAAGCAAGGCCCCACCATTCCTAGCTCACCACCTTACCTCTCACCCTTGGCAAATCAAGTCCAAATTATGCCCACCCGGTCTTCCCATGTCACACTTCAAACCTCCTACTTTGTGGAAGGCTTAGGGGACCTAGTGAACTGTTTACAATGGCAAGTCTATCTGACCAATATGCTAGCCATAAGACCATTGGAGTCTAGCCCCATCTACTCTAGTGGACCCTTCCTAGCTTACCCCGCCACCGGTTCCATCACCTCCATCTACACTAGTGGCCATTATACGTGTGAAATCCTCCTCTTTCTCCCCAAGGATGAGAAACCAATCTTGGCCCACTTCCCACCCATCAAGATTCCAATTGCTTTAATTGGCCAACCCACTAGAGACCTTGGCCCAATTATCTTGGAGGAGGATGACTCACCGTTTGGGTACCTTGAAGACATAGAGTGCCACCCTCTATGAAGACCTTTCCACTACCCCTTTGATCCCTTCCTATGGGAGCCTAGACCCCTATGTGACCCAACCACCTCATCCACCACCCACCTTTCCCTATCCCAACCCACCATGTCTGATCCAATCCACCCCATCCTAGACCCGGGTTACACCTTGGGAGCCATGACCTTGGGCCACATATCTCTAGGTAATAAGGTTGTGCCCCACCCCATGATGACCACCTTCTTAGATTTATTCGATCCTTTCCAATGGGAGTTCAAAGGTTGTCTCTCACCTATACACATGGAAGTCACCTTTGGGAAAAGCATGCATGTGTCCAGGCTTACCATACCCCTTGGCATGAACACTATGTTGGGTCCATTCATTCATATCACCCACATGTCAATTAGAAAGTATGAGTGGTCCATATTTGGATGTCAAGGTCCACCTTCATTCATCATGGGTCTTAAACATGTCAAAAGCATCTACGGATGTCCGGGTCCCCCGATATTTATCACCACTTTACATGATAGGACCACCTACAGGTGCCCCGGCCCACCTAGGCTGACCAAAGTCTACACTACATCATTACATGATAGGTCTACTTTTGGTTGCGCAGGTCCACCCATCACCCCTAGAATGTCTGCATTCACAACATTGCATAAAGAGATCCGCAAGCACATTAGCAAGAAGAATGTGACTTATAAAAGGCGAGCCGACTCTCATCGACGTCACCAAGAATTCCATGAGGGTGACTTTGTGATGGTAAGGACGGAGAGGCTCTCCCCGGGAGCCATCTCCAAATTGAGGCCACGTGGGGCTGGTCCCTTCCAGGTCCTGAGGCGCATTGGTGCAAATGCCTATGAGTTAGATCTCCCCGAGGAATATGGGGTAAGTCCCACATTCAGTGTCGCCGACCTAGTGCCATACAAGGGACCCACGGTGGTACCTAGTAAGAATATTGAGCCTATTCCCTCCGTTGAGAGAGCACCCACCCTTGAGGAGAGTCCACCAGCCAAGAGAGCCCAGCGTGAGCGCATTGAACGAATATTGGATGAACAGGTCACTACCACCAGGAGCAAGGTATATGAGCGCTATCTCGACAGGTGGATGGATCGGTCTCGTTCGGAATACTTGAGGGCAGTACCACTTCTACACCCTCCAAGGAAGGAAGGACACTTACTCGACGGAGTCTAGTTCTCCGCACCCCGGGAGTATGATGGGGACATCACCTCCCATGCCCACGTTCACAGCTCGTCTCCGCGTCCCGGTTGCATCCGGCATGGTCTAGTCATTTAATTTTGAGTCCTATGTAATTTTTATTTGAGTCATTTGATGTGTTTTCCCTTTTATTTGAGTCATGTTCCTAGGTCTTGTGTTCATTTCCCTAAGTTTGAGTGTCATTAGGTTGTCTAGTTAGCTATTGGGCCCAACTCATTGGGCTTGGCCCAAGGGCTCTCCCATACCCCCTCGGTTATTTGTCATTAAGTCAATTGTCAGGGACTTTTGTAGAAATGTGGGTTTCCTATATATAGGACCCCATTCCCCCCATTTCAACTTAATGAATCAATGAATGAAAAAAACTTGCCATTTTGAGAGTTTACACTTCTTATCTAGTGGAGAGATTCCATTTTTTGGGTGAGAAACCCTAGGGGAGAGATTCCCCACCCTTTCCTCTCTTAATCTCTCTTTTTCACTCCACTTTCTCTCTCCTCAACACCCAAATTCGAATTTTCTTCTCTCTCCTCCCTTCCCAACCACCTCCACTCCCCACCTACCCCATTTAAGCCTCTTCCCATTCCCCACAACCCTCATCAATACTCCACCCCTTCCCAAGACCCCCTCCACCAATCCTCACCTCACCATCCAACCCCCAACTACCCCTCCCACTTTCCCAAGCACCCTTCCCACTACCCCAAGCACCCCTTCCCTTCCCCAACACAACCCCCCCATTCCCAAGACAAAAAAATTAACCCCACCCTTAAACCTACTTTCGAATATCCTTTCCCTCTCTCCATTCCAACCAAATTCGCAGCCCCCACTACCACCATCTATTGGACCCTCTTCTAGACCTTATTCTCCACCTCCCACACCTTAGAACACCCCCTCCAAGACCCCCTTACAACTAGGGGTCACTCCTACACTCATCTACCCCCTTCCCCTTCTTCTTTCTTGGTCATTGGAAGCTACTTCGAAGTTGTTGTTTGCTGTCTAGAGGTTGCAGATGAACCAGCAACTTGCAGCGGCCACCACGACTTCCTCCGGACGAGTTTGAAGACCCAAGAGCTATCATCGAAAGCGTCTACTAGTCTTCTTTGCAACAGAAGTGGTTTCATCTTCTTCCTATCTCCCAGCCGTCCAGGAGGTCCATTCTCCCACAACTACGCAGTTCTACCTCGGCTGAGGACCTGAGCCAGATTAGAAGCTCTGCCACAACGAACCCCGAAAGAATCAGTCCACGAGTTCTTCTTCAAAGTTCTTCATCGCCCAGTCTACTTCCAGAATCAAGAAACAGAACTTCATTCGGCATTCGTGATCCAGAGTTCTCATTTTTCTCCCTCAGCTATGCAGATCTGCTACTCATAGTCTGCACCGACCAGTCGCCATTGTTCTGCATCCCCTAGTCTTCTCCGACATCGGTTGGCTTCCCCATCAGTTTTTCTGCGAAGAAGACTCGTCCACGATTCCAACGACTCTGACGGTGCTTGATTCTGAGGTCGGGAGCAGCCGAGGCATCTTCTGCAACCTGCTGTTGGAAACCAGGAGCTAGCTCTGCAGAGATCCTGATCCGGAGAGAAAGCTTCACCACGACAAACCCCGAAGGAATCAGGCCACGAGCTCTTCTGAAAAGTTTTTCCTCTCCCTGTCTACTTTCAGAACCAAGAAGCGGAACTCCGTTCGACATCTTGCAGCAGAAGTTACCAATTTTCTTCCTTAGTCGTTCGACTCTACTTCTCACTGTCTGTATCGACCACTCCTCACTTTTCTGAGTCCTCTATCTTCACTGACATCTTTTGGCATCCCCGTTTGTTCTGATGTAAAGAGGACTCATCCACGGTTCCAACGGTGACTGATTCGAAGTTCGGGAATGGTCGGGGCAGCCGCGTCTTCCTGCTGTTGATAATCTGTTGCAGACAGTTCGAGATTCAGCAACCCTGTTCATACTCCCGCCCAGGCCGCCAGCGACCCCTGAAGAAATTGGCAAAATTCAAAGGCACTCCTGTTCCAGAGACGAAGAGATCCCCACTGGTCTCACCCTCAGCGAAAATCCAGAGAGAGTTCTGCGGCCTCCACACCCTCTGTCTATCAGCTACTACAGAGAGAAGGCTGATTCGGTGTCATCACTTCTTCATCACTCTTAGCACTAGTTTCCCCTCCCCGCTTGGACGGCTGAAGGCCCCTCCCTGTGTGGAGGTAGTGTTTGGATGTAACTATCATCTTCCCTTCCCCACGATCCCCCCCTTGCATGGGGTGTAGTGTTGTAATAGCTTAAACAGGTCAAGCTACCCCGGCGCGGCATGTGGGGAACCCACGCTTCCCCGCTCGCCCTCGTCTCCGAGCGGGACCGGTTTCTTCAAACCGGTCGAGTGAGTGCTCCAAAACTTTGCTCTAATTCATGCTTGTTCTTTCAATATTAGTTCATAAACTCCGCTGGCCGTGACGAGAGCCTGATCCTTAAGCTCATTTGCTATAAGTGATCATCGTGGGAAGAGAGTGGAACCCGTGCCCTTTGGCACTTCGTCGGACCCTTGATTTGGGCAGCCGTACCCTTGGGGAATCAAACCTTGGCCTTGCTGACCCTCTAACAGCAAGGGCCTAGCCCACACAACCTCCCCTTGGCATTGCCAACTTACCCCGGGTCTTAGTGAGCATCGGGTGAGCGGTTGCTATTATCGGTCCATTTTTGAATGCTTAATTGTGCTTGCTTGTTGAGTCCTAGGTTGTGTCACATCACATAGACACAAGATAACCAGACTCGGAGGTTCATCTAAGTTGTCGGAGTACTCTTCACTCTTGTCCTTGTCCCTCTTGTTCGTTCTCGTCATCACTATGGTCATTACCTGAAAAATATTGAAAAATACTAGGTGAGCGAACACTCACTAGGTCTTAATATCTCAAGCTCCAAGCTAGCTTTAAGTAGTTAACAATTTAACATGAGCATGCAAGTCATGCAAGGTGTCATAATTGAGAACTATAAGGGCACGAGCTAGATTAATAATCCGGAGGCAATATAAGGAATGTAGACATGACAATAGATAAATTTCAAGTGCTCTAAAGATAATAGATAGACGGGACAATATTTTCAAGAACGTTCATGATGAGATAGCAAGCTTTTCAATAAAGTTTTCAAGAGCATTCATGAGTGTTGACACCCATTTTATGACCAATGAGTTGGGTCATCTCCTTATTTATCTTTATGATGCTCCGAGTTATACGCCATTTATTGAGCCATCTTGGTCAATTTTGAGGCTTATTTCATGGGTCATTCTCCTTGATTGGGTCTCGCTCTTTATTTATTTTCCGTGGGTTGAAGCTTAGTAGGCGTTTCATTCATTTTATCACGACACTGTCTCTAGCGGTCTATCATATGGGCGTTTGATGACGTTTGGCGGTCTATCTATGAATCGTTTGCTGACACCAGAGTCCAGAGCCAACGTCTTTCCTTAAACCTTATCGTTTGTTATCCGTTGAGCTCTGGCGGTTTATCGTAAGGCCGTTAGAGGCATTGTGGCAGTTTTACTTTAGACCGTTTCTTGGTTCCAGAGTCCTGTTCATGAAGTTTTCACCCGTTGGTCTTATCTTCTGAGGGTGGCGGTCTATACTTGGACCGTTAATTCCAAGTGGCGGTTTATCGTAGGACCGTTTCTGATGACAGAGAGTCCGGATTTACTAATCTTCCTCTGCTGCACCGTGGCTGAAGTAGAGTTTTGATTTGATGATTTCTCTCTCGATAGTGATCCTTAGAAGCTTCTGTATGTTTCTGTGGACTCTTGAGAGTATTATCTTCAAGAGTTTGCAAAGTTTCATCCTACTTTTTCGCTGGAATCTCTCCAACTCGAACCTAGAGTTTGAGTGTCTATAAATAGGATCCTTAAGTTCATGGGTTGAGGAGGAGATTTCTGGAGTTTACGTCGAGGTGCTGCCATGTTTTGGAGTGAGTACCCATCAAGGAGAAGTGCTGTCTACGTCCATTAGCCTTCAAAGTCCAGGGAGTATTAAGTTCCAAGGGTTAATAGTGTTGTTTTCTTCTCTAGTTTCATTCCCCTCTTCATAGCATTCATAAGCATATTCCCTCCTCTTCTTCCACGTTCCTAGCATCTTTGCATCATTTTTAAACATCTCCCCATCTTTTCCACGCTCCACAGGGGTTAAAAAACCAAACCACCCCAGGTATCCACCCTTCCTTTTACATGCACTTTAGTTTATTTGCATTATAGATACTACACTTGTCATAGGGCTAATTTGGGTTATTTTTCTGTGCTTTTACACTCTTTTGCAGGTCTACAGGGTTCCTAGCACATGGCCCAACTCTTCTGGCCGGCCGGGAGAGGTGGAGATCCAAGTCCCAACTTGCTATTCCGTGCGCTCTGGCGGTTGCATTTCGGACCGTTTGCGGATCTACGGCAGTTTATCGTAAGGCCATCTCTTGTTCGTTAGCGGCCAGCTATTGGACCGTTTGCGTTCGCATAGTTCCTAATTTCATGTCTCTTGGGTGAGTGTTTCATCCTCCTCTTTCCAACGTATTGATCTTAGGTTTGCTAATTTAATTACCTTGGTGGCGATCACACTTCCTTAGTTGGGTATTGTTCATCATTGTCATCTTGCTTGCTCTTCTCTTTACTTCATTTGCTCTACACCTACGGTGTGTGTTTTTACTTTATTCCTTTGCTCCACGCCCCAGCATGTGTTTTTATTTTTCTTCCTCATGAACATTGATGACATGCCCATGCTTTTGATTTTGATGATTGTTTGAGTTAGGTTATCACCTGTTCATTCACTTACATATATCTCTCATACCACTACATTCATATTCATCATCACATCACCATATCACATCACACAAGAAAAACCATCAACAACCTATTTTTTGGCGATCACGGTGGGACATCTAATGCCAATCGTGTTGAGCTTCTGTTTGACATGTTGTTGTTGATTTGACCCAGTTGCCCTTGTGTTTTCCTTGGATTTTTCATTTAATTTCATGCTATTTTCTGCTCTATGGTCACCTTGGCGGTCTACTGTTCGGCCGTTTCTGGCTTAAAAGCGGCCTAGAAATAGGCCGTCTTATCTCTCTGGCGGTCTCAGCTTAGATCGTTTCTCCAGCTACAGGTACGCATCGCGAGGTTGAGTTTATTTCTACAATTTTTGCTGTGACTTTCATGCTGTTGATTTATTTGCTTCCTTCTTTTTGTGGGTTTGTGATGTATGATAGAGATGATAAGCAAAAAACAATGATCTCAATCAACCCAAGGACATGTAAACCATGAACCTAGGCAATCCAAACAAGCTCTAGCATGGGCAATGCTATCTCAATCAAACTAATCTAAAGAAAGTAAAGAAAAATACACACCGGGGCGTGGAGCAAAAGCAAATAAAACACACCGCGTGGGTGGAACAAGCAAAGGAATATGAAGTGGGAAAGAGAAAGCTAATGCCCAATACTAAGAAAGAACGTGATCGCCACCAAAGTAAACACAAGTCAAAGACTTGAAAATACCTTGGAAATAGGTGGATGAAGCACCCGCCCACGGGAGAGAGAAACCAGTGAAATCTGCAGATTAGCCTTGAATGTAATGGTCCAGACCCTGTGCGTCACAGGAGTGTGACGGTCGCCCGATGAACCGTTATATGAACCTGACGCGTCTGCTCAAGATCGTCAGAGAACCTGCAGAAGCAACTTGTGAACTCTTTGAACTCCAAATCTTCCAGCCGGCCAGAAGACTTGGGCCACGTTTAATGAACCTGTAAACCTACCAAAGAACATGAAACACAAGAAAACAAACCCAGATTAGCCCTTTAGACAAGCGTAGTATCAATTCTTAAAGAAATTAAGACCATTCAAAAGGAAAGGGAAGTACCGGGAAAGTTTTGGTTTTTTAACCCCTCTAGGCGTTTTAAAAGATAGGAAGATGTTTAGATGATGAGAATAGATGCAGAATGTGGAAGAAAGAAAAGGGACAATGCTTTGAGAAGGAGGAAGAAAGAACACAAGTGTGACAATGATGGAAACTCAAACACAATGAAACGAATACTCCCTTCACCGTGAAGCAGATGGACTTGAGGAACAGTTCTCCTTGGTTGGATGTGGCTCCAGGATGCGGCGGCACTTCGACGTAAACTCCAGATCTTCCCCCTTTCGGGCCATGAAGTTAAGGGTGCTATTTATAGGCCCTCAAAATCTCTGGTCGAACAGAGGATAATCCAGCAAGAAAAGAGGATAACTCTTAGCAAACTCTCGAAGATAATATCACCAAGAGTCCATAGAAACAAACAGAAGTTTCTGAGGATCAGATTTGGAAGAGAAATCATAAGATCAAACTCTTATCTCGACCACGGAGTAGCAGAGAAAAGGCCTGAACTGCCAGGACTCTCTGTTGGATGTAACGGCTGCTCGACAGACCGTCACAGGCAAATAACGCGTTAGAGGGATACCGTCACATTCAACCTTATCTCAAAAGAGATAAGATCAACGGAAGCAGATCAAAATAATAGGACTCTTGAATGAAAGTAACGGCCAAGGATGAACGCGTTAGAGGGAAGTAACGGCTGCACGACAAACCGTTATACTCAATGGATAGGCCAAAGGATAAGGATTGAAACAAAGCCTTAAGTTGTAGGACTCTTCAAGATGTAACGGTCCAGGGATAATGCGTTAGATGAACGTAACTCCCCAGGTGCAGACCGTTAGAAACAATGAGGATCCAAATGATAAGAAAACTTGCTAAGCTTCATCAAACGAGAAATCGTGGAACCATACTCAACCAAGGAGCTAAGACGCATGAAATAAGCTTCAGACTGATGGAGGAGACTCAACAAAGGAATGAATAAGTTGGAGCATCACATAGAATGAAGAAAGAGATGACCCGACTTATCGGTCATAAAACGGGTGTCAACATATGCCCCTCCTTAACGTCCTCTTTGCAGGGGAGCGAGCGGAGGTGAAGCGAAAGTGAAATGGAACATGGAGATGAAGCGGAAATGAAGCGGAGTGGACCAAAAAGCGGGCGTTAAGGTAAACGACACCCGTTCTTTACCAACAAGCGATAGGAATCTTCTGGGAAACTTTAAACTGATCACAAGGAAATAGCCAACCAAAGGATGCAAGTCTGGGGAAACTAACAACTAAGGAAAGGAAACACGGCTAGCCGCCGGAGGCAACGGAAAGGAAAGAGAACTGACTAAACTCCAGACATGAATCTTCAGCTAACCAGATCAAGCGACAGATTGAAGGAAACCTTCGAATTCAGAGTGGAATGTCTCTCCTTATTCGAGATCAAGAACACAGCTATTCACCATCTTTGAGACACCTTGAACAGATGAAGATTATGAATGCTCAAATATGCGTATGATGTATGCTGGGCTAAAGAAAAAGAAATCGTTAAAACAAATGCAAAGAAAGATAAAATAATAAGATACTCGAGAATAATATTGCTAGACCGGAAAAATCAGGGTCAGGACACCATCTGCAACCACGGCGTGCAAGACAGAACCATCGTCCCCAAATTTTTACAACCCAACGGCCTATACAATGATTAAACATGTGTACTTAGATCATCATCATTTTTGTTTAAGGGGAACATCGGATCCCAGAACACATGAATGACCAGCCGATTCTCGAGATAATATATCATAGATACCATATAGTAATGCATTAAAGGGACAGGAGAACGAGATACAATACCTGTCTTACCTTCCTGGCGAATGGCAAAGCATGATGTTGTTCATAACTTCAAAAAGGTTAGCCAACAATAAATATGAGCATGAAATAAGGTATAACCATACATACGTCTTAAAAGCATTAATAATGAACATCATGGAAGAAAATGCAGCCATTCAATCATCAAATAGACCATTTCATTCATCAAGAAACTTGCAAGCTGTAACGGCCTATTGAGAGGGCGTCACAACACGTAACGGACCAGGCCTGGGCCGTTAGAGACTAGGCGGTTCACATTCTTCAATAAAGTAATTCAAATCCATGTAACGGTCCAAGAAGTACGCGTTAGAGAGTGTAACGGTCGGACGATAGACCGTCACATTTCCTGAGTGTTCAAAACAAACCGAACGGTCTCAAACCTCATTCAACACTCATTCAACACTCAAAACAACCCAAAACGCTCCCAAAAACCTTCAACCGAGACCACCGTCGTCCACCGTCGTCCACCCAAGAGATGGCCGGCGACGAGGCCCCACAGCCACTAAAGAAGAGGGAGAGAGGGATGAAGAAGAAGGCGATTCATCGCCTTCACCGCCGGATAGAGCGAGAGACCGTCCCGCCGCCCGTGGAGAAAGAAACGGCGAGGAAGAAGCAAACAGAGGAGGAGGAGGCCTCCATGGCTGAAGAAGACCAAGGGGAAGCACCCCTGGACAAAGAAGAACCCAAGGAACCAGAGAAGAAGAGGAAGAGGGGCCAAGACCGAGAGGTAGGCCTTCGCCCTAATTTTCAAAATTTTAATTTTTTTGTGTTTTTATGTGCATGCATGTTTGATTGGGGGGTAGAAAATGGGTCTATGAACCCATTAGGATCCATTGTAGGCCTTTTGGCCAAGGTGAGAAGCCAACGGAATGCAAAGGGGATAAAGCCCTCTAGCAGAGAATGTGACGGTCCTTCCAGCAACCGTCACAATCCTAACATGCCACCCTTGGTGCGTTAGAGACAAGTAACGCCCCATCCCAGGGCCGTTACAGTCACCAGAAGCTAGAACTAATTTTATGTTTTTTAATTATTCAATTTTTTGTTTTGTTTTTCATTTTAAATGCTTATGCAATGATTTTATGATGCAATTGACTAACTTATGCTCTAAATGAATGCAGGGAAAGAGACAGACGAGGATCTCTTGGCTTCAGACTAGGGCGGTGTACTAGGCACTGCCCGATTACCAGAGAGGGAGATTGGCCGGCATGGGGTTCACCGAGGTGCTGAGCATCGAGGTGACTCAGATGGATACGCCGCTACTGTATGCACTGCACGAGAGATGGGATCCAGTCAGCAGGGCGTTCATCTTCCCGTGGGGTCACATGATCCCCACGCTGGAAGACATGGCGAGAATTGCTGGACTGCGGGTGCACGGAGCCGCAGTGACGGGATGGACATACGAAGACTACCGAGAGATGGCCCAGGAGCTGTTGGGACTAGATTTGATTAGGCCAGGACAGACATCATCCCAGCTCTCACGATCACGACTGCAGGAGAGCTTAGGACTGAGAGGAGCAGCCATAGCTGTGGGCGAGCTACCAGAGGAGCATCTCGGCAGAGTGATAGATCAGGTGCGCCCTCACGTGGCGACAGAGGCGGGACCGGAGGGAGATCGAGTCCTGAGGCGGTTCCTCATGCTATTGTTCGGGAAGCTCCTGTTCGCGACCCGAGCGGATGTCATCAGCTGCAGGCTGCTACCGATGATCCAGGATTTGGGCAGAGTCGGGAAATACGCCTGGGGAGCTGCAGTCTTAGCCTTCCTGTTCGAGTCCCTCAGCACGACGGACCGACAGACGATGCTGGGCGGCTTCTCGCCTTTTCTACAGGTAAATGCGATTTAAATGCTTTCTATATGATTATGCAAATGATTATGCAATGATTATGCAAATTGACTGACTTGACTTCTAAAATGCAGATCTGGAGTTACATGTACCTCCCGGGCATCGGGAGAGGCACGCTACTCCACGTCGGCCGCATCCCGATCGCGAGGCGATGGGTGGTCACGAGGGACTCGGGGTCGATCATCAGATTGACCCGGGTGATCCAGGACGACTTGGATTCCTTCCCGCATACGGCGGTAAGCCCGAAAATGCTTTAAATGCCTCTAAATGATGATAAATGGACTAACATGCTTTCAGGTGAGGTGGACCCCGTACAGAGGCGAGAGTTACGAGGGACAGCCATGGGTGGAGGCAGCTCTCTGGTACCGGGGACGAGACATATGGTTGCATTGCATCCATATCATCGAGCCACTCCACTACCGACTGGTCCTGAGGACTCGGGGACTACACCAGCCCGAGGTGACCTTTCCACGCCGCAGCGACGATCGCCCGGGCAACTCAGCGAAAGGAATTAGCGGCGACATAGATTGGTGCGCCCGGAAGGTGAAGTACGTCCACGACTGAAACAAGAGGGGCAGAGCAGTGAAGGAGCGGGATGAGAGCGATGAGGCATACTTGAAAGCCTTTGCTCGACTGTACGGGGACCGGGTGTACCGAGGTACCCGACAACCGGTATGCAACTTCTAAACCCTAAACTCTTTCTATATGAAAAATGCAAAATGCTAGATGCACTGACTTATATGCTTCCTAAATGCAGCTAGACCCTGAAAGAAGGATAGTCGAGCTCGAAGGGGTACTCCACTCCACTGTCCAGCAGCGGGACGAGTACCGGACCGCCTTGGAACTCCTGGTAAGACTTGACAAAACCTTGGACTTAAAATGATTATGCTTTATGATGCAAATGATGCAATGATTTCAATGATGACTGACCAATGATTTCTAAATGCAGCGGGCTGAGGGAGCCCAAAGAGCCGGACCGAACGCCCCATCATCGTCCTCACAGCCTGCCGGGGACAGAGCTGAGCGGGATGCCGAGTTCGTCCGAGTAGTTACTCGGGCCGAGGAGGCGGAGGCCACCCTCGCAGAGCGGTAAGATGCTAAATGCTTTGACTAAATGCTTTTAAATGCTTATGTGACTAACCATATGCAATGCAAACTACAGGCGAGAGAGCTAGCCACAGCAGCGGCCGAGGCGAAACTGGCTCGGACTGAGGCAGAGGTCTTACGAGCAGAGGTGGCCCGATTGAGAGGAGAGCTTGCGCGGACGGCCACGCAGACGGAAGACTTTGAGAGATACCGGTCCGAGGCACGAGCTGCGCGACTCGAGGCCCATGACATGAAGGTCGAGGTCCGGACCTTGGAGAGGACTATACGGATGATGGGCCGAGGACCGGAGCGGAGCGTCTCTCAGAGCGGGGCGCCGAGGAGTGCTGCTCGTGCCGGATCAGTGGCAGACTACCTTGTCAGCTCCTCTGGCCAACGGAGGAATGAGAGAGCAGAGAGAGGCCAGCAGGACAAGAGTGCCTCCATAGCACCACCGGCGAGGAAGCCGGAGGGTGGAGATGATGATGGCGGCCCGGCGGATAAGCCGGCCGAGTGATGCGTTTTGATTTTTCTTTGGTTATCACTTTTACTTGTACATGACTTATGATGAAAATGGAATGAGAATTTCTTTTCTTGGTCTTTTGTTTGTTCTTGTTCTTTATGTGAATGAATGGATGTGCATGCAAACAGGTGGGCATGTGAAATGAATGGGAATAAATGGGAACGAATGCAAGAAAAATGTATGTGAGAGTATGATTGGAATGCAGGAAATGCATGTGGATGTGTGAAAGAATTGTGTGGATGAAATGTGATATGTGAGATGGACAGGATGAACGGAAGTATGTAAGACCGCCAGGTCTAAAACAGAGGCAGAAAGGAATAGCACAATCACAGCAGCAGACAATGTAACGGTCTAGATCCAGACCGTCAGGATCAAGTAACGCATTAGACGGAGGCCGTCAGAAAAGACAGGTCAGATTTGCAGAACCGAACAGCAGGAAGGGTAACGGCTCATAGCTGGTGCGTCAGAGATATGTAACGGTGAAGTGCTAGACCGTTAAAGGTGGCAGAGCAATAGGACATCAGGGGAACTAACAGGAAATGTGACGGTTCAAGAGCGGGGCGTCAGATATAAGTAACGGCCATGAGAAAGACCGTCATACTTGACAGAGCGAGATTGAACTATGAATGCACTGACTATACTCAAGAGTGTACAGACCTTGCCCAAGTGATGTATAGACTTGACCAAAACGATGTATGGACTTCATGAACACAGCAGCAAAGGATGTATGGACTTTGTAAAGAATGCTCAGACTTGAAGAATGTATGGACTGTGGACGAGGAATGTACAGACTTGAACGACGTGTGGACTTGTACAATGTATGGACTTGAGGCTGTGTAGACTCTGCACAATGTATGGACTTGAGGCTGTGTAGACTCTGCACAATGTATGGTCTTGAGACTGTGTAGGCTCTGCACAATGTATGGACTTGAAGCTGTGTAGACTCTGCACAATGTATGGACTTGGATGAGAAATGTACAGACTTGGGGTTATACACACTTGGGCAATGCACGGACTTGGATCAGGAATGCACAGTCTTGAAGCTGTATGGACTTTGGACGAGGAATGTACAGACTTGGGTATGGATGGGATGTATAGAATTAAAATGATGTACAGACTTGGGTATGCATGGGATGTATAGACTTAAAATGATGTACAGACTTGGATATGCATAAAAAAAATGTGCAGGAAATGTGACGGTTCAAGCGCGGGGCGTCAGAGATAAGTAACGGCCATGAGAAAGATCGTTAGGCGATGATTGAGCAAGAAGAAGCCAAAACTGAACGGCAAAGAGTGTAACGGCTCAGAGGGACCGCGTCACACGAGGTAACGGTCTGATTCTCGACCGTCAAGCTTGACAGAACAAGATTGGACCAAGTTAAACCCACAGGAAATGTGACGGCCCATAGCTGGCGCGTCAGAGGCAAATGACGGTCCAACGATAGACCGTCAGAGTGTGAAGTGTACTCGAGACGGATTGTGCCGCGAGAGGCGAAATCCGAGATAAGAAACCCTTAATCCACTCTAGACTTCTCCCAGACTTAAGATAAAGCCTTCCAATCCAAACCTTATCTCTTTAAAGCCAAAATCAAGCCTTTAAAACTTGGAAACTTAGCCAAAATCGTATCTTTCTGAATTCTCTGCTAGAAGGGCTGAAAAACCTTTCCTAAGGGTAGGAACATGATGAAGAGAAGCTTCGAGGTGATGGCTATGGAGGAGAAAGTCTACACCGGACCCAAAGCTGCAAGAAAGGAGTATGGAGAGCTGAAAAGGCTGACCTCAATTCCCAAGCATCTAAGCTCTAATTCTTAAAGAGTGGTAAGCTCTATGACTTAACCAAGTTCAGAAATTTTTGCACTTCAATTCCTTCTCATGATCTACTTCTTTTTCTTAGCCTCTTCCCGGTCCAAGATGCTCTTCTAATCTGAAGTGGGTGGCTCCCATGGTAAAGGCACTCCCTTTAGAGGTTACATTAATCCTTAAAGCGTGGCACCTTCAACCTCTTTTAGTTTTAGGCAAGAATTTCTAGAAAGTGACATTAGCTTGGCCTAGTATTTTAGCCCTTATAGAATTGTGGCATCCACAAACACATACCTTCATCTTCTCTTCCTTCGAAGCAACAGTCCTTTTAGAGGAGGTAGAAACCTACCTAGCCCTTCCTAAGACTAAGGCGGGGGATGGAGATCTAGTTTGCTACACGGTGGAGCCTATCGACCCGTCCTTGATCTTGAGTGATTTCATCCATAATCCAAAGGACGTCAGGACCATGATCAGCCCACACCACATACACTTGATACCCTTGGCACAATGGATAGTTTCTCATTGCAAAAACAAGTGGGAGAGGCATGAAGCAATAGCCAAGGCGGTGGCGGTTTGCTTATGTGGAGTCTTCCTTTTCACCACTACCGACCACCTCTTAGATATCCAAAATCTCAGCATCATTAGTGGGTTGTGGCGGGGTATGTCCATCTCTCAAGCGATCCTCTCATACCTCTATGAAGGACTAAGCTCCGCTTGCCTAGGAGGATCTTTGTTTGGCTCCATGATACTCCTCGAGTGTTGGATGGGAGTGAGAATCAAATTCCAACCAAAGGAGGATATTACTTCTGCTAGCCGGATCTTCGGGAGCCACCCTCTCTTCTTCATTGGAGGGGCATCTGGATTTTCTTCACAGGTTGAATGCAAGACGGCGGATAAGAAAACTCGGGATGAATGGCGCCTCTTCTTCAATACTTTACCAATGGAGAAATTCATCATGCGACCAAGAATCCTTCGGAGCACTCTTCTTAGAATACCGCGGCGTCAAGGCCTGGACCTCCAGCTAGTGGGAAATACTACGATGGCGATCTACAACCCGCACCGGTGCCATCTTCAGATCGGACTACCTCGGACTGAAGTTCCTGCACTATCACACTACCCTCCCCTTCTAGCTAGGAAGATGGGGACCGAGGAAGATGAAAGAACAATTCAGAACGCGCTGATCATGTGGGAGATCAGCAAGGTGCGTCCGTGGCAAGCAGAAGTGGAAGAGAACGACAAAGCGCGCCGTGGCTACGTGAAAGAGTTGAGGAAGATCCGCCCTTTTGCAGACAAGAAACTGAATGTAATTTGATTTTACTTTTATGAAAGATGTAATTGACAATCAGAGTTGGAATTTTATCAATCTTATGTTGCATTAAGTTCATTTGAATAAGATGGGATTGCCTTAACCGAATGGACATGAGTTGTGGCTTGATTTAGCTAAAATGATCTGAAGAATATAGCCCCTGGAGAATGTAACGGATCTGAGCAGGGCCGTTAGAAGGATATAACGGTGGGGAGATAGGCCGTCAGAGTGTATGCTCTGAGAACTAAGTCCTCTGGAGAGTGTAACGGTCAATCGACAGACCGTTAGAACTAAGCAACGGTCGTGACCCAGACCGTTAGAGAGAGAGCTGCTGAGGGAATCAAAGCCAACGTCTTGAAGGGAAGTAACGGTTGAATAAAGACCGTTATACGAATGTGGCGGTCCACTGATGGCGCGTTACAGACCTGAACCTGCATAATTGTGAGATTTCAACCCGGGCTTGAACCTGCGTTCTGCACACACTTAAACATGGAACAAGTTAGATCTGTTCTTAGACTCAACCCCTTGCCTTGAAGCAAGTTAGATAACGACCGTTTCTTGATTTTTGGTCAAGGGGTGGAGCCTTATTAAATAGGCGGAAAAACATAATAGAAATAATGCGATGCAATGCATATGATGGTATTTTAGGATTTGTT
The DNA here is from genome assembly GCA_022559845.1 of Amorphophallus konjac. NCBI lineage: Eukaryota > Viridiplantae > Streptophyta > Magnoliopsida > Alismatales > Araceae > Amorphophallus > Amorphophallus konjac. The sequence goes on along the minus strand of CM040124.1, from coordinate 299,283,068 downwards.
TTGGAAAATATCTGAATTTTTGTGAAGTTTTGGAAATATTTGATGTTTTTGGATTTGAGATATACGATTTTTCTATTTTTTTTAAATATATGTTTTTTTAGATTTTGAAAATATATGTTATTTTTGGATTTTAGAATATTTGTTGTTTTTGGATTTTGAAATATATGATGTTTTTGGAATTTGAAATATATGATGTTTTTGATTTTGAAATATTTGTTGTTTTTGGATTTTTGGATTATGTTGTTTTTGGATTTTGAAAACCAATGCTTTCCCTCTAGCAACGTGAGCCCTCCGTATTGTATTGAGAGTCCCGAGATTGGCGTGCAATGAGGTGACAACCCCTGACCAAGGCCCAACTCGCATGACGGTGTTTCTACCAGGGTCATACCCAGGGTACTAGTGTCAATCCTGAAAAAGGAAAATAGAATACGGGGGTAAGCTTAGGCCAGATTTAGAAGCTTTTAGGACTTGGGTTCCTCTCCAGACAACCCATTAGAAATTTGGTCTGTTGCGCTGGGGCTTTATGTCCGTCATCAAACCTTAGTCCACTCTAGGCATGCGTGCGACCGGGCTCATTCGTCCCGCTGGGAACTATACTGCCACTCTTGTCATGCCTAGCTTTCTTTCTTTTTTTTCTGGAGCCTTGGAATTTCGGTGGGGTAGACTTTTGAGATAATACTTTTGCTTTTGTTACAAAGATTGCTCCTTTGCTTTCCTTTTCTTTGCTTGTGGCGTCAGGTCATAACGGACTGCCCCTATTTGAGACCTCCTCTCACTAGGGTGCCTGGATTGGTCATCGCCTCCTTATTCACCTCTTGCCCCTGGGTTCAGTCGAGGAAGGAAACGGACAGGGACTTTGACTTTCCCCCAAAGCATGGCCGAGGAGAAACGATATTTTCAAAGCGAGAACCTGACCAGGGATGTCGTGTAGTGTGTGATTGCTGTACTCGGGACTCTTTATCGTAAAAGGGATGGAACACCTCGCTGCCGGGGTGGCACTGATTAGACTTTAAGGAAAGAAACGCTTAAGATATAACCCATTCCACGCGTGAGAGAGCTCCTCACCTTCTGCGTTTACTAAGTGATAAGCATTCCCTGGATAAGCCTCTTTTACGACGAACGGTCCTTCCCAGTTAGGTTGTAATTTAGACCTAGGACCTACAGATCGAATAAATTTGCGTTTCAAAACCATATCACCTTTTAGAAATTTACGTTCAATCACCTTCTTTTGAAAGTAACGCGAAACTCTCTTTTGGTAAACAGATACGTGATCGGCTGTGTTCATCCTCTTCTTATCCAAGAGTTCTAACTGGACGAGCAACGCCTCTCGACGTTCATTGAGATTAAGTTCCTTATCGAGCTGTACTCTAAGGGAAGGGATTAAGATCTCATATGGGAGCACCACCTCCATCCCATAGGTAAGAGCATAGGGAGTTTGTCCCGTAGGGGTACGGACGGAGGTGTAGTAAGCCCACAGAGCTTCTACTAATCTTTCCGGCCAATAGAAAAAACTTATGAGATTCGCATGTTTTCTTGATGATTTTAAGAAGGGTTTTATTAGTGGCCTCGGCTTGACCGTTGCCTTGAAGATAATATGGAGATGAATGATGCAATGTAATATTGAACTTCTTACAGAGGTCCTTGAGCTCTTGAGAGACGAATTGAGGTCCGTTGTCGGTGATGATGCTGCTTGGCACTCCGAACCGCGAGATAATATTCTTCATGATAAAGCGGCACACCGTTGAAGCTTGAATCTCTGAGTACGCCTCCACTTCGGCCCATTTGGTGAAGTACTCAGTGGCGGTAAGGATAAAGGATTTCTGCTTGATCTGAGAATTAGGATCACCAAGCGGGCCGACAACGTCGAAAGCCCACATAGAGAATGGCCAAGGAGCGGAGAGAGGATGGAGAGATGAAGCTGGAGCATGGATTTTATCAGCATGGAGTTGGCATTTAAGACACCTCCGGACGTAGAGGGAGCAATCCTCCTCTAGAGTGGGCCAATAGTAGCCCTGCCTAAGGATTTTCTTCGCTAGAGCCTGGCCATTGACATGACCTCCACACTCACTAGAATGGGCTGCTTCAGCTACCTTCCAAGCCTCATCATCATCTAAGCATCTCATGAGCATTCCATTGGTAGCGCGCCTGTATAATTCTCCTGCAACAATGGTATACCTTGAGGCGGCTCTCCTTATTGACTTACGCTGCTCGGCGTTTGCCCCTTCTGGGAACGATCCTTCTTTGCAAAACAATTCAATTTCATGATACCAAGGCAACTCTTCTTCGTCCAGAATCTCTTCTAGCTCCATTAACGATACTTCCTTGAGGTCTTCCTTCTCAGCCCTCTCCTCTACAGCTTTCCTAAGGTTGATGAACCAAGGATCCTGAAGAGAGGGTGCGTCCAATCTCTGAACGACGATAGTCTCAGTGCTCCGACTGAGAGGGAAAGATAGAGAGGAAGCGAGCGATGCTAAGGCATCGGCTAGAATGTTCTGAGACCTAGGAGTATGGATATAGATTAGCTTACGGAATTGCCTAGCCAGGAGCGTGACCAAATCTTGATAAGGCTTGAGCTTGGGGTCACGAGTGCGGTAAGTAGACAGAACTTGCCGCAGGATGAGCTGAGAGTCTCCTATGATATTCAAGTAACGCGCGCCTAGGAGATAGGCGTGCTTCAATCCAGCTAGGAGAGCTTCATACTCGGCGATGTTGTTGGTAGCAGGAAATCGGAGTTGATAAGCAAAGGGAATAGTCACTCCCTCTGGAGTGAGCAGAACAGCGCCGATCCCTCGGCCTTGAGAATTAAGTTCACCATCGAAGTGCAGAGACCAGAAGGGATGATGGTGAGATAGCAGAGAGATGCTCATCAGGGAAATCATCCTGAATAGAGTCGGTGTGAGGAATGGGAGATGGGCAAGATGCTCAGCAATGGCGTACCCTTTGACCGCCTTCTGAACGACAAATGTGATATCGAATTGGGAGAGGAAGCTCTGCCAGCGAGCTAACCTACTAGAAAGGACAGGCTTTTCTAAGAGATAGCGAATCGGGTCCATTCTAGAGATCAACCTAACTGGGTGGGCAAGGAAGTAATGTTTAAGCTTCTGAGCTACCCACACTAAGGCGGCACAAGTCTTCTCCATAGCGGTGTATCTGGACTCAGCTGGGTTAAACAACCGAGAGAGGTAATAAGCAGCCCGCTCTTTCCCTTCATCATCTACTTGTGCTAAGACCGCCCCTAGGGAGTCCTCAATAACCGAGATGTATAGGATCAGGGGTTTCCCAGGGACAGGAGGTTGCAAAACCGGGGGATTGGATAGATATTCCTTTAAGTCCTCGTAGGCCTTATGACAGTCTTGATTCCATTCAAACTTGACCCCCGCCTTAAGCAATTCATAAAACGGACGGCACCTTTGAGAATGCTGGGATATGAATCTCTAATGAATTGCAATCGACCGATCAGTCCTCAAAGTTCCGTAATGTTCTTCGGCGGAGGCATGTCCATAACGGCCTGAGCTTTGTTAGGATCAATCTGGATCCCCCGTTTGCTCACTATGAAACCTAGCAGCTTCCCTGAAGAGACTCCGAATACACACTTCTTCGGATTCATCTTAAGCTTGTACTCCCTGGCTCTTTGCAGCACCTTAGCCAGAATAGAGGGGTGTTCTTCTTTGGTCCTTGACTTCACCAGAATGTCATCCATGTAGGCTTCCATATAGATATGCATCATGTCGTGGAAGATGGCCATCATCGCCCTTTGATAGGTGGCCCCCACGTTCTTCAAACCGAACGGCATAACCACATAACAGTACGTGCCCCAGGGCGTGGTAAAGGAAGTTTTCTCTTGATCTTCTGGAGCGAGACGGATTTGATTGTAGCCTGAGTACCCATCCATGAATGACAACGATTCGTACCCGGCGGTGCTATCGACCAGGACGTCTATATGAGGCAGCGGGAAATCATCTTTGGGACATGCTCTATTGAGATCCCTGAAATCGATGCAGATGCGCACCTTTCCATCCTTCTTGATAACAGGGACTATGTTTGCCACCCACTGAGGATATAGAACAACTCTAATGAATCTGGCCTTTTACAACTTATCGACTTCTTCCTTAATCCTTAAGGCCATGTGGGGGTGAAATCTTCTTGACCGTTGTTTCACAGGCGTTGCCCTGGTTTAAGCACAAGTCGATGTTCCACTAAAGAGGGGTCAAGACCAGGCATGTCCTCATAAGACCAGGCAAAGGAATCGCTATACTCCCTCAGAACCTTAATTAAATCTTCTTCTACTTGTGGAGGGAGATTAGCGGCAATAATGATGGGCCTTGGGTCTTCTTCAGTTCCCAAATTAATTTCCTTCGTAGGTTCATCCACTGCCGACGATGGCTCGTCGAATTTCTTAAGTCCTTGTGCATACAAATCGGCAGTGTCATCTACGTCGCTGTCCTCATTAATCGGATCTTTCTCATCCAGGATTTCGTAGACACCGAGTCCGTCATCGCTCCACACCCCTTCTATTTCCTCTTCATCTTCAATCACAATTGCCGTAGCAACAAATTCTGGACATTTCAAAAGAGCATGACAACGCTGAGCTAGATCTTGCAAGAACCTATCAGGGACGGATTTGGGAGGACGCGCAAGCGAGCGCGGCTCAGAGGAGGAAGGGTTGGACGACCTAGAACAAGACCCTACTTCTCTAGACCTACCTGACTCTACTTCCCTAGACTCGATAGACCCTAATCCTAACCTAGGAGAAAGAAGACCTAGTGGAAGGGAAGGAGCAGGGGACTCGTGCCCCTGGGAGGAGGATGGAGACAAGGTAGCATAATCTTCCACTGAAATCTCCGTTTCGAATTTGACATTTTTTTTTGGGATCAGTAGAGACTACACAACAAGATGGAGGAGGCGGGAGCTGCATGGGGAACAGCTCGGGAAGATGCAATCGAAGAATGGATCGGAGGAAGAGAACCACATCTCGTGGAGTTGGGCGTTGGGAGGAGGAGGAGTGAATAGAGTGGATAGATCAATGGGCGGGCAATGCCCGCAAGCACAAGGAACAAATAGAATTTCAGGTGGATCAATGAAGGATGGATTTACCATGATAGGAGGAAGACGGGGTAAGAATTCCCATCGTTGGAGGAGAGATTGAAAGCGGGAGGGAGACCAAGAAAAGACAATCGGCGAGCTCCCCTTTTCCCGTGGATCATCAACTGGCCGCTTCTTCGGCCTCCACTGAACAAGCCGAACCTCTTGCTGTCTCTTGTAGTCTTCTTCATGAAATAGCCCCTGAAGGGCTTGGCCGTAATCAAGCATATCATCATCTAGCCCTCTTGGCAACGGGGGCGGACTGGCAATCGGACAGACTGTATCTTCCCTTGGCGGAGCTGGCTGTGGAGTTAAGGTGCCGGGCTGGAGAGGCCCTCTAACGAAGTGTTGACGGTAGTCCCAGGTGAGTGGCCCGGAATCACCCATCATAGATAATGCGGTCTCTCGGTAGCCGAGACCTCTCCTGCTCATTTTCCTGCCTTTGGGGATGGGCTTAGTTCGCCCTTGCAATTGAGCACCGAGGCCTCTCCCCGGTTGGTAGCCTAGCTTCAGTATAATGTCCCAGCCCTTGGAATCTCGGATCTGGGGCTTCACCTTGATGTCAACTGCTGCAGTGACGGGCTTGCGGGGTGCGTAAGCCCACGGAAAGTCAAGATCTAGCACTGACATAACGGGCCGACTGCTTGGCCATAATGTGGGAAGAACCTTCTCTGAAATAGCCTTCACTGATTGGACCGTGGATAAGCTTTTAACTTTGACGACCCTCCCTTGGAAAGGGAATTTAATGCATTGATGTGCAGTGGAGGGTACGGCGCTGAGGGTATCGATCCACGGACGACCCAAGATAGCCTTGAACATAGGGTCGATATCCAGCACGTAAAACTCAATGGGCATAGTAAGAGGCCCAAGCTCAGCTTGAATGGTGACAATCCCGTGACATGCCCGTCGAGAGTTGTCATAAGCAGCTATAGTAGTGGGAGTTGGGCGTAGAAGTTCTTCTGACAGATTACAAGCCCTTAGAGTGCTGAGCGGGCATACGTTGATAGATGCCCCTGTGTCAACTAATGCCGCATCGATGCTGACTTTGTTCAGAATGATAGTAATGCATAGGGGCATTTGCCGAGCTTCTGGTGGTGCTAGCTCGGTTTCAGAGAAAGTAATGGCTGGCCCCTTGGAGATTGTTGCCAGTGCGGTAGGTAAGCTATCAACTGCCATGTCTTCACTAACCATCACCTTTTGAAGAAAGTCTCTTAATGCATCTTGGTGAAGGGTAGATCTCTTAATCAGTTCCAGCACAGATATCTTGGCGGGCACCCTATCCAAATGATGTAACAGATCATATTGGGTCCCGGGTAGTGGCTCGGCCGCTTCTTGTTCAGCCACCGGTTGGGAAGACTGGGGATTGGAAGTGGAAGGATAGTTCGGTGGAACATGCGCCCGCTCCGTAGGGAGAAATTATAAGCTGCCGCGGCCTTAGATGGGCTTAGGATAAGCGATTTAGTAGGCCCAGTGGGATGGATGAGCGGTGCAGAAGAGGGTGTGGCGGAAAGGATGATAGGCGAGGGGTTAGTGGCAGTGGGCGCGAGCGGAAGTGGGGATATAAAAGTGGACGGAGGCGTGGTGAGTGGAGGGTTAGATGGAGGTATGGCGATAGTGGGTGTAAGCGCGAGCGGGGAGGGGGTGATGGTAGTGGATGTGAGCAATGGCGAGTGCGACGGAGGCGTGAGTGATGATGCGTGTGATAGAATAGGGGTAAATGGGAGGACGAGTGGAGGAGGGGTTTGGTGTGCAGGTATGAGGATGGGGGAAGCGGGAGGATTATGGTAGTTGTGGTGAAGGGCCATGACCTGCGGTGTGGAGCTATCATCGTCGAAGGACCACTCGGGGTTGGGAGCCGGGGGTTGGACGACATTGACCTGAGCTGGTGCCGGCGGCGGAGGCTGTGGAGCAGGAGGATGGTTTGGCAGGTCTTGAACCGGTTGCTGTTGCTGCTGCGGCTGCTGCTGTGGCTGCGGTACCTGTTGCTGCTGCACTTGCTGCCTCGGCGGCTGCCTTCTCTTCTCTTTGATTTCTGTGATGGCCCTGTGCATCTCGGCCCAATCAATTCTTTGCCCTTCATGGAGGTCATAGACCAGGTCCCGGAATTGGAAACACCCTTCAATGGTATGCCCCGGCTGCCTGTGGAACATACAATACTTCGTCTGATCAACGGCTGGGTTCCAGTTGGGCCGTTCCGGAGGGAGCTGTATGGCATTCACCGACATGAGAGCTGAGAAGATGTCTGTGAGTGTTTCTGGCAAGGGTGGGTACTGAGCTCTTTTAGGAGCCGGGCGCTTGTTGTTAGGGTTGTTGTTGTAGCCGTTGGGTGGAGGGACGTTGTGGTATTGCGGAGGTGGTGGTGGTTGTTGCGGTGCGGTGAAGGTGTTTTGTGGAATGGCGAAGGTGGGCGGAGGGTTTTGCGGAGTGGCCTGGTAGTTTTGGGGAGCGGGATTCTGTGGAGTGCGGGGATTTTGAGGGAAGCGGAAGGGTGCGGCTTGGAATGGGAAAGCAACGGCTTGAACTTGCTCGTTTGTTTGGACCCCCTCGGTGACCGGCCCTTGAGGTTTCTTGTGGTACTTGGGCTTTTGGTTTTCAAATAGCGAGTGAATGGGGGAGTCCTTGAACTGTGTTTGGATGAACCGCGCCCGGCTGTAGAGTTGGTGCATGTTGGCTATGTCATTCATGGCCAGAATGTTTCGGAAGGTCGGAGTAGCATTGGAAATAAGTAACTTGACCTTCTCTTCCTCCGGGATATGGCCGGGCACTCTAGCGGCCATTTGCCTCCACCTATCTGCATAAGTAGAAAACTCCTCATCTGGTTTCATCTTTTCGGCCACCAAATCTGTAAATGAGTACTCCGGGCCGACCCTGTCTTGAAACCGCTGGATAAACTTATCTTTCACTACCTTGAAGCTTTCGGCGTCTTCCAATGGCAGAGAGTAGAACCATTCCAATGCAACGCCATCCAATGATCGGCGGAACAAATACGCCATAAGGCGATCATCATATTGGAATTGGGCCGATTCATACAAGAAGTCCCTTACGTGAATAAAGGGATTGCCGTTCCCATCGTACTTTCTATAATTGGGGAGCTCGGACTGCGGAGGGAACCGGATGTTCTGAAAGCTAGGAACCGGAACATCTGCCAAGGACTGTGGGCCAACCCGCTTCTGGAGGAAATCGAGTTGCTGTTGCATGGTGGCCCATTTATCAAGTAATTCCTGCTCTCTAGACGGAGCAGGGGTAGGGAGAGATGATGACTGAAGTTGAGGAGCGGAAGGGTGGACTGTGGCAGGAGGTGGGAGCCCATAAGAAGGAGCAGAAGGATAAACGGCCAAGGCAGGGGGCCCATAAGAAGGATATTGGGCCGGAGATTGACCCAGATTAGAGTGGGCTTGGACAACCCCTGGCTGAGGGCGCAAGAAATCTGAAGGGCCCATAAGGACTTGTGGAACTGTTGGGCTAGACATATGATGATCCGACTGAATGAAAGAAGGGATGGCAGACTTCCCCTTGTCGAAAGATTGCTGGGCCGAAGTAGAAGATTGGCCCGTCTCCATGCCAGCAAAGGTGATGGTCCGGGGTTGGACCGGAGTAAGATCAATCGGAGTGGGCTGGATGGAAGGATTGGATTGACCCTGCGTAATCGTGGGAGGGGAGATATTGGATCCTTGCATGGCCTGATAGACAGCTTGGAGTTGGGCCGGATCCAATTGGGCCATCATTTGGAGAATGGAGCCCGCAGAAGGAGAAGAGAAAGAAGGGGTGGCTTGACCACCCTCCATGGGGGTGGAGGACGGAAGAGGGGCTGTCCCCTCTCCAGAAGAGAATGAGGTAACCCTAGCAGGGTTTTCCAGAAGTCCTTGAGGAAGGGAATCCTCTTGGGAACGGGGAGGGTTGAAAGAAGCCATGGTGGATTCGAAAAGCGGATTTGAGTAGAATTTGGAGAAGGAATTGACTCTAGGAGGTGCTTCCAACGGACGAAAACAACTCCACATGCAACGGACAACCTTGACAAGATGCAAACAACACAAACAACCACACAATGAGCAACCAAACTTAGATGATTTCTAACAAAGATGTAAGTGACAAGAGATGAAGACACTCAAAGTCAACCAAGTTGTTTAAGATGATGTGACAAGATTCTTATGATTTCTCCTTTGGAACTTTAGTAGATTGATTAGGATGTGCTCTCAACAATAGGTTCCTGATAGGAGAGGGTGTAAGGCTTGGTTTGACTCTAAATGTGATCACTCCTTCACTTATGCAACCCTAGACACGGGGTGGGAAAGGTACAACCGGCCCGGCGTCCGTGTGGAATCCACGCTCGCGGGGACTTATGGAGGTCCCTGGTGTGATTTCCTAGTCGCCCCAAGGAATATGGAGACGAGAGGTCCGCACACCAAGGTAGGAAAATGCAATCTAATGTATGATAATATGCATGAACCTATGTGCACCGGGGTGCATGCAAATTCTAATCTAGAATCTAGCAAACAATTATGCACACAATGATGTAGATATGTAAACCAACCAAGGAGGAAGTCAGATAACACCCAAGCAAGAATATCACAGCAGAAACTGCGGAAAGAAAATGCACCTCGGGATGCGTACCTGTCTGGAGTATATAACGGTCTATGAGACCCGCGTCAGAAGTATGTAACGGTCGAAGACCAGACCGCCAGAATCAATGTAACGCAGGGAACCAGGACCGTCAGAGGAGCCAGGGAACCAGAAACAGCAGAGAAATAGAAGGGAAATCCGGGGAAAACCACACAAGGAAATGATGGCAGGTATAAAACAGAGTTCAAAACACGATTGGCACAAGTTGTCCCACCGTGATCGCCAAAAAATTATCTGTTGATTTATTTGCTTCCTTCTTTTTGTGGGTTTGTGATGTATGATAGAGATGATAAGCAAAAAAACAATGATCTCAATCAACCCAAGGACATGTAAACCATGAACCTATGCAATCCAAACAAGCTCTAGCATGGGCAATGCTATCTCAATCAAACTAATCTAAAGAAAGTAAAGAAAAACACACGCTGGGGCGTGGAGCAAACGTAAATAAAACACACCGCGTGGGTGGAACAAGCAAAGGAATATGAAGTGGGAAAAGAAAGCTAATGCCCAATACTAAGAAAGAACGTGATCGCCACCAAAGTAAACACAAGTCAAAGACTTGAAAATACCTTGGAAATAGGTGGATGAAGCACCCGCCCACGGGAGAGAGAAACCAGTGAAATCTGCAGATCAGCCTTGAATGTAACGGTCCAGACCCTGTGCGTCACAGGAGTGTGACGGTCGCCCGATGAACCGTTATATGAACCTGACGCGTCTTCTCAAGACCGTCAGAGCACCTGCAGAAGCAACTTGTGAACTCTTTGAACTCCAAATCTTCCAGCCGGCCAGAAGACTTGGGCCTCGTTTAATGAACCTGTAAACCTGCCAAAGAATGTGAAACACAAGAAAACAAACCCAGATTAGCCCTTTAGACAAGCGTAGTATCAATTCTTAAAGAAATTAAGACCATTCAAAAGGAAAGGGAAGTATCGGGAAAGTTTTGGTTTTTTAACCCCTCTGGGCGTTTTAAAAGATAGGAAGATGTTTAGATGATGAGAATAGATGCAGAATGTGGAAGAAAGAAAAGGGACAATGCTTTGAGAAGGAGGAAGAAAGAACACAAGTGTGATAATGATGGAAACTCAAACACAATGAAACAAATACTCTCTTCACTGTGAAGCAGATGGACTTGAGGAACAGTTCTCCTTGGTTGGATGTGGCTCCAGGATGCGGCAGCACTTCGACGTAAACTCCAAATCTTCCCCCTTTCAGGCCATGAAGTTAAGGGTGCTATTTATAGGCCCTCAAAATCTCTGGTCGAACACAGGACAATCCAGCAAGAAAAGAGGATAACTCTTAGCAAACTCTCGAAGATAATATCACCAAGAGTCCATAGAAACAAACAGAAGGTTCTGAGGATCAGATTTGGAAGAGAAATCATAAGATCAAACTCTTATCTCGACCACGGAGTAGCAGAGAAAAGGCCTGAACTGCCAGGACTCTCTGTTGGATGTAACGGCTGCTCGACAGACCGTCACAGGCAAATAACCTGTTAGAGGGATACCGTCACATTCAACCTTATCTCAAAAGAGATAAGATCAGCGGAAGCAGATCAAAACAATAGGACTCTTGAATGAAAGTAACGACCAAGGATGAACGCGTTAGAGGGAAGTAACGGCTGCACGACAGACCGTTATACTCAATGGATAGGCCAAAGGATAAGGATTGAAACAAAGCCTTAAGTTGTAGGACTCTTCAAGATGTAACGGTCCAGGGACAATGCGTTAGATGAACGTAACGCCCCAGGTGCAGACCGTTAGAAATAATTATACTCAATGGATAGGCCAAAGGATAAGGATTGAAACAAAGCCTTAAGTTGTAGGACTCTTCAAGATGTAACGGTCCAGGGACAATGTGTTAGATGAACGTAACGCCCCAGGTGCAGACCGTTAGAAACAATGAGGATCCAAATGATAAGAAAACTTGCTAAGCTTCATCAAACGAGAAATCGTGGAACCATACTCAACCAAGGAGCTAAGACCCATGAAATAAGCTTCAGACTGATGAAGGAGACTCAACAAAGGAATGAATAACTTGGAGCATCACATAGAATGAACAAGGAGATGACCCGACTTATCGGTCATAAAACGGGTGTCAACACATGCGTGGGTGTTATCTGATCTCCTCCTTGGTTGTTATACATATTTATATCATTGTTTGCATATTTGGTTGTTAGTTTTTAGGCTAGAATTTGCATGCACCCCGGTGCATATAGGATCATTCATATTCATATCATAGTTGCATTTCCTCCCATGGTGTGTGAGCCTCTCGCCTCCATATTCCTTGAGGCCGACTAGGTGATCACATCCGGGACCTCCATAAGTCCCCGCGAGCCGTGGATTCCCACACGGACACCGGGCCGGTTGTACCTTTCCACCCCTTAGGCTTGCATTTTGCATACGTGTGAGAGAATTAACCATAGTCAACCCAAAGTTTGGACCTTATTCCCATTGGATTCCAATCTTGAAGGAATTATTATTAATTCAAATCATTAAAAGGTCTATTAAAACCCCTAAAATATTTTCCATCATGCCAACTTGTTTGACTTGGGTGAAAACTCTCACATTGTTTGTGTTGTTTGGGCTTGTCCAAGCCCATTAGTAGTTTTTATGTTGCATTCTTTCATCATCCACATGTTTTGTTGGTGTTAGGCCCATTTAGGTTAGCTCATTTTGTGTGTCCATTATCCAGTCCCATTCTCCCTTGGTCTTTGCGTTAGTGGGTCAGTCCCTTTTTTATTCTCAAGCCCATTAAGCCATTGCTTCCCCACCTATATTCTCCTTGATATCCTTGTATTAAGTCTCCATTTGCCCTCATGGAGCATCATTCCAACCCTTTGTATCATTCTTTTTCCCAATCTTCTTCCTATTCCCATGTGGAATCCTCTTCCCACGCTGGCCCATCTTCCCGTGGTCCCTCTAACCCGCCTGAGGAACAGGCTAATTTCATGGCCCATCTTTCAAGCCTTGTTCGCCAAATGGTCCTGGCCCAGGCCCAACATCTTATCGCATCTCATCTTCATGTGCCTCCTTCTCTTAATGGGCCTTCTTCTCTCATTAATGAGCATCATCATCTTAACGGGCCCCATTCTCCTAATGGGCCTTATTTTTCTAATGAGCCTCATTCTTCTTCTCCTTATGATGTCGGCCCAATGGGTCCTTATGCTCATGCTTCTTCCAGGCCTGCATATCCTTTCACTCCTGGAATGAGCCCTTCTTCTTCTCAGCCCAGATCCTCTTATCCTACCCAATATCATGATTCTGGTTCATATTCACATCCTCTTGCTCAAGTTGGCCCATATTGTCACGCCCCGAGCCTTTATTACAACGGAAGACTCGCTCGGGGAGCGCGAACAGCCGGCATGGTAATCCTCTTGCAAGCAAGAATAACCAGAGCGCAAGACAATCACACTATTAAATGCAATTGCACAAGATTTAATCAAACTTCAACTTTACTTCATAATGCTCAATATTCAAGATACAATCACTAATTTGATTTTTATTCTACTAGACTCAAGAAATAGGAAAATTACATTGACTCAATCTAGACATTATAGACTTCCTAAGTCTTCGCTCATCTTTAATCGCTCTCGGATCCGCTACTTGAATAATCCGAATCCGAATCCGACTCACTTTCATTTCCTGAAAAAGATTGGAAATAGGTAATGAGCACACTTGTCCAGTAGGTATCTTCGCATCAACATGAAGGCACTATTAAAGTGATTAACATTTTCGCTCTAAATAAATAAGGTAAAATCATGCAATGCGATGATCATGCGATTAAATCAAAGTAACAAGACTATCATATAAGATGGAATGAGAACAAGAATGAACTAGTAAGAATAGGACAAGAACATGATATTGGCCTTTCATGAACAAGAATATATCGAGAATGTACTAGCAAGCCACATATTCCTCACTTTAGCATCTTATGCTTATGAGCAAGTGCTTCGTGAATTTCTGTGGAATGTCAAGTAAGAATGTCATGTCGTGTCGTGGATCTTCACTTATTTATAGAAATAGTACTCCCAGCGCAATGCGACTCCAGTAACATCATACCCCATGGTTTATAAAATAGTATGTTTCCGGCAATCAGCCGAGGGGACTAGCATAGAGCCCTTGAACACAATCAGTGCTCGATCGCATCTTCAGTTATAAATTAAGCTACTTCCACGTGGTATAACAGTAACGTATGGCCAAGAATGTAATAAGTTCAATAATTCCATGATAATCAATAATCAATGAATGAATGCTTTAATTTGAATATATGAGATCAAGAATGACATTTAAACTATGTTATGCTTATAGAATAAATTGGCAGCGCATAATAGTATATTTCCTTAACTTTCATCCATTACTTTAAGTCTATTAAGCAATATGATAAGTTCTAGATCATCAAGGTTTGTCTAGAATCATTGAAATGTCAACCCTTGGTCAAACCTTGGGTTAACATATACAATCTATGTAACGGTCGTTTACTGGGTTGTTACAGCATGTAACGCGCCATTAATGGGCCGTTACAATGATCAGAGTCCAGAAAGATAAAAATAGACTCAGAGGAATGTGACGGTCTGGCACTGGACCGTTAAGTGAGCCTGACGGTCCAGTTAAAGGCCGTTACATTTCAAGAATCAGAAACCATGATAGTGTATTCTAGTTATTGGGCTTTAATGGTACAACCAACTCGGCGTCCTAGTGGGAATCCCAGGCTCGTGGAGAATTATGGAGGCCTTGAAATAATGATTTCCTACTCCATTGGAAGGAATATCCAATAGAGAGGTCCTCATGTCCAAGATTGTGTTCCTATAGTGCAAAGTGTGAACTAATGACAACATACCGGAATATGTGCCATGTACTTATAGAATTGACTCTATTGACAGAGAGAGATATGTATACTCAAATTTGAATATCATGATGAAAACGCCGTCAATACAATGTTAAAAAGTCATTCTTTATAATACAAAACTATATAATTTGACTTCAAAAATTAACATAACTCAATAAAAGTGAGACCACAAAACATGCAATACCTATCATTAATGATCAAATAACCTTAAAATCACATGATCAGGTTAAAACTTAGGTAACTAGGCTTTAACAATAATAATATTGGCAGGTTATATTCTGTCTTGGGGTTGACAGAACACAGAGTATAACGGTCTGGAGATGGGGCGTCACTGTGATTGTGACGGTCAGGACCCAGCCGTTACATGAATGTAACGCGTCTGTCCAAGCGCGTTATAATCAACCGTGAAACCCAAATCCAATCAGGGAGTATAACGGTCTGTCGTGGGGCCGTTACATGGAAGTGACGGTCCTTCTGTGATGCGTTACAGTCTCTGCTAACAGGAAACAACTATAGAAGCTAAGAGATCAACTCACATCATGTCTTTTATCAAAACATCATGAGTTTCTAGATATGTTAACAAAGTAAAGGTTATCTATATGCATGGGTATTGATGAATAGATGGATAGTCAAGTCTTTAATCTTTAGTTAGGGCTAAGGAAAACATGATATGCATAGAACCAATAAAACATAAAATTGATGATCTAGCATGCATGAAATCCAATCAAAACAAAGGCTCTTAGTCCTATCAAGTTGTTTTTTCCGTTCATGAGATAACCTACCTCTTACTTAGACTGTAGTTCCTGAATTTGGTAGAGAACCTTGCCCTAGATCTCCTCCTTCTCTTGTGACTTTTCCAGCAACTTCCTTGGGCTCTAACTCCACGACCTCTTGACGTAAAGATGTGAAACTCGGAGGGGAGTTAGTCTAAAGTATTGTGAAAAAATTATTCTAAAGAACTTACCTGAGATAATGACTCCTTACCTTGCTTCCTTACGCCCAAAAGTAAGGGTCGCACAGTTCAGAACTATGCCCTATTTATAGAGTTTAGACTAGGGTTTGAGGATTAGATCGAGTTTAGAGTCCTTGTTTCATCAAATCCTAATCCCTAAGAGTCCTTAGAGTCTTTACAATCCTTCCTAAGTCGATCCCTAGTGGATAGGAACATCAAGTTCCAATCTTTTCATGAGTTCCTTTGCTCACGGAACTAACAGGTTTGTAACGGACTAGGACCTACGCGTTAGGGATATGTGGCGGTCTCGCGATAGACCGTTACATTACTCGTTCCCAGAGTTCAAAGGAAATCAAACTCTTTTAGTTTTCTGGTTCATAGTGTAACGGTCGAGACACCGAGCGTTACACGTCTGTGACAGTCATCCGATGGACCGTTACAGTTAACGTGGATAGAGTTCTAAATTGATCAAACTCTTCTATTCATTATCCGCCTAATTATTTGTATTAAGTTGTATTTATCCTTATAATTCCGAGGATAAGCTTAATAACCTTCTAGAATATGGGCCAACTTAATGGGCCTGGTTTACAAACCCTTTTAATTAAGTGAGTTGGGTTAATTGATTAACACCATTCAGCCTTATATTGATTAATAACTCCAAATTAGTCCACTTAATTGCTAATAATGCCATAAAATTATCAAATAAATTCTGGGGCACTACACATATTCATCTCGATCTCTCCCTACTCATGAGGTGATAGCTCAAGCCCAACACCAGCTTGATGAACTCCAACGTCAAAATGATCCCAAATCCTCCTTAAGTATTCCATTTGCATTCCAAGGTCTTCGGCTTCCGCTATCATCACAAATTCTCGCATATCGCTGTTATGGTGGAGTCGGTGACCCGTATGTGCACTTGAAGGAATTTATTTGTGAGTCGGCCCAGTTTCGACATGACCAACGCTTAATGGCCTATCTATTCGGTCTGTCTTTGGAAGGCCCGGCTCGGGATTGGTTCTTCTTATTACCGCAAGAGCAGATTGTGAGTTTTCAAGCCGTTCAAGAGAAGTTCATTCGGCAGTTTCAAGACCAGGTTGGGCCCAAGTATTCCATGGTGGATCTGGCCCACGAGAAGATAGAGCCCGAAGAGGATTTCTGCACCTTTGCCGACCGCTGGCGTCGCCTTGCCGCGCAAGTCCCGAGGCACATTCCGGAGCAAGAATAAATCAAGATGTTGATATCCAATGCGACGCCCGAGTATCGGTTTATCTTAGCCCTCAACGACATCACCTCCTGGCAATAACTTTATTACTGAGCCCGCTTCGTTCGCCAACAACTTCAAGGTTCCCTTGACACCGAGTGTTCCCCATCTTCTACATCTACATACGTCTCTCCATCCACATTCATCGTTTACTACTCGCCTTCCACGAGTCAACCCTCCGCTCCTACGTGTCTGTCCACCCCCGCATGCCATCCCACCATGAGTCGGCCTCCCGCATGCCAACCCTCTACACACCCGTCCGCTCCCACGAGTCAACCCTCTACAAGTCAGCCTTTCGCATATCCACGTCCGCCTCCATCACCTCCAGTCAAGGGGATACCACATCCCGAGCAAGTAGATGCCATCTATATACCCCCTCATACCTCTCCACATATGCCTTCACCAAATCCCTCCACCGCCGGCCAAGCACTATTGCTTACGCAACCTTCACTTCCGTCTCCACAACATTCTCCACCACCTCATACCCCTCGGCATCCGCCTTGCCCAAAGCAGGCTCCTCGTCCTCTGTTGCCGGAGTGCTTTACCGACATTTTTGGGGCTTTGATGGCCACTTACGCGTTGTAGCTCCCTCCGGTTGTGCCTTGCTGACCTGCGGTCGGGGATATGCTCTAGTTCTGTTATTTCTATCACCAGCAGAGGCATTTGGTTGAGGATTTCCCTGAGTTCCAAGATTATGTTTATGATCTGGAAGTTAAGACAAGGATTGATTGGGTCGCTATTCACAAAGTCAATTTACATCTTCGCAGCCAACAGCAGCAGCAAGAAGTGCCGCCCGGGCAGCCATTTCCGTTACTTCGAGACCAGGGACACCCCTGTGATTCTTCATCTAGCGCTGTGCCCACTCCGTCACCTAGTTCGTTACCCACACCTACTCCTGCTCCCATGCCTATGTCTCCACCTACCCCATCACCATCACCATCTCCTACCCCGACTCCATCGCCGCCACAAACCCAAACCTCTGCTCAGGCTAGTGCCTCCCCTTCTTCTCTTGCCGCCACTTCCACTACTTCCATTCCTAACACCGCTCGACGCGTTGTGTCGACACGTCGACGGTGGACACCACAACTTCCCTCTTCACCCTCTCCACCTCCATGTCCACTACCCCCATCGCCTTCATCACCATCCTCACCATCTCCATTTCCATCACCATCATCTCCGTCTCCACCACCAGTGCTTCCATCACCACCCTCATCATCACCTAAATCTCCTCCATCTTCGCCATCATCTTTGCTCGAGCCTGAGCAAGCCACGCCTTTGCCTTTACCTTTACCTTCAGCCACGCCTTCACCTTCGCCTTTGCCGCCACCCGAGCCTATCATCGCCACATCACCTGCACCTTCACTTTCCATCACCATCCTCATTGAAGCCTCCATGTCTTCCAAACCTTCACCTACGCCACCCAAACATATTCCCTCTACTTCTCCATCCACTTCCACCCCACGGAGTGGGTGTGCATTACCTCCGATGCCTCTTAGGTCTGGTCCCCATGGAGACAATGAACCGAATCAGGATGTTGCATTACCGGTTCTGCATTTCAAGTTCCAAGATTTTATCTGTCACATGCCGATCCGCATCTTGGTCCATGGCTATTTTGGGGATGATGTGCCTACACTCCTGATGACGGTTGCTAAAAAGAGTTCCCTTGCACTGATGCCAATGTCTTCAAGAGCGAGGCCGGTGGCAATCTCATTGCTCGCCGGAAAGTTCACCATTGATGCTATTGTTACTTCTCGCTCCAGTGTTGTTCAGTTCACTAGCCAAGAAGGGTTCTCCACCCGTATTTTGCTAACTCATACGGCTGCCAAAGGATTGGTGAATTCCATGTTCAAGGGGCAGTTGGCCATATTTTCCATACTGTCAAAGGACATTCTGCACATTCTATGCAATCTCTCTCAATTTATCAGTATGCCGGCCACGTCAACGCCATGTATTACTCTCCCTCAGTTCTGTCATTCTCTTCTATCAAGGGAGTTATGCTTCAGGTCTGATTGCCGAGAGAAGTTGCCGAATCTCATGCTGCTAGTGCCAAGTGATAGAAGTATGTGGTTTTCTAATATTCATCATTTTGAGGAATTATTTGTCCAAGAATGTTTACATGTTAGCACCGGGTGTCTAGGGGCAACCACCCCGACAAAGCTGCATATTCATAATCAGGCCAGGCCCTCTGCCAGATGAGCTCATTATTTGAGAAGATGTTGCAAGATAAGAAGGTCAAAAGTCCGAGTCCGCACCAGGCAGGTCCGTGTTCAAGATATTTTGACCAAAAAGAGGCGGCGGCACAAGTTTAAGAGTGGTCAGTTATGCACTCGGGGGTCCACTTCTCCTTCTTATTCTTCATTCCATTCCTCATCTTTTTTCCTGCTCAGTTCCCACCCTTGGGTGGTGTATCTCCCCTCCTCCAATCATGTTTCCATGATCTCTCCTCTTCTTCCCATCCAGAGTCTCCGGATTTTCCCTCCTCTCACAACCCTAGGCCTCGGCCTATGCCCTCTCATTATCCCAATTTCGGGACATCTCCCGATTCTTCCGCCCCGGTATGTCTGGATTCTACTTCTGATTCGCCCCCGACCTTGTCGGGTGATTACCATCCTCGTTCCCCGACCATGTCGGGTGATTACCCTTCCCTTTCCCTGACTCTATCGGGTGTTTCTCATTCTCCTTCCCCGACCATGTCGGGTGATTCCCATTCCCCTTCTCTGAATGCGTCGGATGATTCTTCTTCCCATCTTTCTACTCATTCTTCCTCACCCTTTTGGGGTCATCACTTTTTTTCATACTATTTTCGAGACTTTAACCCGCCTTGATCTCAACTGATCTGGTTTCTTATGTATCCGATTCCTTGTTATCAGGGTCTTTGTGCCTTAACGAGGGAGTTCTAGCCCTCGTCTCTCTTTTTTTTTTATCTCTCTTCATCCAGTTTGATGTTTACCGCTCCTCCGTGTAGAGGAATCTTCAAGTCCTTGTTATCCTCTCCCATTTCATCATGTCAAGCGAGGAAAACAAAGCTCGTGCTGCTCAAAGCTTGATGATCAAGATCGCTTTAGGATTCTACTTCCACATTGTTTGTAGCAACCCTAATAAATGAATAATTGAAATGAATTAAAGCATATATATTACAGAAGTAATATATATATAAAAGGAATAGGGTTAATTGGACGAAATAGATCAAATTAAAAATAACGCCTCTTATTAAGGCGTTAATTTATAAAGAAACGCCTCTATCCATGGCGTGATTAAAGAAAGGACGCCCACACATGCGGTCGTCAGTTCTCATGCGACCAAATGGGTAAGTAAAAGAAACGCCCCTATCTTGGGCGTGTTTTAAAACACGAAACGCCCTTTTTCAAGGCGCTTTTTAAGAAACGCCCTAAAGTAAGGCGTCAATTAAAGAATACACGCCCTGACCTAAGGCGTTAATTCAGTTCGTGAACCGTTCGAACCCAGAGCTTATCCAGGGAAGATCAACCTAATCTAGTAAGTGTCTATTAGAGTAAGGACTCTATTAGGGATATACTACCCTCAATCAAACCCTACTCTTGTTAGGACTTCAATATCCTATAAATAAGCCTGTTCGATCCAACCCTAAACCTATTTGATCATTCGCCTGCTACGGTAAGTTGACGAACAGTGAGTTTTTTTTTCTGATAATCTTCTTCCATGATGCATGAAGAATATTGATTATTCTTCTTCTTCTTTTCTACAGTTTAAGAGGCTTGGACGTCGTGAAGAACAACAGTAAGTATTCTTCCTTCGCCTCCAACGACTAAGTACAAAGATGTTGATACCTTTGACGTGCCCGCTATAGGTTTTGCAATCGGGACTCATCTATAACCTTCAGAGTTCTTCTTCTACAATCGAAGCCAACATCTTCTTCCATCATCCAGTAGCCGTTGTCTTCAGGAGCGTAGCAAAGCATCATCTTCTTCTAGTCAAAACCCCTCACGGTTGTCTTCGAATCAAAAGGTAGGATTTTCTCAAGTTATTGTAGCCCAAATAAGAATTAATGCAAGATATCTATACATACGTATATGAGCATGGCATGCATACTGTTTATAAGGTTTTATTACGTTTTCTGCAAAATTTTGAAAGAAACGCCCTTGATTAGGGCGCTAATTTAAAAGGAACGACCATGCTAGTGGTCGTCAATTTAATATTTGACGCCCTCTACGCAGGCGTTAATTTCATAAGAATCGCATGTGATTAATAATTGATCCTGTTTAAAAAAAATTACAATACATATGAAATAATGATTTTTAATATCTTGCATGACTCTGTGAATTCCTGTTAAATTTTACTGCCATGACATGTCTCCTGTCTCTCGAAATATTATTTATTAAAATATCATAAATTCCTTGAAATTCACGACTTGGACAAAGTCGTTTTCCATATTCTAACGCCCCAGAACAAGGCGTGAATCGGAAAAGTAACGCCCCTTCCTAGGGCGTGTATCTGTTAAAATCCTGAAATTCACATGTTCTGTAAAATGGAATTAGAAAGTAACGCCCCTTCCAAGGGCGCGTTTTTGATAAATTTCTGAGAATAATTATATCCTGTCGAATATGAGACGCCTGCCTCTGTAGTCGTCAACTTTGAAGAAACGCCCCCAGGAAAGGCATTTTTTTGATAAATTAATGAAATAATAGAAATTCTGCAAATTGGCAATATATGTAAACGCCCTTCTGTTAGGCGTTAATTATTCAATACACGACTTTACTTAAGTCGTTATTTTACTGTAAACTGTTTTTATCCTGATTCTATTACCGATGGTTTCATATTATACATATACATATATATATCGGCACTATTCTCCATTCCGTGAGTATAGTCCCATGTTTTCATGTTGATTTACCGATCACACTCAACTCTCATTGACATACAAGCTCTCCATTGGACATTCCGTTCCTTTGGACTAGCGAGTTAGTCATAGAGACCTCCGTAAGACTCCTCGTAGCCTTGGATTCCCTCAAGGCCGACTGAGCTGGCTGTACCCTAAAAACCCATTACACAGTTTTTGCCATGTCAATCTAAAGAAACATGGTATACCGGCCCTTATGATCATACAAAGAGTATATCATAAGAAATTCTTAATGGGATGATGATATCATGCCATATCATGTCGTTCTTGTAAACCCCAATTCTGTGATAAGAATGAGGGTATCTTACCTTTGATATACTGTTCATGTGGACCTCAATTCTATATAAAGAATGTCCATACTGATTTGTCATGGTACCCAAGTTAAGGGAATCATGTTCTACCTAGTTTTATCAACATCGTGATTATACCGTTATTATCGCCATTCTATGTCCTTTGTCATATTTTGGACTCTATTCTATCAAAGTTGTCATACGTGTCTACAAGCTTGATTATTGAAATTCTATATTGGCTATATAAACAAGAGTGGATGTCAAAACACATGATAAATGCCTGCGCATATAGGGCCCGATCTGGTCCTGGGAGGAGCACCCGAAAGTACTTGTGCCCATGGGAGTTAAAATGATAAGGTATCTGGCATTATACCGAGTACTTGACTTGCTTGATTGGACATTCCACACACATCTTGTACTTGACTCGTACTTGACATGAAATGAAATGCGTGGCCCGAAAAAGGGTAATTTACTTACTTGATACATGATAGCCAAAGTTCTTGACATGACTTGTTAAACGTGCTTGCTTGAATACCTTGAATATACTTGTCATCTTGTTGGAAGTTCATGATTAAGTTCATCTTATTTCTTTGATATTACATTCTCTCTATCTTGTCGTTTTATGCGAGCATGCATAGCTTTATTGCATTCATGAAAGATGTAATTACTTAAACCCCTTGCTAGTACTTGAGATATAATTTCCTACTGAGCGTTCGCTCATTCCGTTTGTCCCTTGTACTTTTCAGGTAAGTCCGACGACGATGGAAGTCAATCGGATGGGAATAGTCAAGAGTGAAAGTGATAGAGCTTCTACAAGTGTCGTCTAGTTGTTTCTATAGTTTTCTCGAGTCAACTATGTACTTTTCTTTTTATTAAACAGAGTATTGGATTTGTAATAGTCTATCCATTATGAAATAAAGGATTGGGTTATCTTGCTATTTTGCGCATCTCTGTCTTTGTGTCGAATACACGACCACTCTGATTGACATGATTGATATAGACACGTCGCGCATCTCCGGGTATCTTCCGCGCTCGGGGCGTGACAGTCTTTGTGGTATCAGAGCCTAAGGTATTCAATTCCTAGGAAACCCAAGTCCAAGGATAGGTTTCAAAACCTTTAACCAAGTGAGAGTGGGTAGAACCAAGGGTTAAATGATCAATGAGTCCTTTATAAGATCATAGTGATATAATACTAACATAGCTATTGTAATTGTAGGATAATGGCTGCCGAACGTGCTCAATGGCGCAACATGCAGCGTACCCTTCAAGGGATGACCCAAGTGTTACAACAAGTAGCACAAGGTGGTGCTCCACGAGCTGGAAGCTTACACCAAGCATTCAAGAATATGAATCCCCCGAAGTTCATGGGATCGACTGATCCAGACGATGCCGAGCATTGGGTTCGGGAGATTGAACGTATATTCCGTGTTATGCAATGCACGGATCAGGACAAAGTCTTATTAGCTACTTTCAGTTAGAAAAGGATGCTAGATGCTGGTGGGAGTCGATTGAAGCTACTATTGACCCAACTCAAGTTACATGGGGTGAATTCGTTGAATATTTCAACGCCAAATATTTCTCTGATAGGGTCCAGGAAAAGAAGGCCGCCGAATTTGCCGCATTAAAGCAAAGATCTTTATCGGTGGCTGATTATGAAGCACAGTTTTCTAGACTGTCTAGATATGCTAAGCATTTAATTAGCACGGAAAAGATGAAAGCCCGTAGATTTCTTAATGGGCTTAGGCCCCACTACATTACTCAACTGGCGCCTATGGATATTCAAGTTTATACTGAAATAGTGCGCCGAGCTCAGTTGCTTGAAGATGCCACGGAACTATCTGATAGGATCCGTGGGAAGGACAAAAAGGAGCAAGTCACAAGTTCGGGTTCTTTTAAACCCAACTTTAAGAAGAGGCCCAATAATGGAGGTTCTTCCTCTCAAGATCAGAAGTTCAAGAAATCCAAGCCTTTCTCTATCACCACTACACCTTCAAACGTAGTATGCAAGCATTGCGACAAGGCTGGTCACAAAACAGAAGAATGCTGGAGGAAATTAGGAGCATGTCTCCGTTGTGGGAGTCGTGAACATCGGATTCCCGATTGTCCATTAATGAATGACCAAGCCGGTGAGGGTAAACGTCCAGTGACAAAGAATGCTCGTCTTCATGCAATCCAAGAGACCGAACCAGAAGAAGAAGGCGGATTGGTGGAAGGTACATTAAAAATTTGTTCCAAATATGCACATGTTTTATTTGATACGGGTGCATCGCATTCCATTATTTCCAAGAAGTTTGTTGACCCATTACCTCTAGAACCAGAATGGATGAAGTTAATATTGTCTACTCCTCTCGGAAACGAGACGGATATCACACATCATTACCAAAACTGTGAGGTATTGGTTCGAGGAAAGAATTTTCCTATTGATCTTATCTGCTTAGATCTAAAAGAGTATGATGTTATACTAGGAGCAGATTGGTTATCCAAATACCAGGCAACGGTTGATTGCCGTGATAGCAAGATTGTTTTCAAGGAATTTCCAGAACTGACTTATACTAGTCCTAAGAGTCGAAGCAAATCCCCTCTTATTTCGGCTCTTCGAGCAAGCAAGCTCGTCAAGAAAGGATGTGTATCCTTCCTTGCTTTTGTCACTATTAAAGAAGCTAAAGAAACCAAGATAGAGGACATTCAGGTAGTGCGAGAATTTCCAGACGTATTTCCGGAAGAATTGCCGGGATTACCCCCTCAAAGAGAAGTGGCCTTCACCATTGACTTAGTCCCTGGTGCTGGTCCTGTTTCAAAGGCACCATATAGAATGTCCCCTGCTGAACTCAAGGAGTTGAAGGAGCAGTTGATGGAACTAATCCGAAAAGGGTTTATTAGACCAAGTACTTCCCCGTGGGGAGCACCAGTCTTATTTGTAAAGAAGAAGGATGGATCCATGAGATTGTGTATCGACTATCGACAGTTGAATCATCTTACTATCAAGAACAAGTATCCACTGCCGAGAATCGATGAGTTATTTGATCAGATTTCAGGATCCAAATATTTCTCCAAGGTTGATCTCAGGTCGGGATATCATCAATTAAGAATCAAGGATGATGACATTCACAAGACCGCATTCAGAAGCAGGTATGGCCATTACGAATTTGTTGTTATGCCTTTTGGACTAACAAATGCCCCTGCTGCCTTTATGCAGTTAATGAATAACATATTCAGGCCTTACTTGGATCAATTCATAGTAGTCTTCATTGACGATATATTGATATATTCTAAGACTAAGGAAGAACATGAGGAGCATTTGAGGATTGCATTGCAAGTCTTGAGGACAAATCAATTATATGCTAAACTCAGCAAATGCGAGTTCTGGCTTGAAGAAGTGGCTTTTCTCGGACATGTCATATCCAAGGACGGTTTATCTGTAGATCCGTCAAAGGTTGAAGCTGTAAGAAACTGGGAAAGACCCACTAATGCAAGCGAGATCAGAAGCTTCTTAGGTCTTGCAGGCTATTATCGGCGATTCATCAAAGATTTCTCTAAGATCGCCGTGCCCCTTACAAGGTTAACTCGCAAGGAGATCCGATACGAATGGAGTGAGGAATGTGAAAGAAGTTTTCAAACTCTCAAAAATCATCTCACCACAGCTCCGGTCTTAGCTCTACCGATAGAAGGAGAGAAATTCAAGGTCTACACTGATGCTTCTGGCATTGGCCTCGGATGTGTCCTAATGCAACAAGGAAAGGTCATAGCATACTCTTCACGTCAGCTGAAGAAGCATGAGGAGAATTACCCCGTCCATGACTTAGAACTGGCCGCGGTAGTATTTGCCCTAAAGATATGGAGACACTACTTATATGGAGCACAGTTTACTGTATACTCCGATCACAAAAGTCTCAAATATCTATTTTCACAAAAGGAGCTAAACATGAGACAAAGACGCTGGCTAGAATATCTCAAGGACTTCGACTTCAATATCCAATACCATCCCGGAAAGGGTAATTATGTTGCTGATGCCCTTAGTCGAAAATCGAGAGCAATGATAGCAAATTGTATGATGCAAGAATGGAGGTTACTTGAACAATTCTCCGAGCTCAATATAAGCTTGGACACGGAATCCAAATTTGTCACACTATCTCATGTAAGCATACAGTCAGACTTATTATCTGAGATACAAGCGCTTCAGGATGATGATCCTATATTAGTGGAAATCAAAGGCAGATTAGAAGGACAATCTGATTTTCAACTAACTTCTGAGGGAAGATTATTATTCAAAGATAGAACTTGTATACCTGATTGTCCGGAATTAAAGAAGAAGATCTTAGATGAAGCTCACAGATCAAGATACACCATTCATCCTGGATCAACTAAAATGTACCAAGATGTAAAGAGGAACTTTTGGTGGCCCAATATGAAAAGAGAAATAGCGGACTATGTATCACGCTGTCTCACATGCCAACAGGTCAAGGCGGAACACCAAAAGCCTGCGGGAAAACTACATCCTCTAGATATTCTAAGTGGAAATGGGAGGATATTGGTATGGACTTCATCATGGGTTTGTCTAAATCTAAAGGAGGACATGATGGAATCTGGGTTATCATTGACCGATTAACTAAATCGGCACATTTCTTGCCAATAAAAAGCCGATGGTCAATTGATGTGCTAGCTGCACTGTACATCAAGGAAATAGTCAGGATACATGGAATTCCTGTCTCAATCGTGTCTGACAGAGATCCCCGTTTTACTTCTCATTTTTGGAAGGGATTACAACATTCGTTGGGAACAAGGCTCAACTTTAGTACAGCTTTCCACCCACAAACGGATGGTCAGACCGAGAGAGCTAATCAAGTTGTTGAAGATATGCTGAGAGCATGCATTATTGACTTTGGAGGAAGCTGGCATGACCACTTACCTTTAGTTGAATTTGCATATAATAATAGCTACCAAGCTAGTATCCAAATGGCACCTTTCGAAGCCTTATACGGAAGGAGTTGCCGATCTCCCATATGTTGGAACGAAGTTGGAGAGAAACAACTATTAGGTCCAGACATGGTAAGGGATACAACTGAGAAGATACAAGTAATCAGAGAAAGATTGCAAGTTGCTCAGACGAGACAAAAAGCTTATGCTGATACAAGAAGGAGAGATCTTGAATTCCAAATCGGAGATCATGTATTTCTCAAGATATCGCCTGGACGTGGCATACGAAGATTTGGTGTTAAGGGCAAGCTTACGCCAAGATTCATCGGACCATTTGAGGTACTCGAAAGAGTTGGCGAGGTTGCTTATCGCATCGCGTTGCCTCCTCAGTTGTCCGAGGTACACAATGTATTTCACATATCTATGTTGAAGAAGTATGTGCACGATCCGTCACATATTATTGAGCATGGAGATCTGGTGATCCAGAAAGATCTCACATATGAACAGAGGCCTTTAAAGATATTAGATCGAGAAATACGAGCTCTAAGGAATAAGGTTATTCCCATGCTTAAGGTGCAATGGAATAAGAATCCTGAACACGAAGCGACATGGGAGACCGAGGAATCTATGAAGAAACGATTTCCCGAGTTATTCTAAGAGGTATATGTCCTACACTCTCCACGTATAATTATATATATATATTGAATTTGGGGACCAAATTCTTTTTAAGTGGGGGAGGGTGTAGCAACCCTAATAAATGAATAATTGAAATGAATTAAAACATATATATTACAGAAGTAATATATATATAAAAGGAATAGGGTTAATTGGACGAAATAAAACAAATTAAAAATAACGCCTCTTATTAAGGCGTTAATTTATAAAGAAACGCCTCTATCCATGGCGTGATTAAAGAAAGGACGCCCACACATGCGGTCGTCAGTTCTCATGCGACCAAATGGGTAAGTAAAAGAAACGCCCCTATCTTGGGCGTGTTTTAAAACACGAAACGCCCTTTTTCAAGGCGCTTTTTAAGAAACGCCCTAAAGTAAGGCGTCAATTAAAGAATACACGCCCTGACCTAAGGCGTTAATTCAGTTCGTGAACCGTTCGAACCCAGAGCTTATCCAGGGAAGATCAACCTAATCTAGTAAGTGTCTATTAGAGTAAGGACTCTATTAGGGATATACTACCCTCAATCAAACCCTACTCTTGTTAGGACTTCAATATCCTATAAATAAGCCTGTTCGATCCAACCCTAAACCTATTTGATCATTCGCCTGCTACGGTAAGTTGACGAACAGTGAGTTTTTTTTTTCTGATAATCTTCTTCCATGATGCATGAAGAATATTGATTATTCTTCTTCTTCTTTTCTACAGTTTAAGAGGCTTGGACGTCGTGAAGAACAACAGTAAGTATTCTTCCTTCGCCTCCAACGACTAAGTACAAAGATGTTGATACCTTTGACGTGCCCGCTATAGGTTTTGCAATCGGGACTCATCTATAACCTTCAGAGTTCTTCTTCTACAATCGAAGCCAACATCTTCTTCCATCATCCAGTAGCCGTTGTCTTCAGGAGCGTAGCAAAGCATCATCTTCTTCTAGTCAAAACCCCTCACGGTTGTCTTCGAATCAAAAGGTAGGATTTTCTCAAGTTATTGTAGCCCAAATAAGAATTAATGCAAGATATCTATACATACGTATATGAGCATGGCATGCATACTGTTTATAAGGTTTTATTACGTTTTCTGCAAAATTTTGAAAGAAACGCCCTTGATTAGGGCGCTAATTTAAAAGGAACGACCATGCTAGTGGTCGTCAATTTAATATTTGACGCCCTCTACGCAGGCGTTAATTTCATAAGAATCGCATGTGATTAATAATTGATCCTGTTTAAAAAAAATTACAATACATATGAAATAATGATTTTTAATATCTTGCATGACTCTGTGAATTCCTGTTAAATTTTACTGCCATGACATGTCTCCTGTCTCTCGAAATATTATTTATTAAAATATAGTAAATTCCTTGAAATTCACGACTTGGACAAAGTCGTTTTCCATATTCTAACGCCCCAGAACAAGGCGTGAATCAGAAAAGTAACGCCCCTTCCTAGGGCGTGTATCTGTTAAAATCCTGAAATTCACATGTTCTGTAAAATGGAATTAGAAAGTAACGCCCCTTCCAAGGGCGCGTTTTTGATAAATTTCTGAGAATAATTATATCCTGTCGAATATGAGACGCCTGCCTCTGCAGTCGTCAACTTTGAAGAAACGCCCCCAGGAAAGGCGTGTTTTTGATAAATTAATGAAATAATGGAAATTCTGCAAATTGGCAATATATGTAAACGCCCTTCTGTTAGGCGTTAATTATTCAATACACGACTTTACTTAAGTCGTTATTTTACTGTAAACTGTTTTTATCCTGATTCTATTACCGATGGTTTCATATTATACATATACATATATATATCGGCACTATTCTCCATTCCGTGAGTATAGTCCCATGTTTTCATGTTGATTTACCGATCACACTCAACTCTCATTGACATACAAGCTCTCCATTGGACATTCCGTTCCTTTGGACTAGCGAGTTAGTCATAGAGACCTCCGTAAGACTCCTCGTAGCCTTGGATTCCCTCAAGGCCGACTGAGCTGGTTGTACCCTAAAAACCCATTACACAGTTTTTGCCATGTCAATCTAAAGAAACATGGTATACCGGCCCTTATGATCATACAAAGAGTATATCATAAGAAATTCTTAATGGGATGATGATATCATGCCATATCATGTCGTTCTTGTAAACCCCAATTCTGTGATAAGAATGAGGGTATCTTACCTTTGATATACTGTTCATGTGGACCTCAATTCTATATAAAGAATGTCCATACTGATTTGTCATGGTACCCAAGTTAAGGGAATCATGTTCTACCTAGTTTTATCGACATCGTGATTATACCGTTATTATCGCCATTCTATGTCCTTTGTCATATTTTGGACTCTATTCTATCAAAGTTGTCATACGTGTCTACAAGCTTGATTATTGAAATTCTATATTGGCTATATAAACAAGAGTGGATGTCAAAACACATGATAAATGCCTGCGCATATAGGGCCCGATCTGGTCCTGGGAGGAGCACCCGAAAGTACTTGTGCCCATGGGAGTTAAAATGATAAGGTATCTGGCATTATACCGAGTACTTGACTTGCTTGATTGGACATTCCACACACATCTTGTACTTGACTCGTACTTGACATGAAATGAAATGCGTGGCCCGAAAAAGGGTAATTTACTTGCTTGATACATGATAGCCAAAGTTCTTGACATGACTTGTTAAATGTGCTTGCTTGAATACCTTGAATATACTTGTCATCTTGTTGGAAGTTCATGATTAAGTTCATCTTATTTCTTTGATATTACATTCTCTCTATCTTGTCATTTTATGCGAGCATGCATAGCTTTATTGCATTCATGAAAGATGTAATTACTTAAACCCCTTGCTAGTACTTGAGATATAATTTCCTACTGAGCGTTCGCTCATTCCGTTTGTCCCTTGTACTTTTCAGGTAAGTCCGACGACGATGGAAGTCAATCGGATGGGAATAGTCAAGAGTGAAAGTGATAGAGCTTCTACAAGTGTCGTCTAGTTGTTTCTATAGTTTTCTCGAGTCAACTATGTACTTTTCTTTTTATTAAACAGAGTATTGGATTTGTAATAGTCTATCCATTATGAAATAAAGGATTGGGTTATCTTGCTATTTTGCGCATCTCTGTCTTTGTGTCGAATACACGACCACTCTGATTGACATGATTGATATAGACACGTCGCGCATCTCCGGGTATCTTCCGCGCTCGGGGCGTGACATTGTTGATATGCAAAGTATCTTTATTTTGTGCAAGAACGTTCTATCATTACTTTATTTTTTGCGCATATGTTATAATGTTCTTTCCTCAACATGGTTAAGTGGCTTTTAGAGTTTGCTTATTTTAGTCAAAAATGAGTTCGCTTCTGCAGCATCCTTAGGCTGGTGATAGCTCCGCACTGGGAGTCTAGTTTCTTTCCCCGATCGTTATGGGTGACCTTTGAGTATGGGTTTCCACACACTACACGGTAAGCCATAGCCGATTTCTCTGAGACACAGCGTTGCTGCTTTGGCCATACTTCGGGTATGCACAAAAGTCTTTTCTTTTCTCTGCTCGGCCGAGTGCAGGGGCAAGAGATTGACGGATGAGATGATCAACCTAGGCGCTCCCTAATACGAGAGAGGTCTCAAATAGGGGCAGTCTTGACCCTCAAAAGTGAGCTTTCATGCTATATCTGGCCAACAAGAGCTATAAATGAGAAAATAAATAAAATGCAAAATTATGAAATCAAAGACATGGCACGAGTGGCAGTACAGTTTCCCGCGGGACGTCATGAGCCCGGTCGCATGCGTGCCTAATAAATATGGGTCTCAAAATCAAAGACACAAAGCCCCGGCGCAACATACTGTATCTTTGAGGGATAGTGCCTAGGATGGAATTCAAATCCTGATGTCTCCCATCCTGCATAAAGCTTGTCTCCAATTTTTCTTATGCTCCTCCCTCTTAGGCTGGATTGAATCCCGGGTATGGCGTTAGTAGGGGCACCGTTCTTTAGAGGCGGTTGGTTGTGGCGAGCCACCCTCACATGCACGTTCTGCTTAAGGGAAGCCTTTAATGGGAGGGGTAGGAACGACGATCCCTGGCCGGTAGTTCAAGACCATCTTTAGGTGCTGCGGATTGCTATTTCAAAAAATAATTCCAAAAAAAAAAATATTGTCAAAATCTAGAAAAAAATTAGATATTGTTGAAAATCCAAAAAAAACAAACAACAAAAATTGAAAAATCCAGAAATATTTGTCTTCCGTTCCTTTCTTCATGTGTTTTCTATCTATTTGTCTGAGAGCAGATATGTGATCTATTTTGTTAAGTGTGCAGGTTACAGATACTCAAGCTTTCCTTGCTCCATATTTTATTCTATCTGCCTCATGTTCACATCTTTTGGATCTGTTCTCTTGATCTGTTCTGAAGCTCATGTCCTTCTCAGCTCTCGCTTCGCTTCATCATATCTTTATGAGAGGGCTTTGCCTCATGATTATGAACCTAGCAGTTCTACTTCATTCTGATCTTGGGCTTTGATTGAAGGACGTATTTGTCATGTCTTTCGTCCCATCGTGTCCTTCTCACATTTTTATGTCCCTCCGTGTCGTTCGACGCATGCTGTTTTGTCCCTCACCGCGTGTTGTTAGTTATCTTACATATGTTATTAGTCATCCCTCTATGTCACGTGTGTTGTCCCAACCGTGTGGTCATCCCTCATATTCTTGTCCCAACCGTGTGTTGTCCCACCGCATTGTTATCTTGTCCCACCATGTTCATCATGCATCCATGTGGTTTGTTCATGCCATTGCATATGTGTGCTTGTTTGTCTTTGTTATGTTATGTTGTATTATTTTCCATTCGTTTGATCGTTATGTTATGTTGTGTTGTCTGTCGTTCAGTTGATCATCTTCGTTATGCTCATGCTTATTAATCATGTTGTCTTATATATGAAAACCCCAAAAAATCAGAAATCATAAAAATCCAAAAAAATGCCGTTTCGCCAGGCAGGTAAGTCAGGTAAGTATCTCGATCCCTAGCCCCTTAATGCATTACTATATGGTATCTATTATATATTTCCTCGAGAACCGACTGGTCATTCATGTGTTCTAGGATCTGATGTTCCCTTCTAACAAAAAGGGCGATGATCTAGGTGCACATGTTTAATCGTTGGATTGGCCGTTAGGTTGGAAGAGTTGGGGGATGATGGTTCTATCTTGCACGCCGTGATTGCGGATAGTGTCTTGACCCTAATTTATCCGGTCTAGCAATACTATTCTCGAGTATCTTGCTATTTTATCTTTTTTGGCATTTGTTTTGATGATTTCTTTATTTTAGCCCAGCATGCATCATGCGCATCTTTTGAGCATTCATGTGCCCTCATCTGTCTGAAGTGTCTCAGTAATGGTGGATAACTATTGTGTCCATGGTCTTGAGTAAGGAGAGTCATTCCACTCCGAGTTGGAAGATTTCCTTCGGTCTTTTTGCTCGGTCTGGTTAGCTGAGGATTCCTATTTAGAGTTTAGTTGCTCGTCTCTTTACTTTTCCGCTTGCTCTGACCGCCTATCAGATGTGTGTTCCAGTGAGGAGGTTGGTTGTGTTTTCCTTTCCTTTAGTTGTTAGTTCCTCCAGGCTTGCGTCATTGGGTTTGGCCGTTCCTTGTGATTGGTTCGAAGTTTTCCGGAAGATTCCTATCGCTCGTTGGTTGAGGACGGGTGTCGGTTTATCTTAACGCCCATTTTTTAATCCACTCCGCTTCATTTTCGCTTCACCTCATGTTCCATGTCGCTTTCGCTTTACCTCCGCTCGTTCCCCTGCAAAGAGGACGTTAAGGAGGGGCATCTCTTGACACCCGTTTTATGACCAATGAGTTGGGTCATCTCCTTATTTATCTTTATGATGCTCCAAGTTATACGCCATTTATTGAGCCATCTTGGTCAATTTTGAGGCTTATTTCATGGGTCATTCTCCTTGATTAGGTCTCGCTCCTTATTTGTTTTCCGTGGGTTGAAGCTTAGTAGGCCTTTCATTCATTTTACCACGACACTGTCTCTAGCGGTCTATCATATGGGCGTTTGATGTCGTTTGGCGGTCTATCTATGAACCGTTTGCTGACGCCAGAGTCTAGAGCCAACGTCTTTCCTTCAGCCTTATCCTTTGTTATCCGTTGAGCTCTGGCGGTTTATCGTAAGGCCATTAGAGGCATTGTGGCGGTTTTACTTTAGACCGTTTCTTGGTTCCAGAGTCCTGTTCACGAAGTTTTCGCCCATTGGTATTTTCTTCTGAGGGTGGCGGTCTATACTTGGACCGTTAATTCCAAGTGGTGGTTTATCGTAGGACCGTTTCTTGTGATAGAGAGTCCTGATTTACTGATCTTCCTCTGCTGCGCCGTGGCTGAAGTAGAGTTTTATTTGATGATTTCTCTCTCGATAGTGATTCTTAGAAGCTTCTGTTTGTTACTGTGGACTCTTGGGAGTATTATCTTCAAGAGTTTGCAAAGTTTCATCCTACTTTTTCGCTGGAATCTCTCCAACTCGAACCTAGAGTTTGAGGGTCTATAAATAGGATCCTTAAGTTCATGGGTTGAGGAGGAGATTTCTGGAGTTTACGTCGAGGTGCTGCCGTGTTCTGGAGCGAGTACCCATCAAGGAGAAGTGCTGTCTACGTCCATTAGCCTTCAAAGTCCAGGGAGTATTAAGTTCCAAGGGTTCATAGTGTTGTTTTCTTCTTTTGTTTCATTCCCCTCATAGCATTCATAAGCATATTTCCTCCTCTTCTTTCACGTTCCTAGCATCTTTGCATCATTTTTAAATATCTCCCCATCTTTTCCACACCCCACAGGGGTTAAAATACCAAATCACCCCAGGTATCCACCCTTCCTTTTGCATGCACTTTAATTTATTTGCATTATAGATACTACACTTGTCATAGGGCTAATTTGGGTTGTTTTTCTGTACTTTTACACTCTTTTGCCGGTCTACAGAGTTCCTAGCACGAGGCCCAACTCTTCTGGCCGGCCAGGAGAGGTGGAGATCCAAGTCCCAACTTGCTGTTCTGTGCACTCTGGCGGTTGCATTTAGGATCGTTTACGGATCTGTGGTGGTTTATCGTAAGGTCGTCTCTTGTTCGTTAGCGGCATGCTATTGGACAATTTGTGCTCGCAGAGTTCCAGATTTCATCTCCCGTGGGCGGGTGTTTCATCCTCCTCTTTCTAAGGTATTTAGCTTAGCTTTGCTATTTTAATTACCTTGGTGGCGATCACACTTCCTTAGTTGGGTATTGTTCATCATTGTCATCTTGCTTGCTCTTCTCTTTACTTCATTTACTCCACACCTACGGTGTGTGTTTTTGCTTTATTCCTTTGCTCCACGCCCCGGCGTGTGTTTTTATTTTTCTTCCTAATGAACATTGATGACATGCCCATGCTTCTGATTTTGATGATTGTTTGAGTTAGGTTATCACCTGTTCATTCACTTACATATATCTCTCATACCACTACATTCATATTCATCATCACATCACCACATCACATCACACAAGTAAAACCATCAACAATGAGGAGACAACTAACAATCATTTCAATAAGGCATTCACTTTCACTAGGGCAATTCACGTAACTATCATTTTGTAAGATTGGCTATATACATTTTGGAGTTCATTATTTGAGTAACAATCACTTGTGGAATGTTATAGATCCATCTTGCTTTTGGTTGGTGCAATGTCACACCCGATCAATCATGATACCGATACACGTTTGGACTTTGCCTCGCCCCTGGGATCAGATCCGGACCCCGTCACTTTTATGTTCTAGCATTGAGTATCGGTTTGTTTGGACCCATAGCCCCTTTTGTGTCTAGACCAATTCCACTTAATTAATGGCCAAAGAGTTCCAATGATCAAGCATGTAGGAACATGGAATAATGATTCCAAGAATGGACTTTTGACAAGAATAATATGACGATACATGAAATCAAGACACTCGTGAAATATGGGTAATTGGCGTCCACTCAATCGCCATCAATTATAGAAACATCGTCCACTGTATGGTCACTTATTCCTGTGAATAGTGCATGCACGATGAAATAGCGTCCACCTCACGGTCGCTAAATCAGTAATCTGCGCCCACTATCTGGTCGCCAATTCCTTTTGGCGTCCAAGTCATGGTCACAGTTTCCACATAGGAAACAAACTTCTCAAAGAGGCTAGAAACAGCGCTCTATATGGACTAAGCATCACGTTTCTCCAGAGTGACGTGACCAGTACGGGTTCCAAGATTTTTAGGGTACAACCTGCTCGGCTGTCTTGAGGGAATACAAGGCTAACGTAGACTTACAGAGGTCTCAATGAAAAAAGTATCGGTCCGAAGGAAGGAATATCCCGCGGAGGGTCCCATCATCACCAAGAGATAGTGCGTAGGCGATAGAAAGCAAAATAGGGACCAAGTCTCGGATATGAGATAATGGTGCCAAGATCCGGTGGTCAATGGATAAAAACACGAGTGAAAAAATTGTCATAAGTAAAACGCGCCTTGGCAGTGGTCACTATTTAAATTAGCGCCCACTGTTCAGGCGTCCATTCATGCAATTCCAGAATGTTAAATAAATTTCCAAAAATTTGCGACTCTTCGGAGTGGCACAGTATCTTTAATCTGCGCCTTGAGATACACCGCTAATTCCTTTATTTATTTCTTTTCATATATACCATTTCAGAAAATACAGGAAATATCACCTTTTCAAAGGGGCGTAGGTTCTTTAATGTGAGACACAGGAATGGTTGCTAATTCTATAAGCAATTTCTTTTCTGTATATCAACATCAGGAAATAGCGCCTGCTTGCATGGGCGCATGTTTAAAATAGGCGACAAGGTTCTGGTCGCCCATTCCTTTTAACATTTTATGCTGCAACGCATTGCATGGATGCATTTGCAGACTCAAGGACTATTCATTTCTAAACATTACTGTTCATTAGGGATTGAACAGTGCTACTTTCAATTCTGATAGAATTTTGAAAAACTGAAGACATGATAGTGAAGAGAAAATTGTAGGGATTCTAGAAATATGTATTCATTATTTTTAGATACATGATTCCATAGTTATTAAATTTTAAATGTGCTGTAACTATTAATTATCTAAAAGAATTAGCGGCAGTCTTACTGTCGCTGATTAATTAGCGTCCGTTTAGATGGGCACAGGTTCTTGGAAATAGCAGCCACACAGTGGTCGATAATTACTTTCGTGCAGTAACGATTTCCAGACATTCAAAAACCAAGTTTAGGCATGCTATATACGAGCAGGAAGGTTCATGGAGGATTAATCTACATGCTCTAATGATCTAACATGATAATTACTTGATAATTACTTGGGTTTTACTTGGGAGATTGCTAACCTTTACGTGCTTTATCAGACGAAGACGTGAGACGGGAAGAAGATAAGTAGCAGAGGTAGAAGAAGAAAAAGCCTTGCTTCGTCACTGCAACAACAACAACAGTTGTAGCACGTTCAGCAATGGCAGCGTAGGAAGAAGACGACTGCAGCAGCAGAAGTAGCCCTCGAGCGAAGAAGGAAGAAGAATAGCAGGAAGAAGAACAGAAGACGATGATGACGATGAACCCGCAGTAGCCCAGCGACTACAACAGAGGAAGAAGAAGATAGAGGAGCCTTGCTTCTCCACTACAACGATAACACCAGTAGCCACTGCACAGCAACTGAAGTAGCAATTTGTTCAAAAGAAGAAGAGTAACTAAGCGACAGCAGCACGAGCCACACGAGCTTGACGGAAGAAGAAGAAGACGCTTGTCCTTCACTGCAGCAAGGGAGAAGAAAGATGGGAAGAGGTCTTGCTTCGTCACAACGTAGGACCACGACAGCCACACGCCATAGCAGGACCAGCACGACGAAGCACGATGGCTCTGCCATCGCATGAAAGGACCTTATTTATAGGGTTCAGGGGTTTTTCTAGATCCTACGAGGAGTATGACTCCTAATGGTGCTTATGTTTCCTGTTTTTCAATCCTATGGAATTAAGGTTTCCTTTACGCAATCCACCTCTGCCATAACTACAGCCGCCAATCCTTGTTTGACCATAGAAAACCCTCCACAATCCATGCAACCTTCGAACATGTATTAGGGATTAAATCCAACACGATAAAGATTTACTATTTAAAGCCCATGCATATATATATATATATATATATATATATATATATATATATCTTAGCCCATTTAGTATCTTGTTGGTGTTTTACATTTATAGCTTAAGTCTATTAACGATCCTAAGGCTCTATATGCGGTTGGGCCTTTTGTCTTTTAAGAATTTATTTGAAATGGATTTTCAAAGCCCACACATTATTATTAAGGCCCATTAGTTGCTTGAAGGCTCTTAAGGCCCTTTAAGGTTTAGACTTTTAATCGTAATGGATTTATTTGTAGCTCGTTAATCAATATTTAGGCCGTTTGATTTATTTTAGCTATTTCCACTTTACATTTATCAAAATTTTATTCTCCATATTTATTCTATGACTAATATTACATAGACATTATTATTTATTCTATATTTAAATTTTCGAGGTGCTACATCGAGCTTACTTTACTCCTCCCTTTCGAGCAACTTCGGATCATGCCTAGAGTGCTTGATTTTACATATTGCCTCTTGGACATGTTCTTGGTTTGTTTGCAGGGCTTTGCTTATTTGTGTTAGGCACGGTCACGACCAGGCTTTTGGTCTTTTCTTTTTATTGGCCCAGATTAGATGGCGGACAAGAAGGGGGGTTGAATTGTCCCCAAGTCGAGATGACGGATTTTAAAAATAATCTAAACTAAACACAATGGAATTAAAATTAACTACGTTAATTAGCTTAAACTAAACTGAAGTGAGACTTAGGTTCACTCAATCTTTCCGATCTCACTCGAATAATCTATACACTTAACAAGCGATGAACAATAACTGATAACAGATAGCAGAGCTAACGAAGTGTGATGGTGCAGTGAGTAAAAACCTATAGAATTGACCTGTGAACGGAGATAGGAGAAATGGACAAACGCACAGGCACACCACATGCAACACAGAGATTTTTAAGTGGTTTGGGACCACGACGGGCTCCCTATGTCCACCCCTCACCTAAACCCGGTGAGGCTTCACTAACACGCTACAGATGTAGCAACCACGGGGACGAACCCTAACACCACACACGCTGCTTCCGCAGCAATCAGCACACACGGGGCCTAGCCCCAAGACGCTGCCACAGCAGCACACACTCACGCATAATCGGGGAACTCACCCCGCACCAAAACCTCACACGGAGACGCAACTCCGTACACCACACACATATACTCCGATGTTCAGAAACACAAGAGGATATACAATGTATGCTCGCAACAAAATGTAGATCAAGAAGAGCATCACAAATAAATGGGTAAAGGATGTAGAATGTTTCCCCTTCATTTTTCCAATGGCCGTTTGAAGATCTTCCTTGAAGCTTGGGTCGGAGGGAGTTGAGTCCACAATAGGATGGAGCAGCCGGTCGTCTTCCTTAAAGATCCCAGCTCATTTCCAACACGTACAGGATGATGGCCTTCAAATCCTTGCTCTAATCACACCTGCGAGCATCATAAAATGGTTACCTCTCAAAGCCCTCTCCTCTCCACCTTGTGGTTGCACTCCTTCTTTCTTCCTCTGCAAGAGATTAGAAAGTATTAGCCCCTTGATTACTTCCCTTGTGAAAATCGCAAGGAAATATAAAGCAGCAAAAAGATGAACAAAAGACCACAATAGCCCTTGCAAAATACTCTCAAAACAACCCTTAAACATGTAGGAATGCCCTAAGGGTAAAGGTGTAAAAGCCCCATCAAAATGGACCATGAAATGGGTACATCAAAACCAAACCCGCAATCGTGATCCGGACACGTCTGGACAAGTGTCGACTCTTGGAGTCGACACTTTGTTCAGCGTGTTCTGTCCCGGTTAAATAAAACAACCCACAGGCGAAGGTGTCAACTCCCTGAGTCGACACTTTTAGCCAGAGGTTCTGAACCAGCTAAAACCAAGTCACCCAAGCCAAGAGTACCGACTCTTAGAGTCGACTCTCTTTGGCGAGAGTTCTGGGAGCAACAAAAATAAGAACCCGGGGTAGGAGTGTCAACTCTCCGAGTCGACACATGCTGCCAGCTGCGTCGAGGTAGCAGGCCAGCCCAACAAGTGTCAACTCTGGGAGTTGACACTTGCAGAGCAAGAACAGAAACTGCCCAAGGCAGTTCAATGCAAACCAAAACCTTGGAAAACCTTTCAACCCCATTGAAAACATGATATGCCAATAAAAATGACATGGATTTCAGGGTCATAAAACACCAATCAAACTAGGGTCTTATTAAGGAGAATAGGAAGCTAGATGAGCAATAGACAACCTCAACACACTTAATAAGAGCATACATGAGACACATGCAAACCCAATTTCACTGAACAAACAATGAGCATAAAAACAAGTATTCCATGCAATGCTTGCCAGAAATCCATCATCTACCAACATTCAAACTTATTTAAACAAGATTTAAAGTAAGCATGTTAAATAAACGGCCACCTCAAAAAAGACCATGAAAAATAAGCATGAAGGCACTTTGAAAAACCATTTTCCCAACTCAATATTAGAAGGATATTACCATGCATTCATTATGATATTTAAGATGTCTACCATCAATATCAATCCTGTAAAAGGCAAAATAGAATCAAGTTAAGTTTTCCTCAATCCAAAAATCAATTCCAACGCAAAACTGAACTTTCACAACCCATTAACATAAAGAGTCAAATCTATGCATATAAAGCACAAGTCTAAGCATGCATATGAGAGACCAAGGTCGATGCATGTTCAACAAGGGTCGATGCATATAAGACCAAGGTCGATGCATGTAGGAGACCAAGGTCGATGCATATGAAGGCAAGGTCTGTGCACATGTAGCCAAGGTATGAGCATAAGAAGGCTAGGGTCTAAGCATATGAAGCACATGTCGATGCACATTGAAGGGCAAGTCGATGCACATTTGAAAAACACCAAGGACAGGTCTGTGCATATTGAAAGAGGGTCGATGCACATTGAAATTCAGGTCGATGCACTTTTGAAGCACCCTAAAATAGGTTAATCCACATGATGAAAATGCTTGATCAATCAATATGTAATCCTTGATATCAGAAAGCACCAGAAGGTATTGACACTAGAAAACCCAGTTTGATCAAATTGAGAACAAGTTGAAAAACCCACTCAACCACGCAATATAAGTAACCCATATATCAAAATTTCATTATTACCAGCCATAAGCAAATATCATGGATGAACCAACAGAAGCAGAAGTGTCGACACTTAGTGTCGACACTCTTGATTGCATGGACTGCCTGTTGTGCAGACAACCCATGGCCTAGGGAGGGTTGACCCCAGGGGTCGACACCTCACCTGCAAGATCTGAAAAGTGGATGATGACCACTTTAAGCTCCTAAAAACTTATTTAATAATGAGGCATGATTTTTCACGGATCCAAGGAATTATGATGAACTTTTCAACAAAGGCTTGAAATGAAATGAAATGGCAATGTATTTACACAATGCCATGCAACCAATTTCATATCTACAAATACTTAGCCATTCCAGACTAGTATGGGCATTAAAGCAAGAACATTAATCTCAACAGTCCCATACTAAAACATGCATGAAATACCATGCATCCCAACCCTGTAGCAGAACCTGCAAAATAAGATATCAACTTATGAGCTCATTTGCCACAACACTTGTAACACCCAATGCACACAATATTTTCACTTCAACGCATACGCAAACCCCACAGTATTTTGTAATCATCAAAACCACTATCAAAGACAAAGAGGGAGCGCAATGAACCCACCAATCTCCCCCTTTTTGATGATGATAAAATATTGTGGCCACCAAACTCTCTCCCCCTTTGGCATTATCAAAAAGTGGGGGCCAAGAGGATCAAATGTGGAGATTTCAAAAACGTATGAGACAGAGATGTAAAGTCAATGGCGCACGAACCCAGCAATAAACCTACCAAGGAAGGAAGGTGTGTGAACCATGAACACTAAGCAAGAAAATAAAATTTTGAAGTGCAATATGCAAGATGTTTGAAATATGTCTAGATGCTCAATTTTTGAGATATATGCACAGAAAGTATGACCAAACTATGCACAGAAAGTATGACTAACTTGAACTATATGCTAGTGTTATGCTAATGAGCACATTATTCTCCCCTTATTGTCATGAACAAAAATCGACTGACAATGGGATTATTTGACCTATTATTTACATGTATAATCTAAAGATGCATCAAAGTGAAATGAAGTATGATATGTATGAAAAGGATCAAGCACTCAAGCACGGATAATAAGATATAAGAGCAAGCAAGTCCCTTAGGGACATGTTTAAGAACAATGCTATTGATTATGGAGCATGATGTGCATGAGCAATACTAAGAAGGTTGTGCTTACAAAGAGTCGGTACTGCATAAACCATAAAAGTTGACAGATTCATAAAGTACATTCACACAATCAAACCCAAAGTGTATATGTAAAAATTGAGTAATAAATTCCAAGGCAATACGGATCATCAGATTTTTCAACGAACACTAAAAGGAGTCATTCCTCCATACACAATGCTCAAGTATTGGTAGCTACGTATAACCCCCAATTTTTTTTAATTAAACACAAGAAGGTGACTAACCTTTTGACGCAAGTTATACCCTTTATCTCAGTGATATTTCCCGGTTACTCAGTTTCGTTACTTATCTTAACTGCAGATTTGTCACTTTTCGGCGTGAGTTGTACCCTTTGTCTCAGGGGCACTTCCCGACTACTCAATGCCAATTCCCTCTTATTTTAATAGTGGATTTGCTTCACTTTTCGATGCGAGTTTTCTCCTTTATTTTAGGGAAGATTCCTGGTTACTCGGATTCGCGTTCCACATATACAGATTTTTGGTGGGACAAACAGCTTTTTCTTCACGAGATATGTGATTTCTATGTAGAGATTCAAGAGCCCTTTGGAGTGTTGAGTAGAATAACTGTAATCCTTATTAGATTGAATCATTTATCTCAAAAAGGTGCAAAGTGTGTGGGTGGTTGTATTGAATGTAAGACATGAATTAGTCTAATCACAGTTATGTCTTCCTCTAAGTGTATGCACAGTTATGATCAAAACCTCCCCCTTA
Organism: Amorphophallus konjac; assembly: GCA_022559845.1. Classification (NCBI taxonomy): domain Eukaryota; kingdom Viridiplantae; phylum Streptophyta; class Magnoliopsida; order Alismatales; family Araceae; genus Amorphophallus; species Amorphophallus konjac. The sequence goes on along the minus strand of CM040124.1, from coordinate 299,240,408 downwards.
ATATATGCCATGTACAAAACATGTTTAAATCAATGCAATTTTGTATAGCAAGGGAAAAAAGGTCATAGGATGTAATCAAGGAAGGGTGATATGATATATACACTCAAACATCCATCAAGGTAAAGTATTCACACGAGTTGATTACCGGTACTTGGCTAAGAACGTAGGTCCGAAGACCACCATCAAACATGGGGAAGGCTTCCAGTTGAACAAAGTCCAACCTTCCACTATCGTCATTTGATATACCGGATAATCATGGCATTCAAGCACACAAATATGTCAAGTATATGCATGTAAATGGAAATGATCAAAGACTTTTTTTATTTACAAGTATGCAAATATATGCATGATATGTGCATTATGCATCATGAAGTTTTGTGTGTTTTCCATATGTGCAAGACTAAATTGTTATTTGCAAGAAAATGAGTGAAAGTGTAAAGGAGTTTATGTGCAGTGTTGAGCAATTAAAAACTAAGAGTGTTCCCAAGATGTGCTATGAAATGTGTTCAAGTCAACTAATCATCAAACTCACAAAATTTCAACACTTTTGTAATTGCCAAAATCAAAGAAACAGGAATGCAATTGTTTAAGTGCGAACATTTTTCATTAAAACTCTATTCTTCCCTTTTTAGACGTTTCATGGAGAATCTAAGCAGAATGAATTTCAAAACCAAACCATTTTTCTTTCTCGCCTTGAGAGTCCTTTATTTATTGACTTTCCTTGTCCTCAAGGCGCTCTGAAAAATAAAATCTCATTTCGAAGTTTTGGGTACCCAAGCCATCTTAGGTCCCGAGGGGTTAGTTCGATTTCGAACATAAGATTTTCTGTTATTCCTTTCATACCATTCATCATCGAATATCATTGAGGCACAGTCATCCATTGAATAACCATTATTATCATAATAATGACAAGCAACATTTCTTTTATTAAACCAATTATCATCACTTTTCATCAAGGAGCATGTGTACATAGTGTGGCTTACTTCACCACAATAATGACATGAAAATTTCTTTTTGACAGACCATTCATCATCATTTTTCTTTGTGAGATAATTTTTAAAAACATGACCATGTAACCCACAATAGAAACAATGAATGTTGAGATTTTTCTTTGTGAGTTTCTTACAATTTTTGGAACCATCAATAGTATTCACTCTTGATTTCGATGCTTCATCATCATCAAGTTTCATCAAAAAGTAATCATACATTTCATGGCCAAATTTCTCACAATAAAAGTATGAAACATTCATTCTTTTTCTAGATGCATGAACATGTTTAACAATTGAGAGTTCTTCATACATACAAGAATGATCATTGACATTTTTCTGTTTCTGATTTTCTTTATCACACAGATGCAAGGACTCATTCAAACTCATGATTTCATTTTCCAAAGATGAAATGTGCAATTCAAAATTAGCAATCTCTTTTTCACATGATGTAATTTTCTCATTCAACAAGAGATTAACACTCTTGTGGCTTTCAATTTCTTTTAACAATACATGCACTTTCTCGAATTCATCAACAAACATGCATTTTCCCTTTTCAAGGGCAAGTAATTTTTCAGATATAGTTGTATTTAAATGCTTCAACCACTACAAGAAAAATGGGAAATACCGACATAATTTTTCGACGGTAATATATCCGTCGGAAAGACGTCGAAACTATTATAACTTTCCAACGGAAAATATTATGTCGCAAATCCGTTGAAAAATACGGACTGATTTTTGACCTATTATTTCGGGTGAAAATCTGTCTCTAAAAAGAGACAACTTTGAGATAATTTAAATTACGTCATAATTACGTTGGTAATTACCCACTGATTTTCGACAATAAAATTTCCGTCACTAATATTTACATATATTTATGTAATAATTATCATAAATGAACAGAAATATGTGTGTAAATTCTGACTTATTTCTGACCTATTATTTCGGGCAGAAATCTGTCTCTAAAAAGAGACAACTTTGAGACAATTTAAATTTCGTCAGAATTATTTTGGTAATTACCCACTGATTTTTGACAAAAAAAATTTCCGTCACTAATATTTACATATATTTATATAATAATTATCATAAATGAATAGAAATATGTGTGTAGATTCTGACTTATTTCCGACCTATTATTTCGGGCGAAAATCTATCTCTAAAAAGAGACAACTTTGAGACAATTTAAATTTCGTCAGAATTACGTTGGTAATTACCCACTGATTTTTGACAAGAAAATTTGCGTCACTAATGTTTACATATATTTATGTAATAATTATCATAAATGAACAGAAATATGTGTTTAAATTCTGACTTATTTCCGACTGAATAAGATTCCGTTGGAAACTCCTGGAATAGTTTATGTTTAACCGTAATACGTATATGTAATAAATAACAAAAATAAATATAAACATATCAATAATTTAGCTGGATAATATTCGAATTCCAATCCGTATTAATTAGCGGATTATATTCTAAATCCTATTTATTATTTCAGATATGGATAATATTAGAATTTGAATCGGACCGAATATGAATATTATAATATTTGTTTCATAAAATATCAGTTCGCAATAATATATATCATATAATTTATATTTATGTAAATAATATATTATAAAATATATAATATATAATATAAAATATAAAAATATGATAAGATGAAAGATTGTTACACTTCTCGAAATTATAATAACTACCCCATTTTAACTATTTGAATTCTAAAATTAAAACCAGCAACTCATGAGTAGTTGGCATAAGTTGGGAGAGACCCTTCGTCTTCCACCGACTTTAGTAAACAAATATGAATACTTTACCAGCAATAGGAGTGCAGGACAGCAGAACTGCAGAAAGAGAGAGATGTGTGCTAGGAGCCACCATTTTTTCTGTTTGTTAATGCCTCTCTCTCTCTCTCTCTCTCTCTCTCTCTCTCTCTTTCATTTGTCACCACTACATCTATTTTTCACGTTTAGACACCCATTTGTTACCCTTAGAAGCTATTTGTCACCCTTAGGACCCATTTGTTACCCTTAGAAGCATTTGTCACCCTCACGACCTATTTGTCACCCTTACGATGTATTTCTTACCCTTAGAAGCCATTTGTTTTTCCCCCATCCCTTGCTTTCCCCCCCTCGCCGCAGACCATCGCCACCTTGTCTCCGTGTGCCCACGGGTGCCCTGCGCACTATCCCTATCCTCCACGAACCAGCACCGCCGTGAGTGCCGGCCAGCCCACCGTCGCGCTCTCCCTTGCAGCCACTCCGACAGAGCATCGTTGCCCCTTCGGTGCCGTGCCGTGGCAGCCGGCCGCTGTTCCAGCCGGACCCGCCCACCAGCTGCCGTCTAGCACCGCTGCAGCCGCCGTCCTCAGTCGCCCATCGCCATTCTGCCACCGCCGCCCACGCAGGGCCTCTATAACATCACATCCAAGGTGTCACTGCCATGGTTTAATCCCTCATGTCATGATTCCTAATTTCATCTCTCAGTTCACATGTTGGATGTATTTTTATTTTATTTAATATGATTTTTTAGGATGTACAAAAGTGGAAAATAGTCAATTTTAAGGGAGATGTTGTCGAAATTTTTTAGAATAGTCGCTCCATTAAAACCATAATTTTGAAATAAGCTCTTTTCTGAAGCAGGTATCATGATCTCTCTCTTTTGGAGAATCAGCAGCGACCAACCTGTATGTGTAAACCTTCTTGGTCTGTCCTGGTCTAAAAGCAGGACCAATGGCTTGGCGAGATACCAAAGCTATTATTCGTGCTTTTAGACCAGGACAGATGAGGAAGGTTTACACATATAGACTGGTCGATGCAGATTCTCCAGAAGATAGAGATCATGATACCGGCTTCAGAAAAGAGCTTCTTTCAAAATTGTGGTTTGAATGGAGCGAGTATTCTAAAAAATTGGTGTCTGAGAGGATTATAGTGCCAAAACTTTTCAATCAGACGAGGGTGACACTGCAGAGTTGGTTGCTTCTAATCTTCGTCTGATCGAATCTGCCGAGCCACTTCGGTTGTGTATAGTGGACGAAGTGGAAGAAGTCGATCCAACAGAGCTAAATGAAACAATTGTTGGGCAAGAGGAGTTATCTGAGAGAGGGGATTCTCATGCAACTGGTGATGGTGGAGGATGATCCAACGGATATCTGTTGATTTGTAATTGTAATTGTAAAAAATGACACATTTGAATTAATGTAGTTATAATTTCATTTATTCATTGAGTTATATGTTGTATGGATTTTATCGGGGGATGTGTGTTTTATGTTGAGTTGTGTAGGTTGTGTATAATTGTAGTTTTAAAGGGTGATAAATAGATAACAGAAGTAAAAGATATATTTTGAAGAGAAACAAAGGCGATGGCTGACTAGCGATAAGAGTGACAAATAGATGTTGTGAGTGACAAATAGCCGTTAGTAGTGACAAATAACTCCGTAACGGTGACAAATATCTCATGGCAGTGAAACTTGAAGAAACTCAAGTTCGTTTGAAGGGTTTAACCGTGTATGAGTTTTCTAACTCTACCAACACGGATCTGAAGCTTTCCTAGTCATCAAACGACACTGATTAAATGAAGCAAAAGGTTTATATTATTTTTCTATCATTTTTCACAATTAGGTGGTTTTATATTATTGTTATAGTGTTACATTTATTAATTATCATTTATATATTTTTGTCAAATTTATAATTGATTTATTATTATACTGGTACATTTATTAATTATCATTTTTTATGGTCTTTGTCATTTTAACAATTATTTTTCTATTATTATGTTGTTACATTTATTATTTATTATTTTTATATTTTTTCTCATTTTCAATTATTTCATTATTATTTTATCGTTACATTTATTAATTATCATTTTTATTTTTTTTATTTTTTTTAATTTTTTTATTTTTATAATTGTTTAACTATTATTATGATGTTACATTTATTAATTATCATTTTATATAGTTCTTATCTTTTTCATAATTATTTTATTATTATTATTATGTTATATTTATAAATTTTTAATTTGATGATGTTTTTGGTATTTTTATTTATTTTATTATAATTATAGTATTTTATTTATTAATTATCACTGTTAGATAGAAAGAAAAATAAGTTTTGAAGTTTTGGAGTCAGTAAGTCAGATAAGCCAATATCAAACGTGACGGCTAACACCGCATAGTGGTGACAAATAGTCATCAGTGGTGAGAAATAAGTTTCAGGGCTGACAAATATCTCCTAAGGGTGATAAATGGATAACATAAGTAAAAGATATGATTTGAAGCGAAACATAGGCGATGGCTGACTAGTGATAAGGGTGACAAATATATCTTATGAGTGACAAATAGCCATTAGCAGTGACAAATAACTCTGTAACGGTGACAAATAGTTCAGAAAAATGAGAAATACCGACGATGTTGGCCAACTAAAAAGTTTTCGTCGGAAATACGTCGAAATGATTCATGGTTTATTTTTTATTTTCATGCCTATGTGACAAATTATTTTATTTACTGATTATCAATTTTTATGGATTTTTTTAATTGTTATATTTATTTTCTCTTTTGGGTTCACCTTCCGTATGTGAGAGCAGCGAGTAAAATGAATGATAAGGGTGATGAATGCATATTATTGGTGACAAATAAGTTGACAGAGGCAACAAATACACATTAGTGGTGATAAATAGGTTGACAGGGGCGACAAATGTCATGAAGAGTGACAAAAGGCTCTTAACGGTGAAAAAATTCACAAAGGCGACGGCTCCCAGGGGCAATGGCGGACGGCTCCTGCATGCTATAAGAGTGAAGGATGCCTAATAGTGGTGACAAATAAATCAACAGGGGGGACAAATGTGCATGAAGGGTGACAAATGGATCCTAACGATGAACTATGAGCATGAAGATAAGCCCTACTAATATTAGAACCATCGATAAACCCTACTACTTATAGCGGAAGAACTCCTGGTGAGGACACTAGTGCTAGCCGTCATTATCAGACACGTAGCACGACTCGAGCGACGCCGACCTCCTTGTGGCTGGGTGATATCATGGAGTCCCCACTTGGGTATTGAGTTTCTTTATGTTTATTACGAGTGTATTGGTGTGTATTTATTTGAGTATTTATGAGTGTAATGGGTCAAGGTTGTAAAATGGGTTACAGTTCATGTAAGGAGCCCAATTTCCAAATTGGGCCTCCAAACTTTTAGGAGCCCAATTGGGCCTCTCTCTCCCTTGTAGGATTCTACACATGTGGGCCCAAAGGCTGGTCCAAGGCCCAAGATGGGCTTCTAGAAGACTTGGACCATTGGACCAAGGAGACAAAGGTAGAGGATGCCCCCTCCTTGTCCCCCATGCTTGTCCCTCACCTACCCTTAAAGGGGGGTGTCCCCTCCTTGTCCCCCACCTACCCTTGACCAATGTTAGTGGATGTCCTTTGGTGTTAGTGGATGTCCTTTGGTCTAGATCTAGGGTTTGAGTATTTAAGGTCTCTTGTATTTTTGTGGAAGATTGATGAAGAAAATGGATGCAAAAATTATTTGGGTGCCCCTCTCTCTCTCTCTCTCTTGTGTTCTAGAAGTTCTTCCCTCTCCAACCTCCAATCTCTTCCAGATCTGATCTTCAATCCTCCACCTCCCTGTAACGACTCGAGAATCCGATTATCGGGAAGGCCCGATAACCCGAGACTCACACCGCTACCCACGAGTCCGAAGACTCGGAAGGGTTAAAAGGATGGTGTGGAGACTACACAAGTATCACAAATAATTACAGAAATTAAACAGTTATATGATTAAACAGGAATTAAATTAATATTTTACATGATACATGGTCCACAAGATAATAATAAAATAATAACAGTGATAGTCCACAACTAGTACAGAGACAAGAAATAAAAGTATAGCTACACAGGGCATACCCCGGCTCTGACCTCTGACACAAACGCTGGGCACCTGAACCACGCTGAGCCTCAGACGCGCTCCCCTGAAGCCGCGCCTCGCCTGAAACACGGTGAAAACACGCAGGGAATGAGTCTCAGAACAAGACTCAATAGGGATCCCTCGAACCCTACCTCGCAAATGGGAAACCGCTACACTAGCAATAAGCGAGAACCTCGAAAGGAAAGCCCTGCCATCTACAATAGACCGGTCTCATGGCACGAAAACTGACACACGTGCCACGGTGAAACGACCGGAACACCACGGTCAACACGACAAAACCCGAAGGTCGAAGTCGTAAAGACTGACTGACAGTCTGTCACTTCGAACTCGACAGGAGTACCTCCCACTAGAAGCAAGACCGGATGTGTCCACTGACGACTTAGTCTGAGCCTCAGGTGTCTCCCTCTGGCCCAGCGGGAACTGAGACACCGTACAAGTAACCACAAAGCAAGTGACTAGCTGGGGTCACGCCCGTCAGCGTGGGTCCAACCGCCCCCAACCACGTGTGCACACACAGGCCGTCTGCCCCTGGCCTGGCCTCTAACTGGTTTTCCCCTCAGTCGGACTCTGGCTGCTAGACGCGAGGCCCGACGGTAACCGGTCTAAAAACCATCCTCAGGGTAAGCCCATACACCTACTCCCGGGTGAGACCAGCACACGCGTACTGGTGGGCTACGACTAGTGGAGGGTCACTAAAGGAGTAGACTCTCAAGTCAACGGAAAACCACGTCCGTGTCCGACGACGTACGAAGACCATCCCACGTATCAGCACCATCACACGGCGACCACAGTCAGACAAGAAACGGGACTGCAAACCATCCGGAGCAGTCCAGAGCCTAGCGGTCTACCCTAGATCCGCCACAGGCTCTGACGATCTAAGGCTGGACCGTCATAGCCATCTGACGGCCCAATACAGGGGCGTCAGACTCTCGGTGCAGAAACGACTATGACGCGCCTACCCTGGTGCGTCATAGGCCTTGACGCACCCAGCCTGGTGCGTCACAAGGCGAGCAGAAAATGACTGTGACGCACACCTCATGGGGCGTCACATGCTATAACAGACCACCCTTGGTGCGTCACGGGGTGGGAATGTGTCTGCTCTAACGCACCCACACAGGGACATCACAAGGCTGTGACGCGCCAGTCCTGGTGCGTCATAGGCCTTGACCCCCCAACAGTCAAAACCAACAGTAAAACCAACGGTCGACTCGTCCCTGACGGTCCAACCCAGTCACGTCACAGCGTCTGTGGCTGTCTATCGTGGGACCGTCACAGTCCACAGACCCAATTGGCTAAAGATAGGGCTGTGACGCACCCACCTGGGCGCGTCACATGGTGTGACGGTCACTGGAAGGACCGTCACATCGGTCCGACGGCGAAACGGCGTGAAACGCCCAAAAATTCCAACCACGCCCCCATGCCTCCATAGGAGAGGGGAAAATCAAAGGGGAAGACCCTTGGGGACCCCTAGCATGCTTCTAAGCCATCAAAACGCCGAATCGTGGCTCAAATCTATAGATCGGGCGAACTCTCCCCAAAACATTATTTTGCCCTAACCCGCTCAAAAACGCCCATCTCGGCTCCCATTCGGCCTACAAATCACGGGGGATGACGGGATGAGCATAGGATTCGTCCCCCTACCTCAATGGAGCGAAAGCTCCGCCGAATCGAACTCAAACCACGAAGAACGCTTTTGGAAACCCCGCTTCTTCACGCTTCCCACGAGCACCGCACGCCCACGAGATCGTCTCGCGGCCGCCCACGTGGGCCGTGCCGTCACCCCGCCCCAGTCTGCAGCCGGAGAGAGGCCCGCTGCGTCGAAATAGGAGAGAGAGAGAGGAAGAGGGGGGCGGTCACGGTGGGAGGAAGAAGGGTGGGGAGAGAGAGAAAAGGGAGGGGTATTTATAGAAAATCTAGAAATTTCAAAAAATACCAAAAAATTAAAAATTACATTTCTGCTATCCTCAGAACGTACCGATCATAACGGTACCACTCTCGCCTAGGTGAACGACCCGGTTCACCCGCAACGTGGTTCCGAAACAACTCCGGGCCTCCGAAACACGCGCGAAAAAGCCGCAGACACACTCCGGGCCTCCAAAATAACTTCGGATCGCGCCGATCCAAACACGAAAGATGTCCGAAATGAAATTTCAGGCACAACAGAGCCAGACACTCCGAGAAACCAGATCCAGGACTCAAGAAGAAGGATCCTAAAGGTCCGGGATATTACAGCCCTCCCCCCTTAAGAAAGTTCATCCTCAAAATTGAGAATAACCCAAGGGGAAAGAAGAAGAAGACTCACTCAAACAAGTAAGGGAACTACTGACGCATCTCATCCTCACGCTCCCAAGAAGCCTCACCACCGGAGTGCCGCTGCCATACCACCTTAACCAAGGGGATGACCTTGTTCCGCAGTCGCTGCTCTCGCCTATCCTCCACGCGGACCGAAAACTCTGGGAGAGAAAGATCTGGAGTCACCTCGGGCCAAACAGAATCCTCGAACACATGAGAGTCATCGGGCATATACTTCCACAACATCGAGACGTGGAACACGTTATGCACCGACGCCAACTCAAGGGGTAACTGCAATCAATAAGCTACCTCACCGATGCGTTCCACGATGTGGAAAGGACCAATATAGCGGGGACTGAGCTTCCCACGCCATCCAAAACACATCACCCCCTTCATCGGAGAGACTCTCAAGAACACGCGATCGCCCACGGTGAACGCGAGAGGCTGCCTCCTCCGGTCAGCATAGCTCTTTTGCTGACACTGGGCCGCCAACATGTTCTGACGAACCAGGTGCACAACATTCACACACTGCTACACCAACTCCGGTCCCGTCAAAACACGCTCACCAACCTCAAACCAATCGAGTGGAGTCCAACACAGACGCCTATACAACGCCTCATAAGAAGCCATGCCGATGCTCGAATGATAGCTGTTGTTGTAGGGAAACTCCACCAACAGCAGGTGGTGAATCCAACTCCCCTGCCACTGCAGGCAGCAGGATCTCAGCATGTCCTCCAAAGTCTGAATGGTCCTCTCTGACTGACCATCTGATTGAGGATGATATGCCGAGCTAAATGCTAAATCTGTGCCAAGAGCTCACTGGAAACTCCTCCAGAATCTAGACGTGAAGCGCGGATCCCGATCTGACACAATGGAGATGGGAATCCCATGCAACGGAACGATCCGCTCCACATAAAGACAAGCCAACTTGGGCACACTCCAGCTGACTTTGACCAGTAATAACCGAGTCACCTTCGTCAGCCTATCCACCAGTAGCCAAATACTGTCCTACCCACTCGGAGTCATCGACAATCCCACCACGAAATCCGTGGTCACGTGGTCCCATTTCCACACGGGAACATCCAAGGGCTGGAGAGTACCTCCTGGTCGCTGATGCTCCGCCTTCACCTACTGACAGGTCAGGCACCTGGCCATAAATTCGGCAACATCTCTCTTCATGCCAGGCCACCAGAACTGCCTTCGCAAGTTCCGATACATCTTCGTCGCACCCGGGTGTACGGTGTACCTGCTCCCATGAGCCTCGTGCAACACCGCATGGTGAACCTACTCCTCAGTTGGGACGTACATCCTACCACGAAATCTGACAGCTCCGTCCTCGCCGAGCTCCACATCAGCCATAGCCAGAATCCGGGGCAACTCAGGGTCTGCATGCTGAGCCTCTGTCACCTGACGGCGGATAGCAGGCGTGACAGTCAGACTAGCAAGCACTGCTAACCCTGGCTCCTGAGGAATCTTGAGCCTAAACGAAACTTCAGGCACTTGTTCCCAGAGCCTCCACTTTCTCAACATCAAGGCACTGACCGCGACCTTCCGACTCTAAGCATCGGCGATGACATTCATCCTGCCCGGCTGATAAGATAGGGTGAAGTCATAATCCTTCATAAACTCCATCCAACTCCTCTGCCTGAGGTTAAGGTCCCTCTGCGTGAACACATACCTCAAACTCTGATGGTCAGTGAACACCTCAAACTTCTCACCGTACAGATAATGCCTCCAGATCTTCAGCGCGAAGATCACAGCCGCCAACTCCAGGTCTTGGGTAGGGTAGTTCTCCTTGTGGGGCTTCAGCTGCCGAGATGCATAGGCCACCACTCTACCATGCTGCATCAACACAGCACCCAATCTGACCCCGGAAGCATCTGTACACACCACAAAACCTCCCGATCTAGAAGGTAAAACCAACACCAGAGCCGAGGTGAGCAATCTCTTCAGTTCCCTAAAACTCTGCTCACACTCATCAGACCAGACGAAAGGCACATCCTTCTGCGTGAGCCTGGTCATCGGGGCCGCAACGTGAGAAAAATCCAAGATAAATCGACGATAATAGCCCGCAGAGCCCCAAGAAACTCTAGATCTCCGTCACAGACCTCGACCTCGGCCACTGCATTATTGCCTCGACCTTGGCGGGGTCCACGGAAATACCATCACCAGAAATCACATGCCCCCAAAAGTGCACCTCACGAAGCCAGAACTCGCACTTACTGAGCTTCGCATACAACTGGTGATCTCGCAACGTCTGCAGCACCACACCCAAATGGTACGCGTGCTCCTCGATATACCGTGAATAGACAAGGATGTCGTCCAAAAATATGACCACGAACTGGTCCAAATACAGACGAAACACCCTCTGCATCAAGTCCATGAAGGCTGCGGGGGCATTGGTGAGCCCGAACGGCATCACCAGAAACTCATAATGCCCGTACCTAATACTGAACGCAGTCTTCTCCACATCAGACTCGCGAATCCTCAGCTGATAGTAACCGGACCGCAAATCAATCTGCGAGAACACTCGCGCAGACTGAAGTTGGTCGAACAAGTCATCAATCCGTGGCAACGGATACTTGTTCTTAATGGTCGCCTCATTCAGCTGCCGGTAGTCAATGCACAACCGCAAGCTACCGTCGTTCTTCTTCATGAACAACACTGGCGCACTCCAAGGGGAAAAGCTAGGACGAATGTACTTCTTGGACAGCAACTCCTGCAACTGCGCCCTCAACTCCCTCAACTCAGCGGGGGCCATACGGTAGGGAGTCTTCGCCAAAGGTCTCGTACCAGGCACAATCTCGATCACGAAATCGATCTCTCGCTGGGGAGGCAATCCAGGTAAGTCCTCCGGAAAAATATCAGGAAACTCGCACACCACCGGAATGTCCTCGACATCCGGCTCCATTTGATTTGCCACGACCATAGAAGCGAGAAAATCCTGACAACCCGCATCAAGCAAACGACGAGCTCGAATCATAGAAATAATAAAGCGGGAAGAGGAAGACCTGATACCTTAGAAATAGAAGGTGGGTCCACGAAGTCATCGAAAATAAACCCTCTTCGAGCCACAATCCACCAAAGCATGATGTGCCTTGAGCCAATCCATGCCCAAAATCACATCAAAGTCCTGAAGCGGCAACGCATAGAGTCTAGCCGGCAAACTCCGCCCTTCAACCCACACCGGAACCTCATCAAAACAATACAGAGTGATCATAAAATCACCCGAGGGTAACTCCACTACCAAATCACAGGACAACTGGGTCACCGGCTCCTTAATACTCAGCGCGAAATCCTCCGAAATAAATGAATGAGACGCGCCAGAATCGAACAAAACCCGAGCCGCACAACCCAAAATCTGAACGGTACCTTCCACGAGCTGTGATGCCACTGCCTCTACCCTGGTCATGTATGTGATCTGGCCTTGAGCTCTCTGCCTGCCTCCCACGCTAGCTGACCTAGGTAGTGGCGGATACTGTCCCTGCTGCTGCTGCTGTGGCCTCTACTGCTGCGGAACCTACTGTTGCTGAGGAAACTGCTGTTGCTGCTGCCTCTAAGGACAGTCACGCGCCATATGCCCTGGTTGGTCACACCGGAAACAAACTATCGGCGCTGTGCACTACCTGCCTGGATGGTACTTGCTACATCGGGGACACGGTCCTCGCGATCCACCCACTGATCCCTGACGCTGAAAAGGAAGTGGCTACTGTACACTGCCCGATGATGCCTGCCTCTGATCCTTGTACTTCTTATGGAAACTCTTCTTAAAGAACTTCTTGACCTTCGAGCCAAAGGACACAGATACTGTCACCGACGCTGCCGGTGTCGGCTCTCCTGAACCACCCAACGCATGCTGAAAAGCACCCTACTGCTGGGTAGCTGACTGCTGGCTGCGACCCGACAAGGACTGCCCCTAGCTAATCGGTCCTCTAGTCCTCTGCATATCCATCTCCAAAGAAGCCGCCACACGAGACGCTGTCTCCAAATCAGTGGCCGCATTTATGATCAAATGGTGCCTCAGCTCCTGCCTCAAGCCCTGCACGAACTGTGCGGTCTTCACCTTCTCATGATCCATGATATGAGTTACGTACCGACCGAGCTCAACAAATCGGGCCATGTACTGCAACACGGACATGTCGCCTAGAACCAGCTACAAAAACTCACGCATCCGCTGCGTAGCAATATACTCTGGACAGTACGTATGCTCAAAATCGCTGACAAAGTCACTCCACGCAATCTGCTCAAGTGGACGAAGCTGGAAAGATGTCTTCCACTCGGAAGACCACCACGCTCGAGCCGTACCCTGCAACTGGTTGTAGGCCAACAACACCCTGTCCTCTGCAGCACACCGCGCGGAACTGAACACCCGATCCATCTCGTCGAGCCAATCTCGAGCCACATCAGGATATGGCTGGCCGCCATAGTAAGGTGGATGAAACTGCATGAAATCTCTCACTGCTCGGCCTGGCCCATCCCTGGTCGATGAGCCCTCATCAGCCTCTCCGCCGAACTGCTGAGACATAAGCTGGTACATGCCACGGAAGAAATCCCCGGCCCCCAAAAATCTCGCAGCATCCGCTACCTCGGTGGCCACTGGTGGCGCTCTACTATGCTCCTCCTGCCCCTCCTGAAACTCTTGCTGGATCTCCTGACCTCCAGCCGACTGCCCCTGCTGAGAGCGAGTGCTCCGCCTTGGCACCATGGTCACTCCTGAAGCAAAAGACAGAAAACACGGAAACAACAAGGTTAAACAAAATACACGATGCCCGATACCAGCGTCACATGTACATCATTGTTGTGGACTAGTAGACCACTACAATTACTTATGATTCTCGTATAATCCCACAACCGCGCTCCGATACTAGCTGTAACGACCCGAGAATCCAATTACCGAGAAGGCCCGATAACCCGAGACTCACACCGCCACCCACGAGGCCGAAGACTCGGAAGGGTTAAAAGGATGGTGTGGAGACTACACAAGTATCACAAATAATTGCAAAAATTAAACTGTTATATGATTAAGCTGGAATTAAATTAACATTTTACATGATACTTGGTCCACAAGATAATAATAAAATAACAACAGTGATAGTCCACAACTAGTACAGAGACAATAAAGAAAAGTACAGCTACACGGGATATACCCCGGCTCAGACCCATGGCACTAACACTGGGCACCTGAACCACGCTGAGCCTCAGACGCGCTCCCCTGAAGCCGCGCCTTGCCTGAAACACGGTGAAAACACGCAGGGAATCAGTCTCAGAACAAGAATCAGTAAGGATCCCTCGAACCCTACCTCGCAAACGGGAAACCGCTACACTAGCAGTAAGCGAGAACCTCGAAAGGAAAGCCCTGCCATCTATAATACACCGATCTCACGGCACGTAAATTGACACACGTGCCACGGTGAAATGACCGAAACACCATGGTCAACATGACAAAACCCGAAGGTCGAAGTCGCAAAGACTGACTGACAGTCTGTCACTCCGAACTCGACAGGAGTACCTCCCACTAGAAGCAAGACCGGATGCGTCCACATACGACTTAGTCCGCGCCTCAGGTGTCTCCCTCCGGCCCATCGGGAACTGAGACACCGTACAAGTAACCACAAAGTAAGTGACTAGCTGGGGTCATACCCGTCAGCGTGGGTCCAACCGCCCCCAACCACGTGTGCACACATAGGCCGTCCGCCCCTGGCCTGGCCTCTTACTGATTTTCCCCTCAGTCAGACTCTGGCTGCTAGACGCGGGGCCCGACGGTAACCAGTCTAAAAACCATCCTCAGGGTAAGCCCATACACCTACTCCTGGGTGAGACCAGCACACGCATACTGGTGGGCTACGAATTGTGGAGGGTCACTAAAGGAGTAGACTCTCAAGTCAACGGAAAACCACGTCCGTGTCCGACGATGTATGGGGACCATCCCACGTACCAGCACCATTGCACGGCGACCACGGTCGGAAAAGAAACAGGACTGCAAACCATCTGGAGCAGTCCAGAGCCTAGCGGTCTACCCTAAATGCGCCACATGCTCTGACGGTCTAAGGCTGGACCGTCACAGCCATCTGATGGCCCAATACAGGGGCGTCAGACTCTCGGTGCAGAAACGACTATGACGCGCCTACCGTGGTGCGTCACAGGCCCTGACGCACCCAGCCTGGTGCGTCACAAGGCGAGCAGAAAACGACTGTGACGCACACCTCATGGGGCGTCACATGCTGTAACGGACCACCCTTGGTGTGTCACAGGGTGGGAATGTGTCCGCTCTAACGCACCCACACAGGGGCGTCACAAGGCTGTGACGCGCCAATCCTGGTGCGTCACAGGCCTTGACCCCCCAACGGTCAAAACCAACGGTAATGCCAACGGTCGACTCGTCCCTGACGGTCCAACCCAGGCGCGTCACAACGTCTGTGGCAGTCTATCGTGGAACCGTCATAGCCCACAGACCCAATTCGCTAAAGACAGGGCTGTGATGCACCCACCTGGGCGCGTCACATGGTGTGATGGTCACTGGAAGGACCGTCACACCGGTCCGACGGCGAAACGGCGTGAAACGCCCAAAAATTCCAACCACGCCCCCATGCCTCCATAGGAGAGGGGGAAATCAAAGGGGAAGACCCCTAGGGACCCCTAGCATGTTTCTAAGCCATCAAAATGCCGAATCGCGGCTCAAATCCATAGATCGGGCGAACTCTCCCCAAAACATGATTTTGCCCTAACCCGCTCAAAAATGCCCCTCTCGGCTCCCATTCGGCCTACAAATCATAGGGGATGACGGGATGAGCATAGGGATTCGTCCCCCTACCTCAATGGATCGAAAGATCCGCCGAATCGAACTTAAACCACGAAGAATGCTTTTGGAAACACCGCTCCTTCACGCTTCCCACGAGCACCGCACACCCACAAGATCGTCTCGCCGCCGCCCACGTCGCCACGCCGTCACCCCGCCGCCGTCTGCAGCCGGAGAGAGGCCCGCCGCGTCGAAATGGGAGAGAGAGAGGAAGAGGGGGGCGGTCACGGTGGGAGGAAAAAGAAGAGGAAGAAGAAAAAGGGTGGGGAGAGAGAGAAAAGGGAGGGGTATTTATAGAAAATCCAGAAATTTTGGAAAATACCGAAAAATTAAAAATTACATTTTCGCGATTCTTGGAACGCACCGATCGCAACGGTACCACTCTCGCCTAGATGAACGACCCGGTTCACCCACAACGAGGTTCCGAATGAATTACCAAAGCACACACCGGTAATCGGAAAATACGCGCGGAAAAGCCACGGACACGCTCCGGGCCTCCGAAACAACTTCGGATCCCGCCGATCCGAACACGAAAGATGTCCGAAATAAAATTTTGGACACAACGGAGTCGAACACTCCGAGAAATCAGATCCGAGACCCAAGAAGAATGATCCGAAAGGTCTGGGATATTACACTCCCTCAAATTTCTTCTACTTCCCTTCTTCCTCTATCATCTGTGAACGACCACCGCCGCCGTCGCCGCTGCCATTCGTGCCGCCGTTGAGCCACCACAAACTGATCTTCATCCTGCTATCCTTAAACTCAGAGTTGCAGGACAGCAGCCCGGTGAAGAGGCGGGTACGGGAGATCCGACCGTTGGATCGTCGCGAAACTTTGAGGGTAGGTTCCCCCCATCACAGGCCCTTGCCAGTTCAATTTTTAGGTCGATCAGAGCCTGTTTGCCCCCTTTCCCAACCACCTATTCATCTTCCCCAAAATATGCCTGTGTGCAGGTCTGCAGGATAGATCTTAGTAGCCGATTTTTCCATCCCCTCAAATGTTGTCCAAACTTTACAAAAAAACTATGTACGTCACTTTAACCCTCCCCTCTACCCACCATAAAAATCCCCAATCCTAATTCATCCATTTGATACTCGGTCAAAGCCCTTGATCAGGGGGTTCAAGTTCTGTCAATCTGTTATATATATATATATTTATATATTTAACTGAAGTTGATACTTGCAAGGGAGGAGACGGGAGAGGGGGTTCATCCCTTCATTGCGGAAGAGAATGAAAACACTATCCCGGCCACAAGGCAAGCCTTTTCATTAAGTAGGGCATAAAAAGAGAGGTACAAGAGGAGGAGGGAGAAGGGGCACCACACAAATAGCCAAAGTGGTGCAGACAACAAACTAAGAAGGAATCGGCACGAAAGCAGAGAGACAATCCGCCAAAGGTGGCAAGGACCCCAGCGGCCCACATCAACAGTCCCTAGAGGAGCTAGTGGAGTTGGATCTGCGGAGGGAGCTCCTAGTCGCAATGCCGTCACCCCTCGCAACCGGTCGCGAGCGCTCCTCACGATGCTCACCTACGAAGATGGTGTGAGCACGAGTAAGGTCAAACAACTCATCCAGAATCGGCTCCACGCCCGGAATGTGGAGGCACTGGAGGGGGAAGGTGAAGTTCATCCGGTGTTCAGTGGCGTGAGGTAGCTCCTCAATCCCAACGGCCCTAGAGGGGGGGTCGAGGGAAAGAGGCGCGTGCTCATCGGAGGATAACGCTCGGCGATAAGTGGACCCAGTCTGTTCTATATTTCGGGATAGTGTGATCAGTCAACTAGCAGTCATTTTGATTTCAAATCCAGCCGTTGGATGAATTTGGGCTTTCAGTATGTCGTAGTATTTTGAGTCCTCTTTCCAACGGTACCCTTTGTGCCCTGATCCGACATCGGGATTGAGCGTACAAGCCGATCTCGTCGGAGCGCGTAGTTTTGGCCAAAAACACAGCTGCGGGATAGCCTTGGGAACAAATCCCAAGAAAATTGCTCGTCTCCACTCCGGTGACCTCCGCTCCCGGGGATTGACTCGGGACACTCCAGGAACGTCCCCGCCAGCCGCTATAGCCAGAGCCGCCCCGGACGTGGCCATAGCAGTAGCGGGTGGCACGCGCCATCCTGCGGGCCTGAGTGAACGGAGTTGAACCGGCCGACCGCGTTCGCCCGAGCGCCACCGACTGCTGCCCGCCAACCCGAGATTGGCGCTCCCGGACCCCACGTGTCGCCTGTTACCTCCCTGCATGGAGTGGGCTTTAGCATTATTTATGTAATTATTAATTATTGCTGTACCAGGAGTTCCATATCTCGGCCGGGACGTCTTCCCCACACCCCGAGCATGGAGGTACACTCATTGCCCCTCTTTAGTCGCTTGCTTTCCTAGTATAGGCTCTTGATGCCGCTGCTCGTGAGCATGTTAGGCCCCTAGATCGTTCAAATTAGTCACCGCTGTGAGTTGTGAGTGCGAGACCCGTCCCGTGACTCGATCCGAGCACGATTGAGCCGACCACCCGAGACTCATTACCGGTTTCTCAACCGTGCAGATCGACTTGCCAGGGACGACTGTGAGTGAGTGCTTCTTGTTTGGGCACGTTCGCCTCTTCAGGAGCCACGTTACGTGCCGAGTTGTTCGTGTTGTTGGTGGTCGCATCATCCAACAAGTCATGTCATTTAGTAGACGTCTAATGATCGCACCAACAACATCAAGTCTCATTGTCGTCCCACATCAACTTCCCTTCGTAAAGGTAACCCCTACCTACGATGGATGGTATCCTTCATTTGACGGCAACCACATCACACAAAGATCAAGCATCCATCATGTAAAGAAAGATTATAGAAAAAGAAATTATATTGATAGGGGAAGAGGGTACAAGCGGTTACTCGTCCTCTTTCGGACGGAACCTGTCAGGTTGGAGGCTCAACACCCCTTTGTTACAAAACAGGCGGTCCACCTTCGCTAAGGCGTCCTGCCACCCTTGCAGGTACCCCTGCTTGTATTCCTCCGAAAAGTCACCGCCGCTGCTTTCCCCTGATGGCTGGTCCAGCACCGGCAGGGCTTCCTTTCGGAAGCGCAGCCTTTTGGCGGGAACCTGCTCTAACGAAGAATCTGACTTCTCAGACGATGACATCTTCACGAGAGTCAAAGGAAATCAGGATGTCCTCAGGGTTCCCCACAGAGTCTCTATTTATAGGAATAAGACGAAACCCCCAGAGGGAAAAAGAGTCTTCGTGCCTCCCCAACTTTGTGGAAATCGAAGCGATGGGACCGCGAAGATCATTCCATCTCCCCCAACTTTTCTGACTCTCGATCCTTCCTTTTTGTCGGTCATGAGATCGCTTGGACCAAGGTTCCTTTCGTCCGGATACATCAGCCGCATAGTAGATGAGAGGCCGGAGAGAGATACTGGAACGACTAACACTGCATAGTGGTGACAAATAGTCATCAGTGGAGATAAATAGACTTCAAGGCTGATAAATGTCTCGTAAGGGTGATAAATCGATAACAGAAGTCACAATATGTGATGAAGCGAAACAAAGGCAACGCCTAGCGAGCAATAAGGGTGACAAATAGCTTGTTATGAGTGACAAATAGCCATTAGAAGTGACAAATAGCTCTGTAACGGTGACAAATAGCTCATGGCAGTGAAACTTGAAGAAACTCAAGTTCGTTTGAAGGATTTAACGATGTCAACGAGTAAAATGTCCATTACATTATTTCCTATGCAGACCAAGCGTAGTACACTTCCTTACCCACAACAACAGTAATAACAAAGCAACTAATATGAAAGGAGCAACACTACTAGAGTACAT
Organism: Amorphophallus konjac; assembly: GCA_022559845.1. NCBI lineage: Eukaryota > Viridiplantae > Streptophyta > Magnoliopsida > Alismatales > Araceae > Amorphophallus > Amorphophallus konjac. The sequence continues at coordinate 299,220,613 of CM040124.1, read as the reverse complement.
AATAGAACAACAACATACAAGACACATTTAACATTTGTGTAGTCTGTTGGCGTAGTGCCTGGTTCCTTGAATCATAGTCAGGCCCAGGACTTGCATGATATGTAGGCATGGGCCTTTCCTGTAGTTGAGGATGATCAACATATGTATGCCTGCTATTGCCAACCCCATTTATAGCAGCATGTGCTTCCTCTACTGAGTGAAAACCCTTATAACGAGCTCCGGGGTATCCATTCACTTGGACAAAGTATTCGGGCCAACTATAATATACACCGGGTTCGCGACCAACCCACACTACATAGCATTTATACCTTCCCATTTTCTGAACCTCAATTCTCTGCATGTAAGGTGTTTAAAAAGACAATAGGTATGACAGACATAATAATTGCAGAAAATTTAATATAAAGTCCAATCCATAAGAGCAAGTTTGTAGATCAGAAAGCATGTAAAATGAAACTACCACTGCATCCGTTTAATATGAAACTACCCAGAGCATATCATATACGGACATATGAAAGGCCTATAAAATGCATAAACATGGTAGAGGATAAAAAAAAGGAAGAGGGCATCTGCAGCAGGAACCAGTGACGACAAGGGACCGAGGCGGACGCAGAGGAGACGGGCTCTTCTACTGGGGAAGACACCGCTACGTGCACTGATGAAGGGGATGACATTGTGGAGGAGCCTTAATAACTTAAAATAGAAGAGCGGGTGTCAATGTAGGGTCACGAGCGGGATCGGTGTGTCAATTTAACACATCGCTGCAATGGAGGTGGTAACGCAGCCCCTCGGGAGCAGAAAAAAGGGGAACGTTGGGAACCCTAGCCGAACGATCGTCGCTCGATCGGAGCATATTGCAAAGGTGATTGGACAAGAGAGGGTGTTGGCAAATACACTGGATAAGGGTGAAAAATACCTATTAGTGGCGACAACTAGATCTGCAGAGTAGATAAATACAATGGTAAGGGTGAAAAATAGATTCTTCGAACTAACCAATGAAAAGTAGAAGGAGCTGAAAGGAGGTGTCAAGTTCACAAGAGGACAAAAATGTAAACAGTGTATCAAGACATTATAGAGCAATCAGAAGATCGAAGAATGAAGGGACTTGGTCAATGCCAAGACAGTCAATGTCGACTCGTCAAAGTCAACGCCAGTCAAAGAGGACTCCAGAAAGCTCAACTTTTTCTTGACTACAGTCATGAGGTCCCAGTCAATGTCAAATGTTAATGAATAGATTAGTCAGCTACAGTGATCCAGGTCAAAGACAAGCAGCTAATGGAGAGAAAAGGCAACGGCTGGTCATGTGGTAAGATAAGAGTGATAAATATGCAGTAAGGGTGACAAATAGTCCGTGTGACTGACAAATGGACGATAAGTGTGTAAATTAGCCAGTAAGGCTGACAAATGGGTTGAAAGGGTGAATCACAGGCTCGGTGTGTCTGGCACACGCTCAACTTGAAGGCCAGGGGCACAGGCTTTGCACGTGATCCGAGGCTACCCTGTCAGAGGTATAATCTCTCTCATGGGACAAGGATATTTCTATATTTCAGCCTGATCATCTATTATTCACCCTTTGTCGCCTCTTTTACACCGGTAAGGCCTATTTTTCACCATTGGCCACCTATTTGTCACCCTTAAAGCATAGGCAAAGCCCTTTTCATCCAGTGGGTGACTTGGGTATTTCTCTTCAGCAGTCTGAACTGGGGTCGGCTCCATGGTCGACTCTAGTCGACACTTGTGCAAGTAAAGCCTTCATCTTTTCACACTTCAGCCTAGTTCCTTAACCAAACTTGAATCTATCTTCAGAAAACTCATTGATATTCATGAATTAACATTATCAAGCACACATATTAACATCATTAAAACATATAAAACTTTGAAGATCAAAATGTATGACAAAAGAAATATCAATGAAGACAGGTATGCCACATTCTGAGGTTTGAGACGTGAAATATTTAAGATCTTGTATTTTCAAAGGTAATGAGGTCAGCCCCAAACCGGACTCTAAACATATTACAATCACTCTCATTAAATGTCCATGATGTCTCCCTCTTCCTTGACAATTCTTGAACATATTTCAATACATAAATGCCACAGTTGAGGCTTCCAGCTGCCTGTTGGGGACATTCGTTGTCGAATACAAGATCCCATTTCTCAACTCCCTCGAATGTCCCATAGAGCTTCAGAGACCCCCGTACAACTGCAGCCTGCAAATGAAAGGTTATAAATTATTAAGGAATAATGAAAAGACAATATAAATATCTATTATTTCGGGTACATGGATAAGAAAAAGTACTCAATTTCTTATAGTGGCATCATGGATGGCCATGCCTCTCATGAAATTGTATGAGACAAAGCGACGATTCTCCGTGTCAACAGCAAGTAGATGCTAGTGACCTCCAGAGTTTAACACGAAGAATAAATATATGTTCCTTTGCAGTTCTGATAATTCAACATTCTCGTAGGCGCACTCCAACAATTCGTTGTATTTTTCGGAGTTGGCCGTTGTCCTACCGTTTATGTGATTCACTAAAGTGGTGGGAAAACAAACCCACTGATGAAAGGTGTCAGATTCATTAAATCGTGAGTGGAGGAGGTACATCATGGCGTCGATCACCTGTAAATTAACAATCACGATTCTATTAGCAGTAGAAACACAAGTTCAGGGCAGGGCGAGTGACAAAAAATTTCACAATTTTCTAAAAAAATTACCGCTTTATCTATCATCTGGTTGTATAATAGATCAATGACATGACGACGGTTCAAAACAATCCCGTTTTGTAATTGAAATATGGGGCCACTATATTGCACAAAAATTTTCATGATAGTCAAAGTAAGGAGGATCAGGATAATTACAGAAACTATAAGAGGACAACTTACTCAATATCCCCAGAGGCAAAAGCATCAATGAATTCATTCAGAATCGTGTTCTCTGTCGGCTTCAGCAGGCCTTTGCAGATCCAATCAGTACTCTGTATGAGCTCTCTGTAAGCGTCGGCTTCATCTCCCTTCTACATTTATGCCAATATACCAATCTTAGATTCTATACTGTAAGAAGTAGGAACAACGCAGACTCACCTTTTTCTTCCCCTGTCCTACAGTTTTCTTTGCAGGTGCCCTCCTTTTCCTCACGGGCTTCTCGTCTCGTTGATGAAGGGACTGAGAAAAACCACCTTCACGACGGTCACCATGCCCATTGGTCGCCTCCATCTGGGCTTGGATATCACCTTGCACATCCTCTTCAGGGGCTGCCTTAGATGGCACGGTATCATCCGTACTTTGTTGAGGGGGCCTTGGAGGTGGGATATCGGCAGCAATGTCCATTTCAGAGGTTTGACATATACTTTGCTCAACATTTTCAGCCCCTTGCACTTCCTTGATAGGGGCTGCCGGAGGTGGCATGACATCAACTGTCACATGTTCGACGGGCCGAGGAGGTGCTGCATCAGTGGTAATGTGAGCCTCTTGTACCCTAGCCAGAAAGAAGGCCCTCATTTCCTCAAGTAGCCGCTGATGGATCTTCAATGTAGCGACAATATCCTGTAGCACAGGCATGCATGGAGCTGATGAAAGAGTCTCCTGAGCACTAGGTCAAGTCATCATCTGACCACCGTATCCCGTGTCCCTTTCACTTGGCTCAACAAGGAGCCCTTCGATCACCTGCATTTCAAACCACATCACTTCAGTTATTCATTAATGTTGAATGACAAAGAAGATTTTTTTAGTACTCATAATACATGTTGGCCTCGTAGGGATCCAATGGAGAATTTTAATTTCCTATCTAGGAATGGTCCTCACCTAAATAGTCGGGGGAATGCCACATGCCTTAGTGGCTGTCGCACCCGCGTAAGCTCAAAAAATTAGACTAGTAATATGAAATATATCAAGTTATTTTACAATGCAATAGAATTAATGATTGACACATTAATTATTACAAAACAAAAATAAAAAAACTTACAGCAAGTGCAGCAGAACAACCAAATATAAATGTATGGGCCTGGGATGCATTCTTGGCTCTTCTCTTAGCACGGTCAATTGTACCTGACCGTCGTTTCTGGACCGCAACCACTAATTGCTCAAACTTGTGCATCGTTACCTATTGCATGGCGGCTGCCCAGTTGTAATCTGAGACTCTGCCAATGTCATCTAAGCATGATAGCATCTGTTGTGGACAAGAATGCATCGACCGTGGGCAAAGGAAAGTGGTCAGTAAGAGTACAATCCACAGCCAGACAGTGTTGGCCACATCCTACTCTTCATCGGACCCAACAATTTGCTGGATGAGAGAGCACACTTTCTTCCGGTCAAATGTTGCTGCAAATCCAAATCGATTCTACAACTTCGACTTCTGTTTCGCGGATCCATAATGTTGAACCGGCTGACCGGAGCAAGGTAATCCTAAAATTATGCCCACATCTTCCACACTGAATGCGACCTCCTTACTACCCATACGGAAGTAATTTCCTCCACTATGGGCGCAAATAATCTCCTCCAATAGTGTCATGGTGAAGGTAACGGGAGAAGCATTGTCAACATATGGACCAAAGGGTATGGTCCTCATCAATGACTTGTGGCATTCCCGAAATGCCATTTGATCCCTGTCCTTCATGTAAATTTCCATAGAACACCGGGCGGAGATGACCCTTGTGTTCACTAGATTCAAAAAAATATGTAAACAAGAAATTCAGTTAATTGTCTGATCAAGAAATGCAAAAAATATTAAGAGTAAGACAAGGATGACAAATGTATAGATAAGGGAGTTTAGGTGTGGCAAATAGGTGCTTAAGGGTGACAAACGTATGAAATTCGAAGACATGTAGGTCTAAATCTGACACAAATAGGTAGATATAAGCGTGACAAATAAATAGTTCGATAAGGGGGGCAAATAGCTATGTAAGGGAGATAAGGAACCATACTACCTTTAACTTGTCGTCCTGAAGTGGAGGCCTTAGAAACCCTAGGTATGTGAAACATTTCTTCTTCGGCCGTAGGAACTGGTACAATTTCCTGAGATGCAGGTGGGACATCCAGTTTACGGCGGACAGAGTGTTGCATGGGTGTCTCCTTCGGCTCCATGGCTATCAGTGATGAAAGAGAGCTTACAATTCAGGAGTGCTCGAATAGCAAATGACGGAGAGGTCGCAAATGGCACCGCGAGGAAGACGAGACGCTGAGCACGATGGAGAGACGAACCGGCTTCTGGTAGGTTGCGTAAGAGCCAAGATAGGACGAGAAGGGTAAATAAGTAATTGGGGATTTTTAATTTTGAGGATCTAGTTCGGCATCATCATTTCTATTGATGTGGCCTGCGGCATTGGATTGGCGGCAATACGAGAACAACACCCACGCGTGGCCGACGTGTCCCATTTTCCATGTGGTAGTTTGGAGCTTAAGGGCGACAACTGTGTCTACACGGGTGACAAATGCGTTAGCGAGGGTGAAAAATACCCTGCTAACGGTGACAAATAGTGCTCAATAGAGACAAGGCTGATGCGTGGCTTTCAAGGCAGTGTAAGAGTAAGGGCGACGTCTTGTGGACTTTAGTGGTGACAATTAGGTGAGTGTGGGTGACAAATGCTCAACTGGAGTAACAAATAACTGGACGTCACTGTATCGCTGTTAATCATTAGGTGTCGGGTTCGAAACAACGTTCTGCCGTGTTTTCATTTACATTTTTAAATAAGTTATATTAAAAAAACTTAAGGAAACCTTAAGCTGAAGCTAAGATTCGAACCCGGAGAAACCCGTTCAAACGGCAGAACAATAAATGAAATGATACAATACATTATTTCAAATTGTTTATTCCATTATATATATATATATTATAGTTTTCTGTATCGGTACGCAATGTCCAATCCAGTCTCGAGCCGTGGCCGGGACGACCGGTTCGACAGGGACGGCCACACCTGCCCCGAATGATATGCACGCGACTCAAGGGCGACATTGATTATTATCCTGAGTGCTTCCACGTGGCATTCCCCACGAGGAGCCCTAGCTCCCGAAAATGAATAATTTTTGTGACGGTAAATTCAAAACACATGAGTTTGACGGGGGCACGGAGCAATAAGGAAATGGTCAACATGTGACCGATACGCCTCTGAGTACCTTTTTGCACCCCGATGTGGGCCTTTCAAGGTAGCTAGGCTTTTCAACACGCTGTCTCTTCCTTGTATAGGAATCGACTTATCGGCCATGCAGCCCCATTGCTTGGTGATTAATCATACATTTTCCCCTCTTATCGCCGTGATCGACCTTCATGGCACGGCGGGTCACTAGTCCCGACCCGATGCCCACCATCGTCTGCTTAGTGATCAGAAGGAGCGCACCTTCGGTTAGTCCATACCATTCCAGTCTTGGAACCTAAACACATTGTCACACACAAGTGATTGGCACGCCCTATCGTGGGTAAAATCGATAAAAGATACAATGATATTTGATTTCGACCCCTGAGTGCCTTCACGTGGCATTCCCCGCGAGGAGCCCTAGCTCCCGAAAATGAATAATTTTCGTGACGGTAAATTCAAAACACATGAGTTTGACGGGGGCACGAAGCAATAAAAAAATGGTCAACATGTGACCGATACGCCTCTGAGTACCTTTTTGCACCCCGATGTGTGCCTTTCAAGGTAGCTAGGCTTTTCAACACGCTATCTCTTCCTTGTATAGGAATCGACTTATCGGCCATGCAGCCCCATTGCTTGGTGATTAATCAAACGTTTTCCTCTCTTATCGCCGTGATCGACCTTTATGGCACGGCGGGTCGCCAGTCCCAACCCGATGCCCACCATCGTCTGCTTAGTGATCAGAAGGAGCGCACCTTCGGTTAGTCCAGACCATTCCAGTCTTGGAACCTGAACACATTGTCACACACAAGTGATTGGCACGCCCTATTGTGAGTAAAACCGATAAAAGATACAATGATATTTGATTATGGCACCTGAGTGCTTCCACGTGGCATTCCCCGCGAGGGGCCCTAGCTCCTGAAAATAAATAATTTTCGTGACGGTAAATTCAAAACACATGAGTTTGGTGGGGGCACGGAACAATAAGAAAATGGTCAACATGTGACCGATACGCCTCTGAGTACCTTTTCGCACCCCGATGTGGGCCTTTCAAGGTAGCTAGGCTTTTCAACACGCCGTCTCTTCCTTTTATAGGAATCGACTTATCGGTCAAGTAGGGTTTGACATCTCGCTCCGGGATGCCTCGACCCGCACGTCCCGACCCCACCCAAGTGGTGGGCGGGACGCCCGGGTCATGGGTCGTGACCGGGACGCTTCATTATTTTAATATTTTATTATATATATATATTATAAATATAAAGAGTCTTTTTTTACGTTATTGTATTATTTTATATGTATTATATATATATAGAGTCTTTTTTTATTATAACATTTTACGAGATGGACCGACACGGAGCGAATATGCACCGACCCGACCAGTCCGGGCCGTGATCTGGACGGGCGGGTCGGTCGAGACCACAAACCCTGCTTTCAAGGTAGCTAGGTATTTCAACACGCTCTCTCTTCTTTTTATAGGAATCGACTTATCGGCCATAAAAAAGCTAAAAATTTATAAATTACAGATCTCAAAATATTAAATAATAATTGTTGTAGATCTAATGATATTTTTTACTGAGGGAGATTTTATCCTTTCATAGGAAGAAATGAATGAATGACAAAAAATCACGAATGAATGAATGAAAACATGGCGCCAAATAAAAATATGGCACCAAATAAAAAGAGACAAGAACAGGCAGACGACCCCTCTCCTGACCTCCTTAGTCCTTCCCCCTTCCTCCTCCTTCAACCACTGCATCCCTTTCCTCTCTCACGATCGCACCCGCCTCTCAATGTCTTACCCGGGGGCGGAGGAGTGGCGAGGGCTGCCGGAGGTGAGCTCCGATAGCGACGGCGGTCAAATTCTTTCCGGAAGACACCCCCCACTGCAGGTATTCCCCTCTCTCCCTCTCCCGTTGGCCCCCCTTCTTGAGTACATATTATCCCCCAAGTAATATGTACTCAAGAGTTGCATAGAGATTACTTTTAAGTAAACCAACTGCTCCTTTGAGAATTTTAACCTTCATGCCTGATCTACAAGATGAACATTTTCTCCTTATCACCTGCTGTACTCTTACAACATCAGATGAAATTCCAAGCCACAATAGTATTGGGAGGGTGGGAAGAAGGATATGGGTATAAATGTGTGTGCGTAAATGTGGATATGACCCTTTTTTCATTTTTGCCCCTTCAAGACTATTGTTATGATATGTGTGATTAGTATGCTTGGATGTGAATTAAATTGGTAGACAGGTGTGGATGTCGATATGTAAGAAAATGTGTATGTGAATGCGAGTATGTTAATGATCTTTTTTCAGAAAATGATGTCGATGTCAACCACGGTGTGTGAATATGGAAGTGAAAGTGGATGCGGATATTGATGTATATGTGACCAAACATGATGTACAAGTGTGAAAAATAGTCAATATTTAGGGGAGATGTACACGATATTTTCTTAGATGTAGTGATAAGACATATTGATATGATTTTTTTAATATGTTAGGTAAATATGGCTAGAATTGATCATTCATGGATGAATCGCAGAGTAGTTGACGGAGTGGTGTCAGAAGAGTTTAAGGATAGAGTTGATAGTTTTATTCAGTTTGTATTGGGACATCCAATAGCAGTGGACCAGTGTTGTAACATTCGATGTCCTTGTTTACGTTGTAAAAATAAGAGATTTCATTCGCTGTGGAATGTGCAAGCTCATTTATACAGGAAAGGGTTCACGAAAGGTTATATGAATTGGGTGTGTCATGATGAGGAGTTCTGGTCGTATGAGCCCGGTAATGTTGCAAGCACAAGTACCTATGTAGACATGGTACTCGATGCTGCTGGCCCTAACTTTAATGTACAAGGGGAACACGTGTACAACGAAGAACCACCAAACAAGTCGGCTGAAAGATTTTATCAGTTACTTCGGGATGCTGATGAGCGACTGTGGGATGGTTGTTAAAATCACACTCGGTTGTCTGCTGTCTCACAGTTGTTGAATTTGAAATCCGAATTTCACCTTAGTGAGAGTTGTTTTGACTGTATGCTCCTCCTTATCAAGAGTATGCTGCCTCGAGATGAGAAGCTGCCTAAAAATTTTTACCGTGCAAAGAAGATGGTCAATGAGTTAGGGCTTGAATACCAAAAAATAGATGCATGCCCTAATCACTGTATGCTATATTATGAAGATAATGTAGATAAAAGATCATGTGATATTTGTCATCATGATAGATTTAAACCTTAGAGAGGGGACAATTCAAAGTAGAAGGATGTGCCTTACAAGTCACTATGATAGTTCCCTCTCACGCCCAGATTACAGCGGATGTATATGTCGTCAAAGATAGCTCGACATATGATATGGCACATGGAGAGAGTAGGTCATGTAGATGATATAATCAATCATCCCGTCGACGGTGAAGCCTAGGCTCATTTCAATCGTACGTATACTGCTTTTCCTCACGAGCCATGCAATGTTAGGTTAGGTTTATGCACAGATGGCTTCAACCCATTTGGAGGTTCAATGGCGTCTTACTGATGTTGGCCAGTGTTCATGACGCCGTACAACCTTCCGCCGGGCATGTGCATGAAGCGAGAGAACCTTTTCTTAACTTTGGTGATTCCAGGTCCAAAAAATCCAGGAAAAAAAATTAGACATATATCTCAGGCCACTAATTGATGAGTTGAAAAGATTATGGAATGATGGAGTTGTTACTTATGATGCGTATAGAAAATAAAATTTCACTATGAAGGCTGCATTGATGTGGACAATAAGTGACTTCCTTGCATATGGAATGCTATCTGGCTGGAGCACACACGAGAGATTGGCATGTCCTTACTATATGGCTGATACTAAATCCTTTGTCCTGAAATATGGTAAGAAATCATGCTGGTTCGATTGTCATCGAGGGTTTCTACCAAATGACCATCCTTTCCGAAGACAAAAGGACTCATTCATTAAAAACACAATTGAAATGGATGAAGCAGACTTGGAACGGATGTCTAGTCGACAAATGGCATTAGAGGTACAAAACTTACCAGATATAGTGTAATTATCGGGTAGTACACGACATCATTGTGGATTTGGAGAGGAACACAATTGGGTGAAGAAAAGTATCTTCTGGGAATTGCCTTACTGGTCAACCCTTTTGATACGGCACAACCTGGACGTCATGCATGTTGAGAAGAATGTCTTTGATAATGTGTTTATTACGTGGGTTTTTATGCCGATTAATCGAGGTGAGTGAAGGGATACAGCGGGGAAGGAAAATACGGGAGTTTGATGTATCTCGGGTATCCCCCTTATGGGTGCATGCCTCTCACGGCGGGATCAGGCACTCTCCTTTCACGGAAAGTCGGAAAGGGTCGAATGGCACGGAAGTGTCGGGATAAAGGTTAACCGAACAAGATGCGGGCGTGCCAGTCGATCTCTCGACAATCACTCATGGAACCAAGGTTTGACTGGGGAAGCGGCACCAGGGCGCGGCACGTGGGCTCAGGCGATCGGGCGACACGTGGAGAGAAGGGGTTCCATGGGTGCTAGTGCGTAGGCAATTGCGGGAATCATGTACAAGACGTATTTCCCCATCGGTCGCAAGTAACTGGTGTTTATTTACATCGGATTGAATACGAATACCTTCGTTCTATGCTGAAGAAAAGTCTGTATATGTCTGAAGCCGTGGGTAGAGGGCTGGGGTGCATTCAGCAGCTATGGGTGCGCGTTAGACCGAGGGGTGTGGGTCGGAAGCTGGGGGCCCGAACACGGGCGTATGTATTTTACTGGTTTTATGATGAGCCACATGGGCTTTACAAGCAGGCCTAAATGGCCGAAGTACAACTGGAGCAAGCCGCGGGACAATTCTGACTCGTGGGCCGGTCCCCGAGTCATTGCGTGGCGAAGCGGATGTCCGCGTGTTTTACTGGAACTCTTTACAGAGGAGTTGGTGTAGGTCCGACTGCCTTGGTGGCCAGAACGGACACGGGATGGCGCCTGGCGGAGGTCGGACGTGGCTCGAGGTGAGCGGTCAGGTCCGGGTCTCGGACGGCGAGTGTTGTCATGTTGGGAAGTCGAGGTCGGCCTCGGGACTGTGATTCCCGGGCCAGAGGTCCGACTAGACTTGATTTGTCTGAGGGGCCGACGGCCGACTGGGAGGTGAACGGTGGGCACGCGGTCCCGTGTCGAGGGCCGACGCGGTGCTATGAAGTACCCATCGTCAGCGTCGTAAGTGTCGTAAGTTGCCATACACGGGCAGGCCCAGGGTGCGGGCGTATTTGCCGTTGGTACTGTCATCTTACATGTGGCGGGGATGGACTTGGCATGAGACGGCTAAACACCGCGTGAGGGGAGTACGTGAGACATACCCTCGGCGTGTGAGAGCCGACTAGCAAGCCAACCGCAAGCGCACTTGTCTTCTCGCATTCCCGACCCTTGCCGAAAGCCCCGGGAGTCCGAGGGTGCGACAATTAGGTCGGGGAAGTTTGCTCGTCCAACTGAGTGTCCGTGCGTTGCTTCCTATGCTTCATGCATGTGTCTGTGTGTGTAGCTTGTTGGTAAGGGGGCAATTTATAGAAGTTGAAGGGGTGGGGGGTGGGGTTTAGGCGGACCAAGTTGGGGGTCCAACTTGGTCCGAGTAAACCCCCCAATAGTGCCTTTTATTTTTATTTTTATTTTATTTGTGTATGTTTGTGTGTGTGTGTCGGAGTGGAAGGGGTGGTATTTAGGCGAACCAGACCAAGGGGCTGGTCTGGTCCGCCTAAACCCCTCTTTAGAGGGGAAATTCCTTTTTTTTATTTTTGGAGGGGTTTAGGCGGACCAGCTTGGGGGTGCAAGCTGGTCCGCGTAAACCCCCTCCCCCAGGGGGTTTAGGCGGACCAAAGTGGTCCTCTTTTTTAATTTTAAAAATCTTTTTTTTATTATTCAAAGGTTTAGGTGGACCAGCTTGGGGGTCCAAGCTGGTCCGCCTAACCCCCCCCCCCCCTTGGGGGGTTTAGGCGGACCAGCTTGGAGGCCGAAGCTGGTCCGCCTAAACCCCTCCCCAAGGGGGGGTTTGGGCGGACCAGGTAGAAGAGAGAGAGGGGGAGTGGTCCCACCTCTATAAAACCCGATTTTTGGTTATTTTTCTTCCTAAATTGGCTAAGAAGAAAGAGGATAAAGAACACTGGGAGGATATACTGGTGGATTGGCTGCTTGTGTACGAAGATCGAGGGATTGACGTGTGTGACTTAACGTAATCCCGGGGCTCCATCTTCGCGGACCCTTCTGCGTGCGGGTACGACGAATGAACTTTACACGAACCTCAGACCAAATTTGCACGAATTGGGAATGGGGAGGGCCGTCGGGCCTCCGTGTAGAGGAGAGGGCGCGGCCCCCCGGAGAGTTCGCCCTCCCCGGGGGCGCGGCTACGCCCTGGGGCGCAAGGGCCCCGGGCAAAGCCGTAACCTCGAGGGATGGCCCCCGGGGGTCTTCCTTCGTCATCTGGGGATATCCCTTGGGTGATATGAAGTTCCGGGATGTTGAAATGGCCCATGAGAGCCATTGTTCTTCGAGTTGTAGTGGCCGCTTGCAAGGTGTTCGGGCAAATGCCCGGCACACCCCGCGTTGCCGAACGAGCCGTGTAAGTGGTCGACGAGCCTTGGATTTGGCCTAGGGTCAAGGGTAGAAGTCCGTAGGGGCTGAGAGGAGGCACCTTGGGCCGATGGCCCTTGTCTCGTGTTGCGTGCTATGTTGTACGGCAGGTTGGCAGAGTAGCCTCGGGTTGACCCGAGAGCTAAGTTCAGTGGCTTGTTGCCACGTGTCTGAGGGTCGGGGGTGGCCTCGACTTGCTGGGGGGTCGTTGTAGGACCCAATTGGTGTAGTGGGACCATGGGGTGGCCCATGGGTTGGTGTAGAAGGGTTGAAACACGTGCGCCCACAAGGTGTTCGGCAGAATGCCGAACACGCGTGTGTGAGCCGTATGCACGTGCTACGGGCCTCCTGAGCCGGTGGTTTACCTATTTAGGTCTCCTTTTGACCTTGGAGGGTTGAGGGAAGGCATTTTGGGGTAGGCTCCTAGCCTTTTCACTGAGTGCCATGTGGCACGACTTGTAGTCGGAGTGTCCCCAGGGCGGCCCGGGTGGCCGTGTAGAGCGCGGAGAAAATCCGCGACTTATGAATCGGGAGTGATCCTGATTGATTGCTAGTGCCGCCGTGCACCTCGGCTAACATGTTAGGGCCGTTGGTCAGGCCCACTGGGTTGTCGGAGGGGCTGGGTAGCCCATGCCTTGAAGGTGTTCGAAGAAATTCCCGAACCCTTATTTCTGGGTATTTTGCTGGGGAAATAGTCCGGGTACAACAAATGCCCCCCACGGGTCGTGCGTCGGAGGCGGAGACGAGGGCGTACAGCCCGTGAACCTCTCCTTTTGAGTTGTTGTAGTTGCATTTTGACGCTTCATATATTTGTGATTTGATGTATTGTATGTACTGAATTTCTGGCATACTGACCATTTTTGTGCTATGTCTTGCAGCTATGGCCCGATTTGGCAGGGACGAGAGGGTCCCGAGGCGTGTAGTCCGAGAGGAGGACCACTGGGTGAGGAGGACCGAGCGGCCCATGCCCCCTTTAGGCCCACCAGTTATCACCGTGGCCAGCATGGAGCAGCTTGATGGTGGGCAGACAGTTGTGGCAGAGGGCCCCGTCGGCGAGCGCGGCAACTGGTTTGGGGTTGTGGAGCTGGCCCGCGCGTCGGAGGCGGGCAGAATTTATACTTATGATCACAGCAGTGGCTATCTAGTGGAGTTTCCTTTGGACTGCCACTTGTTTGAGTTTATCAGGCACTTTGTCCCGCCAGGCATGGAGGAGAGTGACTCGCTGGTTGCTGGAGCCTGTCGCCGACTGGAGCGGGCGATCTTGGTGGGTCGAGACAGCTTGCATGGAATTGTCCTTTGCAGCTTCCCGAGTTTCTCTATGGATTACTGGAGGCAGAGTCAGTTTCCCAGTGCTGAGTGCCTGGGCTTCTTTAGCAGAGTAGACCAGTTCAGAGTTCGTGCTGGAGTGATGGGTCCCGCCTTCTGGGATTTGCATGGACACCATCGAGCGGAGACAGAGGGAAGTCCAGGATTGGTACTGGAGCCATCAGGGCTGGAGTATGCCGAAGAAGGCTATGACGACCACAACCTTTTGTCCAGGATTCTGCGGCAGACCGCCGTTAGCTGGTATGGCCGCTGGGCGGTGATTCCGTCATACAGATATCGCCAGGGAGCTACCGAGTGGTTGATGGGCATAGTACACCACTACCGGGTGCTGTTGGGCCGTGCCGATATCAGATATGTTGTGACTGCGGCTCTGTATGGGTATCCTTGATACACAGGACTTCTACAGGCACTGGCAGAGTGCTTCAACCGTAGGTGGAACACCGTGGCAACGGCTGAGGGAGAGACCTCATTAGACTTGTGGTCTCTGTGGCGGATCTCTGGGTTGCCGATCAGCAGCGAGGGGTACGAGGAGATAGTGCTAGATGACCTGCATTGTAGCCATATTGACGGGCATGGACGATACCGGGTTTCTTACAGCTACTGGTATCTATTGAAGACCTAGAGGGATCTAGCCCTGGCTGGGAAAGAGAGAGCAGCGCAGACTCCCAGGGTGCCGCTGAATGCGTGGATTCGCCACTTTTATGACGGCCCCTTTTGCTTTCACCAGGAGTTCACGAGGGACCAGACCCCCTGGGAGGAGTACACAGAGGTGGAGCTGCGTTTATGGACTTATAGCAGGTATATCTACGCACCACAGGAGGGGTGGAACCCTCATAGACTGCCAGACGTGACGCACTTGGCCGCATACTTGGCGTACTAGCTGGCGACGTTCGTGGTCCCCCACGAGGAGGATGGCTAGCTGAGAGTAGAGCTGTTGTGGCCTGCGTGCCAATTGGCAGAGGGACGAAGGCTGGACTTAGCCCCAGCGACTTTGGACAATGTTTACCAGGGACTGGGAGTACTGGCGGCGCACCCGACGCCACGTGAGCAGAGCCTGCTTCTGCCAACTCACTACCTCAGTGCATGGGCTGGGTTGCTATTCCCAGGGTTGGTGTCTCGCGGGTCTGTGATGAACCAGGAGGCACCATTGTTGTTTAGCTTCACCGGACAGCCTGATGGGGACGCAGTGATGCAGCTAGAGGAAGCCAGGAGGTTCTTGTGTTACTTAACCGGCAGGGGTGAGGAGGGTGTTCCTTTTGACGATGCCACCAGGGACTCCCACCTGATCATGGTGCCTTTGAATGGTGGGGCGGCCTGCGCCCTACCATACCAGCCGGAGCCGGATGCATCATTGTACACAGAGTGGGTGATGAGCACCCGACCAGCGGTGCTGCCTTTACACCGGTCCGTGACGATCTTCTTAGAGCCGTACTACCCGCACAGGTTCGCTCGAAACTTCGGGTACGACCAGGGGATCCCGCCGAACCAGGAGTTCCCTTTGGCAGGTCGTCAGTACAAAGGTCGGGACACACATTTGCTAGCCGCGGTGTGGTGGGACTTCTATTGTCCCCAAGAGCCAGAGCGACTATCGACGCCTGTGTCGGGACGCAGGGGACGGTTCGATGTCCACTACGCGAGATGGTGGTTCGAGCATAGTCACCAGTACCGACAGAAGGCCTCGACGATCCGGAAAGCCGAGGAGACCCATCTCTTGAGGGAGGACTTGCCTCTCATCACACTGGATGACGGGTATCTGTGGACTCGCTTTTCTCGGATCCGTCGGGAGGTAGAAAGGTTGGCGTAGCAGGCACCCTGGGAGAGCCGAGGCTCTTTGTCGACGGGGTGGAGCGGTAACAGGGCACTGATGCCCCTCAAGCAGGCACGGGCAGCGCCTAGAGGTACCATAGTCAGGGCACCTCGACCCGAGACGTCGAGGACTTGGTGGACCCAGTTTCTGGCGGACTGCGGGTTTGAGCAGCGGGGTTCGCTGGATCGAGTGCTCCCTGAGGGGAGCTTTACAGATATGGTGGCTGACGACTAGAGGCGTCATATCGCCCATGCGATAGGGTCAGCTGGACCTGTAGAGCTCGTGTCCCTCATTGAGTGCGCCTACACCTTGAGGGACGTGAAGGAGGCAGTCGCGAAGGCCGCACGGGTTGTCGGTTTGAAGCCAGAGCAGCTAGTTCCTCTGCCACTGACCCCCTTCGTGGCTTCAGGTAAGACCTCTTCATTAGCCTACTAGCCCTGCTTTGTTGTTTTCTAGGACATATGGCTGAGAGATCTTGTGTGGCTGTGTTTGGCAGGTTCTGCGGCGGACAGGGATCCCCTCTCCATAGGGAAATCTTCTGGGGATGGTGACGGGGCCGTTCAGCCCCGGAGGAAGCGCCCCCGGGTGAAGACCGGAGTCAGGGAAGTTGGTGAGTCCTCTCGGGGACCCGCTGCCAGGGAGCATATCGAGGTGGAGCCGGCTCTGAGTAAGTACCATATCCGCCTACTTGCTTTATGTTGATTCAGCCGTGACGATTGGCTAACCTTGTGCAATTGGATTCACTTTTCACAGCGCCACTGGAGACCGGGGCTGATGTGGCCTTCTCGCCACCTCAGGAGGTCGACCCCCTTCCTGACGACGGGGTCGATCATGAGATAGATATGGAGGGGCTCCTTTGTATGATGGATGAGACCGCCCCCAATGTTGAGACCTTCCCCGACTTTGAGCCATGGAAGGCTTTAAAGGACGCTCAGCCAGGTAAACAATTCTGGGACCGAGCATGTTGTGTTTATGGTTGTATTTGCTTCCGGGAATTGACATAGTTGCCGGTGTCATGCCGAGGTGGCCGGGGCATCAGAGATCGCAGCTTCTTCAGAGATGCAAGGTGAGGTGCCCCCATCCGTTGAGCGGGGATGCCAATACTGACTGGCTTTATGATGTTATTTGCCAGGTGAGGATCCAGCCGCCACCCTGGAGATGATTCAGGAGCTGGTCCGTACAGGCCCTTCAGTGTCTCTTCCCTCCTTTGAGGGGGAGCCTGAGAGGAGGAGTGCTTCAATGCCGCCCACGACCAAGGAAGTGTCTAGCTTCCTGCCGCAGCTGTTGGCGAGGGTGGATGGAGCTTCTCTGCCGATTGTGGTGTCGGCCTGCACTGTGGGACTGGTCGCGTCCTTAAGCGTGGGACCCTCAGGTGCGTAACTGGGGACTTAACAGCTTTTGTTAAGCCTTCTTATGTTGACTGTCTTCTAGTGCTGAGGTCCTGTCGGTATTGTTTACAGGTGTACCTTCGCCTCTAGAAGAAGGTGAGATGCCCCGCAACGGGGTTGAGATGGTGGAGGAGGGGCCCACAGAAGTGGCTCCTGCTGAGGGCGACGAGGAGATCGTCGATATCGAGAAGGTTTCGGAGGGTGTGCTCTGGCCGGTGAGTTTTCTGTTTGCAACTCTTAGCTGGAGAAGCCTCCTTATATAGAACTGGGTCTTGTGATGACCTTCTTTGCTGCGTTGTCTTGCAGGAGCTTCAGGTTCGGCCACCTCCGGGAGTTCATCAGGGACCTCGTCGAGCTCTTCAGACGGTGGCGGCTCGGAGATGGAGACAAAGGAGAGCTCGAGCTCGAGCTCTTCGTCATCCGGGGCCTTTGCTGGTAGGGAGGTTCCGACGGGGACCCCTCCTAGAGGTATGCAGTGGTTCTTTCCATCCTTATTTGGTGCTTGTCAGCTCTATAAGGCGGAGTGTTGACGTTCTTGAGTTATTTGCAGCGTCAGATCCTAGGGAGGAGCACGCGTCGACTCCTGATGAGGGCGGGCAGGAGGAGCCTCCTGTCCCACCCGTGCTTGCTGGAGATGGCCGGATGGTGGAGGAACCATTGCCCTCTCCAACCCCGATAGGTGATGTTGTGGAGGCGGAGGTGCAGCTGCCTTCCCCGACCCCGACAGATGATGTCACAGAGTCGGCCAGACTTGCTCCAGGTAAGGAGACAAGACTTGTCTTCTTCTCTTTGTCAGGTTTTTCACCTTGTTTATCGAAGGAAGCCTTTTATGTATCACTTACTTCCTTTGGTGTAGTGCCCCAAAATTTATATATAATTTTTTCTTGATTATTTATGAAATTTTTTGAGATTTATAAGGGCTAAATAAATTTAAAAAGGGATTAATAAATGGGTTATAAGGCCCAATAGTATTAAATAATTAGCTTAGTCTATTTAATTTAAGACCCAAATGGTTACAAGACCAAGCCCATTAAGATAGGCCCATAATCTAGAAGGTTATTTAGCCTATTCACGGATTTTAAAGGATAATTACCCCTTATTTATATAATTATAAGGATAACCAACAAAAGAGTTTGACTTTTATTAAATTCTGCGCACAGTGGATGTAGCGGTCTATCGTGCGACCACCACAGTCACGTAACGCACTAGGCTACGACCGTTACACTCTGTCAGCTCTGTGAATGGGGGAAAGAACAAAAAGATTGGAACTTTGGGTTCCTAACTACTAAAGACCTAATTAGAAGAATGTGTAAGGTTACTAAGGACTCTTAGGTATCAGGTTCTGGCCAACTAAGGACTCTAGAATCGATCTAATCCTCAAACCCTAGCCAAAAACTTATAAATAGGACCCAGTTCTGAACTGAGCGACCCTTACTTTTGGCTCGTGAAGAAACAAGGTAAGGAGATAGAATCTCGGGTAAGTTCTTTAGAGTATTTTGTTCTTAATACTTTAGACTAACTACTCTCAAAATTTCATGAAAGGAGGTCGATTATCCAAGGAGTTAGGATCTTCTAAAGTTGCTGGTTTCATCACGCCAACCCAGGAAACTATTCAACGGGATGCTAAAGATCAGAAAATTAGAGAAACTAAACGAGATAATTAGAGTTAGATGCTTTAGAACTTTTTGTTCCCAATAGTTTCATCTTTCTAACCTCCAAATTTCACGTCCTTAGGTCAAGAGATTGAGGAGTTAGAGCGACGTGAAGTTGCTGAAAAATCTCAGGAAGGGAAGAACTAGGGCGTATCTTGAAGACCAAATTGGAAGTTTAAAGCACAGTTAAGAGGTAGGTCATCTCATGAACGGCAAACACAACATGTTAGGGATAAAAGACCTCTGATTTTGCTTGATTACATGCACTATAGGTCATGAATTCCATGTTTAAGTAGGGACATGCATACATGCATATCTTTAGCCTTAATGGAAAATAAAATGGTACTATCTTGTTAATTCATTGAAACCTATGCATCTAGATGGCCTTTACTTTGTTATCATGGTTAGAATAGTTGGTTATTGTGATTTTTCTTGCATGGGACATAGTTCCTTATCTTTTTCATCAGTAGAAGCACTGACGGACTAACGTAGGACCGTCGTACGATTTTAACGGTCTTAGGATCAGCCGTCACATCCTCTGTTATATCTCAATTCCCCGATTGTCTCTGACGGACCAAAGTAAGTGCGTTACAATACTGTAACGGCCCCCCGATAAACCGTCACAGCCCTGTAACACGCCCATACTAGACTGTCAGAGTACTATTTTCTGACAACCCGAGACAGGACTGAGGACAGTCAAACTTACTTATAAATAAGCCTAGTTATCTAACTTTTAACCTTATCTCATGACTTGGAGTTTACTAATTGATTCATCATAGGAAATTTCATGTTCTAAGCATTTTGAGTTATTTTAAAGCATATGTTAATTTCTTTGCCTAAACTCTATAGTTGAATTTAAACTATGATTTTAAGTATTGTATGGACGGAGTTTTATCATGGTTTCACATCGCTACACAGTTTTTTCTATCTATAGAGTTATTTTCTTCAAGTACATGACATATATTCCGGTATATGTCCATTAGTTCACACTTTACACTATAGGAACATATTCTTGAACATGAGGACTTCTCTATTGGATATTCCTTCCAATAGACTAGGAAATCTTGTTTCAAGGTCTCTGTAATTCTCCGCGAGCCTGGGCTTCCCACTAGGACGCCGAGTTGGTTGTACCATTAAAGCCCAATTGTTAGAAAGCACTATCGATATTTTCAGGTTCTGGATATGTGACGGATCAATATTGGACCGTCAGGTACGTCTAATGGACCCATCTATGACCGTCACATTAACTGAATCCTATTTATTATTTCTGGATTCGGCCATTGTAATGGCCTGAGACTGGAGTGTCACGATCATGTAACGGCCCAGCATTAGACCGTCACAATTCTTTGACCCGAGGTTTGAACCTAGGGTTGATATTCTAAAGTTCCTAGATGGATTATTGATGATCTAGGACTTGTCATATTGTCCAAAGAAATTTAATTTAAATTATGAATGATAATAAATGTACCGTTATGCTACCGAATTATTTCTATGAGCATAACCTTGTTTTAAGTCATTCTTGACCCCACATTTCTTCATTGAAACGTTCATTGTTGATTATTGTTATCATGCACTTATTTACATTCTTGGCCATAATTTTATTGCTTGAAACGTGGAAATAGCTTGATTTATACTCGAAGATACGATCGAGCACTGATTGTGTTCAAGGGCTCTACGCTAGTCCCCTCGGTTGATTGCCGAAAACATACTATTATAAACCATGGGGTATGATGCTACTGGCGTCGCATTGCGCTGAGAGTACTTTCTCTATAAATAAGTGAAATCCACGATACACGTACACGTTATATGACTTTCTTGATTGTTACATGATATTCCACAGAAATTCACCAAATACTTGCTCATAAGCAAAAGATGTTGGGTGAGGAGTATGTGAACTTGCTAGTATATTCTCGATACATTCCTGTTCATGAAAGGCCATGCTACACTCTTGTTACATTCTTGCTAGTTCATACTTGTTCATTCTATCTTACATGATCATCTTGTTACTTGGTTTAATCGTGTGCTTAATCGCATTCGCATGATTTTACGTTATTTGCTTTAGAGCAAAAATGCTAATTACTTAAATATTGCTAATCATGTTGATACGAAGATACCTACTGAGCAAGTGTGCTCATTACCTATTTCCAATCTTTTCAGGAGATGGAAATGAGTCGGGTTCGGATCCGGAGTATTCAAGTAGCGGATCCGAGAGTGAATGAAGAATGAGCAAAGACTTAGGAAGTCTATATTGTTTAGATTGAGTCTATGTAATTTTTTTTATTCTTGAGTCTAGTACGAGAAATAAAGTTGAATTGGTGGTTGTATTTGAATATTGATTGATAATGAAATAAAAGTTGGAGTTTGACTAATTTGTTGTGCAAATTGCCTTCTTATGTGTGATTGCCTCGCGCTCTGATCGTTCTTGATTGCAAGAGACTTACCATGCCGACTGTTCACGTTCCTCGAGCTAGTCTTCCACTCTCATAAAGACTCGGGACGTGACAGTTAAGTTGGTATCAGAGCCTAAGTCTCAGGACTTAGGGAGAAGAATCATGTCATAGGATAAGTCCAAGGTTAAGGACCCCTACCTATAAACTAAGGAATAAATTTCCATACCCATGTGAGAATTGGGTAGAGCCCAGGATGAGATAATTAATTAGCTTTAAGATTGATTTTCTTCCAATTCCACGAGAAATAACAAGTTGTTATATTTCTCTCAGGTACCTTATTTTACAAATGGCTCATCGTGTAGATTGGAATGGCATGCAACAAACTGTTGCCGGCCTTACGCAGGCATTATAAACTATGGCCCAGGCAGGCGCAGGGGCAAGGGCTGGCGACTTACATCGCAATTTCTGGAGTTTAAACCCTCCATGTTTCTATGGCTCTTCTAATCCGGACGAAGCAAAGAATTGGATTGACGAGATGAACCGTATATTTGACGTCATCCAATGCACCGATCACGAGAAGGCGCATCTTGCAACTTTCCAACTCAACAAGGATGCCCGTACATGGTGGAAGTCGGTTCCGGCACCTCCGGCCGATGCACCTCATACATGAGATGGCTTTCTCACTTTGTTCCGTGTTAAATATTTTTCTGAGCATGTGAAAGAAAGAAAGGCTATGGAGTTCTCCTCTCTTCGACAATGAATGATGACAGTGGCAGAATATGAACTGTAATTCTCAAGGCTAGCATCTTATGCACCACATCTAATCAGTACCGATCTATTGAAGGCCAATCGGTTTATGGACGGGTTACATCCTGGTTTCATTCAGCAGCTCGGGACCCAAAACATCCGTACTTATGCGGAGATGGTTCAGCGGGCATACTTATGTGAAAGAACCTTAGAAAATGTTGAGAAATTGAAAGGAAAAGGAGAAGAGTCTAGCCGATGATCTGATCGGCGTTATAAGAAAGAAAAGTTCAGTATCACGGAGCCTCACAAAAGCCATGATAGTAAGAAGCGATCCAGGAGAGGGAATGGTGGAAGTTCCCAGAAAAATGAGAAGATTAAGGAGGAGGAACAAGTCGCCGCGGCTTGCACTTTTTGTGAAAAGTTTGGCCACTCGGCTGAAGAGTGCTAGAAGCGTCTTGGCGCTTGTTTACGCTGTGGAAGCAGGGAGCATCACATGCCGGATTGCCCCCTTATGAAGGACTAGTCATCTGGTAGTGGACGCAGGAGGCAGGCTCACCTCAATGCCGTTCTAGAAGAAGAGGAAGCACCCATGGATGGTGGGCTTATAGAAGGTACTCTTCAAATTTGTTCTCATCCTGCATTTGTGCTATTTGATACTGGTGCCTCTCATTCTTTTATCTCCACTACATTTGCCAAAAAATTACCAATTGCATCAATTCCCCTACCTTCAGATCTTGCTATAACCACACCTCTAGGTTCTGGAACAAAGCTTACCGAGTATTACCCTAATAGTGAGGTGATAGTGGAAGGTCACAATCTCCCCGCAAACTTAGTATGCCTTGATATGAAAGGTTATGATGCCATTTTAGGGGTAGATTGGCTTGTAGACCATGATGCTGATATTAACTACCGAAATAGGATTATATCCTTCCAGAAATCAGGTCTTCCAAGATTTTCTTTCCTTGGCATCAAATACAAGAAACATCCCACTATCATATCCTCTCTTCATGCTTGCAAACTCATCTCGCAAGGACGTGAAGCTTTTATTGCTTCTGTCATTGTTACCGAGTCCAAGGAAATCATTCTAGTAGACATTCCTATTATAAATGAGTTCCCAGATGTGTTTCCACCCGAATTACCCAGTTTACCACCCGAGAGGGAAGTAAACTTCACTATTGAACTCATTCCAGGAGCAGCACCTGTTTATATAGCCCCTTACAGGATGTCCCCCACGGAACTTAAGGAACTAAAGAGGCACTTGTAAGATTTGCTAGATAAGGGCTTCATCAGACCTAGCACCTCCCCCTGGGGTACGCCAGTTCTTTATGTCAAGAAGAAGGATGGTTCTCTCAGGCTATGTATTGACTACCGACGACTGAATCAACTTACAATCAAAAATAAGTATCCGTTGCCGCGTATTGATGAGCTCTTTGATCAACTTTCAGGAGTAGAGTATTTTTCTAAAATAGACCTCAGATTAGGTTATCATTAGTTTAGAATTCAAGAAGAAGACATTTATAAATCAGCTTTTCGAAGTCGTTATGGCCACTATGAATTCGTGGTAATGCCGTATGGGTTAACAAATGCCCCAGCAGCATTTATGCAACTCATAAACAAAGTTTTTCAACCATATCAGGACCAATTCATCATCGTCTTCATCGATGACATCTTGATATATTCCAAGACAAAAGAGGAACATGAAGAACATCTGAGGATAGCTTTGCAAACACTTAGAGAACATAAACTTTATGCCAAGCTTAACAAGTGTGAGTTCTGGCTCAAGGAAGTTTCATTCCTCGGCCATATTATTTCAAAAGAAGGTATCGATGTAGATCCTTCTAAGGTAGAAGCTGCCCGAAATTGGAGCCGGCCAATGACTGTATCAGAAGTAAGAAGTTTTCTGGGTCTAGTTGGTTATTATAGGAGATTCATTAAAGACTTCTAAAAAATTGCGGTTCCTTTAACTAGACTCACAAGAAAAGAAAATCATTTTATCTGGTCAGAGGAATGTGAGAAGAGTTTTCAAATTCTTAAGAATCACCTTACTACAGCTCCTATTTTAGCACTACCGGTAGAAGGTGGCAGATTCGAAGTATATACGGATGCATCTGGCATTGGCTTGGGATGCGTTCTCATGCAAGATGGAAAGGTAATCTGTTATTCCTCAAGACAATTGAAACGTCATGAGGAAAATTATCCCGTGCATGATTTAGAATTGGTAGCAGTTATTTTTACCTTAAAAATTTGGCGACATTATCTTTATGGAGAAAAGTTCACTGTCTACTCAGACCACAAAAGCTTGAAATACTTATTCTCTCAAAAAGTGCTTAATATGAAGCAGAGGAGATGGTTAGAATATCTCAAGGACTTTGATTTTGCTATTCAATATCATCCTGGCAAGACTAATGCTGTAGCAGATGCACTCAACAGAAAATCAATGGGTATGCTATCAAGTCTTATGATTAGTATGACTAACCTTATTCCTCAATTTGCTCAGATAAACTTAGATATTGACATAAAGGAAGAGGATTGTTTTAAAGCCAATATCCGAGCTCAACCTACATTAATAGAGGATCTGGTCAAGCTGTAAAATGATGATCCCGTGTTACTGGAAATTAAAGCCAATATTGAACAAAGACCGGATTTCTCTATTTCCAATGACGGAAGATTGCTATTCAAGGGCCGAGTGTGTGTACCGGATCATGAGGATACGAAGAAACTGATCCTAGAAGAAGCATAGAATTTCAAGTACACCATTCATCTAGGAGGTACAAAAATGTATCAAGATCTCAAAAGAAACTTCTGGTGGCCCAATATGAAGAGGAAAATAGCCGAATTCATGTCCCGCTGTCTCACTTGCCAACAAGTCAAGGCTAAACACTTTAGACCCGCAGGTAAATTACACCCCTTGAATATTCTCGAATGGAAATGGGAGAGTATAGGGATGGATTTCATCATGAGTTTACCCAAGACCAGAGGAGGACACGATGGTATATGGGTGATCATAGACCGATTGACTAAATCTGCACATTTCCTACCAATAAAAAGTCCATAGTCTGTGGATATTCTAGCAGCATTATACGTAAGGGAAATTGTCAAATTACATGGTGTCCCTATCACTATTATATCTGATAGAGATCCTCGATTCACATCACAATTCTGGAAAGGCCTACAACATTTGTTGAACCCCCTCTTTGTGGGCTATAGTGATAGATTTTGATGATGACTAAATCATTCCATATCTATGTGTCCTAACTTGAATGCCTTGATAAATTATGGAATTGTTGTACACTTGATGAGATGAGAAGCTTTGGGAGTTCAGAAATCACTTCTTGAGGTAAGAAGTTTAATTTCAATTTGCAATCACCAAAGTTAACGCAAAATGTATGTCTTGACAGGGGCAAGAAGGCGGTTCATGAATTGAGTGATACAAGGACATTTGGTGAGATCCATCCTAACTCTTTTAATGTCTATGATTGAGTAACACTCTTGTCTAAGGTAAATTTTATTGAATTTTCATCATTCATGCCTTAGATTCATGCATTCCAGTGGTATGTTCTCTATTCCATCATATACTAGGTTGGCACCTCATTTTCGTGGCTTCTATCTCAAAACTTGTTATTCTGGCACATGGGTCGACCCCAAGGGTCGACCCCTATATTTTTCCTACTGCAAGGGTCGACCCCATGGGTCGACCCCTGTAACATTTCTTCATTTCAGAATCTAGGTGAACGAGGGTTGACCCATTGGGTCGACCCATTGTTCCTGAGGTGTAAAAACCTCTTCGAGGGTCGACCCATTGGGTCGACCCCTGTAAAATCTCATCCTACCAGATTCTGGTAGAACGAGGGTCGACCCCAGGGGTCGACCCATTGTTCCTGGCAGCAGTTACCCTCTTCGAGGGTCGACCCCAAGGGTCGACCCATTCTGGTCCGACCTCCAGCCGTACTCTTTGACCACCGTTTCATTGTGCCTAAAGTCTTCCAGTCCGAGTCTAACTTCCACAAAACACTCCACAAAATGTGGATCTGGTTCCCAAGCTATCTTTGACTGTCCTAATCAATTAAATAAACCCTAGTGGCATTAAATAAATAGGATGAGAGGTGAGATCTGCATGAAGTTGATTGTGGTTCTAATTTGTGTGTGTAGGTTCATAGTAGCAGCTCCTAAGCCCTCTTCCACCCTGCTCTGAAGCTGAAATCGAAAGGAAGAAGGTTGAATCAAAGCCCAAGATCATATACAACTGAAAGCTGCATCTGAAATCAAGATCTAACCTCTGTTCGTGCTGCAATACTTCACACTTGCTCCAAGTTTGTTCTTCATCCTGTAGAAGCATCAAAGGACCTTCGAAGAAGAGAAATGGGGAGTTCAATCTCTGAAAATCTTCTCTGCTCTAAACCCCTCAAGTACTTGTTGTTAAGTATTGAACACCTGATGTACTCTTAGAATTTCTGGAAACACTTTCATGTGTGTGTGCTTGTGATCTGTGACACGAGAGTGTGTGTGTGTGTGTGTAGTGGCCAAGATAGGCTACTGTGTGTGTGTGTTGGCTGTCTTTTCAGCGTGTGTGTTGCTCACGTCATAGTGGAGCATTATTTTTATTTTTTTTTATGTAAAAGCCCTGCCTAGAGAGAAGGGGGAGGAGTAGGGTACTCCAACACCTTACCACTAGGGGGAATTTTATTGAATAATGGGGTTGATAAAATTCAATTACATCACACGCACACTGGGCATACCCAGCTTATCAAGTCTAATAGCACCCTTTATGAGTGGAGGAAGCTCAGAGGAAGAATAAAAAGCATTACATTTCAGGTTACAAGCTAAAGAGGCCAAAGAGTCCGCCACCGTGTTCCCTTCTCTGTAGATGTGGGTTATTGAATCTGTAGGGGTAAGAAGTCGCCATATCTCTCTGACATAGGAAAGGATTGACCAAGGGCATGTGGATTTCCTGTTAATAATGTGAACAAGAGTTTTAGAATCACACTCTATATTGGTGGCTGTACATCCAGTGGTTCTAGCATATTTTAGTCCATCCAAGAGGGCACGGCCTTCAGCAATGATACTGTTTGAGATGCCATAGTAGTGGTTGAAAGCTAGCAGAACATTTCCAAAGTGGTCTCTTATCACCCCACCCCCACCAGATTCACCATTGAGTTTAGAGGCACCATCGGTATTTAGCTTGAGAGAAGGCCAAGGAGGACAAATCCATTTGATGGCCATGAATTTGTGTTGTTTGGGTTTATAGTGCTGCAGTCCAAAAGCTTCTAAGATTTTAATGTTTCCATGATTGGCTTCGGGTAAGGTAGTAGCCTGACAAAACTCCTTGACTTTGTAGCATATTTTATGGAGTAGCCCCTGACTTGAGACAATAGTACCATCATATTTGGCTAAGTTCCTAGCACACCATATCTCCCACATGCCAACACCAATAGCAACAATACTAAATAAGCCAAACATGGATTTCTTCTGAGTGGAACTTAGAGTGTTGACAATCATTGTGTTAACAGAATTAGCTTCAGTTTGCAAGCCAAGAGATTTGAAATAAGACCACGTATGAGATGCCCAGTCACTGTGAATAAACAGGTGGTTGTAGTCTTCAGGCTGAGCACTCTTGCAGCAGCTGCATTTAGAACATAGATGGATCCCAAGTCTCTGAATATTGGAATCCAAAGGGAGACATCTGTTAATAATCTTCCAAAGATGAACTGAGATCTTAGAAGGAAGCCATGGGGACCATAATCTGGTCCATTGGTTATTGACTTGTAGCCCGTGGTTGCTACTGATCACCTTATAGGTGGAGGAAACAGAACAGTTCCCTGACGAAGACAAACTCCAAGTAGCTTGGTCATGTTCTTGAAATAGATTTATATGCCTTAGAGCAATGCATATATCATCAGGGAAATTGCTGTTGTGCAAAATAGTGTCTTCAATATTCTGCTGCAAGATACAGTCTCGGACTGACAATTCAGGATTTGTAATGTGGTCAGCTGGAACAAAATCAGCAAGGGTATAGTTTCCCAACCATATATCATACCAGAAATTAGTCTGGCTGCCATCTCCAATTATAACCCTTTTATGCTGAATGATAAGAGTTTTTGCTGTGAGCCAACGCCTCCTTTCAAAGCCTTTCATATTTTTAAACTGAACCTTGACTAGGGGGCAGTTCCTTATGTATTTGGCTCTGAAATACTCAGCCCATAAGGAGTTTGAGTGTAGAGCTTGCCACAACATTTTAACTTTCAAAGCTATCTCCATATGTCTTAGAGACATAATGCCAAGGCCACCTTGCGAAATTGGATTGCAAATTGTTTTCCAGGATCTCCAATGTTTCTTGTTACCTTGGGCAGAGGAACCCCAGAAAAAATTGGCAAAAGACTGTTCAAGAGCTTGATGAGTGCCAATATGCAGTGATGAAGAAGTTAAAAAATATATGGGCAAGGAGGACAGAACATGTTTGATAAGAACCAGTCTAGCTCCTTGGGAGAGCATCCCAGATTTCCAACCTGAAATCCGCTTCTGAATAGTATTAAGAATACCAATGTAATGGACCTTCTTGGATCTGCCTTTAACCAAGGGAAAGCCAAGATATCTGTGAGGGAATGAATGTCTAACAAATCCAGTTTCTTCCTCAATTTTTCTGGCAGCAGAATTATTATGACTGGAGTGTATGAAAAAACCACTTTTTCCTACATTTATCAACTGCCCTGAAGCCCTTTCATAGGCTTTAAGAATCTTTAGGAGGTTCCTGATTGTTGTAATATTACCTTTGCAAAAAATCAGTGTATCATCTGCAAATAAAAGGTGAGATATTTTGGGACAATTCCTCGGACTAGCATACCATTCAACAAGTCTACTTTGAAATGCTCTTGTCAGAGATATACTAAGAACTTCTTCAGCTATGATGAACAGAGAGGGAGCAATAGGGTCACCTTGACGAACTCCTCTTGAGGATTTGAAGAAGCCAGCAGGCACTCCATTTAAAAGAATGGAAAACCAGTTGTTTTGAACCATTTTCCTGACAAGGAAAATAAACTGATCACAGAACCCGAACTTGTGAAGAACATTGAATAGGAAATCCCATTCAAGCCTGTCATAAGCCTTTGCCATGTCAATCTTAATCATCACATTTGAACCTCTTATTTTCTTTCCAAGTTCGTTGGTTAATTCCTGAGCCAGAGCAATATTCTCAACAATATTCCTTCCTTTAACAAATGCAGATTGTTCAGAGGAAATAATCTTAGGCAAAATGATGGCTAGTCTGGAATTAATGATAGAAGCAATAATCTTGTAGAAGAAATTGCAAAGACTAATAGGTCTAAATTCAGAAATCTTGGTGGCATTAACTTGTTTAGGGATAAGGGCAACCAAGGTGGCAGTGACAGTTCTGGGGAGGTCCTCCTGAGATATGAAAAATTCCTGAACAGCCTTTACGACAGTGGAAGAAATTATCACCCAGGCTGATTGGTAAAAGGCACCTGAAAATCCATCAGGCCCCGGGGCACTATCCTGAGATAATCTAAAAACAGCATCTTTGACTTCAGGTTCAGAGGGGATAGCACATAAAGCTTCATTGTCCAACTGTTCAACCAAGAGAGGAATGCAATCAAGTATTGTGCTATCTGCAAAATGAGATTGGGTGGTGAAGGCTAGCTGAAAATGAGACACAGCAATATTAGTCATTTCCTCAGGGTTTGAAGTGGGAAATCCAGCTGAGTTCTGGAACTGAGAAATGCACATTTTCTTCCTTTTAGCCATAGTGGTAGAATGGAAAAACTTGGTATTTCTGTCACCTTCAGCGAGCCAACGGACTCTTGATTTCTGCCTCCAAAAGCACTCTTCCTGAAGAATAATCTTAGACAAAGTAGACTTAGCCTCTTCAAGAGCAACTGAATGAATAGGGGAAGGCTGGAGATCATAGTCATGTTCCGCTTTAAGGACAGCATCCTCAGCTGCTGCTAAATTTGTATGAACATTGCCAAAGACATGGTAATTCCAATCCTTAAGCATTTTCCTGAGACTCTTTAACTTGAGATAAAGAGTGGTAGTAGGTGAAGTTGCCAAAGGACTAGTATCCCAACATTTCTTTATATCATCCAGAAACTGACCATGGTATGTCCACATTTTCTGGAAACAAAATCTGCTCCTAACTTTGATTTGAGAAACCTGTTGCACTAGTAAGGGAGCATGGTCAGATGCTTCCCTAGAAAGGTGCTCAACAGAAGTGGGAAACTGAGCCAGCCAATCAGCATTTATTAATATTCTATCCAGTCTTGCCCAAATGCCCCTACCACCTGATTGGTTATTATGCCATGTGTAGGATGATCCTTTGAATCCAGCATCTATGATATAGTGGAGCATTAATCCTCTGTGTGAGGGGTGGATGTAGGGGACACACTCGTGTACAATAACCACCTAAAAAATATTGTGCTTCCATTGTGGTTTGGTTTATCATTCTTTGCATCGAGTGGGCTACTCGCTTAGCTGAGTGATCTCTTGTAGTGCCATACCTCACTCACGACTTTTTTCAGTTCTCACGAGAGAGAGAGATCTTGTTTCGGTGAGATTGAGTGCTTGTTTTCTTTAGAATTATTTCTATTCTATAATTGTCGATTTCTTTTGTGCATCTTTAGGTAAATAATTTTTATTGGCCAATCAATTCACCCCTCCCCTCTTGATTGCCACCTTTCGGGACCCAACAACATTCACTAGGGACTAGATAGAACTTTAGCACAGCCTTTCATCCTCAAACTGATGGTCAGACGGAAAGAACAAATCAAGTAGTAGAAGATATGCTCAGGGCTTGTGCTATTGACTTTAGAGGAAGTTGGCATGATCACATGCCTCTGGTTGAATTTGCATACAACAATAGTTACCAGGCTAGTTTACAGATGGCACCCTTTGAAGCTTTATATGGAAAAAGCTGTAAATCACCAATATGTTGGAATGAAATAGGGGAAAAGTAATTTCTAGGCCCCGACCTTATCAGGGATTCTACAGAGAAGATCAAGCTCATTCAAGAAAGAATGAAGATGGCGCAAGATAGGCAGAAATCTTATGCTGACAATCGAAGACGCGACTTGGAGTTTCAGGTAGGAGATCACGTACATTTGAAAGTTTATCCAGGCCGTGGTATTCAGAGATTTGGCATTAAAGGAAAGCTAACTCCAAGGTTCATTGGCCCATTTGAAATTCTCGAAAGGGTCGGTGAAGTGGCTTATAAACTGGCTTTACCTCCATAATTAGCATGAGTTCATGACGTATTTCACGTCTCTATGCTGAAGAAGTATGTATATGATCCTGACCATGTTATCACTTACGATAATTTGGAGATCCAAAAAGACCTGACATACGAGTAGAAACCAGTCAGGATTCGGGAACGAGAAGTGAGTCAACTAAGGAATAAAACTATTCCTATGGTCCAAGTCCAATGGACGAAGCAATGGCCACACGAAGCAACATGGGAAACGGAAGAATATCTGCGTAGAAGATTCCCAGAATTATTCGATTGTAAGTACACTCTCTATCTAAGTATTGAATTTGGGGACCAAATTCTTCTAAGTGGGGGAGGGTGTAGTGCCCCAAAATTTATATATAATAATTTTTGGATTATTTATGGAATTTTCTAAGATTTATAAGGGCTAAATAAATTAATAAAGGGATTAATAAATGGGTTATAAGGCCCAATAGTATTAAACAATTAGCCTAGTCTATTTACTTTAAGACCCAAATGGTTACAAGACCAAGCCCATTAAGATAGGCCCATAATCTAGAAGGTTATTTAGTATATTCACAGATTTTAAAGGATAACTACCCCTTATTTAGATAATTATAAGGATAAACAAACAAAAGAGTTTGAATTTTATTAAATTCTACGCACAATGGATGTAGCGGTCTATCGTGTGACCGCCACAGTCATGTAACGCACTAGGCTACGACTGTTACACTCTGTCAGCTCCGTGAATGGGGGAAAGAACAAAAAGATTGGAACTTTGGGTTTCTAACTACTAGAGACCTAATTAGAAGAATGTGTATGGTTACTAAGGACTCTTAGGTATCAGGTTTTGGCCAACTAAGGACTCTAGAATCGATCTAATCCTCAAACCCTAGCCAAAAACCTATAAATAGGACCCAGTTCTGAACTAAGCGACCCTTACTTTTGGCTCGTGAAGAAATAAGGTAAGGAGATAGAATATCAGGTAAGTTATTTAGAGTATTTTGTTCTTAATACTTTAGACTAACTACTCTCAAAATCTCATGATAGGAGGTCGAGTATCCAAGGAGTGAGGATCTTCTAAAGTTGCTAGTTTCATCACGCCAATCGAGGAAACTGTGCAACGGGGTGCTGAAGATCAGGAAATTAGAGAAACTAAACGAGGTAATTAGAGTTAGATGCTTTAGACCTTTTTGTTTCCAATAGTTTCATCTTCCTAACCTCCAAATTTCAGGTCCTTAGGTCAAGAGACTGAGGAGTTAGAGCGACGTGAAGTTGCTGAAAAATCTCAGGAAGGGAAGAACTAGGGCGTATCTTGAAAATCAAATTGGAAGTTTAAAGCCTAGTTAAGAGGTAGGTCATCTCATGAATGGTAAAAATAACATGTTAGGGATAAAAGCCCTCTGATTTTGCTTGATTACATGCACTATAGGTCATGAATTCCATGTTTAAGTAGGGACATGCATACATGCATATCTTTAGCCTTAATAGAAAATAAAATGGTACTATCTTGTTAATTCATTGAAACCTATGCATCTAGATGGCCTTTACTTTGTTATCATGGTTAGAATAGTTGGTTATTGTGATTTTTCTTGCATGGGACATAGTTCCTTATCTTTTTCGTCAGCAGAAGCTCTGACGGACTAACGTAGGACCGTCATACGGTTTTAACAATCTTAGGATCAGCCGTCACATCCTCTGTTATATCTCAATTCTCCGGTTGTCTCTGACAGACCAAAGTAAGTGCGTTACAATACTATAACGGCCCCCCAATAAACCGTCACAGCCCTGTGACGCGCCCATACTAGACCGTCAGAGTACTATTTTCTGTCAACCCGAGACAGGACTGAGGACAGTCAAACTTACTTATAAATAAGCCTAGTTATCTAACTTTTAACCTTATCTCATGACTTGGATTTTATTAATTGATTTATGATAGGAAATTTCATGTTCTAAGCATTTTGAGTTATTTTAAAGCATATGTTAATTTCTTTGCCTAAACTCTATAGTTGAATTTAAACTATGATTTTAAGTATTGTATTGACGGAGTTTTATCATGGTTTCACATCGCTACATAGTTTTTTCTATCTATAGAGTTATTTTTTTCAAGTACATGACATATATTCCGGTATATGCTCCATTAGTTCACACTTTGCACTATAGGAACATATTCTTGAACATGAGGACCTCTTTATTGGATATTCCTTCCAATGGACTAGGAAATCTTGTTTCAAGGCCTCCGTAATTCTCCGCAAGCCTGGGATTCCCACTAGGATGCCGAGTTGGTTGTACCATTAAAGCCCAATTGTTAGAAAGCACTATCGATATTTTTAGGTTCTAGATATGTAACGGATCAATGTTGGACCGTCAGGTACGTCTAACGGACCAATCTATGACCGTCACATTAACTGAATCCTATTTATTGTTTCTGGATTCGTCCATTGTAACGGCCTGAGACTGGAGCGTCACGATCATGTAACGGCCCAGCATTAGACCGTCACAATTCTTTGACCCGAGGTTTGAACCCATGGTTGATATTCTAAAGTTCCTAGATGGAATATTGATGGTCTAGGACTTGTCATATTGTCCAAAGAAACTTAATTTAAATTATGAATGATAATAAATGTACTGTTATGCTACCGAATTATTTCTATGAGCACAACCTTGTTTTAAGTCATTCTTGACCCCGCATTTCTTCATTGAAACGTTCATTGTTGATTATTGTTATCATGAACTTATTTACATTCTTGGCCATAATTTTATTGCTTGAAACGTGGAAATAGCTTGATTTATACTTGAAGATGCGATCGAGTACTGATTGTGTTCATGGGCTCTATGCTAGTCCCCTCGGCTGATTGTCGGAAACATACTATTATAAATCATGGGGTATGATGTTACTAGCGTCGCATTACGTTGGGAGTACTTTCTCTATAAATAAGTGAAATCCACGATACACGTACATGTTACATGACTTTCTTGATTGTTACATGATATTCCACATAAATTCACCAAATACTTGCTCATAAGCGAAAGATGTTGGGTGAGGAGTATGTGAACTTGCTAGTACATTCTCGATACATTCCTGTTCATGAAAGGCCATGCTACACTCTTGTTACATTCTTGCTAGTTCATACTTGTTCATTCTGTCTTACATGATCATCTTGTTACTTGGTTTAATCACGTGCTTAATCGCATTCGCATGATTTTACCTTATTTGCTTTAGAGCAAAAATGTTAATTACTTAAATATTACTAATCATGTTGATGCGAAGATACCTACTGGGTAAGTGTGCTCATTACCTATTTCCAATCTTTTCAAGAGATGGAAGTGAGTCGGGTTCGGATCCGGAGTATTCAAGTAGCGGATCCGAGAGTGAATGAAGAATGAGCGAAGACTTAGGAAGTCCATATTGTTTAGATTGAGTCTATGTAATTTTTCTTATTCTTGAGTCTAGTACGAGAAAGAAAGTTGAATTGGTGGTGGTATTTGAATATTGATTGATAATGAAATAAAAGTTGGAGTTTGACTAAATTGCTGTGCAAATTGCCATCTTATGTGTGATTACCTTGCGCTCTGATCGTTCTTGCTTGCAAGAGGCTTACCATGCCGACTGTTCACGTTCCTCGAGCTAGTCTTCCGTTGTCATAAAGACTTGGGGCATGACATTTGGTGTTTGTTGGAACTATGTAGGTTCCACTGGAGTGCCGGCTGCGTCCGGAGACCTCTCCCTATATTTAGGGGTCGAGTGGCCTCCATTCGCCTCTCCGCTAGAGTCGTTGCTGGAGGCGAGTGCAGGTGCCGCTCTGCTCCAGCGGGCGTGAGGCTACTCACAGGGCGAGCCCCTCCCTTCTCCAGAGGACTTGAGGCAGTGACTGCGGGAGTGCACCCAGGGCTATCATGCACTTGGATTCCCACGTGAGCTCTAGATGTCCGGGTTGGCTGGGATCTGGGCCGAATACCTGCGACTCCGCGAGGTTCAGGCGCAGAGGGCTCAGAGGCTAGCGGTGATCCGAGAGGCACAAGAGCAGCGGGCTCAGCTTGTGTCAGCAGTAGCCGAGCAGAGGAGTCACGTCGAAGCTACTGCATCAGCATCTCAGGAGCGAGCCGCACAGCTGAGGGAGGTGGAGACCCAGGCCGAGGCCTTGAGGAAGGCCTGGGAGGAGAGGTAGGTAGTTGCTGAGCACGTCCGAGCCGAGTGGCAGGCGACTGAGGCTACAGCCGGAGCCAATGCTCAGCTCTTATCCACCCTGGAGGCAGAGCTTGTAGCGGCAGACTCTCGCCTTATGGCGCTGGAGGGGACTGAGTTGGAGCCCTGATTGTATCTTCCCCCTTTTTTTTGATGTCTGGAGTGTATGGATTTTGTTACCCCAAGGGCATGTCTTGGGCTCTTTTTACAGAGTATTAATGAACTACAGATCCTTTGTTTACTGGGTTGTTCCCTCCCATCTTTGATGGAATGGAATGATGCGCGTGAACTGACGACTCCTTAGTGTTAGTCGTGCTTGCTTGTCCTACGACGCATCGCCATGAGTGATGACAGGAACCGGGTTTAAGGAGCTTGGTGTTAGAAGTTGGAGGTTGGGTACTGGGTAGTAGAGAAAAGAAAGGCTATATGTGGGGGCCAATCCTCTTGGGGGATGAAAGCCCACATACCGGGGAACCAATGTAGGCCCGTAAGAACGGGACAACTTGCATGATTTAAGGTTGTAGAGGTGATTCTGGAGGGTGTATATTGACCCTAAGCTGGATGGTGGAATATTGGCTAACATTGTGCTGTTGGCCAAAGAACGGGATTCGTATGTGCCTGGGAAACTAAGATTGAGCTAGCTGGACGGCCTAGGCGGACATGGCAACCAAGATCGGAACGGGGAGAGGGATTGGAAATTGAAGCTGGGACAGTGACTGGGAAGAGGGGCTGGAGCTGAAGCCAGCTGGGTGACCTGGAAAGGTGGAATGGTTGGGAACTAGAACCAGGTCAGATGGATAGCCTGGTAAGGCCTTATAGCCAAAATTGGAACCGGGAGTTGGCGGCTAGCCCGCG
Organism: Amorphophallus konjac; assembly: GCA_022559845.1. Taxonomy (NCBI): domain Eukaryota; kingdom Viridiplantae; phylum Streptophyta; class Magnoliopsida; order Alismatales; family Araceae; genus Amorphophallus; species Amorphophallus konjac. The sequence goes on along the minus strand of CM040124.1, from coordinate 299,184,379 downwards.
AAGGCGTCGTAGCCGAGGCTGGAGTTAAAAACTGGCGGCTAGGCCTGTGAAGGCTTTGTAGCCGAGGCTGGGACTGGAAGCTGGTCAACTAGCCTGTGAAGGTGTCGTAGCCGAGGCTGGAACTGGAGACTGGCTACTGGCCTATGAAGGCATTGTAGCCGAGGTACTGGGACTGGAGGCTGGGCGGCTAGCCTGTGAAGGCGTTGTAGCCGAAGCTGGAAGCTGGAAACTGGCGACTGGCCTGTAAAGGCATTGTAGCTGAGGTACTGGGACTGGAGGCTGGGCGGCTAGCCTGTGAAGGCATTGTAGCCGAAACTGGAAGCTGGAGACTGGCGGCTAGCCTGTGAAGGCGTTGTAGCCGAAGCTGGAAGCTGGAGACTAGTGGCTGGCCTGTGAAGGCACTGTAGCCGAAGATTGGAATTGAAAGCTGGCGATGACCGACCCTCGGGGGTGTAGTAGCCACCATTATCGTGGAGTGATGTTGAGCTCGCCATCGACACGTGTCATGGCCGATGGCTTTGTAAGTGAAAAGTGGAGAGGGAGAGAGTTTTTTTTCTTCTCTTTACCCACTCTACCGCCCTTGTGGGTTTTCGCCAGAGTTGGCCCCCTTTAGCTTTTTCCGGTGCACCCTTGTAGGTTTTCACACCGAGGGGTTACCCGATTTTGTCTGAGACGCCCTTTCGGGTTTTCACCTCAGTAGGGTTGGTGGCAATTCTTGCCCCCAGTCGTCTCGTAGAGAGAGTTGACTGAGGCCGCCGGGGTATCTCTACTTTAACCCCATTTTTTGTATACTTTTTTTTTGAGACTGCCGTCCATAGCATGTTGCTGTCAGGGGACGTGACCTGAAACTGGAAGGTGTGGATAGCCGAATATTGTTCGGCCATTGGGAGGGGTTTTTAGAAATCCTCAAGCCATGGTGGCGAAGGGCCACTTTGCCATGGGAAGGTATGACTGGAGTTGTAACTAGTGGATCTGGGATTGTATGGGGGAAACTGGGATTATACTGAACTGGAGGGCTCTGGATTTGCTAGATATGTGGGATGTAGGGGCAGAGGATGATAAATATCTGGGGAATGTATCGGGATGTAAGTTTACCGAGACGGTGACTGGAAGTTTGACTGTCACAGGGACTGGTTGAACTGTGACATCGAGGTGAGGGCCAAAGGTTGGCCGAGCTGAGCGGGAGTAACGCAAGATTAACTAGTGATTAGAGGACTTGCGTTGTAGTAATGCAAGCGTATTGAAGACTGGGCCTAGGTGAGACTAACGGCCCACCAAGGGACAGGTGGAAGACCGTGTTGACTGGTAGGGAGAAGAAGATTTTCTCGTTATCAGCTCTACCGCCCTTTCGGGTTTTCGCTAGAGCTGACCCTCTTTAGCTTTTTCCGACGCACCCTTGCGGGTTTTCACGTCGAGGGGTTTCCCGATTTTGCCTGAGGTTCCCTTTCGGGTTTTCACCTCAGTCGGGTTATTGGCCTCTTTGCCCCCAGCCACCCTATTGTGGTGAGGATGACTGGGTCTGCCGGGGCATCTCTATTTTTAACCCCATTTTTTTTTGTTGTTGTTTTTTTTTGACTTACCTGTGAGCCTGACGGCTAGACTGTTGCTGGTGCAGAAGCGCCTGCGCTCCCATAGTGACGGGAACGAGGGCAAGGGACCGGTTCCCGCGGATGCGTGGCGGCTATTCTGAGGAGCTGAACTGGCTGGTTGACTGGGAATTGAAGACCGGGAGGACTGTCCGGTGGGATCCTCAACAGGGGAGAACCGGTCTTATTGGTAGTAGCTGGGGCGTGCGCCTTAGTCTAGCTGGCACGCGAACTCATGCTCTGTGCATAGTATAGCTTCATGTGTTTGTCGTTGAGAGGTGGGAACGGTCTGTGTCCTTTGTGATCAAGAACCGTGTAGGCCCCACCCTCATAGACATTCTGGATGATGTACGGACCTCACCAATTTGGCTGTAGTTTTCCATTGGAGCGCCCTACCATGACCTCTTTTTCCTTGATCATGACGAGGTCGCCTTGCTTGAAAGCTCGCTGCCTGACGAGCTTATCATAGGCCCGGACCATACGGGCCTGATATGCTTGTAGGTGTTTGTAGGCTTCGAGTCGCTTGCCATCTAGATCGGCGAGCTCTTCTAGCCTTCTTTGGTACTCGTTTTCGTCAGGACCGGCAAGGCCGGTGTGGATGGTCACACGATAAGAGGCTAACTGGACTTCGATGGGGATAACTGCTTCTGCCCCGTAAGCAAGGGAGAATGGCGAGCACCCCGTGGGAGTTTTGTAGATCGTCCGATAAGCCCACAATGCTTCGAAGACCTTTTCACCCCAATCGTGTTTCTGGTGGCTAACCATCTTAGCGAGGAGCTTATAGAGGATTTTGTTGAAGGCTTCCGCTAAGCCGTTAGCTTGAGGGTTGTAGACCGAAGAAGTTCTCCAGTCAATTTGGAATTTGGCCGCTAACTGGTGATGCGGGACGGACATGCGACCTGAGACTCTAGCTCGCGATCGTCCCTAAGCGAGGGAAGACGTGGGACCGTGCGTGGTTGAGAAACCGGCAGTGTGTCTCGGGTATCGGCCTTTCCGTGTTAACTTGGGTCGAGTCACGGGACGGGTTACACTCACTCTTTCGCAGCGGTGATACAATTGATATAATGGGCTAATAACCTATCACATGCAGCGGCATATACGAATAAATACGAGTAAAGCAAAGCCGAGTAATAGAGTGAACACGATACCTCCACGCTCCGGACGTGGGGAAGATGTTCCCGGCCAAGTACGGTAACTCTCGGTAACAACGGTTAAAAGTTCATTACAACAGTGAATTTTATTGCCCACTCCACGCAGGGAGGTAAAGGGCTACAAGTGGGACCTGGGAGGACTGACCCTGGGTTGACGGGTAGCAATCTAGAGGTGCGATCGGGGCGAACTCGGCCTGCTGGTCCGACTCGGTCCTGCGCCGACTCGGTACTGCACCAACTCGGTTCTGACTCGCTGGACAGCAAGGCGCGGTTTCCATTGGAACGTCACCCTCCTGAGGTTTTTTGAAGGCGCCCCTTGGCTGGGACAATGGCGGGATGTTCCTGATCGACTCCCTGAAGTGGCGGTTCCGTAAGTTGACTTTTGATACTTTTGCACGAATTATTCCCGGACTGTAATTTCAGACCTGCACAGGGAACAGATCTGCACGTCTCGACTGCATGAATTATGGTGCTCAGATCCGGAGGCCGATCGAGGCGTGGCTAGTACCGTTGGAAAGAGAACTCAAAGAACTACAACATATATTTTCACAGCTCCATCCACCGAACGGATTGAAGATGAGAATGACTGTAACACGATTTTGTTTTCTGACCCGGACTGACAGACACATAGGGCAGACTGTGTTTTTCCTGAGACTGACCTTTGACCGAAGGGGAAATGATTTGTCTAGACTCCATGAAAATTATGCTGGAAGGGGGTGTATATGAGGAACATTGAGGAATTTTTATGATTTTTTTGAAAATTTATAAGTGGGTGGGAAAAATACAAGAAAGTGACTCTGTCCCGTAGATCTGCAGAATGACAGATTACAGGGGGGAGAACAATAAATGCGGGAAACATACCAAATGAAGTCCAAATGACACGAAATTTGAACCGGAGGTTAGGGGAGATGGACAGAATAAACTCTCAAAATTAGGGCTCGAACAGACAACCAAAACAAAAGATAAAATTTTGTAGGTGAGGTTCTATCCTTATGGAGACAGAACTCCGACGAGTGGCGGTGGCGGCGCGATGGCGGCTCAAACGGCGGCGGCAGCGGCAGAGAAGAACTCAGAGGGGCTAAAGAGAATGTAGGAGAGGGCTTCACACCCTAGAGATTGAAGGAGGAAGAGAGGAACCAGGGAGAGAGGGGGAGGGGCGCACCCTTCCTTGGAGCAAATGCCACAATTTTTTCTCATTAATTCTACATAAAATAGAAATACATGGTATTTATAGAAAAGTAAAAAAGACCTTAACTACCCTTAGATCTAGGGTTAGGAGGGGGTACATAAGGGATAGAACTAATTAGTTCTAACATGTTTTTTTCAAAAATCAAAATTAGACCAAAAATGGGGGGGCGCCCCCTTGACTAGTGTAGGTGGAATCTTGGACTTTTTAGTTCATTTGTCCCCCATGTGTCTAATTGACATTCAACCCTTCTAGAAGCCACCTAGGATGGTTGACCAGCCCCACATGGATTAGGTGGACCAATGGGAAAGGAATGGGGGGGCCCTTGCTAGACCTACTACACTTTTGCACAAAAACCCAAAGAATCCTAGGGAATGACAAAGTGGCTTTATAAAGCCTTACAATTGCGTACATACTTTCCCAAGGATATAAAAGTAAACTAAAAGGACACAAGTGTAAAAATAAAATTAGTGCTCGGCGTCGATTCCCATCAACTCTTCCTGGGTGGGAAGAACTCGACCCCGTCGAGTAAGGGGTACGGCTACTCGAGTAACTCCGGCCGATCCGTCACCGAACCTGGAAGCGCGGAGTACGCTCCACTCAAAGTAATCGACACCTACTCATCCCGTATAGATTCGATATGCGCACGCTGCCATGGGAATGAGGCTAGAGGTGGATACACCGGGGTGGGGTCACTCTCAAAGGAGGGAAGGCGGCTCGAAGACTCACTAGGAATCACCGCTTGTCCCTTATGTGACAAGATCCGGTATGAAGTAGAACCAATCCCAAAGTCCGACAAGTCTCGAACTCGAAAGGGACTAACATCGCGAGCGTACAAAAGACCGACTCGACTCGATGTATGCACAGACACACAACAGACAAACGAAACAATGACTCACAAAGACCCTAAACAAATCTAATGTTAGTCCGATCTACGCATAGGCGATGGTGGACCAGGACACCCGAATATGTGCCATGCATGCATTTGATGTAACCGGTGGTTGGCGGAATGGGGAACACCTAGACGCCCTAGTATGACCCAGTCATGCATGGACGGCCCTTTGGATTTGGGAGACTTGAGAGGGCTAGGAGAACTGGGTGTAGAAGAGCCGGGTGTGGGTGTATCGAGATTGGGATTGGTGGGTGTAGAAGACCTGACCCGTGGGGTAGGGGTGTGGTAGTGGACTCCCTCGAAGAAATGAAGTATATATGGTGGGTCAAGGGGCCTACTAGGGAATGGGTCAAAGGGATCAAAGAAGTTATGACCTCTTGTGGTGGGTTCCCATAAGTCACGGTCCTATGTATGGAAGTCTAGAAGGTGTGTATGACACCTTCATACATTGTGGTAGGTGGGACGGTGAGCATATGTAGGATGTATGGTTCCTCCCTTGGGCAAAAGGGTATGAAGTCGGGCTCGGCCGGCATAGGGAGGAATAGAAGAATTTTCGTGGTGACACAACCCACGGTGCACACTGAGGTAATGGACCCTAAGGCCGGATGGGTGAAGTTAAGACTAGTGGGTTGGTCGAAGCTTCGGGCCAAGGAGTGCGTCAACTGCCATTGCGAGTCTAATCCCATAACAAGGTCATCCAAGGTATCAACATGGTGACTAGATCGGAATGTCGTGTGGTAGGAGTTGACGGGCACCAATGGTAGGGTGGGGTCCATGGATGGGTGAGGAGGTGGGACCAAGCCATCCTTGAGCCAACTAAGTAGTGGCTCGGCGATGAAAAGCGTACCCGTTAGAAACACGGGTGGCTCGGGCTTTGGTGGGTCTAAATAAGATGGTTCCGAATAAAGTTCGGAAGTAGAGGGTAGCAATGGAGCACTCACGGGTGGTGAAGAAGCACGTGTCCTTTCCAACCAATCCGAAAACATTTTCTCGATTTTATCAAAGGTGTGGGTTGGAGTAGGAACCTCGTGGTGGACTCGCTCCTCGTCTCTCGGCTCGGGTGTGGACTTAGGCTCGGCTAGAAGCGGGGCTTCCACTTGGTGGGAGGTGACTGGGCTGACCACTTGATTGGGGTTGCTTTGGAGGGCTTGGATGGGGGTGAAGGGGCGGGGTTGGTTGGAGGTGTGGCCCACTTGATTACGGGTGAGTTGGTGGGGCCGACTAGTGGTATAACCCCCGTGGTTGGAGGTAGGTGGATGGGGAAGGTAGACCCTCCTAAGCGCTCTCTTCATATCCCACCATGACGCGATGGGCTTTAGCCTTCTATCTTCCCGGAGGTACTTGATGTCCCTCCATGTTTTGGTGGCTTTATAGAAAAGTCACCTTTTGGCAAAGTCGACTTGCGCGGGACCGGACATAAGGTAACACTCAAAGTAGTCATCCATAATGGCTTCCCACTCTAGGTAGTCACCTGGGTTTTAAGAGCCATAGAAGTCCCGGGCTACGGGCCTACGGGGGTGGTCCGGGTGGTTCTCCCATCTTAGATAGTATCACCACCGTGGATAAGATCCGGGCGTTTGGTAATCCATGAGACATAGGGAAGCTAGTGGATGACCATGCCGACACTTGGAAAAGACACTAGACACGACCCTAACTAATGCAAAGTTGGAATGCAGACTCGACTACCAACCTAGACACGACCAAGATTCAGTACGTGGCGGAGTTAATCGATCCGAAGATCACTCGCGCAAGTGTGCGACCTTCCCGATAGGCGTAGCCTAACATTCGGACAACACCTTTTTATATACCGAACAATGGTATGCGGATGCAACCTTAGACCGACTTATACGATGACTAGACGTAAATGACACTTTTTTTTTATTTTTGACCAAATACTACCCTAGACTCAACTGGCGCTCTGATACCAAATTGATGCGGGACGGACACGCGACTGTAGATCTAATTAAAAATCCACTTAGAACAAAGAAGAAAAAGCATGAGAAGAAAAAGCATGCACGAGGTGCAAAATAGGAGATGTGATCGCCAGAGACGCGAGGGCCTCAAAGGATATAACAATAATAAAATGGAGGGATCGCGAAAAATACCTTTTAAAGAGCGGGTGATTGTGAGTGCCTTCTTTCTCTTTCAATCGGCCGGCCGATGAAGAGAGTTATTCTTTAATTGATTACCCTTGCAAAACAAAGACAAACACCAAATAAAATACGTGGATTAGGAACGAGGTGAGTGTAGCATCAAATTCATGATAGAGATGAGCATAAAAACATGTATAAGAACACACCTTGTTGGGTGTTGACCCTTAAACCCCTATGCAAAAGGGAGGGATGTATGATGATGATATGAAAAAGAGATAAAGGGTGTGCAAGAGTTGCACTGTGGGGAAATTCCTCAACGTGGTTGAGAAGGGAGAAATTAACAGAAGATGCAATATGCATGCATATGTATGAACAAAAGAAAAGAATTGAAAAAGAATAAGAAAGGCCTGCGTTTGAGCTTTGGCTTTGATATTCAATGGGAAGGAAGCCTTGATGATGATCAGGCAACGCAAAGGGGGGGCTCCTTCCTCAGCCTGCAGCTGCAGCAGCAGTCCTGTAAAAAAAAGCAGAAGAAGAAGAAGAAGAAGAAGAAGACGGGGATCCAACCTGATAACAGAGCCGCAAGGCTCTATTAAAAGGGCAGAATCAAGTAAGATAGAAAGATAAGAATGGGCAAGAGTCATTGGAGGCAAGGACTCCAGTTCCCAATCGAGGAAGATGACCAAACAGAGAAGGGAACTCCCTGGGGAAAGCCGCGGTCGAGCAGGACACGAAGGTGAAAGACGACCTAGATAAGGGCGTCAATTCAACAATTGACGACCTACCATAGGGCGTTAATTAAAAACGCGACCGGGACAAGGGCGTCACTTCTTGGATCATTTTTAGAAATAAAATATTCTTTTATTTGAAAATTATGAAAGACGCCTGACAGAAAGGCGTTATTAAAAACACGCCCCCAAGAAGGGCGTTAATTCAATGTGATAAACAGCCAAAAGAGAAAGGACGACTGTTGATTCGGGCGTCAATTTAATTGACGTCCGAATCAAGGTCGTTAATTCAAAATATTCAAAACATGGCTATTTTTCATTTCTCAATATTATTTACCCATTTTTTAGGTGGATGTGCATCTCAATATGCTGATTCCAATGACTATTTTTTCGTATTTTTCTGACACCCGGAAGGCCACCAAATCATCTCTGGAAGAGGGTTAAAAATAATATTAAAATATTCAATTTGAAAGTGACGCCCTCAAACATGTCGTGATTTCAAATTTTTTTATATTAAAAATTAAAATAACGTCTCTTGTTAAGTCGTTAATTCATAAAAAAATCTGAAAAGTCCTTAGAAAAATCCAGAAAAATAGGAAAATGAGAGGAATTGACGCCTAATGGAAGTGGCGTCAATTTTTCAAGAAACGCCCAATGCTAAGCCGCTATTTAAAAGACGCCCCACGTCAAGTCGTTAATTCTGAAAAATTCATAAAAATAGAGAAAAATATCCAGAAAATCTAGAAAAATCCAGGAAAATAGGAAAAAATAAGAAAAGGGAGAAATCCAAGAAAAAGTGAGAAAAACCACTCAAACAAAGTTAATTTGAGGGTCAAATTGGGGCATTACAAGGTAATATGAGATGCACTCACAGTAACGTCAATTTTGGCGTGTCTACAGCTGCCCCACCTTGGCGTCTGCTTTGCAAGGGAGCAGAGCAAACTGAAAAGTAGATGCCAAGGTGTGATGAGACACGCAATCAACATCACTTGATGAGAATTAAATCAAAAGCTCGAGATGAAGCAATCCCGAGAAATTCAATGAAATCAACGATGTTTGGATAAGAGGAGGAGTGTGCACGCGGGCACGAAGGAGAATGATCAACTTCCAGCGCGGTGGAAGTATCCCAGGTCACAAACCTGTAGGTTTCACCATTGGGGAGCGGTTACCAGCCAATGTGGACGTGCTGCAGCCAAGGTGGATCAAAGGAAAAGGATTGAAATAAGATGATAGAAATCTAAACAAGGAGCTTTCGAGAAAATGACCCAAAACAGTGACAAAATGAACTGAGGATTCCATTCAGCAATGAATATCTCATATCTGGAAAGATTAAGATCAATTTGACTCTCCAAATCAGCTTATCAGAATGATTTTTCAAAAATTGTTTCAAACTCCTATATGAATGCATGCTGGGTTTAAAAGAAAAAATTAAAACAAATGAAAATATAAGATAATCAAGGATAATATTATTAAACTGCCAAGATTGGGTGAAGGAACCCATTCTGCGAGCCGATACTAAGCCGAAGCTCGTTTATCCACGCATCAACTCGTAAAAGGGAACCATCGTCCCCAGTCTTGGACGGCTCAACGGCCTATCCGTATGACTAAGACTCCTCTGGAATCATCATTATTTTTGATGAAGGGGAACTCAAATTCCAGATTTACCAAAGCCACAAGGTCCTTGATATAATCTAATAGCGTATGTAACATATAATAGAATGCATACAGGGGGATGGTGATAGCAATGAGTATGGGGGAATAGAGAAATGAGGTGCAAGCACCGTGGGGCTTGGATGATGATGCCCAGTCGGAGGGACCAAGAGCTTCTTCCTGCGCTCAAAGATTCATCAACCAAGATATAAAAGATAACAAGCAATGAATAAGGCATTTAAGCATAGCAAGAATAGCATGAATCAAAGCATCAATAGCATGTATGTATCATATCATGAATAACATTTAAGTGTGCACATCGTGAAAGACATGAATAACATAGATAGCATAGCATCATTAAAGCATAGATAGTATAGCATCATTGTTTGTTGTTTGTCATGAGGATGACAACTTGGCTAATCAAGATTTGGAGTTGAATGATCAAGATCTGATAATACCCATCGGCGGAGTGATCAGCAAGATTTGATAAAAAAGATTTGGAGATGAATAATCGGAGTAATGCGTAGCAAATCAATGGGGAGAATCAAAAGGTAGATAGCAACGAATGCAGAGGACTCATCTCGTGCTCTTGGTCCTTGCAAAGTTGTTGTTCCTGCAAAAGCACCATCAGAAAAATGCAATGCAATTTTTTTTGGATTTTTGGGATATGCAAGTTTTTATGAGTTTTGAAAATATTTGAATTTTTATGTGGATTTTGAAAAATATTTGAATTTTTATTATGAATTTTGAAAATATTCAACTTTTGTTGGATTTTGATCAGGAAATATTCAATTTTTTTTTGGATTTTGGCTTAGAAAATATTCAAATTTTTTTTGTTATTTTTTTTCTTTTGAATTTTTTTTTTTGGTTTAGACATTGTTAAAGCAGCATCAAAGGGTGTTTAAACCACTGGCGAAGGGTCTTTGTTCCTTCCCCTTTCGCTAAAAACTGCCCAAAGTCAGGCGTGCATTTAAAGGTGGCGTCCTATGACCAGCTACCCTTGATTAACAGTGCCCCTACCAAGGCCATACCCGAGAAACATTCGGTCTTAGAGGGAGAAGAGAAGAATAATTGAGGATAAGCTTTATGCAGGATGGGAGATGTCGGGACTCGAATTCCTTCCAAGGTGTTTCCCCTCAAAGAGATAGTCTGTTGCGCTGAGGCTTTATACCTTTAATTTTTAGACCCTTGACATGCATACGACCAGGGTTTTCCCTGCGGGGACTTTGTCACTCTTGACATGCCATAATTCACAATTTTGCTTTTATCAAAATTTTGACTTGATTTTCATAATAGCCCTTTTGGCGAGATGTATATCATTAAAACTTATGAAAACTTATATTGATTTTGGGTCAAGACTGCCCCTATTTGAGACTTCTCTCGTATTGGGGATTACCGAGGTTGGTCATCTCATCCGTCAACCTCTTGTCCTTGCATTCGGCCGAGTAAAGAAGAGAAAAGACTTTCAGGAATTCTCATGGCATGGCCAAAGTAGCAACAGTGTTTTATCCAAAGGAGCCGGCTAAAGGGCGCCGTGAAGTATGTGTGGTGCCCAACTAAGGGTCGCTCTTAACAAGCGGGGAAAGAATGTCGAATTCCCAGCGCGGGGTTCTTATTAACCAAAGGTGCTGCAGAAGCAAGCCTAAAGACTCTTTTATGAGATTTAGTTAAAGATACGACCTAGGATAAAGGCCTAAAATACCACTCTTAATCTTGTTAAGAAGCACTTCAATTTTAAAAATCATGCGTGAAGCAATGAGATAATGTTATCATAAAAATGTGTACTTACGCCAATATGTTACCTTGCAACCTTTGTAGAAGCAACTATCAGAGGCGAGGTTGATCATCGTGGGGTAGTCCTCTTTAGCAGAAGCAAAGGATTTGAAAGCAAAGGATTTGAAAGTGGCTTAACAAGAAGGAGTGGTGCTAAGACCAGACTCAGACGAATAAGGAGAAAGGGAAGAGAGGCGAGGGCTAGAACTCCCTCGTTAAGGCGTAGAGACCCTGATCACATGAAAGGTCTACAGAAGAAGCGGAGAATTAGAAGGAGGAGTGAGGACTAAAGCCTCGAAAGCAGTGAGAAAAAGGGCAGATGCCCAAGGCAGTGGATATGGAAGAAGTTGGGTCAGACTCAGGATTAGGGGGAATCAGAAGAAGAAATTGATAGATGGAAAGAGGCGGATCTGGAGGGTCTGGCGGTAGAGGAGGAGAATCGTGATAGGAGGAATCTGGAGGCTCTGGAGGGATAAGATATCGAGGGACGCGGTGCCCTGGGAAGAAATATGGAAAAAGATGATGGAAGAGGAGGAAGAAAATGAAGGATGTGATGCCCTCGAAGAGCAGAAAGATGAATCGGAAGAAAGATGGAGGGTCCGGAGGTTCCGGAGGAAGCAAATGGAAAGGGGCGTCATGCCCTGGAAAAAGATAGAAAGAATAAGATGGAGAATCCGGAGGTTCCGGAGGGATGAAATCAGGAAGGGTGTCATGCCCTAAAAGGAGGGGTAAAACACCTGGAGGTGCCAGGGAAATAGCAGAAAGTGGAACACGATGCCCTGGGGGAAGAAAAAGATCCAGAGGTTCCGGAGGAATGAGATGGAAAGGGGCACAATGCCCAAGAAGGAAGTCCAGAAATTCTGGGAGAATGAGATGAAAAAGGGCGCGATGCCCTAGCAGGATAAAGGAGAAATCCAGAGGGTCTGGGTTCAGGAGTTGGAAAGGGGCGTGATACCCTGAGAAGAGATTGGAAAGGGGACAATGCCCGAGCAATGAAGATGAATAGGATGGGAAATGCGGGATATCCGGAGGTGCCGGAAGGCGGGGAAGATACGGGTCCGGAAACCCGGGAAAGAAGAAGTGCAATTGCATTTAATAGGATGGATGCGATGAATGCAGTGAATGCGTGAATGCAATGAGATGCAAAGAACATGAAGAATGTGAAGGGCGAGAGGATGAGATCCTCCTCCTTACCCCTGGAGTGGCCCATGAAGAATCGGTGACAGAGGAGAATATGGGTGGAGTTGAATGGAAGGTGGATAAAAGAGTGGAAGGCCCCTTAGCACCAAGATAACTGCCCCTCCACGGTAGTGAAAGTGTATAGCCAATCGGCCCAAAGAAAGAAGCTTCAATAATAAATGACAACCCTCTTGAAGAGTGGAGAGTAATAATGTGAGGGAGTTGGGAAGTTGGGACATGAAGCATTGCCATGCCCATTGATTGCGGCATATAAAGAATGTTGACAAAAATGGGCATTCGCCCCTTGTATGGAAGAATGAATTCAGGATTTGAAAGTTGAAACAAGGGGTGCCCTGCCCTGCCCTTGGGTGGCATCAACGCTTGGCATTCTTTTCTAGCGAGCAGTGGCGGCTTGACCTCTTCAGTCGTGCTTGGCACAATAACCCGGATTGGCATCCGGCAAATGAACTCTTGCATCGTGAACTGCACGGCAGTGGCTAAATTCTTCTTTCGCGGCTCTTGATCATCCTCGGCACAAGTGTTTGTAGCAGCGCTCCCCTTCCGAGTAGTAAAGGGAGGTGAAGCGGAGGTGGGAGGCTTCGTGGATGGTGGGGGTGTAGTGGAAGGCGTTGGAGAAAGGATAAGTGGAGGCGGAGGTTCAAACACGTCGAGCTTCTCCCTTTGCTCGGAAGCAGTTTGGGTTGGCTCGAGTGCAAAAAAGGGTTGATCCTGCTCAGGATTAGCCACGGGTAATAGGTTAAGTGGTGGAGTAGGGGTAGTTGGGTTTGGTGTTAAAGGTGTAATAGAGGGTTGAATTGGGGAAAGTTCGACGTTAGGCTCGGTGGAGGCCGATGGTGTGGAGGCTGGCATAACTGGTGGAGGTGTAATTGGTGGAGGTTTGGTGCGGAGAAAATGCCGAACGGGGCGAGCGATGTTAGGAGGAGGAGACTCAAGATGCGCTGGCGTGGGTAATTGAAGTACCGACCCATCATCGTAACGCCATGAGGTCTCGGAAATAGGGGTTGGATTAGGGACGGTGGCTTCGTCCTGAGCAGGGGGTTCATCAAATGATAGTGGGGGAAGCGGGAAGCGAAGGAAACTCGGAAGGGGTGCCTGCAAAGCTTCATCGTATGTTGCCTCGAATTCTCTAATTACCGGTTCTTCATCATCAAATTCAAGTGGACATCGTAGTGGAGGCGTATATGTGGATGGAGGAATGTAATGATGTTGCGTATGTGGAGGTGGAAGGCCATATGAATGAAGTGTGCGGACGGGTGGAGGGCGGACGGTGTCCACTTGAGCGTTGAAATCTGCCGGCTCTTGCTTGCTTGAATTGCCGATACCATAGTCATCCATCCTATCTTTCCAATCTTTCTCCATTTTTGTAATATCATTCAGAGCGGCATGAATGGGATTGACTGGAGTAGGAGGAGCGGGCTGTGGGCTCGTAACCCTCTTTAATTGTTCCTCCATTAAAGTGACCTTGTCAAGAAGAGTTTGTTGGAGAGGTATGGCTTGAGCAACCAAGGGTTGGCAGGGCCTTGAAGGAGGGGCCGCATAAGAAGGCCGTGGAGGGGGATTAATGGGCCGACCCGTAGAAAAACTCGGATGGGCCGGATTGCAAGAAATAAATGGGCCTTGGGGCCGTGATGGAGGAGGAATAGAAGGAGGCGGGTGTCGGACCCCCCGAGGAGGAATGTGAATAGGACGAGATGGGTGATGGGCTACCCGGGTAGGAATGTGAATTGAAGAGGGAGGTGGGTGATGGGCCACCCGAGTAGGCATATGAGTAGACAAGGGAGGTGGGTGATGGGCCACCCGCATAGGATTGGAAGGAGAATGAGAAGAATGCGATGAATGAGATGCACCCCCAACAACGGCCTTAAGGGCTTGGATTTGTTGAGGGGTGAGATGATCTAATGCATGAATGATTTGGGAGACCTTCTCATCATCGGGAGGAGACGGTCCCGAAGGAGTAGTGGCTCGTGATTGAATAGGGGGGCCATAAGATTGGACATTGCCCATGGGCCGGGCATGACCATAAGAATGAGAATGTGGTCCCTTGAAGATATGGAGAGAATGATGTTGAAATTGAGGATTATAAGATGTGCACGGTTGTGCATCCTCATGAATTGAATTAAACATGTTAGTTTTCTTATCATGGTAAGCCATTATGCAATCAATGTTTCAAGCAAAAATAACTTGCAAAGAAGCACACAAGTTGGAATAGTGATTTTGCTTTACTTAAACTTTGGTGAATCAATGACTTTTGCAAATAGATATGCTCACTCAAGGGGTGAACCTAGTTTCAAATGAGGTTTAACTTCGGTGCCAACTAGGAACACTCTCTCACCATGCTTAGGCCAACTAACCCGGGACTTCAAGGGTACAACCTGCCCGGCGTCCGTGAGGGAATCCACGGGTGCGGGGACTTACGGAGGCTTGGTTTAGGAATTTTCGGTCCAAAGAGACGGAGCGCTCAATGGAGGGTCGTTCCTTCACCAAGAGGGTGTGTGGCTGCTAAAGATGTGGGGAGAGGAGGTCTCCCAAACCAATGCAAGTGGATGAATGCAGCAGGATATGAGTGAATCAAACAATAAGCAAGAGCAATCAGTATAATAATCAATGCAACACGGCTCTGAAAAAACACAAGAAAGAAACGACCTGGGGAAGGTCGCTATAAACAAAATAGACGACCGTGTGACGGTCGTGAATCACTGTGGGAGCCCACAGGCAGGGTAAAAATGCGCCTTAGAGGGAGGCGCTACAAATGAAAGAAACGCCTCTGGGTGAGGGCGTCAAATCCAGGGGCACGCATGGCCAACTAAAGAAATGCCTTGTGGAGAGGCGCTTCTATGACAAGAGACGCCTCTATGAGGGGCGTTAATTCTTTTCGTCTCCAGAAACAGCCCTCTACCGGCCAGCAAAAACTAATCAGGAGGATAATCACAGTCACAGTATAATCATGGCAATCAATAACATGCAACAGAGTATAACATGCTCATCAAAATTTTGGATAAGTGGAATTTCCAAATAAAATCCAACAAATTAGTCAATCATAAGTGGGGAAGGTACTACGTGTAGCACGAAAGGAGGCGCACCGTGGGTGCAAAAGGGGAGATGGCACACAAGGGTGCCCAAGGGAAAGGGTAATCAAATGAAAAAAAACAAAAGGAGTCCCACCGTGATCGCCAATTTGTAGATCTAATTAAAAATCCACTTAGAACAAAGAAGAAAAAGCATGAGAAGAAAAAACATGCACGAGGTGCAAAATAGGAGATGTGATCGCCAGAGACGCGAGGGCCTCAAAGGATATAACAATAATAAAATGGAGGGATCGCGAAAAATACCTTTTAAAGAGCGGGTGATTGTGAGTGCCTTCCTTCTCTTTCAATCGGCCGGCCGATGAAGAGAGTTATTCTTTAATTGATTACCCTTGTAAAACAAAGACAAACACCAAATAAAATACGTGGATTAGGAACGAGGTGAGTGTAGCATCAAATTCATGATAGAGATGAGCATAAAAACATGTATAAGAACACACCTTGTTGGGTGTTGACCCTTAAACCCCTATGCAAAAGGGAGGGATGTATGATGATGATATGAAAAAGAGATAAAGGGTGTGCAAGAGTTGCACTGTGGGGAAATTCCTCAACGTGGTTGAGAAGGGAGAAATTAACAGAAGATGCAATATGCATGCATATGTATGAACAAAAGAAAAGAATTGAAAAAGAATAAGAAAGGCCTGCGTTTGAGCTTTGGCTTTGATATTCAATGGGAAGGAAGCCTTGATGATGATCAGGCAACGCAAAGGGGGGGCTCCTTCCTCAGCCGGCAGCAGTAGCAGCAGTCCTGTAAAAAGAAGAAGAAGAAGAAGAAGAAGAAGAAGAAGACGGGGATCCAACCTGATAACAGAGCCGCAAGGCTCTATTAAAAGGGCAGAATCAAGTAAGATAGAAAGATAAGAATGAGCAAGAGTCATTGGAGGCAAGGACTCCAGTTCCCAATCGAGGAAGATGACCAAACAGAGAAGGGAACTCCCTGGGGAAAGCCGCGGTCGAGCAGGACACGAAGGTGAAAGATGACCTAGATAAGGGCGTCAATTCAACAATTGACGACCTACCATAGGGCGTTAATTAAAAACGCGACCGGGACAAGGGCGTCACTTCTTGGATCATTTTTAGAAATAAAACATTCTTTTATTTGAAAATTGTGAAAGACGCCTGACAGAAAGCCGTTATTAAAAACACGCCCCCAATAAGGGCGTTAATTCAATGTGATAAACAGCCAAAAGAGAAAGGACGACTGTTGATTCGGGCGTCAATTTAATTGACGTCCGAATCAAGGTCGTTAATTCAAAATATTCAAAACAGGGCTATTTTTCATTTCTCAATATTATTTTTCTATTTTTTACGTGGAGGTGCATCTCAATGTGCTGATTCCAATGACTATTTTTTCTTATTTTTCTGACACCCGGAAGGTCACCAAATCACCTCTAGAAGAGGGTTAAAAATAATATTAAAATATTCAATTTGAAAGTGACGCCCTAGAACATGTCGTGATTTTAATTTTTTTATTTTTTATTTTATTAAAAATCAAAATAACGTCTCTTGTTAAGTCGTTAATTCATAAAAAATTCTGAAAAATCATCAGAAAAATCTAGAAAAATAGGAAAATGAGAGGAATTGACGCCTAATGGAAGTGGCGTCAATTTTTCAAGAAACGTCCCAGGCTAAGCCGCTATTTAAAAGACGCCCAACGTCAAGTCGTTAATTCTAGAAAATTCATAAAAATAGAGAAAAATATCCAGAAAATCCAGAAAAATCTAGAAAAATAGGAAAAAAATAAGAAAAGGGAGAAATCCAAGAAAAAGTGAGAAAAACCACTCAAACAAAGTTAATTTGAGGGTCAAATTGGGACATTACAAGGTAATATGAGATGCACTCACAATAACGTCAATTTTGGCGTGTCTACAGCGACCTGAGACTCTAGATCATGATCGTCCCTAAGCGAGGGAAGACGTGGGACCGTGCGTGGTTGAGAAACCGGCAGTGTGTCTCGGGTATCGGCCTTTCCGCGTTAACTTGGGTCGAGTCACGGGACGGGTTACACTCACTCTCTCGCAGCGGTGATACAATTGATATAATGGGCTAATAACCTATCACATGCAGCGGCATATACGAATAAATACGAGTAAAGCAAAGCCGAGTAATAGAGCGAACATGATACCTCCACGCTCCGGACGTGGGGAAGACGTTCCCGGCCAAGTACGGTAACTCTCGGTAACAACGGTTAAAAGTTAATTACAATAGTGAATTTTATTGCCCACTCCATGCAGGGAGGTAAAGGGCTACAAGTGGGGCCCGGGAGGACCGACCCTGGGTTGACGGGCAGCAATCTGGAGGTGCGATCGGGGCGAACTCGGCCTGCTGGTCCGACTCGATCCTGCGCCGACTCGGTACTGCACCAACTCGGTTCTGACTCGCTAGATAGCAAAGCGCGGTTTTCAAAGGAACGTTGCCCTCCTGAGGTCTTCTGATGGAGCCGCTTGGCTGGGACGATGGCGGGATGTCCCTGATCGACTCCCTGAAGTGGCGGTTCCAGAAGTTGACTTTTGATAATTTTGCACAAATTATTCCCGGACTGCAATTTCAGACCTGCACAAGGAACATATCTGCACGTCTCGGCTGCATGAATTATGGTGCTCAGATCCGGAGGCCGATCGAGGCGTGGCTGGTACCGTTGGAAAGAGCACTCAAAGAACTACAACATATATTTTTCACAGCTCCATCCACTGAACGGATGGAAGATGAGAATGACTGTAACACTATTTTGTTTTCTGACCCGGACTGACAGACACACAGGGCAGGCTGTGTTTTTCCTGATACTGACATTTGACCGAAGGGGAAATGATTTTTCTATACTCCAAGAAAATTATGGTGGAAGGGGGTATATGTGAGGAACATTGAGGAATTTTTGTGATTTGTTTGGAAATTTATAAGTGGGTCGGAAAAATATAAGAAGGTGAGTCTGTCCCGTAGATTTTCAGAATGACAGATTACATGGGGGAGAACAGTAAATGAGGGAAAAATACCAAATGAAGTCCAAATGACACGAAATTTGAACTGGAGGTTAGGGGAGATGGACAAAACAAACCCTCAAAATTACGGCTCGAACAGACAACCAAAACAAAAGATAAAATTTCATAGGTGAGGTTCTATCTTGATGGAGACAGAACTCCGACGAGTGGCGGTGGCGGCGCGATGGCGGCTCGAAAGGCGGGGGCAGCGGTAGAGAAGAACTCAGAGGGGCTAAGGAGAATGTAGGAGGGGGCTTCACACCCTGGAGATTGAAGGAGGAAGAGAGGAGCCGGGGAGAGAGGGGGAGGGGCGCACCCTTCCTTGGAGCAAATGCCACAATTTTTTCTCATTAATTCTACATAAAATGGAAATATATAGTATTTATAGAAAAGTAAAAAAGACCTTAACTACCCTTAGATCTAGGGTTAGGAGGGGGTACATAAGGAATAGAACTAATTAGTTCTAACATGATTTTTTCAAAAATCAAAATTAGACCAAAGGGGGGGGGGGCGCCCCCTTGACTAGTGTAGGTGGAATCTTGGACTTTTTAGTCAATTTGTCTCCCATGTGTCTAATTGACATTCAACCCTTCTAGAAGCCACCTAGGATGGTTGACCAGCCCCACATGGCTTAGGTGGACCAATGGGGAAGGACTGAGGGGCCCCTTGCTGGACCTACTACACTTTTGCAAAAAAATCCAAAGAATCCTAGGGAATGACAAAGTGGCTTTATAAAGCTTTACAATTGCGTACATACTTTCCCAAGGATATAAAAGTAAACTAAAAGGACACAAGTGTAAAAATAAAATTAGTGCTCGGCGTCGATTCCCATCAACTGGTATACGGCCTTATTCTTAAAGGGTGTCCCGTTATCGGACACTATGCGACTGGGAGTACCGAATCGGTATATGATGTTGTGCCGGACGAATCTGGCAACGACTTAGCCGGTGACCTCTCGCAAGGGTAGAGCTTCCGCCCAGCGGGAGAAGTAGTCAGTGGCGACCAAGATGTATTTATGGCCCTTGGAAGATGGCGGAAAAGGCCCCGCGATGTCCATACCCCACTCAGCGAATGGCCAAGTGGGGGCCGTAGGACGCAATGGGTTAGGAGGTTTCCTGGGTACTGGGCCAAAGGCTTGGCATTGATGAAATGTACGGGCATACTGGATACAATTCGCGTATATGGTTAGCCAGTAGAAGCCTTTGAGCTTGATATTGTGCTTCATTTGGTCTCCGGGCTGGTGTGCACCGCACAACCCGGAGTGAACCTCCTGCATGATGGCTCGAGCTTCCGCTAGAGAGACACATCTTAGGAGAATCGACTTATCCTTCTCGTGGACGAGTCGATATAGGGAGTCGCCAATCAACTCGTAAGAGGTTGCTCGGCAGAGTAGCTGGACCCTTTGAGCTCGATCAGGGGGAAGCCACCCTTTCTTGAATTTGATGATAGGCGCACGCCAATCATTTTCTTCTGGAGGTGTTCTCTGGTCAAGGTCATGGACCTCGTTGATGGTGAGATCGGTGTTGCCTTCGAGTGAGCTCGGCATCAATCTTCGGTGCTTGGTGACGATGTCGACCTCGCCCTCAGGCGGGAGCTTGATGGCCGCGGCCAATTTTGCTAAGGCATCCGCCTGAGCGTTGCTGCTTCTGGGAATGTGATCTATTTCGAAGAAATAGAACTACTGGGTTAATCTGGTGACAGCGGTGTGGCATGGAACCAACTCTGGCTTTCGCGTGTCATAGATGCCGAGGACCTGCCGGACTATCAGCTGGGAGTCCCCGTAGGCTTTGAGGCATTTAATGCCCATGTGGAGAGCCATCTGGAGCCCAATAAGTAGAGCTTCATACTCGGCTTCATTGTTGGTTAGGGACTTCATGAGGGTGCAGGAGTTGTACAAAACTCCGCCCTGAGGAGTCAGGAAAATAATGCCGGCACCTGCCGTGGTGGCTGGATCCTGGTTGCTCCGGGTGATCCCTCGGGAAGCACCGTCAAAGTAAAGCTCCCAGCAAGGTACGCTGGTTGTTAGAGCGCTGGGCTGCCAATAATGCAAGACATCTCTGCTCTGTTCAACTGGTTGTTATGATTGAGCAACAGTGGTTGTGAGAGTACTTTGCTACCAGTAATGCAAGACATCTCCGCTCTGTTCAATCAGTTGTTGTGATTGAGTAGCAAGGGACTCCTCATCCGGGAGCTTCGAGTTGAAGGGTGAATCGTCTAGCACTGGATGGGCTGCCAAGAATTCAGCCATACCCTGTCCCTTGATTGCTTTCCTGGGGACATAGGTAATGTCGTACTCCATTAATAGGAGAGCCCACCTCCATAATCTGCCTGAGAGAACAGGTCGTCGAAGGAGATACTTTAGAGGGTCATGCTTGGAGATAAGCTCGACTCGATGGGGCAGGAGGTAATGCCGTAGCTTCTTAACTGCGAACACTAGTGCCAAGCAAACTTTCTCCATAGGGGAGTAGCGGTACTCGGCCCCGATTAGCTTTCGGCTGAGGTAATAGAGGGGCTGCTCTTTACCTTCTTCATTGATCTGCGCCAACAGAGCTCCCAGCAAAGCGTCCATGGCTGCAATGTAAAGGATGCGGGGTTTACCCTTGACTGGTGCTCCCATGACTGGGGGAGTAAGAAGATACTCCTTGATTTGCTCGAAAGTCGCCTGGCATTCCGAGTCCCATGTAAACGGGGCGTCTTTCTTCATCAGCTTGCTGAAAGGCGTGCATCGACCGGAGAGGTTAGAGATAAACCTCCGAATGTAGGTTAGCCTCCCTTAGAATGACCTGAGTTCGGTGATGTTGCTGGGTAGTGGAAGCTCCCGGATGGCTTTAATTTTGCTGGGATCCACCTCGATTCCTTGGTACCTGACGACGAAGCCGAGAAATTTGTCACTGGATCCGCCGAAGGCGCATTTCATGGGATTCATCTTGAGCCCATATTACCGGAGACACTCGAAGACTTGGCAGAGGTCGCGTAAATGGTCTTCTCGCCTTTTGGACTTGATGACGAGGTCATCGACATAGCATTCGATGATGTTGTGCAGCATCTCATCGAATATTTTAGTCATGGCCCTTTGGTAAGTAGCACTGACATTCTTCAAACCAAAGGGCATGCGTTTGTAATTGAAAATCCCCTTGGGGGATCTGAAGGCTGTGTGGTTCTTATCTTTGAGGGACATCCGTATTTTATTATAGCCAGACGACCCGTCCATGAAAGACAAGGCTTCGTGACCGGTGTTCATATCGACCATCGTTTCTGTAATTGGGATTGGGAAATCATCCTTCGGACAGGCTTTGTTGAGGTCGCGAAAGTCGACGCAGATGCGGACTTGACCATTCTTCTTCTTGATTGGAACTATGTTGGCGAGCCAGATCAGGTAGATGCACGGCTCGATGAAGTCGACCTCCGCCATTTTGTGGACTTCGGTCGAAACCTGGAGCTCCAGCTCGTGGCGCATGCGTCGCTGTGGTTGCGTGACCGGAGCGATTGAGGGAGAAATGGCTAGGTCGTGCTCTGCTACGGAGGGGTCTAGCCCTGGCATCTCCTTGTACGTCCAGGCGAAGCAGTCCTTGAACTCTAGCAGGAGTTGCTTGTAGTTCTGCTTCTCTACCTCGGTAAGGAGGGCACTGACGAATGTAGGCTGAGGGGCTTCATCGTCGCCCAGATTGATCTCCACAAGATCATCGACGCTCGCTTGGCCGCTGTCCTCCAGCTCGGGAGGAGCGGGTTGGAGGTCGATGAAATCGTCATCATCAGTGTCGGCTTCGTGCATTTCTTGGTTCTCGAAGCCACCAATTGATGCTAAAGGGACTGGAGAGTGGTTGTCACTAGAATCCACCGGGGATTGATCTGGGCCGCCAGCTCCCGGCAAGCAGTTATCAACTGGAGTTGCTGAGGTTTCTCCGGGGTTGCCCGGTGAAGCGGACAATCTTCCGCAGCCAGGACCGGCAGGATCCCCTCCCTCAGGAGGGTTTATTGTACTGGGTTCCTCAACTGGCTGAGAGACCGGAGAAGCCTCTCCCACCCCTTTGTCTTGGCAGGGAGGCGAAGAAGGTTCACCGACGGCTTGAGCCGGTGTTCTGGCTTTGGCGGAGATCGGGATCAGAATTTCCTCTCCCTCATCCCCGGAGCTGTCGAATTTGGCTTCGACTCTAGCTTGATCATCGGCTGGTTGCGCCAAGCCTACGACGTTGACTGCGTAGTGGATGCGGAAGTCCGGGTCCTGGTCGTAACCAAGCCCCCTGGTATCCTTATGGAAGGACGGAAGTTACCCCCGGACCTGGGAAGGGTCCCACAGTTGACGGAAGTATCTTTGTTGGGCAGAGGTCTGCCACAGGGAAATGTGTTGTTTCAAACACATTTCTTGAATATGCGGCGACAGGTCGCCCCACACCTGAACTGCTTCAGGGGTATCATCGGCTTGCCTAGACCAGCCGAAGTCGTCATCCGGCGGGGCTTGAGGGACCATGTCTCCTTTGTAGAATACAATAGGTTTGTCCCTGTTAGCCTTCCTCTTGTATCGGCATTGTCGCTTGAAGGTGACAATGAATGTTGTCAGCGACTCGACGCTGTGCTCCTCGGATGCACACGGGAGCTGGATGTAGTCTGGTGGCAAGCATACACTCTTGCCGATAGCTCGGCTAATAAGATTAGCCTCAAAGTCGATCTAGCACCTTTCAGGGCGATCCGGGGTTGACTTGGAGCCGAGGCGCAGCCAGTGAAGCTTGGCCTTCTCCTCGTCGACAGAGAAGAGATCATCATCGTCTTCCTCTGAGAGCCAACCGTTGCTTTTGCTCTTGATCACGGGATATGGTCTAATCCCCTTGAAGTAGAGCACAACGTCGGCTAGGTTGCATTCTGCCGGTGTGAACGGCAACAGGTTTGCAAAGACCTTGTGTTGCTCCCCATCCTTGGCATACTTGATGCATTGGTGGAGAGTTGACGGGACGACCCAGTTTTCGTGGAGCCAGGGTCTACCCAATAGCATCTTGTAAGACGTGTTGGAGTCGATGATGTAGAAAGTCACCTTAGAGGTGAGATCATCGAGCACCAGATCGACGTCCACCCGGCCGAGGACGTCCTCGGTGTTCTGGTTGAAGCATGATATCTTGACCGCCTGGACCTTCTAGAGGTATGGGGTAAGATATAGAGACTTGAATGTCTTGAGCGGCATGATGTTAACAGCGGCACTAGCATCCACCAGGATTCGGTTCACATCGTGCCTATTGATCTTCCCCTTCATGTAAAGAGGATGATTGTGGCACGGAGGGGACATCAGCATGTCCTTTTCTGTGAAGGTGATGGTGGCCGCAACGGCTCCATAGGCAGCCGCCTTCATTTTGTAGACACGCTAAAATTGACATTATTTTGAGTATATTTCATATTACCGTGCAATGTCCCATTTGACCCTCAAATTAGCTTGTTTGAGTGGTTTTTCCTATTTTTCTGGAATTTTTTCCTATTTTTTCCCATTTATCTCCTTTTTCCTATTTTTCTGGATTTTCTGGGCATTTATCTCAATTTTTGAAATTCACGACCTGGGTAAGGGCTTGTTTTTAACAAAACACGACCTGGTCTGGGGCGTTTCTTTGAGAAAGGACGACCTGACCTGAGGGCGTTAATTCTTTTGGTTTGACCGACTTCCCCATTTGAGCTCTTGAAATTAACGCCCTTCCCAGGGGCGTGTTTTTAAAAGTGGCTTTGATTGAGGCGTGTTTTGCATTTTTCAAATATGGGGAGTTTTTATTTCTAAAATTTGGTTTTTGAGAAACGCCCTTGTTCAGGGCGTGTTTTTTAGAAACGCCCTCTGGCAGGTCGTCAATTCAACAATTGACGCTCTGAACCAGGTCGTGTTTCACTTTTGTGCTCCGAACGAACGCAGCCTTTCAGACCTGCTTTGTTTGGGCTCTTGCCCATTCCTATCCTTTCCCCCTTGGGCTCTTGCCCGTTCTTATCCTTCCATCTTTTGATTAGATTCTATTTAATAGAGCTTTCTGTAGCTCTGTATGGTTGGACTCCTCCTCTTCGAGCTCCCTCTTCTCTCCTTCCGATTCTTCTCCTTCTTCTCTCCCGTTCTTCTTCCTTCTGTTTTTACTTTGCTGTTTGTGTTTGTTTTTTTCTTTTTTCCTTTCATTTATCGCAGGTGCTGCATGCTGCTGGCTGAAGGAGAAGCCCATGCTCAATCTTCCTACGGCAGAGCTTCCTCCCCCTTTAGCATTTAAGCCGAAGCACAGGCCACCTCTTCCTTTTCTTTTATTTTTCATTCCCTTCGTTTCTATTTTCATCATATGCATGCATGCCCATCTCCTATTGATTTTCATTATTCTCAACCACGTTGAGTATCTCCCCATAGTGCATACTTGCACTCTTTCCTCTTGTTTTATTTTGCATAACATTCATACATTCCCATACCCTTTTTTGCATAGGGGTTTAAGGGCCAACCACCCACAAGGGTAATAAAAGTAAGAACTCTCTTCATCGGCCGACCGATTTGAAGAGAAAAGGAGTACTCACATCCCCGCATCTTTTGAGGTATTTTTTGCGATCATCTCCCCATATCAATCTCCTCTTTGAGACCCTCGTGTCTCTGGCGATCACAACCTCCTTTTAGCACCTCGTGCTATTTCATTGCCTATTATTTATTCATATTCTTTAATAATTTTTCCTTAAGTGGATTTTATTTTAAATCAAATCTACAAATTGGCGATCACGGTGGGACACTTTCTTGTTTTTATTTTGATTACCCCTTTCCCTTTGGCACCCACGTGTGCCCTTTCCCATTGGTACCCTCGGTACCCTTTCCTTTGTGCCCCTCGGGCACCCTCCATTGTGCTTTGCACTCTCCCCTAAGTGATTTGTCAATTGAATAGATTTGTTTTAAAATTTCCACTTATTTAAAATTTTGATGAGCATGATTCTTTTAATCTGTTGATTGCCGTGCTGCTGTGAGTGCTTCTGTCATTTCTGGCCGTGAAGGAGTTTCTGAAGGAAGCCGATTCACGCCCCTGTCAGAGGCGTGTTTTCGTTTAACGCCCTCCTCCAAGGGCGTCTCTTTCATGAGTAACGCCTTCTGACAGGGCGTTTTTATTCATATCTCCTACACTGAGAATTCACGCCCTAGAGCAGGGCGTTTCTTTGTTGCGTAGCGCCCCACATCAAGGTGCGTTTTATAATTTGACGCCCTACCCCAAGGGCGTCCTTTCCTTTGTAACGCCTCACCCCAGGGCGTTTCTTTGACTTGGTTGGCATCTATTGCATTTTAACGTCCTCGCCAGAGGCGTTTCTTTTAGTTTTAGCGCCTTGATCCAGGGCGCGTTTTACCTTGCCTGTGGGCCCCCCACAGTGTTTCACGCCCTGCCCCAGGGCGTCTTTTCCATTGGTAGCGCCCTGCCCCAGGGCGTCTTTTGATTTATAGCGCCCTGCCCCAGGGCGTCTTTTGATTGGTAGCGCCCTGCCCCAGGGCGTCTTATTCCTGTGTTTTCACCGAACTCCTTTGTTTATCACTGTATCATATTTCTGCTTATATCTTGCATTCATTCATTCATTTTGCATTGGTTTGAGAGGCCTTATCTCTTTATACTAGGAGCCACACACCCCCTTGGTGAAGGAACGACCCTCCATTGAGCATTCCGTCTCTTTGGATTGGAAATTCCTAAACCAAGCCTCCATAAGTCCCCGCACCCGTGGATTCCCTCACGGACGCCGGGCAGGTTGTACCCTTTTTGGAGTCCCGATATAGTTGGCCTAATATGTGGTGAGTGAGAGTTCCTAGTTGGCATTGAAGTGAATCATATTGAAACTAGGACTCTCCTTGTGTGAATTTTTCCAAACTTTATTAAAATTCATTAATTCACCAAGGATTAAACAAATCAAAATCACGGTAACCATTCCAACTTGTGTGCCTATTTGCATAATTATTGAGAATTTTGATTATATAATGGCTTACCATGATAGAAACATGTTCAATTCGATTCATGAGGATGCACAGCCTAGCACTTCATATCCTCAATTTCAACATGTTAATCAGCATTCTCACCATTCTTTCAAGGGACCACGCCCTTATTCTCATGGTCATGCCCGACCCATGGGTAATGTCCATCTTCATGGTCCCCCTCCTCAATTTCGAGCCACTATTCCTACGAGACCGTCTCATCCTAATGACGGGAAAGTCTCTCAAATCTTGCATGCATTAGATCATCTTACCCCTCAACAGATACAAGCCCTTAAGGCTGCCGTTGAGGGTACATCTCATGCATCTCTCCCTCCTTCCAATTCTATTCGGGTGGCCCATCACCCGTCTCCCTCCAATTCTACACGGGTGGCCCATCACCCACCTTCTCCTTCCAATCATATTCGGGTAGCCCATTACCCATCTCCCCCTATTCATTCTACTCGGGTGGTCCGACACCCACCTCCTTCTATTCCTCCTCCATCACGGCCCCGAGGCCCTTTTACTCCTTGCAATCCGGCCCGTCCGGGTTCTTTTACGGGTCATCCCGTCAACTCCCCTCCACGGCCTTTTTATGCGGCCCCTCCTCCTTCAAGGCCCTGCCAACCTCCTGTTGTTCATGTTACACCCCTCCAGCAAACTCTGCTCGATAAGATTACTTTGATGGAGGAACAAATAAAGAGGGTCATGGCTCCTCCTACTCCAGTCAATCCTCTCCATGCCGCTTTAGACGAAATTACAAAGATGGAGAATGAATGGAAAGACAGGATGGATGATTATGACTTCGGCATTCCAAGCGAGGAAGAGCCGGCAATTGAAGAATCTAAGGCAGCGTACGATGATGATGAAGCTCCGCAGGCACCCCTTCCGAGTTTCCTTAATTTCCCGCTCCCTCCACTTTCATTCGATGAACCTCCTGCTCAGGATGAAACCATCCCCGATCCAATCCCTATTTATGAGACTAATTGGTGTTACGATGATGGGTCGATACTTCAATCACCCACACCGGCACATCGTAAGTCTCCTCCTATCCTTGACGCCGCATACATCACACCTCCCCCTATTACACCATTAACCCCCGCAACACTGGCCTCCCCCAAGCCTTCCACCATTAAACCTCCACCCGTTAAGCCATCTACCTCCACACCATTAGCCTCCGTCGAACCCATCATTAAACCTTCCCTAATCAGCCTCCCACTAGCCTCCACCTCGGCCTCCACTTACCCAATTTCACCACCATTACCCTCCATTATGCCTTTAACCCCAAAACCCATACCTCCACCACATAGCCTTTCGCCTTTACCTATGGTTAATTCTGAGCAGGATCCACCACTTTTTGCACCCGAGCCAATCCCGACCGCTTGCAAGCAAAGGGAGAAACTCGATGTGTTTGAACCTCCGCCTCCACTTACGCCAACACCTTCCATTATAACTCCACCATTCATGGAGCCTTCCGCCTCCGCTTCACCTCCCCTTACTACTCGGAATGGGGGGCCTTCTGCAAGCACAGGTGCTGAAGATAATCAAGAGCCGGGCAGCAAGGATTTGGCCGTGCCATTCAAGATTCAAGAATTCATTTGCCGGATGACAATCCGGGTTATTGTGCCAAGCACGGTCGAAGAAGCCAAGTCGCCGCCATGCCGGGCGTTGATGCCGTCTAAGGGCCGGGCAGGGCACCCCTTGTTCCAATTTCCGAATTCCGAATTCATTATTCCTTACAAGGGGCGAATGCCCATTTTATTCAACATCCCATATTCATCACCATCAATGGGCATGGCGATGCTTCATGTTCCAACTCTACGACTCCCTCACCTTATTGATCTTCGCTTTCCAAGGGGGTGGTCATTTATTGAAGCTTCCTTTATTGGGCCAATTGGTCGTACATGTTCACTGCCGTGGAGGAGCAATTGTCTTAAGGGGTCGTCCCCTATTTCTTCCACTCTTGTTCATTCAACTTCATCCATATCCATTTCAATCACCTTTTCTTCATGGGCCACTCCAAGGGAAAAGAGGAGGATCTCACCTTCTCACTCTTCACATTCTTCATCTTCTTCGAATTTCATGCATTTTTCATTCATTCATTCATTCCATTCTTTGCATTCATTGCATCCATCATTTTGCATACATTTGCACCTCCTGCTTCCCGGGTTTCCAAACCCGTATCTTCCCCGCCTTCCGGCACCTCCGGATATTCCACACTTCCCATCTTATTCATCTTCATCTTTTTATCCACTATCCCTGGGGCATCGCATCCCTTTTCCTGCTATCTCCCTGGAACCTCCAGGAATTTTATCCCTCCTCTTCGGGCATCGCGCCCCTTTTCATCTTCCTCCTCCGGAACCACCGGACCTTTCTCTCGGGCATCGCGCCCCTTTCCACTTTCCTCCTCCGGAACCTCCGGACTTTCCCCTCGGGCATCGCGCCCCTTTCCATTCTCCTCCTCCGGAACCTCCGGACCTTTCTCTCGGGCATCACGCCCCTTTCCACCTTCTTCCTCCGGAACCTCCAGATTTTCCCCTTGGGCATCGCGCCCCTTCTCATTTGCTACCTTCGAAACCTCCAGATTTTCCTCCTGATCCTCCTTCATTCCTCTCTCTTGGGTATCGCGCCCCTTTCTATATTCTTCCTCTGGAACCTCCGAATTCTCCGTCTTATTCTCTCTATCATCTTCCAGGGCATCGTGACCCTCCTGATTTCATTCCCCCGGAACCTCCGGACCCTCCATCTTTCTTCCGATTCATCTTTCTACTCCTCCGGGACATCACATCCTTCATTTTCTTCTTCCTTTTCCATCATCTTTTTCCCTATTTCTCCCCAGGGCATCGCATCCCTTCTTTCAATATTCCTCCGGAGCCTCCGGATTCCTCCTATCATGATTCTCCTCCTCTGCCTCCGGACCCTCCGGATCCACCTCTTTCCATCTACCAATTTCTTCTTCTGATTCCTCCTAATTCTGGGTCTGACCCAACTTCTTCCACATCCACTGCCTTGGGCATCTGCCCTTTCTCCCACTGCTTCCGAGGCTTTAGTCCTCACCCCTCTTCTTGATTTTCCGCTTCTTCTGTAGACTGTTCCATGTGATCAGGGTCTCCGCACCTTAGTGAGGGAGTTCTAGCCCTCGCCTCTCTTCCTTTTCTCCTTATTTCGTCTGAGTCTGGTCTGGGCACCATTCTGTCTTGTTAAGCCACTTTCAATCCTTTGCTTCCAATCTTTTTTCTGCAAAAGAGGACAAATCCCATGATGATCACCTCCAGCAGCAGCTGCTTCTATGAAGGTTGCAAGGTAATATACTGGCGTAAGTTTGCATTTGCATGATATCATTGCCTCCTTACTTCACGCGTGATTTTCAAAATAAAGTGCTTCTCAACAAGACTAAGAGTTGTGTTTTAGACCTTTATCTTAGGCTTTTGTTTAATTACATCATTTTCAAAAAGAGTCTTTAGACTTGCTTTGGCAGCACTTTGGTTGATAAAGAACCCGCACTGGGAATTCAAACATTCTCTCCCTGCTTGTTTAAGAGCAACCCTTAGCTAGGCATTTCACACACTTCACGGCGTCCTTAGCCGGCTCCTTTGTTTAAACATCGTTGCTACCTTGGCCATGCCATGAGTTTCCGAAAGTCTTTTCTCTTCTTTACTCGGCCGAATGCAGGTGCAAGAGGTTGACGGATAAGATAACCAACTTTGGTAAATCCCAATACGAGAGGAGTCTCAAATAGGGGCAGTCTTGACCCAAAATCAATATGAATTTCATGATACATCTCGCCACAAAGGGCAATTAAGAATTAAGTCGAACTTTCGATAATTGAATTATGAATCATGGCATGACAAGAGTGGCAAAGTCCCCGCAGGGAAAACCCTGGTCGTATGCATGTCGAGGGTCTAAAAATCAAAGGCATAAAGCCCCAGCGCAACAGATCGCCTCTTTGAGGGTTAATACCTTGGAAGGAATTCAAGTTCCGATATCTCCCATCTTGCATAAAGCTTATCTCCAAATTTTCTTCTCTTCTCCCTCCAAGACCGAATGTTTCTCGGGTATGGCTTTGGTAGGGGCACCATTGATCAATGGCGGTCGGTTAAAGGACGCCACTTTCCATGCACGCCCGGCTTTGGACAGATCTTAATGAAAAGGGAAGGAACGAGGACGCTCAGTTAATGGTTCAAAAACACCCCTTTGATGCTGCTTTAGCAATGTCTAACCAAAATCAAACAAAAAATTGAATATTTCTTGTCCAAACTCCATAAAATTTGAATATTTCTTTTCCCAAAATCCAAAAAAACAAAAAATTGAAATATTTTCCAAAAAAAATCTCCATAAAAATCCAAATATTTCCAAAACCCACAAAAATTTACATATTGATCAAAACTCATAAAAATTTGTATATTTCAAAACTCCAAAAAGATTGCATTGTATTTTCTGATGGTGTTTTACAGGAACAGCTTTGCAGAGACCAAAAGCACGGGATGAGTCCTATCTCCACTCATTGCTATCAATCTATTGATTCCTCCCGATAGTCACATGACATACCACCCTGGGCATTTTTGGTTATCACTTCCTTATATCATTTTGGTTATATCTCCCTATATCATTCTGATTATCATATCTCATGATTATTCATCTCCAAATCTTTTTTAATCAACTCCTGCTAATTTCATCTGATCACTCCGCCGATGGGCATTATATCAGATCTTGATCATTCATCTCCAAATCTTGATTAGCCAGATTGTCTCCTCATGATAAAACAACAAACAATGCTATGATTTGACTTATGCTATTCATGCCATATACATGCTATAATTGATGCTTTGATGATTGCTATGCTTAAATACCTTCTTCATTGCTTGTTATCTTTTATATCTTGGCTGATGAATTTTTGAGCGCAGGATAAGAAGCTCTTGGTCCCGCCGACTGGGCATCATCATCAAAGTCCCACGGTGCTTGCAGCTCATCTCTCAGTTCCTTCATACTTATTGCTCCACCATCTCTCCCTGTATGCATTCTACTATATGTTATTACACTATTAGATTATATCAAGGACCTTGTGGCTTTGGTAAATCTGGAATTTGAGTTCCCCTTCATCAAAAACAATGATGATTCCAGAGGCGTCTTAGTCATACGGATAGGCCGTTGAGCCGTCCAAGACTAGGGACGATGGTTCCGTTTTGCGAGTTGGTGCGCGGATAAACGGGCTTCGGCTTAGTATCAGCTCGCAGAATGAGTTTCTTGACTCAGTCTCGGCAGTTTAACAATATTATCCTTGATTACTCTATATTTTCATTTGACTTATTTTTCCCTTTAAACCCAGCATGCATTCATGTAGGACTTTGAATTAACATTGGAAAATCATTCTGATAAGCTGATGTTGAGGGTTGAAGTTGATCTTAATCTTTCCAGATATGAGACATTCCATGCCGGATTGAATCTTCAGTTCGTTTTGTTGCTGTTTTGGGTCTTTTCTCGAAAGCTCCATGTTTGGATTTTTATCATCTTATTTTCCAATTTTCCCCTTGATCCACCTTGGCTGCAGCACGTCCACTGGCTAGTAACCGCTCCCCAATGGTGAAACTTACAGGCTTGTGACCTGGGGTACTTCCACCGCGCTGGAAGTTGATCATTTTTTATCTTCTTCGTGCACCGCGTGCACATCTCCCCTTTTATCCAAACATCGTTGATTTCGTTGAATTTCCCGAGATTGCTTCATCTCGTGCTTTTGATTTGATTCTCATCAAGTGATGTTGATTGCGTGTCTCATCACACCTTGGCATCTACTTTTCAGTTTGCTACGCTCCCTTGTAAAGCAGACGCCAAGGCGGGGCAGCTGTAGACACGCTAAAATTGACATTATTTTGAGTATATTTCATATTACCGTGCAATGTCCCATTTGACCCTCAAATTAGCTTGTTTGAGTGGTTTTTCCTATTTTTCTGGAATTTTTTCCTATTTTTTCCCATTTATCTCCTTTTTCCTATTTTTCTGGATTTTCTGGGCATTTATCTCAATTTTTGAAATTCACGACCTGGGTAAGGGCGTGTTTTTAACAAAACACGACCTGGTCTGGGGCGTTTCTTTGAGAAAGGACGACCTGACCTGAGGGCGTTAATTCTTTTGGTTTGACCGACTTCCCCATTTGAGCTCTTGAAATTAACGCCCTTCCCAGGGGCGTGTTTTTAAAAGTGGCTTTGATTGAGGCGTGTTTTGCATTTTTCAAATATGGGGAGTTTTTATTTCTAAAATTTGGTTTTTGAGAAACGCCCTTGTTCAGGGCGTGTTTTTTAGAAACGCCCTCTGGCAGGTCGTCAATTCAACAATTGACGCCCTGAACCAGGTCGTGTTTCACTTTTGTGCTCCGAACGAACGCAGCCTTTCAGACCTGCTTTGTTTGGGCTCTTGCCCATTCCTATCCTTTCCCCCTTGGGCTCTTGCCCGTTCTTATCCTTCCATCTTTTGATTAGATTCTATTTAATAGAGCTTTCTGTAGCTCTGTATGGTTGGACTCCTCCTCTTCGAGCTCCCTCTTCTCTCCTTCCGATTCTTCTCCTTCTTCTCTCCCGTTCTTCTTCCTTCTGTTTTTACTTTGCTGTTTGTGTTTGTTTTTTTCTTTTTTCCTTTCATCTATCGCAGGTGCTGCATGCTGCTGGCTGAAGGAGAAGCCCATGCTCAATCTTCCTACGGCAGAGCTTCCTCCCCCTTTAGCATTTAAGCCGAAGCACAGGCCACCTCTTCCTTTTCTTTTATTTTTCATTCCCTTCGTTTCTATTTTCATCATATGCATGCATGCCCATCTCCTATTGATTTTCATTATTCTCAACCACGTTGAGTATCTCCCCATAGTGCATACTTGCACTCTTTCCTCTTGTTTTATTTTGCATAACATTCATACATTCCCATACCCTTTTTTGCATAGGGGTTTAAGGGCCAACCACCCACAAGGGTAATAAAAGTAAGAACTCTCTTCATCGGCCGGCCGATTTGAAGAGAAAAGGAGTACTCACATCCCCGCATCTTTTGAGGTATTTTTTGCGATCATCTCCCCATATCAATCTCCTCTTTGAGACCCTCGTGTCTCTGGCGATCACAACCTCCTTTTAGCACCTCGTGCTATTTCATTGCCTATTATTTATTCATATTCTTTAATAATTTTTCCTTAAGTGGATTTTATTTTAAATCAAATCTACACATTTCTGCGACGTGCGCTTCATAAACTTCCAGCTCTTGGAGTATTTTGATAAGGGTTTCCCTCAGATTCTTACTCCAAGCAATGGCTTCCCAAATTGAAATGCTGGCAGGGAAGCGTTTCATCTGGTGGAGGACTTTTCGGTCGGCTCAGGCTCGAGCATCCTCCAGGGTAGTATGTCAGGTTGAACCTTCTGCGAGCTGCCATGATGTTCCCCGTCGGGGAGTTGCACTGCCTTGCCCTTACCACCGAGATCAGATTGACCTCGGTCGCCAGCGGGCTCTTGGAACAGGGATGCCAATGACGGCTCTTCTGGGGGTGACTGGTGGGCTGGCTCATCCTTGCCGGACGATCCTGCTTGCTCTGCTGCAGCAGTCAGTACTGGTGCAGGGGCTGGGAGGCTGGCAGCAGCCTCACCAAAGTCGGAAGGATGGAAGATACTGGGTCCGCCCCAAATTTCCACTTCCGGGATGGGAGCTGGTTCCTCTCCTCGAAAGAGGATAATTCGCTCCGGGTCAAAGGTGGATGGAGAGATGGGTAGCTCGGGAGTGATCCCGCGGCCTCTACCACGTCCCCGTCCACGGCCTCGGCCGCGATCGACATGCTCTGGAGCTGGCTGTAGCCCAAGAGGAGTAGTAGTTCTTTGTCTTGTCCAGGAGGCTATTGGCTCGCCTCGCCGAGAAGCGTTGATATTGTCAGGAGGTGGAATGGCCACCATGTTGCAGGTGCAGCGCCGAAGCATTTCTTCCAGCTGCTCTGTGGTGATCTCCTTGTCCTTATAGCACAAGGAGAGCTCGTCCGGGATCACGAGTCTTTCACCGTCCTTGAGCTTTTGGATCATCTCTTGGACCCAATTTCTGAGGCGGGCTCGTTTCTGCATTTCTTTCCACGGGATGTTACTGTGGAGTGAGAGAGCCCCGGTAGGACAAGGAGGAACGTATTCCTCCAGATCGTCAATGAGCTGCTGGAGCCTTTGGAGAGGCGTTGGTTCGACCGGAAATTGTAGGGCGGCTGCTTGTTCAGCTTGTTTCTTGAGCCGCCTTCTGAGGTTCTTCCTCCTATTTTTCTCTTGTCTCTTGGCGATAGCCGCCTCTAAGGGAGTAGGAGGGAGAGGTACTGGAGCCGAGGTTGATAAATCCTGGTGAGGATATCTTCGAGTTGACACCCTTGCAGGGTGAGGTTGATTATTCTTCCTCGCCCGGATTTCGATCCAGGCGCCTTCCGCTTGTTGTATCTGGAAGGTGGCGTTGATCGCCTGCTCGACCACCTCGATCGGTAATTCCTGGTATGCCAGAATACTGGGACTGGCGTCCGAAGACGTGTTCACGGTTTGTTGCCTTATCCGCTGTGGCGACGGGAGCCTACAAGGAGTCAGTAGGCTGGTGCTGGCATCCGGGGACGTGTGCGCGGTTTGATGCCTTAACCGCGGTGGCGATAAAGATGTCTTCTGCTGAGCCGGTACGTTGGGACCGGCGTTGGAGGACATATATGCGGTTTAGTGCCTTACCCGCGGTGGCGGCGGCTTTTGTTGAGGAGCGGATAGAGAGGGGCACTGATTGTCACGCTCCTTAGCCTTGCCTTTGCAACCGTGCTGAGAGCTAGGCCTAGCGATGATTGATAGTGTCGCAGGACGTTGTCGCTCTGCACAGTTATCCCGACTCTGCGGAATGAAGGAGCCTTATGGCGGTGGGCCCGCCACTTGAAGTGAAGCCGCTGAAGACTCTGAAGATGTCTTCTTTGTACTCCAAATTGTGTCAACAGGTAGGCGGAGAGGACCGGACGGCCCCTCCGCTGAAGAGATGTGACGGGGCTGAGGCGGAGCCTCACCCTGCTTTTGCTTTCCCTTCCTATCTACAGTTGCCGGAGGCAGAGATAGGATGGGAGGAGGATGAGAAAGAGCTGAGGAGCTTGTCGTCGTCTCGCCCACAAGAACGTCCTCTTGGCCGAGAAGGACCCGGAGGAGCCTGGCAATGTCTTCTTCAGGGAAAGGGAGAGACTTTAGCTCCCGCTAGGACCGCCATTGCACGGTCGAAGTGGCTGGGGTTAGCTGGGTAGCTGCTGATGTCTGGGAGCCCTCAAGGGCCGGGGGAGCAGGAGAATGGATGACGTTGACCGAGAAGTCGGTCGGCTCTGTCTCTTGATTGCCATCCTGCTCCCTACGCCTTTGCAGTCGCTCGAGCGCCTCTTGGTTGTCCGTCCAGAACTCGAGCCATTCTGGAGGATGCTGGTAAGGCAGCCCGTGCCCATTTTCTTGAGGAGAGTCTGGCCGGTCTGGCGCATCCCTGGCGATGCTCAGGGTCTCTTCGACAGCTTGCCGAAGCCTGACAAGCGACATGGAGTTACCTTCCGCATCGATCTGCTCCCATCGGATCTGTTCCTGGATGAGGTATTAGACTTCCTCACATGACTCGATCGGGTGGCAAATTCTGGCGTGGAAGGGGCAGTACTAGGGGTGATTACGATCCCAATGGGTGTAGTGGGTAGGCGAGTCGCGGGGCATAATTTGCCACCTCTCGATGAGGATATCGAAGAGTCATCGAGTTTTCTCCCTGGGGAAGGAGAGAGGTCTCCGATCATGCCAGGGCCTCCACCCTGGGTACCAGATCGAACGTTCCCTTCAATTAGCCCTTGGCTCCTCTGACTCATCACCAGAAAGAGAAAATGCGGCCATCATGTGGATGACATTGGCTGAGGGGTGAGCCACGCGTGCTGCTTTAGCTGGCCTGGCCCACGTATGTGGTTGCGGAGGATCGACGAGACCGCTCTTCATCTTAACAAGGCCTGATAAGTGTCCATTTTCAATGGTAATTCATCAC
This sequence comes from Amorphophallus konjac, assembly GCA_022559845.1. Lineage (NCBI taxonomy): Eukaryota > Viridiplantae > Streptophyta > Magnoliopsida > Alismatales > Araceae > Amorphophallus > Amorphophallus konjac. Next base: position 299,148,124 of record CM040124.1, on the reverse strand, counting down.
ATGTACACCATTTTATGTGCATATAATAGATAATTATGCATGTCCCATCGTTAATCTCAACTTTACATGTAAATTGAGTATTTCACGTAAATTGATTAATTTGGTGATATTATTTAATGAAGTAAAGTTGAGGGCCATGAGCATTAATTCTCCATTTCATAATTAATCATGAGTATTTAAGATTTATGTGCACATTATGATAATTTTTGTGGACTAAATTATAATTATGTGTGTGCAGGACACTGAAGGTAATTGTAAGAGAAGCTGGGGGCAAAGTTATCATCACCACTTTGACCAAGTCAAAAAAAAAAGACACATATTTTGGTTGGAGTGAAAAGATAACTCAAAATATTTTGGTTGGAGGGAAAAGAAAATTCGAAGTTTGAAATAGAGGAGAAGAAGCACACATCTTGGTTGGAGGGAAAATTTAATTCAAAGTTTGAAATAAAGGAGAGGAATGATGAGTCTTGGGAAGGGGGTTGTCCAAAGCCCAAGGAGGGTGTACTCACCTCCTTTTTCTCTTCCCCATGCATCATATTCTACCTAAATCCCAGCCATCCATCTCCTTTTGATACAATCTCCACCCTCCATCTATCCAACTTTCCCTATAAATAGCCCATGACAAGGAGGAGAATGGGGGTTCTTCCTTTGGCATTTTTCTCTCCCTCTCACATCTTCTTAGGTCGCCGATTTCTCTCACGTAAGTTCATTTTCTCTCTTACTTTCTTCATGACAGTTATTTGTTTTTAAGTCCTCTACAACTTCTTCTTGTGTCTCATCCAGTTCCTTCTGATTTTCAAGCTATTTCATGTTTTTCAATGTGCTATCCTATTCATCAGTGAACCAGTGTTTCTCTCTGTTCTTACCCTTGTTTCTCACCCTTCTAGTCATTTTCTCATCTTTATTTATTCATAAAAGTTATTTGTTTTTAAAATCTCTTAAACTTCTTCTTCTAAACCATCTTCTAATTATATATCGTTTTTAAGTTATAACCTCTTTTTAAGGTGCTATCATGTATTTGTATCGTTCATCTGAGGCACTACACTCTGTTCTTCCTCCATTTTGAAGCTTTTCCACTCTTTTTTTCTCTCTATGTTCTTCATAAAAGTTCTTCCTATCGTATAGATCTATATTTGCTTCTTCTACCACATCCTCTAATTCTTCTTCGTTTACTAGTTATATTTATTTTCCCACTATTTTACTCTCTCATCTTCTTTCTTTTTCATCTCTACACAAACCCTTCCACATGTCTCTCTATATTTCTCTCCAAAGTTTGTCCTCCACAACTCTCCTTTCATGGCGGCGTGCACATCAAGGCGGGTGACGTTCCAAGGCTCGTGACGTGGACGACGACGGCTTCTTCATCCACCTCTTTCCACGGCGATCTCTTTCAAGGCGGAGCGATCCTCTCCAAGGCTCGGCGAGGAGGAGACGACGGCGTCATCACCATTGCTACTACCATCTTCACACCTCAGGCTCCTCTTTTTGTTATTGCTTTAGTTTCACTTTACTTCATTGTAATCTCGTCACATCTTTATTGTAAGTTTGTCTTGCACTTCATGTACTCTTTCTTTTAAGTTAATAAAAGAAGTTATTCTTTTGATCTAGTTTTTGATCTTCTACCCTCTCTACCTCCTTCTATCTCTTCTTTTCACTTCATGCAATTATTTTTTATAGCATAGGTGCATAGTCATAGGTGTTTTTAATTAAGTGTTTGGTTTGTTCATCATTTCACTATTTTCTTTAAGCAAAGAAAAATCACAAGTGTTTTCCAAAGGACTCCAAGGTTGTTAACTCTAAAAATCTCTTCTTCCCTGTGGATTCGACCCTTCTCGCCACCATATTACGTCTCTCTTTCATCTAGTGCGAGTTGAAATTTTTAAGATTGATACGCGTGTTTTAAACGACGAACTTTCGCGTTATCAATTTTTGGCGCCGTTGCCGGGGAGGAATGATGATTTTTGATTTAAGAACTTTATTTTCCTTGTGTTTATAGTGTACTAATAAAGCTTTCTTTTCTTTTTTTTTTGCAGAAAAAAAAATCAAAAAAATAGAGGTAAGTTTACCTTTTTTTCTTTCATCTTTTGATTTTGTCATTCATTTAAAAAAAAAAGAGAACGAGGGATTGCGCTTCAAGTAAGTATCCTAACTCCTCTCATTTTTTGTTATTTCCCTAATGTTCTTACATATTGTGGCTAGATAGGTTCACTAAATAAAAAAAAACTCTTCACTTGAACCCAATAAAAATCCTCATTCAAGAATAGAAATCACACTTTCATGTTCTAAGTCATGCATCATTTAGGATAGAATTTTTTTTCCCTTGTTGTTTAACTTTGGTCATTGCATTTTGAGATTGCGAGGGACAATGTGAGTTCTTTTCTAATCTTTTTCTTAATCACATGCTCATGCATACTTGCATAGAACCCCTTGTTTGAACTTGCTTTGTTGCATATCATTCTAAAATATTCTAAGGGCAACACCCATAAGCAAGATAAGGTGGGGATTTCATCACCCTTCCTTAGCCCACAAATCATAATTTTCTTCATCTTTGCATCACCTAGACCCTAAATAAAATTCAATAGACGTTGGCCCTAGGTTCACACTGTGGTTCTTGTGTTATTTGGGCTTACCCTCTTGTGAAAATCGGTGCCTAAGGCAAGACGGTCGACGGCAAACGCCTTAAGCGGGCTAGTGGTTTGTAATTAGGTCCCTACGAAAGTAGGGGAGCCTCCCACTACCCCACCCCTTACTTGCCGGTGGAAATATGAGGGTGAACTCAAGTTGCACTTTAGCCATTTTGTGAAACCCAATTTGTAGGTCTAAGTCACATCTAGGTCATTAGGTAATTTGTGTGACAACTTGTTTGTGTTTGCATAAAAAAATAGAAAAAAAAAAAATAAAAATAAAAAAAATTCCTCATCTTCTCTCTCTTCGTCCTAGTTTGTGTCAAAACCAAAAAAAAAATAAAATCATCTTAAAAAAATCTCTCTCATCTCTCTCTTCGTCCTAGTTTATGCAAGGAAGAAGATCACAACATCCAAACCTACTAGGACCCATTCAGGAAATAGAGAGAGTCTTGTATCCAAGAGACGATCTCCAAGAAGATCTTATGGTCGAAAATCAAGGACCTCACCGTCAAAATCTCATGGCCGAAATCCCAATCCTCCAATGCAAATGAAGGATTATTTCATTCCCAACCAATATCAACCTCCATCTTGCATTTACATTCCTCAAAATCAAGCCATCCATTATGAGATCAAGTCAAGCACAATTCAAATGCTCCCCTCATTTTATGGAAATACCAATGAGGACCCCTACAAGCACATTGATGAATTTTAGAAATTTGTTCCACGGTAAAAATCTAAAATTTCTCGGATGATGCCCTTAGATTGACCCTCTTTCCATTCTCTCTTAAGGATAAGGCTAAATATTGGTTAGGCACTATAGGAAGCCAATGAGAACTTGGGCCGAGATGCAACAAGAATTTTTGAAGAAGTTCTACCCTATAGGCCACACCAATACTATGAGAAGGATAATCACAGGTTTTACCCAAACTCCAGGGGAACAAATGCATGAGTCATGGGAAAGACTCAAGGAATTGCTTAGGAAGTGTCCTCACCATGGGTTGTCCAAATGGCAAATAGTCCAAGCTTTTTATGAGGGCCTATCCGATCAATTTAGACAAATAGTAGATGCATCATGTGGAGGGGCATTCATGAGCAAAAGTGAGGATGAGGCGTATGATTTGTTTGAAATGCTTAGTGAGAATTCTATCAATCATACTTCCTTATCATCCTATGAGAGATCCATTGGGCCCTCCAAGCAGGCCGGATCATATGAGGTCAAGGTCCGGGGTGATTTTGAACCAAGATTGGACATAAGTCTCATCACTCAAAAGTTGAATAAAGTAGAGAGTCTGACTCAAAAGTTAGACCAACTCTTGACTTTGAAAGACCCTTCTTGCCAACCATCATCCCATTCCTACTTGGGTCAATCTGTCACTCCACATGAGGCATGCACTCTATGTGCAAGCCCATCCCATCACATCATGGAGTGTCCAACTGCGGCTCAATTACGCCCTGCCATCCAGGAGCAAGTCTTTGTAGCCCAAGGATTCTCTAAGCCCAATAATGACCCATTTTCAAACACATACAATCCGGGCTGGAGGAATCACCCGAACGTTTCTTGAAAATCTCAACAAGCTCCACCTCAAGCAACCAACCCCTCTATTCATCAAGCCCAAAAGTAACCCATGCAAAGTCAATTTCAAACCCAACCCAACACCTTCAATCCATTTGGCAAAGGTCCACAAGCTCAATTCCTTCCTATGAGCTATTCACATTTTCAATCTAATCAAGGCCAACCCACTTACCAACCTCCGTCTCAATCAAACTTTGATGATAAATTCAATCAACTCCAACAAATCATCTTGAATCAACAACAATCTATTTCCAAGTTGGAAAGTCAAATAGGACAATTGGCGGAAGCTACAATGAGAAGAGAAGTGGGTCAACTTCCAAGTCAACTAGTGACCAACCCAAGAAATCAACCCCCATGTTTTCCTCCACAACCGGGCCTCCTACCTCAACCCATCCCACAAGCCCAACCTAAAGGCCCACAATTTGAAAATATCAAGGCTATTTCAACTTTGAGGAGTGGGAAGGTGTTAGATGACCCATACAAGGATGGAAAGGAGTTGCAAGATTCCATAGAAAAGAATCAAGATAATGAGGATGCAAGCAAGGAGGATTGCACTCAAGATAAGTTGGGGGGAGATCCTAAAGGGAAAGGAAAGACCCATGAAGATCCAAATTTTTACAACCCAAGGTCCACTTTCCTAATGCCCTAGAACCCAAGCCCACTAAGACTAGGCCGGCCCAAAATGAGGAATTCATTGAGCTCTTTTCACAAGTTCACATCAATATTCCACTCCTAGATGCCATAAAACATGTTCCGGCCTACGCCAAATTCCTCAAAGAGCTTTGCACTCCAAGAAGAGGGCCCAAGTCGACCCCTAAGAAAATTTGGCTCTCCGAGGATGTTAGTGCGATCTTGATGAACAATCTCCCTAGAAAGTTGAAGGATCCCGGTGCTCCCCTCATCTCATGTGATATAGGTGGTGTAACCTTTGACCATGCCCTCCTCGACTAAGGAGCTAGTGTCAACCTTTTACCCACCTCTGTTTATGAGCAATTTGATATAGGGGAACTCAAGCCAACCCCCGTCATTCTCCAACTGGCCGATCGCTCAGTCAAGACCCCTCGAGGTTTGATAGAGGATGTGATTGTGAAAGTCTATGATTGCTACTTCCCCGTTGATTTCCTCATTCTTGACATGGCCTCCTCCTACGAGCTAAGTCACACCCCAATCATCCTAGGCCGCCCATTCCTTGCTACTGCGAAAGCCAACATCAATTGTGCTATGGGGACGATGGACATCTCATTCGGAGGTCAAAAAGTTTATCTCAATGTGTTCAAAGCCTCCCAATATTTGGACCTAGATGAAGAATGCCACTTCATAGACATCTACGATGAACTTATTGAGAATGATCTGGGCATGGGTCAAATAAGGGAGGTCAATGCTCTTCAAGATTCCCCTCATCATAGTAGCATTTGACATAAGGTTGAACCACTTCCAGCTTTGCAAGATAAACCAGCCCTTCCATCACTTGAAAGCCCTCATAAACTTGAGCTTAAGCCTCTTCTGGACTCCCTCAAATATACATTCCTAGGCCCCGATCAAACCCTTCCTGTTATCTTAACTTCCAATCTTACCCCTACCCAAGAAACACTTCTCCTAGAAGTCCTTAGGACTCACAAGGGTGCCATAGGTTGGACAGTGGCCGATCTTAAGGGGATAAGTCCGTCTATTTGCATGCATCACATTTACATAGAGGACAACGCCAAACCTAGTCTAGAAATGCAAAGGAGGTTGAACCCGAACATGAAGGAGGTGGTGAAGAAGGAGGTTGTCAAATGGCTTGATGTAGGAATTATTTATCCTATATCGGATAGCCAATGGGTGAGTCCCACTCAAGTGGTTCCTAAGAAATCGGGACTCACCGTGGTCCAAAATGAACAAGGAGAAGATGTGCCCACTAGGCCCACCACGGGATGGAGAGTGTGCATCGATTATAGGAAACTCAATGCCATGACCAAAAAGGACCATTTTCACTCCCCTTTATTGACCAAATTCTAGAGAAATTGGCGGGCCAAAGATATTTTTGTTTCCTAGATGGATATTCTGGGTACAATCAAGTGGCCATTTATCCGGAAGACCAAGAGAAGACCACATTCACTTGCCCATATGGAACATTTGCCTTTCGGAGAATGCCATTCGGTCTTTGCAACGCACCAGCCACTTTTCAAAGGTGCATGATGGCCATTTTCTCTGATATGGTAGGAGAATTCTTGGAGATCTTTATGGATGATTTTTCTGTGTTTGGGGAGTCATTTGAAAACTGCTTGGAAAATTTGAAGAAAGTGCTTGCGAGATGTATTGAAACCAACCTTGTTCTTAGTTGGGAAAAGAGTCACTTCATGGTTCAAGAGGGCATAGTTTTGGGCCATATTGTGTCCGAACGGGGTATAGAGGTGGATAAAGCCAAGATCGACCTTATTTCTAATCTCCCTCCTCCGACCTCTGTGAGGCAAATTCGTTCATTCCTCGGCCATGCCGGTTTTTACCGCCGGTTCATAAGTAACTTTTCTAAGATTGCCCGCCCGTTAACTCTTCTCTTGGCCAAAGACACTCCATTCCATTTAGATGTTGCCTGCCTTGAGGGTTTCAAAACCCTTAAAGAGGCTTTGACCAAGATACCCATTCTCCAATCTCCTAATTAGTCTTTACCTTTTGAAATCATGTGTGATGCCTCCGACTATGCTATTGGGGCAGTTCTAGGCCGAAGAATTGACAAGTGTCCGGTGGTGATATATTATGCAAGTCGCACCCTCGCCGATGCTCAGCTTAACTACACCACCACGGAAAAGGAGTTGTTAGCTATTGTCTTTGCCCTTGAAAATTTTCGATCATATCTCTTAAGGGCAAAGTCATTGTGTACTCTGATCACTCAGCTCTCAAATATTTATTCTCTAAGAAGGATGCCAAACCTAGACTCATTAGGTGGATCCTCCTACTCCAAGAATTTGATCTTGAGATCCGAGACAAAAAAGGTTCTGAGAATAAAGTTGCCGATCATCTTTCTCGATTCTCACAACTGATAATGCTCCTTTGCAAGATTCATTTCCAGATGAACACCTCTTGTCCATCACCCATAGTCAACTCCCATGGTTCGCAGACATTGTCAACTACTTAGCTGTGGGACAAATTCCTAATGGGTGGTCTAAACATGAAAAAGAACATTTCTTTGCCAAAATCAAACACTATTTCTGGGAAGATCCTGAATTGTTCCACGTAGGTCCAGATCAAATAATTAGGAGGTGTGTCCCCGAGGAAGAACAACAAAGCGTCCTGAATTTTTGTCACACTCTAGCTTGTGGGGGACACTTCGCGGGAAAGAAAACAGCCGCCAAAGTGTTGCAAAGTGGATTCTTCTGGCCCACTCTCTTCAAAGACGCCTATGAATTTAGCAAGACTTGTCTTAGGTGTCAAGCCATTGGAAACATGAGCAAACACGATATGATGCCACTCAACCCCATTCTAGTGGTCGAAATCTTTGATGTTTGGAGAATTGATTTTATGGGGCCCTTTCTGCCATCATTCGGACATGAGGACATTCTTGTGGCAGTCGACTATGTGTCTAAATGGATTGAAGCCATTGCCACCCGGAGTAATGATCACAAAGTTGTCATGAAGTTTGTCGAAAGAATATATTTTCAAGGTTCGGGTGTCCGAGGGCGATCATTAGTGATGGACGTTCTCATTTCACTGATGCCCAGTTCCGAGCTCTTCTTGGAAAATATGGGATCACTCATAAGATTGCCACCCCCTATCACCCCCAAACAAGTGGCCAAGTGGAGACTTCCAATAGGGAGATCAAAAATATCCTGCAGAAATCTATTAGGCCCGATAGGAAGGATTGGTCCGAAAGATTGGATGACGCTCTTTGGGCCTATCGAACAGCATACAAAACCCCCATTGGAATGTCTCCATATAGGTTAATCTTTGGAAAAGCTTGTCACTTACCCGTTGAGCTTGAGCATAGGGCCTATTGGGCTATTAAGCAGTTCAATTTTGACTTAGCCCAAGCCGGATCTCATAGGGCCCTACAACTAAATGAGTTGGAGGAGTTGAGGAATGAAGCCTATGAAAATGCCAAGCTTTACAAAGCCAAGACCAAAGCTTTCCATGATAAACACATTGTGAGAAAATCATTTCAACCTGATCAAAAAGTTTGGCTCTTTAATTCAAGGTTGCGCTTATTCCTCAAAATTTTAAAGTCTAGATAGGATGGACCATTTGTTGTGCTCAAAGTCTTTGATCATGGTGCTGTTAAAATTCTAGATCCTAAAAATGGTCAAATTTTCACTGTCAATGGTCAGCGTCTCAAACTCTACTTGGAGAACACACAACTTCCATCAAAGGAATCAATCCCACTGAGTGACCCATGATAAATACAAGAATGTCGTCTGGCTGAAGACGTGAAACTTAGCGCTTGTTGGGAGGCAACCCAACCATTTCTCTTCAAAAATATAGTGAGTCATTTTCATTTGTGTTTGTAGGAGCTGGAAGAAGTCGTTCAAAAAATTGCGTGCCAAAATAGCCACGTCTGCGCACCCCAGGTTGTACATTTCCTTCCCAAATATTCATGTATGCATTGTCATGTTCATATATTCTACATGTCATTGAGGACAATGTCATTCAAGTTGGGGGGGAGAGAAAAATTTTCATGACGCATATAGTACAACCTGATAGGAGTTCTGTCTTGCATGTTATCGTTGCATGAAAGAAGAAAGATGTAAACCCCATTTTGAGTTTTATGATTCATGCTTAAATTAAAAGTAATTCTGGATTAGAAAAGACTAGGAAAAGGATGATGGAAATTTAGTCAATCTAGCCATGGAAAACTGATATAAGAATCCCTTTAAAGTTCATGTGCACTTTGAAAAAAAAAAATTCATGTTGCACACTAATGAAACAAGCAAGACAAGTCCTCTGCTATTTTTGGTATGCTGTCTGATATTCTGCACTTCTTAAGAAAAGAGATCTTTTTACAAAGCTTTCTGTCAAATTATCTAGCAAATAAGCGTAATGGTACAAAAAAAGTGAGAAAAAAAAGAAAAAAACACACCATGAAAAATACCTCTAGTCTTAGCAACCGGGGCCTACTTCACCTAAGACGTGTTGAGGTTCGCGTAAAATGGAAAAGGGAACCTTGATCTGTGAAATCGGGCCTGCTTCTCCTAAGACAAGAGTCGAGGTTCGCATTGAGCAGTGAAGGGTAGTGCAGTATCATGTGTGGTATAAAAGATCTCAAAGGGACAAAGCAATAAGGCTGACAAAAAGTTAATATACTTAATGCTCTGACCTAAGAGGTGCAGGGTTGAAAGGTATTTGCTTGGAATAGCGAATGAGTGATGCAATTGTCTAAGCTGTGGATTTGGCAGTTACATATGCACAAGCGCTATTGAGCTTTGATTTGAATTCTTGATCATGTAGTTCCTACGTAAGGCTAGTGTGTATTAATGATTCTAGATTTTTAATCTTTGGTTGATTCTATGAAAAGGAGAGCTGGATACGAGAGTTTGAATTTTATAAACTCTTGTTAGTCCTAAATTTTAATTTATTTACATTGCTAAGGGACTAGCAATGAATAAGTTGGGAGGTGTGATAAGTGTACATTCTCGATGGTAATTCATCACATGTACACCATTTTATGTGTATATAATTAGATAATTATGCATGTCCCATCGTTAATCTCAACTTTACATGTAAATTGGGTATTTCACATAAATTGATTAATTTGGTGATATTATTTAATGAATTAAAGTTGAGGGCCATGAGCATTAATTCTCTATTGCATAATTAATCATGAGCATTTAAGATTTATGTGCACATTATGATAATTTTTATGGACTAAATTATAATTATGTGTGTGCAGGACACTGAAGGTAATTGTAAGAGAAGCTGGGGGCAAAATTGTCATCACCACTTTGACCAAGTCAAACAAAAAAAAGACACATATTTTGGTTGGAGTGAAAAGATAACTCAAAATATTTTGGTTGGAGGGAAAATAAAATTCGAAGTTTGAAATAGAGGAGAAGAAGCACACATCTTGATTGGAGGGAAAATTTAATTCAAAGTTTGAAATAAATGAGAGGAATGATGAGTCTTGGGAAAGGGGTTGTCCAAAGCCCAAGGAGGGTGTACTCACCTCCTTTTCCTCTTCCTCATACATCATATTCTACCTAAATCTCAGCCATCCATCTCCTTTTGATACAATCTTTCACCCTCCATCTATCCAACTTTCCCTATAAATAGCCCATGACAAGGAGGAGAATGTGGGTTCTTCCTTTGGCATTTTTCTCTCCCTCTCACATCTTCTTAGGTCAACGATTTATCTCACGTAATTTCATTTTCTCCTCTTGCTTTCTTCATGAAAGTTCTTTTTTTTAAGTCTTCTACAACTTATTCATCTGTCTCATCTTCCAGTTCCTTCTGGTTTTCAAGCTATTTCATATTTTTCACTGTGCTATCCTGTTCATCTGCGAACCCGTGTTTCTCTCTGTGCTTCCCCTTATTTCTCACCTTTTTCTAGTCATTTTATCCTCTTTCTTTCTTCATAAAAGTTCTTTGTTTTTAAAAGCTCTTAAACTTCTTCTTCTAAACCATCTTCTAATTCTATATCGTTTTTAAGTTATAACCTCTTTTGTAAGGTGTTGTCCTGTATTTGTACTGTTCATCCGAGGCACTACACTCTGTTCTTCCTCCGTTTTGAAGCTCTTACACTCTTCTTTTCTCTCTGCGTTCTTCATCAAAGTTGTTTCTATTATATAGATCTAGATTTTATTCTTCTACCACATCCTCTAATTCTTCTCTGTTTACTAGTTATATTTATTTTCCCACTGTTTTACTCTCTCATTTTCTTTCTTCTTCATCTCTACATAAACCCTTCCACATTTCTCTCTATATTTCTCTCCAAAGTTTATCCTTCACAACTCTCCTTTCATGGCGGCGTGCACATCAAGGCGGACGACGTTCCAAGGCTCGTGACGTCGACGACGACGGCTTCTTCATCCACCTCTTTCCACGGTGATCTCTTTCAAGGCGGAGCAATCCTCTCCAAGGCTCAAGCGAGGAGGAGATGACGGCGTCATCACCATTGCTACTACCATCTTCACACCTCAGGCTCCTCTTTTTGTTATTGCTTTAGTTTCATTTTACTTCATTGTAATCTCGTCACATCTTTATTGTAAGCTTGTCTTGCACTTCATGTACTCTTTCTTTTAAGTTAATAAAGAAGTTATTCTTTTGATCTAGTTTTTGATCTTCTACCCTCTCTACCTCCTTCTATCTCTTCTTTTCACTTCATGCAATTATTTTATATATCATAGGTGCATAGTCATAGGTGTTTTTAATTAAGTGTTTGGTTTGTTCATCATTTCACTATTTTCTTTAAGCAAAGAAAAATCACAAGTGTTTTCCAAAGGACTCCAAGGTTGTTAACTCTAAAAATCTCTTCTTCCCTGTGGATTCGACCCTTCTCGCCACCATATTATGTCTCTCTTTAATCTAGTGCGAGTTAGAATTTTTAAGATTGATACGCGTGTTTTAAACGACGAACTTTCGCGTTATCAAGGCCCTCTCGGATCAGCTTCTACGCCTGAGTCTTGAAGACGTAGAAATCCTCAATTGAATGACCCAGGATGCAATGGTACAGGCAGTAACTGGGATCGTCGGTCTTCAGAGCCTCGTCCGGCTTGCAGATTTCTGGCAGCTCGGCGATCTTCTGAGCCATGCAGAGGCCGAAGAGCATCTTCGTGTGTTCCTTCTTGAAGGAGAAGGGTGTCTTCATACGCTCCAAGAAGGAAGGAGCAGCCGGCTTGTCTGCTGGCTTTTTGTCGGAGGCACTGGGCTCGGCCCCTTTACTGGCCTTGGCGGTAGGGGTGAATTCTATGATATTCACCTCCTTTCCGGGCTGGCGTTCTCACGCTTGTTTACCCTTCGCTGCAGTATAGCTCGGGTTGTCGGCGAAGAACATCTCTATCTCGGCGACTGTCGAATTGAGCTGGTCGAAGCCTTTGATATCGGTGCCGAGAAGCTTTTCGCTGACCTCGGCCGCCAGACCTCGACGACATATGGTGATGGCGTCCTCCTGAACGGGTGGATTGACACACCTCATACTGAGGTCTCTCCATTTTTTGATGAAGTCGAGGGCGCCCTCGCCCTTTTTCTGTCGAAGGGAGCAGAGTTCGGCTAGGGAGACCTTTCACTTGGCCGTTTGAAATCGGTCGAGGAATTTCTTCTGGAGGTCGGCCCAGTCGACGACTGAGCCGGGCTTCAGGCGGGAGTACCATTGGAAGGCCGTTCCCATGAGCGAAGTGGAAAAGTAGCGGAGAAGATACGATTCGTCCAACGCTAACTCACCCATGGCCGTGACATAGTAGGCCAAGTGTTCATGTGGCGACCCCTGCCCGTCGAACTTTTGTAGCTTCGGGGGCTTGGAGTATTCTGGAGGAAGTTTCTTCAACTGGTGGTGAAGCGGGTCGGGTACACTGTAGAGATCCACCGTGACCGTCCCTTCACCATACTAGGCGAGCTTTGTCTCGACAATACGCTCGATCATCTGGCATTACGCCAAGAGGTTCTCTGGCACTGGCGTGTTGGAGGCTCGTGGTTGAGTATCAACCAGGGGTGTGCCAAACCCCGTTGCCAACGGAGTTCGAGCAATCGCCGTTGAGGTGTTGGCAGCATCGTGAGCCACCGGGGGTGCCGGTGCCTCAGCCTGAGGCCTGTCAGGTCGCTGCGGATGAAGGTCTCGCTCCTGGAGAAGGTCTTGCAAGAGGGCCTTCAGATGCTGGTTCTCCTTCATGAGAGTGTCGAGGGTCACTTCTTGAACCTCATTCGTAGGAGGGTGGTTGTTGATCGGCTCTGCATTGATGGGAGGGTCACGGCCTTCCACCGGGACCTCTTATACGCGCTCCGACGCTTGCGGTATGGTAGAAGTGCCGATATGACCTGTTGGGGGAGGGGGCGGAGCCGGATGGCGTGGCCTCCTAAAGTGGGACAGAGGCTAGTTCAAGTCGTCAGACTGGGTGTCTGGCTGGTGTCCGGTGGTGTAGCACGCGAACACTCGAACCACATCATTGATAAACCAGGCCGTCCGCTTCCCGCGCGTGTGCCGCTGGGGGCGGACAGGCGTCCCTAGTTTGTCAAAGACCGAGATGCGTTGCAGAGGGGGCTCATTCCCGATGTTGGTCGGAGGAGAACCCTGGACAGGTTGCTGGAGGGCCCGAGGATGGGCTCGCCTTTGCCTCCGGTTGCTTGCGCTGGGGACATTGGATGACTGGGTGTCATCCGACGATGCCATTGTGAAGCCAGCCGCATCCCATCTGATGCCGCGTCTGAGTGCTCGCATGGGGTTGGTAGTACGCACCCTTTGAACAGCTTGAGCTTCTTCTGGGGTGACCCAGATTCTTCTTAGGTTAGGTTGCTGGTCTCCCTTGTCACCATTTTTTCGGCGAGTTGTCTTGGGAGGCTGTGTGCCGGACTGTGGTGGGTGCCCCCGGGCTGCCGCCGAGGAACCCACTCCTTTGAGCTTCACCTCGTCCTCTCGTGTTTGATGCAAGAGGTCAAAACTATTGGAAGTGGGGACGGTGGGAATTGTCCGTTCCTGGGGTATGATTGGTTCACCCCTGTAGAGACGGATCTGCAAGTCACCGACAAGGATCGTCTTACCGGAGTTGATAGTTGCAGCAGTGAGTTGCCTACCTCTACGGCCATGGCGACGCTTCTTCTGAGGAGCTGAGTAAGACTCCGCCCCAAGATGGTACATCGAGAAGACATGGCCCGGAACGACTGGCAACATGAACCCGTCAGTCCGAAGTGCCGGGATCGGTCCCTGGGGCAAGTAGCCCGCACCAGGAGTCGATGGCTGGGTGACTCGGGTGTAAGCCTTCGCCCGCGCCGATAAGAGTGTCGCTGAGGCTCGAGATGACACTCTTGCACCGAAAGGCAAACCTGTTGGAAGTGCTGGAGCGCCGACGCCCCGGGGTCGAGGACCCAGGGTAGGTGCCAGTGTAGTCCGGGCTCAGGTCGGGATGCCCGAGGAAGGAGCTGAGGAATGCTGCCCTCTGGGAGGAAGACCCACGGGGAGAGCTGGTTCAACTGGAGCTCGGGACTGGGGTCTCGAGTGCACTACCGAAGAGCCGCGAACCCGGGGCTATGAGCCCATGTTGAGTGTCGGCTTTGCTGGGATTCGGGGTCGAAAACCCGACGCAGATACTGGGGAGCTATAAACCTGGGGCTGAAAGCCTGTGTCGGGTGCCGGCTTTGCTGGAGCTCGGGATTGAGGACCCGAGGGAGATGCTGGGAAGCCACGGACCCGGGGCAGAGAGCCCGTGTTGGGTGCCGGCTTGGCTGCGGCTCGGGGTTGGGGACCCGAGGAAGGTGCTGGGAAGCCATGGACCCGGGGCAGGGAGCCCGTGATGGGTGTTGGCTTGGCTGCGGCTCAGGGTTGGGGACCCGAGGAAGGTGCTGGGAAGCCGTGGACCCAGGGTAGGGGGCCCGTGTTGGGTGCCGGCTTGGCTGCGGCTCGGGGTTGGGGACCTGAAGAAGGTGCTGGGATGGTGATCGAAGTCCAGGGCACGGGGCCCGTGTTGGAGATCGGACGAGGCTGGCCTCGGGAGCTGACGTTCACCCAGGCCGACGTTAATATAGGGGCCCTGTAGGGGCCTGCAGTGGCAGTTCGACGCCCGACACTCGGGCGGGACATTGGAGCTGGAGGCGCGCATGGAGCGTTGGTGGCAAGGGCCACTGGAGAGATTGGAGTTGGCTGAGGAGCAGCCATGGGGATCACACCCAGGAAGTAGGGCGATCGGATAACCGGGGCTAAGCTGCCAAAAGCGATCGACGTCGCCAAGTAGCCCACCCGGGCATGGGTGGCAATGACGTTGGGGCCGTAGGTGACTGCTACCATGGTTGCCGGAATGTTAAGTTCTGCAGAGGCGACGATCACTAACAGTCGCCTGGAGTGGCCTGACGATCGGAACGCGGACCGAAAGCTGCTGGAGAATGCGCACGAGTACCCTCCTTTGCCTCTCATGCAAGGACAGGGAAAGGGCACCGGGCTTCAAGGCTGGCACAGACTTTTCTTTAGTAAAAAGAAGGAAGGCGGGAGACGTCCCACCGGGTGTGTCATCATCTCTGTTGCGCGGGTTTTTATGCCGATTAATCGAGGTGAGTGAAGGGATACATCTGGGAAGGAAAATACGAGAGTTTGATATATCTCGGGTATCCTCCTTACGGGTGCATGCCTCTCATGGCGGTATCGTGCACTCTCCTTTCACGGAAAGTCGGAAAGGGTCGAATGGCACAGAAGTGTCGGGATAAAGGTTAAGCGGACAAGATGCTGGTGTGCCAGTCGATCTCTCGACAATCACTCATGGAACCAAGGTTTGACCGGGGAAGCGCCGCCAGGGCGCGGCACATGGGCTCAGGCGATCGGGCGAAACGTGGAGAGAAGGGGTTCCATGGGTGCGAGTGCGTAGGCGATTGCGGGAATCATGTATAGGACGTCTTTCCCCACCGGCCGCAAGCAACCGGTGTTTATTTACATCGGATTGAATCTGAATACCTTCGTTCTATGCTGAAGAAAAGTCTGTATA
Organism: Amorphophallus konjac; assembly: GCA_022559845.1. Lineage (NCBI taxonomy): Eukaryota > Viridiplantae > Streptophyta > Magnoliopsida > Alismatales > Araceae > Amorphophallus > Amorphophallus konjac. The sequence goes on along the minus strand of CM040124.1, from coordinate 299,132,339 downwards.
TGTCTGAAGCCGTGGGTAGAGGGCTGGGGTGCATTCAGCAGCTATGGGTGCGCGTTAGACCGAGGGGTGTGGGTCGGAAGCTGGGGGCCCGAACACGGGCGTATGTATTTTACTGGTTTTATGATGAGCCACTTGGGATTTAAAAGGGGGCCTAAATGGCCGAAGTACAACTGGAGCAAGCCGCGAGACAATTCTGACTCGTGGGCCGGTCCCCGGGTCATTGCGTGGCGAAGCGGATGTCCGCGTGTTTTACTGGAACTCTTTATAGAGGAGTTGGTGTAGGTCCGACTGCCTTGGTGGCCAGAACGGACACGGGCTGGCGCCTAGCGGAGGTCGGACGCGGCTCGAGGTGAGCGGTCGGGTCTAGGTCTCGGATGGCGAGTGTTGTCGTGCTGGGAAGTCGAGGTCGGCCTCGAGACTGTGATTCCCGGGCCAGAGGTCCGACTAGACTTGATTTGTGTGTGTGTGTCGGAGTGGAAGGGGTGGGGTTTAGGCGGACCAGCCCAAGGGGCTGGTCTGGTCCGCCTAAACCCCTCCTCCAGGGGGGGGTTTAGGCGGACCAACCCCATGGGCTGGTCTAGTCCGCCTAAACCCCTCTTCAGAGGGGAAATTCCTTTTTTTTTTTTTTTTTTGGAGGGGTTTAGGCGGACCAGCTTGGGGGTCCAAGCTGGTCCGCCTAAACCCCCTCCCCCAGGGGGTTTAGGCAGACCAGCTTGGGGGGGGTTTAGGCGGACCAAAGTGGTCCTCTTTTTTAATTTTAACTTTTTTTTATTATTCAAAAGTTTAGGCGGACCAGCTTGGACCCCCAAGCTGGTCCGCCTAAACCCCCCCCCCTTTGGGGGGTTTAGGCAGACCAGGTAGAAGAGAGAGAGGGGGAGTGGTCCCACCTCTATAAAACCTGGTTTTTGGTTATTTTTCTTTCTAAATTGGCTAAGAAGAAAGAGGATAAAGGATACTGGGAGGATATACTGGTGGACTGGCTGCTTGTGTGTGAAGATCGAGGAATTGACGTGTGTGACTTAGCGTAATCCTGGGGCTCCATCTTCGCGGACCCTTCTGCGTGCGGGTACGACGAACGAACTTTACACGAACCTCGGACCGAATTTGCACGAATCGGGAATGGGGAGGGCCGTTGGGCCTCCGTGATGAGGAGAGGGCGCGGCCCCCTTGGGAGTTCACCCTCCCCGGGGGCGCGGCCACGCCCTGGGGTGCAAGGGCCCCGGGCAAAGCCGTAACCCCGATGGATGGCCCTCGGGGGTCTTCCTTCATCGTCTGGGGATATCCCATGGGGGATATGAAGTTCCGGGATGTTCAAATGGCCCATGAGAGCCATTGTTCTTCGAGTTGTAGTGGCCGCACGCAAGGTGTTCGAGTGAATGCCCGGCACACCCCGGGTTGCCGAACGAGCCGCATAAGTGATCGATGGGCCTTGGATTTGGCCTAGGGGCAAGGGTAGAAGTCCGTAGGGGCTGGGAAGAGGCACCTTGGGCCGATGGGCCTGCCTCATGCTACGTGCTATGTTGTACGGTGGGTTGGTAGAGTAGTCTTGGGTTGGCCCGAGAGCTAAGTTCAGTGGCTTGTTGCCACGTGTCTGAGGGTCGGGGGTGACCCCGACTTACTGGGGGGTCGTTGTAGGACCCAATTGGTGTAGTGGGACCATGGGGTGGCCCATGGGTTGGTGTAGAAGGGTTGAAACACGTGCGCCCACAAGGTGTTCGGTAGAATGTCGAACACACGTGTGTGAGCCGTACGCACGTGCTATGGGCCTCCTGAGCCGGTGGTTGACCTATTTAGGTCTCCCTTTGACCTTGGAGGGTTGAGGGAAGATGTTCCGAGGTAGGCCCCTAGCCTTTTTGCTGAGTGCCATGTGGCACGGCTTGTAGTCGGAGTGTCCCCGGGGCGGCCTGGGTGGCCGTGTAGAGCGCGGAGAAAATCCGCGACTTATGAATCGGGAGTGATCCTGATTGATTGCTAGTGCCGCCGTGCACCTCGGCTAACATGTTAGGGCTGTTGGTCGGGCCCACTGGGTTGTTGGAGGGGCTGGGTAGCTCATGCCTTGAAGGTGTTCAAGGAAATTCCCAAACCCTTATTTCTGGGTATTTTGCTGGGGAAATAGTCCGGGTACAACAGTGTTCAACACCATCATGAACATGAAAGCCAAAACAAAGCACAATGCCAAGGCGCGAGTGGACTTGAAGATACTTTGCAAACGACCAGAGTTGGAATTGCGGCCGGTACGGGGCAAAGTTGTGCAACCTAAAGCAGCTTACGTGTTGAAAGACACACAGATCAATCAACTGTGCCACTGGCTGAAGCAATTAAGATTCCCTGACGGATATGTGTCTAACATAGCCCGTTGTGTGAATGTCAATGAGGGAAAAATATATGGATTGAAAAGTCATGACTGCCATGTGTTCATGGAGAGACTTCTGCCCATTGCATTCCCTGACATATTGCCAAAGCCTATATGGGGAGCATTGACTGAGTTGAGTCAGTTTTTCAGGATTTTATGTGCATCAGAACTCAAACTTGGGGACGTGCAAACTATGGAACAGAATGTGGTCACGACGGTATACAAGTTGGAAGAGATATTTCCCCCTACGTTCTTCGATTCCATGGAGCACCTGATTATCCATTTGCCATACGAGGCCAAAGTTGGAGGACCGGTACAATTTCGATGGATGTATCCATTTGAGAGGTAATCAGTATGTATTTACTGATTATTTGACAGTACTTACATGTGTCTATCATTGTCATTGTATGTCATTGTCATATGAATTATTGTCATAGGTGTATGCATGACCTGAAAATGAAGGTTCGCAACAAGGCTAAAGTAGAGGGTTCGATTACCGGGACATATATTATTGAATAAATTTCAAACTTCTGTTCGATGTACTTCGAACCCGAGATTCAAACTCGCCGCAATCGACCTCCACATAATGATGAGGAGGAGAGGTGGGTCCATCCGACCGGTTGTCCCTATTTAAGTATCCAGGATGTGCATTCAGATGTTGTTCGAATCGCATATTAGAGGACAAAGAGTTGTTGGCCACAGAGATATATGTTCTCCTGAACTGTGCTGAGATTGAAACTTATGTTGAGTGAGTCGTCAACTCCACAGCTCTCGAAAATTTATAAGCATCTTGACGTTCTTCCTCCCATTTACGGTGATGTTGCATTCATCATTGCAATAAATTTGATTCAGAATTAATTACTCAATGTCCACACCTTAATGACATGGAGGTTCAAAATGAACGAGAGAGATCTTTTGCCAGATGGCTTAAAGGTCAAGTAAGTGTCAATCTACCAATTCCACAAAGCTTGAGCTGTATGCACGTATCAAAAGAAAAGTAATGTGGTTTATATTTATAAGTTGAAGAAGGTTATGTTACTGATGAAAGAGTCCGGGTGATAAGTTATGGACCTTCGAAGGTTGCGCATGCCTATCCAGGATTTTTTGTGAATGGTTATAGATTTCACACCAGAGATTATGGACGAAATAAGTCTACGATGAATAGAGGCGTATGCGTGAAAGGTAGTACATACAATGAAAGTGATCTTGATTACTATGGTATTCTTGAGGAGGTCATAGAATTACAGTATCTCGGACAAGACAAGCATATATTCTTTTTTAAGTGTCATTGGTTTGATCCTCATTCAGTTCGAAACGACGCAATATATGGACTTATCGATGTCAAACATAGATCAAAATTGAATACCTATGAGCCGTTCATTTTGGCTACACAAGCCCAGCAAGTGTATTATTCAAGTTATTCATCATCCAAGAATAAAGATTGGTGGGCAGTTTGTAGGGTAAAACCAAGGCTTGTGCCTAATGATGAGTTAGATCTGATTGAAGCTGTCTCAGAGGATTCTAGTGCCAAATTTTTTCAATTAGACGAGGGTGACACTGCAGAGTTGGTTGCTTCTAATCTTCATCTGATCGAATCTAACGAGTCACTTTGGTTGTCTATAGAGGACGAAGTGGAAGAAGTCGATCCAACTGAGTTAAATGAAGTAATGTTGGGTAGGAGGAGTCCTCTGAGGAGGAAGAGTATGAATCTAGTGAGAACCAGGAAGATGACGAAGATGAGGCTGAGTTTGATATATCTTCAGCATCTGAAGATGAAATAGATAATGATTGAATATTTTGTAAGAAATTTAACATATATGCACTTCTTATCATTATTAATTGCCACCTCTCCTTGTAATTAGTTGTGGACTAATATGCACTACTATTCTTGTTGTCAATAATTAGATGGTTCGAGGTAGTACCGGATCTTCAAGGAGAGGTGGTTCCAGGAGGGGTTCTACCGGTATGTTTATTTAAATTCTTAGATAAATAAGTAGTGAATATATGTACTTTATTTTGTTAATGATATTTTATGTCTTTACACCAGGTACACATAGTACACCGCCCCCACTACCTCTTGTGGGTCTGTTTATTTAAATTCTTAGATAAGTGAGTAGTGAATATGCACTTCATTTTGGTAATGATAGTTTATGTCTCTGCACTAGGTACACAGAGTACACTGACCCCACCACCTGCTACTGGTATGTTTATTTAAATTCTTAGATAAATGAGTAGTGAATATGCACTTCATTTTGATAATGATAGTTTGTGTTTATGGCACCATGTACACAGAGTACACCGCCCCCACCACCTACTACGGGTCTGTTTATTTAAATTCTTAGATAAATGAGTAGTGAATATGCACTTCGTTTTGATAATGATAGTTTATGTCTCTGCACCAGGTACACAGAGTACACCGACCCCACCACTTGTTGCGGGTATGTTTATTTAAGATCGTTCATTAATGAGTAGTGACTTAGCACTTGCTTTTGCTCACAAGGATTTAAATATATGGACTAGGTACACAGAGTGCACCGCCCCCACCAACTGCTGCATGTATGTTTATTAAAATCCTTAGTGTTTCGGCTCCATGTTTTTTTGCTATCAAAATTTAGATTCATGTATACTCTTCATGTGGATAGTCAATGTGTTTTGTTGATGTAGAATCATCCATGGAGCTATAATGATTTTGTGTGTGTAGTTTACTTCTAAATTGCACAAAGAACAGGTTGACAGTTGCACATAGAACAGGCTGAAAGCCAATTATTTTATCAAGAAACGAAGAAAATTCAACGTGGTAATGTAGTCAACGCACAATCAATGGAGCTAAGACAGTGGTCAACCCAAGTCTATGCAGTCAAAGTCTGAATTCTTTAGAAATGATGAACAAATCTATTAAGATTCATACAAGGGAAGGCAGGAAGATAAGGCAGACAAATGACTCATTAGTGGTGACAAATAGGGAGGTAAGGCTGACAAATAGCTCTCTACGGGTGAAAAATAGGTTGTAGCATTGAATATGTGTGAAGTGTTGAAGCTGCATGAAGGGGAAGTCCACTTGTGTTTACCCGCCAGCAGAAGAAGCTAAGGACGAAAAATGCACACATAAGGCTGACAAATAGACTGCTATGGGTGACATATACCCTCTTAAGGGTGAAAAATAGGTGTCAACGGAGACATTAGCTTAAGTGCTTAAGTGTTCGACGTATGTTCTACACAAACTCTTGTTAACATGTTGTTCATTATGTTTTAAAATTGGGTAGCACCAGATTTTTTATTTTAATTTGGGCATAGTTTTTAATCGGGGGATATATTCACCACCCCTCTATATCCTATCCTTCCCCACATAGCTTAGATAAATGAGTAGTAAATATGCACTTTGTTTTGTTCATGATATTTTATGTCTCCGCACCAGGTACACAGAGTGCACCACCCACGCCAACAACTGCGGGTATGTTTATTTAAATTCTTAGATAAATGAGTAGTGAATATGTACTTTATTTTGCTCACGATATTTTTTGTTTACAAGTTTGAGTGCCTCTACATCAGGTCTACAAAGTACACCGCTTCCATCACATTCTACTACTATGTTTATTTAAATTCTTAGTTAAATGATAAGAATTCTATATGTTTACTTGTTGAAATTTTTTATTTAATAATGAGCTAAATTCTGATTAACTACTTCTATTTTACTTGTAACAAGTACGTCGGACACACCACCGGTGATAGTTGACTCGTCCGCCCACCCGGGAACACAACAGGCAGACGATGCTGTTATCCATCACGAGGGTGAGCAAGTGGTGTTGCAAGAGGGACACAAGCCATGTTGGGTCTCTGGGTAAATATTTAAACTCATGAATTATGTTCGTTATCTATCCATCAACTATATATATAATTGTTGGCTATCATTTTAACATTTGTAATTACAGGGATAAAGTAGAGCCCAGTGAGGCTTCTCGTTTTATTACCAACATTATTGAGCGACATGTGATCGGCCCATATAAGTCATTTCAAAAGTTTCCTCAGGATATCCGTGATCGATTGTATAATGAGTTCCTAGTATACAATTTAATCTTTTAAATTACATATTTCCCAACTCCACAATTTCAATCGACTAACTTATAAAATTTGAATTCTTGACAACAAGGATATCAGTTTGTGAGGCGAGCTGACGTCGGACGAGCTCGACGTGTATGGGAGCCAACAGGAACTGTAAATTATAAGCATCATTTACACGGCTATCGAGAACGTGCCAAGGATCTAGCCGGGGGGAGCGAGGACCGTGGCCTTTGGAAGGCACACGACCCCACATGGATGAGGAGGGAGCACTAGGAGGACCTATGTGATAGATGGGCCAAGGCTAATTGGATGGCCAAATCCGCAAAAGGCAAAGCCGCACGTGCGTTACATCCAGACGTGCATCTCCATACTTCTGGATCCGTTTCCTTTGCGACCCAGAAGGAGAGATTGGTAAGTAATCATCTTAATTTTATTATAATTTATTTCTTATATGTCCCTATTTATTCTCTATAACATGTATAACAGGAAAAGAAGAGGGGTGGTACGGTCTCGTACCGTGATTTATTTGCTATAGTTCACCAAAAGAAGGGGACAGATCAGTATGTGAGCGAGAGAGCTCGCTCGGTAGTTGTAAGATTATATACATACACATTTCTTTTCTATTTCTATTTTAAAATATGATTGATTAATATGACATTTACAATATTTTTTATTCAATTTGCATGAGTCATATGATAGGCATATGACTGAAAAGTATGGGGATGAGGAGACGCAGCGGCCGCAACTAGATCCTGAGGCATGGGTAGCAGCAGTCGGCCCACCGAAGAAAGGACGAGTATACGATTTTCGACAGAGCTTGGACACCAGCCCGATTCTAGCATCTTCTTCAGGCACAGCTTCGTCCTACCCCGATAGCAGTTCCTTCTCTACTCCCTCCATCGGCACTTCTACGAGCCAGATTACATCCATCATCGAACATGCGGTAGGCCTAGTCGAGGAACGCATGGAGGCACACTTTACTCGGGTGGTTGCTACCCTCCTAGCCCAGGCAGGGATTTTGTCTCAGGGAGCACCCTCGAGCACACCACAGCCCTCTCATGTGAGTATTTAATTTAATTTTTAATTTCGTAGACTTTAGAGTTATAATAGAGGAGTATCTGTGATACCAATGTTGTGTGCTCTATAGGCAAACCTGGAAGCAAGTATATGAATATGTGTGCGCAGCAGGATCTAGAGGGGGGGTGAATAGATCCTATAAAAATTTTAACCTCAATTTTTAACCGTAAGACAATTTAACACTCATCTATCAAACCACGAGCTCAGATGATATCTGTGAGAACAATATAAATGAAAGTGACAAAAATGTACTAACTAAGAGAATGCTATCTCACAGAATCCACTCAGATCAGACAGATCTAACAGACTGCAATACAACCACTTAGCGCATAGGGAAGATCTGTTCATACGCAAACCTGTGAATGGCGTAAGATGATAAGGGCCAATCACACCAATGCAAATCACGGCACACAGAATTTTTAGGTGATTCGATCTGCCACGCAGATCTACGTCCACCCCACACTCAAACCTGAGTGTGGCTTCCCCTTGCAACAACAATAACCACAGACTCAGTCTGCAAACAAACGCTGACTTACAGGTTGACCTAGAAGAACACTCTCCTCTCTTCTTCTGATCAAATTAGAAGGAACCGTGAGTAACACCCAGTTACCTACAACCAAAGGACCAGTCCTCTCTTCCTCTGAATCACAGAGGGAATCATTCTCTTCAACAAGTTTCATCATTCTTCAAATGTCAGAGCCATGAGCCACTTTACACCACTGAACAGCCATAATAGACTACTATACAACCATTTGTCTGCTTTGTCCACCCATTTTCACCCTTAATCCGCAGCTAAAAAGTCTTCTTTCATTCTGTGAATTCTTCTGTCAAAAGTCAACTTGTAAGCCCTCCCGAGTCGGCTTGAGGTTCTTGGTTTTCACCTGTTTCACACCAGATGCCTATTATTCACCTTTGCACTGCTATTTGTCACCATTGTTGCCTATTATTCACCTAGTCAATCTATTTGTTACCCTTAAGGTAGTATCTGTCACCCGTAATGCACATTTGTCAGCCTTAAGGGATATTTTTCACCCTTATTCTTCAGCGGGTACAGAGTCTATCTTAAGGTGATATATCAGCTTGTTTCTTTAGTGATTGGAGGCTTCTTCTGCAGAGTTGCTTCTAGGGCTGTTGTGACACTATCATGCTTATGCTTACCTGAATTTTTCAGATATTACAGTTCTTCAAACAGACATTCTTCAAGCATACAGACATAACAGTTCAAGCATTCATAGCATTGACATTACAACTCTTCAAGCCTTCATATGAAAATGTTGTTCAAGGCATTAGAAAACATATCGACATTAGCCGGCACACATCAAATTCATGATATAAAAAAATCATTATCATAATATGATTCATCGTATTAGACATCATCAAAACCACAGGGCACAATAATAACATTACTACTTAGTTCAAAGAATTCACCTTTGAGAGTGAAAGAAATCATCTTCATGTTATCTACTTTCGAATTTAGAAAATTAAAAAGATATTTAACTGGATTTATTAATAATTATATTTATTAAAATCTATTTATTATTAATTTTTTGTGAGGTAGGATCCTCCTACAGTCGGTGATGGTGGAGATACTACGAATGACGAATGAGGATGATGCATCGGGTATCTCTTGATCTTTTTAATGATATTATAAAAAAATGATACATTTCAATTAATGTAACTGTAATTTTTTTTATTCAAAAATTTATGTGTTGTGGATGTTCTTTATTATAATTTACAATAAGATTTTATCCTATTGTGTGTTGTATATGTTGTTTATTGCGTGTTTTATGTTGAGTTGTGTCGATTGTGGTGCATAATTGTAGCTTTAAACAGGTTTTTAAAATTTTAAAATATATAAAAAATATGTGGAGAAAGTTTTCGATGGAATTTCGACCAACTAACAATGCGTCGAAACCAATTTCACGCACTTATTTCCTGACGTATTTATTTTCCAGCGCAAATCGGTCGAAAGGTTCAAACGTATTTTCGACCAACTAAATGTTCGTCGGAACAAATTTGATCCACATTAGTTCCGACGTATTAATTATCCGTCTCAAAAACGTCGAACATTAACGACGTCTTTTCGACCCAAGGTAGTTTCGTCGGAAGTAATTTGATCAACATTAATTCCGACGTTTTAACTATCCGTCTCAAATTCGTCGAGCATTAACGACGTATTTTCAACACAATAATAGTTCGTCGGAACTAATTTGACGCACAGGTTTTCAACGTGTTATTTATCCGATAGAAATACGTCAAAAATTAACGACGTATTTCCCACCAAAATAACTTTCGTCGGAACTAATTTAACCCATATGTTTGCGACGACATAATATATCTGTCGGAAATACGTCGAAAACTTTAGACCTATTTTCAATTAAATTATGTTCCGTCGCAATGATTAATTAATTTCCGTATTATTAATTACCGACATAAATAGCCACCATAATTATAGTTTCGTCGGTTTTTTCGGACGCATTGGCGACGCTATTTTAGTACGTCAGAATTTTGCGACGTAAGAGTTCCGACGTCCATATTCCGTAGCAAATACGTCAAAAATACGTCAAAAATTCACATTGCAACGTATCTCCGACGTATTTACGACGGCAAATGGATGTCAAAATTTCCCATTTTTCTTGTAGTGAACGCTTCATTCTCCTTAGCAAGTTCATCATTCAAAATCAATTCATTGCACAAATCATGATCAATAGAATTCAATTCAATTTTGCTTCTTAGCTCACATTCAATTTTCTCCAATTGAGTAATCTCATTCTTTAGAGCAGAATTTTCATTTCTTAGACAAGCAATTGTTTCTTTGTGAACATCAACACCATGTATGTGAGATTCAACTAATTTTTCAAGCCTAGTGCATTTTTCACATGAAGAATTATAAAGACAAGAGTTTTCAATTTTCTTTTTCAATTTTTGATTTCCAGATTTCATTGTTTTATATCTTTTAAACAAGTCATCATAGGCATTCATCACTTCATCATAGCTAAGCGCATCTTCTTCATCAGAATTGGAGTTTACCTTAGAACTCTTCTTACTTTGATGCTCAATCTCATTGTTTGCCACGAGGCACTCACTTTTCTAGCTTTCTTCTTGAGCTTCGCTTAGCCTATCACAGATCTATTTGGCTGACCTACAAGATGAGACAAAAGTAAATTGATTAGTGTCCACAGTAGCCTTAAGAGCATTCAAAATGAAAAAATTATTAGAATTCTTTTTCTTAGCCTCATTGGTCCACCTTGACTCATTTTTTGGAAGAATGTAAGGACCATGAGTGATTAGATTCATAAGCTTCGGATTAATATTAGTAATCCAAACATAAAATTTTTCAAGCAACGGAGCATAATCAAAACCATCAAAGACAGGAACCACATTCACGTTAGCCATCATAAAGTGATCTTTTCTCCTAGACCGTAAGGTCCGTGAATAAAAATCAGAGACTGGGCTCTGATACCAATTGTTGGCCCAGATTAGATGACGGACAAGAAGGGGGGTTGAATTGTCCCCCAGACGAGATGGCAGATTTTAAAAATAATCTAAACTAAACACAGCGGAATTAAAATTAACTACGTTAATTAGATTAAACTAAACTAAAGTGAGATTTAGGTTCACTCAATCTTTCCGATCTCACTCGAATAATCTATACACTTAACAAGCGATGAACAATAACTGATAATAGATAGCAGAGCTAATGAAGTGTGATGGTGCAGTGAGTAAAAATCTATAGAATTGACCTGTGAACGAAGATAGGAGAAATGGACAAACGCACAGGCACACCACATGCAACACATATTTTTAGGTGGTTCGGGACCACGACGGGCTCCCTACGTCCACCCCTCACCTAAACTCGGTGAGGCTTCACTAACACGCTACAGATGTAGCAACCACAGGGACGAACCCCAACACCACACACACGCTGCTTCCGCAGCAATCAGCACACATGGGGCCTAGCCCCAAGATGCTGCCACAGTAGCACACACTCACACACAATCGGGGAACTCACCCCGCACTAAAACCTCACACAGAGACACAACTTCGTACACCACACATAGATATTCTGATGTTCAGAAACACAAGAAGATATACAATGTATGCTCCCAGCAAAATGTAGATTAAGAAGAGCATCATAAATAAATGGGTAAAGGATGTAGAATGTTTCCCCTTCATTTTTCCAATGGCCGTTTGAAGATCTTCCTTAAAGCTTGGGTCAGAGGGAGTTGAGTCCACAATAGGATGGAGCAGTCGGTCGTCTTCCTTAAAGATCCCAGCTCGTTTGCAACTTGTACAGGATGATGGCCTTCAAATCCTTGCTCTAATCACACCTGCGAGCATCATAAAATGGTTATCTCTCAAAGCCCTCTCCTCTCCACCTTGTGGTTGCACTCCTTCTTTCTTCCTCTGCAAGAGATTAGAAAGTATTAGCCCCTTGATTACTTCCCTTGTGAAAATCGCAAGGAAATATATAGCAGCAAAAAGATGAACAAAAGACCACAATAGCCCTTGCAAAATACTCTCAAAACAACCCTTAAACATGTAGGAATGCCCTAAGGGTAAAGGTGTAAACGCCCCATCAAAATGGACCACGAAATGGGTACATCAAAACCAAACCCGCAATCGTGATCCGGACACGTCTGGACAAGTGTCGACTCTTGGAGTCGACACTTTGTTCAGCGTGTTCTGTCCCGGTTAAATAAAACAACCCACAGGCGAAGGTGTCAACTCCCTGAGTCGACACTTTTAGCCAGAGGTTCTGAACCAGCTAAAACCAAGTCACCCAGGCCAAGAGTACCGAATCTTAGAGTCGACTCTCTTTGGCGAGAGTTCTGGGAGCAACAAAAATAAGAACCCGGGGTAGGAGTGTCGACTCTCTGAGTCGACACATGATGCTAGCTACGTCGAGGTAGCAGGCCAGCCCAACAAGTGTCGACTCTGGGAGTCGACACTTGCAGAGCAAGAACAGAAATTGCCCAAGGCAATTCAATGCAAACCAAAACCTTGAAAAACCTCTCAACCCCATTGAAAACATGATATGCCAATAAAAACGACATGGATTTCAGGGTCATAAAACACTAATCAAACTAGGGACTTATTAAGAAGAATAGGAAGTTAGATGAGCAATAGACAACCTCAAGACACTTAATAAGAGCATACATGAGACATATGCAAACCCAATTTCACTGAACAAACAATGAGCATAAAAATAAGTATTCCATGCAATGCTTGCCAAAAATCCATCATCTACCAACATTCAAACTTGTTTAAACAAGATTTATAGTAAGCATGTTAAATAAACAGCCACCTCAAAAAAGACCATGAAAAATAAGCATGAAGGCACTTTGAAAAACCATTTTTCCCAACTCAATATTAGAAGGATATTACCATGCTTTCATTATGATATTTAAGATGTTTACCATCAATATCAATCCTGCAAAAGGCAAAATAGAATCAAATTCAGTTTTCCTCAATCCAAAAATCAATTCCAACGTAAAACTAAACTTTCACAACCCATTAACATACAGAGTCAAGTCTATGCATATAAAGCACAAGTCTAAGCATGCATATGAGAGGCCAAGTTCGATGCATGTTCAACAAGGGTCGATGCATGTAGGAGACCAAGGTCGATGCATATGAAGGCAAGGTCTGTGCACATGTAGCCAAGGTCTGAGCATAAGAAGGCTAGGGTCTAAGCATATGAAGCACATGTCCATGCATATTGAAGGGCAGGTCGATGCACATTTAAAAAACACCAAGGACAGGTCTGTGCTTATTGAAAGAGGGTCGATGCACATTGAAATTCAGGTTGATGCACTTTTGAAGCACCCTAAAACAGGTCAATCCACATGATGAAAATGCTTAATCAACCAACATGTAATCCTTGATATCAGAAAGCACCAGAAGGTATCGACACTAGAAAACCCAGTTTGATCAAATTGAGAACAAGTTAAACAACCCACTCAACCACGCAATATAAGTAACCCATATATCAAAATTTCATTATTACCAACCATAAGCAAATATCATGGATGAACCAGCAGAAGCAGAAGTGTCGACACTTAGTGTCGACACTCTTGACTGCCTGGACTGTCTGTTGTACAGACAGCCCATGGCCTAGGGAGGGTTGACCCCAGGGGTCGACACCTCACCTGCAAGATCTGAAAAGTGGATGATGACAACTTTAAGTACCTAAAAACTTATTTAACAATGAGGCATGATTTTTCACGGATCCAAGGAATTATGATGAACTTCTCAACAAAGGCTTGAAATGAAATGAAATGGCAATGTATTTACACAATGCCATGCAACCAATTTCATATCTACAAATACTCGGCCATTCCAGACTAGTATGGGCATTAAAGCAAGAACATTAATCTCAACAGTCCCATCCTAAAACATGCATGAAATACCATGCATTTCAACCCTGTAGCTGAACCTACAAAATAAGATATCAACTTATGAGCTCATTTGCCACAACACTTGTAACACCCAATGCACACAATATTTTCACTTCAATGCATACGCCAACCCCACAGTATTTTGTAATCATCAAAACCACTATCAAAGACAAAGAGGGAGCGCAACGAACCCAACACTTTTTCCCTTTTTTTTTGACTTTTTTTGAAGGGAGAGTTTGGATTTGACATTTTGATTCTTGAGTCCCTCTTGTATGCTTGCGGGGACACTACCCTCTTCTCGTGCTATGATAATACTCGAGGTATGAATCCTACTCTCGCCTTAAGGGAGTCACATTTCAGTTGCCTGGCTCAACACTTTAAGGGTGCCGACTGTCTTGATTGGTCGAGTGAGAAGAGAAGGAGGATTAAGGCCCTTAGGAGGCCTTCGGAGTGAAGGCCCATCTATTGGCATCACTACCATAGTTTGAAAACATGTGCGTGTGTGCATGTTGTCTTTCTTTCTATAAGTATAGGCCGATATGGCCGGACAGAAGTCTCCCCAGTTCTGATAGACCAAGACTCATAACCTACCAGGACTTCAATGCATCCTAACTTATCATGTAGGGTGGATGCATGACTCATAACTATATGACAGGCACTAGGCGATTGACAAAGGTTTTTGATTTTTGGACTTTTTCTTATTTTTTGTTTTTTGTTTACTTTATTGTTTGTTTTATTTGCTATGTACAAGGTATCATGGATAGAATTTCTTTAAGTAGACTTCGTTCCAGGGGTGTGGCAGTTCAAAACCTTCGGCATCCACTAACATGTAGGCATTTCCCGAAAAGGCTTCTTTGATAACATAGGGACCTTCCCAATTCTCTTGCAATTTACCCTTAGGACTAGTGGTTTTAGTGAGTTTCCACTTTAAGAATAGTTCGCCTTCTTTGAACTTTCTCTTAAGAACTTTCATAGCGCAGAAACGTGCAATGTTCTGACGATAAACTTGCACATGATCGGTCGTGATCGTTCGCCTTTCATCTAACAGTTCCAGTTGGGCCAACAAGTTTTCACGTCGCTACTTAAGATCAAGATTAGGGTTCAACTGCACTCTTAGTGAAGGAACTAATATTTTGTATGGGAGTACCACCTCTGTCCCGAAAGTTAGCGCATAGGGGGTTTGCCCCATGGGTGTGTGGACAAAGGTACGATAACCCCAGAGAGCCTTGACGAGGCGATCTGGTCAATCAAAATAATGATGAGATTTGGAAGTTTTCTTAATAATTCCTGTGAGAGTTTTGTTCATAGAGTCCACTTTACCATTACTTTGCAGGTAATATGGAGAGGAATAATGCAAATTGATAGCATACTTACCGCACATGTCGCATAGCTCTTGTGAAGTGAACTACAGCCCGTTGTTGGTGATGAGGTCACATGGGACACCAAACCTGGCGAGGATGTTACGCCTGATAAACTTTACCATTGTTGATGCCTTGACTTCTGTGAACGCTTTAGCTTACGCCCATTTCGTGAAGTACTCTGTGGTGGTGAGAATAAAGGATTTTCTTTGGATTTCTCCGGTTCTATCCTCCAGAGGACCAACCACGTCGAATACCCACATGTTAAAGGGCCAAGGAGCGATGAGAGGGTGAAGTGAAGAAGCAGGAGCATGGACCTTATCTGCATGGAGCTGACACTTGGCACAGTGATGGACAAATCGGGAATAATCCTCCCAAATGGTGGGCTAGTAGTAGTGCCTGAGAAGTTTCTATGCTAACATGCGACCATAGACGTAGCCACCACATTCACTAGAATGTGTAGCTTCAATGACTGCACGAGATTCGATCTCATCCAGGCATCGAAGGTAAACTCCACTAAGGGATCTTTTATGCAAGATGCCACCTATGATCACGAAGCGTTCAGAGGCGCGGTGAATAACCCGCCTGTTAGGGGCGATAGCACACTCAAGAAAGGATCTATCACAAAGATAGCTTTTAATGTCAAAGAACCACGGGTGGTCGTCGACTTTGGGCTCATGAGAAAGGGAATGCACCTGGAGTGAAGGCTCTTGGAACTATTGGAACCAAGGGTCAGAGTGTGAAGATGTATGCATTTTTTGCACAATGACGATTGTTGAGGATTTCCCAAGCAGAATTGTGAGGGAAGAGGACAAGGAAGCCAAAGAGTCTGCCAGGATATTCTGGGCTCTACGGGTGTGCACTAGAGTGAGCTTCCTAAACCGCCGGACTACTTTGGTGACCAAATCTTGGTATGGCTTCAGCTTCGGATCCCAAGTTTGATACTTGCTGAGAGATTGCCAGAGTATGAGATGTGAATCACTAATTATCCTTAATTCTTTGACTTCGAGGGCCAATGCCATCTTTAAGCCTGTGAGGAGAGACTCATACTCGGCCACATTGTTCATGACAGGGAAGGATAACTGGCAAGCGCAAAGAATGATCATCTCTTCTCGAGAATGGAGTACGGCTCGAATACCACATCCTTTGGAGTTGAGTGCACCGTCGAAGTAGAGGATCCACGAAGATTCACCATCAATAATGGCTCTTAACTCTTCATCTGGGAAGTCCTCATCGACGGGAGAGTGTGTAGGAAGTGGATGATGAGTGAGATGCTTGGCAATCACATGTCCTTTAATTGCCTTCTAACTGACGTAGGTGATATCAAACTGATTAAGAACGCTTTTCCATCTCACTAAGCGGCCTGTCAAAATAGGCTTCTCAAGAAAGTATTTAATTGGGTCAATGTGGGCTAAAAGTTTCACTTCGTGAGTTAAGAAGTAGTGTTTCAACTTTTTGGCCACCCAGACGATGGCCGCGCATGTTCTCTCCATGGCAGTATACTTCTTTTTAGTCTCATTAAACAATTTTGACAAGTAGTAGACCGTGTAAGGATCTGGCCGGGATCACGAAGAACGCATCAGAAAGTAGAAATTAAAATTTTAACCAGGCCGAGTTGATCGCTCCTACGTGATTCCTGATGATTATCTACAACTATGGGATTCGATTTTACCTCTGCGATGCTCAGATCGTAGCGAAGTGGAAACAATCCCTCATGGCGGTAATTAGCTGCGCAAGTGAACGGCCTCTAGCGGTATCCACACAGGCACGAACGGTGGAATCTCCTCGTCGTAACGCCCCCACGAACAATCTCCTCCGCGGCATCTCCATGATCTCTACACTAGAGATGAGAGGAAGAAGAGAGAGGAGAGAGAGGGGGCACCCCTACCTAGGAGGAGAGAGAAGGAGCGGCTCAAACTGGGAAACCCTAGATGCTTAGCCCAGGGTTCTCGCATCGCAACTATTTATAGACTTCTCGATCTTTCAAAAAAACCCTAATAAGTCTAATATTGCGAATATACTTCCACCGTCCATAACCCTAATGTGTGTGACCCTCTAGGCCCAGTGTCAGTCTAGTTTTAGGCCCAATAAGCTTAAGAACTCATTCTTAGCTTTTCTACATTATTAATTAACATGGAATTAATTATTTAGTCATCTCATGACTTAAAGAATTAATTAATCAACTTATGATGAATAATCATCTCATGATTATTTCTTTAATGGGCTTTTAGGCCACGGTAAGCACCAATCAACACTCCGTGACCCCAGAAGATAAGGGGGTCTATAAAACCACTCTGGGAGCTTTTCGTCAACAGTTACCACACAGCTATAGTTCTCCATTCATACCCAATGCCCCTGGTCATAATTAAAGGGTATGGTCGTACTGTCAAACCCTTCTTATCTATGACCGGATGAACGTACTCCGAGTCCCAATGGAAAACTCCTTTTCCATTGAACTATCTACCTTGGCCAAGGATTTAACCGAGTACCATTCATAGGGCATTCTCTCTCATGCTATATCTGAGAGTGAATGATCCACTGTTGTCACTCAATTACCTTCACATGTATTCCGCTGTATCCGAATACTTGAGCATCCAGAACTTATGGATAAAGTCCCTTTTCCAGGAATCAAAATACATAAGTCTTCATGAAAGGTATCTTTGGTGACTCAAGTCAAAGGACCAACTGTGCAACTATGACTTTAGAATCTCTTGGTTGACAGTTAGATATAATTACCATCCAAAGATTCTTGATCGTATGAGTTTAGTGAACACTATTCTTATAATGGGCACCTACACATATATCTTAGTGTCTCCACACCAGTGACTTTGAGATCAGTCACCCTCATCATATAAGAGGATATCTTGTGCACTGGTCTATCCGGATTCTTTGATGTCCTATCTCAAAGATCTTATGACCAGGAACATTTAGAACACATGCATCTAGAAGGTTGATCTTACTATCATAATCGCATTATGATTCAACCTTCATATCCTGCGTTCAAGGACTTCATCACGTCAAGCGGTTATACGCATAAATAAATAAGACATAATGAAGTAATTTCCATAAATACGAATGAGAATATCTAAGCAATGATGCCATCACTTCATAAGTGATTGGCTTGCAGGGCATACACTTCTTTCATTCTCCCACTTGCACTAAAGCCAATCACCTCCCCCTTGATCTCCATCAGCCTTAGGTGATACTCAACTACATCTTGAGTCAACAGCTTAGTTTGTGGATTTATAATGTTATTAGTGGAAGAAACTCTTTCTAGGTGACATCTGCCTTTTATTAATAATATCTCTAATCAGGTGGAACCATTGCAGAAAGTACAACGACTTCTGATGAGACCACGGTTCCTAAGCAAGAGCTATAACCCTCTCGTTATCTGATAACAAGGATACCTAATTATTGACACAAGGGACAACTCCCTACATGATGATGAACTAGTTCATCTACATAATGTCAAATCGTTATTTGTTGTCTATTTGGAACTCATCCAACTAACTGTCGAATCACCTTCTCCACTCACCAGGAACATATCCTTAATTCTTTTCAAGAATGTAAGAATATATTTCACAGCATTCTAATGTTGCTCACCTAGATCCATCTGATACATGCTCGTAACACTTAGAGCATTCGACATATCAGATCTCGTACATAGTATATTACACATGATAAACTCTTATGCCTAAAGCATAACTACTCATGTGCCACCTCTACATTGAAGAGTTAGAAAACATCTTCTTGGAGAGGTAGATCTCACGTCTCATCAGTATGAGCCTTATCTGAGTATTGTTCCTTGTGAAACCTTTTGACAATATGACCTATGTACGAAAACAGAGTTAAGTTAAGCATCCTTCCTTGATCTATCTATATAGACCCAAGTTGCCAGCACAAAGGATGCTTCTCTCAAGTATTTCATGGAGAAGTTCCTAGACAACATAACTTTACCTAAGATAACTTGACTACATCATTCCTAATGAGTAGTATGTCATCTACACACAGAATCAAAATTATGACTGCACTCCCACTTGTCCTTTTGGACACACAAGATTCTTCTTCATTCTTAATGAAGCCATAAGATTTCATCACCTTATCAAACATCATATTTTAGCTGCGGGAAGCTTTTCTTTAGTCCATAGATGGACCTGTGAACCTAGCATACCATATTTGGGTATTCAATGGAGGTGAAATCGCTTTGGTTGTAACATGTACACTTCCTCATTTAGATTACTTATGAGGAACATCACTTCACATCCATCTGCCAAATCTTATAACCATGGTATGCATCAATGGCAAGTAATATCTCAATGGATTTAAACATGGCAACTGGAGAGAATATTTCATCACAGTCAATAGTTTGGCTTTGACGATACTTCTTTTACCACTAAGCTTGCCATGTAGGTATCAACTTATCCATCTTCTCCAATTTTCTTCTCGAAAATCCACTTGCATCCGATGGGTACAATGTTGTGCCCCTGTGGTTTTGATGATGGTTTTGTTGATTGATTGTTGGTGTGAGTTAATCAAATGTTCAGTCATCCTACTGCTTAATTTAGAGTCATTCTTGATGATCAGTCATGCTACATATTAAACTGATGCATAAAGCATTCATTGCTGTGGTTTTAATGATTTATCTGGTTTTGATGATTGGTGTTTGATGGTAATCATTGTGAGTCATCCTGATGAGATGTTCATTCAGGACTTCATATGCTCATTCAGTTTATCTGCTGACATTGTGCTTTGATGATAGCTTCATGATTGTGATTTGTATATCATCTGGAGAATGCACGTGTATGACTGATATATTGTGTGTGTTAGACTTCTGGTATGTGCACGATCTATACATCACCTTCAATCTACAAGTCTATACATTAGACTGTTCTTCAAAGTCTGTACATCAGAATGTACATCGTCTTCGTGCTGTCTCTGTACTTGAGTCTTCGTGTTGTTTCCCCTAACTAACACGAAAAGATCTCGTGTCGTCTGAGCTTACAACACTTCGTGTTGATTTCCATGCTTTACAAGAAAAAGCTGCTAAGAGGTAATACTTCGTGTGTCCGTACTATTTCTGTCTTCATGTTGGTTTCCTTGAACCTCATGTCATTCTTGCTTCGTGTCCACACCTCGTGTCAGTGTCTGTCTTCGCCTTTGTGTTAAATTCAGCTCGTGTCATTTTCGTCTTCGAGTTGTTCTTCTACTTCCACCATTTCATCACGTGTCGAGATAACCGTGTTGTCTTTCACTTCGTGCAGCCTATGTGACTGTGTTGTCCCCATGTCATCCTTAGTTCATGTCGTGCTTGTGTATTTCTGTCTTCGAGTCATTTTTCGCTGGATCTTTATGTCGGTCTAGGTTCAAGTGTCGTTTCACTTTCGTGTCGTTCTCCTTGCTGTCTATCTCCTCGTGGTGTTTTCACAATTATGTCTTCGTGTTAGTTTTTATGTTCTTGTCTTCGTGCTGTTTTCTCGTTAGACTTCGTGTCCTTCTCGCCTTGACCACACTCCGTGTCAACTCTTTTTCGTGGTCGTGTTGTTCTTCCTATACCTCGTGTCCTTTTATTTTTGTAACCACACTCCGTGTCGGTTTTACTTCTCTATGTCTCCGTGTTGCTTTTTGTATTCGTAACTTCGTAGTGTTTGTTGTTACAGTAACACTTCGTGTCGTTATTGATTTACTTCGTGTTGTTTTCTTTCTACCTCGTGTCGTTCTCTTTGTAGTATCTGTTTTGTCACCTTTGGACTTCGTGTCGTTTGTCTTGTGACCTCGTGTCGTTTTTTGTTCTGTAACCACACTTTGTGTTGGTTACTGCTCTCCTTGTGACTTCGTGTCATGTTTTCACACTTCGTGTCGTTCATGTTTCGTAACCACACTTCGTGTTGGTTACTGTCGTTCTTGTGACTTTGTGTCGTGTCTCCCAGACCTCGTGTCATTTTCACTCCGTGTCAACTTCGTCTTAAGTATTGTTTCATGTCTTCGTGTTGCTTTCTGTGTCACCACCTCGTGTCGTTCTTGCTTTGACCACACTTCGTGTTGCTTTACGTAGACCTCGTGTCTTGCTTGTTTGCAACGTGTCGTTTTCTTTACTTCGTGCCTTTGTCATCGTATGTATCTCGTAACGTTCTCCTTGTTGACATTTCGTGTCATTCTTGTTTCACTTCGTGTCGGTCTCTTCGTTGTGTCTGTTCTGTTACAATGTATCTCGTGTCGTTCTTCTTATTACCTCGTGCTGTTTTCATCTTCTTCGTGTCGTTCTCAGTGCATCTAGTATTTCTATTACATACTTCGTGCAGCTTTAGTTCCTATGGCCCTCAGCTTTAATGATTTTCATCTCCTTGCAGATCCGAGGAAGAACATTCCACACACCTGGGCAGCACGTGATCCGAGGCTGGAATGAAGCCTGCTGAGAGACTGCCACGTGGTCCGATTAGGGCTGGAAATGTGGAGGTCACACGTCGTGGCTGATGCTGCTGTTGCTGCTATATATATGAGACCTTCGTCCACAGATGAAGGTGATCGAGTTGGCGTGAAGAAAATCTCATACAGAGAGCCACGATCCAGATAGAAAAAGAAAAGAGAAAGAAGAAGAGCAGAAGGAGAAGAAGAGAGGTAGAGAGCTCGAGAAGAGTGTGAAGAGAAGAAGAAGCAGAGAGTGAGAGAAGAGCAGAAGAAAGAGAAAGAAAGATAGAGAGTGAGCGAGAGAGCTCGTGGAGAAGAAGGAAGATCTTACCTGAAGATCCGTCTACTGGACCGTGGATCAAATCCAGGCCAGTCAGCTCCGTTGAGAGCCACATTGTGCATTTCGTTTTTCAGCTTTCTGTTTTGCTGAAGTCATTCTCGTTTATTGTTTTTCCTTTGTTTTCTGGTTTGCTGTGTTTCCGATACTCTGTAGAGAGGTCGGGGTTCCTCCTGTTAGTTCAGGAGAAGGGAGATTTATCTCCGGTTGTGCTTCCCTCTGGGGTTCAGAGAAAGAGAGACTTGGGTCTCTAAGTTTCCCTCCGGGTTGGAGGAAGGGAGACTTGTCTCCGGTTCTGGGCTTGTGGACTCAAGTCCAGGGGTTCCCTCCAGGTCTGGAGGAAGAGAGAACGTGTGTCTCTGGTTTGCTAGTGACTGGTGTCACTAGTGGTTCCCTCCGGTTGGGAGGAAGAGGGGAGGCTGTTCCCCTGGTCAAGCTGTTTGGCAGCATTTGTTGCAGACTGAGTCTGCTGTTTCTAGCGTGAGCTAGTGGAAGCCACACTCGGTTTGAGTGTGGGGTGGATGTAGGTCTGGAGGACCGAACCACCTAAAAATCCTCTGTGCAGTGGTCTGATTTCTCTATATGTTTTGCTTCCGCTAGATGTTTGCATAGGGGCGCTCCAAGTGGTTGATCAGATCTTGTTCTGAGTGTTTAATCCGTTGAGTGAGCAAAAGTTTATTTGAGTGGAAGAATGGTGCTACTGCTATTTAGTCTTTCAGATTTGATACATCTGTCTAGTCAGCACTCTAGATAGTTAGTGAGCATCATAACCCTTTAATTGGGTAAAGGTTTTTAAAGGGTTATATTCATTCACCCCCCCTCTGAATACTGCACCGAACCCAACAATTGGTATCAGAGCAGGTCTCTGATCTATCTGATCTAACAATCTGCAGAGGATCCTGCTGGTTTGTTTGGTGTTTTTCAGAGTGTGCTTTCTGTGTAGGTGCTTCAGTTTGTTCTGAGCTTTCAGATTGTTGGCAATGGAGCCAATCGTGCTGAAGGCTAGCTCCAGCAAAGCAAACAGATCCAGCCACAGTGGATCATCAAGCAAGAAAAGTAGCCTCTCGCGGTCTGAAATTGATGAAGACCACATTGAAATGATGATTAGTAACTTCAGGAAATTTCTGAGAAAAAGAGAAGGAAAGCTTGACGGTAGCAAACAGCAAACAAGGTATAACTCTAATCCTGCCAAGATTGCTGACACTAATGTTTGCTACAAATGCAGGAAGACTGGCCACACAAAGGATGATTGTCCAGAGGTATTGAAACTCAAAGGGAACACCTCGGACATTGATAGAGAAGGAAGAAAGTCCATATGCTTAATGGCCAACCGGGGAAGTGATGGTGAGGAAACTTCATCTCAGGTAAGCTCCGAATCAGATGGATACACTTTTGATGAATTGATAGTAATGTATAAAGATCTGTTCAAAGTATCCAAGAAACTAAAATCTGAAAACAAGAAATTGAGAAAAGAAGTGAAAACTTTGAAATCTGAAAAGGAGCACATTAGAGAAGATAATTCTTGTAAAGGTTGTGCCATTCTCGAAGACATAATTAATGAGTTTGAGTCTGATGACATTCCTCAAAAAGAACAAATAAAATCTCTAAAAGAAGAAAATGTCTACTTAAAGGATCAAAATAAAAGGCTAATGGTTCTTAATACTGTATTCTCTGAGAAATGGCTGTCAATTGAAAAAGGAAAAGCTGTTTATGATGAAAATTCAAAAAGTTTGAACAGTCTAGAACAAGAAATTGAGAAGTATAAAACTGCAAACCAAGTTCTAAGCGAATGTGTAAATTGCAGTGAACAGGAAATAGCCAGTTATAAACTTCACATTGCTAACTTGGAAGATAAAATTCATAATCTTGAAAATTCAGCTATTGAGTCTGCCAAGATTAAAGGAAAAATGAAAACTGTTGAGGGAGGAAGGATGATAACTCTGAAGGGGGAACAAATTGCTGTTCTGATGTTAAGAAAATCACTAAAAACCAGCTATATACAACATTTGTCCAAAGCACTAATGTAGCTGGTACTTCAAGGCAATCCCCAAAACAAAATGAAAATCAGAAGTCACCTTCAAAATCTGTCTTTCAGTTTAAAGCCCAGAAAATTGAAAAGCAAACAAAATCTATTGAGAATAATCAGAAATTGAAAAGAAAGAGTCAAACAAAGAAGGCTAAGAATACTTCTGGTTGTACTCTGAAATTTGCTAGTTCTGCTGAATCTGTTGGGCCAATACATAATGCTCATGCTTCTTGTACTCGTTCACATACACCTAGGAACTCACATGATAGAAACCATGTTCCTAGGAAATCTGATGCCTATTGTTACTACTGTGGTAGGCATGGTCATTATATGGATGACTGCAGAGTAATGATAAGGGATGATATGATGCATGATAAAACTCTTCCAAATAATCATCACCACCCCAAAAGAAACATGTCTTCCTCAAACCAACATATCATTTGTTACAATTGTAACAGATGTGGTCACAAAGCTGTTGAGTGTTGGTTTAGGCCTTCATGGGGATTTACTGGCTCAAGAGGTAAGCATTCTAGGTGCATTGAATGTGGTAAGTATGGGCATGTAGTCAAGGACTGCTGGTTTGTTCAGGGAAATCATTTTAATTCCAAATTTGTAAGATTCCCTCCAAACAAAAATCTCTTGGGCAGAAATAAAACTAGTCTTAAAGAAAAGACTCTTGCTTGTTATGAATGTGGAAAACCTGGCCACCGAGCTTCTGAATGTTGGTGGGCAAGTAATGATAAATCACAAATTCATGCTAATTATCATAGGTCTCATGCTGCTGTTGATATGCATCACAGGACCAGAAAATCTGCTGTTTCATGTAGATACTGTGATAAACTTGGTCACTCTATGGATAATTATTTTCTGATGAAATCTGATGACCATGTTGCTAAGAAACTATTTAGAACACCTGATAGGGGTAGTGCAGGACCCAAGACTGCTTGGGTCCCTGCAAGATCATATTGATTGACTTGCCGCAGGTAGGGCCTTGGAAGGAGAAATAAAAGGGGTTAACCAAGGCACTCAAAAAGAAAACCCCATGATTCAATTCAGGTCAGTTCTGAAATTTGTTTTAAATTCATTATCTGAATTTGTGAGTATGAAAAATGAGAATTCCATGCTGATTTACTTGGTTGTTGTATGATCTTCTCTTGTCTAGTTGATCAGTCTGCACTCCAGACTCAACTATTGAATTCAATTCTGCATAACTGATGCTCTTCTCTTGACATATGATTGAACTGAATTTGAATGCTTCTTCAGTGTATATTGTCAATGCATGTGTCTCATAGGTACACATTTCGTCTGCATGACTATCATTTGCCTATTGCTGAAGACTGCATATTTTGTTTTCTGCCTCGAGTTGCATTGTTTTGCATAACCCTGGTATATCAAATGGTAAGTTACTAAAAGGTAAGGAAATCTGCCTAAAGGTTCTTACTATGTGTGAGATGGTCCTTGAGACCAGGTTCTCTGTCAAGTACCAAGGGTCTTGTCTTCATGTAGACCAGTGTACTGCATGTTTTCAGGGGGAGTTAGTTGCATATCTTTGCATAGCAATTAAATGTCGAGTCTTTGCATGTCCCTGCATACATATAGTGCATTGCATATAGGCTGTCAAATGCATACATGGGTCAGAGCTCACTGCATATCCTCTCTTACTGATTTTGTTGACAAACCTTAATCATATTCTGAAAAACTTTGAGATTCACAATCTCTCTTAACAATTGGTACTTCTACTATCAATTGATATCATTTGACTTCAGAATTCTATCAGTCTTTCATGAAGATTTCAATGGGCTATCTCGATCATAAATCTGAAAAACTCTTGAACTAGAAATCTTCTATTATACATTCTTAAGAATGACTGAAATAACTCATGTGGTTTAAGCTTAATGTATTCATGGAGTTTAACTTCAAAATCTCTTAACATATCTGAATCATGCTTAATAAATCTTAACCAACTGTTTCATGCTATGTCTTGCAAAAACTTCTGAAATCTGCACTTTTGAATACATGACTTTAATTGGTTAAGTACATGAGATTAATATTGTTTTGAAGCAAATGAATGTTTCTGAAATGTCTAAAGGGTAATATCTGTCAGAGCAATGACATTGGTCACTGAGAAACACAAGTCCAAAGGACTGTGTCATGAGGTGCCTTAGTTAACTCTGTAAAATGAGAATTCATTGAAAATCAGGCAGAGCAATGGCATGCACACTGAGAAATACAATTCACTCATTAAAAATTGAGCTGTAGTGTGTCATGATGTGTAAATGCTAACTCTGTTCACATAAGGCATGACAGTTAGTCACACTAAGGGCTTAGGGATATTGGCCTCTGATCAAGGTATATCCTCTAGTTACAAGGTGTGTACTGAACTAGAGTGCACGTAAAATTTGTAGCAAGGAAAATTATGGAATAAATTGAAATATCTGAATATTGATGCCAAAATCAATTTGCTACAACCCTAGACAAAATCATATGACTTCATAATTGCTTGATTTCAATACTAGTACATATAATTCTGAAAGAAGTCAATAGATTTGATTGTGTAAGACAAAGGGAGGATAATCAAGATAAATATGAGGGCTTGGTTCATTTTTATTAAATCATGGTTTCAGATATCAATACAGAATTTTATTGATAAACTCTACATACATCATGATTAAACCATGCTGTTCAATAAAGTTCATTCATAAGCCCTTATAATGGAAGACTTTGTAATATTCTGATTTGGATTTATGAGAATGATATTTCCTTGAAAATCTGATTGAATTCCTTCTAGTTGAAGCTCATCTGAACTTCTTCTGCTCATGTTATTGGCTCAATGACCTGAACTTCTCCTTGTTTGCCCCTGTGGTCTCCTTCTCATTTATCTCATAAGAGTCCACTTATTGAGGGGGAGCTTCCATGTCATGCATCACTTGCATATCAATTGGCATCTCTTCAGGGGGAGCATTCCTTGTCACACTGAATCATGTTCATATCATTTGTGACCTTGCATTCACATACTTAGGGGGAGTATTGCATTACTTGTTGCATCTGCATTTTTGCATTTAACCCTTCCCATGGTTTATTTTGTTTGTATCAAAGGGGGAGATATTGTTTGCCAAAAAGGGAGAATCATGTTCTTGAAAGGAGGAGAAATTGACTGAACTCTTATACATGCTATAATTTCTCAAATTATTTTTCTTTTTGATGAAGTCAAAGGGGGAGAATAATTTGAGTCAGTCTTCAGAATGCCTCAGATCATCTCACATCATCAGAATGACTCAATGTATTGAAAGTGTTGCCATCATCAAAAAGGGGGAGATTGTTGTGCCCCTGTGGTTTTGATGATGGTTTTGTTGATTGATTGTTGGTGTGAGTTAATCAAATGTTCAGTCATCCTACTGCTCAATTTAGAGTCATTCTTGATGATCAGTCATGCTACATATTAAACTGATGCATAAAGCATTCATTGCTGTGGTTTTAATGATTTATCTGGTTTTGATGATTGGTGTTTGATGGTAATCATTGTGAGTCATCCTGATGAGATGTTCATTCAGGACTTCATATGCTCATTCAGTTTATCTGCTGACATTATGCTTTGATGATAGCTTCATGATTGTGATTTGTATATCATCTGGAGAATGCACGTGTATGACTGATATATTGTGTGTGTTAGACTTCTGGTATGTGCACGATCTATACATCACCTTCAATCTACAAGTCTATACATTAGACTGTTCTTCAAAGTCTGTACATCAGAATGTACATCGTCTTCGTGCTGTCTCTGTACTTGAGTCTTCGTGTTGTTTCCCCTCACTAACACGAAAAGATCTCGTGTCGTCTGAGCTTACAACACTTCGTGTTGATTTCCATGCTTTACAAGAAAAAGCTGCTAAGAGGTAATACTTCGTGTGTCCGTACTATTTCTGTCTTCATGTTGGTTTCCTTGAACCTCATGTCATTCTTGCTTCGTGTCCACACCTCGTGTCAGTGTCTGTCTTCGCCTTTGTGTTAAATTCAGCTCGTGTCGTTTTCGTCTTCGAGTTGTTCTTCTACTTCCACCATTTCATCACGTGTCGAGATAACCGTGTTGTCTTTCACTTCGTGCAGCCTATGTGACTATGTTGTCCCCATGTCATCCTTAGTTCATGTCGTGCTTGTGTATTTCTGTCTTCGAGTCATTTTTCGCTGGATCTTTATGTCGGTCTAGGTTCAAGTGTCGTTTCACTTTCGTGTCGTTCTCCTTGCTGTCTATCTCCTCGTGGTGTTTTCACAATTATGTCTTCGTGTTAGTTTTTATGTTCTTGTCTTCGTGCTGTTTTCTCGTTAGACTTCGTGTCCTTCTCGCCTTGACCACACTCCGTGTCAACTCTTTTTCGTGGTCGTGTTGTTCTTCCTATACCTCGTGTCCTTTTATTTTTGTAACCACACTTCGTGTCGGTTTTACTTCTCTATGTCTCCGTGTTGCTTTTTGTATTCGTAACTTCGTAGTGTTTGTTGTTACAGTAACACTTCGTGTCGTTATTGATTTACTTCGTGTTGTTTTCTTTCTACCTCGTGTCGTTCTCTTTGTAGTATCTGTTTTGTCACCTTTGGACTTCGTGTCGTTTGTCTTGTGACCTCGTGTCGTTTTTTGTTCTGTAACCACACTTCGTGTTGGTTACTGCTCTCCTTGTGACTTCGTGTCATGTTTTCACACTTCGTGTCGTTCATGTTTCGTAACCACACTTCGTGTTGGTTACTGTCGTTCTTGTGACTTTGTGTCGTGTCTCCCAGACCTCGTGTCATTTTCACTCCGTGTCAACTTCGTCTTAAGTATTGTTTCATGTCTTCGTGTTGCTTTCTGTGTCACCACCTCGTGTCGTTCTTGCTTTGACCACACTTCGTGTTGCTTTACGTAGACCTCGTGTCTTGCTTGTTTGCAACGTGTCGTTTTCTTTACTTCGTGCCTTTGTCATCGTATGTATCTCGTAACGTTCTCCTTGTTGACATTTCGTGTCATTCTTGTTTCACTTCGTGTCGGTCTCTTCGTTGTGTCTGTTCTGTTACAATGTATCTCGTGTCGTTCTTCTTATTACCTCGTGCTGTTTTCATCTTCTTCGTGTCGTTCTCAGTGCATCTAGTATTTCTATTACATACTTCGTGCAGCTTTAGTTCCTATGGCCCTCAGCTTTAATGATTTTCATCTCCTTGCAGATCCGAGGAAGAACATTCCACACACCTGGGCAGCACGTGATCCGAGGCTGGAATGAAGCCTGCTGAGAGACTGCCACGTGGTCCGATTAGGGCTGGAAATGTGGAGGTCACACGTCGTGGCTGATGCTGCTGTTGCTGCTATATATATGAGACCTTCGTCCACAGATGAAGGTGATCGAGTTGGCGTGAAGAAAAGCTCATACAGAGAGCCACGATCCAGATAGAAAAAGAAAAGAGAAAGAAGAAGAGCAGAAGGAGAAGAAGAGAGGTAGAGAGCTCGAGAAGAGTGTGAAGAGAAGAAGAAGCAGAGAGTGAGAGAAGAGCAGAAGAAAGAGAAAGAAAGATAGAGAGTGAGCGAGAGAGCTCGTGGAGAAGAAGGAAGATCTTACCTGAAGATCCATCTACTGGACCGTGGATCAAATCCAGGCCAGTCAGCTCCGTTGAGAGCCACATTGTGCATTTCATTTTTCAGCTTTCTGTTTTGCTGAAGTCATTCTCGTTTATTGTTTTTCCTTTGTTTTCTGGTTTGCTGTGTTTCCGATACTCTGTAGAGAGGTCGGGGTTCCTCCTGTTAGTTCAGGAGAAGGGAGATTTATCTCCGGTTGTGCTTCCCTCTGGGGTTCAGAGGAAGAGAGACTTGGGTCTCTAAGTTTCCCTCCGGGTTGGAGGAAGGGAGACTTGTCTCCGGTTCTGGGCTTGTGGACTCAAGTCCAGGGGTTCCCTCCAGGTCTGGAGGAAGAGAGAACGTGTGTCTCTGGTTTGCTAGTGACTGGTGTCACTAGTGGTTCCCTCCGGTTGGGAGGAAGAGGGGAGGCTGTTCCCCTGGTCAAGCTGTTTGGCAGCATTTGTTGCAGACTGAGTCTGCTGTTTCTAGCGTGAGCTAGTGGAAGCCACACTCGGTTTGAGTGTGGGGTGGATGTAGGTCTGGAGGACCGAACCACCTAAAAATCCTCTGTGCAGTGGTCTGATTTCTCTATATGTTTTGCTTCCGCTAGATGTTTGCATAGGGGCGCTCCAAGTGGTTGATCAGATCTTGTTCTGAGTGTTTAATCCGTTGAGTGAGCAAAAGTTTATTTGAGTGGAAGAATGGTGCTACTGCTATTTAGTCTTTCAGATTTGATACATCTGTCTAGTCAGCACTCTAGATAGTTAGTGAGCATCATAACCCTTTAATTGGGTAAAGGTTTTTAAAGGGTTATATTCATTCACCCCCCCTCTGAATACTGCACCGAACCCAACATACAATACCTTCGGGTGGAC
This sequence comes from Amorphophallus konjac, assembly GCA_022559845.1. Classification (NCBI taxonomy): domain Eukaryota; kingdom Viridiplantae; phylum Streptophyta; class Magnoliopsida; order Alismatales; family Araceae; genus Amorphophallus; species Amorphophallus konjac. The sequence goes on along the minus strand of CM040124.1, from coordinate 299,101,873 downwards.
CTACCAAGTTCAAAACTTAGCTGGAGTACATGGAATCCATATTCAATTTTATGGCCTCTTACCATTTTCCCAGAGTTAATAACACTTATTGTCTCCTCATAGGTCAAGAGATCACTATCTTCATTGTATAGTACCTTATTATTCAAACCATAGATATGTCCAACATATCTTCTTGGTTCTATAAGTGCTCAACTAGACCTATGAACAACTTGTGTGTCAACCTGAATAGGTTCCTTAGTTGACATTATGCTTTGTAGTTCTAGAACTACTTCTAGATCTACTTTGCTCCCACTATTCCCACCAACTCTTGATACTTGCAATGTTTGAAATATCCAAACCAATTTATCTCCTAAATCACCATGACCTTGTGGTAGCACAACAAATCAAAGTGACTTAGTCAAATTGGTCCACCAATACACAGAAAGCATAGATTAATGTTATAGCCCTTGTGGTAGCACAACAAAGCTATAACATTTATCTACCTCTCTTAAAGGCATCATTATGTCATAGACTTAGACTAACCCTCAAGTCAAATAGACCTTGTGATAGCACAACAAACCCGTTTGAAATATGGTTCAACCATAGGTCTATAATTATGATGGTGGGCTATATGGTGTATTCTTAATAACACACGTTTAGTGGGACAACCCAAAACCTTAGCACGCTTAAGGTCAATCATTCTCCCCTTCCATATCTCATATGTAATGGAAGACATTAAGTTAAATGAAACCTTATTCAACATATAAGCAATGGTTTTTAGGGGATGACTCCCTAGAGAGACAAGGGTAACTCGACAAAGCTTATTATGGACCATACCATGTCCTACAAGATATGATTCCTCCTTTCTTTTACACCCCACAATAGAGGTGAGAGCAAGGAAGTGTCCACCAGGGTAATACGCCATTATCCCAAAGGTATAGTGTGATGCATATACTTAAGTATTTTCCTCCTCGATCCGATCGAAGAGTTTTAATACCCTTTCCAATTTATTTCTCTACTTCACTCTTAAACTCTTAAATTTCTCAAAAGCTTAATATTTGTACTTCATCAAGTACACATATCAAAGCATAGAGAAATTGTTAGTGAAAGTAGTGAAGTAAGAAAATCCTCCTCTGGCCTAGGTGGAAATAAATCCACATTCATCAGAATGAATGAGTTCAAATAACTCCATGGCTCTTTCTCCATTTCTCCTAAATGAAGAATTGGTCATCTTACCCATGAGGTATAATTCACATATAGTAAATGATTCATAATCAAATGGATTAGAACATCCATTTTATACAACATGTGAACATTTCTTCACTAAGATGACCAAGCCCACAATGCTAGAGATAGACTTGATCTATATCAATCCTCTTCCTATTTGGAAGCATAACCACACAAAACTTAGGAGCACCAGTGTTTAGAATGAATAGATATTACATAAACTCCCACTGGCAAACTCTTTACCATTCAAGAACATTACACAACTATTATTTTCAAAACTAACATCAAAATCACGAGGGTTTAAAGTAGAATTGGAATTAATGTTCTTGATAAAGGGAGAAACATAATAAAAATCTATCAATTCTAAATAGCTCCTGAAGGCATCTCTAGGTCGGTAGTCTCTATTGAAAAGGTAGCAACTTTTGCTCCACTTTCAATCTGTAGAATACCCTTGATCTTAATTAAGTGCCTTCTACTTTTCAGTATCTGAAGCTCCACCAAGCTTCTGCTTTGCCATCCCTACAAGATTCAACTTGCAGTTCTTCTTCCATTAGCCATCCCCATGGTAATGGAAGCACCAGCTCTAGTCTCTCAAAGTCTCATCTCTCTTGATAGCCTTAGCCAGGAGTTGCAATTGCTTAGCATTGTCTTTCTTAAAGAGTTACTAAGCCCTCATCTTCTTGTTAGTCTTACTAACAAACATAAGGAGGTTCAGGCAATAGCTCATCAAGAACATAGACTATTTCCCTTTCGAATCATGAGAACTATTCTCAATTTCATGAGCCAGTCATAAAATTTTGATTCAGTGAATCTTTGTTGGCATCTAATATGCCACAACAATACGTGATTCGACATTATCAATCCAAAAAGGAGATGCATAATAATAACATTATAGACATTCAATTAAGTTATGGTCTTTTATATTAATTTAGAGTTTCCACTAATTTTTGGCGACTTTACATAACCCCCATTATGTACAGACGGGAACTCCGCTAGTTTCCTAGTGGGGACTAGAATCCCATTAACATTACAGTAGTGGCCTTGTGGTAGCACAACAAACCACCCCATACTTAATGAGTAGGCAACTCTTGCCAATTGCAATGTCTTGCAATTTCTAGTCTTATTCGGCCTCCAGAACACTTGTGATCTTGTGGTAGCACAACAAACCACAAAGTCTGGTTAGGTTACACCCATTATTACGCGGTGAGGATGGATTTGTGATGCAGCCCTTGTGGTAGCACAACAAAGCTACACCAGTCCTCCACCCTACACATGGCATAAGCCTGTCGTAGTTTAGGTCACTGACCCCTTACTGGGTCGGCCTTGTGGTAGCACAACAAACCTTTCCAGGTTTAAGACCAGCTCACCCAAACTATAATAATGGAAGGCCACGTGGGTCATTCTTAATGTCTCACATTTACAACCTAATATTGATCGAAGGGGGGATTTATCAATTTTATTTGGTCTCATCAAATAGTGGTATATAATATATATATCGCATATACATATTTACAGTACCTTATAGAAATAGATTCGAAATCCAATCTAAAGTAGATGAATAAGAAACACATGCTATGGGCGAGTATGGACAACTTATCGTGACCTGACTAGAGCCAGATAGTCAGTCACCAACCCCTAATATCATCACATGACAAACCATACACATCACATGCATATCGGGCCTTAGATGGATCTTGGTGGCATACAACTTGCAGCTCGATCAAATGGCACCTCCTATTGATGGATCATCCTCGTCCTCACGTACACGCCTCTGCTAAATCTTCAAATATATTAACATGTACAAAACTAATGCCAACTGGCCAAATATTATATTTAATATAAAAGAAGATGCCTTATGGCGAGTACATAACCGAGAGGGAGGTAGAATTTACAGCACAGAATTTTAGAGAGAGGAAGGAGGCATGCAGGCCCCATAAAACAATCCATCAACATAAATAAACCATTCACCATTCATCACATGAATGAAACAATCATATCTAAGCGCTGTCCATATTCACCCAATCATTGCACCCATGGCATGCTCAAATAAAATTTTATTTTCTCAAAATAAAATAATTTTGGCCTTAAAACATGGACAGCTCGTTAGGATCATTTTCTATCCATCGGCATGTTAATAGGATGATTATATGCATGGAAATCGTCGTTTATGTTTTCAGAGCATGAACATTGGCATTTATGTTTTCAATCCATCCATCGCCATTATTTTATGTTTTTGGGCATATAACTGTTGTGGAATGGCTGTAGGATTGGTGTAAGGCAGGTTAAACAGGTTTTCCCGTCGATCTGGATCGATTGGGAGGGGTTTCATTTGCGTTACCCACGAAACGGGTCCTCTGGATGGCTAACGGTCGTTCCAGGAACTGTTTTCATAATGGTGTAAGGTGGTGGACCTTAGCGGTCTTACCCCTGACCGTTTGTTGTTTCTGGCGATCTTGTGACCAACCGTTTGCATGCCTTGGTGGGCCAGCGGATGACCGCTAAGCCCCTTTGATCGAGTAAGGCGGTGGGAGCCTAGCGGGCGTTGACCTGACCGCTTTCGATCACCTGGCGATCAATCGACCAACCGTTTCCATTCAAGGTTTTATTTTATTCAAAATATATGAATTGTGCGTGGCCTGGCAGTCACGGGTAGGACCGCATGGGTGAGCTTGGCGGTCAGTCGCATGACCGTTTCCCAGCTCCTGGCGGGCCTGTATTAGACCGTTTGGTCCTACAGCTTATCAATTATATTCTGTTCATTTCATTATGCATTTAATGATATATGTTTGCCATGTTTAGATATTTTTACAAACTGTGGCACATTTCTATATTCCAATATAATTGTTTTCTCTTTCCCTATGATGGAACCACTAGTCGTAGCTCGACGACCTTTAGTGTCGGCCCACCAGGGAGAGGTGGCGGGATAGTCCGGGTGTACGATTTTTAAGCTGGTTTCTATGGGGCCCCTTGCTTGGCAGTAGCGTCCTACTGGGGAGGAAAACTAGCTAGAGGTCTGGCTCAAGGCATTGAGCCACTGTTTGCACACGTGGTCAGGGGCTTGGACTGAAACTAACGAGTGTGACCCTGACTAGTTCTTGACTTTGGTTACTGTTACGTGTCTCACTTGCCGCGTTCCAGGCTCGTGCAGATACTTGAGGCGCAGTGTAAGTCGTCAGTGGACGCGTCTGGTCTTCTTTCTGGTGGTCTTCTCTCTCTCCTATCACTTGGAAATGATGGAAACATTACTTTTTATTCTATTAAGTAGATTATGATTCTCATGCTTAGTTATTCAGTTGAATATCAAATGGCATTTAGATTAGCTGTCTTTAATTGTTCATATAATTGTACAGATTTAATTTCTGTTGTTATTCATATGCTATTGCATCTTTAATTGTTGTTTTATGTTTAGTTGCAACGTAGGGATCCACGTGAACCCTACTGAGTCTTTGTTGTGAGACTCACCCTTTCCTTTCCAAGTGAGCAGCAGCAACCATCTGCCGGTGGTTCTCGTGCTTTTGACGACAGGTCATAGGTGCTAACAGTGGCCCGTCTGTCTGTCTTTCTTTCTCTTTTGACTGGGGTATGTCCCGTGTAGTTGTTTATTTTGATACATGTACAGTGTTTGGACTTATTATGTATGGATCTGGTCTATTTTATGTAAATATATCACTCTGATATCGTAAATTGCTTCTGCTTAAAATTACCATTTTATAATTACTCGTGTAATTCCAGTTCATTATACACCTCCTCAACCAATCCTCCCAACCCTTATAGGGCCTCATCAGCCTCTTGGGTGATGTCTCCGAGTCTTGGTATCGGTTTACCGGTATCCGTATCTTTGGGTCGTTACAGTTGGTATCAGAGCAATGTTGTGGTGATGTATAAGGAATTGAAATTGCAATAGTCCATAGCAAGTCCATGTGCACCACTACTGCTGGCTTAGGTTGTTTTTCCGTGATTACTTATGCCTTTTTCATTGTGTGTTTTCTCTTAAACTTAGATTGAAATTCCGCCTAGACGGAGAGGCCGAGGTCGTGTCCAAGCTACTGTGCCCCAAGATGTTATAAGGGAAGAGAGCGGTACTTCACCTCCTCCAGCGAATGTTCGAGGGCAAGGCCGTGTTGACCCTGCTGCTGGTGAAGAATTAATGCCTCAAGGTGGTCGTGGTCGAGTTCTCAAAGAATTTTTTATATTCCACCCACCGACATATGAAGGACAAGCTGATCCAGATGCGGCTAGGGTTTGGCTGGATGCAACCGAGCGTGTGTTCCATTCTATGGAATGCACTGAATATGAGAAGGTGATGCTAGCTACATTTCAGTTACAAGGGGTAACACTCGCGTGGTGGACCACGGAGTGGGAAGTGACCTTCAAGTCCCGTCCTCTTCGACTGATCACATGGAAGGAATTTGTCACTTCGTTCGAGCGTACATACAGTCCAACTTATCTCAGGATGGAGAAAATGTACCAGTTCATGGAGTTGGCTCAGGGCGAGATGACAATGTTGCAATATCGGAACAAATTTATGGAATTGGGTTAGTACGCTCCTCATATTCTTGCTGATGAAGGGCTAAAGACTGAGTAATTTCTGCGTGGTTTGAAGCCGGAGCTGAGGCAGCCTCTGATTGCAACTCGAGTGGCAGAGTCAGATGTGGCTTATCAAGTGGCAGCAGCGTTAGAACTGGATATGGCAAGAACTCGAGGGCGAACCCAAGTTGAGCCGATGCAGCAGAATGTACAGCATCAACAGGCTAGTAGTTTACCTAGTGTTTCCTTCTGCTAGTGGTACTTCCTCCATGAAATCCAAATTCAAGCGGATGTTCAGGAAATCCAAGAAGCAGTATGACAGGTGTAGTGCCCCAGAATTTATATAAATAATTTTTGAATTTCAAAATAATTTTTTGAAATTTATAAAGACCTAAATATATTAATAAAGGGATTATTGAAGTAATAAGACCTTATAAAGCCCAATTGGATGGAACTAATTAACCTAGTCTATCTAATTATTATCCAAAAGGTTTAAGGACCAAGCCCATTAAGTTTGGCCCACATTCCAGAAGGTAATTAGCTTATTCACGTATTTTAAGGATAAATACTATTTTATAAAATAATTATAGGGATAATTAACCAAAAGAGTTTGATTAATATTGAACTCTATACACGTTGAGTGTAACGGTCTATCGGGCGACCGCCACAGCCATGTAACGCACCTATGGACGACCGTTACATCCTGCAGTTCCGTGAAGTGAAAAACAAGCCAAAAGATTGGATTTTTGCTAACTTATCTCTTAGGGATAGAGATAGGAAGACTAATAGAGGTGTTAAGGACTCTTAGAAGTTGATCTAAGCTTTAACAAGGACTCTAAAATTGATCTAATCTTCAAACCCTAGCCAAAACCCTATAAATAGAACCTAGTTCTGAACTGACCGACCCTTACTTTTGGCTCGTGAAGAATCAAGGTAAGGAGTCATAATTTTGGGTAAGTTCTTTAGAATCTTTTGTTTAGTATACTTTACACTAATAGCCCTCCAAATTTTGTGCTAGGAGACCAAGCAACCAAGGAGATTGAAGCTTCCCAAGTTGCTGATTTACCACAAGAAGAGCAAGGATCAAAGGGTAGCACCTAGCATCAAATTCAAAGTTTAAAGGTCTTAGAAGAGGTAGGTTATCTCATGAACGGCAAAAACAACATGTTAGGGATAAAAGCCCTCTGATTTTGCTTGATTACATGCACGTTAGCTCATGAATTTCATGTTTTAGTAGAGACATGCATATATCTATATTCTTAGCCCTAACTAAATTAAAAAGAAACTTCCTTGTGAAATTCACAGAGAACCCATGCATGATATTCGTTTAGCCTTCATTCTATCATGTTGGAAGTTATATGTATGGTTTTCAGATATGATGCAAGTTGAAACTTAGGTCATTGTTATTTATTACTATCAGCAGAGGCTCTAACGGATCAGGGTAAGACCGTCACATGATATAACAGCCTTACGACCGACCGTTACACACTCTGTTATGTTTTTATTTCACTGTTGTCTCTTAACGCACCAGGACAGGAGCGTTACATTACTGTAACGGCCCCTCGATAGACCGTCACAAGTACTGTGACGCTCTCCTGTTAGACCGTTAGACTCTGTGTTCTGTCAGCCCATGACAGAATAGTAACCAATTAAATTAACATATAATTAAGCCTAGTTAGCTAAGTTTTGACCTGTTATTATGATTTTAAGTTTTCTTACTAATTCATATTGAAATCTGCATGATCTAGGCATCTTGAACTATTTTAAGTTATGTTAATTTTATGTGCCAAAACTTTATAGTTTTCTATTTAAAAACATGAATTTCCAATGTTGTATTGACAGAGTTTATCTTGCTTTCACGTTGTTACATATTCTTCCTCTATCTATAGAGTCATTTTCTTTAAGTACATGGCACATACTCCGGTATGTGGTCCATTAGTTCACTTTGCACTATAGAAATATTATTCTTGGACATGAGGACCTCTCTATTGGATATTCCTTCCAATGGACTAGGAAATCTTGTTTCAAGGCCTCCGTAATTCTTCGCGAGCCTAGGATTCCCACTAGGATGCCGAGTTGGTTGTATGATTAAAACCCATTTGATTAGATTACACTATCGATATTTTCTGGTTCTAGCTATGTAACGGACCTATACTGGACCGTCAGGAGCACCTAACGGCCCACTATACGACCGTCACACTTCACTGAGTCTATTTTATTAGTTCTAGATTCAGACTAATGTAACGGCCCAGTACACGACCGTCACACTACTTGAGTACTTAACCTGAGGTTTGACCCAAGGGTTGATATTTCAAGGTTTCAAGATGACCCTTGATAATCTAGAACTTATCATATTGCTTAATAGACTTAATATAATGAATGAAAGTTAAGAAATATACCGTTATGCTACCGATTTATTTTATGAGCATAACATTGTTTAATGTCATTCTTGATTCATCATATTCAAATTGAAGCGTTCATTCATTCATTCTTATTATCTTGAATTTATTTAAACTTATATTCTTGGCCATACTTTATTGTCATGCGTGAAAAAAGCTTGATTTATACTTAAAGATGCGATCGAGCACTGATTATGTTCAAGGGCTCTATGCTAGTCCCCTCGACTGATTGTCGGAAACATACTATTTTATAAACCATGGGGTATGATGCTACTGGCGTCGCATTGCGCTGGGAGTACTTTCTTTATAAATAAGTGAATTATCCACGGCTCGTGAAGTGAAAATTTACAACATGATGCAACATGATTGATTCTTGTACATGACTTTCTTGCTTGATATTCCACAGAAATTCACGAGGTACTTACTCATAAGCAAAAGATACTAGAGTGATGATTATGTGGCTTGCTAGTACATTCTCGATACATTCTTGTTCATGAAAGGCCAATATCATGTTCTTGTTACATTCTTGCTTACTACTCATTCTATCTTATATGATCATGTTGTTACTTTGGTTTAATCACGTGATTGATCGCATTCGCATGATTTTTACCTCATTCTTTAGAGCTAAATTATTAATTACTTTAATAGTGCCTTCATGTTGATGCGAAGATATCTACTGGGCAAGTGTGCTCATTACCTATTTCCAATCTTTTCAGGAGATGGAAGTGATTCGAATTCGGATTCGGGTTATACAAGTAGCGGGTCCGAGAGCGAATGAAAGTATTTTCAAAATGAGAGTGAAGACTTAGGAAGTCTATATTGTTTAGATTGAGTCTATGTAATTTTCCTATTTCTTGAGTCTAGTGCATAATGAAAATTGAAGTAGTGGTTGTACTTGATTATTTTGATATAAAGTTGGAGTTTGTGTAATATTGTGCAATTGCATTTATGTGTGTGATTGTCTTGCGCTCTGATCGTTCTTGCTTGTAAGAGGCTTACCATGCCGGCTGTTCGCGCTCCCCGAGTTAGTCTTCTGCTGTAATAAAGGCTCGGGACGTGACAGTTAAGTTGGTATCAGAGCCTAAGTCTCAGGACTTAGGAAGATGAGTCATGTCATAGGATAAGTCCAAGGGTTAAGGACCCCTACCTATGAACCAAGGAAGAAGTTTCCATACCCATGTGAGAAGTGGGTAGAGCCCGGGATAAGATAATTAATTAGCTTTATGATTTATTTTGTTCATTCCAATTTCATGAGAAATAATAAGTTGTTATTTTCTCCCATGTACTTTATCTTACAAATGGCTCAGCATGTAGATTGGGATGGTATGCAACAAACAGTTGCCGACCTTACCCAGGCATTGCAAACTATAGCGCAAGGTGGCGCAGGGGCAAGGGCTGGTGACCTACATCACAATTTCCGGAGTTTAAATCCTCCACGATTCTATGGTTCGTCTAATCCCGACGAGGCAGAGAACTGGATAGATGAAATGAATCGTATATTTGATGTCATCCAATGCACCGATGATGGGGACATCACCTCCCATGCCCACATTCACAGTTCATCTCCTCGCCCCGGTTGCATCCGGCATGGTCTAGTTATTTAATTTTGAGTCCTATGTAATTTTTATTTGAGTCATTTGATGTATTTTCTCTTTTATTTGAGTCATGTTCCTAGGTCTTGTGTTTATTTCCCTAAATTTGAGTGTCATTAGGTTGTCTAGTTAGCTATTGGGCCCAATTCATTGGGCTTGGCCCAAGGGCTCCCCCTACCCCTTCGGTTATTTGTCATTGAGTCAATTGTCAGGGTCTTATTGTAAAATGTGGGTTGCCTATATATAGGGCCCCATCCCCCCCCCCCATTTCAAGGGAATGAATCAATGAATGAAAAATTTACCATTTTGAGAGTTCAAACTTCTTATCTAGTGGAGAGATTCCATTATTTGGGTGAGAGACCCTAGGGAAGAGATTTCCCACCCATCCCTCTCTTAATTTCTCTCTTTCACTCTCCTTTCTCTCTCCTCCACACCCAATTTCGAAAATTTTCTCTCTCCTCCCCTCCCAACCACCTCCACCCTCCCACCTACCTCCATTAACTCCTCTACAACTTCCCACAAGCCATCATTACTTCCCCCTAGTCCCAATAGACCCTCCACCAATCCACACCCCACCCTCCAACCCCCAACTACCCATCCCCTTCCCCAAGCAGCCCTCCACCTTTCCAAGGCACCTCTTCCCATCCCCAAGACCACCATTGATCACCCTACATTAAAGGAAATTCAAACTCACATTCCCTCCACCCACTTGTGCTCCCTCACCTTCCCCCTTCTCCCTCCAAGCCCAAATTCGTAGCTCCTCCTCCCACCACCTGTTAGACCCCCTTCCAGACCCTATTCTTCCCCTCCCACACCTTGGAACACCCCCTCCTAGACCCCCTCACAGCCAGGGTTCTCCCCACACTCATCCACCTCCATTTCCCCTCCCATATACCCCATTTCCGCCCATCATCTTCAACCTCTAGTTTTCAATTCACAGGAAGCAGAAGAGTAGTAGTTTGCAGAGGCCACCCCGACCACATCCCAGCGAATCTGAAGGCCCAAGAGGTATCCACGGAAGCTTCTACCAGTCTTCTTCGTAATGGCGGTGGTTTCATCTTCATCCGAGCTATGTGCTACCCGGGAGCTTTGTTCTCCCACAACTGCGCAGAGCTGCCCCTGCTGAGTACCAGAACCGGAGTAGAAGCTTCACCATAATGAACCTCGGAAGAATCAGCTCAAGAGCTCTTCTGCAAAGTTCTTCCTCTCCCTATCTACTTTCAGAATCAAGATGTGGAACTCCGTTCGGCATCCTGTAGCAGGAGTTATCCATTTTCTCCCTCAGCTACGTAGTTCTACTACCCACAGTCTGCACCGACCTATCAGCAGTGTTCAGAGTCCCCTGGCCTTCTCCTGCATCGTTTGGCTTCCCCGTCCATTTTTCGGCGAATAGGGCTAGTCCACGGTTCCAATGACTTTGACGGTGCTTGATTTTGAGTTCGGGAGCTATCGGGGCATCCTCTGCAACCTGCTGTTGGAAATCAGGAGCTGCCAGTCTGAGAGTCAACCTCTCTGTTCGGGCCTCCACCCAGACCGGCATCGACGACAGAAGAAATTAAAAAAATTTGGACGAATTCCCCTGCCTCCTAAGAAGATTTCTCAGGTGGTTTCGCCCCCAACAAAATTTGATAGCAGCTGCAGCAATCAACTCTTCAATCACCTGTCAGCACCCACAGAACCAGGCAGAATCGGCAACCTCCCGTCTTCGGTGTTCCTTTCTCCAATTCCCCTCCCCGCTTGGCCGGCTGAAGGCCCCTCCCTACGTGGAGGTAGTTTTGACTGTAATATCCATTAACCCCCACCCCAAGGTCCCCCTCCTACGAGAGGAGTAGTGTTGTAATTGGATTGAGCAAGTCAAGCTACACCGCCGCGGCGTGTGGGGATCCACTCGCCTCCCCGCTCGCCCTCGTCTCCGAGCGGGACCGGTTTCTTCAAACCGGCCGAGTAAGTGCTCCACTCCTAGCTCCATTTCGTGCTTGTTCTCCCTAATATAAGTTCATAAACTCCGCTGGCTTTGAGAAGTGAGAGTCCGATCTTTAAGCACCATCGCTTTAAGAGATCACCGTGGGGTGAGGAGTGTAACCCGTGCCCTTGGCACTTCGTCGGCTCCCTTGAATTGGGCAGCCATACCCTTGGGGAAACAAACCTTGGCCTTGCTGGCCCTCTACCAGCAAGGGCCCATCCTACACAACCTCCACTTGGCATTTCCAAGTTACCCCGGGTCTTGGGTGAGTGACGGGTGAGCGGCCGCCATTATCGGTCCGTCTTGATTGCCAAATGTGCTTGCTTGTTAAGTCCTAGGTTGTGTCACATCAATTGGTATTAGAGCAAGTCATTGACTTGTCTCTATCAAGTCAAGTCCTAGGGCATGCTTGCATTCTTGTCCGAACCGTGCATTGTCAAACCATCATTGTTAGCATTGAGTCTTGGGTCACATGGCCCCTCTCCCAATCATATCCCATGCATGCTTACCTAATGGAGAACTCGTAGAAATTGATTTCATTGACCTAGAATCTGAAAATTGGGTGTCCCCCGATATCATTACCTCTCTTTGTAGGACCGGACAAATTATGCACAATGGAGACCAAGTCTTTATTGAATTCCATAAATGGTTCGGGAAGACTAAGTATTTGGATGGGGCTTGGTGTCAAAAGGGAACATTGGCGGGTCCATGTATAATCCTAGGTAAGAAATGGTTAGATGAAAGGAATGCCGACATCGACCCAACACGTCGGACTTGCCTAGTGCATCCGCCCCACCTTTCGGGAACCTTTAAATTCAACAACCTTGTATTCTCCAACCCGCGGGAATCCCTCCCTTGTTCACCACCCCGGGTGCACCATACTCCGGCCATCATCACCCCACCATCAAAGAACCTTCCCACTCCATTAGCTTTGGAAGAAGCAGTCCACCCGCTTTGCCACATGAAGACAAATACCTCTCGGGAACCTATCCCCTCCATGGAGAGCACCCATGTCCCAATTGAAGAGGAAGCCTCGCACGAGGATCTTCACCCTACACCACCCCCTCTAGATAAGGTCGAATTCATCTTAGAAGAGTCCCTTATTAGTTGGCTAAAGAAGAGCCCAATAAGAGAGATCACGGCCCATGATTGTCTTCCCATAAAGGAAAATCTTCCCATAGTGCACATCTCCTCCTATCACACCATAATCCAAACATCCTACCAAGTGAAAACCTTAGAGGACCTTCTCAAGGTCTTAGCTTGGCAATATGAGTTGACCGGCTTATTGACCCCCATGGCTCACCAATCTAGGAGCCTTGACCTCCTACACCTTTATGTCGGGTCTATCACCTAGGTTTGCACCATTGGTTGCTACACTAGCGACCTCCTTATATTCCTCCCCACACCCGATGAGCCCGACCTTCTCCTCAATTTGGAGCTTCTTATATCGGGTCGAAAGTCAAGTCCTCCCCTCATGGCCGACCCACTCACAAAGAACTTCGGCCCAATTGTCTCATTCGAGGAGGATGACCCACCACCACTTGAGGATCTTGAGGACATAGGGCCCCTCCCCCTCGATAACCCTTTTTATGATCCCTTTGATCCCTTCCAATGGGGGTCAAAGAACCCATGGGACCAAACCACCTTATCCACCACCCACCTTTCCCTATCCCAACCCACCATGTTTGACCCAATCCACCCCATCCTAGACTCAGGTTACACCTTGGGAGCCATGACCTTGGGCCACATATTCCTAGGTAATAAGGTTGTGACTCACCCCATGGTGACCACTTTCTTAGATCCATTCGATCCTTTCCTATGGGAGTTCAAAGGTTGTCCCACACCTATACACATGAAAGTCACCCTTAGGACAAACATGCATGTGTCTAGGCTTACCACATCACTTGGCATGAACACTATGTGGGGTCCATTCATTCATATCACCCACATGTCAAGTAGAAAGCATGAGTGGTCCAAATTCGGATGTAGTGGTCCACCTTCACTCATCATGAGTCGTAGGCATGATAGGAGTATTCATGGATGTCCGGGTCCCCCAACATTTGTCACCCCCATGCATGACCGGATCACCTATGGATGCCCCGGTCCTCCCCATTCCATCAAAGTCTTCTTGGCGTCAAAGCATGATTGGTCTACTTTTGGTTGCCTAGGTCCACCCATCACCCCTAGAATGTCAACTTTCACAAAATTACATGAAAGCCTTTGCAAGCACATAAGCAAGGAAAATGTGATCTATAAGAGGCAGGTTGACTCCCTTCGGCGTCACCAAGAATTCCACATGGGTGACTTTGTGATGGTGAGGAAGGAGAGGCTCTCCCCGAGAGTCATCTCCAAATTGAGGATACGTGGGGCTGGTCCCTTCCAGGTCCTGAGGCGCATTGGCGCTAATGCCTGTGAGTTAGATCTCCCCGAGGAGTATGGAGTGAGTCCTACATTCAATGTAGCCGACCTAGTGCCATATAAGGGACCCACGGTGGTACCTAGTGAGGATATTGAGCCTATTCCCTCCGTTGAGAGAGCACCCACCCGTGAGGAGAGTCCACCAGCCAAGAGAGCCTAGCGTGAGCACATTGAACGAATATTGGAAGAACAGGCCACTACCATCAGGAGCAAGGTATACGAGCGCTATCTCGGCAGGTGGATGGATCGGTCTCGTTCGGAAGACTTGAGGGCAGTACCACTTCTACACCCTCCAAGGAGGGAAGGACACTTACTCGACGGAGTCGAGTTCTACGCACCCCGGGAGTATGATGGGGACATCACCTCCCATGCCCACATTCACAGTTCGTCTCCTCGCCCCGGTTGCATCCGGCATGGTCTAGTTATTTAATTTTGAGACCTATGTAATTTTTATTTGAGTCATTTGATGTATTTTCTCTTTTATTTGAGTCATGTTCCTAGGTCTTGTGTTTATTTCTCTAAATTTGAGTGTCATTAGGTTGTCTAGTTAGCTATTGGGCCCAATTCATTAGGCTTGGTCCAAGGGCTCCCCCCTACCCCTTCGGTTATTTGTCATTGAGCCAATTGTCAGGGTGTTATTGTAAAATGTGGGTTGCCTATATATAGGGCCCCATCCCCCCCCATTTCAAGGGAATGAATCAATGAATGAAAAATTTACCATTTTGAGAGTTCAAACTTCTTATCTAGTGGAGAGATTCCATTATTTGGGTGAGAGACCCTAGGGGAGAGATTCCCCACCCATCCCTCTCTTAATTTCTCTCTTTCACTCTCCTTTCTCTCTCCTCCACACTCAATTTTGAAAATTTTCTCTCTCCTCCCCTCCCAACCACCTCCACCCTCCCACCTACCTCCATTAACTCCTCTACAACTTCCCACAAGCCATCATTACTTCCCCCTAGTCCCAATAGACTCTCCACCAATCCACACCCCCACCCTCCAACCCCCAACTACCCATCCCCTTCCCCAAGCAGCCCTCCACCTTCACAAGGCACCTCTTCCCATCCCCAAGACCACCATTGATCACCCCACATTAAAGAAAATTCAAACTCACATTCCCTCCACCCACTTGTGCTCCCTCACCTTCTCCATTCTCCCTCCAAGCCCAAATTCGTAGCTCCTCCTCCCACCACCTGTTAGACCCCCTTCCAGACCCTATTCTTCCCCTCCCACACCTTGGAACACCCCCTCCTAGACCCCCTCACAGCCAGGGTTCTCCCCACACTCATCCACCTCCATTTCCCCTCCCATATACCCCATTTCCGCCCATCATCTTCAACCTCTAGTTTTCAGTTCACAGGCAGCAGAAGAGTAGTAGTTTACAGAGGCGACCCCACATCCCAGCGAATCTGAAGGCCCAAGAGGTATCCACGGAAGCTTCTACCAGTCTTCTTCGTAACGGCGGTGGTTTCATCTTCATTCGAGCTGTGTGCTGCCCGGGAGCTCTGTTCTCCCACAACTGTGCAGAGCTGCCCCTGCTGAGTACCAGAACCGGAGTAGAAGCTTCACCACGATGAACCTCGAAAGAATCAGTTTAAGAGCTCTTCTGCAAAGTTCTTCCTCTCCCTGTCTACTTTCAGAATCAAGAAGTGGAACTCCGTTCGGCATCCTTTAGCAGGAGTTATCCATTTTCTCCCTCAGCTACGCAGTTCTGCTACCCACAGTCTGCACCGACCTGTCAGTAGTGTTCAGAGTCCCCTGGCCTTCTCCGGCATCGTTTGGCTTCCCCGTCCATTTTTCGGCGAATAGGGCTAGTCCACGGTTCCAACGACTCTGACGGTTCTTGATTCCGAGTTCAGGAGCTGTCGGGGCATCCTCTGCAACCTGCTGTTGGAATTCCGGAGCTACCAGTCCGAGAGTCAACCTCCTTGTTCGGGCCTCCACCTAGACCGGCATCGACGACAGAAAAAATTAACAAAATTTGGACGACTTCCCCTGCCTCCAAAGAAGATTTCCCAGGTGGTTTCGGCCCCAAAAAAATTCGGTAGCAGCTGCAGCAGTCAACTCTTCAATCACCTGTTAGCACCCACAGAACTGGGCAGAATCGGCAACCTCCCGTCTTCGGTGTTCCTTTCTCCAATTCCCCTCCCCGCTTGGCCGGCTGAAGGCCCCTCCCTGCGTGGAGGTAGTTTTGGCTGTAATATCCATTAACCCCCACCCCACGGTCCCCCTCCTGCCAGAGGAGTAGTGTTGTAATTGGATTGAGCAAGTCAAGCTACACCGCCGCGGCGTGTGGGGATCCACTCGCCTCCCCGCTCGCCCTCGTCTCCGAGCGGGACCGGTTTCTTCAAACCTGTCGAGTAAGTGCTCCACTCCTAGCTCCATTTCATGCTTGTTCTCCCTAATATAAGTTCATAAACTCCGCTGGCTTTGAGAAGTGAGAGTCCGATCTTTAAGCACCATCGCTTTAAGAGATCACCGTGGGGTGAGGAGTGTAACCCGTGCCCTTGGCACTTCGTCGGCTCCCTTGAATTGGGCAGCCATACCCTTGGGGAAACAAACCTTGGCCTTGCTGGCCCTCTACCAGCAAGGGCCCAGCCCACACAACCTCCACTTGGCATTTCCAAGTTACCCCGGGTCTTGGGTGAGTGACGGGTGAGCGGCCGCCATTATCGGTCCATCTTGATTGCCAAATGTGCTTGCTTGTTAAGTCCTAGGTTGTGTCACATCAACCGATCAGGAGAAGGTGCGTCTCGCAACCTTTCAACTCAACAAAGATGCTCGCACATGGTGGAAGTCAGTTCCGACACCTCCGGCCGATGCACCTCATACATGGGACGGTTTTCTCACTTTGTTCCGTGCCAAATACTTTTCCGAGCATGTGAAAGAAAGGAAGGCTATGGAGTTCGCCGCTCTTCGGCAAGGAATGATGATGGTTGCCGAATATGAACTGTAATTTTCAAGATTAGCACCTTACGCACTGCATCTAATCAGTACCGATCTACTCAAGGCAAATCGGTTTATGGACGGGTTACGACTCGGCTTTATTCAGCAGCTCGGGACCCAAAACATCCGTACATATGCGGAGATGGTTCAGCGGGCATATTTGTGTGAAAGGACCTTAGAGAAGGTTGATAAGTTGAAAGGGAAAGGAGAAGAATCAAGCCGACGATCGGATCGGCATTATAAGAAAGAGAAATTTTCGTATCACGGAACCCTATCAAAGCCGTGATAGTAAGAAAAGATCTAGGAATGAGAATGGTGGAAGTTCCCATAAGCAAAAGAACGTCAAGGAGGAGAAGGAGCAGGTCGCCATGGCTTGCACGTTTTGTGAAAAATTTGGCCATTCGGCTGAAGAGTGTTGGAAGCGCCTTGGTGCTTGTTTACGTTGTGGGAGCAGGGAGCATCGCATGCCAGAATGCCCCCTTATGAAGGATCAGTCATCTGGTGGAGGACGCAGGAGGCAGGCTCGCCTAAATGCCGTTCTAGATGAAGAGGAAGCGCCCAAGGATGATGGGCTTATGGAAGGTACTCTTCAAATTTGTTCTCATCTTGCATTTGTGCTATTTGATACGGGTGCCTCTCATTCTTTTATCTCCACTACTTTTGCTAAGATATTACCAATCGCATCAATTCCCTTACCTTCAGATCTTGCTATTTCCACACCCTTAGGTTCTGGAACAAAGCTTACCAACTATTATCCTGATAGCGAAGTGATAGTAGAAGGTCACAATCTCCCCGCAAACTTAGTATGCCTTGACATGAAAGGTTATGATGCCATTTTAGGGGTAGATTAGCTTGTAGATCATGATGCTTATATTAATTGCCGAAATAGGATTATATCCTTTCGAAAGTCTACTCTTCCAAGATTCACTTTTCTTGGCATCAAGTACAAGAAATACCCCACTATCATATCCTCACTTCACGCTTGCAAACTTATCTCGCAAGGATGTGAAGCTTTCCTTGCTTCTGTCATTAACTCAGAGTCCAAAGAAATTAACATAGCATACATCCCTATTGTAAATGAGTTCCCAGACGTATTTCCATCGGAACTACCCAATTTACCGCCCGAGAGGGAAGTGAACTTCACCATTGAGCTCATTCCAGGAGCAGCACCGGTTTCTATAGCCCCTTACAGGATGTCCCCCACGGAGCTTAAGGAATTGAAGAAGTAGTTGCAGGAACTTCTGGACAAGGGTTTCATCAGACCTAGCACATCCCCTTGGGGTGCGCCGATTCTATTTGTCAAGAAGAAGGATGGTTCTCTCAGGCTATGCATCGATTACCGGCGACTGAATAAACTCAATTAAAAATAAGTATTCGTTGCCGCGTATTGATGAACTCTTCGATCAGGTTTCAGGAGCAGAATATTTCTCTAAGATAGACCTCAGATCAGGTTATCATCAGCTTAGAATTAAAGAAGAGGACATTTATAAATCAGCTTTTCGAAGTCGTTATGGCCACTGTGAATTTGTAGTAATGCCATTTGGATTAACTAATGCCCCAACAGCATTCATGCAACTTATGAACTATGTCTTCCAGCCATATCTAGACCAGTTCATCGTCGTCTTCATTGATGATATCTTAATATATTCCAAGATAAAGGAAGAACATTAACAACATTTGGAAATAGCTTTACAAACACTTAGAGAACACAAGCTTTATGTCAAACTCAATAAGTGTGAATTCTAGCTCAAGGAAGTCTCATTCTTAGGCCACATTATTTTAAAAGAAGGTATTGCTGTGGATCTCTCTAAGGTAGAAGCCATCAAGAATTGGAGTCGGCCAATGACTGTATCTGAAGTAAGAAGCTTTTTGGGTCTAGCTGGTTATTATAGAAGATTCATTAAGGACTTCTCAAAGCTAGCAGTTCCTTTAACTAGACTTACAAAAAAAGAAAATCCTTTTGTCTGGTCAGAGGAATGTGAGAAGAGTTTCCAAACCCTTAAGAATCATCTTACTACAGCTCCTATTTTATCACTACCAATGGAGGGTGGTGGATTCGAAGTGTATACGGATGCGTCTGGCATTGGCTTAGGATGCGTTCTCATGCAGAATGGAAAAGTAATCTGTTATTCTTCAAGACAATTGAAACATCACGAGGAAAACTATCCTGTACATGATTTGGAATTGGCAGCAGTTATTTTCACCTTGAAAATTTGGCGTCATTATCTTTATAGAGAAAAGTTCACGGTCTACTCGGACCACAAAAGCTTGAAATATTTATTTTCTCAAAAGCAGCTTAACATGAGGCAGAAGAGGTGGTTAGAATATCTCAAAGACTTTGATTTTACTATTCAATATCATCTTGGCAAGGTTAATGCTGTAGCAGATGCACTCAGCAGAAAATCAATGGGTATGCTATCAAGTCTTATGATTAGTGTGACTAACCTTGTTCCTCAATTTGCTCAGTTGAACTTAGATATTGACATAAAGGAAAAAGATTGTTTCATAGCTAATATCCGAGCTCAACCTATATAGATAGAAGATCTGGTCAAGCTGTAAAATGATGATCTTATATTACTGGAAATTAAGGCCAATGTTGAACAAAGGACATATTTTTCTATTTCCAATTACGGAAGATTATTATTTAAGGGCCGAATATGTGTACCAGATCATGAGGCTACGAAGAAATTGATCCTAGATGAAGCGCATAATTCTAAATACATAATTCATCCAGGAGGAACAAAGATGTATCAAGATCTCAAAAGAAATTTCTGGTGGCCCAATATGAAGAGAGAAATAGCTGATTTCGTGTCTCGTTGTCTTACTTGCCAACAAGTAAAAGCCGAACATTTTAGACCCGTAGGAAAATTGCATCCTTTGAATATTCTCGAATGGAAATGGGAGAGTATAGGGATTGACTTTATTATAGGTTTACCTAAGACCAGAGGTGGACACGATGGTATATGGGTAATCATAGACTGATTGACTAAATCCGCGCATTTCATACCAATCAAGAGTCGATGGTCTGTGGATATTCTAGCAGCAATATACATAAGAGAGATTGTCAGATTACATGTTGTCCCAATCACTATTATATCTGATAGAGATCCTCGATTCACATCACAGTTCTGGAAAGGTCTACAACATTCACTAGGGACTAGATTGAATTTCAGCACGGCTTTTCATCCACAAACTGATGGTCAAACAGAAAGAACAAATCAGGTAGTAGAAGACATGCCCAGGGCTTGTGTCATTAATTTTGGAGGAAGTTGGCATGATCACTTGCCTCTAGTAGAATTTGCATATAACAACAGTTATCAAGTAAGGATACAAATGGCACCTTTTGAAGCTCTGTATGGAAAAAGCTGTAGATCACCAATATGTTAGAATGAAATAGGGGAAAAGCAATTTCTAGGCCCCGACCTTATAAGGGACTCTACAAAGAAGATCAAGCTCATTTAGGAAAGGATGAAAATGGCGCAAGATAGGCAAAAGTCTTATGCCGATAATCGAAGACGTGACTTGGAGTTTCAGGTAGGAGATCATGTATATCTGAAGGTTTCTCCAGGTCGTGATATTCGAAGATTTGGCATTAAAGGAAAGCTAACTCCTAGATTTATTGGCCCATTTGAAATTCTTGAAAGAGTCGGTGAAGTGGCTTATAGATTGGCTTTACCTCCACAACTAGCAAGAGTTCATGACGTATTTCACGTCTCTATGCTGAAAAAGTATATGATCCTGACCATATTATCACTTATGACAATCTAGAAATTCAGAAGGATATGACGTTCGAGCAAACGCCAATAAAGATTCTGGAACAAGAAGTGCGTCAATTAAGAAATAAAGTTATTCCTATGGTCAAGATTCAATGGAAGAAAACATGGCCATAGGAAGCAACATGGGAAACCGAGGCAGCCATGCAGAAAAGATTTCCAGAACTATTTAACTGTAAGTACACTCTCCACAATCCATGTACTGAATTTGGGGATCAAATTCTTCTAAGTGGGGGAGGGTGTAGTGTCCCAGAATTTATATAAATAATTTTTGAATTTCAAAATAATTTTCTAGAATTTATAAAGACCTAAATATATTAATAAAGAGATTATTGAAGTAATAAAACCTTATAAAGCCCAATTGGATGGAACTAATTAACCTAGTCTATCTAATTATTATCCAAAAGGTTTAAGGACCAAGCCCATTAAGTTTGGCCCACATTCTAGAAGGTAATTAGCTTATTCACGTATTTTAAGGATAACTATTATTTTTATAAAATAATTATAGAGATAATTAACCAAAAGAGTTTGATTAATATTGAACTCTATACACGTTGAGTGTAACGGTCTATCGGGCGACCGCCACAGCCATGTAACGCACCTATGGACGACTGTTACATCCTGCAGTTCCGTGAAGTGAAAAACAAGCCAAAAGATTGGATTTTTGCTAACTTATCTCTTAGGGATCGAGATAGGAAGACTAATAGAGGTGTTAAGGACTCTTAGAAGTTGATCTAAGCTTTAACAAGGACTCTAAAATCGATCTAATCTTCAAACCCTAGCCAAAATCCTATAAATAAAACCAAGTTCTGAACTGACCGACCCTTACTTTTGGCTCGTGAAGAATCAAGATAAGGAGTCATAATTTCGGGTAAGTTCTTTAGAAGCTTTTGTTTAGTATACTTTAGACTAATAGCCCTCCAAATTTCGTGCTAGGAGACCAAGCAACCAAGGAGATTGAAGCTTCCCAAGTTACTGATTTACCACAAGAAGAGCAAGGATCAAAGGGTAGCACCTAGCATCAAATTCGAAGTTTAAAGGTCTTAGAAGAGGTAGGTTATCTCATGAACGGCAAAAACAACATGTTAGGGATAAAAGCCCTCTGATTTTGCTTGATTACATGCATGTTAGCTCATGAATTTCATGTTTTAGTAGAGACATGCATATATCTATATTCTTAGCCCTAACTAAATTAAAAAGAAACTTCCTTGTGAAATTCACAGAGAACCCATGCATGATATTCGTTTAGCCTTCATTCTATCATGTTGGAAGTTATATGTATGATTTTCAGACATGATGCAAATTGAAACTTAGGTCATTGTTATTTATTACTGTCAACAGAGGCTCTAACGGATCAGGGTAAGACCGTCACATGATATAACGGCCTTACGACCAACCGTTACACACTCTGTTATGTTTTTATTTCACTGTTGTCTCTAACGCACTAGGACAGGAGCGTTACATTACTGTAACGGCCCCTCGATAGATCGTCACAAGCACTATGACACTCTCCTGTTAGACCGTTAGACTCTGTGTTATGTCAGCGCATGACAGAATAGTAACCAGTTAAATTAACCTATAATTAAGCCTAGTTAGCTAAGTTTTG
Source organism: Amorphophallus konjac (assembly GCA_022559845.1). Taxonomy (NCBI): domain Eukaryota; kingdom Viridiplantae; phylum Streptophyta; class Magnoliopsida; order Alismatales; family Araceae; genus Amorphophallus; species Amorphophallus konjac. The sequence goes on along the minus strand of CM040124.1, from coordinate 299,079,446 downwards.
ACTTGTTATTATGATTTTAAGTTTTCTTACTAATTCATATTGAAATCTGCATGATCTAGGCATCTTGAACTATTTTAAGTTATGTTAATTTTATGTGCCAAAACTTTATAGTTTTATAATTAAAAACATGATTTTCCAATGTTGTATTGACAGAGTTTATCTTGCTTTCACGTTGTTACATATTCTTCCTCTATTTATAGAGTCATTTTCTTTAAGTACATGGCACATACTCCGGTATGTGGTCCATTAGTTCACTTTGCACTATAGAAACATTATTCTTGGACATGAGGACCTCTCTATTGGATATTCCTTCCAATGGACTAGGAAATCTTATTTCAAGGCCTCCGTAATTCTCCACGAGCCTGGGATTCCCACAAGGACGTCGAGTTGGTTGTACCATTAAAACCCATTTGATTAGATTACACTATCGATGTTTTCTGGTTCTAGCTATGTAACAGACCTATACTGGACCGTCAGGAGCACCTAACGGCCCACGATACGACCGTCACACTTCACTGAGTCTATTTTATTGGTTCTAGATTCAGACTAATATAACGGCCCAGATCTAGACCGTCACATCATGTAACAGCCCAGTACACGACCGTCACACTACTTGAGTACTTAACCTGAGGTTTGACCCAATTGTTGATATTTCAAGGTTTCAAGATGACCCTTGATAATCTAGAACTTATCATATTGCTTAATAGACTTAATATAATGAATGAAAGTTAAGAAATATACCATTATGCTACCGATTTATTTTATGAGCATAACATTGTTTAATGTCATTCTTGATTCCTCATATTCAAATTGAAGCGTTCATTCATTGATTCTTATTATCTTGAATTTATTTGAACTTATATTCTTGGCCATACTTTATTGTCATGCGTGGAAAAAGCTTGATTTATACTTGAAGATGCGATCGAGCACTGATTGTGTTCAAGGGCTCTATGCTAGTCCCCTCGGATGATTGTCAGAAATATACTATTTTATAAACCATGGGGTATGATGCTACTGACGCCGTATTGCGCTGGGAGTACTTTCTTTATAAATAAGTGAATTATCCACGGCTCGTGAAGTGAAAAATTACAACACGATGCAGCATGAGTGATTCTTGTACATGACTTTCTTGCTTGATATTCCACAGAAATTCATGAGGTACTTGCTCATAAGCAAAAGATACTAGAGTGATGATTATGTGGCTTGCTAGTACATTCTCGATACATTCTTATTCATGAAATGCCAATATCATGTTCTTGTTACATTCTTGCTTACTACTCATTCTATCTTATATGATCATGTTGTTACTTTGGTTTAATCGCGTGATTGATCGCATTCGTATGATTTTTACCTCATTCTTTAGAGCTAAATTATTAATTACTTTAATAGTGCCTTCATGTTGATGCGAAGATACCTACTGGGCAAGTGTGCTCATTACCTATTTCCAATCTTTTCAGGAGAGGGAAGTGATTCGAATTCGGATTCGGGTTATACAAGTAGCGGGTTCGAGAGCGAATGAAAGTATTTTCAAAATGAGAGTGAAGACTTAGGAAGTATATATTGTGTAGATTGAGTCTATGTAATTTTCCTATTTCTTGAGTCTAGTGCATAATGAAAATTGAAGTAGTGGTTGTACTTGATTATTTTGATATAAAGTTGGAGTTTGAGTAATATTGTGCAATTGCATTTATGTGTGTGATTGTCTTGCGCTCTGATCGTTCTTGATTGCAAGAGGCTTACCATGTCGACTGTTCGCGCTCCCCGAGTTAGTCTTCCACTGTAATAAAGGCGCAGTGCGTGATAACAGACAAGCTTCCTCTGAAACCGTGCAACAATCAGCCCCCTCTTCTTTTCAATGACAGGGATCGGTGGCTAGTCAGTCGAGGCCATGTCCGAGGTGTGGCAGTAGCCATTTGGGGAGACTGTGTTCAATGCCCGTGGTATGTTTTCGATGTGATCAGGTGAGCCACGTGGTTCGTGACTGTCCGTTAAGGCCGAAGCAGCCTGTTATGTTTTCACAGCCACAATAGTTTCGACCTCCTCCACCACCTACACAGTCACGGCAGTATTCACCGGCATGAGTGTCGTCGTCGCAGCAGTCAACGGCAGGCAGAAAGAAGCAGAAAGGGAGAGTCACGCGTATGACGCGTTCTGAAGCAGTGGTGTCTCATCTCGTGGAAGGTACCATTATGATTTATGGTCATGCAGCTCGTGTTTTATTTGACTCAGGTGCTTCTCATTCATTTATTTCTAAAGATTTTGTTGCTTGTATTGAGGAGCCGACATCGGAGATGTCTTGTGAGTTACTTGTTGAATTGCCTTCTGGGGAGTTCATGTTTACACCTTTCTATCTTGATGAGACTCCAATAGTGATTGGGAATCAGTAGTTACCAGCTAGATTATATGCGTTGAAGCTGGTAGACTATGATGTTATTTTGGGCATGGATTGGTTAGAGGGTTATGGAGCCGTGGTTGATTGTAAATCGAAGAAATTTTATTTTCAGCCATCTGGGAAAGCAGCATTCTATTTTCAAGGTATTCGATCTCATTCTTCTCGCTTGCTTATTTCTGCTATTCGAGTCTATAGATTACTTAATGCAGGTTGTTAGGGATTCTTTGCTTCTGTGCTTGCTGTTGAGGCACCACAGCAGGAGATAGATGATATTCCTGTGGTTTGTGAATTTCCTGATGTGTTTCCTGATGAGTTGCCAGGCTTACCTCCACAGCGAGAGATTGAGATGATAATTGAACTAATTCCAGGTACGGCACCTTTAGCAAAGGCACCTTACCGTATGGCTCCTGCCGAAATGAAAGAATTGAGAGCACAGTTGCTAGAATTGCTGAAAAATGGCTATATCCGTCCTAGCTTTTCTACATGGGGTGCTCCTATGTTATTTGTGAAGAGGAAATATGGAAGCCTGAGGTTATGTATTGATTACAGGCAATTAAATCAGGTGACTGTCAAGAATAAATATCATTTGCCCAAGATTGATGATTTGTTTGACCAACTTCAGTCGGTAAGTGTCTTTTCACGGATTGATCTTCGATCTGATTATTTCCAATTGAGGATTCAGAAATCTGATGTGGAGAAGACTACCTTTAGTATGAGGTATGGTCACTATGAATTTTTGGTTATGCCATTTGGGCTAACCAATGCTCCAGCAGCTTTTATGGACTTAATGCATCGTGTGTTTCATCCCTATTTGGGCCAAATTGTGGTGATCTTTGTCGATGACATTTTGGTCTATTCTGCCTCTGAGGAAGAACATGTTCAGCATCTTCGGGTAGTTTTGCAGACTCAGCGAGATCACGAGCTCTATGCAAAATTTAGCAAATGTGAGTTTTGGCTTTGTGAAGTTCATTTTCTAGGCCACGTGATTTCTGGTGATGGAGTTGCAGTCGATCCGGTTAAAATTGAAGCTATTCTACAATGGCAGAGCCCTAAGACTGTGATAGAGATCAAGAGCTTTCTGGGTCTTGCAGGTTATTACAGAAGATTCATTCAAGATTTTGCACGGATTACCGTGCCAATGACCAAGTTGACTCGCAAAGATGTGCCGTTTGTGTGGTCGGATAAGTGTGAATAGAGCTTCAATGAATTGAAAATGCTGCTCACCACTTCTCCAGTGCTTGTTTTGCCTTCTGGTTCGGGTGGATTCGTAGTATGTATGGATGCTTCTCGAATAGGTTTGGGTGCAGTGCTTATGCAACATGGCAAGGTTGTGGCATATGCATCCCGGCAATTAAAGCAACATGAAGAAAATTATCCCATTCATGATTTAGAGTTGGCGGCGGTGATTTTTGCATTAAAGATATGGAGACACTACTTGTATGGCGAGAAATTTGAGATCTTCACGGACCATCAAAGTCTAAAATATGTGTTTTCTCAAAAGAATTTGAATCTTTGTCAGCATAGGTGGATGGAGTATATGAAAGACTATGATTTTACTCTGTCTTATCAACCTAGCAGGATGAATGTGGTGGCTGATACATTGAGCAGGAAAGTGCAGATCACTCATTTGTTGATACGAGAATGGAAGTTGTGGGAGCAGTTTCCTTGTGAGACATTCAGATTGAAAATTCCTCGTGATCCGATAGTAGCCGTGTTTGCTAGTCTAGTGATGACTCTAGCGGTTTACCAACAGATCAGGGAGGCACAACAGGCAGATTTTGAGTTGTCTCGTATTGTGTTAATGCCAGATGTGGAGTTTGGTGATGATTCAGTGGTTAGATTCAGAGATAGACTTTATGTTCCAGCTGATGAATCACCGAGGAATGTTATTTTGTGTGAAGCGCATGGATCCCGTTATGCTATTCATCCCGACATCACGAAAATGTATCATAATGTGAAAAGGTAGTTTTGGTGGCCAGGTATGAAAAGGGATGTAGCTGATTTTGTGTCTAAATGTTTGACGTGCCAATAGGTCAAACCTGAGCATCAAAGGCCTGGAGGAATGCTTCAACCCTTGGAGATTCCGATGTGGAAGTGGGATCATGTTACTACTGATTTTATTGTGGATTTACCCCGCACTTCTCAAGGCTATGATGGAATTTGGATGTTAGTTGATCGTCTAACCAAGACAGCGAGAATGTTACCGATCAAGGTGACGTAGAATGTTCAGAGATTGGCGGAGCTTTATGTTGAAAAGATTGTGCCATTGCATGGAATTCTGATATCTATTGTGTCAGATCGTGACCCGTGTTTTACTTCCGTCTTCTGGCAGAGCTTTCAAAAGGCGTTGGGCACACAATTGGCATTTAGTTCAGCGTATCATCCTCAATCTGATGGTCAGTCCGAAAGGACTATTCAGACATTAGAAGATATGTTGCGATCATGTTGTTTAGATTGGCAGGGTTCGTGGAGTCAACACTTGCCACTGGTGGAATTCACTTATAATAACAGTTATCATTCCAGTATTGATATGGCACCGTATGAAGCTTTGTATGGGCATCCTTGTCGTACACCGTTGGACTGGTTTGAGACTGGTGACCAACTGTTGACGGGACCGAGTATGATTTAGCAATGTGTTGATGTGGTACGTCTGATCAGATAGAAAATGTTGACAGCTCAAAGTCGATAGAAAAGCTATGCAGATCGGCATAGAAGACCATTGCAATTTGAGCATGGAGATTCTATTTTTGTGAAGGTATCTCCGATGAAAGGCGTGATGAGGTTTGGGAAGCGTGGAAAGCTTAGTCCCTGATATTGGTTCGTTTCCTATCTTGGAACGTATGGGCCAAGTGGCTTATCGACTTCAATTGCCATCGGCGATGCAAGTAATCCACGATGTGTTTAGTATATTCCTGAAGCATCTCACGTGTTAGATGATTCAATGTGGCCTGAAGTGATAGCAGATCTATCCATGCCAGAGTTTCTGATTCGGATTGATGATCGTCATGAACAACGACTGAGGAATAAGGTAATCCCTCTGGTAAAGGTAGTATGGCAGCGTCACTCGAGTAATGAAGCTACTTGGGAACGTGAGGACGACATGCGTCAGCAGTTTCCATTTTTATTCGAGTAAGGTATATTTTCTTTCAGTTCTCTCCTTGTGTTTCCTTTTAAATTTCAAGGATGAAATTTCTATTAGGAGGGAGGGACTGTAAGACCCAGTAGTTAATGGATTCTTAGCGGATCCTTATCGATATTGAAGTGTGGATTGATTCACGAATTTAGGCTATTTTTAATTGGCTTAATGGGCCAAATCCAATTGAATAGCCCATTTGTATAAGCTTTTAAATCATATAAGGCATTTATGCAATTTTGCTTATTTTATGGTCTTATTGCAATTTAAGGTTTTTTAACAAAAAAAATAATATATCAAACATTTTTTTTTGTGAAGAACCCACGAAGGGTTCTCTTTCTCTCTCCCCTTTCACCCTCTCTCTCCTCTACGCGAGTCTCTCTCTCTCTCTCTCTCTCTCTCTCTCTCTCTCTCGTTCTCGAGGGTGTGACCACCCCGAGGTCTTGTAGGGATTGCAGGAGCCGGCTTCGGTGAGGCTGAGGCGTGGAAGGAGTGCCGCTGTCATCGTGGAAGAGACGGTGGAGCGTGGAGGCGGGAAACCCACTTGGTGAGGCGTGTCTTCCTTCGCGTAGAACGGCGATAAAATGGTGTTTTCGTCTTAAACCAAGTAGGGGGATGGCTTCATTGCCTCGTTAGGATCGTTTCCTATCCATTGGCATGTTAATAGGATGATTATATGCATGGAAGTCATTGTTTATGTTTTCGGAGCATGAACATTGACATTTATGTTTTCAATCCATCCATGGCCATTGTTTTATGTTTTCGGGCATATAACTGTTGTGGAATGGCTGTAGGATTGGTGTAAGGCAGGTTAAACAGGTTTTCCCATCGATCTGGATCGATTGGGAGGGGTTTCATATGTGTTACCCACGAATCGGGTCCTCTGGATGGCTAGCGGTCGTTCCAAGGACCGTTTTCATAACGGTGTAAGGTGGTGGACCTTAGCGGTCTTAACCCTGACCGTTTGCTGTTTCTGGCGGTCTTGCGACCCACCGTTTGCATGCCTTGGCAGGCTAGCGGATGACCGCTAAGCCCCTTTGACCGGGTAAGGAGGTAGGAGCCTAGCGGCCGTTGACCTGACCGCTTTCGGTCACCTGGCGGTCAATTGACCGACCGTTTCTGTTCAAGGTTTTATTTTATTCAAAATATATGAATTGTGCGTGGCCTGGCGGTCACGGGTAGGACTGCATGGGTGAGCTTGGCGGTCAGTCGCATGACCGTTTCCCAACTCCTGGCGGGCCTGTATTAGACCGTTTGGTCCTGCAGCATATCAATTATATTCTGTTCATTTCATTATGCATTTAATGATATATGTTTGACATGTTTAGATATTTTTACAAACTGTGGCACATTTCTATATTCCAATAGAATTGTTTTCTCTTTCCCTGTGATGGAACCACTAGTCGTAGCCCGACGACCATTAATATCGACCCACCTGGGAGAGGTGGCGGGGTAGTCCCGGTGTACAGTTTTAAGCTAGTTTCCGTTAGCCCCCTTGCTTGGCAGTAGCGTCCTACTGGGGGGAAAACTAGCTAGAGGCTTGGCTTAAGGCATTGAGCCTGTGTGTGCACACGTGGTCTGAGGCTTGGACTGACACTGACGAGTGTGACCCTGACTAGTTCTTGACTTTGGTTACTGTTACGTGTCTCACTTGCCGCGTTCCAGGCTCGTGCAGATACTTGAGGCACAGTGTAAGTCATCAGTGGACGCGTCTGGTCTTCTTTATGGTGGTCTTCTCTCTCTCCTATCACTTGGAAATGATGAAAACATTAATTTTTATTCTATTAAGTATATTATGATTCTCATGCTTAGTTATTCAGTTGAATATCAAATGACATTTAGATTAGCTGTCTTTAATTGTTGATATAGCTGTACAACTTTAATTTCTGTTGTTATTCATATGCCATTGCATCTTTAATTGTTGTTTTATGTTTAGTTGCAAGGTAGGGATCCACGTGAACCCTACTGAGTCTTTGTTGTGAGACTCACCCTTTCCTTTCCAAGTGAGTAGCAACAGCCGTCCGCCGGTGGTTCTCGTGCTTTTGACGACAGGTCATAGGTGCCTGCAGTGGTCCGCCTGTCTGTCTTTCTTTCTCTTTTGATCGGGGTATGCCCCGTGTAGTTGTTTATTTTGATACATGTACAGTGTTTGGACTTGTTATGTATGGATCTGGTCAATTTTATGTAAATATATCACTCTGATATCGTAAATTGCTTCCGCTTATGCTTAAAATTACCATTTCATAATTACACATGTAATTCCAGTTAATTATACACCTCCTCAACCAATCCTCCCAACCCTTACGGGGCCTCATCAGCCTCTTGGGTGGCATCTCCGAGTCTTGGCATCGGTTTACAAGTATCCGGATCTCCGGGTCGTTACAGGCTCTCTCCCTCCCGCTTAGCACTTACTTATGCTTTCTTTCAGTCCGATGATTCTATTTTGTATGTAGCACTAGCGTCGGAGGATGAGCACGTGTTGGCCCCTACTGTAGATGGCCAAGAGGAGCTTCTCGCCCTCACCGTGGCTACTGGAGGGGACAAGGCTATGGCAGACGGCCCCCCGATCATTGAGGAGTCGTTGCCTTCCCCGACCCCGGCGAGTGACGCCACAGGTGCACAATGGCTTGTTCCGGGTAAAGGTTGGAAGTTTTCTTAGGTTTTCCACCTTATTTATCATGGAAAGTTCCACATGTATTTCTCACTTTCCATTCGTTCTTTTGGTGCCATGTAGTCCCGACTGATGTACTGATGGAGATCGGTGACTCCTCGCTGAGCCTGGGGGTCGAGTGGCCCACCTCTGCCCCACCATCGGAGCCGTTGGTGGACAGGAGTGTAGGTGCCTCCTTGCTTCAGCGAGTGCGAGGGTACCTTCAGGGTGACCCTCTCCTTTCCCCGGAGGACTTGAGGCTGCATCTGATTGGGTGTACTCAAGGTTACCACATCCTCGGCTTTCCACATGTGCCCTGGATGTCAGGGCTGGCCGAGATATGGGCGGAGTACCTGCGGCTTCATCTGACATGAGCTAAGAGCTCGGAGGTTTGCCGCCATGAAGGAGGAGCAGGAGCGGCTGGGTCGGCTTGCAGCAGCCATAGCCGAGCAGAGGGGACACGTCGAGGCGGCCCAGACACTCTTCCGAGACCGGGCTGTTCAGCTGGAGGAGGCTGAGAGCTGGACTGAGGCCTTGAGGAAAGCCCTAGAGGAGCAACATTCGGCCATGGAGCGCGTTAGGGTTGGGTGGCGAGAGGCTAGGAGAACGGTCGAGGCCAGCACTCAGCTCTTGTCCACTCTCGAGGTGGAGCTTGTGGCTGCTCAGTCTCTCCTGTCGGCATTGGAGGGGAGCGAGCCGTGATGCGGTTGTATCTTATTTTTGTTATGCTATGTGCCTGGTTGTATAGATTTTTGTTACCCCGAGGGCATGTCTTGGGCTCCTTTTATAGAGTATGAATGACAAAATCCTGGATTTCTTTTGTCATTTCTTATGTCATCCCACCTTTTTCTCTTGTGGAATAATGCTGGGTGCATGAGCTGCCGACCACGTACTGCTAGTCATAGTTGATTCTTCTACTATATGCTAATGTTGGTGACAAAGAACTGGGTACCCGAATTCGGGTACTGGAATCGGGGGCTGAGTATTGGATGGTGGAGGTTGGATACTTGGTGCACTGGAGGCTGAGCACATGGTACTGGAGGTTGGGTTTTGGGAACTGAGCGCTGGGAACTAGATACTGGGTACTGGGGGTTCACCTAAGTAGGGTATGTTGACTGGGACTGGCTGGGAACTGGGGGATTGGGAGATAATACATATAGATTCAATAATTCGGGTGACTAGGAACTGGAAACTAGCGGCTGGAGGCTGACCCCAAGGAGGTGTTGGCCTATGTTGCTGGGGACTGGGGGGGTTGGGGGCCAACCCGTAAGGGTGTGGTGGCCCGTATTGCTGGCAGTTGTTGGTTGGCTCTGGGGCGTGTTAGCCAAAGACCGGTTACTGGCAAACTGGCTATTGACATGTTGTTAGCCGAAAATGTAGTTCATATTGGTCTGGGGAACTGGAGCTGGGGCTGGCCGGCTGACCATGGAAGGCATTGTAGCCGGAAGCTGGGACTGGAACTGGGACTGGACTGGAACTGGGGCTGGGTCTGGAGTTGGAACTGGAGCTGGCCGGCTAACTGTTGATGTGTAGTAGTCGGAATACTGGGACTGGAACTAGGGCTGGAGCTGGGGCTGGAGCTGGTGATGACCAACCCTCGGGGCTATAGTGGCCACCATTGTTGTGGAGTAATGTTGAGCTTGCCATCGACAAAATATCTCGGTCGACGACTGTAACACCCCTGGAATTTTCTAAGAGTTTTTGGGGATTAAAAAAATTATTAAACATTTTAATGGGCTATTAAATGAATTATAGGTTAAATAAATTAATTTGAGAGTTCAATTAATAACCAGGTGATTAGACCCACTCAAACTAGGCCTATAAAACCCTTTCTAAGGTTGTTAGGCCCAAACCCAACCCTAGAAACATAATAGGGATAATTTCATAAATTAAAATGATAAATCAAGAGATAATAGGAATATTAGAGTTTGAATTTAAATAAAACTCATTTTTTAGGCAAGTCAGGCAAATGGCGGTCTATCGCAAGATCGCCACCTGCTGAAGGCGGTCCATACTAGACCGCCACTTCCTATCAGAAACGGGAAGTGATAAACCCAAGAAAATTTGGATTTTTATCCAACCTAAATGCCTGGGATAGATGTAATATAGCATGGAAACCTATCTAGGACTCCTAGGGATCGATTCTACCCCAAGATAGGACTCTAATTCGATCTAATCTCTCAACCCTAGGCCAAACTATATAAATAGGGCCTAGAATCGACCAGCGTGAACCCTCGTTTTGGCTCGGGTAGTTCGACGGTAAGATTATGTTATTTCATGTTAGTCTTTTAGAAGTTTTTATTCCCTTTAGTATCTTCTAACCTTCTGTAAACTTTCATCCTAGGAGATCAAGAGGTTAAGAAGATAGAACATCCGGAAGTAGTTGTTTCTCTGCAGAACGCACAGGAATGGGTGTTATCTTCCGACAAAGATCCAAAGTTTAGGGACCTTAGCAGAGGTAATTTCAGGTTTAGACTTTAGAATCAATTATTCCCCTTTATGTCTTCTAACTTCCCTCTAAATTGATAGTTCAATGACTTATAATAAGGCATCATCAAAACACAATTTACGTAACATTCTCCCCCTTTTTGATGATGGCAACTATGAGTCATTGTGCTCACAGTTTTGACAGCAGAAATGGAACAAAACTATCATGAAGCACATCATTAGTACATTAAGGATTATGACAACAACATGAAGGAATTTATGTATAATGAGCACACAACATCAAGACTCTTTCTCCCCTTGACATACAACCTCTCTCTCTCCCCCTTTGACATCAGCAAAACACGAGGGGTGGTGTAGAAAGAGCATGACGGAGTAGGAGATGTGGTGAAAATTTTAGAATGAAAGATTCAAGACTGAGACCCATTGGAGGAAAGGACTGGATCAGCTCCAAAACAAATATCTCCCAGCACATAAGCATGACATGGTGGTAGAGTGTGCAAATAGGTTTAAAAATAATAACGTTGAGAAGTATTAGAATTCAAGCAACTAACAGAAAAGTGTTCACCCAAGATTACTAGTGTAGATGCATAAAAGGGAACTGAAATTTTGGATAGCCCTTGTTCAGTCTAACTCAGTGAGATTCAGTGACCCTTCATGATTAACTACCATGAGTATTGAAGCCAAACAAGCTGGAATAGTGAGAATTTTTCTGAGCATGCACCCTTTCCGTGAGGAATCACATTTGTTAGATGCAAATGCCCCAGTTACTTAGTGCTGTTAACTGTCATGCCTCATGTTGATCAGAGATAGCTTGCCACTTCATGCCTGTCCCTTGATTACTTCATTGGTGAAGGATGACAGTTTCTCAGTGGGTAGGAGCTATTGCTCTATTAAGCTTTTCTTGCTCACCATTTTTTTTAAATAAACTCTACCAGATCAGAGTTAGTCAAGACATTACCTTTTGACGCGAACCATCTCATGTCTCAGGTGAAGTGCATCGGGTTACTCAGTGAGTCCTAACCATTGCTCTACGATGAGTGCTTTGGATAGATCTCACTTGACATGGTCGTTTGAAAATAATACTCAAGAGAAGTACATCAACCAAAGTTGTCAATGAAAATGCAAAAGCAGACCATGGAACATTAGAACTTATAACATAAAAGGCATCAATAGAAGTAAGCCTGTGAAGTCCATTTTCCAAGTTGCTTGTTTTCAGACTTCAGGAAGTTGTTGAGTTTAAACCTTAATTCATGTACACAACCATGATATAAGAAAGTGCAGGAGATTGCTTTCAGAGTAGTCAGTCAATAAAATGTAGTCTTAAGGGGAATCTTTCGTGAAGTATCATGCTCCCCCTCAGTGAGTGCAAGGATTTGGATGACAAGATTTATGCATGTGAAGAAAGGCTGGAAGTTAATGCATGAGAGAGCATCACACAAGAGAAGAACGAATAGTAAGGTTTCTGAAATGCTCACGGGTGTGTCGACTTAGGCTACTCAGTGTGTCGACACAGAGTGTCCTTATAGAATGATGAAAAGCAAGCAATAGAACTATGGCGTTGATGCACATTGATCAGGGTGTCGACTCACTAAAGCCAGACAGAAGGAATGTTTTAAAAACTACAAGTCTACTGAGGAGCCTATCTCGGAAAATATTATACTCTCCCCCTCAACCCATGCACACTAAAATGCAATATATGAGGACCTTTGGTACTTGGCGGAGTATTTTCTCACGCATAGTGAGTGCTCCCAGACAGACTGTGCCTGCCCTTTCACACATCACCATTTTATATACCATAGGGTCATGCAGTGGAAGGAGACAACCAATAAAAAAAGAGCAATGCAATCAAGCAAACATGCATGATGGACTCCCCCTAACAGTAGCAACCAGTGACCCCTTGGACTTAGATGAGCTAAAACATGTAAGTTAACTTAAGTGGGAGGTCTACACAAACCCAATTCTCTCCTCAGGGTCGAAAATCTTTCATTGCTCAGGGGTTTAGTAAAAATCTGTGCAATTTTCTTTTCAATTTCACAGAATTAGAATTCAAAATTCTTTTTGCTTACCTTATCTCAAAGGAAATGCTGCCTTATTTCAATGTGTTTTGTGTGGGAATGCTAGATGGGATTCTTGGCTAAATTGATGGCGCTTGTGTTATGACACAATATGGGTGTGCATCCAAGATCTACTCCGTAATCCTGGAGTTGGTGCTTTATCAATAGCACTTGGGTCCCACAACTACCTGCTGTTACATATTTTGCTTCAGTAGTAGATAGAGCCACCGAGTGCTGCTTCTTGGAAGCCTAAGAGACTAGGCACCCACCCAAGTATTGGCAATAGCCACTAGTACTTTTTCGATCAAGTTTACAGCCCGCATAATCAGCATCAATATATGAAACCAAATCAAAATAGCATGATGCAGGATACCATAATCCTAAGTCATGAGTGCTAGCAATGTATCTTAAGATTCTTTTCACAGCAATCAAATGAGATTCTTTAGGATTGGCTTGAAAGCGAGCACACATGCACACACTAAACTGAATATCAGGCCTAGAAGCAGTGAGATATAAAAGAGACCTGATCATACCTCGGTATGTTTTAGGATCTACAGATTTACCATTCTCATCCGCATCTAGAGATGCATTGGTTCCCATGGGTGTGGATATGTGTTTGACCTCCTTCATCCCAAATCTTTTCAAAACCTTTAATGTATATTTGGACTGATTTATGAAGAATCCTTCCTTCATCTGTGTGATCTGTAGTCCAAGAAAGAATTGGAGTTCCCCCATGAGGCTTATCTCGAATTCCTTTGTCATAAGATCAGCAAAATGCTTGCATAAGTCAGAGTTAGTTGAGCCAAACACTATATCATCTACATATACTTGTACCACAATGATGTGTCCATTCATTTCCCTTGTAAAGAGTGTTTGGTCAATTTTACCTCTGATGTAGCCTTCCCCGGTTAGATGTGCATTGAGTCTTTCATACCAGGCCCGTGGAGCCTGCTTTAGCCCATATAGTGCCTTATTCAATTTGTTCAAAACCAGGGGGCTATTCTACAAATACCTCCTCTTTGATTAGGTGTGGACGTCAAAAAGAAGAGAAGAAGAGGAACGTTCCTGCGGCACAGATGTCTCGACACCTCGAGAGCAAGTCGAAGACGGAAAGGCCAAACAAACCCCACACCTCCTCCAGACAGGATGAATAGATATATACTTGGTGCTCCGCCACCCAACTAGAAGCCCCTCGGGCAGAAGAGATGGCCCTGGCTCCCAAGTCGGCATTGTCGAAGGCCGAATCAGAAGAAGCTCGGGAAGGCAAACACATGGTCAGCACATGCCGAAAATCACTCGAAGTCCTAAACCAAGGCTCGAAGGCTTCGAATTAAAGAGACGCATTATAGCTAAAGTACTACCAAGGGGCGGGCGCCTGTCCGAATCACCACTAAGCTAGGAAGAGACCCTATGATGCTTAAACCGGCATGGTTGTGCCTATATGGCTTTAAACTGACGCGCCCCCCTCCAATGGATCTTAAACCGGCGCACCCCCCATATACCACCAAAATCGGCGTGCACTTCTTATGGTTTTAAACCCATTTGTGCTATTCCGACGCGCCCCCCATTTGTGCTATTCTGGCGCGCCCCCCATTTGTGCTATTCCGACGCGCACAACCCCGCGCCGTTTTACCTTCGAGGCATCCCAACCTACATTTGATCCCCTATTTTCGGGTGTAAACAGAAGGAACTTACCTGAAGTGGGTGAGCAGCCTGCTCCTGACTAACGTGCAACCGTCTGAGCTCTTCCTTCTCCCAGGAATGGAAGGCTTCAAGCCCCGCACCAGCCATCACATCTCCACCAGTCGCCGTCGACCAATCCGGTGGAGGCAGCTTCCCTACTCTACGGATCCCTCTACCTGCAGGCCACTCAATGACGTCGGATGCGGAGAAGGAGAAGAATGAAAGTGGAGGGGCTTCTCCCCCCCCCCCCCACCTCCATATATATGCAACGGACACCCCACTAGAAGCTCTCTCGGCAGGTGGTCTCTCTGGCCGATTCTCTCTGAATGGTCTCCAGCAGAAGAGAAGAAGAAGCTCCGTTCCCCTGCGCCCGTGAGGTGAAGAAAAGAGAGAGAGTGAGAGAGAGGAAAGGTGAGTTTGGAAGGGGGAGCTTGTGCTCTGTTCCCATTCCCCCACTGATGTATTTTTCATTTCTTTCTCTGATGTATTCTCCCGTTTCAGGGTAGATCCCCTTCTATATTTAGCCTCCTTCCCTTGTGGATGAATGAAAAGAAGAAAAGCCTTGCTGAAAACTGTGATTTACTTTCGTTAGCCATCGCTCCACCTCTTCTCTCCGTCTTCTACTCACCTAAGGTGATTCAAAGCCTGCTCTTCTATAGCATGGTCTTTGAAGTAACCGTATGAGGGTGAACATTCATGGCCATCCCATGGCGAACATCTGCCCCGTCGGAGCTCTCACACAGCTACAACCCATGAACTGCTAGAATCCCTTGAAGGCTGGTCCTCGGGGCTTCTGCGTTCGACTATGGGACACCGGACTGCCGTTAGGCCACTCCGAATATTGGAGGTCATCTCGGAGTATTCCGTTTGGCGATCCCCCATTCGCCCCAGCAAACCTCAGTCCGGGGGAGGTGCTGCCCAATTTTTGTCAGGGTCATGGACAACAAGAACGAACTGAGTTCCTTCAGAGCATGAACTGGGCTTTGGAGTTTCTAAACACCTTTGAACAAACCATCTAAACTTTGATCTTAACAGAATGAATAAAACACTTTGAAACCTTCCAATCCGCCTATGTTTGCTAAGTGAACAAATAACTTAACCATCTGCTAGCCTGTGAGCCTTTGAAAAGCATAAAATAGCCCAATCCGGTGCGCTCCTAATTCGGCGTGCACTTTTCCGGCGCGGTACCCCCCCTCGTCGCTTTAGCCCCACACTCAAAAACCATTCTATCCCCATGGGTCCTAAACCGACGCGCCCTGGGCGCGTTGGATTAACTCTAATTGGCGCACCGAATTAGCCTTCTATATGCGCGCCAGATTAACCTTCCCCGGGGCGGGCCGTTTTAGCCATTTCTTTCACCCTTGGGCGCGCCGTTTTAGCCTCTTCTTTCACCCTCGCACGCCATTTTAGCCATTTCTTTCACCTTCGCACGCCGTATAGCCCCTGTTATAATCGAATTTTTGTTCCGGGGGCAGGTCGATCCGCGTGCGAGGGCGTATGTTGGTGAGCTCGGGCTTCATACTTAACAATTCGTTCCCCCCCGGACTGTGCGTGAAGAGAAAAGCAATGATGCCCTGTGGTATCAGACGTGGACCTCGGAATCCCCGACATGGTCATGATTTGGGCACATCTTGGGCTGATAGTTCATCAGCTTGACCCACCTCTACCGGGATCCAATCCCGTACCCACATTAAACTTGCCGTACCTACGGCAGACATCCGTATGTCTTTGTCATTGCCTTCGATGCTTCAAATGCGGACTCTTGTCCGAACAATGAATGGTCTGTTAGTGATCGACATATATACCGGGATCTAATCCCTCATCCGCATTAAACTTGCCGTACTCACGGCAGACATTTATACGGTTTGTCACCGTCTCTTACGCTACAAACGCGGACTTCCGTCCGAATAAGAAATGGTCCGCCAGTGACCGACATGCACGCATACCTTGGGACCTTCGTTTCCCCGGACTGTGTGTGAAGAGAAAATCAATGACGTCCCATGGCATCAGACGTGGACCTCGGGGACCTCGATATGGCCATAGTCCGCAATCATCTCGGGCCAATAGATCATTAATCTGACCCGCTTCTACCGGGATTCAATCTCGCACCCGCATTAAGCTTGCCGTGTCTTCGGCAAACATTTGCACGGTTTTATCGTCGTCTTCGATGCTACTAATGCCGACTTCCGTCCGTACATGGAATGGTCCGTGAGTGACCGACATGCATGCATCCATGAACGTTTACGCCCCAACGCGGGGTCTGTTCAAACGCAATCTGAGTTTTTGTTCTCGCTCTCATTACTATGAACTTTTGGCCATCGGGCCCCTTTTCCTGACAATCAATCAAGGGTTTTCCCCTCTCCAAGGGGATGTAATTAACGTCTTAGCCTTTATGGTACGGTGGGTTCTCAGTCCGGACACGAACCACACAATCGTCTGATTAGTCAGATCGAGCGCACCATGGGCTTCCTTCAAGCCCGAATAAATCGTCACCTTGGTGACTGGCACGCCCACGCACTTAATAAACCAATAACCAAATAAATAAACGACTCTAAATAAAAAGTGCGTCCACATTAGGCCATTCAGAAAAGCACTCTTGACATCCATTTGTTGTAGTTTAATGCCTAGGGAGCATGCAAATGCTAATACTATTCTAATGGCTTCTAATCTTGCAACGGGGGCATATGATTCTTCAAAGTCAATGCCAATTTTTTGGTTATACCCCTTGGCTACCAACCTAGCCTTGTTTCTAATGATTTCCCCATTTTCATTTAGCTTGTTCTTGAAAACCCATCTTGTCCCAATAACATTTTGGTCGGTGGGTCTGGGAACCAGATTCCAAACTTGGTTTCTTTCAAATTGACTAAGTTCTTCATGCATGGCATTAACCCAATTTTCATCTTGCAAGGCATCTTCAATGCATTTGGGTTCAAATTGGGAAACTAATGCAATGAGATCTTCATTGTGCACATCTTTGTGAAATAATCCGGTCCTAAGAAGATCATGCAGGTTTCCTATGACATTTTGGACATGATGATCTTTTAAGGTTCGAATGTTTGTAGAAGACTCACCGGGCAAGAGGGGATGTGCAGGGATTTCGGTCGACCGACCTGCTTCTTGCTGTATGGGCCGTTATTGGCTACCTTCTCCCTCTTCTTCTTTGAATTCTAGAAATATTTCATTATCATCCTCCTTTTCCCTGTCAGCAATGATCTTGTTAGATTCAGCACTTGTTTCAGCAAACACAACATGTGGAGTTTCTTCCACTTTTTGATTTTTTACATTAAACACCCTATATGCTTGAGAAGTTTCAGAATACCCTAGAAAAGTTTCAATATCACTCTTGGCCTCAAATTTATCTAAATTAGATTTGTCATTATTATGCACATAGCACTTGGATCCAAATGCTTTAAAGTAGGCCAAATTGGGCTTCTTACCTTTCAGCATCTCATAAGGGGGTTTTCTTACATTTTGGCCTCACCATGGCCCGGTTGATTATGTAGCAAGCCGTGTTTACAGCTTCAGCCCAGAACCTTCTTGGTAGTTGGTTCTCAATTAGCATTGTCCGAGCAATCTCCATAATTGTCCAATTCTTTCTTTCCACAACGCCATTTTGTTCTGGGGTCCTCGGATAGGAAAATCTATGAATTAAACCTTCTTTATTACAGAATTCAGAGAATGAGGAGTTCTCAAACTCTCCTCCATGGTCAGACAGGATTGTAGAACTTTTAAACTTATCTTCATGCTTTATCTTTATGAAGAACTTCTGAAATTCAGAGAAGGCATAATTTTTATTTTCTAAGAAGAAAATCCAAGTGAACCGGCTAAAATCATCCACCACCATATAGCCATATTTCTTACCATTGATGCTGGCAGTTCTAGTTGGCCCAAACAGATCCATGTGCAAAAACTCATAGGGCATGGATGACAGTGGCTCACCTCTAGGCTTGAAGGATTTTCAGGTTTGTTTGCCTAGGGAACATGCTTCACAGACTTGAGTGTTCTCTTTTTTAGGGGAGTTTCGACAGACCTCTCACCATACCATACTTAGCTAACTTGTGCAATGTGTTGTAGCTGACATGGCCAAGTCTTCTATGCCACATCCATACGTCATTGGGCTGATTGGCAGACACACAGAGGTTTTCTGAAAAAGGACTGTCAAGATCTACCATATAAACATTATTTACTCTATGTCCTACAAACTTCACAGCATCATAATTTTGTTCAAAGATTTTACATTCCTTGACATCGAACAATACCTTGTGGCCTTTGTCGCATAGTTGGCTTATGCTAAGCAGATTGTGCTCAAGGCCTTCAACAAGCATGACATTTTCAATGTAATTGGAAGAAGTCTTACCTATGGTTCATGTGCCAATGACAGTTCCTTTATCCTTGCCTCCAAACCTCACCTGACCTCCTTCTTTCTTGATCAAATGAATGAATTTCTTCTTGTCTCCCGTCATATGCCGTGAGCAGCCGCTTTCCAAGTACCATCGATTATGATGGGCTGCTAGGCAATCCTGCATAGAAGACATTAAGTAGAGATCTTTGGAGCCCAAGCAAATTTGGGTCCACAATCATAATTTAGGGCATGCAATAAATACTTTCGAATCAACAGCTGCTTAAGAATTCTCATTCCTAGATCGGACCAGCATTGGTTGCTGGTGTGTCCCAATCGGTTGCAGGTATGACAAACAGATTTCATGAAATTAATAGAGTGTGAGTTAGGCTGAGGTCTCGTTCTAGGGTTTCCAAATGTGTTGAATTGGGTATGGAAGGTGTCCAAGTTTGGCTGGTAGTAGGTCCTTCTTTTATCATTAAGAGTATTTTTCTTTTCAGAGTGGGGGAATGAACTACGTCGGCATGTGTGGCCATGGCATCGACCTTGTATCCTAACCACCTCTGTCTGCATGGTGTTGCGTCGACCTATTTGGGAGATGTGTCGACCTTGCTGTCTAGCAAGTCTTAGTTGAGGTTCTGGCCTAGGAAAGGTGCGTCGACCCGGTGGGTCGGCGCATCGACCTGATTAAGTAGAAGGTTTCCTATGAAACATTTGAAAGTTTCCTTTCTGCCTTTTGATATTTTGTCCTTGGGTTTGAGGGTTTTGGGTCTCGAGGGTTCTGGGGTTAGAGATGCTCTGTTTAATTGGCTCTTCAATAATCATCTTACCCTTCCCTTTTTCAGGACAAAATGATATGGTCTTGAATTCAAATGGCCTTTTTTCAGAGGGGTTAAAACCTAACCCTTCCTTTCTAAAATTCACCCGGGTACCTAAGATAGCATCTAAGTTAGATTTACCCTGGGTCAATTTTTCTAGAGCAGATTGCTTATCCTTCAGTTCTTCTTCAACCTTTTTAAGATTTTTCTGTTGCTCATCATTTACAGCTTTAATGGTTTCATACTTTTCAAGATTAAGCTTATTTTCCTCTTCATCTTGCAGACATTTCAGCTTAGCTTCCTCGAGTTGTTTTTTAGGATTTCTATTTTCCACTTTTAGATCTTCTGATTCTGAATTGTTGGACTCATGTTCCTTAAATTTTCTTTTCAGCTCCTCATTTCCAGCCTTTAGAGTTCCCAATTCTTTGCTGACTGAGTTGTCATGGGCTAAGGCATTTATTTTCATCTTGAGATGCCTATTTTCTTTTTTAAAGATTTCATATCTTTCAAACAGGATAGTGTATGCCTCTTCCCACTCTTCAACAGAAAAATGGTCAAACATAGTAGTTACCTGATTTTCTTCCTCTTCATGTCCATCTGCCATGAGGCAGAAGTCATCTTCATCTTCTGATGTGGAGGAGCTTTCTTCTTCTTCCTCATCGTCGCTCCAAGTGCACACCATGGCCTTGGGTTTCTTCCCTTTGACCTTGCTGGTTTGTTTGAGCAACTCATAACATTCATCTCGCATGTATCCTACCTTCTTACATTGATAACAAATGACATTGTCAGATTTCTTAACTATGTTGACACCCATTTTATGACCAATAAGTTGGGTCATCTCCTTATTCATTTTATATGATGCTCCGAGTTGTTCACCCTTTATTGAGCCATCCTGGTCAATTTAAGGTTTATTTTATGGGTCATGTCTCCTTGGTTGGGTCTGGTTCCTTATCCTTTTCCGCTGAACGAAGCTTTGCAAACCTTCATTTCATTTTTGCTCCCTTGTCTCTAACGGTCCTTTCCTGGCGCGTCACTGAGCTCTAACGCATTTATCCTTGACCGTTACATCATGCCAGAGTCCTGAAGCTGAAGGCTTCTTTCAAAGCTTATCTCTTAGCCTATCTGTTGGGTGTGACGATGTATCGTGAGGCCACTACCTTTCTTGTGACGCATCACTCTTTGGCCGTTGCATGCCTGCAGAGTCCTATGATCGAAAACTTCACCCGTTGATCTTATCTTTTGGTGGATAAGGTTGTGTGATGGTCCATTCCTGGAGCATTACATCCTTATGGTGGTCTATCGTGCAGCCGTTACATCAAACAGAGAGTTCTAGCAGAACTGCTCTTTCTCTGCTATTCCGTGGCCTAATTAAGAGTTTGATCTGATGATTTCTCCTTCAAACCTGATCCTTAGAGCCTTCTGTTTGTTCCTATGGACTCTTGGGAGCATTATCTTCAAGAGTTTGCTAAGAAATGTCCTACTTTATAGCTGGATTATCTCTTACTCGACCTGAGAGTTTGAGGGTCTATAAATAGAACCCTTGACTTCATGGCTTAAGGAGGAGATATCTGGAGTTCGTGTCGAAGTGCTGCCGCATCCTAGAGCTAGAACCAACCAAGGAGAGCTGCTTCCCACGTCCATCTGCTTCCAACGTCCAGGGAGTATTGTTTCCAAGGGTTTAGTTCAGTCAAGTTGTCATCTTAGTTTCTCTTTTCCTCCTCTAAGCATCATAGCATTGTCCCTCTTCTTCAACAATGTTCTTGCATCTTCTGCCCTCATTTAACCATCCCTCCCATCTTTTAAACGCCCCAGAGGAGTTAAAAAAAACCAACCTCCCCGGTATTTCCCTTTCCTTTTGCATGTTCTTAAGTTCTTTTGGTTTATTGATACTACTTTGCTCAAGGGCTAATCTGGGTTATTTTTCTTGTGTTCTACACTCTTTTGCAGGTTTACAGAGCTCACAGCACGAGACCCAAGCTTTCTGGCCAGCTGGAAAGCTTGGAGATCAAAGATTCCCAAGTTCTTATTTTACAGATCTCTGACGGTCCATAGTAGAGGCGTTATATTCACGTAGCGGCTTATCGTGAGGCCGTCACAAGCCTGTGGCGCATCATTATCCGACCGTCACATCTTACAGAGCTGCAGTTTCCTGACTGTTTTCTCTCTCCCGTGGGCGGGTGCATCATCCTCCTATTCTAAGGTACTTTTCAGGTCTTTGGCTTGTTTATTACCTTAGTGGCGATCACATCTTTCTTCAGTTTGGGCAATAGCCCTCTCTTTCCTCATATCTTTTCTTTATTTTGCTTGTTCCACCTACGCGGTGTGTTTTTCTTTATTTCCTTGCTCCACGCCCCGGCGTGTGTGTTTATTCATTCTCTTTAGCTTATTTCTGATAGAGATAGCATGCCAATGCTAAAGTCTATGCTGGTTGCCTAGGTTCATGTTGCACATGTTCATAGGTTGTGTGATTTCACTATTGTGTTCATAGTCCTCATCACTACTTTCATCATACTTGTCTTGCAAAGAAGGAACACATTATAACCAACAGAATTTTTTGGCGATCATGGTGGGACATCTAATGTCAATCGTGCTTTGAATCTCTGTTAAACCTGTTATTCTTTGTTTGCCCTAGTTGCCCGTGTTTTCCCCAGATTTTCCTTTTATCTCTTGCTGTTTCTGGTTCTCTGGCTCTTCTGGCGGTCTTACCTTCACGTGTTATACCATATTAACGGTCAATTCTTGGACTGTCACATATTCTGGCGCAGGTATTCTAGACCGTCACACTCCAGATAGGTACGCATCCCGAGGTGTAGTTTGTTCTGTAGTTTCTGTTGTGATTTTCATGCGTGGGTGCTATTTGGTCTCCTCCTTGATTGATTTACATATTCATATCATTGTGTGCATATTTGATCGCTAGATTTGAGGTTAGAATTTGCATGCACTCCAGTGCACATAGGCTCATTCATATATTCATACTTGAGATTGCATTTTTCCTACCTTGGTGTGTGATCCTCTCGTCTCCATATTCCTTGGGGCCGACCAGGAGATCACATTAGGGACCTCCATAAGTCCCCGCGAGCCGTGGATTCCCACACGGACACCGGGCTAGTTGTACCTCTCTCACACTGTGTCTAGGATTGCATAAGTGAAGGAGTGATTACCCTGAATTCCATAAGCTATCATGTCAGACTTCTTCAGGGTTGCCTTGATCCACCTTTAGCATTAGGGTTTTCTTAACCCTCTTGTATGTTTTATATAGACTTTGAATGGTCCATGGACTCCCCCCAGACCAGATCCACAATATCTGGAGGGTTTTGTTGCTTTGGGATTAAACAATATCAAGAGGAAGAGCTTTCCTCGAAGTGACAAAAAGTCAACAATTATGGGCAGCTCGGGGCTGGCGGTCGACCTGCAGGGGCTGGCGGTCGACCGCCACTGAGAAACCTGCAGGATGTCGGTCCCTAGGAAATCCGGTCGACCTAGGAAGAGCTTTCCTCGAAGTGACAAAAAGTCAACAGCTATGGGCAGCTCGGGGCTGGCGGTCGACCTGTAGGGGATGGCGGTCGACCGCTCCTGAGAAACCTGTAGGATGCCGGTCCCTGGGAAATTCGGTCGACCGGGATTGAGGGGGCGGTCAACCGCCATGGAGACAGGCTGTAGGAAAGAGTCAACCAAGCCATACATCCTTTCCTATTAGGAACCTATTGTTGAGAGCACATTTTAATCAAGTCTCTAAGGTTCCAAAAAAGGAAGAGATTAAAAATTTTGTTTCATCATCTAAACAACTTGGTTGACCTTGAGTGTTGTTGCCTTTTGTTTCACTTACATCTTTTGTTAAAATCATCTAGTTTAAGTCACTCATTGTGTGTTTGTTGTGTGTTGTTTGCATTTTTGCTTAAGGTCTTTCGTTGCATGTGGAGTTGCTTCCGATCTCTAGAAGCTTCATCACCTAGGGGCAATTCCTTTTCCAACTTCTACTTCAATCCTCTCTTCGAGTCCACCATGGCTTCTTTTGATCTCCCCCGTTCCCAAGAGGAGTCTCTTCCTCAAGGGCTCCTAGAGGATTCCTCTAGGGTTATCTCCTTCCATCCCGGGGAGGGGCACATCCCTCTTTCGTCCTCCATCCCTATGCAGGGCGCCCAATCCACTCAATCTCTTCCTCCTCCTTCCACCAATTCTATTCTTCAAATGATGGCCCAATTGGATCCGGCCCAACTTCAAGCTGTCTATCAGGCCATGCAAGGGTCCAACACCCCACCCTCCACGATCATGCAAGGTCAATCAAATCCCTCCATTGCTCAGTCTAGGGCTGATGGGTCCGCCGTCCAGCCCATTCTCATTGACCTCACTCCGGTCCAACCCAGGACCCTCAGATTCCCGAATCTGGAGATGGGCTAGTCTTCTGGTTTGGCCCAACAATTTTTGGATAAGGGAAAGACCATTGTACCTCCTTCTTCTATAGCAGATCATCATATATCCGGCCCATCAGTGCCGCAAGTCCTTGTCGGCCCAAATGATTTCATGCGTCCTCATCAAGGGGGGGCCCAAGTCCACACCAATATGGGTCTTCCTTCGGCCCAATATCCTTCTTATGGGCCACCTCCTCCATCTATTTACCCCTCTGCTCCTGAAATTCCATCTTTCACTGTCCCTACTCCATCTAGGGAGCAGGAACTACTCGATAAATGGGCCGCCATGCAACAGCAGCTTGACTTTCTCCAAAAGCGGGTTGGCCCACAATCCTTGGCAGACGTTCTAGTCCCGAGTTTCCAAAATATTCAATTCCCTCCGCAATTTGAGCTCCCTACTTACCGCAAGTATGACGGGAACGACAATCCCTTTATCCATGTGAGAGATTTCTTATATGAATCGGCCCAATTTCAGTATGATGATCGCCTTATGGCGTATCTGTTTCGCCGATCGCTAGATGGGGTTGCACTGGAATGGTTCTACTCTCTGCCACTAGAGGACGCCGAGAGCTTCAAGATAGTGAAGGATAAGTTCATCCAACGGTTTCAAGATAGGGTCGGCCCAGAATACTCTTTTACAGATTTGGTGGCCGACAAGATGAAGCCGGATGAGGAATTTGCCACATATGCATACAGATGGAGGCAGATGGCCGCCAGGGTGCCAGACCACATTCCGGAGGAAGAGAAGGTCAAGCTACTCATCTCTAATGCCACTCCGACCTTCCGTAACATTCTTGCCATGAATGATATAGCAAACATGCACCAATTGTATAGTCGGGTGCGGTTCATTCAAACACAATTCAAAGACTCTCCCATCCACTCGCTCTTTGAGAACCAAAAGCCTAAATACCACAAGAAACCTCAAGGGCCTGTCACCGAGGGGGTCCAGACCAATGAACATGTACAAGCCGTTACCTTCCCCTTCCAAGCCGCACCATTCTGCTTCCCGTAAAACCCCCGCACCTCTCAAATCCCCACTCCACAAAACAGTCAACCCATTCCATAAAACCCTCCGCCTACCTTTGCTGCTCCGCAACAATCTCCACAGCCTCCGTAATATCATAACGTCCCTCCACCCAACGGCTATAATAACAACAACAAGCGCCCGGGACCCAAAAGAGCCCAGTACCCTCCTTTGCCCGAGTCCCTCACGGACATCTTCTCGGCTCTCATGTTAGTTAGCGCAATCCAACTTCCTCCGGAACGGCCCGTCTGGAATCCGACCGTTGATCAGACAAAGTATTGTATGTTCCACAGGCAGCTGGGACATACTATTGAAGGGTGTTTTCAGTTCAGGGACTTGGTCTATGACCTTCATGAAGGACACAAGATTGATTGGGCCGAAATGCATATGGCCATTACAGAGATTAAAGAAAGGAGAAGGCAGGCGCCGAGGCAGTAAGTGCAGCAACAACAAGCACCACAGCCGCAGCAGCAGCCGCAACAGAAACAGCAGCCGTTCAAGACTTGGGGATCCACCAGAATCCAATGCCGAACCATCCTCCCGCTCCGTAGCCTCAGCCTCCAGCACCGGCTCAGGTTAATGCAGTTCAACCCCCAGCTCCCGACGCCGGGTGGTCCTTTGATGATGACAGCTCCGCACCACAAGTCATGGCCCTCCACCACAACTATCGCACTCCTTCCGCTTCCACCATCCTCACACCCACACTCCAAACTCCGCCTACTAGACTACTTGTCCCTTCATCCACTTCCGCTCCACCACCCGTCTCTCGCCCATTACTCACCCCCGCTACCATCATCACGCCTCCATCTAACCCTCCACTCATTACACCTCCGTTCACCCCTACACCCCCACTTCCACTCGCACCCGCTGTCACCATGACCACAACCAACCCTCCGCCCATTATTCTGTCATCACAGCCCATTACCTCTACTCCCACTCCCATTATTTCCACCGCACCCTCTTATGCACCATTCATTCACTCCACCGGGCCTATCAAGTCACTTATTTTGAGCCCATCCGAGGCCGCGTCAGCCTATAACTGTGCCCTACGGAGTGGGCGTTTGTTCCATCGCAACTATGCTCCTACTTCTAATCCCCAGTCTTCGCAACCGGCTGCCGATCAGGAGGAAGCCAAGCCACTGCCAGGTACCCAATAAGATTTGCTACATCATTTGGATCGGGTGCCTGCCAAGATATCTGTATTGGAGCTCATTAAAAGATCTACCCTTCACCAAGATGCTCTCAGGAATTTTCATCAAAAGGTGATGGTTAGTGAAGACATAGAAGTTGACAGTTTACCTACGGCACTGGCAACTATTTCTAAGGGGCCAGCAATCACCTTCTCTGAGACCGAGCCAGCACCACCGAAGCCCGGCAAATGCCGCTTTGTATCACTATTATATTGAACAAAATCAGCATTGATGCGGCACTGGTTGACACAAGGGCATCTATCAATGTGTGCCCACTCAGCACTCTCAGGGCCTGCAATTTATCAGAGGAACTTCTACGGCCGACCCCCACAACTGTAGCTGCATATGACAACTCGAGGAGAGCATGTCACGGGGTTGTTACTATTCAAGCTGAGCTTGGGCCTCTCACTATGCCCCTTGAATTTTATGTGCTGGACATTGACCCTGTGTTTAAAGCTATCTTGGGTCATCCGTGGATCGATACTCTTTGCGCCGTGCCATCCACCGCGCATCAATGTCTCAAGTTCCCTTTTCAAGGGAGGGTGGTTAAGGTCAAAAGCTTATCCACGGTCGAGTCTATAAAAGCTATATCAGAAAAGATTTTGCCCACACTATGGCCTAGTAGTCGGCCCGTTATTTATGTGCTGGATCTGGACTTCCCTTGGGCTTACGCACCACGCAAGCCCGCCACTACACCTATTAACATCAAAGTAAAGCCCCAGATCCGAGATTCCAAGGGCTGGGATATAATATTGAAGTTGGGCTACCAACCGGGGAGAGGCCTCGGAGCGCAATTACAAGGACGGACCAAGCCGGTGCCCAAATGAAGAAAAATGGGCAGGAGAGGTCTCGATTACCGAGAATCTGCACTATCAATCTTGGGTGACTCAGGACCACTTACCTGGGATTACCATCAACACTTCATAAGGGGGCCCCTCCAGCCGGGCACATTAAGCCCACCATCAGTACAGTCAGAAAAGAAAGATACAGCTTGACCAGTTGCCAGTCCACCTCTGCTGCGAAAGGGGCCAATTGATGATATGATTGATTACAGCCAGGCCTTCGAGAGGCTATTTTATGAATAAGAAAGTAGTCAGAAGAATCAAGAGGTACGGCTTGTGCAGTGGAAGCCGAAGAAGCCAGCCAACCATCCATGGGAGAAGAGGAGCTTGCCCATTGTCTTTTCTTGGTCTCCCTCCCATCTCATGTCTCTTTTCCAATGGCTAGAATCTATACCTCGATCACCTCCGATCATGATTGATCCATATTTCACGGAACTACCAACCGAGGTGCTAATTATACCTTGTCCATGCAAGCAATGCCTGCCCATTGATCTTTCCACTTTGTGGACCCCCTCCTCCAGTCTTTCCGACATGTGGTTCTCTTCCTCTAATCACGTCTTTGATGTCTTGTTCCTATCCCTCTTCCCTCGACAACTTCCTCTCCACCATCTCTCCCTCCTGCTACATGATCTCCACTGATCTCCAAAAAAAACGTCAAATTTGAAACGGAGATTTAGTGGAAGATTACGCTATCTTGTCTCCATCATCCTCCCAGGGCACGAGTCCCTTGCTCCTTCACTAGATTTCCTTTCTCCTAGGTTAGGTGCAGGGTCCGTCGAGTCTAGGGAAGTAGAGTCAGTTAGGTCTAGAGAAGTAGGGTCTTCTTCTAGGTCTTCCAAACCTTCTGAGCCTGAGCCGCGCTCGCTTGCGCGTCATTCCAAATCCATTCCTGATAGGTTCTTGCAGAATCTAGCTCAGCGATGTCATGCTCTTCTGAAGTGTCCAGAGTTTGTCACTACAGCAATCGTGATAGAAGACGTTGAGGAAATAGAAGGGGTGTGGAGCGACGACGGACTAGGTGTTTATGAAGTCCTAGATGAAAAGGACCCAATCGATGATGAGGACAGCAACGTAGATGACACTGCCGATCTGTATGCACAAGGATTAAAGAGGTTCGACGAGCCATCGTCAGCAGTGGACGAACCTACGAAGGAAATAAATTTGGGAACTGAAGAAGACCCAAGGCCCATTATTATTGCCGCTAATCTCCTCTGCGAGTAGAAGAAGATCTAATCAAAGTTCTGAGGGAGTATAGTGATTCTTTTGCCTGGTCTTACGAGGACATGTCGGGTCTTGACCCTCTTTAGTAGAACACCGACTCGTACTTAAACCAGGGGCAACACCGTAAAACAAAGGTCAAGAAGAATTCACCCCCACATGGCCTTGAAGATTAAAGAAGAAGTCGATAAATTATATAAGGCCAGGTTTATTAGAGTCGTCTTATATCCCGAGTGGGTGGCGAACATAGTCCCTGTCATCAAGAAGGATGGAAAGGTGCGTATTTGCATCCATTTCAGAGATCTTAACAAAACATGTCCCAAAGATGACTTCCCGCTGCCTCACATAGATGTTTTGGTGGATAACACCACCGAGTACGAAGCTTTATCATTCATGGATAGTTATTCAGGCTATAATCAAATCTGTCTCGCTCCAGAAGATCAAGAGAAAACCTCCTTCACCACGCCCTGGGGAACATATTGCTATGTGGTTATGCCGTTCGGTCTGAAGAACATGGGTGCCACTTACCAAAGGGTGATGATGGCTATATTCCACGATATGATGCACATTTATATGGAAGCTTATGTGGATGACATCTTGGTGAAGTCGAGAACCAAAGAAGAACACCCCTCTATTCTGGCTAAGGTGCTGCAGAGAGCTAGGGAGTATAAGCTGAAAATGAATCCGAAGAAGTGTGTTTTCGGAGTTTCTTTAGGGAAGCTGCTAGGTTTTATCATTAGCAAACGGGGGATCCAGATTGATCCTAGCAAAGCAAAGGCTGTCATGGAAATGCCTCCGCCTAAGAACATTACGGAACTTCAAGGACTGATTGGTAGATTGCAATTCATCATAAGATTCATATCCCAACATTCTCAGAGGTGCCGCCCATTTTATGAATTGCTAAGGGCGGGGGTCAAATTTGAATGGAATTAAGATTGTTAAAAGGCCTATGAGGACTTAAAAGTCTATCTATCCAATCCCCCGATTTTGCAACCTCCTATCCCTGGGAAACCCCTAATCCTATACATCTCGGTCATTGAGGACTCCCTAGGGGCGGTCTTAGCACAAGTAGATGATAAAGGAAAAGAGCGGGCATCTTATTACCTCTCCAGGTTGTTTAACCCGGCTGAGGCCAAATACACCGCTATAGAGAAGACTTGTGCTGCTTTAGTGTGGGTAGCTCAGAAGCTCAAACACTATTTTCTAGCCCACCCAATTAGGTTAATCTCTAGAATGGACCCAATCCGCTATCTCTTGGAAAAGCCTGTCCTCTCTAGTAGGTTAGCTCGCTGGCAGAGCTTCCTCTCTCAGTTTGATATCACATTTGTTGTTCAGAAGGCTGTCAAAGGATATGCCATTGCTGAGCATCTTGCCCATCTTCCTATTCCTTGCACTGACTCTATTCAGGATGATTTCCCTGATAAGCATCTATCTATCCTTACTCATCATCCCTTCTGGTCTCTGCACTTCGATGGTGCGCTCAATTCTCAGGGCCGAGGGATAGGCGCTGTTCTGCTCACTCTAGAAGGAGTAACGATTCCCTTCGCTTATCAACTCCGATTTCCTGCTACCAACAACATCGCCGAGTATGAAGCTCTCCTACCGGATTGAAGCACGCCTATCTTTTAGGTGCGCGTTACTTGAATATCATAGGAGACTCTCAGCTCGTCCTGCGGCAAGTTCTGTCCACTTATCGCACCTATGACCATAAGCTCAAGCCATATCAAGATTTGGTCACGCTCCTAGCTAGGCAATTCCGCAAGTTGATCTATATCCACACTCCTCGATCTCAGAACATTCTAGCTGATGCTTCGGCATCCCTTACTTCCTCTCTATCTTTTACCCTCAGTCCGAGCACTGAGACGATCGTCGTTCAGAGATTGGACGCACCCTCTCTTCAGGATCCTTGGTATGCCAACCTTAGGAAAACTGTAGAGACTAAGGCTGAGAAGGAAGAGCTTAAGGAAGTATCTTTAATGGAACTAGAAGACATCTTGGAGGAAGAAGAATTGCCCTGGTACCATGAGATCGAGTTGTTTTGCAAAGATGGATCATTCCCGGAAGGGGCAAATGCCGAGCAGCGCAAGTCAATAAGAAGAGTCGCCTTAAGGTATACTATCGTTGCAGGAGAACTGTACAGGCGCGCTACTAATGGAATGCTCATGAGATGCTTAGACGATGATGAAGCTTGGAATGTGGCTGAAGCAGCCCATTCTAGTGAGTGTGGAGGTCATGTCAATGGCCAGGCTCTAGCAAAGAAAATCCTTAGGCAGGGTTATTATTGGTTCACTCTGGAGGAAGATTGCTCCCTCTATGTCCGGAGGTGTCTTAAGTGCCAACTCCACGCTGATAAGATCCATGCTCCAGCTTCATCTCTTCATCCTCTTTCTGCTCCTTGGCCATTCTCTATGTGGGCTTTCGACATTGTCGGACCACTCGGTGATCCTAATTCTCAGACCAAGCAAAAATCCTTCATCCTTACCGCCACTGAGTACTTCACCAAGTGGGCTGAAGCCGAAGCGTACGCAGAGATTAAAGCTACCACGGTGTGCCGCTTCATCATGAAGAACATCATCTCGCGGTTCGGAGTGCCAAGTAGTATTGTCACCGACAACGGACCCCAGTTCGTCTCTCAAGAGCTCAAGGACCTATGTATGAAGTTCAATATTGCATTGCATCATTCATCTCCATATTACCCACAAGGCAACGGTCAAGCCGAGGCCACTAATAAAACCCTTCTCAAAATCATAAAGAAAACATGCGAATCTCACAAATTTTCTGATTGGCCAGAACGATTAGTGGAAGCTCTATGGGCTTACCGCACCTCCGTCCGTACTCCCACGGGGAAAACCCCTTATGCTCTCACCTACGGGATGGAGGCGGTGCTCCCATATGAGATCCTGATCTCTTCCCTAAGGGTACAGCTCGATAAGGAACTTAATCTCGATGAACGTCGAGAGGCGTTGCTCGTCCAGTTGGAACTCTTAGACGAGAAGAGGATGAACGCGGCCGATCACGTGTCCGTTTATCAAAAGAGAGTTTCACGTTATTTTCAAAAGAAGGTAATTGAACGTAAATTTTAAAAGGGTGATATGGTTCTGAAACGCAAATTCATACGGTCCACAGGTCCTAGGTCTAAATTACAACCTAACTGGGAAGGGCCATTTGTTGTCAAAGAGGCTTATCCAGGGAACGCTTACCGCTTAGTGAATGTAGAAGGTGAGGAGCTCGCTCACGCTTGGAATGGGTTGTATCTTAAGCGTTTCTTTCCTTAGAGCCTAAGCCAGTGCCACCCCGGTAGCGAGGTGCCCTTTTCCTTTCACCCTGAAGGAGGACCCCGAGCGCGGTAATCACACACTACACGACATCCCTGGTCGGGTTTCCCACCTGGTAGACACCGTTTCTCCTTGGCCATGCTTGGGGGAAAGTCAAAGTCCCTGTCCATTTCTCTCTTCGACTGAATCCAGGGGCAAGGAGTGAATAAGGGGGTGAGGACCAATCTAGATACCCTGACGAGAGGAGGTCTCAAATAGGGGCAGTCCATTATGACCTGACGCCACAAGAAAGAGAAAAAAGTAAAAGAAAAGTAGCAATCTTCTTGATAAAAGCAAAAGTCTATCTCAAAAGTCCATCAATCGTAATCCTCAAGCTCCAAGGAAAAGAAAAAGCTAGGCATGGCAAGAGTGGTAGTACAGTTTCCTCCGCGGGACGCATGAGCTCGGTCGTATGCGTGCCTAGGGTGGACAAAGGTTCGATGACGGACACAAAGCCCCAGTGCAACAGACCGAGTCTCTGAATGGGTTGTCTGGAGAGGAAC
Organism: Amorphophallus konjac; assembly: GCA_022559845.1. Taxonomy (NCBI): domain Eukaryota; kingdom Viridiplantae; phylum Streptophyta; class Magnoliopsida; order Alismatales; family Araceae; genus Amorphophallus; species Amorphophallus konjac. The sequence goes on along the minus strand of CM040124.1, from coordinate 299,047,429 downwards.
TCAAGCCCTGAAAACTTCTATATCTGGCTTAACCTTACCCCCACATTCTATTTTCTTTTCAGGACTAAGACAAATACCCTGGGTATGGCCTTGGTAGAAGAACAGTCACGCAAGTTAGGCCCTGGCCAGGGGTTGTCACCTATGTTACACGCCAACCTCGGAAACTCTCGATGGAATAGGGAGGACCCGCGTTTCTAAGGGGAGGGCACTGATTTTCAAAATCCAAAAAAAATCATATATTTCAAAATCTAAAAAAATCATATATTTCAAAATCCAAAAAATCATATATTTCAAAATCCAAAAAAATCATATATTTCAAAATCTAAAAAAAATCATGTAAATCATATATTTCAAAATCCAAAAAACTATATATTTCAAAATCCAAAAAATCATATATTTAAAAATCCAAAAAAATCATATATTTCAAAATCTAAAAAAAATCATATAAATCATATATTTTAAAATACAAAAAAAATCATATATCTCAAAATTCAAAAAAAATCATATATTTCAAAAGCTAAAAAAATCATTTCCAAACTCAAAAATACCATCATAAGCATCGCATGCATTGCATTATTTCCTGTATATTTCGCCTATTTAATAAGGCTCCACCCCTTGACCAAATATCAAGAATGGTCAGTTTTTTAACTTGTTTCAGGCAAGGGGTTGAGTCTAAGAACAGATCTAACTTGTCTATTTATCTAAGTGTGTGCAGAATGCAGGTTCAAGCCCAAGATTCAAGTCCACAAATCCACGAGTTCTGGCACTTTAACGGTCTATTCTTGGACCGTCACACCCCTCTAACGGTCTATCGTTCGGCTGTTACCTTCTCCCAAAGTCAAAACTCATCAGTTCTCAGGAGACTCTCTCTAATGAGTCTAAAGTAGACCGGTACGTCTCTCTGACGGCCTACTATTAGACCGTTAAACCTTCCCGAGGATAGAAAACTCAGTCTTTCTGAGCTCACCCTTGTAACGGTTCATCGTGAGACCGTTAGACTATTGTGGCGGCCCTTTATAGGACCGTTTCATTTTTTAGAAACTCTGTTTTCAAGAACATTTGGTCCCAATCAAGCAACAAACTCATATTCTATCAATTTAAGCACTTCATGTCACTCAATTGAACTCAATGAAACATAAAATTGGTTGGTAAACTTCAACTATCATTACATTCAAAAAATTCAAGCTACATTCAGTTTTCTATCCGCGTAAGGTCGGATCTTGCATAGATCTTTCACATAGGCACGGCGTCCCTCGTCGTCTTCTTCCACTTCTTCTTGTCACGGGCGAACTTTGCTGATCTCCCACATGATCAGAGCGCTCCGGACTGCTCTTTCATCCTCCTCGGTCCCTATCTTCCTAGCTTGAAGGGGAGGGAGATGTGATAGTGTAGGAGCTACGGTATGGGGTAGCCCGATCTGAAGATAGCACCGGTGAGGATTGTAGATCACCATGGTAGTGTTCCCCACTAGCTGTAGATCTAGGCATGGCCGTCGTGGTACTCTGAGCAAGGTGTTCTGAAGAACTCGTGGTCGCATCATGAACTTCTCTATTGGCAAGGTATTGAGGATGAAGCGCCAATCATCCTGTGTTTTCTTGTCCACCGTCTGGCATTCAACCTGTGAAGAGAATCCAAAGGCACCTCCAATGAAGAATAAAGGGTGGCTCCCGAAGATCCGGCTAGTTTTGGCCAAGTCCTCCTTGAGTTGAAATTTGATTCTCACTCCCATCCAACACTCAAGTAGTATCATGGAGCCGAAGAGAGGCCCCCCTAGGCAAGCTGAGCTAAGCCCCTCATAAAGATATGAAAGGACTGCTTGAGAAATGGATAAAACCCCGCCACAACCCGCTAATGGATGCTAAGGTTTTGGATATCTAGAAGGTGGTTAGTGGTGGTGAAAAGGAAGACTCCATACAAGCAAACTGAAATAGCCTTGGCAATGGCTTCATATCTTTCCCACTTGTTCTTACAATGAGAGACTATCCATTGAGCCATGGGAATCAAGTGAATGTGGCGTGGGCTGATCATGGTCCTCACATCCTTCGGGTTATGTATGAAATCACTTAGAATCAAGGATGGGTCAATGGGCTCGACCGTATGGCACGCTAGGTCTTCATCCTCCACTTTAGTCTTAGCAAGGGATAGGTAGGTCTCTACCTCCTCTAATAGAATTGTAGCTTCAAAGGAAGGGAAGAGGAGGGTGTGTGTTTATGGATGCCATAACTATATGAGGGAAGAAATGCTTGCCCAATCTAAGGATAATTTCTGGAAATTTTTGGCCAAAACTAATAAAGGTTGGAGATGCCATGCCCTAAGGATTGATAAGACCTATAATGGGAGTTCTTCGATCTTGGGAGCCACCCACTTTAAGTTGGAATAGCACCTTGGGCCAGGAAAAGGTTGGAGAGAAAAAGAGAGAAAGAGGAAGAAAAGAGAAGGATCATAAAAAGAATGGAAAGTGCAGAAAATTAATGAACTTTTGAACTCTATTTGGAACTTACCACTCTTTGTGCACTTGAACTTAGATGCTTGGGGATGGAGGTCAACCTTTGCAGTTCCCCATGCTCCTTTTTTACTACTTTGGGCCCGGTGTAGACCCTCTCCTCCATGCCCATCACTCCAAAGCTCCTCTTCATGGTGTTCCTTGCCTTTTGATGAAGTTCCAACCTTTGAAGCAGAGAATTGATGAAAGCTGCATTTTTGGGCTTGTTTCCTGCTTATAAAGGCTTGATTTTGGTGCTAGAATGATAAGACATGGATTAGAAAGCCTTATCCTAAGCCTAGGAGGGTTCTAGTGTGGATTAAAGCCTCTTTGCTTCAAGTTCAAGCTCTCACGACTGAATCCGTCTCGGAATACACAGTTTTACTATGATGGTTCATCGTAGGACCGCCACACTCTTCTGACGCTCCACCTTTAGACCGTTACATTCTCTGCTGTAGGTTCTTAATCCCCCTTCACTCTGTCATTTTTGACGGGTCATCGTAGGACCGCCACAGTCCTCTAACGCTCCAAGAACGGACCGTCACGTTCTCTGCTATAGGTTTTTAATCTCCCTTCTCTTTGTCATTCCTGACGATTTAGTCTTGGACCGTTACATAATCCTGACGCTCCACCTTTAGACCATTACATTCTCTGCTGCAGGTTTTTGTTCCCTCTTTCTATTCCTCTTTGGTCTGACCTGCCGGTCTTGAACACTTTGTCCCTGTTCAACATATTCATCTGCACATCCATGAGAGCAGGTCAGCCATGGGCCCCATGGTGATGGCGGTGCTTTGATTCTCCGGCTATGGAGTCTTCCGGGGGGCCCGCCGTGGCCCCCTCCACTTTGGCTTTTTCTTCTTCTTTTCCCGCTTTGGCTCCTTCTTCTTCCGTTGTCCCCCCCTCTGGCATCCCCCCGGGAAGAAGTCGATCCTTTGCAGGAGCTTTGGCCTCTTCGCTTTTGCCGCCTATCATTCCTGGCAAGGTCCACGAACCAGCTCTTACAGATGGCGGAGAGCCGGCCGTATTCTTCTCTGCTGAGGAAATGGAGGCTTCCTTGAAACCTTTCGCTTTTGCCTTGGTGGCTCGAACGCCCCACGGACGGCCTGCTTTTCCTAAAATAAGGTCACATCTTTCTAACAGGTGTAGCTTCAAGGAAGACTTTGTGATCAGTGCATTGGACTCCAAGCATCTGCTTCTACGCTTCCGCAATCAAGAGGATTATCTACAATTGCTTTTGCGAGAACACTTGTATGTTCATGGCAGATTATTTCAGTTCTTTAAATGGACGATGCATTTCTCTCCCAATGAGGATTCCACGATTCTGCCGGTATGGATTTCTTTCCCAGGATTGCCTGTGAATTTGTTTGTAGAACATATGTTGCGTTCTATTGCCGGGAACATTGGGAAGGTATTAAAAATTGATCCTTCCACTCTCAATCTTTCAAATACGGTGGCTGCCCGTGTTTGTGTGGAGCTGGATATCTTGAGGTCTCATCCACACAGGCTGTGGCTCGGTTTTCCTGGGGGAGGGGAATGGCAAGAGATAATATATCCAGAGCTCCCTTCTTTCTGCTCGGGATGTTCCAGGCTTGGACATGCTTTGAGTGAATGTAAAAATAAAGTGGTTCAGACTCAGGCTCATACTAAATTGCTACAGAGGGCCAAAAGTATATGGAAACCGGTGATTCCTCTGATTGATGGTGATCATAAGACTCCTGAAGTTGATGGGGTTTTTCCTGTAAAGGCTTTGAATTCTCATGAAAAGTCTGATATGACTGCTGTGGAAACCTCTACTAAATCTAAATCTCCCTCTGAGGATGAATTGGTGCCACTCTCCAAATCTGTGGTGGAATCTGCTAATGCTTTACAAGCCAGCTGCCATGTTGATCAGGAAGCTTTAATGCATACTCATTTGAATGTCCCATAAGCTGACCTTCCTGGATCTTCAGCCATATTGATTCCCATGGATTCAAATTGTCGAAAGAAAGTGATTCACCCGGATAAGACCAATGCGCCTTCTATGGAGCTCCCTTCAGGACAAAGGTTTGAAAATACTGGCAGCATTGCGCCTGTTCCTGAATTAGCTATTGTTGAGCTGCGAGATATTGGCACACAACAGCCTTCCTCAGTTGATCCTAGCAGGCAGAAAGCCTCATTGCTTTCTTCCCAATTTCAGCAACAGAGTGTGGAGCTGACAAATAGAAGACAGGCTATTGCTAATGAAGCTGCTATTGAAAATTCCAGGGTTATGCTCCATGATCACACTGGTATCACTACAAGATCCATGATCAGGTCTGGATCCACCGGTATTCTTCCTCTATCTAAATCCTCATGAATTTCATTATCTGGAATATAAGAGGCATTGGAAATGATGTTTCTATTGGGAGGGTTAAGCTCCTTATTAAAGCCCACAACATTGACTGCATTATTGTACTGGAACCAAAAATTCATGTCAATAAAATGAAAGATATATGCAGGAGGTTAGGTATGAGTAACTGTGTTGCAAATGGTGATGAATTGGCTCACATATGGATCTTCTGGAGAGGTACCCTGGATTTTTCAATTCTCAGTACTGATGAGCAACAAATCACCCTTTCTCAATCTGGTTCTGTTTGGCCTTTATTTCACCTATCCTTTGTTTATGCCAAATGTTCTATTTTGGAGAGACAGGCTTTGTGGACATCCCTTCTGTTGGTGCACTCCCAAGTTTCAGGGCCTTGGCTTGTAGCTGGAGACTTTAACTGTATTATGAGGGTTGATGAAAAGCTAGAGGTAATCCCCCTCATATGGGTGCTATCTCTGATTTTACTGATTGTGTTTCAAATTGTGCTCTTATGGATGCTGGCTTCATGGGTTCCCAATATACTTGGCATAACAATCAAGCTGGGTGTCATGGTATCTGGGCAAGGTTGGACAGGGTCCTAATTAATTCAGATTGGCTAAAACTTTTCCCCATTTCAATTGAGCATTTATCCAGGGAGGCTTCTGACCATGCACCTCTTTTGGTGAAATTGTTACTCAAAAACAAATTCAAGAGCCGTTTCTGTTTCCAGAAAATGTGGACTTTGCATGACAAATTTCTCTTGGACGTTACTACCTGTTGGAATACTAGCCCATTGGCCTCCTCTGCTATGTCCACTCTATACTTGAAGCTCAAGTACTTGAGGAGTATGCTGCGCAACTGGAATAAGCAGACCTTTGGCCATGTCCACCTAAACTTGATGGCAGCAGAGGATGCAGTTTTAAAAGCTGAATTATCTTATGATTTAAACCCTACTTTGGAAAATCATAACCTTTTGGAAAAAGCTAAATCCATCCAATCTGAAAGACTTCTTCATGAGGAATGCTTTTGGAGACAGAAGTCTGGTATTAGATGGTTAAAGGAGGGGGACCGCAACACTAAGTTCTTTCATATTTCGACCAAGGCCAGAAGACTTAAACAGGGTATTGCTCGGCTCCAAAACTCAGCTGGCATTCTAACTTCTGATCATGAAGAAATGAAGAATATTGCTGCAAGCCATTTTCAAAAGGCCTTCTCTTCTCAGTACCATTCTATTGAGGAAGCCTCTTTAAACTGTATTCCTAATTTAGTCTCTATGCAAGATAACTCAATGCTATGTGCTGTTCCCACTGAATTGGAAATAAAGGACACTGTCTTTGCATTATCTGCAGACAGTGCTCCCGGACCTGATGGATTCACAGGTGCTTTCTTCCAGAAGGCTTGGCCTATCATTTCTGGCGTAGTTATAAATGCGGTTCAAGAGGTTTTTACTGATCCCCAGCCTCTCCCAAGGTCTGTTTCATCCACTCTAATTGCTCTTATACCTAAAAAACCAAATGCTGTGGATATCTCTGACTATAGACCGATTAGTTTATGCAATTTTTTCTACAAGATCATTTCTTCCATTGTCAACAAAAGGCTGGCTTCTATTCTACCAAGCATTATATCACATGAACAGACTGCTTTTGTCAAGGGGAGGCACATAACTGAAAACATAGCCCTAGCTCAAGAATTAACCCAGGAACTGGGCAGGAAAACAAGAGGGAAGAATGTCATTTTTAAATTGGACATGGCTAAGGCATATGATCGGTTAGAATGGGATTTCTTGTTTGAAGTCCTGAATAGATTCGGTTTCAGCCTGACATTCATTCAGCTGATTGGCAAGCTTATTCAGAACTGTTGGTTTTCTGTTTTGCTGAATGGTGATATAGCTGGTTATTTTAAATCTTCCAGGGGTGTTCGACAGGGTGATCCTATTGCCCCTTCTTTATTCATCATTGCTGAGGAAAGTTTGAGTAGATCCCTCAAAGAAGCTCATTTCACAAGACAAATTGAAAGGTTTCAAGGGCCTCGGAGGTGTCCCACTGTGTCCCATCTCCTATTTGCAGATGACACCTTAATTTTTTGTAAGGCTAGTATTGCCTCTATCAGGAATCTATTGAAAATTTTAAAGACTTATGAACTGGGGTCAGGTCAGCTTATTAACACCTGTAAGAGTGGTTTCTTTTTGCACCCAAAGATAAAGGATGCCATTGCTACTCGGATTTCTTCTTTGACTGGTTTCAGCAGACACAGTTTCCCTATTAAATATCTTGGCTTCCCCCTGGTTCTAGGCCGAAGGAAAAAAGTGCACTTTGCTGGTATTATACAATCCATTCAAAAAAGAATCTCTGGTTGGAAATCTAGTCTCCTTTCTCAAGGTGCCAAGCTGATCCTGATTAAGCATGTGCTCACTTCCATTCCCATATATTCCTTGTCCACCTCACCCTTCCATTCTGGAACTCATCATTTGCTGGAGAAGTCTTTTGCAAACTTTTTCTGGGGTTCTTCACCGAATGGGAATAAAAGACATTGGAGTTCTTGGGACAAGATCTGCAGACCTATATCTCAGGGAGGTCTTGGCATCATGTCTCTTAGGCAGATGGACATTGCTTTAAGAGTAAAAATGTTATGGCAAGCTTTGCATTCAAATTCCCTGTGGGCAAATTTCTTCAGAGCTAAGTATATTGGACAGCGCCATCTAAGAGAGGTGCAATTTACTAATATGGCTGGACCTGCTAGACGAAGCTGGATTAAGGCAAAAAATCTTTTTCTACAGTTTCACAAGATTATCATTGGGGACGGAAAAGGTACAAATTTCTGGTATGATAACTGGATTGGAAAGCAATGCTTGGCTGATTTTGTTCCTGCCACCAGCATCCCTAATCCAAGTCTCACTGTACATGACTTCCTGCTACACTCCCCAAGAGAAGAAACAGATTTAATGAACAGTTTTATACCAGCTGGCATCAAAATAGCAATTATTCACACTAATCTCACACTAGACACTGATTTCCCAGCATGGAGCTTGTCCTCCTCAGGCAAATGTTTGGTGGCTTCTACATATAAGGTTATATCTGAAACTGCTTCCCAACAATCATTTACTCAGTGGGCAAGGCTTTGGTCTCAATGGCTACCGACAAAAATTTCTGTTCATCTTTGGAAAATCCTACATAACAGCCTCCCTGTCGACACTAATGTTCAACGCCTGGGTATCCAGCTATGTTCTATGTGCTCCTGCTGTAAGGTCCAACAAAGGGAAAGCCTTAATCATTTATTCATTCACAGTGAACTAGCCTCTTACATTTGGTCTTTTTTCCATTCTGTGGGACTGCCATTGGAAGGAAATTCAGTTGTATCACTTCTTTCAAATGCTGCAGCAAATATCAAACCCAAGTCTGCTCATGGATTCCTAATCCTAGCAGTCATTGGTTATGGTTGCTGGGATATTTGGAGGGCTAGAAATTCAGTGCGATATGAAGGCTCTACTTTGTCCAAAGGCCGCATTCGTCACCAAATCATTATTCAAGTAAAGCAGGCTTGTGCTAGTGCAAACTATAAGGAACCTGACATTGGAAAAAGGAGGATTCTTGATTCATTGGGGATTTCTACTTTCATGCCAATTGGTGCTCAGCTGAAAGCTATTAAATGGGTATGCCCCCCTTGGCCTTTCCTTAAATTGAATTCTGATGGTGCTTGTAAATCTGATGGAACTGCTGGAGGGGGTGGTGTCATTAGAGATCATTGTGGTAATGTTATACTTGCTTTCTCCCATTTTTATGGCCAATCCAACAGTCTTGTAGCAGAGGCTAGAGCCTTAATTGATGGAATTCATTACCTCCACACTATTTCAGCTCACCCAGTTCTCATTGAATGTGATTCATATGTCCTTGTTTGAGTAATCAATAAGGAATACCAATGTCCTTGGTCTATTCTTTCATATGCCAGAGAGATTTGGAGATCCATTAAACAGCATGATAGGATTGTTCATACTTATAGAGAAGGAAACAAAGTTGCTGATCTCTTGGCTTCCTTAGCATGCTCATCCAAATGTAATGTCTTTTTCTCTTACAATGAGTTACCCTGTGCTATAAAGGGTGAGGCTCGTATGGATAAGCTGGGAATGCCCAGCATCTATTTGATGTAATCAATATTCCTGCTTTTTAGCAATAAAATTCACCCCCTAGTGGTCGATGGTCATCCCATCTGCTCCTAGGTAGGGTTTTCTGGATTAAAAAAAAAATTCTACACATCCATGCATTCATCCACACATACATACATTCATTCATTCATCCACATACTAAAAACACAACAAAAAAAAGATTTGTCATTCTTTCATTCATTCACATAGTCATGTACAAGTGCGTGTGTAAAAAGAAGAAAAGCACAAAGTCACTCGGCCGGTCTATCTCCCGGGCCGTCACTATCACCCGTACCCGCATGCCGCTTTGCTGACGGCTCCTGGACGCTGCTCTCCTCCCGCCGCTGCCGTCTCCGGTCTACCTCCTCGTTCCTCCGATGGCCGGAGGAGCTGGTGAAGTAGCCTCGAAATCCGCTGCTGGGTGCAACACTCTGGCTCCTGCTACCAGTCTCCGACTTCTTCCCTAGAAGTCGGAGGGCCTCCTTCATGCACGCAATCATGCCCTTCATCTCAATGGTTTGCACTCGGAACTGATCCCGCTCGCCCCTCAAGCGCACGACGTCAGCTCTAAGTCGCTCCATCTCCTCCTCATCCGCATGCCGGCGAGTCTCTCCTGTGCTCAGTCCGGCAACCTCTGCCTGGAGATGGGCAGCCTCAGCCACAGCTGCGGTCAGCTCTCTCGCCTGCATTTTGCATTTTCATCATAGTCAGTCAATTAGGCATTTTGCATAGTCAAAGGCATTTAAGTCTAAGGGAACTCAGTTGGTTCCACTTACCCGCTCCGTGAGGGCAGCCTCGGCGTCCTCGGCCGGAGAAAACTCTACATCCCGCTCAGCTCTGCCGTCGGCAGGCTGAGACGACGAGGACGGAGCATCCGGTCCTGCTCTTTGGGCTCCCTCGACCCGCTGCATTTACAAGTTAAAGTCATTCCATTTGCATCATAAGCATAAGCATTTTAGACTAAAGGTTTAGAAAACACACCAAGAGCTCCAAAGCTGTCTGGTACTTGTCCCGCTGCTGGATAGTAGCATGGAGGAGTCCCTCGAGCTCGACAAAGCGTCCCTGTGGGTATAGTTGCATTTAAAAACTATGTCAGTGCCTATAAGCATTTAATTCAATTTAATAGACAAGAGTTTTGAGTTTAGAGGTTCATACCGGTCGTCGGATCCCTCGAAATACCTAGTCGCCGTACCGCTGGGAGTAGGCCTTGAGGTAGGCCTCGTCGCTGACAGCTCGATCTTTCACAGCCTGACCTCTCTTGTTTCAATCATGTGCATACTTTGCCTTCCAGGCGCACCAATCGATGTCCCCACTGATGCCCTTTGAAGATTTTCTTGGGCGCTCGTCGGTCCTGCGGGGGAATGTCACCTCTGGCTGATGGACTCCCCGTGTCCTCATGATTAGGCAGTAGTGCAGGGGCTCGATGACGTTGATGCAATGCAGCCAGATGTCACGCCCGCTGTATGCCAGGGAAGCCTTGACCCACGGCTGTCCCTCATATCCCTCATCCCAGTATGGTGTCCAGAGCACCTGAAAAGAGCATTGAGTCCATTTAGAAGCATTTAGCAGCAGTTAGAAGCATTTAGAAGCCTTTAGCAACATTTAGAAGCATTTAGCAGCATTTCAAAACATTTAGGAGCATATAGGATAGTTCAAGTTCAGGAGCTTACCGATGTGTGTGGGAATGAGTCCAGGTCATCCTGGATGGCTCGGGTTAGCCTGCTGATCGACCCTGTGTCTCTCGCGACAATCCACCACCTCGCAATAGGGATCTGCCCAGGATACATCTGCGTACCTCGCCCGATCCCCGGGAGGTAGAGGAAGCTCTAGATCTGCATTTTAGAAGTCAAGTGTTAGCAAATAGCATTCATAATCATAAGCATATAGAGGCATTTAGAGTTTAGAATTTACCTGTAGGAAGGGTGAGAAGCCGCCCAGCATTATCTGTCGGTTGGTCGTGCTAAGAGACTCGAATAGGAAGGCAAGTACCGCCGCTCCCCATGCATATCTGCCCACTCTGCCAAGGTCCTCCAGCAACGGCAATAGCCTGTAGCTTATCACGTCCGCTCGGGTCGGGAATAGCAGCTTCCCGAACAGCAAAATCAGGAAGCGTCTCAGCACTCTGTCTCCCTCTGGTCCCGCCTCCGATGCTACTCTCGGGTGGACCTGCTCGATCACTCTGTCCAGATGCTGCTCTGGGAGCTCCCCAACTGCATTGGCCCCTCCCTGGAGTCCCAAACTCTTCTGCAGTCTCGATCGTGACAACTGGGATGACAGATGCCCCGATCTCACCAAATCCAATCCTAGTAACTCATGAGCTAGTACCCGATAATCTCCAAAAGTCCAGCCAGTCACTGATGCTCCATGGACTCTCAAGCCTGTGATCCTCGCCATGTCCTCCAGTGTTGGGATCATGTGACGCCATGGGAAGATAAACGCCCGACTGATCGGGTCCCATCTCTCGTGCAGCGCGTACAGCAAGGGCGTGTCCATTCTTGTCACCTCTATGCTGAGGACTTCCCCGAAGCCCATAGCAGCTAATCTCTCTCGCTGATACTCCGGCAGTGCCTGGTACACCGCCCTGATCTGAAGCCAAGAGATCCTGGTTCTTCTTTCCCCCTGCACACATGTAGAGTATAAGTTAGTTATCTCATTAGTTTAAATTCATTGCATTTTATATGAATAAAACACCAAAAAATATATTGAATAAGCAAGAACCCAAAAAAATCAATTCTGGCTCTGGTTTCTCTAACGGCCATGCCCTGGCGCATCATAGAACTCTGACGCACCAAGGGTGGCGCGTCAGGTGCTGTAACGGTCACTGTAAGGACCGTTATGCTCCCAGCGAGTGGGCATTATTCCCTTTGTTCCCCCAATTGGCCACAATGGCCTACAAACTTCCCCAATGGGTCCCCAGACCCATTTTCTCCCCCTCAATCACACATGCATGAATTAAAAAATTAAAATTTGGGGTTTTTAGGGTGGGAGACCAACCTCGCGGTCCCGGCCTCGTTTCTTCTTCTCCGTCGCCGCCGTCGCCCCTTCTTCATCGCCAACGGCCTCCTCCGGAGCTTCTCCTTCTTCCCCGACCATGGGAGGATCCTCCTCTATCGCTTGGTCTGCCGCCGCCGCCGTTTGCTCGGTCGCCGTGGGAGCGACCTCCTCTTGGTCCACCCGTGCCCGAAGTCACTTGATCGCCTTCTTTTTCTTCCCTTTCTCTCTCGCCAATGGTGGCCGGGGGAGCTCGTCGCCGGACATGGTCGCCGGTGGGGTGGTTTTGGCTCAGTGGCATTTTTGGCGTTTGGGTGTTTTTGAGTTGAATGGGAGATGGAACGACCGATCGATTTGTTTTTTTTGAATGCCCAGGAAATGTAACGGTCTATCGAAGGACCGTCATAGTCTCTGATGCGTTATGCTTGGGCCGTCAGGTAATTCAATCATTTATTTTTGAAAATGTGAACCGACGCTGTGTGATGGGTCAAATTCAGACCGTTACATGAGTCTGACGCATCTTTCTTAGACTGTCAGATCCTTTTAATCATTTGATGGATGGTAATGCCCTATCTATCAAAATTTTACGCTTGAATGATCATAATGCTTTCAATGCCATATCTTATTAATGAAATTCATGCTTGTCAATGATTATGCCTCATTTCATGCTTATGATTAAATGTTGATGGCTAACGTTCATTTGTTGAGCAAGTCACGCCATTTAGCCATCATGCTTTGTCCATTTCGCCGCACAGGTAAGTCAGGTACAGTATCTCGATCCCTATATCCTTTAATGCATTACTATATGTTATCTATGATATATTATCTCAAGAACCGGCTAGTCATTCATGTGTTCTGGGATCTGATGTTCCCCTTAAACAAAAACGATGATGATCTAGGTGCACATGTTTAATCGTTAGATAGGCCGTTAGGTTGGAAAAACTTGGGGACGATGGTTCTGTCTTGCACGCCATGGTTGCAGATAGTGTCCTGACCCTGGTTTCTCTATTCTAGCAATACTATTCTCGAGTATTTTGTTATTTTATTCTTTCTTTGCATTCATTTTGATGATTTTATTATTTTAGCCCAGCATGCATCATACGCATTTTTGAGCATTCACGTACCTTCATCTGTCTAGAGTGTCTCGGTAATGGTGATCAACTTTGTGTCCATAATCTTGAATAGGGAGAGTCATTCCACTCTGAATTAGAAGGTTTCCTTCGGTCTATTCACTTGACCTAGTTAGCTGAAGAGTCCTATCTGGACTTTAGTTAATCATCTTTTTCCTTTCCGTTGCTCCGACCGCTGGCCGTGTTTTACTTTCCTTAGTTGTTAGTTCCTCCAGACATGTGTCATTCGATTGGCTATTTCATTGTGGTTAGTTCAAAGTTTTTCAAAAAATTCCTATCGCTCATTGGTTGAGGACGGGTGTCGTTTGTCTTAACGCCCGCTTTTCAGTCCGCTCCACTTCATTTTCGCTTCATCTCCATGTTCCATTTCGCTTTCGCTTCACCTCCGCTCGCTCCCCTGCGAAGAGGACGTTAAGGAGGGGCATCTGTTGACACCCGTTTTATGACCAATAAGTTGGGTCATCTCCTTATTCATTTTATATGATGCTCCGAGTTGTTCACCCTTTATTGAGCCATCCTGGTCAATTTAAGGTTTATTTCATGGGTCATGTCTCCTTGGTTGGGTCTGGTTCCTTATCCTTTTCCGCTGAACGAAGCTTTGCAAACCTTCATTTCATTTTTGCTCCCTTGTCTCTAACAGTCCTTTCCTGGCGCATCACTGAGCTCTAACGCATTTATCCTTTACAGTTACATCATGCCAGAGTCCTTAAGCTAAAGGCTTCTTTCAAGCTTATCTCTTAGCCTATCCGTTGGGTGTGACGGTTTATCATGCGGCCGCTACCTTTCTTGTGACGCATCACTCCTTGGACGCTACATGCCTGCAGAGTCCTATGATCGAAAACTTTGCCCGTTGATCTTATCTTTTGGTGGATAAGGTTGTGTGACGGTCCATTCCTGGAGCGTTACATCCTTGTGGCGGTCTATTATGCAGCTGTTACATCAAACAGAGAGTTCTAGCAGAACTGCTCTTTCTCTGATATTCCGTGGCCGAATTAAGAGTTTGATCTGATGATTTCTCATTCAAATCTAATCCTTAGAACCTTCTGTTTGTTCCTATGGACTCTTGGGAGTATTATCTTCAAGAGTTTGCTAAGAAACGTCCTACTTTCTAGCTAGATTATCTCTTACTCGACCTGAGAGTTTGAGGGTCTATAAATAGAACCCTTGACTTCATGGCTTGAGGAGGAGACATCTGGAGTTCGCGTCGAAGTGCTGCCGCATCCTAGAGCTAGAACCAACCAAGGAGAGCTACTTCCCACGTCCATCTGCTTCCAAAGTCCAGGGAGTATTATTTCCAAGGGTTTAGTTCAGTCAAGTTGTCATCTTAGTGTCTCTTTTCCTTCTCTAAGCATCATAGCATTGTCCCTCTTCTTCTACCACGTTCTTGCATCTTCTGCACTCATTTAACCATCCCTCCCATCTTTTAAACGCCCTAGAGGGGTTAAAAAAAACCAACCTCCCTGGTATTTCCCTTTCCTTTTGCATGTTCTTAAGTTCTTTTGGTTTATTGATACTACTTTGCTCAAGGGCTAATCTGGGTTATTTTTCTTCTGTTCTACACTCTTTTGCAAGTTTACAGAGCTCACAGCATGAGGCCCAAGCTTTTTGGCCGGCTGGAAAGCTTGGAGATCAAAGATTCCCAAGTTCTTATTCTACAGATCTCTGACGGTCCATAGCAGAGGCGTTATATTCACGTAGCGGCTTATCATGAGGCCATCACAAGCCTGTGGCGCATCATTATCTGACCGTCACATCTTACAGAGCTGCAGTTTCCTGACTGTTTTCCCTCTCCCATGGGCGGGTGCATCATCCTCCTATTCTAAGGTACTTTTCAGGTCTTTGGCTTGTTTATTACCTTAGTGGCGATCACATCTTTCTTCAGTTTGGGCAATAGCTCTCTCTTTCCTCATATCTTTCTTTATTTTGCTTGTTCCACCTACGCGGTGTGTTTTTCTTTATTTCCTTGCTCCACGCCCCGGCGTGTGTTTTCATTCATTCTCTTTAGCTTATTTCTGATAGAGATAGCATGCCCATGCTAAAGTTTGTGCTGGTTGCCTAGGTTCATGTTGCACATGTTCATAGGTTGAGTGATTTCACTATTGTGTTCATATTCCTCATCACTACTTTCATCATACTTGTCTTCCAAAGAAGGAACACATTATAACCAACAAACTAGAGCAGATTTCAGGTTGGAGGTTCTACTTACCTGTGGAGTCTTTCTTCTATTCTGAAATTTACCTCTCCTTCTCAAGAACTTTTTGAATTGCTTAGTGAACAAGGCGTAGTCAGCTAGGCTTCCTCCTGGAGTGTCATCTCCTTTGTCTTCAGATTCATCAGTGCTCTCAGAAACCTTGAGAGCCACGGTCTTCTTGGGCTCGGTGTCTTCTTCACTTTTTCAGTTTTAGCTCATATGTTATGAGCGAGCCAATCAGTCCATCAACTGTCATTATAGACAGGTCCTTGGAGTCCTCTATCACAGTGGCCTTAGTGTGCCATGCAGGGGTGAGAGATCTATGGATTTTCCTAACAAGTTCACTCTGAGTGTATTGTTTTCCCAGAAGTTTTAAGCTATTTGTTAGTTGGGCGAATCTTGCATACATTTCAGAGATAGATTCGTTTGGTTTCATTCTGAACATTTCGTAATCAGAAGTTAACATATTGGCCTTGGTGGCCCTTACCTCCACTGTCCCCTCATAAATTAACACAAGCATATCCCACATTTCTTTTGCAGATTTACAAGTTGATACTCTTGAGTATTCTGTGGGGTGGATGGCGCACTGCATGATGTTCATGGCGCTCCAATTTGTTGTGGATTTTTTAACCTAATCTTGTGTCCAGGTGTCATCTACTTCTGGTAAAGCAAAAGGGCCTCTACTCACAACACGCCAAATCAAGTGATCCTAGGCACATATAAAAACTTCCATTTGGTTCTTCCAATACAGATAATTAGTACCATCGAAGAATGACGGCTTATTGATGGCATGGCCCTAAACTATGTAGCTACGAGGGACATTCCCATTAGATCTCCCTGGGTCGTTGGACCACATTTCTAGGAAACCCACTCTGATACCAACTGTTGGACTGTATGAGAGGATCTAGAGGGGGGTGAAAAGATCCTATACCTAATTTTCAACTTCTTCAAACAAACTGTAAAAGATAGCAACACAAGCTAAGTCATAAGGCAGATTAGTGGAGCTAAATGATAAAAGACACTCTAGGACAAATCAAGTCACCTGTGAAGAGGGGATAGAAGATATGGAAATGCAAGCCACAACATCGAGCTTTTAAGGTGGTTCGGCTACACCTTGGCACACCTACGTCCACCCCTCACCAACTCGGTGAGGCTTCCACTCTTTGGCCAAAAGAGACACACACCCACGCTGGAAACCTAGCAGAATATGGGGACAAGCCCCACACACACACACACACGACGACAAGTCCTCAACACACACGGGGATGAAATCCCACGAAGAAGAAACAAAACAAACACAAAAGTAAACACACACACGCTGCAACTGCAGCTTCCACGATGACAACTCCCCACACACACGAATGATAAGTTGTAGGAGAATGAAGAAACACAAAAGCCCAAAACAAGATGGTGCAAGTCCATAGAAGAACACTACAAGCGGCGGTGCAAAACATGTTGTGACTCCTATATGTTGATGATGTTGACCTGTAACTATACTTCATATGGCAACACATTGTTTTGATGAATTGGCAACACTGTTTCTATTTTGATGAAATCACTTTATCAGATTGTCTGTGTGTTATATGCATTTTATCTTGTCTTCACACTGAACACACACTCAAAGTCTCAAAGTCCATACATCCATAATGCATTGGCTAAGTCTATACACTGCTGAACGTTATGTTCTTCAAAGTCTGTACATTGGTCTGCATAGGCTAAGTATATACAACGTCAGTTCATGCATTGTCTTAGGCAAAGTCTATACAGCCTTTTGCTTCGCCAAAGTCTGTACTTTGGTCTTCGATTTCAATGTCCATACATTGGGCTTTTACATGAGGTCTATACATGGTTGTTTGCAGTGCAAGTCCATACATTGGACTGTTCTTCAAAGTCTACACATCAGTCTGTTATAGTAAGTCTGTACATTGGCTTCACAATTTCAAGTCTGTACAGCCGTTTGCATTGGACTTAAAGTCTAGACATTGCACTGTTGAATACATTGTCTTCGTGATGTTTTTCTCCTTGACTTCGTGTCAATTACTGTTTCATCTTCGTGTTGTTTTCACTCCGTGTCGATGTCAGTTTTCATCTTCGTGTTGTTTTCAACCCGTGTCAATTACTGTTTCATCTTCGTGTTGTTTTCAACTCGTGACGGTTTCTATTCTATCTTCGTGTTGGTTTATCGCTTTAGACTTCGTGTCTTTCTCGCTTTGACCACACTCCGTGTCGATTTCAGTTTTCATCTTCGTGTTGTTTTCAACTCGTGTGGGTTACTGTTTCGTCTCCGTGTTGTTTCATGTCTTCGTGTCGTGTTTCATACACCTCGTATCTTTGTCGCTTTGTGACTTCACCTCGTGTCGTTTTCATTGTCTTCGTGTCGTTTTTGTTCTATTGCGTGCAGGACATCGCAGCACCTCGTGTTGCTTTCTGTGCCACTTCGTGTCGTTCTCTGTGTAGTGTGTGTTTCTGCCACTACTGCACCTCGTGTCGTTCTCGTTTCACTTCGTGCTGTCTCTACGTCTGAGTCTTCGTTGCTATTTCTGTCTTCGTGTTGTTTTTCCTAAAACCTCGTGTCCTTCTTGTTCTGTAAGTACACTTCGTGTCAGTTTTGTCTCTCGTCTTCGAGTTGGTGTCAGTCCAGTGTCTTCGTTAGTGTCTCAGGCTTTTGGTCAAGTCTGTACATAGCTTTCACTTATATGAAGTCTATACAACGCAGTGCTTCTGATAAAGTCTATACAGAGTTG
This sequence comes from Amorphophallus konjac, assembly GCA_022559845.1. Classification (NCBI taxonomy): domain Eukaryota; kingdom Viridiplantae; phylum Streptophyta; class Magnoliopsida; order Alismatales; family Araceae; genus Amorphophallus; species Amorphophallus konjac. The sequence goes on along the minus strand of CM040124.1, from coordinate 299,029,430 downwards.
TTCTTCAACCTGATCATCCGATACTCTGTTTTGACAGGCACTCTCTACTGAGATTGCTGACATGGCTTGTGATCCCAGGAGGACAAGGTGACCAGATGCTGCCACGTGGATGGAAGCATCTCGAGTCTGGAGAATTCCTTGGGCGGGAAAACGTGGAAGCCACGCGCCCTTATCCAGCTGCTGCTGTTATAAATATCAGTCCTCATCTTCTATAGAGGCTGATCGAAGTTGGTGAAGTATACACATCCAGTCTGAAACAAGCAGCCACCGAGATCCACTGTGAGAGGAAGAAAAGCAGAGAAGAAGAAAAGGAGAGAAGAAGAAGAAGAGGGATGAGTTGAGAGAGTTATCGTGAGAGTTTGTGAATCAGTCTCTTGGTCCAGTCACCAGAGCTGATATTGCTCAACCTTGAGCTACAGTCGTTTTTGGCTTTCTTCCATTCGATTGTATGTTCCGTTTGCTTTTCAGTCTTTGTTATTTTCCTTTGAAAACTCTTGTTCGATCAAGCTGTTAGTCAGCGGTTTCAAGCTGTGAGGCAGCGGGTTGCAGAGGCGTTCCTCTGGTCGGCTAAGTTGTAATGCCCAGCAGAGCAAGCTGTGATGCTCAGCTGTTGCAGAGGGTGTTCCTCTGGTCGGCTAAGCTGTAATGCCCAGCAGAGCAAGCTGTGATGCTCAGCTGTTGCAGAGGGTGTTCCTCTGGTCGGGATAAGCTGTAAGCCCCAGCCGTTGTTGGCAAGCTGTAAAGCCAAGCGGTTTGAAGCTGTGTATCAGCAGTAATCCACATTCGAGTTGAATGTGGGGTGGACGTAGGTCGAATTGACCGAACCACCTAAAAGCCTTGTGCCTCTTGTGTGTTTCTTTCAGCTCATTGGTTGTGTTCGTCTATTGCTCTTCTAATTCCGCATTTGATTCTAGGCATAATTTTATAAATAGCCAGTTGATCTATTCACCCCTCCCCTCTAGATCCACATCCTGCGGTGATAGAGCCTTCCATCTAACTGCAACACTTGGTATCAGAGCTAGACTCTTCTACAGGGACTTACCGCCCGAAGAGGATAAGCACAGATGGACGGAAGAGGGATGATAGCTAAAGGGCAATATACATCCAAGCCCCCGTACTTCGCTGGAACCAACTACGCATACTGGAAGCATCGTATGCAGGTATTTTTGAGGGCTAAAGATTATGAAATTTGGAAGGTGGTTAGTAAGAGACCTTTCGAGCTGTCTCCAAATGAAGACGTATGGACCAAGGAAGAAATCAGAAGGTCCACGCTCAACTGGAGTGCAATCAATGCAATCCAGTGCTCTCTGCATCCCACCGAGTTCTCACGAATATCGGCCTGCTCCTCAGCGAAGGAAATGTGGGATGCACTTGAAGTCATCTATGAGGGGACTTCACAAGTCAGAGAGACTAAGACCAATCTACTGGTTTCAGAATACGAAGCCTTCAGGATGAAGCCTAATGAGACCATCAAGGAAATGTATCCTCGGCTTACTATTATCACAAATGGTCTCAGAGGCTTTGGGAAAAAATATTCTGAGTATGAAGTAGTCAGGAAGATATTGCGATCCTTGACTCCAATTTGGCACACCAAGGCCACAGTAATGGAAGAGTCAAGAGATCTGCATAATACTAAGGCAGATGAGCTGATCGGATCTCTAATGGCTTATGAGATGAATATGGCAAAGATAGAGGAGGCTGACAGAAAGAGGAAGCCTATAGCTCTGAAGGCTGGTGCTAGTAGATCCAGTCGATCCAGCCCCAATGGATCATCAACAGAAGAGAGCTTGTCTGAAGAAGAAGTGGCAAATGCTGATATTGCCATGATTACTAAGGAATTCCGGAGATTTCTCAAGAAGGAAGGAAGAAGATTCAGCCGAAGAAATCCCAACAGTGGCCGCCGAGACACAAGGTACAAATCAAACCCTGTAAAGAAAGCTGAAACTAATGTTTGCTATCAATGCAGGAAGGCGGGTCACTTTAAAGCTGAATGTCCGACAAATCAGAACCTCAAGGACAAGTTCAAGAAGAAGAACACAAAAGGGAAAGCTATGGTGAGTACTTGGAGTGATGAGGACGAGGGATCCTTGAGCGTCACTTCGGACAGCGAAGTTGAAGCTGAGAAGCCAATTTGCCTCATGGCAACCAGCTCAGAAGATAGAGAGGAAGAATCTGATGAGGTATCCTCTCGCTATGAAAATTTTACCATTACTGATTGGATGGTTGCTTATGATGAACTTGCTGATAGAGTAGATGAGGTCAGAAAAGAAAACAGGCATCTACGAAGAAAAATTAAAATCATGCAAAATGATACTTCATTGTCTGATAAAATTACCTACTTAGAAACTGAGAACAGTAATCTGAAACTCACATGTTCTGAATTTGAAGAAATCAATAAAGAACTAAAAATGTCTAAGGAAGAAAATGTGAGATTAGACAATGAAATTGATGCATGGAAACTGAAAATTCAGAATTATGAAAATGAGATAAAAATTGTTTCTGAAAAATATGAAGCTGTCCTCAATGTGAATAATGAGTTGAAAAAATATATTGATGAAGTTCAGAAAGACAATGAGGATAAGCTAAAAATAATTGAGAAAATGACCCAAGGATCTGAAAATTTAGATGCATTATTGGGGTCAAAGGTAAACTTCAGAAGAGAGGGCCTAGGATTCAACTCTAGTGCAACCAAAAGCTTTGGAATGAAAACTATTTCCCTTGTTACACAAAAGGAGAAAGGACCTCTGATCAACATGAATTCTAATAATGCTGTAAAGACAAATTTGAATCTGAAAAGGCTAAATGTAGAGGAGAAGGGCAAACAGAAAGTAGGTGAGCCTAGTAGAATTGGGACTTCCAAACCTAGCTCTAGTGCTCAACCCAAGGTTAGGGGTCAGCCTGTTCAGGTAAACAAACCCTATGTCAATGTCAAAAGGTCTTCACCACCATCATCATAGAAAAGGACCCAACCAAAAACTATGAATAGGTCAGCAGGGTCAAGGGTGCAGGGAAGACAAAATACTTTCAGAAGTCAGCCCAACCAATTCAATCCACCTAGAGCTCAGTTCTACTACCCCACACAGCCAATCTATTCTAATGGGCGTGGGTGGGCTAGAACTCAAGGGATGTATACAGGGTATGTTCATCAACCTACACACTTTTACAGACCCTATGTCAGAAATTGGGAAAATGGGTATGGTAGTCAGATGCCTAGAAATTACCATCATTTCCACAGCCAGCCCAGGAACTACCATGGCCAAAATTTTATGAATGCAACTTGGCCGAAGCATTGGCACAATAACAAAAATTTTGTGAATAATTCTGTTGGTGCATATAAGAAGAAAGTCAACAAGAAAAAGTAAAACAAAAAGAAATCTGGAAAATCCACTGAACAGAACTGCTTCAAACAAATGTGGATTCCCAAAACCATGCTTTCTTTCTTTACTTGCACTTCATCTGCATTGGAGCCCAATCAGACTTGGGTTCCAAACTCTTTGCCCTAATTGTTTATGCAGGTATGCCTGGCAGCCAAGAGCAACCTGTGGTACTTGGACAGTGGCTGCTCCAGGCATATGACAGGAGATAATGCCAAGTTTTGCATGCTAACTGAAAAGCTAGGAGGCCTTGTCACCTTTGGAAGCAACACAAAGGGTAGGATCATTGGATCAGGTAAGGTAGGTAAGTGTTCTACCTGCTGCATTGATGATGTTTTGCTGGTTGAAGGGTTAGCTTACAATTTACTTAGTATCAGCCAGTTGTGTGATAAGGGTCATAAGGTTTTATTTGACTCTCAATGCTGCAAGGTTTTTGAACCTGATTCAGAAATTATAAAATTCTCTGGAAAAAGAATAAATAACACATACATGATAGATCTAGATGATATTCAGCATTCTAACCTATGTCTTACTGCCAATAAAGAAGATTTAGCATTTTATGGCATCGTAGGTTAGGCCATGCTAGTTATACCATTTTGCATAAACTAAATAAGCATAGCATGGTTAGAGGACTTCCTGAAATTTCCTTCAAGAAAGAAAATAAATTCTGTGATGCATGCACTCAATCAAAGATAACTAGAAAGTCATTTAAGTCTAGAACTGAAAATCTGTCCTCCAAACCCTATGAGCTGATACACATGGATCTCTTTGGGCCAACCAGATCTGTCAGCTTATCAGGAAGGAGGTATGGGTTTGTCATGGTAGATGACTTTTCTAGGTATACTTGGGTTTATTTCTTATCTAATAAGAGTGATGCTTTCTCAGAATTTCAGGAGTTCTATGTTAAAGTAAATCAGAAAATTGAAAATATTTTGACTGATCATGGAGGTGAGTTTGAAAACTCACAGTTTGATGAACTCTGCAGGTCAAATGGAATCAACCATAGGTACTCCTCACCAAGGACACCTGAGCAGAATGGGGTTGTGGAGAGAAGGAACAGAACCCTAGTGGAGATGGGTCGTACACTTCTTACTGAAGGTGGTCTACCAAGGAAATTTTGGGCTGAAGCAGTGAACACTGCCTGTTATGTAATTAACAGAGTCATGGTAAGACCTTCTACCCAGCAAACACCATATGAGATCTTAAAGGGTAAGAAACCTTCTATTGCTCATTTCAAGGTTTTTGGCTGCAAATGTTTTATTCATATAAATGATAAAAGAGACCTTGATAAATTTGAACCTAAAGGTGAACCATGAATCTTTCTTGGTTATTCTGAAAACACACGAGCATATAGAGTGTACAATCTGAACTCTAAAACTGTTGAAGAATCTCCACACATAATTTTTGATGAATCCTTGGTAAATTCTAACGTTGGTCAATGCAGGAATGAAGACAATGGTGGAATATTGAAGGAAGGAGATCCTGAAGACAATTCAGAGGATGAAGAAAGACATACAGAACTTAATGAAGAGGAGTCTACAGTTCAGGGGGAGGTAAATCAAAGACATGACAATTCAATTGTGAACATTAGATATCTTAAAGATCATCCTGTAGATAATATAATTGGAAATCTGCATGACCCCCCTAGGACTAGAGGTCTCCTTAGAATTCAACATGAACTAAATGCATATGCTCTTGTCTCTCAAATTGAACCCAAGTCCATTGACTGTGCCCTCAAGGATATGCATTGGATTAATGCCATGCATGAGGAGCTTAATCAGTTCGACAGGAACAAGGTGTGGAACTTGGTCCCACCTCCTGATCATGGAACAGTCATAGGGACTAGGTGGGTCTTCAGGAATAAATCTGATGAATTAGGGAATATTGTTAAAAATAAAGCCAGACTTGTTGCTCAGGGGTACAACCAGGAGTTTGGTATTGACTTTGAAGAGTCATTTGCCCCTGTAGCCAGATTAGAAGCTGTTAGAATTTTATTAGCTTATGCATGTTCCCTAGGTATAATCCTCCAGCAGATGGATGTAAAATCTGCATTCTTGAATGGGGAAATTAATGAGGATGTCTATGTTAGACAGCCCCCTGGATTTGAATGTCTAGATTTCCCTAATCATGTTTACAAATTAAATAAAGCTCTCTATGGTCTTAAGCAAGCTCCCAGAGCTTGGTACGACAGGTTGAGCAAGTTCCTCACTGATCAAAATTTCACTAGAGGAGTAGTTGATCAGACCTTGTTTACAAAGGTGAGTCACTCTGAAATTCTTATTGTACAGATTTATGTGGATGATATCATTTTTGGGTCAACTAACCCCAAATTGTGTGAGGAATTTTCTGAAACAATGACTAATGAGTTTGAAATGAGCTCAATGGGTGAGCTCAAATTGTTTCTTGGACTGCAGGTCACACAAACTAAGGAAGGAATGTTCATTACTCAGTCCAAGTACACAAGGGATCTACTCAAGAAATACAAGATGGATAACCTTAAAGAGATAGCTTCTCCAATGGGTACTTCTACAAGCTTGGATGAAGACACTAAAGGTAACCCATTTGACCAGAAATTATACAGAGGTATGATCGGATCCCTTCTCTACTTAACAGCATCTAGGCCTGATATTCAATTCGCTGTAGGATTATGTGCTAGGTTTCAGGCCAGTCCTAAGGAAAATCATTTTAAAGCTGTGAAAAGGATTTTTAGATATCTGCTAGGCACCCAGGAGCTAGGATTATGGTATCCTGCTAGGTGTGAGTTAGAGCTTCTAGCCTACACTGATGTTGATTATGCTGGGTGTCGAGTAGATAGAAAAAGCACTAGTGGCTACTATCAATTCCTTGGTGGCTGTCTAGTATCTTGGGCATCTAAGAAGCAACACACTGTAGCCTTGTCTATAGCTGAAGCTGAATATGTTGCAGCAGGTAATTGTGCCGCTCAAGTACTTTGGATTAAGCACCAACTAGATGATTATCAGATAAAATTGGAATGTATTCCAATTCTATGTGATAATACTAGTGTCATATGCCTTGCTAAAAATCCTGTTCATCATTCTAGGACTAAGCACATAGAAATAAAACATCACTTTCTAAGAGATGCTGTGAACAAAAAGGAAATTGAACTGGACTTCATTGAAACAGACAAACAAGTTGCTGATATCTTTACTAAGCCACTTGGAAATGAAAATTTTAAATTCTTTAGAAGAGAACTTGGCTTGTGTAAATTCCAGCATAATGAATGAACTCTCTGTTGACTTCAATAAAACTTTTGAGCTGCTTTGAGTAAATTTCTATTTTGGACTTGCTGTTGATAGATTGAATAAACATTGTGCAACAGACCTGTGATAATGCATGACTCTCATATCCTTTATTGCACTCATGATCATCATTGCATACATATGTCTAGATGCATGATATGTCTATATTTCTGCATGGGTCATACTGCACGATAAAGATAGTCTGATTAAGCATGAACTTCAAAATCGCATGCATATTGTCAGGGGGAGTCTTGTCATAATTTCGAGGTGAAATGCTGCGTCTATTCAATCCTTAACTCTGAATGGTTGAGTCTGACAATATGGCAATCTTTTAGTCAGTTCAAATATTAAGCAATAGAAAACAGATTTCTTCTTTCATAAGAACCTTAATTGCTTAAAGACCGACTTAATGGTTTAAATTTATAATCTTTAGAGTTGAAAGACTACAATCAGTAAATAAGGATGCTGAAAATTGATAAAGCTCTCAACCCTTATCTTATTTCATGTCAGACAAAGCTGATTATATCTGAAATCTGAAAACTCATCTGAATTCATGTCAGAGAAGCTAAGTATGTGTATTGTCCTTAAACAAGTCATTCTGAAACAAATATAGGGCTGCTAAGAAAGCTTTTGAACAACATTGAAAATCAATTGAGAAATAGCATTGACAGAGCAATGACAGGTAAATCACTGAGAAACTGAGTGATCCATCAAGTAAGTGGACACCACTCATGTCATGAGGTGTATCAGCTATCTCTGTATAAAATGATCAAAACAGTAGGTTGTTTTTCACTCAGTACCTGGGGGTAACTGGCGTCTGATAAACGTGTACCCTCACACAAAAAGGTGTCAATCAATTCTATTGAATTTGATCATAGGCAAGATGGTCCATCATGTTGAGTATCTAGGGGTATTGGCGTCTGATAAACGTATACCCTTACGCAAAAAGACTTTTGGTACATGAATGCCCTAAATGAAACAATATTGAAAATGATGTTCCTTAAAAGAAATTTCATGGATGTCAATTGTTTAATTTCAATACATGCCCTGGCTTCTCTTAACACATTTTACTGAGTCTATTAAAGTAAGATATTTTGAAACTGAATCTCTCATGTCCATATGACTCTGGTTTATTGTTTTATCATGAACATCAACCTTATCCATTGAATGTAGTGCATGAACTTTCATTTTTATAACTTTTAAACCAGAACTTCAATTTCTAAGCAATTTCTCAGTTCATATGACTGAAGGTTTTGTGCTTTAATTGCCTAATTTTTGAACTACTTGCCAAGAATGCCAGTCAGCTAAACTTTCTTTGAACTATTTGTTGATGGCAAAGGGGGAGAATATTATCTGAATATTAGATTCAGGGGGAGTGTATTCAGGGGGAGTGTATTACATCATGGCATGGCAAAGAGGGAAATTTTTGTTAGCAGGGAGTTGCTTACATTTTGTAGCATGCAGCATGTCATTCATAGCATCTACATGCATCTGCATAACAATCTGAATAATAAATCATGTCTTTCATCAAAAATGCATCTGTATGACAGGATGTTGCTAATCTACATAATAGGGGGTTGCCATCATCAAAAAGGGAGAGATTGTTGTGACTCCTATATGTTGATGATGTTGACCTGTAACTATACTTCATATGGCAACACATTGTTTTGATGAATTGGCAACACTGTTTCTGTTTTGATGAAATCACTTTATCAGATTGTCTGTGTGTTATATGCATTTTATCTTGTCTTCACACTGAACACACACTCAAAGTCTCAAAGTCCATACATCCATAATGCATTGGCTAAGTCTATACACTGCTGAACGTTATGTTCTTCAAAGTTTGTACATTGGTCTGCATAGGCTAAGTATATACAACGTCAGTTCATGCATTGTCTTAGGCAAAGTCTATACAGCCTTTTGCTTCGCCAAAGTCTGTACTTTGGTCTTCGATTTCAATGTCCATACATTGGGCTTTTACATGAGGTCTATACATTGTTGTTTGCAGTGCAAGTCCATACATTGGACTGTTCTTCAAAGTCTGCACATCAGTCTGTTATAGTAAGTCTGTACATTGGCTTCACAATTTCAAGTCTGTACAGCCGTTTGCATTGGACTTAAAGTCTAGACATTGCACTGTTGAATACATTATCTTCGTGATGTTTTTCTCCTTGACTTCGTGTCAATTACTGTTTCATCTTCGTGTTGTTTTCACTCCGTGTCGATGTCAGTTTTCATCTTCGTGTTGTTTTCAACCCGTGTCAATTACTGTTTCATCTTCGTGTTGTTTTCAACTTGTGACGGTTTCTATTCTGTCTTCGTGTTGGTTTCTCGCTTTAGACTTCGTGTCTTTCTCGCTTTGACCACACTCCGTGTCGATTTCAGTTTTCATCTTCGTGTTGTTTTCAACTCGTGTCGGTTACTGTTTCGTCTCCGTGTTGTTTCATGTCTTCGTGTTGTGTTTCATACACCTCGTATCTTTGTCGCTTTGTGACTTCACCTCGTGTCGTTTTCATTGTCTTCGTGTCATTTTTGTTCTATTGCGTGCAGGACATCGCAGCACCTCGTGTTGCTTTCTGTGCCACTTCGTGTCGTTCTCTGTGTAGTGTGTGTTTCTGCCACTACTGCACCTCGTGTCGTTCTCGTTTCACTTCGTGCTGTCTCTGCGTCTGAGTCTTCGTTGCTATTTCTATCTTCGTGTTGTTTTTCCTAAAACCTCGTGTCCTTCTTGTTCTGTAAGTACACTTCGTGTCAGTTTTGTCTCTCGTCTTCGAGTTGGTGTCAGTCCAGTGTCTTCGTTAGTGTCTCAGGCTTTTGGTCAAGTCTGTACATAGCTTTCACTTATATGAAGTCTATACAACGCAGTGCTTCTGATAAAGTCTATACAGAGTTGTTCTTCAACCTGATCATCCGATACTCTGTTTTGACAGGCACTCTCTACTGAGATTGCTGACATGGCTCGTGATCCCAGGAGGACAAGGTGACCAGATGCTGCCACGTGGATGGAAGCATCTCGAGTCTGGAGAATTCCTTGGGCGGGAAAACGTGGAAGCCACGCGCCCTTATCCAGCTGCTGCTGTTATAAATATCAGTCCTCATCTTCTATAGAGGCTGATCGAAGTTGGTGAAGTATATACATCCAGTCTGAAACAAGCAGCCACCGAGATCCACTGTGAGAGGAAGAAAAGCAGAGAAGAAGAAAAGGAGAGAAGAAGAAGAAGAGGGATGAGTTGAGAGAGTTATCGTGAGAGTTTGTGAATCAGTCTCTTGGTCCAGTTACCAGAGCTGATATTGCTCAACCTTGAGCTACAGTCGTTTTTGGCTTTCTTCCATTCGATTGTATGTTCCGTTTGCTTTTCGGTCTTTGTTATTTTCCTTTGAAAACTCTTGTTCGATCAAGCTGTTAGTCAGCGGTTTCAAGCTGTGAGGCAGCGGGTTGCAGAGGCGTTCCTCTGGTCGGCTAAGCTGTAATGCCCAGCAGAGCAAGCTGTGATGCTCAGCTGTTGCAGAGGGTGTTCCTCTGGTCGGCTAAGCTGTAATGCCCAGCAGAGCAAGCTGTGATGCTCAGCTGTTGCAAAGGGTGTTCCTCTGGTCGGGATAAGCTGTAAGCCCCAGCCGTTGTTGGCAAGCTGTAAAGCCCAGCGGTTTGAAGCTGTGTATCAGCAGTAATCCACATTCGAGTTGAATGTGGGGTGGACGTAGGTCGAATTGACCGAACCACCTAAAAGCCTTGTGCCTCTTGTGTGTTTCTTTCAGCTCATTGGTTGTGTTCGTCTACTGCTCTTCTAATTCCGCATTTGATTCTAGGCATAATTTTTTAAATAGCCAGTTGATCTATTCACCCCCCCTCTAGATCCACATCCTGTGGTGATAGAGCCTTCCATCTAACTCCAACAAAACAAGGAAGTAGTGGAACCAGGGCTGGCTGGCTTGGCTTGGCTGCGGATCGTTCTCCTCTCTTTCTCCTTTCTCTCTTGATGGAATTCTGAGCAGGCCCTCCTTTCTCTTTTCTTCTCTTTCTTTCTTTCTCACGTTTTGCTCTTCCTCTAGGCGAGCATGAATCCTTATTTTGCAATGGCAGCTCCAGCAATAGCTATATGCAAGAAGGGGCGATCAATTTATAGGCACAAAAGGCAGGGATATTTCCCTCCAAGGCTTTGCAATCTGATTGGCTGGAATTCTTAAGAATTCTTTGAATGAGAAGACCTGTAGCATCTACTGCCTCATTGGCTAGCAGAAGGAAGGATGTAATGTCCTGGGTTTTTTGGATATTTATCGGATCATGATCCATGGGTTTCGGATCCCTTTCGTGGGTCTCGATTGAGTTTAGCGGTTTACGCGTGTTTTTGTCTGTCGGACCTTCGGAATCCCATGTAGGGTGAACCGTTGCGTTCTCTGACTCTGAAATGTTACCACTACGTTGTGCATTTTTCGAGGATCGTGGAGAGTATTTTTCCCTATTTTTTATATTTTCCAAAATTTATGGATTTTCTATGTATGTATAAACCCCTTTCTCTCTCTCATTTCTCACTCTCTCACTCTCTCCTCTCAAGCTCTCTCTTCTCACCCTCTCTTCTCCGAAGGCCGATGGAGCAAGGTGGGGGTAAGGTAGGGATGATGCGGGCGAGGAGCGGCCGAGCATGGGTGAGGATCGAGGGGTGGTGGCTCTTGGTGGAGCTCGTGGCGAGTTCGTGAACCGACGGAGCTTTCATGGCGTTTTCTTGGTGGATCGGCGTCCTCGGCGCGTGGAATCTTCAGTGAAGGTAGGGGGACGGATCCTTAACCCCTGTACTTCCTTTCCCGCGTGTTTTGTAGGCCGTGGTAAGTTGAGCGGGGTTGTTTTCGTATTTTAGGGAAAAGAGCATGTTTTGGGGTGTGAGCCGGATCTTGCATTTTGATCGCATTTTTAAATGGGTCCTCTCAGTGCTAGAGAGGTTGGGGACTAGTTTCCCCCTGTTTTCCCCTTCACATGGGTGTGAACGGGGCGTGAAATGGGTTTTCATGCAGAGTTCACCATTTTCACGCCATGTGGAGACCGCTAGGCTACATGGCGGCCATGTGGAGACCGCTAGGGGTCCCCTATGTCGGTTCGAGCTTTGCGATCATGCGATGGACCACCACCGAGCTTGGCGATCTCGAGGAGACCACCAATCAATGCTTAGCGGTCAGGGCATCATGATTTTTATTCAGGTTTCTGGTTGGGTAGTGATCTTGCGACTGACTGCCGCATGGCGTTAGCGGTCAGTCGAAGGACCGCTAGGTGACCTAGCGGTCTGGGGATGACCGCTTGAGGTCCGATGTTTCTGGGGCGTCTGGCTGGACCACTAGATAGGGCTTAGCGGTCCAGGGGTAGACCGCTAGTCTTATTTTGCAGTCCTGAGAGGGCCACCAGTTGATTTGACGGTCCAGGGAGGATCGCCACCCTGTTTTCCGTGCTAGTTGTGTTTCGATTGCGTCGTGTTGGCCCCCGATCGACCTGGTTGTGACCCAGTGGTCGACCTTCGATCTCGTGGATGTCCCGGACACCTCGTGGGTTCTATGTCCATGTTTTCGGAGTGTCTGGAGATACCGTGTTACCTCAATTAGTGTGCCCATAGGATTGGTGGGTCCAGGTGACCACGCGTGTTTCGGGCTTCTGTGTTTTTGCTAGATTGAGTCGGCGTGGGTCGGCATGAGTGCGGTGAGGTTTCCCCGCACGTCATTGGTTCCTCCGAGAAGTGATTTCCGTGTGGACCGTGGGTTTGACCCTTGGACTGTGAGTCCAGCCACCCAGCCTGGGGCTAGAGTTTCCCTACTTCTCCCTTGGATAGGGAATTATCTTGGCAGCTCATGAGCTACCTCGGTATTCACGCTACCGTGGTTTCAGGCCTAAGGATTAGGCTAGATTGACGGCGCTGAGCCGTCACATGCAGCGGTCTTGACCTGAGTCGTGTGACTCAAGGACCATTGGGTTTGTTAGGTCTAGTGGATCATCCAGAGTCCGGTGGCCCCGAGCCACCTGTTACTCTGCGTTACTCGTACTGGGTGCATGTGTGGCTTTCCGTGTTCACGTTGAGTGACCTGCCACTAGTCGTAGCTTTCCTGTGCACACATGTGCGGACCCACTTGGGAGTGGTGGAGAGCATGACCCGATAGAGATGATTTTTAGGCTGGTTATCGTAGGGCCCCCACGCGCAGCCTAAGTCCGGACTTGGGGGGAAGAACCAGCTAGAGGATCTGACCTAGGTCGCATGGTCTGTGTGTGCACACGTAGTGGGGGGCAGTCGGACCCGCGCTGACGAGCATGACCCCAGCTAGTCCTTGTTTGTGTTCCTGGTTACTAGTACGGTGTCTCAATTCCCGCCTGGGGTGTGGTAGGGAGACACCTGAGGCTGTGGATCAAGTCGTCAGTGGACACATCCGGCCTTACTTCTGGTGGGAACTGCTCTTGTGACATGACGTGAGTTTCTCGTGACTCAAGTTTTTGTTTCTCATCTGCGAGACGTGGTTGTGTGTGTAGCTTTTGGGGGTGTTCCTGAGGTTGAGGTCTAGAGTTCCGGCGAGCATCACCGAGGGTTTTCCCTAGGCAGTGTTCGGTCCATGATAGGGTTGTCATGATGTTTCCCCTGGCAGCCATACCATGGTGGTTTGTAGTCTGGTAGTCCCTCGGCGGTGAGATCGGGCCGTGTTTTTCGGGTATAGTAGGAGTAGTTGTAGCGCCGAGTTTTTACCGGCCACCGGGTTTGCTGTTCCTACTGTTGTTGCTGCTTTCCTCTACCGCCGTTGTTTACGGTTGGGGTTCCGCGGGATCCCTACTGAGCTAGTGATAGGAGGCCCACCCCTACTTTTCAGGTGCGGCGGTTCTTCCTCGAGGTTCGAGGGTGCTATGCAGAGGTTCTTAGTTGCCAGCTCGCCGGGCCGAGTGTTCACTCGGTGTTGGGCACGTTTCCCTACCTTAGACTATACTCTTGTTGGACTAGACTCGATTATAGTTGTTTATTTATTTCTGTTAATTATTGTGTTGTTCTGCTTTATTTCCTATTTCTTTGTACCTCCATACTCCTTTTAGCCCTTCTGAGCCACTGGCTCGTGGGCAATGGGCTAGGATTAGAATGGTATCGGGTTCTTCCCAGTATCCAGATCTTGGGTCATTATAGTTGGTATCAGAGCGTGGTTATGGACGTACATGGGAATTCGAGATATTACAGTGATCAGAGTCTATAAGGTCTAGTACAGTCGGCAGCTGGCATAGGGTTTTGTTCTTATTTTTCGCTTGGTTTCTCAAGTAAGAGCTTGAGGGCGCGACGTTGGCACTATGAATGTGGTTGCTGGCATCATTGGAGTGCCGGTGTGGGGCCTAAGGGACGTGATAGAGAGATTCCTTCCTGATGGGTGGTGGCTCCGGTCCTGCTGCGTTGGGCAGGGGTTGCCGGCAGGTGTGTTGCTGCGGTGCTGCGTTCAAGGAATTACTGCGGTGGTGCATCGAGAGATGCTGTGATCGTGGTCCAATGAGAGACTCGGCAACTATTGTCGAAGGTGCTGACCTGATGATAGTAATGATTTTCTTGGTGCTGGAAGGTGCGGTTCCCAGCATGCGCGAGGTTCGATGTCAGGTCGAGCGTGGAGACCTTCCGGAGGTGTGGTTGGTTTCTCCTTTGGGTGGAGAGATCGTGTTTTGCCAAAGTTTGTCGTCTTGCATTGTGTGTTCGGATTGGTTGGCCTTCGTGTGCCATGAAGTTCGTGCGAGACACGTCCTGGGTTTTGGCAAGGTGGTTGCCTATGTGAAGCGTTGCCCGTTCCTTGATGTGTAAGGGTGCGTCGGCACCGTTCCGGAAGGACGAGTGCCGGTTGGGCGGTGTTTGTGAGAATTTGCGGCTGGTGTTATGCTTTACGAAGTGTCGAGGATTAGAGTCTACGGAGTTGCAGAGGATTGCCAGGATGGAGGATCCTGAGTCATCTGTGTTGGCTGTGCACGTGGATGGGTGTGCGCAGCGAAAGCCTGGTGGGCCGATAACCCATAGGTCCAGGAATGTAGCGTTGGTTGCTATGGGTGGATTTCTCGAGAATGAGTTGAGCATCGGAGGATTGGTTCCTTGATGTTAGACGCGTTGTTGCAGTGCCATTGCTTAAGACATCGTGGTTCATGGTGCTGGCAGGAGGGAGAGTTGGGGAAATATGTTGGCAAGTTTGCCGCATGAGTACCCTGTTCTTGTGTTGGAGGTTGTGTCCTCGGATGAGATCGTGTTCGGGAGAAGTGATCTTCGAGAGATTATGAGTCCCAGTTGGTAGCTGTGAGCGGCTGGTAATGCTAGCCATGTGATCGGCTGTAGTAGGGTCGGTGTTATCAAGAGGCTAGGTGAGTCCGGAGGTTTCAGAATGATGTAGAAGAGGATTTAGCGGTGGTAAGATGTGTATTGTCTGGGGGCCCGTGTGCTTTGGTCGCGGCGTCGTCGACCAAGTTGCTATGATAGAAAGTGGCACTTGATTGTTTTGGAGTCGTGTGCCGTGAATTGTTCAGGTTGTGTCCCGTGGCTCTGTGGTGAGAGCGGAACCGGGATTGGCAGGCATCTTGAGATGAGATAGGATTTGATGAGATAGGATGGTGGATAATGCCGATGTATGGAGGTCTCTGAGAGAAGTTGGTGTTGGATATGGTGATTGTCACACCCAGAGATTATGCAGCGGAAATAATCAAGAACGTGAACAGTCGGCTAGTATGCCTCAAGCAAGTAAGAAATCAGAGCGCCAGACAATCACATAAAAGTAATTGCACAAATAATTACTCAAAACTCCAACTTTATTTCATAATAATAACCAAAAAGTATGTAAGACCATTGCCTTTGACATCTTTACATCATATGACTCAAGAAATCAAAAATTACATTATGACTCGACTAGACACTAGATAACTAGGGCTTCTCTCATTCCAATGGACCATCAATTGCTCTCGGACCCGTCACTTGCATAATCCGAATCTGATTCACTAATATTTCCTGAAAAAAAAGGAAAAGTTGGGAATGAGCACACATGCCTAGTAGTTATCTTCGTATCAACATGAAGGCAACGTTTAAATAATTAACATTTTAGCTCTAGAGTGAAGAAACATGAAATACGGTAAAATATGTGGCATAAAACCAAAGTAACATAAGTAACGTGATACGATCAAGAATGAGAATTGAGATATGAGGTTGAACATATATATATAACAAGAATATAAGTTTGGCCTTCCATGAACAAGAATGTACTTTTCATAATCATAAAGGCTATGCACTAGAAAGTCATGTAACGAGAATGTACTAGCAAGTAGGATATTCGTGGATTTTCACCAGTTTATAAAAAAAGTACTCCCAGCGTAATGCGACGCCAGTGTTCATCATACCCCATGGTTTATAGCATGTTTCCGTCTCTCTGTCGAGGGGACTAGAGTGGAGCCCTTGGACACTGTCCGTGCCCGCTCTTGCATCTTCAAGTTATAAATCAAGCTACTTCCACGAAAATATAAACATGGCCAGTAATGTAACAAGTTAAACTATGGTTCCATGATACAAATATCAAGGTAAGAATGCTTCAATTAAGAATATACGAGTTCAAAGATTTGAGTTAGAACTAGGTTATGCCATGAAGAGAAATCGGCAGCATAACGGCATATTCTTTTCTTTCCATAAGTTATTAATACCTTATTTGACAAGTGTTAAGTTCCAAGCGATCATTAGACCATCTAGGAACTTGGAAAACCCAACCCAAAGGTCAAACCTTGGGTTAGACAGAGTCAATGATAAAGCGGTCATTTACTGGACCGTTTGTGGACAAAAAGTAGTCTTGGGCCAACCGCTAGTCATGGCTTAGCGGACGTCTGAGGACTATTTTTAACCAGAACTCAGAAAAACACCGGTAGTGCAAGTGCTGTCTAGACAATTTGGGTTTTTATGGTACAACTAGCTTGACGTCCTAATGGGAATTCCAGGCTCGCGGAGTCTTATGGAGGCCTTGAAATAAGATCACCTAGTCTGGTTGAAGGAATATCCAATGGAGCGGATCACAAGTCCAAGATTGTGTGCTTAAATGTGCAAAGTGTACCTAATGACATCGTACCAGAATACGTGCCATATACTTAAGAAAATGACTCTAGATGAGAGTGAGATCATGATTAAAACATCGTTTCAAAGTCTATGAATCTTATGAAATTATGATCATTAATACAAGAATATAGGTTTTGGCATGAAACTAACTTAAGTTAAAATAATATCTTAGTATATGTGTCACATGAAATCTACTAAAACTAAACCATCAATAGATCCAAGTTTCTAGATATAATACTTAAAAAAAGGATAAAACCTAATTATCTAGGCTTACCATATGATAAATAAGGCTATTCTACACTATGTTTTGCTTTAACATAAATACAGAAACTCAGAAAATGAAAACGGTCTCGGGAGGACCATTTTATGGGCCTTAGCGGTCTATCGTAGGGGCGCTAGGGGTCTCAGGCGGTCTCAAGAAGACCGTTTCTTCCTGTCTATTGTAAGCAGCAATAAAAACCAAAATATGGCTAATCTAGGGCAGATAGATATATGATAAAACATGCCAATAAGTAAATATGTCCTGATAAAACTATATTAAAACATGAAGACGCATGGGTTTGAGTGAAAATTGTAATGCCCGAGAATTTTCTAAGAATTTTTTTAGATTTAAAATATAATTAATAAGCATTTAAATAGACCAAATGGGCTATTAATTGAAATGTGGTTAATTTAAACTAATTATTTTGGCCTTACACTAATCCAAGAGGATTAGGCCCATTTAAATGAAACCAGTTGGCCAAAATTAACTTTGGCCCATGTTCTAGAAGATTAAAATTGGTGTATTTACAGAATCAAAGAGATAAATAAGGATATTTTAGGATAAAAAGATAGATAATGAAGCAAGAGTTTTAACTGGTTTCAAATTTGGCGCCCAAGACCAAAAGCGGTCTATCGCGAGACCGCATAGGGTCAACAAATGTTCTCCCAAATGACCGCTAAGTTCTGCAGATTCCGTAAATAGAAGAAAACGTAAAAAGGTTAGATTTTTGACGCCCAAACGCCCAAAAATCCAAGTGGATCGATGTGTATGGACATGTAAGTCAGAAAAGGACTCTCAAGGATCGATTTAACACCTAAATTAAGACTCTAGAATTGTTCAAATCCATGGAACCCTAGCAAAACCCTATAAATAGACCTCCAAGACCTACCTACACGACCCCTACATTTGGCTCGCATGGAAATAAGGTAAAGAGGTCGAATTAGAGGTAAGTTCCTTCTAAGAATTTGTTCATTATAGTTAGATCTAACTTTTCTCAAAATTTTGTTCTAGGAAATCAAGCCTACAGGGAGATAGAAGCCTACAAAGATGCTGGTTCAGTATAGGAAACTCAGGAAACTGTGCGACGGACCCAGGAAGAATAGAAAAATAGAAGCCTTAAATGAGGTAATTTGATGTGACACCACTCCTTGGACCTAGATTTGCAAGCAACCGGACCGAACAACGATCTCTCACAAGCGGTTCACCCGTGTCGCGCACACCCGGTTCCGTAGGTGGACCGACGATGGTGGTGAGGGTCCGAGGTTTGACCTCGAGGTTCCAAGGATATGGCCAGCTAGGGATGGACCCCAATGGGCCAGGGATGCCCAATTTCAAGGGCGGCCGGCACGCCGAGGGCGTGGGATGTAATGACACTCTCACAACTCACCCGCGGTGGCACTCGATTAGACAGAATGTTGGGACGAGCACTCTCTCACTGCCGACGGCGTAACTAGAGATAATACTAAGCTAAGCAATAGTGAAACCAGCAGAGGATGGGGGCTCAAAGCTCACCTGATCGGTGTGAAGACACCGATCCCGATCGGAGACGAGGGCGAGCGGGGAAGCGTGGGCTACCCGCACGCCGCGCCGATGACGCTTCAGCCGAAGACCTGCTAGTACAAAACTACGCCCCACGCAGGAGGGTGGATCTCGGGGTGGGGGAATGGGCTTACACCAAACACTACCTCCACACAGGGAGGGGCGCTAATCCGTCTAGGCGGGGAGGGGAGGTTAACTAAGCTAGCGCCGAACGATCTGCCCGTTCTGGAATTACCCGACAGGAACTCGATGTAGACAACGCCACGTACTCCACCGAACTCCGAATTCAACGAAACTGGCACTGAAACGTCGCTGACAGACCCAAGAATGCCTGTGAATTTTTGTGGGTGGTCCTGATGTCGTCACCGGCTGGGGCAAGCTCTGGAACAGGATCTCGATGCTCTGGTTCGGACTGGTCCCAGGGTGCAGCAGCAGGTGGAAGTAGTCACCACGCCCGCTCCCGATGTCAAAACACAGCAGGACCATAATGAGTATGACCGTGGACGCGTCGTCTTCGAGCAGCAGCCAGGGGGGACACCAGACGATGTCGAGGCAGAGAGGGAGAGCCCGTTGAGTGACGAGGGGTCTGGACAGGTCCTGAGTGGCCTGTTCAGCGCACCTGGGGGAGAAAGTTCGGAACGGGCAGTCCCGGACTCCGAACGAGGTCCCGCTTGCTGTGTTGGATAGAGGACTGGTGGATCTTCGACCCGGCCAAGCGGCGCACCTTGGAACGGAAGGATGAGACCATGGAAGCTTCTGCACTGCAGCTCTGGTCCTGGTTCAGGTCCCAGTTGCGCAGTCGGACGAGAACGAACCCTCTGGACAGAAGGGATGTCGGATGCCAGCGAGACCACCTCGGCTGCGAATTTATCTTGACGACCTTTCCATCGATGTATGGTACGCCTTCAGACGATGCCGAATGACCTCGAGGCAAGTTCTGCAAGTCGGGCTCCAACTGCTGCCTGCGAACTGAGATGGATAGGGTGATGAAAGGTGATGGGAGACGGAGTAGATGGGGTGGAAAATGGGGTGGATGGGTGTGGGGGTGACACCTGACTATGTGGGGGTCTGTTAGGGGGTGATTCAAGGTGTGGGAGGGGTAGAAAGGGGGCTGGGAGGTGGTCTAGCAAGTGGAGGGAGGGGGAGCTGCGAATTTGGGTTGGGAAGGAGAGAGGGAGGAGAGATCTCTCCTTTGGTTTGGATGTGGGGTTAATGGTGGTTGGTTAATGAAGTCTAGGGAATGGGAAGGGTTGCCTTGGGGAGGGGAAGGGGTGCTTGGGAGAAGGGATTCTCCCTTGGGAAGGTGAAAGGTTGTATGGGGAAGGGGACCGGTTGCTTGGGGAGTGGTGGGAGTAAATGGGAGTTTAAAGGCTCTTGGGAAGATGAGGGGTTGGGGTGATGTGGATGATGAGGTGGCAAGGGGGGGAAGGTGAAGGGGCAAGGGCGCCCAAGGGAGAGAGATAGGGGAGGAGAGAGAGAGGGGGCCGCCCCCTTTAGAGAGAGAGAGAGAGAGAGAGAGAGAGAGCTAGAGAGAGGGGAATCCACCCCTTAGAGAGAGAGAGAGAGAGAAGGAAGCACAATCCTTTGTTGATAATTTTTACTCAATATTTCATTAGTTCTCAAATGAGGGATTGGGGTTCTATTTATAGGAATCCCATAATTTTAACATAAGTCCCTGACTTTTTGACTACTAACACTAAACCAAGGGGAAGGGGGTGCCCCTGGGCCTAGCCCATATAATTGGGCCCATTAACCTATCAAACACTCATAATGACTTAAGACTTAGGTAAAAAGCTACCTAACCTAGGTATTGGACTCAAATAAAAGGAAAAGTACATGATAAGAAAATGAAAATTACATCATATGACTCGAAATAAAGTGGCGAACAAGATGTAGCATAGTTGGCGAGCATCGGGATCCTCGAACAAATGAGATTGTCGGTGATGTCCTCATCATACCCCCGGGGTGCGGAGAACTCGACTCCGCCGAGTATGGGCCCACCGGGGAAGTGATCCTCTCAAGCAGCTCAGAGTGAACCTCAACCTCCAAACTCAACCCCCGTCCGCAACCAGGGGATGGTCCTTCATCCTCTCAAGGTGGCTTGGGCACACCCTCTTGCTGGCGATGGAACCTTGCTTGCCTAGTATTGCCCCTATGTGCACACGTCGGGCTCTCAAGGTTATTTTGTGGTGGCTCTCCGGGGTGTCCCTCTTAAAGGAAGATATAGGCTCAAAGCACTCACTAGGATCCACCGCGGTGCCCATATAGGGTGCCGGGTCTGTCACGTGAGAAGTGGGGTATATCCCATAACCCATTGGTAAATTCAATCCACAAGCTGTGTTGCCAAAGCCACTAGGAACAGGGAAAGGTCCAAGTCCTCGTGCCCTCGAATTGGAGGTTACCCTAAGGTAGAGCCACTCTGATGCCATCATCACCAAATCGCCTACTTGAAATTCCAAGTGGCGCTCGCGAGCTCTTATCCGCTCTTTGTGAACCTCACCGCTCATTGCGAATTGCTTGCGTGTATGCGTATGTCAGGCACTATGATGCTGTGTGGGTGTGAAAAGCTTGGTGTGTAAAGGTGGATCGGGGCAACCATAAATTGATCTATCATGCTGTGATGCCATGTGGACCTTGATGAACTTAGGTGGACCGGGGCAGCCACAAGTGGCCCTATCATGCATGGGCTTCATAACAATGGTTGGAGGACCATGGTATCTATAGGGGAACCTATCATACAAAGTGGTGATGAATGCCGGGGGACCCGGACATCCGTAGATGCTCCTAACATGCATATGATCAATGATGAATGAGGTAGGGCAGTTACACCCGAACATAGACCAATCATGCATCCTACTTGACATGTGGGTGATATGAACGAGTGGACCCGACTTAAGAATCATGCCAAGTAGTGATGTACGCCAAGACTTATGCACTTTTGTACCAAAGATATCTCCTATGTGTGGGCTTTTAGACTTCCATTGGAATGGGTCAAAGGGGTCTTGGAAGGTGGATATCCTGAAGTGGGGCACTTCCTCACTCCCTAAGTGTATATTGCCCAAAGTCATGCCTCTCATGGTGTAATCTGAGTCTTGGGAGAGACGGGCTTGGTCCAACATAGTGGGTGAGGGTAGGAAAATGTGGGTGGTGTGTAAGGTGGTTGGGCCACATGGGTATCTGTACTCCCATTGGAAGGGGTCAAAGGGATCATTGTAAGGGCTATCAAGAGAGAGGAACTCCATGTCCCCAAGGTCTTCACAAGGTGGTGAGTTATCCTCCTCCAAAGTAATGATCGGGCCAAAGTTTTTGGTGGGATGGTCAGCCATGAATGGAGGGCTGGATGTTCTACCTGAGATAAGCAACTCTAGTTTGTGGATAGCATCGGGCTCATCGGGTGTAGGGAGGAGTAAAAGAAGGTCGCTAGTGTTGCAACCCACAGTGTAAATTGAGGAGATGGACCCGACACATAGGTGCAGGAGGTCAAGGCTCCTAGGTCGGTCGGCCACAGTGGTCAACATGCCAGTTAACTCCATTTGCCAAGCTATACCCTTAAGAAGATCCCCTAATGTTTCCACTTGATAGGATGATTGGATTGTGGTGTGATAGGTGGATAAGGGTACTATGGGGAGGTGTTGTTCCATGGAAGGGTAGGCATGGGGTAGGATAGAGTGAGCCCGGTTTTCCACAAGCCATCTAACCAAGGGCTCACTTATGACAAGTTCACTCCCAATTGGCGGGGGTGGCATGAAAGGTGAAATTTCTTCCTTGTTTTGGCCGTGATTTTCCTCCAAGGTGGGGAGTGGTTCTGGGGTGTTCCCTACTAGGGGGTCGCGTGTGGGGATCATGGTTTCCTCTACCAAGGAGGTGGGTAGATCCTTTGTAGGTGGGGTGATGATGACTGGCATATGGCTCTCTTGGGGTGGTGGATAATGGAGGACTTGGGATAGGATGGGGAGGGGTAGTAGTGGAGGCCTAGGTTGGGCATCTTGTAACTCATGGGGGAGGGTGCACTTAATTAGGCCCAATGGGTTTTCTTTGGGTAGGGATGAGTTCTCTTGACCCAATTGGGCTTCATATTCTTCTTCCCAATCTAGGGGAGCCTCATGGACTTCGGTCACCTCCTTAAGTTCCTTTTGGAAAGGAGTGGGAGGAGGATTTGTGGGCCGTATTGGGGAACTTCCATTTGGACATGGCATGGGTGTCTTCAGGAGAGAGTCTAGGTTGGGACGGGGTCCCATGTTATTGGCATCATCCAGTCGTGGAGTGAACCTATAAGACCTAGAGAATCGAATCATTCTTGAGGATTGGTTTTCTAGGTTATCCCGGGTACGTCTCTCCTCACGCCCATAGTGTTGGGACCTCTCATAAGGATCATACTCTAACCCTTTCCTATCAAACTCATCCTGTGGAGGCAAGACTCTAAGGCCATGCCCCTAAGTGGGGGTTCATTGGCTTCCCATCCAGATCCATCCCGAGGTGACCAAGCTCTAGGGCCGTGGCTCCTTTTTGCTTCGAACCGGTCAAGTCGAGTGGTGAGGGTATCTAGACAGTTATGAATCTTGTTGATGACAGTGTCAAATTGGTCCATGGGTACTTGGGTCATCTCGCTAGGGTGGTCATGCAAGGATCAATGGAGAACACGATGCAAGGGAGACCCAAATGCCAATGCCCTAGGACTAGACTCGTAGAGACAAGTCTAAAACTTGCTCTGATACCATTTGATGTGACACCACTCTTTGGACCTAGATTTGCAAGCAACCGGACCGAATAGCGATCTCTCACAAGCGGTTCACCCGTGTCGCGCACACCCGGTTCCGTAGGTGGACCGGCGATGGTGGTGAGGGTCCGAGGTTTGACCTCGAGGTTCCAAGGATATGGCCAGCTAGGGATGGACCCCAATGGGCCAGGGATGCCCAATTTCAAGGGCGGCCGGCACGCCGAGGGCGTGGGATGTAATGACACTCTCACAACTCACCCGCGGTGGCACTCGATTAGACAGAATGTTAGGACGAGCACTCTCTCACTGCCGACGGCGCAACTAGAGATAATACTAAGCTAATCAATAGTGAAACCAGTAGAGGATGGGGGCTCAAAGCTCACCTGATCGGTGTGAAGACACCGATCCCGGTCGGAGATGAGGGCGAGCGGGGAAGCGTGGGCTACCCGCACGCCGCGCCGATGACGCTTCAGCCGAAGACCTGCTAGTACAAAACTACGCCCCACGCAGGAGGGTGGATCTCGGGGTGGGGGAATGGGCTTACACCAAACACTACCTCCACACAGGGAGGGGCGCTAATCCGGCCAGGCGGGGAGGGGAGGTTAACTAAGCTAGCGCCGAACGATCTGCCCGTTCTGGAATAACCCAATAGGAACTCGATGTAGACAACGCCACGCACTCCACCGAACATCGAATTCAACGAAACTGGCACTGAAACGTCGCTGACAGACCCAAGAATGCCTGTGAATTTTTGTGGGTGGTTCCGATGTCGTCACCGGCTGGGGTGAGCTCTGGAACAGGATCCCGGCGCTCTGGTTCGGACTGGTCCCAGGGTGCAGCAGCAGGTGGAAGTAGTCACCACGTCTGCTCCCGATGTCGAAACGCAGCGGGACCATAATGAGTATGACCGTGGACAAGTCGTCTTCGATCAACAGCCAGGGGGGACACCAGACGATGTCGGGGCAGAAAGGGAGAGCCCGTTGAGTGACGAGGGGTCTGGATAGGTCCTGAGTGGCCTGTTCAGTGCACCTGGGGGAGAAAATTCGGAACGGGCAGTCCCGGACTCCGAACGAAGCCCCGCTTGCTGTGTTGGACAGAGGACTGGTGGATCTTAGACCCGGCCAAGCAGCGTACCTTGGAACGGAAGGATGAGACCATGGAAGATTCTGCACTACAGCTCTGGTCCTGGTTCAGGTCCCAGTTGCGCAGTCGGATGAGAACGAACCCTCCGGACAGAAGGGATGTCAGATGCCAGCGAGACCACCTCGGCTGCGAATTTATCTTGATGACCTTTCTGTCGATGTATGGTATGCCTTCATATGACGCCGAATGACCTCGAGGCAGGTTCTATAAGTCGGGCTCCAACTGCTGCCTGCGAACTGAGATGGATAGGGTGATGAAAGGTGATGGGAGACGGAGTAGATGGGGTGGGAAATGGGGTGGATGGGTGTGGGGGTGACACCTGACTATGTGGGGGTCTGTTAGGGGGTGATTCAAGGTGTGGGAGGGGCAGAAAGGGGGCTGGGAGGTGGTCTAGCAAGTGGAGGGAGGGGGAGCTGCGAATTTGGGTTGGGAAGGAGAGAGGGAGGAGAGATCTCTCCTTTGGTTTGGATGTGGGGTTAATGGTGGTTGGTTAATGAAGTCTAGGGAATGGGAAGGGTTGTCTTGGGGAGGGGAAGGGGTGCTTGGGAGAAGGGATTCTCCCTTGGGAAGGTGAAAGGTTGTATGGGGAAGGGGACCGGTTGCTTGGGGAGTGGTGGGAGTAAATGGGAGTTTAAAGGCTCTTGGGAAGATGAGGGGTTGGGGTGATGTGGATGATGAGGTGGCAAGGGGGGGGAGGTGAAGGGGCAAGGGTGCCCAAGGGAGAGAGAGAGGGGAGGAGAGAGAGAGGGGGCCGCCCCCTTTAGAGAGAGAGAGAGAGAGAGAGCTAGAGAGAGGGGAATCCACCCCTTAGAGAGAGAGAGAAGGAAGCACAATCCTTTGTGGATAATTTTTACTCAATATTTCATTAGTTCTCAAATGAGGGATTGGGGTCCTATTTATAGGAATCTCACAATTTTAACATAAGTCCCTGACTTTTAGACTACTAACACTAAACCAAGGGGAAGGGGGCGCCCCTGGGCCTAGCCCATATAATTGGGCCCATTAACCTATCAAACACTCATAATGACTTAAGACTTAGGTAAAAAGCTACCTAACCTAGGTATTGGACTCAAATAAAAGGAAAAGTACATGATAAGAAAATAAAAATTACATCATATGACTCGAAATAAAGTGACGAACAAGATGTAGCATAGTTGGCGAGCATCGGGATCCTCGAACAAATGAGATTGCCGGTGATGTCCTCATCATAATTAGATAAAGGTTCTTTAGAACTATTTGTTCCTTTTAGTACCCTCTTCTTATTTCCCAATTTTCACATCTTTAGGTCAAGGGATCGGGAGATAGGAGGGCAAGAAGTTACTACTTTGGTTCAAGACGTGCAGAAATTAGGGTTAACTTCTAGCCCTAAATTTGAAGCTTAAAGCCCAGAACAAAGGTAGGTTATCTCATGAAAAGGCTAAATTAATGTGTTAGGAGTAAAAGCCCCCTTGTTTCACGAAATTTCATGCATTGTACATGTCGTATTTAATGATTTGGTATCATTGTGCATGTAGGTTATGAAGCATGCATCATTCCAAACCCTAATTACAAAGATAACAATCTTAGCTGAAATCTATGCAAAATCCCTACATCTTCACGATGTTATACCCCTTGCAGCATGTTTTATATATCCCTCTTTAGCAGGATTTTTTACATTAATTGGCTATAAATTAGGTCTGAACTTCGATTTTGGATCTGTCAGCGACACAGAAAGAAACGATCTTTCAATGAACCGCATGCATTTTACTAACGGTCCTACGATAGACCGCTAGCCACAAGAAACAGTCCTCTCTAGACCATTTTTCATTTTTTGAATTCTGTATTTATGTTACCCCGAAATCATAAAGCAGATTAGCCATATTTATCATATAATAAGCCTAGCTAAATAGGTCTTATTCCTATTTTAAGTACTGCTTTCATATACTTGGTTACCTTCCCTACTCCTCTTAGACGATTTCATGTTCTTGTGCACTTAGAAATATTTTTAATCTATATTACTTTCATGTTCGGGTAGTGACTCTTGCATTTATAAACATGTTTTCACAAGGTTTATGGACTTATTTGATCGCTGTTTTATCATGGTCTCTCTTATCTATGAGTCATTTTCTTAAGTATATGCCACATATCCCGGTATGTTGTCATTAGTTACACATGGCAGATTAAGTACATCGTCTTGGATTAGTGAACCTCTCCATTGGATATTCCTTCCAAAGGACTAGGTGATCTTGTTTCAAGGCCTCCATAAGTCTCCGCGAGACTGGGATTTTCAGTAGGACGTCGAGCTGGTTGTACCATTAAATCCCAATTGTTTAGAGAGCACTTATCGGTATTTTCCTGAATTATGGTTCCAAACGGTCCAGTACACGACCGCCTGGTCAAGAAACGGTCCAGTAAACTACCGCTTGGTTCTAGAGTTTGATTAACCCAGGGTTTGACTCAAGGGTTGGTTTTTCCTATGATTCTAGATGGTCTATTGATTATCTAGAACTTGTCACTTTATTCCAAAAGGCTATCTAAATAAATTTTGAAAAGTTAATGAATGTACCATTATGTTGTAGCATGACCAAGTTATTAATGCATTCCTTGAATTCTTATATTCATATTTGGTGCATTCTTCCATTGACTATTTTTGAACTTGTTACATTATTGGCCAACATTATTATTATACTTGTGGAAGTAGCTTGATTTATACTTGAAGATACAGTTCAAACACTGATTGTATTCGAGGGCTCTATGCTAGTCCCCTCGGCTGATTGTCGGAAACATACTATAAACCATGGGGTATGATGCTATTGACGTCGCATTGCGCTGGGAGTACTTTCTTTATAAATAAGTGAAGATCCACAAATATTCACGAAGTACTTACAAAGCAAAAGTACATTCTTGCGTGTTACATGACTTTCTAGTGCATAGCCTTTAAGGTTATGAAAAGTGCATTCTTGTTACATTCTTGTTCATGAAAGGCCAAATTTCATTCATGATATACTCTTAATTAATCATATTCTCATATCTCACACTTGGTCGTATCATGTTACTTTGGTTATATAAGTGTTTCATCGTACCTGCATGATTTATCTTATTCTCTAGATCTAAAATGTTAATCACTTAAACATTGTCATCATATTGATACGAAGATACCTACTGGGAAAGTGTGCTCATTACCTACTTTTTCAATGTTTCAGGAAGTACTAGTGAATCGGATTCGGATTATACGAGTAGCGGGTCCGAGAGCAATTGTAGATCAAATGAATCAAGAGAATCCTAGTGGATTTAGTGTCTAGTCAAATCATTTTATAAATTTTGTTTTCTTGAGTCTATGTTAGGAGAATGTTAAGAGTCACGAGTCTTGTGCACTTGGTGGATTATTTATATGAAATAAAGTTGAAGATTTGAATAAGATTACTTGTACAATTACTTTGTGTGATTGTCTGGCGCTTTGATTATATTGCTTACAAGAGGGTTACCATGCCAGCTGTTCACGTTCCCGATTGTTTCTGCTGCATAAATCTCGGGGCGTGACAAAAACAAACTAGAATTTATCCTTTTCGTTATTAAGGCAAGGTTCATGCATGCTATGTTAATCCTATATACGCAGAGATAACAAAATATTAAATACAACGTGTACAATGCATGAAAACTCATGAAACAAGAGGGCTTTTACTCCTAACATCAAGTTTAAGCTATTCATGAGATAACCTACCTCTAGTCAGAGCTCTAAACTTCAAATTTTGGGTTGGAACTTGAACCTAATTCCTACTCGTCCCGAACCGAATCAGCAACTTCGTGGCCTTCTAACTTCTGATCTTCTTCACCTATGACAATGAAACTTAGAGGGTAAGAAGAGGGTACTAAAAGGAACAAATAATTCTAAAGAACCTATATCTAATTATCTCATTTATGGTTTCTAATTCGATGATCAATCTGGCCTGGTCGCATAATCTCCTGGGTTTCTTGTATCAAACCAGCGTCTTTGTAGGCCTCTAACTTCATGTAGGCTTGATCTCCTAGAACAAAATTTTAAGAAAAGTTAGACCTTACTATAATGACCAAATTCTTCTAAAGAACTTACCTTAGATAATGCTTCCTAACCTTAGTTCCACGCGAGTCAAAAGTAAGGATCGCGCAGGTGAAACTTAAGGTCTATTTATAGGGTTAGCTAGGGTTTTGAGGATTTGAATGAATCTAGAATCATTATTAGGGCTTGTAATTGATCCTAACATGTTCTAGACCCTTCCAGCTAGTAGATAGCATCGATCCCAGATGATTAGGATGCTAAAGTTCCTAGCTTTTCAAGCTTTCTTCGCTGTTCGGATCTACCTGTTAATAGCGGTCACATGAGGGCCATTTTTGGACATCATGCGGTCTCGCGATAAACCATTATTATCCTACAGCGCCAAATTTTGAATTGATTAAAACTTTTCGGATATTTATCCTCCATTTATCCTTAAATAAACATATTTAGCTCTTAATTTCGTAAATGCATCAATTTAAGCTTCTAGAACATGGGTCGGGGTCCAAAAACTGTAATTTGGGCCAAGTGGGTTTATTTAAATGGGCCTAATCCTCTTTAATTAATGTAGGCTTTAATAATTAGATTTAATTAAGAATAATTTATTTAATAGCCCATTTAGTCCATTTAATGCTTAATAATTATATTTTAATCCTGAAAAATTCTTAAAAAATTCTCGGGCGTTACACCCTCCCCTACTTAAAAAGAATTTGGTCCCCAAATTCATCGCAATAAGATTTACTAAGGAGAGTGTACTTACATTCAAATATCTCTGAAAATCTTCTGTGCATGGCTTCTTCGATTTCCCATGTTGCTTCATGTGGCCATAATTTGGTCCATTAGACTTTGACCATGGGAATGGTTTTATTCTAAAGTTGACGTACTTCCCGTTCAACTATTGTGATTGGCTTTTGCTCACACGTCAAGTCCTTCTTAATCTCCAGGTTGTCATAGGTTATGACATGAAATGGATATGAGACATACTTTTTGAGCATTGACACGTGAAATACATCATGAACTCCAGCTAATTGAGGGGGCAAAGCTAGTCGATATGCAACTCCACCAATTCTTTCAAGAATTTTAAAGGGTCTAATGAATCTTGGAGTGAGCTTGCCTTTGATACCGAATCTTCGAATACCTTGACCCGGAGAAACCTTAAGGAATACATGGTCTCCTACTTGGAATTCCAGGTCGCGCCTTTGGCTATCAGCATATGATTTCTGTCTGTCTTGTTCCATCTGGAGTCTCTCCCGAATAAGCTTTATCTTCTCGGTAGTATCCCCGATGATGTCAGGACCGAGAAATTGCCTTTCTCCTACTTCGTTCCAACAAATAGGTGAGCGACAACTCCTTCCATATAGAGCTTCGAACGGAGCCATTTGTATGCTAGCTTGATAGCTATTGTTGTATGAGAATTTCACTAGAGACAAGTGGTCATGTCAACTCCCTCCAAAATCAATAGCACATGCCCTGAGCATATCTTCCACCACTTGATTTGTCCTTTCAGTTTGACCATCAGTTTATGGATGGAACGCAGTGCTAAAGTTGAGTCGGGTCCCTAATGAATGTTGTAGACCCTTCCAGAACTGTGATGTGAACTGAGGATCTCGGTCAGATATAATGGTGACTGGGACACCATGTAGTTTGACCATTTCCCTCATGTATAGTGCTGCTAATACATCCACAGACCATCGACTTTTGATTGGTAGAAAATGTTCATATTTAGTCAATCGGTCTATGATCACCCATATACCATCGTGTCCACCTCTTGTCTTAGGTAAATCCATGATGAAATCTATCCCTATACTTTCCCATTTCCACTCGGGAATATTCTAGGGACGTAGTTTACCAACGGGCTTCAAATGTTCCGCTTTTACTTGCTGACAAGTGAGGCAACGAGATACATAGTCTGCTACTTCTCTTTTCATGTTGGGCCACCAGAAATTTCTTTTTAAGTCTTGGTACATCTTGATATCTCCAGGGTGAATAGCATACCTTGATTTATGAGCTTCCTCCATGATCAATTTCTTAGTGTCGACATGATTCGGTACACAGATTCGATCTTTAAACAATATTCTCCCATCATTTGAAATGGAGAATTCTGGCCTTTGATCAATATTAGCCTTGATCTCCATCAGTGTGGGGTCAATTTCTTGTAATTTGGCTAGATCTTTGATTAATATAGGTTGTGACCTTATATTAGCAATCATACATCCTTCCTCTTCTTTATCAACATCCAGATTCAAATGAACTAACTCCTTTATAAGATATGTCGTACCTTTGCTGAGGCTTGCAAGAGTTGCCATGGGTCTTCTGCTAAGAGCGTCAGCTACAACATTTGCTTTGCCTGGATGATATTAGATAGTAAAGTCGAAGTCTTTCAGATACTCCAACCATCTGTGTTGTCTCATGTTCAATTCCTTTTGGGTGAAGAGGTATTTCAAACTTTTGTGATCTAAAAATATAGTGAATTTCTCCCCATAAAGGTAGTGTCGCCAAATTTTCAAGGTGAATGTAACCACAGCTAGCTCCAGATCATGAACATGGTAGTTTTCTTCATGACGCTTCAACTGTCTTGATGAATAGCAAATCACCTTTCCATTTTACATAAGAACGCATCCCAGGCCAATGCCAGATGCATCGGTATAGACTTCAAAGCCGCCACCTTCAATAGGTAGTGCCAAGATAGGGGCTGAAGTAAGATGATCTTTAAGAGTTATGAAACTTTCTTCGCAATCCTTCGACCATATAAAAGGGTTCTTCTTTCTCGTGAGTCTAGTCAAAGGGACGGCGAATTTTTAGAAATCCTTAATGAATCGCCTATAATAACCAGCCAGACCTAGAAAACTTCTAACTTCAGATATGGTCATCGGCCGGCTCCAATCTTTAACCGCTTCCACCTTAGAAGGATCGACAACGATACCTTCCTTTGAAATAATATGGCCAAGGAAAGAGACCTCCTTTAGCCAAAACTCGCACTTGCTAAGCTTTGCGTAGAGTTGATGCTCTCTTAGAGTTTGCAAGGCTATTTTTAAGTGTTTTTCATGTTTCTCCTTCGTCTTGGAGTATATAAGAATATCATCAATGAAGATGACCACAAATCGGTCGAGATAAGGCATGAAGACATTATTCATAAGTTGCATAAATGCTGCCATGGTATTGGTTAATCCGAATGGCATTACCACAAATTCGTAGTGCCCATATCTGCTCCGGAAAGCAGTCTTGTATATGTCTTCATCTTTGATATTGAGCTGATGATAACCTGACTTGAGGTCTATTTTGTTGAAATATTCCGCACCCGAAATTTGATCAAAGAGCTCATCGATATGCGGTAACGGATATTGGTTCTTGATAGTGAGCTGATTCAGTCGCCGGTAGCCGATACATAGCCTGAGAGATCTATCCTTCTTCTTGACAAATAAAACTAGCGCACCCCAAGGGGATATGCTAGGTCGAATGAAGCCCTTGTCTAATAACTCCTGAAGTTGTTTCTTCAATTCTTTGAGTTCTGTAGGGGACATAATGTAGGGAGCTATTGAAACAGGTGCTGCTCTGGGAACGAGTTCAATGGAGAAATTTACTTCCCTTTCGGGTGGTAAATCGGGTAAATCCGATGGGAACACATCGGGGAACTGATTGACGATGGGAATATCCTCTAAGATGATCTCCTTGGACTCAGTGATAATCACGGAAGCAAGAAAAGCATCACATCCTTGCGAAATGAGTTCGCAAGCATGAAGAGATGATATAATGGTAGGATGCTTCCAGTATTTGATACCAAGGAAGGAAAATCTTGGAAGACCTGGTTTCCAAAAAGAGATTATCCTACTGCGGCAATTTATATAGGCATCATGGTCTACAAGCCAATCTACACCTAAGATAGCATCGTAGCCTTCCATGTCAAGGCATACGAGGTTTACAAAAAGATTATGACCTTCTACCATTACTTCACTATCGGGGTAGTGGGTTGTAAGTTTAGTTCCAGGACCTAAGGGTGTAGTGATAGCTAGGTTTGAAGGTAGAGGAACTGATGAAACTGGCAAGGTTTTAGCAAAAGCAGTAGATATAAAGGAATGAAAAGCACCAGTATCAAATAACATGATTGCAGGATGGAAATAGATGTGAATGGTACCTTTCATCAGCCCATCATCCTTGGGCACTTCATCATCATCTATAATAGCGTTAAGATGAGCCTGTCGCTTGCGTCCACTGCTGGAAGATTGATCCTTCATGAGGGGGCAATCTAACATGCAGTGCTCCCGGCTGCCACATCGCAGACAAGCGCTGAGACGCTTCTAGCATTCCTCGGCGGCATGGTCAAATTTCTCGCAGAACGTGCAAGCCGTCATGACTTGCTTATCTTCCTCCTTCACCTTTTTGTTCTTATGATAGCCACTACCACTCCCGTTCCGGGATCTCTTCTTACTATCACAGAATTTCTAAGGTTCCATGATGCTAAAATTTTCCTCTCTTCTTCCTCGCCGATCAGACCTTCTGCTCGGCTCTTCCCCTTTGCCTTTGAGCTTCTCGACCTTCTCCAAGGTCCTTTCATATAGATGGGCTCATTAGACCATCTCCGCATAGGTCTGAATATTTTGCGAGCCAAGTTGTTGAATGAAGACGGGTCGTAACCCGTCCATGAAACGATTAGCCTTCAGAAGATCTTTGCCCACTAAATGTTGAGCATAAGGTGCTAGGCGAGAGAATTGTAACTCATATTCTAATACCGTCATCATGCCTTGCCGTAAGGAAGCGAATTCCATCGCCTTCCTCTCCTTAACATGTTCGGAGAAATATTTTACTCGGAAGAGCATGAGAAATCCCTCCCAAGAGTGTGGTGCGTCTACAGGTGCTGCTGGAATAGAGTTCCACCATGTACGTGCATCCTTGTTGAGTTGGAACGTGGCAAGACGAACCTTTTCTTGGTCGGCACATTGAATGACTTCGAATATGCGGTTCATTTCATCGATCCAATTCTCAGCCTCGTTTGGGTTGGAAGAATCAAAAAATCGTGGAGGGTTTAGACTCTGGAAGTTTTTTTTTAACTAAAGTTGATACTTGCAAGGGAGGAGACGGGAGAGGGGGTTCATCTCTTCATTGCGGAAGAAGATGAAAACACTATCCCGGCCACCAGGCAAGCGGTTTTCATATATGAAAGCAAAAGGAGAAAGGGGTACAGGAGGGGGGAGGGGAAGCACCCAAAGAGGGGCAGGGAGCGTACAAGGCCAAAGGCCCAAGAAAGCCTAAGAAAGGACAATAGAACCCGGGGGTGGGCAGAAACAAGAGCCCACAAAAGAAACAAAGCCCCTACAAATAGGACTCTTCATCGAAAACCCCTTCAGAGTCAGACGAGAACACAGAACGGACACCGCGTTGACGACCTGGAGAGCAAGGCCAATCAAGAGGATCAACCTCCGAACCGTCGGTATCGAGCACCTCCGTGAGGGAAGAGTCGACCGGTGGCGGGGGCGCCATCGAAGAAGACTGGAGCCGGAGAGAGCGACGGGGAAGGAGAGCAGCGTCCTCAAACATGCACTGCCGATCACGCGAGGAGGAAGTGGAGTTGGAACGCCGGAAGGAGCGCCGAGGAGCTCCACCATCCGTCCTCGAGGGTGGCCTAGAGCGGTCCAAGCCAGCGGAGCCCACGAAAGCCACGTGAGCCGCCGTAAGGTCACGGAACCCCGAAGCGGGCTCAATCCCGGGGATATGGAGGGGCTGGACGAGCTGAGGGAACCTGAGGGGCATGCCAAGGTCCGAAGGGGGCACAAGACCCGCGGGATGCACCGGAACAGGAGGCGGGGCGGAGTCGACGATCGGCCCGGGCGGGGCCCGGTTGATTTTCTTCTTCAACGCTTGGGCGAAAGAGAGCCGGGGGGCGGCTGTCGGAGAAGAGGAACCTTCAACGGTACCCGCGTGGGAGGAGGGCTGCACAGGTGGGGACCACGCAACCGCACTGGCATTAAGCCCAAAGGAGGGGCCGCCAGGTGGGTATCCATCCGGTGCAGGTTGGCCGAGAACCAAAGAGGTGGACACCCGAACAATATGAGGAACAGCCGCGGGTGCAACATTGCACGGAGGGGAAGCGCCTTGGCCGGTCGGGACAACATCCGGGGAGGAAGCCGCCAAACTCCCTGCCGAAAGGGAGAGGCCTACAAAGCGAGCATGGGCGTCAGGGAGACGCGGGAACGGCTCCGAGCAAGACATAGCCGTGGCTGGTGGAGCGAGTGCAGTAGCAGATGGCTCCGAGGCCACCGTGGCCGCTCCAGAGGAGAGGGCCGAAGGGCAGCCAACCACTCCAGAAGGTGGAGGGGGGCTGAGAGCCATGACCTTGTAGACCGCACGCGAAAGAAGGCCAGCAGGGGAGGCGAGAACAGGGGGCGGCACCACCACAGGGACCACGAGGCAAGGGGAAGACGTAAGCCGGTCGGGGGAGGCACACGCAGATGCGTCTAGGGGCGAGGCCACCACCTCGGCAACGCAGGCTGGAGAGGCAACGGACCTAGCGACAGGGGGCTGAACCTCGGGGGCCACAACAGCCTCAGGCGCTACGGTAAGCCTGGAAGTGGCAACCAACGAAGGCGGAACAACCGAAGGCGCCGCAGGCAGGGGTGCAATAACACACTGCATGCAGACCGACTCAGTCACGGCTCCAAGTCCCACAGTAGAAGCGGAGGAAGGGGCCGCCCCTGGGTATGGCAAGCTAGCAGGGTCCGTGACAACAACGCCGGAGATGGCAGCAAGAGGAGGAGCCAAACACCGCGGTAGTGATGGCTGGATAGCCGGGGCGAGCGCAGGCGGAGGAGGAGGAGCGGATGGTGCCGGACCCACAGCAGGTTGCCGCTTGCACTTGGTGGCAACATGGCCTAGGCGGCGGCACCCCGAACAGAAGCGGGGAAGGCCCGGGTACACCAGAGGCTGCCAGAAGTGCCAGTTCCCGGCCTTGATCCGCACCCGGGGGGGGGGGGGGGTTTCTTCGTCACGTCCATATGGACACACACACGGGCAGCAACTGATCGTGACAGAGAGAGGGAGTCTTTATCGACCTTTAGGGGAGTCCCAAGATTCCCGGCAATAGAGAAGAGCATCGGCTCATTGTAGAAGTTGACTGGGAGGTTGGGCATCTCAACCCAGACCGGCACAATGGGCGAGTCTTCATCAGAGGAGAAGCGAATGTTCCACTGGAAGAAGTGGAATGGCCTGCCTTGGACGAACAAGGATTCTTTGAGCAGTACGAGCAGGAAGTCCTCTTTATTCTGGAAACGAAGAAGGAGATGGCGGTTGTCTAGGGCGCTGATGAAGAAGTCCTCCCGGAGCTGAAAGCGCTGGGCAAGGTGAGCTCGGATGTCTTGGAAGGGGGGGCGGCCCCTAGGCGTCCGGGCCACCACAGCGAACTCGAACGGTCGGCAGGAGATGAGGATCTCTTCCGTGGAAAAAATGACAGCAGGTTCTCCCGCATCGGTGGAGGCAGGGGCATGAATGGACAAGGGTAGTGAAGGGGCGGGAAAGGATTGGAGAACTACCTGTACAAAGGAAGGGCCAACCGTGGCTAAGGATGGGAGATGACCAGGAGCCGGCCAAGCACCTCCGCCGCGAACGGGAGGGACTGCTCGGTTGAAACGCACAGAGCGGTCTGGCCGGGGCAGCCCGAACCCAGGTAAGACGACTCCCGCAGGCTGGGCCAAGGAAGAAGGCGGCCGGTGTTCTGAGGAAGCAGCGTGACCCGATGGCGATGCGAGCACACCGGAGGCAGTGGCCGAGGAGGAGGAGGCCAGCAGGGCCTCGGTCGGAGCAGAAAGGCCGCTGGGAGCGGCGCCCGACAGAGGAGGGGGGGAGGCAGCCGAGCCTCGAACAGAGGCAAAGATAGGGTCACCGCCGGCGAGGGGGACCTGCGACGTAGAGATAGTCGGGGGGGGCAGAAACAGGGGCGACGTAGGACGAAGGAATGGAGCGGTGAGAAAACAGAGCACCGTTTTGGGTGCCCATCCCATCAAGGGGGAGGGGAGTGGGGCCCAACGGTGCAGTGAAGGCAAGAGAGGGAGTCAAAGATGGAATGCGGTCAACCAAAGTGGAGGACACTACCGAGCTTCCCGCCAACGAAGACGTGCCAACCTGGGCAAAGACGTGTCGCCCGAAGATAGGACGAACGTCAACTCCCGAGGCCGGACACGGCGACTGAGGCAGTGGCGGAGATGATCCGGCGGCCGGAGGGGCGGCAGAGGCAACAGGGGGACCAGCCGGCAGGGGGGCCAGCGCCCCCGAGAAACCGCAGGATGAGCTAGGGAGCAGAGTTGTGGACGCCGTAGGTGGAGCGAGGACCAACGGAGGGGAGAGCCCAGGGAGGGGCTGAGGCAATCCAGGCGAAGGCGAGACAAGGTCGGCTGAGGGCGGGAAGGCGGCGAGAGGCCAGCCAGAGCTGCCAGACAAGGGTAGCAGAGCCCCACCACCAAGCGAGAGGGGACCAGAAGAAGCAGCAGCGGTGCTAGGCTGGCCGGTGACTGAACCCTCCGTGGCCAAGTGGGGGCGACTGGGGACGACCGCACCAAGGGCACGAACGGCGTGGGTCACCGACGAGGAGGCTGGAAGGAGGGGCCCAGCTGCAGAGACACCGCCAACAGGGATGCCAGGGCAGGAAGAGGGGGAGGGGGGAGGCAGAAGGCCTCCCCCCTCACCGGCGGCCATCGCCGGAGCACCGGCTCAACAATGTGGAAGAGACCACGGGAGGGAGGAACTCTCGCGGGAGAGACTCTAGGGAGGAGGCAACGGGAAGAGGGAGAAACGCATGTGAAGAATTTCTCACGACCCGTGGGCCATCGGAGATCACGCAAGGGCATTGAAATTTCGGTTTAGACTCTGGAAGTTACGGTGCATATCACCAGCACTAGCCCTCGTGCCAGCTTGGGCCATATTTTGCAAGGCCTGGGTGAGACCCGCAATAGTCTGTTGCATTCCACCCCAATCAACACGGTGAGCCATTGTAAGAATAAGCTACCTGAGAAAAAGGAATAAATTTGTCAACTCTATTGGAATTGGTGGAGTTACTCATCATCATCATCATCATCATCATCATCATCAGCATCATCATCATCAGAGCCTTATCCCAATTAATTGGGGTCAGCTACATGAATCATATTCCGCCAAAGATTTCTATCAAGTGCAATATTCATATTTAAACTCAAGGAACTAATGTCCTTCCTAACAACATCGCACCATCTCATTTTAGGCCTTCCTCGAGCTCTTTTACTAGCATCCACTAAGATTTACTCACATCTTTTAACCGGCGCTGAGTTAGGGCGATGAGACACATGTCCAAACCACCTGAGTCTATTTTCTCTCATTTTGCTATCAATTGGAGCTATCCCTAAGTCCTTACGGATGCACTCATTCCTAATCTTATCTTTCTTAGTCTTGCCACACATCTATCTCAACATCCTCATCTCTGCTACACACATTTTATGGATGTGTTCCTTTCGTACTGCCCAACACTCTGTACCATATAACAAAGCAGGTCTCACAGCCGTTCTATAAAACCTCCCTTTGAGATCACAAAGGACACCTGATGAACTTCTCCATCTTAACCAGCCTGCCTTAATCCTATGTGTAATGTCATCATAAATCTCTCCATTCTCTTGTATGATAGACCCTAAATATCGAAAGCTACTACTCTTCGGAATGTTATGTCCATCAATTAGAACCATGTCTTACTGAACCACTCTCCCATTACTAAAATTACAGTGCATAAACTTTAACTTACTCCTACTAATTTTAAAACCTTTAGACTCCAAGGTAAGTCTCCAACGCTCTAACTTAGCATTTAGAGCATCAATACTCTCATCAATTAAAACAATATCGTCTGCAAATAGCATACACCAAGGGATATCCTCATGTAATTGTTTAGTTACTTCATCCATGACTAAGGCAAAGAGATACGGACTTAGTGCAGAACCTTGATGCAAACCTATAGAAACGGGAAATTCACCAGTCTCCCCAGCAATAGTTTGAACACTAGTAATAGCACCTCCGTACATATCCTTAATCAAATCAACATATCCTTGAGAGATTCCTTTCTTTCTTAATATCCACCAAATCAATTCTCTCGGTACTCGATCGTATGCTTTCTCTAAATCAAGAAAAACTATATACAAATCTTTTCTCATCTCTCTATACTTCTCCATTAGCTACCATAGTAAGAAAATAGCTTCTGTAATATATCTATTTGGCATAAAACCAAACTGAGTTTTCGATACAGTAGTCATACATCAGAGGTATTTTTTAATTACTCTTTCTCAAAGTTTCATAGTATGACTCATAAGCTTAATTCCATGATAATTATTACAACTTTGAAGATCTCCTTTGTTTTTATAGAAAGGAACTACAACACTTTTTCTCCAAACTTCTGGCATTCTCCGTTCCTTTAAAATTTTATTAAAAAATTTAGTTAGCCATTGAATACTAATATCTCCTAGGCCTTTCCATATTTCAATAGGTAAGCCATCTAGTCCTAAGGACTTGCCCACTTTCATTTTTCTTAAAGCATCTTCCACTTCTGACATCTTAATACGTCTGAAATATTGATATTTATCAAATATTGTAGACTCTTGGGTACCTTCTAAATATAAATCCTTGATGGAATCTCCATTAAGTAACTTCTGAAAATAGCTATGCCACCTCCCTTTAATCTCAAGATCCTTAGTTAAAACCCTTTGACCTTCACCTTTAATGCACCGAACATGATCTAAATCTCTAGTTACTCCTAGAGATAATTTCTAATTAACTATCTCATCCCGGGTTCTACCCGATTCCTCTCTTGGATGGGGAATTTCTTTCCTTGTTTCATAGGTAGGGGTCCTTAAGCCTTGGACTTAACCGTGGACATGACATCCTTCTTAGGAATAAGTAAGCCCTAAGACCTAACCTCTGATACCATTTTAACTGTCACCCCCCGAGATTATGCAGTGGAAACAATCGGAAACGTAAACAGCCGGATAGTACGCCTCAAGCAAGCAAGAAATCAGAGCACCAAACAATCACATAAAAGTAATTGCACAAATAATTGCTCAAAACTCCAACTTTATTTCATAATAATAATCAAAAAGTACGTAAGACCATTGCCTTTGACATCTTTACATCATATGACTCAAGAAATCAAAAATTACAATATGACTCGACTAGACACTAGATAACTAGGGCTTCTCTCATTCCAATGGACCATCAATCGCTCTCGGACCCGTCACTTGCATAATTCGAATCCGATTCACTAATATTTCATGAAAAAAATTGAAAAAGTAGGAAATGAGCACACATGCCCAGTAGGTATCTTCGTATCAATATGAAGGCAATGTTTAAATAATTAACATTTTAGCTCTAGAGTGAAGAAACATGAAATATGGTAAAATATGCGGTACAAAACCAAAGTAACATAAGTAACGTGATAAGATCAATGAGGTTGAACAGATATATATAACAAGAATGTAAGTTTGGCCTTTCATGAACAAGCATGTACTTTTCATAACTATAAAGGCTATGCACTAGAAAGTCATGTAACGAGAATGTACTAGCAAGCAGGATATTCGTAGATTTTCACCAATTTATAAAAAAAGTACTCCCAACATAATGCGACGCCAGTGTTCATCATACCCCATGATTTATAGAATGTTTTCGGCTCTCTGCCGAGAGGACTAGAGTGGAGCCCTTGGACACTGTCCATGCCCGCTCTTGCATCTTCAAGTTATAAATCAAGCTACTTCCACGAAAATATAAACATGGCCAATAATGTAACAAGTTCAAACTATGGTTCCATGATACAAATTGCAAGGTAAGAACGCTTCAATTAAGAATATACGAGTTCAAAGATTTGAGTTAGAACTAGGTTATGCCATGAAGAAAAATCGACAGCATAACAACAAATTCTTTTCTTTTTCTAAGTTAGTAATACCTTATTTGACAATTGTTAAGTTCCAAGCGATCATTAGACCATCTAGGAACTTGGAAAACCCAACCCAAAGGTCAAACCTCGGGTTAGACAGAGTCAAGGATAAAGTGGTCGTTTATTGGACCGTTTGTGGACAAAAAATGATCTTGGGCCAACTGCTAGTCATGGCTTAGCGGTCGTCTGAGGACCGTTTTTAACCAAAACTCAGAAAAACACTGATAGTGCAAGTGCTTTCTAGATAATTTGGGTTTTTATGGTACAACCAGATCGGCGTCCTAATAGGAATCCCAAACTCACGGAGTCCTATGGAGGCCATGAAATAAGATCACCTAGTCCGGTGGGAGGAATATCCTACGGAGAGGATCACAAGTCCAAGATTGTGTGCTTAAATGTGCAAAGTGTACCTAATGACATCGTACCGGAATACGTGCCATGTAATTAAAAAAATGACTCTAGATGAGAGTGAGATCGTGATTAAAACATCATTTCAAAGTCTATGAATCTTATGAAATTATGATAATTAATATAAGAATATAGGTTTTGGCATGAAACTAACTTACGTTAAAATAATTTCTGAGTATATGTGACACATGAAATCTACTAAAACTAAACCATCAATAGATCCAAGTTTATAGATATAACACTTAAAACAAAGATAAAACCTAATTATCTAGGCTTACCATATGATAAATAAGGCTATTCTGCACGATGTTTCGATTTAACATAAATACAGAAACTCAGAAAATGAAAACGGTCTCGGGAGGACCGTTTTATGGGACTTAGCGGTCTATCGTAGGGGCGGTAGGGGTCTCAGGCGGTCTCAGGAAGACCGTTTCTTCATGTCTACTGTAAGCAGCAATAAAAATCAAAATATGGCTAATCTAGGGTAGATAGATATATGATAAAACATGCCAATAGGTAAATATTATTGTATATGCCTTGCATATGTTTTTGATGATCACTAAATTTTCTGTTTGCTTGCACATGTTCTTGATGTCAGTATGCATTCATGTTGTTGTTCAAATATGGTTGCGATGGCAAATGACTTTTGAGGCTCAAACAAGTTAGTTAAATGCATGGCTATATGGTCTTGATTCGTGGTTGAAATTGTTGGTTTTACAAGATGTTTCAAAGCCTACTCTGAATGAACAAAGTCTTTGTGCAACTCCTGATGCAACTCATGATGTATTAACTTTGACTATTTTGAATTGTAGGATCAAACCTCATGGTGGTTGCTTGGAAGGTAAAATGAATGTGTGGATAAGCACCTTATTTTCTATAATCTAAAACATGTGGTATATGTCATGTCTAATCTGTCAAGAACCATTGGTAAGATTCTTGCTTTGTCATAGCAACGATCTCACCATGTGCATTTCACGTAGCTCTCCTTAATACACTTCATTCATGGCATTTGAAGTTTACAATGTGCTTAAGAATTTCACATAAGTCTTGATAGAAACTGGTTTGGAAGATGCTCTTTCATTGAAATGGTTGTATGGCTTGATGTGATTTGCAAATGAAGGTTCAATAGGTCTTTTGTATAGTTCATAAACGCATTTCATGCATAATCTTCAAGAGCGAGCATTGAACGTGTTTAAGGCAATGTAATGAGAGAATACTAAAATGTTTTAAGCTTTTCAAATGCATAAACTAAGTTAAATCAAACCCAAAAATGAATGGATTAAATGATGACATAAAGCACTTGTCATATGGATATGTTTCATTGGGCTAACAACTCGTTTGTGCAAGTTTTCAACAGTTCGGTCGACCAACGGACAGGGGCCGGTCGACCAATTTTTCCAGCAATCAAAAATGAATAGTTTTTTTACAGTTCGGTCGACCTAAGGGCATGGGTCGGTCGATCAAAATTTCTAGGGATCAAAAATGAATAGTTTTTTACAGTCCGATCGACCGACCGCCTACCTCCGGTCGACCGAACTCCCCGATGCAGCCTTCTTTGACCTAGTTTTTCACCAACGTGTTCAAGCCCCCTTTGTGGACTTTTCAGTCATTTAGCCTCCTCATCTGGCAGGATTCGTGGATCTACATTTGGGGAGGTTCCTTGACCAACCCAAGACATATAAAAACACTTCTTAAGGGTAAGAAACCCTAAGGGGGATTACAAGAAGGATTAAAGGAGAGGCTGCCAAGGGAAGGAAGAACTACTGTAGCTCCGTAAACTGTAATTCGTGGAAGATTTCTTCATCCATCCTCAAGATCTTCAAGCTCTATCTGAAGCCATTTAATCTCCATTCAAGTGAAGAAGGAAGCCTTGTTCAAGATCTGCATCATACACTCAAGGAGAGCCTAAATCAGGAGTTTTCTCAACTGTGTTTCATTTGTCTTTGTGTTTTGAGCTTCAAGTCTTATTCCTTGTAATCTGCAAACATTTGTGTGTGTGTGTGGATCGATTCAGATCCGTGGGAGTGTGAGGTTGTCTAGTTCAGATCCTTGTGTGTGTGGATCTTCATAGATCTGCATGTGTGTGTGTGGATCTATCCAGATCCGACTATTCTAGTGTGTAGAGTGCTGCAGTTGTCGCAGCGTGTGTGTGTGTTGTTGATCCGGTTGTCGGATCGTGTTGGAGACTTCATCTCCGTGTGTGTGTGTGTGTGTGTGTGTGTGTGTGTGTGTGTGTGTGTGTGTGTGTGTGTGTGTGTGTGTGTGTTGGGGCGCGTCCCCATGTTTGTGTGTGCAAGGGTCGCCCTGCGTGTGTGGTTGGAGAGTGTCTCCGTGTTGGGGATTTATCCCCGTGCTGGTTTCCAACAGTGAAGCCTCACCGGGTTTTGGTGAGGGGTGGGCGTAGGTTGTCGTCGTTGCATCTGAACCACCTTAAAAATCGTTGTGCCTTGTGGTTTGAATTGTGTGATTTGGCTCATTTCTTCTACCTCCATTCTGTATGGTTGTTCGTGCATATTGTTCTTCCGGTTTAATCTTCAGATTTAGCATAATCGATCTTTCTATAAATAGCTTTTTGGTATATCAAAAGGTGTTTTTGAATTGACAAGATCAGTCTTGTCCGGACAATAGCACCTTACGTAAGTAGAATCCCTAGATTCACACTTCCTCCTTGTACCAAGGAACTATTGTGGAGATAGATTTTGATAAATCTAACCTATAGTTAAATAGATTTGAATTTCCTAGTTGATGTTTCATCATATTCCTTTAAATCAGGTAAAAGTTTTCTAAAAGTTGTAATCACCAAATTCACCCCCCTCTTGGGTGTCATTGATTGCCAGACTTCAATTGGTATCAGAGCTAAGGCTCTATTTTTCATAGATCTAACGATCTAGAGGAAGATCCAGATCAATGGCTACCAAAGTGTTTTCCATGGATTCTCTGCCTGTGTTTGATGGTTTTAACTTCGAGTTGTGGTTAGGAAGAATGTGCAGTCTTGTCAACTCATATGACCTTAAGCTATAGAAGCTTATCTCACATGGTCCTTATGAGTTGCCTAAAGACAAATCAGTTTGGACTGTAGATTATAAGTATAAACATGATCAAAATCATTTAGTTCTAAGTTTGATCACTGCTGCAGTTAATGCTAACAGTTTTCCTTTTGCTTCTAGTTGCAGCTCCGTAAAGGACATACTGGATGGATTGGTTGAATTCCATAAAGAGAATGAGGACAAATGTCTTATGGCAGGTATGAGTGATCTTGGTAGTGATCAGCAGAATGGATCACCCTTGGAGGTAAATTCAGATTTTGAAAATATATCCCTTGATGAGCTATT
Organism: Amorphophallus konjac; assembly: GCA_022559845.1. Classification (NCBI taxonomy): domain Eukaryota; kingdom Viridiplantae; phylum Streptophyta; class Magnoliopsida; order Alismatales; family Araceae; genus Amorphophallus; species Amorphophallus konjac. The sequence continues at coordinate 298,985,405 of CM040124.1, read as the reverse complement.
GGATGCATATAGTGAGCTTGCAAGTAAATATAAGAAGCTAAAATCTGAGAATAAAAAATTAAAAAGAAGGTTGAACAAAATAACTGTGATTCCTCCTGTAAAAAATGCTCACATTTAGAGGAATTTATTTAGGCTCATGTGTTTGACATTGAATTCCATAAAGATCAAATATACTCCTTAAGAAATGAAAACAAAGAGCTGAAAGGAAAAGTGAATTCAATGGTCAATGATCAAATCTTGATTAATGAACTTGTGCATGATGAAAAACTTGCAAAAGAAAATGAGAAACTGAAGGAATTGAATACGGCCATTTCTAAAAGATTGTTGGTTCTAGAAAAAGGAAAATATGTGGCTGTAAATGAGTGTGAAAATGTGGATGAAATAAAACAAGAAGTAGAATGTCTCAACAATACCAATGTTGTGTTAAATGTCAGCTTTGCTACTTGTGAAAAAGAACTTGCTAATGCTGAGTTGCATATCACATCTCTAGAAAGTGAAATCCAGGACTTGCATAATTCATTGTCTAGATTCGTGGATGGTTAAAATAATCTGGATAAACTTTTGGGCATGAAAGTCAATTTTCAAAGGGAAGGGCTTGGCTATAATCCTTTAAAGAAAAAGTCTTTTGCAAATAAGTTAACTACTTATCTTGTTCAAAGTTCAAGTATATCCAGTACCTCTACTTCACCTCCAAAGTAACACTCTATCCAAAAGATTCAAAGATAAAATAAAAATCAAAAAATCAATTTGCATCAAAAATCAAAAAATGATGCTAGCACCACTATGCATGTTAATCATACTTCTACCACACACACTCATACATCAAAAAGGGAAATTTCATCTTTTTATTGTGAAAGACATGGACATGCCATGCATGACTGTTTCACTATGAAGAATGATGATTTGGAAGCATGCAGGAATCGTATGAACAATAGAAAAGGCAAAGGTAGGTCGACGCATCCCAAGGCTAAACAACACTGCATGAAGGAAAAGGTTTGGGCAGGTCGACACTACTAACCTATTGTGTCAACACATCCTGTGTTCTGGACCTATTATCCTCAGCCAAATCCAAGGGCAGGTCGACCTAGGATCTCTAATGTGTTCAACACACCCCCTGCCAATTGGAAACAATATTGGAACAAAAAGTCACATGCTTCAAATAATCTTCATGTCTTTAAGTTATCAAAGTCATGTTGTCATTACTGTGGTAAATCTGGACATAACATGCATGATTATTTTCTGAAGAAAAATGATGATTTCAATGTTGTCAAAAAATGGAAACCACGTGCCAAGAGTGATAACCCATAAGAACCCAAGGTGGCTTGGGTACCTAAGAATGCAAAATGAGAAATCTATTTTGCAGGTGTGCCTTGGGAATATGAAGCATGCATGAAATATGTATTCAGTCAAGAAGGTAAGGCACGCGGGCCAAGCGGCATAAGTCAAGTTAAAAGAAAAACCCAAAATTAAAATCTGAACACTTAGGTGATATCCCTCTCATCTCTCTAGAAAAGGTGCTATGTTTTGATTTACCATGTGTTGAATAGTTATGTGATCATGCATGAGTCTGTACATGCATTCCATCCATAGTTGTTTGCATACCTTTGTGCATATCACTTGTCATATAGCATCTTGTTGAAGGGGAGCTTGAAGATTCTTCAAATCAAAATTTCACTGCATACATTGAGTTTGCATGCACTTTCACATTATCATGCACAAAAGTTGAAGAATCTATTTCCAGCTAGAATGAATCAATTGCAGGAACCTCCAGCGAAAATGAAGATAAAAAAAGCTTCTTCAATTGAAACACTTCAAGAACAACAAGATAAAAAGGGTAAAACAGTAAATCCCACACTCTTTTGAGATATTTCTTGTTTCAATTATGGAAAGTATGGTCATTTCATGGACGATTGTTCTTGGAATAAATTTGATGAAATGCATGCCTTAAAGAAACTGAATGCCCATGCTAACCATCCGGGACCCAAGAAGGTTTGGGTACCCAAAACTGTTAAATGAGAACTTTATTGCAGAGATGTCTTGAGGTCAAGTGGAAGGCTTGAAAAATAATGGAAACTCAAGGCACAGGTTTTGAAAATGAGTTTTTTTAATTATTTTTGATTGACTGAAAATCCATCTATAAAAAAAATGTCTCTCTTATCAGAATGCATTGCATCTCTCATGAATCATCATTACATGATTGCATTTCATAAAGTTGAACATTCATCTATCTGATCATCATTGCATGACTTCATGGTATATTAAATGTTGATCTGAGGAAGGGCAGGTCATTCCTGTCTTAAATCTATCACCATGCGTGAGTAGAGTCTTTGGACTTACACCTCCGCTATGGTACCATGAGTCACTTGTTCATATTAGGTCATAGGTTGCATGATTTTAAGAAAATGTCAAATGTGAAAATTGTGCACATAGAAAGGGCAAGTCTGTTTTTGAATGAATGATTTAGAATTGTAAATTCTAACTCATTTTTGTGGAAATGCATCTCATGCCTATTGCTACATCTGAAATGATCATGATATTGTTATGTGATTTTTGGTTCAACCATTGTGCCTAACAACTTGATAGGAAATCTCTGAAATCTCTGTAGTAGGTTATGACACTTGGTGATGTTGTTCTGATGATAGGTATTACTTCTACATACCTAAAATGATAGTTCCTCCATTCTGCTGTGATTAACTTGCGTTTTGGTTGAATGGAATTGAAAATCTTGAAGATTATGTTGACTATTGAACATCTTTCAATCTGAATTGCTTGAGCACATTTGAGCTTAATTGAGTATCCGGTATATCAAATACTGAGTAGTGAAGAGGTGGATTACGTCTACCTGGAAACTTTCACTATGCATGAGTTGATCTTTAGACCAAAGTTCTCTGCCTCGTACAAGAACTCGAAGAAATCGAATGTTTGGCCTTGAATGAATTTTTCTCATGCTATTCTGTGCTCCTTTGTTAAGCTAGCCCCATGTCATTAGAGAACACATTGCACTTTCACTGAATTTTCTGAAATTCATGTATTTGTCAAGGGGTGGTCTTGCTAGCTAAACAACTTGAAATGAATGCTGTTTCATGTTCCATTGACTGAGTGACCTCCAATTGTAACATGTAACATGCTTATGATGAATTGCTTCAAATTTTCTAAAATTGATTCTTAATGATGTGAAAAGTTATGTAATGGAAATGTCAATTCTTGAATGGCTTGTGAATGTCTTCAAAACTTCTGAAAAGTGATTGAAAATCTGCTCTTGAAAAATTTCTGAAAATAAATGGATTGCATTACATGCTTCAAATGATTTCTGCACCCTTGTATATAAAGATCATGTGTTGAAAAATGTCCCATGCTCATCTTTCAAATCTGAATATTTTCTTGTAAGTTCTGTCATAATGCATCTTGCATTGCATTGTCATATTGTAATAGGTTACATTGCATTAGAATTTATGAATTAGGTGCATTTAGTTCATTCAAATAAAAAATTAAAAACTTATATTTTGCACCCATGTTAAATTTTGCAATACATTTAGAACTTTCAAATAAAAATCTAAAATCTTGCATCACATTACATACTTGCATATCATTTTCTGCATATCATGTATATAATGCATATCTTGAAATGCGCCATTTTGAACAGTGTTCATATTGCATATTTGAAAAATGAATTCTTCCAACATTGGTATCATATCTTCGGGACCAACAAGAATTACATATCTTTTCATATTGTACTGCATAATTGTATATACTCCCTTTGTGTGCTTGCATGTTATTATATTCTATTCACCCCCATCCTTGAAATTTCTATGACCTTATATTTTCTTGCTACATAATGCTGCATTGAGTCATCACTGGAGTGTTTGTTGTCATACACTCAGGAGGAGTAAACTTTTGATAAGTGCATCTACTTAGGGGGAGCTGCACTGTTATGTGTTCATAATATTTTCGGTGTACATGCTGAATCAAATTCACACACATCATGCACAAAATGTGAAAAAGAGTGTTAAAGATAAGGATACAGGAATTTCTTTTCAACACTCTAGAGATATTAAATTTACTGCATGTACGTTGAAGAGGCAGTTGAGGAAAAAGCTGCCTACCTAATTTTTGAAGAAAGAATTTAAAAAGAAAAGGTAGAGCAATGCTTAGCTTCAATGAGTAAATTGGATGCACGTCACCTGAGACGTGATGTTGTTTATTTCTGAAAAGTGTTGACTAAAGTACCTCTGTTCAAAATGAAGTGAAATGGTTCAATATTCTAAGTAACCGGGGATTCTGACATGAGCTCCATGCGTCTACTCGCGTAAAAAGGAATTATCTGAACTTGATCATTTTTAGAAAAATTCTGTTTATCTTTATGAAATCATTGAAAAATTTGATGTAAAAAAAATTATTGAGGTAGAGCGTAGCCTCCAATACGCTGTTCTCAAAATTGAAGTGCAGTTTGTAAAATGTCTCCTTGTGTTGATCTGAAAATCTGAATATCCATATTGCAACTATCGCTTTTCATGTTACTCGCTTACACTTCTGGAAATTTGATTTATTATGTACTCAGAAAATTGATTGACTGCTTTAGCAATTGCATGAATCTCCTATATGATTGCACAATCTCTTATGTGCTACACATGTGCATTCCGATTGTCATGACTCTCATGCATCTTTATTATACCCATTCCCTTCTTAAATAAGTAAGGGGGAGATATGTTGCATGTATATATATACGTAACTGTCTGGTTGCATTGTGTGCATTTCATATGTCATCATTTGTATGTATCTAGCTTCATGTATTTCAAAAGAAAACGTAAAAATCTGAAAATCAATAAAATTTCAAAAATTTAGACTTCAAATTCTTCACACTTGCTACATGGGATGTTGGCTTTGAATGGTATCATCTTGATTTGTTAATCTTGGTCTATAACTCTTAAGATTACACACCATTTTGTCTCTATAATCAACAATTGGAATCACAAAGAATCAACGTCTTTTGTTCCCCATATCCTTGCCTTGCTAATGCCTCATTTGAACTTCTGAAGTGGGCTCTTATTGATTTATGAATCTGCTTGCTGAAATTTGAACTTCATTGCCTTCCTCCCACTTTTTGATCATGTCAAAGGGGGAGAAGAATATGATATGTATGTGTCAGTCATAAAGTTTGTCATCATCAAAAAGGGGGGGATTGTTGTATATGCCTTGCATATGTTTTTGATGATCACTAAACTTTCTGTTTGCTTGCACATGTTCTTGATGTTAGTGTGCATTCATGTTGTTGTTCAAATATGGTTGCAATGGTAAATGGCTTTTGAGGCTCAAACAAGTTAGTTAAATGCATGCATATATGGTCTTGATTCTTGATTGAAATTGTTATTTTTACAAGAGGTTTCAAAGCCTACTCTGAATGAACAAAGTCTTTGTGCAACTCCGGATGTAACTCATGATGTATTAACTTTGGCTATTTTGAATTGTAGGATCAAATCTCATAGTGGTCGCTTGGAAGGTAAAACAAACGTGTGGATAAGCATCTTGCTTTCTACAATCTAAAACATGTGGTATATGTCATGTCTAATCTGTCAAGAACCATTGGTAAGATTCTTGCTTTGTCATAGCTTCGATCTCACCATGTGTATTTCACGTAGCTCTCCTTAATACACTTCATTCATGGCATTTGAAGTTTATAATATGCTTAAGAATTTCACATAAGTCTTGGTAGAAATCTTTTTGGAAGATGCTCTTTCGTTGAAATGGTTGTATGGCTTGAATGTGGTTTGCAAATGAAGGTTCAATAGGTCTTTTGTATTGTTCATAAACGGATTTCATGCATAATCTTCAAGAGCGAGCATTGAACGTGTTTAAGGCCATGTAATGAGAGAATGCTCAATTGTTTTGAGCTTTCCAAATGCATAAACTAAGTTAACTCAAACCTAAAAATGAATGGATTAAATGATGACATAAAGCTCTTGTCATATGGATATGTTTCATTGGGCTAACAACTCGCTTTTGTAGGTTTTCAACAGTTCGGTTGACCAATGGACAGGGGCCGATCAACTAGTTTTTCCAGCAATTAAAAATGAACAGTTTTTTTACAGTTCGGTTGACCTAAGGGCATGGGTTGGTCGACCGAAATTTCCAGGGATCAAAAATGAATAGTTTTTTATAGTCCGGTCGACCGGCCGCCTACCTCAAGTCAACCAAACTCCCCGATGCAGCCTTCTTTGACCTTGTTTTTCACCAACGTGTTCAAGCCCCTTTATGGACTTTTCAGTCCTTTAGCCTCCTAATCCGGCAGGATTCATGGATCTATGTCTGGGGAGGTTCCTTAACCAACCCAAGACATATAAAAACACTTCTTAAGGGTAAGAAACCCTAAGGGGGGTCACAAGAAGGATTGAAGGAGAGGCTGCCAAGGGAAGGAAGAACTACTGTAGCACAGTGAACATTAATTCATGAAAGATTTCTTCATCCATTCTCAAGCTCTTCAAGCTCTATCTGAAGCCATTTAATCTCCATTCAAGTGAAGAAGGAAGCCTTGTTCAAGATCTGCATCATACACTCAAGGGGAGCATAAATCAGGTGTTTTCTCAACTGTGTTTCATTTGTCTTTGTGTTTTGAGCTTCAAGTCTTATTCCTTGTAATCTGCAAACATTTGTGTGTGTGTGTGGATCGATTCAGATCCGTGGGAGTGTAAGGTTATCTAGTTCAGATCCTTGTGTGTGTGGATCTTCGTAGATCTGCATGTGTGTGTGGATCTATCCAGATCCGACTATTCAAGTGTGTAGAGTGCTGCAGTTGTCGCAGTGTGTGTGTGTGTTGTTGATTCGGTTGTCGAATCGTGTTGGAGACTTCATCTCTCTCTCTCTCTCTCTCTCTCTCTCTGTGTGTGTGTGTGTGTGTGTGTGTGTGTGTGTGTGTGTGTGTGTGTGTGTGTGTGTGTGTGTGTGTGTGTGTGTGTGTGTGTGTGTGTGTGTGTGTGTGTGTGTGTGTGTGTGTGTTGGGGCGCGTCCCCATGTTTGTGTGTGCAGGTGTCGCCCTACGTGTGTGGCTGGAGAGTGTCTCCGTGTTGGGGATTTATCCCCGTGCTGGTTTCCAACAGTGAAGCCTCACCGGGTTTTGGTGAGGGGTGGGCGTAGGTTGTCGTCGTTGCATCTGAACCACCTTAAAAATCGTTGTGCCTTGTGGTTTGAATTGTGTGATTTGGCTCATTTCTTCTACCTCCATTCTGTATGGTTGTTCGTGCATATTGTTTTTCCGGTTTAATCCTTCAGATTTAGCATAATCGATCTTTCTATAAATAGATTTTTGGTATATCAAAAGGTGTTTTTGAATTGACAAGATCAGTCTTGTCCGGACAATAGCACCTTGCGTAAGTAGAATCCCTGGATTCACACTTCCTCCTTGTACCAAGGAACTATTGTGGAGATAGATTTTGATAAATCTAACTTCTAGTTAAATAGATTTGAATTTCCTAGTTGATGTTTCATCATATTCCTTTAGATCGGGTAAAAGTTTTCTAAAAGTTGTAATCACCAAATTCACCCCCCTCTTGGGTGTCATTGATTACGGGACTTCAATTGGTATCAGAGCTAAGGCTCTATTTTTCATAGATCTAACGATCTAGAGGAAGATCCAGATCAATGGCTACCAAAATATTTTCCATGGATGCTCTGCCTGTGTTTGCTGGTTTTAACTTCGAGTTGTGGTTAGGAAGAATGTGCAGTCTTGTCAACTCATATGACCTTAAGCTATGGAAGCTTATCTCACATGGTCCTTATGAGTTGCCTAAAGATAAATCAGTTTGGACTGTAGATTATGAGTATAAACATGATCAAAATCATTTAGTTCTAAGTAACAGTTTTCCTTTTGCTTCCAGCTACAGCTCCGTAAAGGACATACTGGATGGATTGGTTGAATTCCATAAAAAGAATGAGGACAAATGTCTTATGGAAGGTATGAGTGATCTTGGTAGTGATTAGCAGAATGGATCACCCTTGGAGGTAAATTCAGATTTTGAAAATATATCCCTTGATGAGCTATTGGATGCATATAGTGAGCTTGCAAGTAAATATATTGGATGCATATCCCTTGATGTTTCATTTGCCTTTGTGTTTTGAGCTTCAAGTCTTGTTCCTTGTAATCTGCAAACATTTGTGTGTGTGTGGATCGATTCAGATCTGTGGGAGTGTGAGGTTGTCTAGTTCAGATCCTTATGTGTGTGTGGATCTTCGTAGATCTGCATGTGTGTGTGTGTGTGGATCTATTCAGATCCGGCTATTCTAGTGTGTAGAGTCCTGCAGCTGTCGCATCGTGTGTGTGTGTGTTGTTGATCCAGTTATCGCAGTATGTTGGAGACTTCATCTCCGTGTGTGTGTGTGTGTGTGTGTGTTGGGGCGCGTCCCCATGTTTGTATGTGCAGGTGTCGCCCTACGTGTGTGGCTGGAGAGTGTCTCCGTGTTGGGGATTTATCCCCGTGCTGGTTTCCACTAGTGAAGCGTCACCGGGTTTTGGTGAGGGGTGGACGTAGCTTGTCGTCGTTGCATCCGAATCACCTTAAAAATCATTGTGCATTGTGGTTTGAATTGTCTAGTTTGGCTCATTTCTTCTACCTCCATTCTGTATGGTTGTTGGTGCATATTGTTCTTCCGGTTTAATCCTTCAGATTTAGCATAATCTATCTTTCTCTAAATAGATTTTTGGTGTATCAAAAGGTGTTTTTGGATTGACAAGATCAGTCTTGTCCGGACAATAGTACCTTGCGTAATTAGAATCCCTGGATTCACACTTCTGTCTTGTACCAAGGAACTATCGTGGAGAGAGATTTTGAAAAATCTAACTTCTAGTTCAACAGATTTGAATTTTCTAGTTGATGTTTCACCATATTCCTTTAAATCGGGTAAAAGTTTTCTAAAAGTTGTAATCACCCAATTCACCCCCCTCTTGGGTGTCATTGATCGTGGGACTTCAAATATGTCCTGATAAAACTATATTAAAACATGGAGATGCATGGGTTTGAGTGAAAACAAACTAGAATTTATCATTTTTGTTATTAAGGCAAGGTTCATACATGCTATGTTAATCCTATATGCGCAGTGATAACAAAATATCAAATACAACGTGTACAATGCATGAAAACTCATGAAACAAGAGGACTTTTACTCCTAACATCAAGTTTAAGTCATTCATGAGATAAACTACCTCTAGTCAGAGCTCTAAACTTTGAATTTTGGGCTGGAACTCGACCCTAATTCTTGCTCGTCCCGAACCGAATCAGCAACTTCGTGGCCTTCTAACTTCTGATCTTTTTCACCTATGACCATGAAACTTAAAGGGTAAGAAGAGGATACTAAAAGGAACAAATAATTCTAAAGAACCCATATCTAATTACCTCGTTTATGGCTTCTAATTCGCTGATCAATCTGGCCCAGTCGCATAATCTCCTTGGTTTCTTGTATCGAACCAGCGTCTTTGTAGGCCTCTAACTTCCTGTAGGCTTGATCTCTTAGAACAAAATTTTGAGAAAAGTTAGACCTTACTATAATGAACAAATTCTTCTAAAGAACTTACCTTAGATAATGCTTCCTTACCTTAGTTCCACGCAAGCCAAAAGTAAGGATCGCGCAGGTGAGACGTAAGGTCTATTTATAGGGTTAGCTAGGGTTTTGAGGATTTGAACGAACCTAGAATCCTAATTAGGGCTTGTAATCGACCCTAACACGCTAGTAGATAGCATCGATCCCATATGATTAGGATGCTAAAGTTCCCACCTTTTCAAGCTTTCTTCGTTGTTCGGATTTGCCTATTAATAGCGGTCACATGAGGACCGTTTTTGCACATTATGCGGTCTCGCGATAGACCGTTTTTATCCTAGAGCACCGAATTTTGAATTGATTAAAACTCTTCTGATATGTATCCTCCATTTATCCTTAAATAGACCTATTTATCTCCTAATTCTGTAAATACATCAATTTAAGCTTCTAGAACATGGGCCAGGGTCCAAAAACTGTAATTTGGGCCAAGTGGGTTTATTTAAATGGGCCTAATCCTCTTTAATTAGTGTAGGCCTTAATAATTAGATTTAATTAATAATAATTTATTTAATAGCCCATTTAGTCCATTTAATGTTTAATAATTATATTTTAATCCTAAAAAATTCTTGGAAAATTCTCGGGCGTTACAGTGATCCTTGGTCTGGTGACCAGCATGGGAGGATTCCTCTATAACTCTGAGTCGAGTGAGGTGAAGACCGAAGACTCCGAATTCTTGTCATTTGGTTCCGTCGTGCTCCCATGAGAGGGTAGAGTTGCCGTGAGGTTCGAGATCGGATGTGGTATTGGTTTGTGCGAGAGTCAACGGATGGCCTGACAGGATTTGTAATGTACCCTTCAGACCTAGTGAAGGACTAGGAAAGAAGGAAGAAGCTAAGCGAGTCAAGGGTTTCCCGTTGGTGAGTGTTTGGTGACCGGTGGGTGGTCTTTCACAGATAGAAGATGCTGGTGGTTGTGGTTCGAGAATGGCGAGAGCCATGTGCAAGCGAGGCCTTGGGTGGCCGATTATGAGGTGTCCCTCTTCCCGGATTGGATCTGGGCTTTGTTGGAAGTTTGTGTTCTGGCAGAGTTTTTTTCCGTGTGGCTGAGGTGATACAAGACTTGTGTTTTTGTTGTATGCCTACTCTGATGACCGATGTGTGTGTGGTGTGCAGAGCGAGGTGTGGCTCATGATTATGGTCTGGCCGTATCCCTCAGGATCGGTGTTTTCATGAGAATCTAGCTTTTTTGTACTGGGGCAGTGACGGCGTTGCCAGTTGGTTAAGGTGTTCTCCCCCTGTGACTTGGTGCTAGTCCTAAATTTCAAGGATGAAATTTGTTTAAGGGGGGAGGGTTGTAATGCCCCGAGTTTTTTGGATATTTATCGGATCAGGATCCGTGGGTTTCGGATCGCTTTCATACGTCCTGGATTGAGTTTAGCACTTTACGCGTATTTTTGTCTGTCGGACCTTCGGAACCCCATGTAGGGTGAACCATTACGTTCTCCGACTCCGAGACGTTACCACTGCGTTGTGCATTTTTCGAGGAACGTGGGGAGTATTTTTCCCTATTTTTGATATTTTTTGGAATTTCTATATTTTCTATATATATATAAACCCCTTTCTCTCTCTCATTTCTCACTCTCTCACTCTCTCCTCTCACGCTCTCTCTTCTCACCCTCTCTTCTCCGACGGCCGATAGAGTGAGGCGGGGACGACACGGGTGAGGAGCAGCCGAGCATGGGTGAGGATCGAGGGGCGGTGGCTCGCGGTGGAGCTCGTGGCGAGTGCGTGAACCGACGGAGCTTTCATGGCGTTTTCTTAGCGGATTGGCATCCTCGGCGCGCGGAATCTTCGGTGGAGGTAGGGGGACGGATCCTTAACCCTTGTAATTCCTTTCTCGCGAGTTTTGTAGGCCGTGGTGAGCCGAGCAGGTTTATTATCAGGTTTTAGAGAAAAGAGCATGTTTTGGCTATGAGCCGGATCTTGCATTTTGATCGCGCTTTTGGGGTTTAAATGGGTCCTCTCAATGCTAGAGAAGTTGTGGACTAGTTTCCCCTTATTTTCCCCTTCACATGGGTGTGAACGGGGCGTGGAATGGAGTTTTCTACAGTGTTTGCCGTTTTCACGCTCGAGACGACCTAGAGATCCTTCCAGGGACCGCTAGGCTACCTGGCGACCATGTGAAGACCGCCAGGGGTCCCCTATGTCGGTTCAAGATTTTGGGTCACGCGATGGACCGCCATCGAGCTTAGCGGTCTCGAGGAGACCGCCAATCAATGCTTAGCAGTCAGGGCATGACCGTTTTTATTCGGGTTTCTGGTTAGGTAGCGATCTTGCGACTGACCGCCGCATGGCATTAGCGGTCAGTCGAAGGACCGCTAGGTGACCTAGCGGTCTGGAGATGACCGCTTGAGGTCCGGTGTTTCTGGGGTGTGGCGGTCCTATCTGGACCGCTAGGTAGGGCTTAGCGGTCTAGGGTAGACCGCTAGGCTTAGTTTACAGTCCTGAGAGGGCCGCCAGTTGATTTGACAGTCAAGGGAGGACCGCCACCTTGTTTTCCATGCAAGTTGTGTTCCGATTGTGTCGTGTTGGCCCCCGATCGACCCGATTGTGACCCAGTGGTTGGCCTTTGGTCTCGTGGATGTCCCGGACACCTAGTGGGTTCTGTGTCCATATTTTCGGGGTGTTTGGAGGTACCGTGTTACCTCAATTAGCGTGCCTATAGTTTGGTGGGTCCGAGTGACCCCGCGTGCTCCGGGCTTCTATGTTTTTGCTAGATTGAGTCGTCGTGCGTCGACATGAGTACGGTGGCATTTCCCCGCACGTCGTGGGTTTCTCCGAGAAGGGATTTCCGTGTGGGCCGTGGGTTTGGCCCTTGGACTGTGAGTCCAGCCACCCAACCTGGGGCTGGAGTTTCCCCACTTCTCCCTTGATAGGGAATTGTCTCTGCAGCTCATGAGCTACCTCGATATTCATGCTACCGTAGTTTCAGGCCTAAGGATTAGGCTAGATTGACGGCGCTGAGCCATCACGAGCAGCGATCTTGACCCGAGTCGTGTGACTCAAGGACCGTTGGTTTATTAGGTCTAATGGACCATCCAGAGTCCGGTGGCCCCGAAACACATGTTACTCCGCATTACTCGTACTGGGTGCGTGTATGGCTTTCCGTGTTCACGTTGAGTGGCCTACCACTAGTCGTAACTTTCCTACACACGTGTGTGCAGACCCACTTGGGAGTGGTGGAGAGCGTGACCCGAGAGAGACAGTTTTTAGGCTGGTTACCGTAGGGCCCCCACGTGCTGCCTAAGTCCGGGCATCGGGTGAAGAACCAGCTAGAGGATCTGACCTAGGGCGCATGGTCTATGTGTGCACACGTAGTTGGGGGCAGTTGGACCCGCGCTGACGAGCGCGACCCCAACTAGGCCTTGGTTATGTTCCTTGTTACTAGTACGGCATCTCAGTTCCAGCCTGAGGCATGGTAGAGAGACACCTGAGGCTGTGTTGTAAGTCGTCAGTGGACGCATCCGGCCTTGCTTCTGGTGGGCAGTGCTCCTGTCACATGACGTGAGTTTCTTGTGACTCGAGTTTTCGTTTCCTGTCTGCGAGACGTGGTTTTGTGTGTAGCTTCCGGGGTGTTCCCGAGGTTGAGGTCTAGGGTTCCGGCGAGCATCACCGAGGATTTTTCCCTAGGTAGTGTTAAGTCCACGACAGGGTTATCGTGATGTTTCCCCTGGCAGTGTGACCAGGGTGGTTTGTAGTTTGGTGGTCCCCCGACGGTGAGATCACGGCGTGTTTTTTGGGTACAGTAGGAGTAGCTGTAGCGCCGAGTTTTTACCGGCCACCGGGTTTACTGTTCCTACTGTTGTTGCTACTTTCTGCCACCGCCGTTGTTTACGGTTGGGGTTCCGCGGGATCCGTACTGAGCCAGTGATAGGAGGCTCACCCCTACTTTTTAGGCACGACGGTTCTTCCTTGAGGTTCGAGGGTGCTGTGCGGAGGTTCTTAGTTGCCAGCTCACCGGGCCGAGCGTCCACTCGGTGTTGGGTACATTTCCCTGCCTTAGACTGTACTTTTATTTATTTTTGTTAATTGTTGTGTTGTCCTGTTTTATTTTCTATTTCTTTGTACCTTCACACTCCTTTTAGCCCTTCCGAGCCTCCGACTCGTGCACGGCGGGCCAGGATTCGAATGGTATCGGGTTATTCCCGATATCCGGATCTTGGGTCGTTACAAAGGATGTCCTTCTGTCCTGGAGGATCTTATGGATAGCACCTCTTATTGGTTGGATGCATAAAGCAGACTGCCTTGAAAGGTGACCTTTCCCCCATTTGTAACCTGATAGATCCATTGACCAAAAATGCTGACATGGTAAGCCAATGATGACAAGGACAGTTGCTTATCCAAGAAACTTCCTCCAGACCTCAAAATTCATGAATTTTGAGGTTTACGAGTTATATTTTTATCCTCTGGAACCCTTCTAAAATATTGCAGGAAATGACAGGAAATTGCTTGAAGTTCTTCTGGTGCGTCGACATAGCAAGCCCATTGCCTTGACGTAGCTTCATGCAGCCTGGAGTCTGCTGGCGATCTAGCGTTGATGGCATCGACGCAGGTGCAGGTGACGGCGACACAGCTAAGGCCGCTTGAGGTGCTATCGCCACTGCTTCTTCTTTAGCATTGTGGGATTCAACAGAAGTGGAGTCGACTCCAATGCCTTATAGAGTCGACTCTTCTTCTTCGTTCTTCACTCTTCCAGCCTTTCTGCCCATTTGTCACCCTTAGCCGCAAGAGCTGTCGCCTTTAGTCTTTTTTCTCTTGCCTTGAGTCGTCGCCTTTATCCATTTATCACCGCTAGCAGTTGTTTGTCACCGCTAGTGTCTATTTGCCACCACTAGCTAGCCATTTGTCACTGCTACTGTCCATTTCTTATCCTTAACAGCCTTTTGTCACCCATATGAAGTATTTGTCAAATGAAGTATTTGTCAATTGAAGTTGACTTTAAGGTCTGACTGTGTTGATTCCAAGTTATGTTGACTGACAGACGTGGGCTGTCTTGCTGTTGACTTTGACTTTGACTAGAGTTTACCTTGAGTCAACATGTATTTGAACTTGGTAGGAGTTTCTTTGACTTACATTGACTTTGACTAGAGTCAACATGATTTAGTCAATGTTGACTAGAGTCAAGTCTTCTTCATCTTCTTCCAACTTCTCAGCCTTATCATCCATTTGTCAGACTTAAGATGTATTTTTCTCCCTTAGCATGGTCTTTGTTCTTCTTCCACCTTTGCAAGCTTCATGGTGACTGGAGTCGACTCCATAACCTTCTAGAGTCGACTCTTCTTCTATGCTTTTCAAGCTTTCAGTGCTGCCACCCATTTTACACCTTTGCTTAGCTATTTGTCAGCTTTGTTGCATATTTGTCACTGCTGCCCACATATTTGTCACAACTCTTTCCATCAGCTGGCGGGTGACTTGAGGTTGACTAGAGTTGACTCGAGAAGTGTTTGGAGTCGACTCAAAACATCCTTTTCAACTGAAATCGCATTGCCTTCTTCTTGTACCATCTTCATACCTATCAAAGGAAGCTTCATGAGTTTCTAATTTGATAGTTCAATGACTTATAGTAAGACATCATCAAAACACAATTTATGCAACAGCTATCGGCCTTATCTCTGTCGGATGACAGGATGATGGCGGCCTCCCAGAGACCGCTACCATCAGACAACGGTCGTCTCTTGACCGCTACCTACATAAGGCGGCCTTCTATTGACCACTACTTACTTTCTGACTGTTGTTCACCCTAAACAGCAGCCAGGTCACCGCTTTTTGATTCATGATTATGCTATCTCTCCTGCTATATATTATTCTAAGCGTGCTAAAATATGTTTTCTGTTATATTGTATGTTCCAAGGTTCTGTTTTATGTCTCATCGTGTCTTAGGAACTTATTTTAAATCTTATGATAATTTCATGCCAAAACCATAAAGTAGTGTATGTAAAAAGGTTTTCCTTTGAATTCCTACGTGTTGACCGCTATTTTTACACGATTCACTCTCATCTTCTATCTTTCCTGGTTAAGTATATAGCCTATACTCCGGTACGTAAGCTATTAGATACACACGCACTTGATAAGATACCGCTTGGACTTGAGAACCTCTTCGTCGGATATTCCTTCTGCCGGACTCGGTGATCTTGTTTCAAGGCCTCCATAAGTCTCCGCGAGCCTGGGATTCCCACTAGCGCACCGAGTTGGTTGTACCTTTAAAGCCCAAAAGTCTAGAGAGCACTTAAGTTTTCTACGATTTCTGAACTTTGATTGCGGCCATCCCGTGACCGCCACCTTCAGGTTGCACCCAGGCCAATGACCGCCTTCATGATTCAACTTGCTTGAGTCGACCCAACTCATCCTTTGGAGTCGACGCAGCCAGATAGCGGTCTGCACAGGACCGTCTTCTCATATAGCCGGTCTCCTGATGACCATTTTCTGCTAAGTTTCGCCCAACCCAAGGTCTAACCCAAGGGTTGCTTATGTTCAATTCCTAGATTCTCTCCTGACTATCTGGTATCAAAACCTTATTCATTAAGTCATTAATGAACTATAGAATTTTATCAATGTACCGTTATGCTGCCAAAATTGCTCCGTAGCATAATGTCCAAATAATTCATCATTGATCTCATGGTTTCATTTTGGTACATTCTTACCTTGATTTTGTAATCATGAAACTATTGTTGAATTGAATATTATTGGCCTACATTATATTTCTTGTGGAAGTAGCTTGATTTATAACGTGAAGATACAAGGGCGGGCATGGACAATGTCTAAGGGCTCAACGCTAGTCCCCTTGGCAAATGGCCGGAAACATACTGTAAACCATGGGGTTTGATGCTTACTAGCGTCGCATTACGCCGGGAGTACTTTTTTATAAATGGGTGCAATCCATGAGGCTAGCTTATGAAATTTACATGTTTGTTAGTACGTTATTGTTACATGAGCTTCTAGTGCATAGCCTTTATAGTTATGAAAAGTACATTCTCGATACATGCTAGTGCATTCTCGTTCGTTAAAGGCCACATTACAATCTTGCTTGATCATGCTCCCATATTCTCTCATATCTCTATATTTATCTTATGACTTATGGTTACTTTGGTTTTATCACATGTTTTATCGCATTTTACATTATTGCCTTTGATGGAGTGGACGGACGCTCTGATACCAATTGATAGATCCCGAAGGTTCCAATATGGTGAGCTCTAATACCACTTGTTGGGTGCAAGGCCCGGATTCAGAAGGGGGGTTGAATGAATCCCCTATTAAAAATTACGCCCAATAAAAACCAGTGGAAACGCAAAGATGCGGAAGCAATGTGAGCAAGTGCCTAGACTGAACTGGGTGGTCTCTCCGAATGACGAGAGGATAACAGAAGAACTGAATTTTTGAACACTGTAGAGAAAATAGATGAACAAACCCAAAATCACCAAACTCACATGAGACCAAAAACAAACATGCAGTGTGCAATTTAAACACTCACTAGATTGGAAAGATAGAATGATCGCGCCTAAGCATTCATCTAGCAAAATCGAACCGGAATCAAGTGTTCAGTATGCAAACCAAATTCCCACTAGACTGAAGAAACAGATCGTGCCTATGCATACATCTATCGAATCGAACAAGGCAATCAAACCACAGTAGACAAGGGAAATTTTAGGTGGTTCAGTCCGCAGACCTACGTCCACCCCACACTCCAACCAGAGTGTGGCTTCCCGCTGATACACAGCTTAACCGCTGGGCCTCACAGCTTGCCTACATCCGCTGAGCATCACAGCTTGCTTCCGCTGGGCAATACAGCTTAGCCATCCACTGACACACAGCTTGACCGCTGGGCGTTATAGCTTCGCTGTCTAGAGGATACCACACCTCTACAAACGTTGGGGCTTACAGCTTGACCCATCCAGAGGAATCCTCCTCTGCTACAGCTGAGCGACACAGCTTGCTCTACTGACAAACATCTTGAAATAACAATAAAAAAGAAAACAAGAAATGGGAAATGACAAAGACTAAAAGCTGTAAACACAAAAGCGCAGATATGGCTCTCAAGGAGCTGACTGGATAGGATTTGATCCTGATTTCAGTGGGGACTAATCTTCTGATGAAGCTTGTCTTCTTCTCTTCTCAAACTCTCGATCTTTCTCTCTTTCTGTCTACTTCTTCTTCTTCTGCGTTTCTCTGCTGCTCTCTCTTTTTCTCTCTTGAACTCTCCTATTCGTATCTCTGCTCTTCCCTTCTTCTGCTCCCCAATAGTTCTTCTTGATCTCCCCCGAGAGTTATCTTCTTGACTTGCAGAAGGATGACTTATATACTCCCTCAGACTGAGGTCACGCGCTCATGCCCTAGGCGTGTAGAGGGAACACTCCCGCCTGGAAGATTCAGGAGAATCTTGCCACGTGTCAAAATCTGAACGATTGGGACCCCACGTGGCGGCTTATTCCAATAAGGATCACCCTTGGATCACGTGCCAGTTAATTATTTTGTTGTTCTCACGTGCCCTTCTTCTTCTGTTCCTTATAAGTTAGATACTCAGGTGTACATATGTTGCTCAAACTATGGCTTCCCTAGCTTGATCACTTGCGTGCACAAGTTCCATAAAATGCACGTACTGGGAACGATTGCACCGAGCTTGTTCTATCAGAACTGGACATTGCACCGACCTGGTTGAGCTGGTAAAAGCATTGCACCGTCTTAGATTGGTGTCCTGAGGAATGGTTTGCACTGATTGGCTTCTTCTAAAGTCATGCGTTGCACCGAGTATCCTTAGAGTTTACACCGAGCTCATTTTCTTGACCAGACACTACACCGACCTGCTCACGCTGAGAAGACTGCCCTTGATGAGAAGGAGTGCTTCGACTTTGAAGCTCATCCGTATGGAGATTTGCTCACAGAGCATATGATTGCACCGACTCAGCTATACGTACCTGCCAATGTGCAGAAACTCAATAGAGATAAGGAAACTATGCACAGGTATGACTTGAGTATATAAGAAAGAGATGCACAAGCTTTATGCACACGGAGGAAGAAATGCACCGACTCAATTACGTGTCACAGCATGAGATGCATCGACCATGTGAAAGCAAGAAATGCACAATGCACCGAGTTTAAGCATGAGCATGCTAAGAATGCACTAGGTTAAGTACTCGCAGCAACATGAGTTGCACAGACTGAAACTCCATGGAGTATCATGTGAGTAGAACAATGCACTGACCTAATACGAAGGAGGCACAGAGAAGGTATGCACCGATGCATGACTTAATTAGCGTGCAATACCAGAGGTTGCACCGATGAACCTAACACATGAAGGCGTTGCACCGACCTAGCACTAATAGAGTGCACAGAGTCTGAGACGCGAGCTAAGCAATGCACCGACCTAACACTCGCCAAGGCTGCGTGCATAGAGAATGGAATGCACAGACCTTAATGCCCATGAACGATGATATGCACCGGGTTTGTTGGACAGCCTGACCGACATGTATGCACGAGCCTTAGATATAACCTGAATGCACTGACTTAACTGATTGCGTGCATGCATAGACGTTTAAAGCCATGAAGTGCAATATATGCATTCGAGACATGCTCAGACCTAGACCAGTAGTTAAACGCACATCAATATATATATATGCAACCGTGACATTCAATCAAGCACATGAAGTGACTCAGCTATCATCAAAACATTCTTCAACCATTCATTCTCAAGTGGTGACTCATAATGTTGCTAGACTCGTAGTGTTGCTATCATCAAAACTCATGAAGCAAAACATCATCAAGGCACAGGGGCACAACAATCTCCCCCTTCTTGATGATGGCAACACAATGAAATGAGTCACACTGACTCGTCAAACTATTCTCTCCCTTTGACTTCAGCAAAAAGAGGTAGTTTGAGAGAAGAAATATAATGCATTAACCTATTCTCCCCCTTTTGAGATAATCAAATAGATCATGACAGTGAAAGAGTAATACTCCCCTTATCAACATGAATGCAGGACTACTCTCACCCTTTGAGATACAGTCCTCCCCCTTTGACATAATCAAGAATATCTATAATGCCCAGAACTCCCCCTCAGAGCATGAAAGGAATCAAAAATGCAAGCACAGGACGTATCAACAGGGATGAACTCTGGTTATCCAATGAATCAATCTGGAATCCACCACCACAAGAATTCTGAAGCTAAATTGGTTGTGGCACCTTACATTTGAATGGACAGAACAATGCAGGTGAAAGACCCACAGAACAAGAACCGGTTACAAGAGTCATTCGTCAGGGATACAGAAACAAGATGGAAGATTCCAATAGTGTGGAGAGTGAAACTGATGATGTAAATGAAGTAGATGTGGCCAAGGGTAGGAGTAGATAACAGCAAGCAAGGCACAGGATCTCCAACAGGTTAGTTAGCATGATGATTAAGTTGTCAGAGGTGAACCTGATCAGAGGAAATTGTATGACAGGTACCACAGTAATAAGTCCTCACAATGAAAGACTCTCCTATCATAGGGGGTTATGAAATAACCGACATGACCCAACTGATTTAACCATGATGTATACCAAATTTGTCAATTAAATTCAATACTCATATCTGAAGATAGGTTTTAATAAAGGTGAACCAATTAATCAAGCAATACTCAAGAACAAACACCTTCCATCTTACTCAAATGAACTCGATGACTCCTTTGAGAGTCACAGAGAGCAGTATTGAGATTAAACACCCTTACTAGAATGTGAGTTGACTATTTTTGCAAGATATTTTCTTTTGATTAGCACATTATTTTTCCTGAGCAATTTAAGTTGATCAACACCTTTTTACATGAGGCACAACACGTCTTAGGTGAAGTGACCCAGTTACTCAGTGTGATAACTTTCATTGCCTCTCAACTTTGAGAGCAGAGTTAGCAATAGAAGTGTCTTTTTACATGAAGAGACACCTTGATTAGAGGCCGGACTCCCTAGTTACTCAACATAGACATGCTATTGCTCTATCATATTTTTCAATAAATTTTCACCAGAGATAACTATGGCACTTCATGACATAGGTTTACTCTATTTCATTGATAGAGAACCCATTTTCTCAGTGACCAAGTCATTGCTCTGAATTCAATTTTTTTTTTTAGTTAACATTTTTCAGGTTAATGTTCAAACACAATACTCACTCTATGTGTCTCTACTAACGTAGCCTTGATATCACATTTTCAGATTACAGATGAGTGAGACTAGGGTATTCATGACATATTTGGTTAAAAAATTATTAAAACTCATCATTCAGATACCTTCAAAACATTTGAATACAAATCTGAGAATACATTAAACTTATATCAGTCTTAATCAGTAGACATTCTTAAACCTATATGATAGAAATTTCTTTTAAGAGTTCATACTAAAACATGGTACACAATATAAGGATCTCAGATCAGTCCAATCAATGCACCTAACCAACTTATCATTCCTGGAACAAGAACCAGATTAATCAGATCAACTTGAAAGGATGTGAGTGTTGGATAGGTACAAGCTGGTAGAGCAAATAACAGCAGGAGAGAAGAGCATCAAATATATGTAGAGTAGAATCAATTTCAGTAGCTGAGTCTGGAGTACAGACAGATCAGCTGAACAAGTAGAGACAGCAGAGAATTTAGGTGAACCACCTAAATGCAGAGAATGGATCAGATTGCTAGATAGAAAGAGTTCAAGAGGTGAAGAAGTGATGAAACAGGAATGTTGCCCCTGTCAAAACTACACATGAGCAACATGAGGATTAAAGGAAAGCAGTCAATCTCCCCCTGACTAAGTGCATGGTATACAAAGAAAATGTAACACATGATTTTATGATAAGCTCATGAAACAGACATGCAATACAATCAAAAGAAGATTTACCATAAACATTATGTGCAATTCAAATTTTTAGATGATTTCAATTCAGCACAGATCGAATCAACATGATGTTCAAACTTTTCAAACTCATAATTTTAGATGATATAATTCGAAGTGAGTGCTCAAAACAGACCTGAAGAGCAGGATCATAGGGTCTTTCAATTTTTGAGTGCCTTAGTTTATTGACCCCTCTTTATGCATTCCAAGGCACACCTGCAGCAAAGAAATCATTTTGATCCTGCAGGAACCCAAGCAGCCTTGGGTCCTGTATTAGCCCTAACAGGAGTTATGAATAGTTTCTTAGCGACACTGTCATAAAAATCCATCAAATAATAATTGGCCATAATGTGACCGAATTTACCACAATATCTACATGAAACAACACATTTTCTGGTCCTATGATGCATGTCAACAGCAGCATGAGACTTATGAACTTGAGCATGAAATGTTTTGTTGTTTACATGGATATTTTGTTTCTTATTCTTAATCAGCCAACATTCAACAGATTTGTGACCAGACTTACCATAGTTAAAGCATGAAAAGTTCACAGGTCATTTTGCAGAGAATTTGACAAAATAGGGATTAACAGAATTTTCCTGAACATGCCAATAGTCCTCGACTATATGGCCATGCTTCCCACACTCGAAGCACTTCATGTGCTTACCTTTAGAACCATTTTTACCCCAAGTAGATCCAAACCAGCACTCAATGGCTTTGTGACCACGTTTGTTACAGTTAAAACAAATAATGTGCTAGTTTGAAGCAAACGTGTTTCTTTTAGGGCCATGATGATTAGCAGAAGACCTAGCATGCATTTTATCATCTTGTTTCATGATGAAACATGCATTCATGAGATGACCATGCCTACCACAGTAATGACAATAATCATTCTTTTCATGTGCATGCGAGTGAGTAACCGGTTTATGAACATCATGCACTAATCTATCAGATTCCACAGAGCTAGCAGAGTTAGTAGCATAAGCAGGGACAGCCTTGACTTTATTCATGAAAGCATCCTTTTTCAGTTGTTTGCTCCTTTTCAAGGCATTTATTCATTTTTCAGTTCTCTGAGCCTTAAATTGGAATACTGATGATGAAGGTATTTTTAGGTTTTTATTTTGTTTTGGGGATTGACTTGTGGTACCAGCTACATCAGAGCTTTGCACAAAATTGGTGTATAGCTGGTTTCTAGTAATTTCCTTAACATCTGAACTGCAACTTATCTCCTTTCTTGAATTATCATCCTCACCTTTCATGACAACTTTCATTTTTCCTTCATTTTTAGCAGACTTGTGTGCTGAGTTTTTTAGATCATGAATTCTATTTTCCAGAGAGGCAATGTGAATTTCATAACTGGCAATCTCCTGTTCACTACAATTAACACATTCGCTTAGTACTTTATTTTTAGTTTTATATTTCTCAATTTCTTGTTCCAGATTGCTCAATTTTTTTGTCTCTTCATTGCAAGCAGTTTTTCCTTTTTCTAAGGTGAGAAGTTTTTCGGACATACCAGTGTTTAATCATTTTAACTTTTCAATTTCAGCTTTCAATTCATTGTTTTCCTCCTCAAGTTTTTCAGCTTGAATTTCTTTATTAGCAGATCTTTCTCTCTCGATAGCCAGAAGCCTCTTTGAAATTACAGTATTTAGGACCATGAGTTTCTTGTTTTGTTCTTTCAGTTCTTTGTTCCCTTTGGTCAACTTCTCAATTTCTTCACTACTGGATACAGACTCCAGTCTTTCAATTAGTTCATCCTCTCTTTGTTCGACTTTAATTTTCTCATTCAATAACTCTTGGTTTTCTTCTTTAAGAGAGCCAATCAACTTCATCCACCATTCATTTTCACTATATAGTTCCTCATTACGTTCTTTTAGTAAAGAGCATTTGTTGCAGACTGATTTTTCAGATGAGACGTGTAAAGCTTCCATGTTGAATTTCTTTATTCTAGTTTCAAGATTTTCATTACTCTTTTGAAATTCTGCATTTGCTAGTTTCAGTTTGTTCATTTCAGAGTTAATTTTATTCAATTCTTGCTGTCTCATTAGATGTTCATCATTCTTTTCATTCAGTTGATTCTCCGGTTCGGATATCTTATTTAAGCATGTTTGATTCTCAATTTTTAAAGAGACATTTTGTTCCTTAAAGTTTTGAACATCTAGCAAACACATATCATAAGACTTCTTCAGAGTAGGACAAGCTTCACAAGAGAATTCAGATTTACTTTGTTCGATCTTTTTCTTCAATCTTTTATTTTCAGATTTCATTTTCTTAGACACTTTTAACAATTCTTCATACATCACAACCAGTTCATCAAACGAAGGTTCATCTGACCCGGAGCTTACCTGAGAAGCAGTATCATTATCATTCTCTCTCCGATTGGCCATCAAGCATTTATCCTCTTCCTCCTCATTTGCAGTAGTTACTCTGTCCAAGATTTCCTTTCCCGACGCACACCTGAGAACAAAAGGAAATTTGTCAGCATTCACTGCATCTCTTATAATATTAAGAACCGTGATATTCTCACGGTTCTTCGATCTGTCCTCACTGGACCACTTAGTCTCATTTCGGGGCAACTTATGTGGGCCTTTCGATACGAGTTTCCATAGACTCGGGTCAATGGAATTCATGTAGACACAAAGACCTCCCAACCACTTGCTGAAGTTAGAACCATCAAAGACGTAAGTGTTATGTTAGATGGACGCAGTCTATCTCCACGAAGTGTGGATCTAGAGGGGGGTGAGTAGATCTACTGCCTAATTTAAAACCAGTATAAGGCTCTAAAGCGGAATATAGGCAAATCTACTGAATCACTATCTCGAGTACTAGATTTGAACAGAGGCGAATCAAACTGTGAAGATGAGTAGGAAATCCAATCGCACACAGTTCATAGACAAACAAGCAAGCACAAGGCACACAAGATTTTTAGGTGGTTCGGTCAGGAGACCTACGTCCACCCCACACTCAACCGAGTATGGCTTACTGCTGCGCAGTACAGCTTGCGTCTGCTGGGCAATACAGCTTGGCCTACAAATCGCTGAGCAACACAGCTTGCTGTCCGAGACAAGTCTCGCCTACTGAGGATTACAGCTTCACCTGTCCAGTGGAGACCTCCACTGCAACCGCTGGGGTTTACAGCTTACCCGTCCAGAGGCAGCACCTCTACTAACAGCTGACTCACAGCTTGAAGAAACAATTTTGGAAATAAAAGACAGAAGCAAATGAAAATAGAAAACCCAACTGGGAATGTAGCTCAGAATGAGAAAAGCTCAGCTCTGGTATCTGAACCAAGAGTCTGAGATACAATCAGAAAAGCTCTCAAACAAAACTCTCTCAATCTCACTCTCTCAACACATCTCTCTCAATCTTCTCTTCTCTCTTTTTCTTCTTCTCTATTTTTCTTCTCTCTGTGGATCGGTGGCTCTCTGCTGCTTCAGACTTTTACTCTCTCTGTATATACTTTGTCACTGTTTGATCGGCCTTCATCCGAAGAAGAAGACTCATATATATACCAGCAGCAGATTGGATAAGGGCATGTGGCTTCCACATTTCCCGCCCAAAGAATTCTCCAGATCCGAGGACATTTCATCCACATGGCAGCATCCTGGATGGGCTGCTTCCACGTGTCACCATCATAGCACCTCATCCTTCTTGGATCACGAGCCAAGTCATCAATCTCAGCCAGGAGTCCCTGTCAGACAGAGGATCGAATTATCAGTTTAAGTATAAACCCTGTATAGACTTTGTAGAGTGTAATGCAGTGTATAGACTTCACTGTATAGACTTTGTGAACTCGAATGCAGTGTATAGACTTTGTGAATGCGTGGCTATGGCATTGTACAGACTATGTGAATACAGTGCTATGGCCTGTACAGACTCTACGCATGTAGGGCTTATGCCATGTTCAGACTTTGTGAATACAATGCTATGCAATGTATAGACTTCTGTATATGCAGAGCTAAGGCATGTGCATACTTCCCATATGAAGGCAACCGCTGTACAGACTTGCTGAAGTGTAATGCAATGTGCAGACTTTGAAGAACATTCAACAGCCAATGTATAGAATAAGGCAATGTAAAGACTTGCCAGTGTATGGACTTGATGAGCATTCAGCAATGTGCAGACTTCAATGCATGAAGGAGCACTGTGTAGACTTAGACAGACACAACGTGCAACAATGCATAGACTTTGAAACACTAGATGCATGATGTACAGACTTCAACTAACATGATGCACAATATGCAGACTTGAATGCTGTGCGATGTATAGACTTCATGAATGATGCATGCAATGCACTGGACGATGTATGGACTTAGCCGATGCAGACTAGTCCGGTGTACATACTTGCTCGTTGTTCAGACATCATGAGCGATATACAGACTTGCCAAGAGAAAGACTGTACAGACTTGAGCAAAGCAAAGCAGTTGAATGTATAGACTTCATGATGTGTAGACTTGCCAAAGACAACTGGACGATGTACAGACTTGAGCGAAGCAAAGTCTGTACAGACTTGAAAGATCACAATGTATAGACTTTGGCAAGGGAATGGCTATACAGACTTCAACTCAGCTGCGATGTACAGACTTTGACAAAGCAACGATGTACAGACTTGCACAGTTCTAGGATGTATAGACTTTATGTGAAAGCCCAATGTACAGACTTGCAGAACTGAACGTAGGTAAAGATCCCAATGTATAGACTTCGAAGTTCATCTGGTGAATGTACAGACTTTGAAGGTTCAACTGGTGAATGTACAAACTTCACCAATGTATAGACTTGGAAGTTCACTGATGGATGTACATACTTCACCTCGAGCAAGCTACAGTGCAGTGTATGGACTTGAAGAATGATGCATGACGCTGTACAGACTTCACTAATGTATGGACTTAGCTTCGTGCATGCTACAGTCCAATGTATGGACATTGAATGACAGTGCAAGCACTGTATAGACTTTGAGCATAAACACCACAATGTAATATATAGACTTGCTAGTTATGTGAGCTGCAGTGTATGGACTTTGCCCAATGCATAAGACACTAAGTGAGACGGACAGTGTACAGACTTAGCCTGTGCGAGCAATGCAGCAATGTATAGACTTGACTGCCTGCTAGATGCACTGATGTAGTATATGCACAGAGAAAGCAATGAACCGATGCAATGCATGCACATAGCAGGTATTGAACTGAAGTAATGGATGTATAGACTTGTGATGCACTGATGCAGTATATGCACAGAGGAAGCAATGCACCAATGCAATGTATGAACATAGCAGATATTGAACTGAAGCAATGGATGTATAGACTTCATGATGTGTGGACTTGCCAAAGGAAAGGCTGTATAGACTTGATGCAAGCACGATGTATAGACTTTGCGATGTGTAGACTTGCCAAAGGAAAGGCTGTACAGACTTGATGCAATGCAAGGCAACGAATGTATAGACTTCAAGCCAATGTATAAACTTCAAGCTCATGCAAGCAAAGCGTATGTATAGACTTGGCGTTTGTGTGAGCATGCGATGTACAGACTTTGTGTTGTGAACACAGGCTGTACAGACTTGCTAGAGACACTAGACGCTGTACAGACTTAGCCACAAGCTGAACAATCGGATGTATAGACTTGAGATGAATGCATGAACAGTCTGATGTACAGACTTGCCAAATGTATAGACTTTAAGTCCAATGCAAGAGGCTATACAGACTTCATGAACGATGTTCAGACTTTTGTGTGTGGTGAACAACCGATGTATAGACTTATGAATGAAGCAAGGCAATCTGATGTGTAGACTTTCTCAACATAGTGGCGTGCAACTAAACGATGTGTAGACTTCAGAAATGCATAGAGACGCTACAGTGTGACAGCGTAGACGTAGCAGTTCACCCTGATGTGAAGTTAAATCTGGGTCAGTTCAGTGGGTCGACGCAGTGACCCCATGCGTCAACGCATCCAGCCTTATCTTCAAAGCCATCTGAGGCATTTCAAGGCTGCGTCAACCTAGTGGACTCAATGGGTTGATGCCATCTGAACTACTTACGAGATGTATAGACATGCGAATCTGATGTAAAGACTTGAGGGGGGTCGACCCATCTAAGAAGGGGGTCGACCCACAGAGCTAGCACACTCATGCATTCTCCACAGAACAGATCAGATATAACACACTCATGCATTCTCCACAGAATAAATCAGTCATATGCATTCATGTTGCTATCATTCAATGTGATGTTCTTAGCAAAACAATATGGTGACTCATTTATGTTGCTATCATTAAAACACCACATAATCATCAAATCACAAGGGGCACAACAGTAAGGACGAGCCATATGGAAAGATAGAAAAACAGCCTTAGCACACAAAGCAATCACCGATGAATGCACCAAAATCCCTCGATTAAAACCGAACAGACATCAACAAGAGTAGCACCTTAAACAGTAGGATCCTCTGCAGATCGTTGGATCTATATGTACAGAGACCCGCTCTGATACCAATTGATGGAGTCGATGGATGCTCTGATACCAATTAATAGATCTCGAAAGGTCCAATATGGTGAGCACTGATACCACTTGTTGGGTGCAAGGCCCGGATTCAGAAGGGGGGTTGAATGAATCCCCTATTAAAAATTACGCCCAATAAAAACCAGTGGAAAGGCAAAGATGTGGAAGAAATGTGAGCAAGTGCCTAGGCTGAACTGGGTGGTCTCTCCGAATGATGAGAGGATAACAGAAGAACTAAATTTATGAACATTGTAGAGAAAACAGATGAACAGACCCAAAATCACCCAACTCACATGAGACCAAAAACAAACGTGCAGTGTGCAATTTAAACACTCACCCGATTGGAAAGATAGAATGATCGTGCCTAAGCATTCATCTAGTAAAATCAAATCAGAATCAAGTGTTCAATATGCAAACCAAATTCCCACTAGACTGAAGAAATAGATCGTGCCTATCCATACATCTATCGAATCGAACAAGGCAATCAAACCACAGTAGACAAGGGAATTTTTAGGTGGTTCAGTCCGCAGACCTACGTCCACCCCACACTCCAACCAGAGTGTGGCTTCCCGCTGATACACAGCTTAACTGTTGGGCCTCACAGCTTGCCTACATCCGCTGAGCATCACAGCTTGCTTCCGCTGGGCAATACAGCTTAGCCATCCGCTGACACGCAGCTTGACCGCTGGACGTTACAGCTTCACCGTCCAGAGGATACCACACCTCTGCAAATGCTGGGGCTTACAGCTTGACCCGTCCAGAGGAATCCTCCTCTGCTACAGTTGAGCGACACAGCTGGCTCTACTGACAAACAACTTGAAATAACAATAAAAAGGAAAATAAGAAACGAGAAATGACAGCGACTGAAAGCTCTAAACACTAAAGCGTAGATATGGCACTCAAGGAGCTGACTAGATAGGATTTGATCCGGATTCCAGTGGGGACTAATCTTCAGATGAAGCTTGTCTTCTTCTCTTCTCAAACTCTCGATCTCTCTCTCTCTTTCTGTCTACTTCTTCTTCTTCTGCGTTTCTCTGTTGCTCTCTCTTTTTCTCTCTTGAACTCTCCTATTCTTTTCTCTGCTCTTCCCTTCTTCTGCTCCCCAATAGTTCTTCTTGATCTCACCCGAGAGTTATCTTCTTGACTTGCATAAGGATGACTTATATACTCCCTCAGACTGAGGTCACGCGCTCATGCCCTAGGCGTGTGGAGGGAACACTCTCGCCTGGAAGCTTCAGGAGAATCTTGCCACGTGTCAAAATCTGAACGATTGGGACCCCACGTGGCGGCTTCTTCCAATAAGGATCACCCTTGGATCGCGTGCCAGTTAATTGTTTTGTTGTTCTCACGTGCCCTTGTTCTTCTGTTCCTTATAAGTTAGATACTCAGGTGCACATATGTTGCTCGAACTATGGCTTCTCTGGCTTGATCACTTGCGTGCACAAGTTCCATAAACTGCACGTACTGGGAACGATTGCACCGAGCTTGTTCTATCGGAACTAGGAATTGCACCGACCTAGTCGAGCTGGTAAAAGCATTGCACCGTCCTAGATTGGTGTCCTAAGGAATGGTTTGCACTGATTGGCTTCTTCTGAAGTCACACGTTGCACCGAGTATCCTCAGAGGATGCACCGAGCTCATTTTCTTGACCAGACACTGCACCGACCTGCTCGCGCTGAGAAGCCTACCCTTGATGAGAAGGAGTGCTTCGACTTTGAAGCTCATCCATATGAAGATTTGCTCACACAGCATACGATTGTACTGACTCAGCTATACGTACCTGCTAATGTGCACAAACTCAATAGAGATAAGGAAACTATGCATAGGTATGACTTGAGTATATAAGAAAGAGATGCACAAGCTTTATGCACACGGAGGAAGAAATGCACCGACTCAATTACGTGTCACAACATGAGATGCATCGACCATGTGAAAGCAAGAAATGCACAATGCACAGAGTTTAAGCATGAGCACGCTAAGAATGCACTAGGTTAAATACTCACAGCAACATGAGTTGCACAGACTGAAACTCCATGGAGTATCATGTGAGTAGAACAATGCACTGACCTAATGCGAAGGAGGCACAGAGAAGGTATGCACCGATGCATGACTTAATTAGCATGCAATACTAGAGGTTGCACCGATGCATCTAACACATGAAGGCGTTGCACCAACCTAGCACTGATAGAGTGCACAGACTCTGAGATGCGAGCTAAGCAATGCACCGACCTAACACTCGCCAAGGCTGCGTGCATAGAGAATGGAATGCACAGACCTTAATGCCCATGAATGATGATATGCACCGGGTTTGTTGGACAGCCCGACTGACATGTCTGCACGAGCCTTAGATATAACCTGAATGCACCGACTTAACTGATTGCGTGCATGCATAGACGTTTAAAGCCATGAAGTGTAATATATGCATTCGAGACATGCTCAAACCTAGACCAGCAGTTAAACGCACATCAATATATATATATATATATATATATATATATATATATATATATATATATATATATATATATATGCAACCGTGACATTCAATCAAGCACATGAAGTGACTCAGCTATCATCAAAACATTCTTCAACCATTCATTCTCAAGTGGTGACTCATAATGTTGCTAGACTCATAGTGTTGCTATCATCAAAACTCATGAAGCAAAACATCATCAAGGCACAGGGGCACAATAGCCTTTCATAGAGCTGAAATGTTAATCACTTAAATTATGCCTTCATGTTGATACGAAGATACATATTGGGCAAGTGTGCTCATTCCCTACTTTCCAATCTTTTCAGAAAATTCTAGTGGAACTGATGCGGGACGAGACCACGGACACGACAAGCTCGTGACTGCCCCTTAACGAGGGAAGCGTCGGATGTGCGCGGTTGAGAAACCGGCAATGAGCTAGGGTGATCGGCTCTCTTTTGTGCCCGGATCGGGTCACGGGACGGTCTCGCACTCTCTCGCAGCAGCGGTAATGAATAGATAAAGCGAGCTAGATATCCCTACACATGATCTCTAGGAGCGGCATAAACAAATATATATGAAGTAAGCAAAATGCCGAGAAGGGAGCGAATGCGATACCTCCACGCGCTCGGCGTGGGGAAGACGGACCCGGTCGAAACTCGTACTCCCGGGACAATTAATACACCATATTACAGCAACTGAATTACTACCCACTCCACGCAGGGAGGTAAAGGGCTACACAAATGGGCCCGGGAGGACCGAATTCGGGTTGACAGGCGGCTTCTCGCATCTCTTCGGTAGCACCCGAACTAGTGATGGTGGGGCCCACGTGCTGTCCGGAGGGGTCGAGTGGGACCCGGTGACACCGCTGTAGTGGGGACACTTAGGGAAGCGTTCCCCGGGCTGGCGGCATGCTGGTTCGCCGGCCGGAGGCCGGGCGGCTACGATCGGCACCGGTCGGAATAACCTGCCACGGACCTGCAGGTTCTATTTTCCGGGGGGCGCTCCGGCGAGAACGGACGCTGCGATCAGCCCCGACGTCAGAATGTGACGAAACCAGTGCCGTTGGAAAGATGCTTCGAAGGGCTTCAACCCAGGGTAATTACAGAAAAATAATCAAGCCTGTACTTCTGATTGGCGAATTTTGAAGGTTGCTATTGTACAGTTCCTGAAATCTCAGGTCAGCAGATAACTTTCCTGTGGATTGCCTTTGACCGCGAGGTAGACGTCCGAATCTGGGGTTGTGCTCTTCAGAAAAGTTGTGGGAAATCAAGCTACGAAATCAGGACTATTTTTGGATCTGGATTTGGGGAAGGCTACCAATTTATATGATTTTGTCACTAGCAGTGGGTCGGATCTAGAATCTGGCTGACAACACTGTAGCTGAGGAAGAACACGAATTTCTAAAAATAGATAGAAGGCTGATAAAAAATTAAGAAACTTTGTGGATGTAGGGGGTGATGGACAGAACTCCCAGTAAAATTGGGAGGGTTTGGACAAATTAAAAAGATGGCCGGAGGCGGGAAACACAGGGCAGCTGTCACTATAGACAGAGACAAAGCAGAACTAGGAATGAAAGAAGCACGAAAATGGGAAAACACTAAACGGTGGAATTTGGGCGTGAAAAGTTAGGTGGAGCTTGGGATACAAGAGAAGAACACACCATAAAAATTGTAGCTTGAGATCGTCATGTGGTGGAGAGCATATATTCGGACAAGAAGCCTCTATCCAGGATGGACAGAACACCAAAGGCGGCTCCGCGGCGGCGTGATGGCGGCACGAACGGCGGCGGCGGCGGCACCGATGATCACCGGAGGTGGGGGGAAGGAGATATCACTCTAGAATGGGGGTTGGGGATGAAGAAACCAGGGGGAGAGAGAGGAGAGGTCGAAATTCTCCAAGAGAGGGGTTCTTGCACCATGATTTTTTCACTTTCATTAATATTCAAATGGAAAATACAAGTATTTATATGCCTCCAATCTAATCAAATCTCCACCATTAGATCTAGGGATGGGGAATGAATGGCCTAGATTAAATGTGACCAACACACACAAAAAAATAAAATAACCCAAGTGGGAGACAAGCTTGACACGGTAGGTAGCCTACCTTAGACTTTTTACTCCCTTTGTCTACCCATGTGGCATTTGACATTCAACCCTTCTAGATGGCCATCTAGGATGGTTGACCAGCCCCACATAGGTGACATGGACCAATGGAAAAGGGCTGAGGGCCCCCTTACTGGTCCTACTGTATAATTGCATAAAAACCTACACAATCCATGGGAATGACTCATTGACTTATAAAGCCTTACATTTGCGTACATACTTTTCCAAGGATATAAACACAAACTAAAAGGACATAAATGCAAAAGAAAAAGTACATGCTCGGCGTCGATTCCCATCAACTCTCCCCGGGTGGGAGGAACTCGACCCCGTCGAGTAGGGGTATGGATGCTCGAGTACTCCGGCGGATCTGTCACCATGCCAAGTAACGCGGGTACGCTCCACTCCGAGTGATCGTCACCTGCTCATTCCATATATACTCGATATGCGCGGACTGCTATGGGCCAAAGGTGGACACTCCAGGTGGGGCACTCTCAAAAGGGAAGGAAGCAGCTCGAAGACTCACTAGGAATCACCGCTGAGTCCCTGTAGGTGACTGATCCGGATATAGATGTAGAATCGATCCCATACTTATCGAATGAGTCCACTCGCCTCTTACTCATAAGAGAACGACAACGAGCTTGCACAAGACACATGCAGATAAATAAACGACACACACACCATGCAAACAAACCACACAAAACAGACCACACAAGGAAAACACACCGACTCATACATGACCCTAGACTAAGGTGGTGACATCAAGCCCACTAAGTGGCGTCATCCTGGGCGACGGGTGAGTCGCCCAGCTCTCCCCCCAAGGCATAGTACTCATCGGCTAGTGCTTGGTCGGCCTCATAATCGACACACTCAAGCTCAGGAGGTAAGGTATCTCCAACCCCTAGGGCTAGGGTTGCACGGGCGGGGCATTCATTGGCAATGTGGCCAAACCCGTGACAGTGGAAACATTGCACTCGCAACCTACTACTCTCTCCGATAAGAGGGGCCTTACCCTTATCCTCCCGACGGGTAGGGGGCGTAGGTAACAAGGTTGGAGGTGTAGGCGCCGTGGGTAACAGCGGGGGGAGTGTCGGGGCCAGGGGACGGGCCATGTGTGCTGGGGGACGGGCAACGGGTGCCGGTGGATGGAGTGGAGGTAGATCCCGTGGTGGGGGAGGTCGAGGTCTAGGAGCGAAGTGCTCCTGACGGGCGGACTCCTAAGGACGAGCCATGGGTCCCCTCGGGTATGAACCTAAGGAGCCACGGGAATCACTACGGGGAGGAGTGGGACTCCACTGAGGAATAGACTCGAACTCTCCCTCGAATTGCTCCATCTCGAGAGCAACTTGATATGCATCCTCCAACTTGTCCACCTTGCGGCGGAGAAGCTCATACCGTAGGTGCGGGCGTAGACCACGCCGAAACCGAGAGACGGTAAGGTAATCCTCCTCTGTGGCATCACATCGCAAGTAGTATTCATCAAATTCGGCGATGTAATCAGAGACGGACCGATCTCCTGGGGTGAGACTTTGCCACCTCTCTATAAGACGCTGGCGGTAGGAGGTAGGGAGGTACTTCTTCCTAAGCTTCTCCCTCATATCGGTCCATGTATCGATCGGGGGTTCTTGACGAAGAAACAATAGGTTCTCCATGTTCCTCCAATAGGTTTGTGCTTGGCCTAAAAGTTTCATCCTGGCGTACTTGACTTTTCGTTGGTCCGACATCTCGAACCACTCAAAATATCGATCCATACCAGCCTCCCAATCAAGATAGACCTTTGGGTCCAAGGACCCGTCAATGGTGGGAGGGTCGGCCCGAACGGTCCGAATGGCCCGTTCATCCATATCTTGGTCGTGGGTACGCCGTGTAGGGCGGTAATCACGACCATGCCCCCGATGCTCATTTTCGGACTCATAGTCATGCACCTCGGGGACTTCGTGCCTCCTATTAGCTATCTCTTGAACCCTTGGAGTCGCGGGTTGTTGACCTGGCTCTAGTTGACCTTGTGTAGGTGGGGCGGGTGCTTGGACTGGGACAATCGGTGGTGCCTCGGCTGGA
Source organism: Amorphophallus konjac (assembly GCA_022559845.1). Classification (NCBI taxonomy): domain Eukaryota; kingdom Viridiplantae; phylum Streptophyta; class Magnoliopsida; order Alismatales; family Araceae; genus Amorphophallus; species Amorphophallus konjac. The sequence goes on along the minus strand of CM040124.1, from coordinate 298,950,861 downwards.
CCTCTCTCTAGTGCGGTAACTCTCCCGACCAATCCTTGAACGGACTGGTTCGACCCAGCGGCCCTATCCTCTACGACTTTCATCCTCTCTTCTAGGCGGGCGCCTAGGCCATTCACTCGGGTACTCGCTCCTTCCATCCTATCCACTCGAGTACTTAACTCATCCATGCGCTCACTCAACCAATCCATTTTCCCCACAAGAGTTCGGAACAATGTGGCCACTTCATCAGAACTATAGACTCGGGATTCCGCCATTTATGGTGGTGGGGGTGAGTATTGGGTACCTCGAAGAGTGGGCATGCAAACACACTGACTAAAGCAAACACACTAATGCAAAATGATGCGCCTAGACTTAAACCAATATCCGGTACGTGGCGGAGGTAATCGACCCGAAGGTCACTCGCGCAAGTGTGCGGCCTTCTCGATAGGCGTAGCCTAACGTTTGGACAACACCTTTTGATATACCGAATTATCGGAATGAAATACAATTTAAAAACACTCTTTTTTTTGTTTTAGAAATATGATGATCCTAGACTCGACTTAAACCGACTAATGACTCGATGTAAATGACACTCTCTTTTTTTTTGACACCCTAGACTCAACCTGGCTCTGATACCAAATTGATGCGGGACGAGACCACGGACACGACAAGCTCCTGACTGCCCCTTAACGAGGGAAGCGTCGGATGTGCGCGATTGAGAAACCGGCAATGAGCTAGGGTGATCGGCTCTCTTTTGTGCCCGGATCGGGTCACGGGACGGTCTCGCACTCTCTCGCAGCAGCGGTAATGAATAGATAAAGTGAGCTAGATATCCCTACACATGCTCTCTAGCAGCGGCATAAACAAATATATATGAAGTAAGCAAAATGCCAAGAAGGGAGCGAATGCGATACCTCCACGCGCTCGGCGTGGGGAAGACGGACCCGGCCGAAACTCGTACTCCCGGGACAATTAATACACCATATTACAGCAAATGAATTACTGCCCACTTCATGCAGGGAGGTAAAGGGCTACACAAACGGGCCCGGGAGGACCGAATTCGGGTTGACGGGCAGCTTCTCACGTCTCTTCGGCAGCACCCGAACTAGTGATGGTGGGGCCCACGTGCTGTCCGGAGGGGTCGAGTGGGACCCGGTGACACCGCTGTAGTGGGGACACTTAGGGAAGCGTTCCTCGGGCTGGCGGCACGCTGGTTCGTCGGCCGGAGGCCGGGCGGCTCCGATCGGCACCGGTCAGAATAACCGGCCAAGGACCTGCAGGTTCTATTTTCCGGCGCGCGCTCCGGCGAGAACGGACGCTGCGATCAGCCCCGATGTCGGAATGTGGCGAAATCGGTGCCATTGGAAAGATGCTTCGAAGGGCTTCAACCCAGGGTGATTACAGAAAAATAATCAAGCCTGTACTTCTGATTGGCGAATTTTGAAGTTTACTGTTGTACAGTTCCTGAAATCTCAGGTTAGTAGAGAACTTTCCTGTGGATTGCCTTTGACCGCGAGGTAGACGTCCGAATCTGGGGTTTTGTTCTTCAGAAAAGTTGTGGGAAATCAAGCTACGAAATCAGGACTATTTTTGGGTCTGGATTTGGGGAAGGCTACCAATTTATATGATTTTTTCACTAGCAGTGGGTCGGATCTAGAATCTGGCTGACAACACTGTAGCTGAGGAAGAACATGAATTTCTAAAAATAGATAGAAGGCTGATAAAAAATTAAGAAAATTTGTGGATGTAGGGGGTGATGGATAGAACTCCCAGTAAAATTGGGAGGATTTGGACAAATTAAAAATATGGCCGATGGTGGGAAACACAGGGTGGCTGTCACTATAGATAGAGACAAAGCAGAACTAGGAATGAAAGATGCACAAAATTGAGAAAATACTAAACGATGTAATTTGGGCATGAAAAGTTAGGTGGAGTTTGGGATACAAGGGAAGAACACACCATAAAAATTGCAGCTTGAGATCGTCACGTGGTGGAGAGCAGATATTCGGACAAGAAGCCTCTATCCAGGATGGACAGAACACCGAAGGCGGCTCCGCGGCGGCGTGATGGCGGCACGAACGGCGGCGGCGGCGACACCGATGATCACCGGAGGTGGGGGGAAGGAGATATCACTCTAGAATGGGGGTTGGGGATGAAGAAATCAGGGGGAGAGAGAGGAGATGTCGAAATTCTCCAAGAGAGGGGTTCTTGCACCATGATTTTTTCACTTTCATTAATATTCAAATGGAAAATACAAGTATTTATATGCCTCCAATCTAATCCAATCTCCACCATTAGATCTAGGGATGGGGAATGAATGGCCTAGATTAAATGTGACCAACACACACACAAAAATAAAATAACCCAAGTGGGAGACAAGCTTGACATGGTAGGTAGCCTACCTTAGACTTTTTACTCCCTTTGTCTACCCATGTGGCATTTGACATTCAACCCTTCTAGATGGCCACCTAGGATGGTTGACCAGCCCCACATAGGTGACATGGACTAATGGGAAAGGGCTAAGGGCCCCCTTGCTGGTCCTACTGTATAATTGCATAAAAACCCACACAATCCATGGGAATGACTCCTTGACTTATAAAGCCTTACATTTACGTACATACTTTCCCAAGGATATAAACACAAACTAAAAGGACATAAATGCAAAAGAAAAAGTACATGCTCGGCGTCGATTCCCATCAGGAACAGATTCGGATTACTCGAATGACGGATCCGAGGGCGAGAGCGATTGATGGACGAGAGAAGCCAAAGCTAGTCTAGTCATGATTCATATTGTAATTAGGTTCCTTCACTGAAATAGGCAGTGAAGTCGACCATGTCATGTAATTTTTCTTTTTATTGAGTCTAGTAGTTGAAGAGAGTCAAAGTTAAGTGTCTTTTGTAAACCTTGATTATTATTGAATAAAGTTGGAAATTGAGTACGTTATCTTGTGCATTCCTATTTTATGTGGATGTGTTATTGCGTTCTAATTGTCATTCTCGCTTGAGGCTTTATTTGCCGGCTGTTCACGTTCTCGACGTAATTCTGATGCATATCTCGGGGCGTGACAATGACCTTCGTCAGTTCGGAGTAGAGAAGAAGAGAGGGTTTTTTTTATTCCCTTTACCCGCTCTACCACCCTTGCGGGTTTTCGCCAGAGCTGGCCCCCTTTTGCTTTTTTCGGTGCCCCCTTGCGGGTTTTCACTCTGAGAGGTCACCCGATTTTGCCTGAGGTGCTCTCGCAGGTTTTCACCTCAGCTGGGTTGATGGCAATTTTTACCCTCAGTACTCCTGTGGAGCGAGTTGACTGAGGCCGCTGGGGTATCTCTATTTTTAACCATATTTTGTTGTCTTTCTTTTTTTTTGTTTACCTGGGAGCTCGAGGGCTATATTCTTGCTGGTGTCGAGCGTCCTCGCTCTTGTGGTCGTAGGGACAATGCTGGGAGATTAACCGTCGCAAGTATATGGTGGTGACGCTGGGAGGGCTTGACTAGCCATGTTGCTTCATCAGGGGGAAAGAGTGGAAGAAGTGATTGGTCCCACCCTTTAGAGGGTAGTTATGGGGTTACTGGTGATGGCTGGAGCACACACCTTAGTCAGGGTCGCGCGTGAACTCATGCTCTAGAGCGTGGTACTACTTCATGTGTTTACCGTTGAGAGGTGGGAACAGCTTATTACCCTTATGGTCTACGACCGTGTAGGCCCCACCCTCGTAAACATCGTGAATGATATATGGACCTCGCCAGTTAGGTTGTAATTTTCCACTGGAGCGCCCTGCCATGACTTCCTTTTCCTTAATAATGACAAGATCGCCTTGCTTGAATGCTCACTGTTTGACGAGTTTGTCGTAAGCTCGAGCCATGCGGGCCTGGTACACTTGTAGATGTTTGTATGCCTCGAGCCGCTTGCCTTCCAGACCAACGAGCTCTTCTAGCCTTCTCTCATATTCATCTTCATCTGGACCGGCAAGGCTAGTGTGGACCATCACGTAGTAAGATGCTCACTGGATCTCGATGGGGATGACGGCTTCTGTCCCGTAAACGAGGGAGAATGGTGAGCATCCCCTAGGGGTCTTATAAATCATCAGGTAGGCCCATAGTGCCTCGAACACCTTTTCACCCCAATCACACTTTCGATGGCTAACATTCTTAGCCAGAAGCTTACAGAGGGTTTTGTTAAAGGCTTCAGCCAGGTCGTTGGCCTGAGGATTCTAGACCAAAGAGGTTCTCTAGTTGATGTAGAACTTGGTCGCTAGTTGGTATATGGCCCTATTCTTGAATGGCGTCCCGTTGTCGGACACTATGTGGCTGGGAGTACCAAATCGGTAGATGATGTTGTGCAGGACAAATCTGGCTACCACTTCGCCGGTGACCTCCTGCAGGGGAAGGGTCTCCACCCATCGAGAGAAGTAGTTGGTGGCGGCCAGAATATATTTATGGCCCTTGGAAGATGGCGGGAAGGGTCCCGCAATGTCCATGCCCCATTCGGAGAATGGCCATGTAGGGGCCATTGGACGTAGTGGGTTTGGAGGTCTTCTGGGTACCGGGCCAAAGGCTTGGCACTGATGACATGTACGGGCATATCGGGTACAATTTACATACATGGTTAGCCAATAGAAGCCTTTGAGCTTGATGTTGTTCTTCATTCTGTCTCTAGCCTGGTGGACGCCACATAATCTTGAATGGGCTTCCTGCATGATGGCTCGAGCCTCGACTGAGGAGACACATCTCAGAAGAACCGACTTATCCTTTTCGTGGACAAGCCTATACAAAGAGTCATCGATTAACTCATATGATGTTGCTCCGCGGAGTAGCTGGACACTTTGAGCTCGGTCAGGAGGGAGCCAACCTTTCTTGAATTTGATGATAGGCTCACGTCAATCTTCTTCCTTTGGGGGAGTGTTCTGGTCGAGGTCATGATCCTCGTAGATGGTGAGGCCGGACTCATTCTCAAGTGTACTCGGCATCAATCTCATGTGCTTGACAATGATGTCGACTTCACCCTAGGGCGGAAGCTTGATGGCCGCAGCCAATTTTGCCAGGGCATCCACCTAGGCGTTGCTACTCCTGGGAACATGGTCTATTTCAAAGAAATAGAACTTCTGGGTGAGCCTGGTGATGGCGGTGTGGTATGGAACTAATTCCTACTTCTGCACGTCATAAATGCTGAGGACTTGCCAGGCTATGAGCTTGGAGTCCCCATAGGTTTTGAGACACTTGATGCCCATGTCGAGAGCCATCTGAAGCCCGATGATTAGAGCTTCATACTCAGCTTCATTGTTGGTCAGGGATTTCATGAGGGCCCATGATTTGTACAAAACTCCGCCCTAAGGGGTCAGGAAAACAATGTCGGCACCCACCACAACGGCTGGATTTTTATTATTCTAAGTAATCCCCTGGGAAGCGCCATCGAAGTAGAGCTCCCAACAAGGTACATTGGCTACGAGGGCATCTTGTTGTTGGTAATGCAAGACATCTCTGATCCGTTCAACTGTCGCTGGTGAATGGGAAGCAAGGGACTCCTCATCGGGGAGTTCTGTGTTAAGAAGTGAGTCATCTGATATCGGATGGGCTGCCAAAAATTCAGCCATGCCCTGTCCCTTGATTGTTTTTCTGGGGACATAGGTGAAATCATACTCCATTAACAGGAGAGCCCATTTTCCCAATCGGCCTGAGAGGACAGTCGGCCTGAGGAGATACTTGAGTGGGTTGTGCTTAGATATGAGCTCAACCCGATGGGACAGGAGGTAATGACACAGCTTCTTGATGGCAAACACCAGTGCTAAGCAAAATTTCCCCATAAAGGATTAGCGGTACTCAGCATCAATCAGTTTCCGGTTGAGGTAGTAGAGTGGCTACTCTTTGCCCTCCTCATTGATTTACGCCAACAGGGCTCCTAGCGAAGCGTCCATGGCAGTGATGTAGAGTATAAGGGGTTTGCCCTTCACTGGTGCCCCCAGAAAAGGGGGGGTGAGAAGGTACTCCTTGATCTGCTTGAATGTAGTCTGGCATTCTGAGTCCCATACAAATGGGGTGTCTTTCTTCATAAGCTTGCTAAAAGGCTCGCATCGACCGGAGAGGTTGGAGATGAACCTCCGAATGTAGGCCAGTCTTCCTTGGAAGGACCTAAGCTAGGTGAGGTTCTTGGGCAATGGAAGCTTTTGGATCACCTTGATCTTACTGGGGTCCACCTCAATTCCTCGGTATATGACGATGAAGCCAAGAAACTTGCCGCTGGATACGCCAAAGGCACATTTCATGGGGTTCATCTTGAGCCCATATTGCCGGAGTCAGTTGAAGACCTAGCGTAGATCATGTAGATGGTCTTCCCGCCTTTTGGTCTTAACGACGAGGTCGTTAACGTAGCATTCGATGATGTTATGTAGCATTTCGTCGAATATTTTGGTCATGGCCCTCTGGTAACTAGCACCAACATTCTTCAAACCAAAGGGCATGCGTTTGTAGTTGAAGATCCCTTTGGGGGACCGGAAAGTTGTGTGATTCTTGTCTTTGAGGGACATCCGGACCTGGTTGTAGTCGGACGATCCGTCCATGAAAGACAAGGCTTCATGTCCGGTGGTCATATCGACCATGGTTTCCATAATTGGGACTTTGAAGTCATCCTTCGAACAGGCTTTATTGAGGTCCTGAAAGTCGATGCAAATGCGGACTTGACCAATTTTCTTCTTTACTGGGATGATGTTGGCGAGCCAAATCGGATAGATACACGGCTCGATGAAGTCGACCTCCACCATTTTGTTGACCTCGACCAAAACTTGGAGTTCCAGCTCATGGCGCATGCGCCGATGTGGCTGTTTGACTGGAGTTGCTAGCTCATGCTCCGCTACGGAGGGCTCTAGCCCTGGCATCTCCTTGTACGTCCAGGTGAAGCAATCGTTGTATTTGAGTAGGAGTTGCTTGTAGTCCCGCCTTTCTACTTCGGTGAGAAGAGCACTGACGAATGTTGGTTGGTGGGCTTCATCTTCACCCAAGTTGATTTCAACGAGTTCGTCAATGGTTGCATGGCCACCATCCTTCTGCTCGGGAGGAGAGGGTTGGAAGTCGATGAAGTCTTCATCATTAGTGTTAGCTTCGTGTAATTCTTGGTTTTCGAAGCCACTGGTCGATGCTAATGGATCCGGGGAAGTGTTGTTACTGGGCTCTGGCAAGGGTTGTTCTGAACTGATAGGGCCTTGCTGGCAATTGCCGACTGGTGCCGCTGAAGATTCCTTGGGGTTGCCTGTTAAAGCTGACAACCCTTCATGGCCAGTGCTCTGGGCACCTTCCTCATCGGGAAAGTTTATCGAGCTAGATTCTTTAACAGGCTGGGAGACACAGGGAGCTTCTTCAGCCCTAATGTCTTCGTAGGAGGGCGGCGAAGACTCATTGATTGCTTGAACTGGGGTGCTGGCCCTGGCGGGGAGCGAGATCAGGATCTCCTCTTCCTCATCCTTTAAGCTGTCGAATTTTGTATCGACATTAGCTTGGTTGTCAACTGGCTGCGTCGGGCATACGACGTTGAGCACGTGGTAGACGTGAAAGTCCAGGTCTTGGTCGTAGTAGAGCCCCCTGGTATCTTTGTAGGAAAATGGGGGTTGCCCCCGGGCCTGAGAAGGGGTCCACAACTGGCGAAAGTATATTTGCCATGCGGAACCTTGTCATTGGGGAATGTGTTGCTTTAGGCACATTTCCCAAATATGTTACGGCAAATCATCTATTACTTGGACTGCTTCAAGGGTATCATCGGCTCGTTTAGACCAACCGAAGTCGTCTTATGGTGGGGCTTGAGGGGTCATGTCTCCCTTGTAGAAGACAATGGGCTTATTCCTGTTAGCCTTCTTCTTGTTTCTGAGTTGTCATTTGTAGGTAACGACGAATGTTGTGAGTGGCTCAACCTTGTGCTCTTCTGATACACACGAGAGTTGTATGCAATGTGGTGGCAGGCATATGCTCTTGTCGATGGCTCGGCTAATAAGATTAGCCTCGAAGTTGATTTTATGCCTCTTGATCAGTCTGGGGTTGACTTGGAGCTGAGGCGCAGTCGATGAAGCTTAGCCTTTTCCTCGTCAACGGAGAAGAGATCATCCTCATCTTCCTCTAAGAGCCAGCCATTGCTTTTGCTTTTGATTACGGGGTATGCATTGGGTCCCCCAAAATAAAGTGTAGCATCGGCAAGATTGCACTCTACTAGGGTGAATGGCGACAGGTCTGCAAAGACCGTGTGCTATTCTTCATCCTTTGCATATTTGATGCACTGATGGAGAGTTGATGGGACGACCCAATTTTCATGCAACCAAGGTCTGCCCAGTAGTACCTTGTAGGAAGTGTTGACGTCGATGATGTAGAATGTCACTTTAGAGGTGAAATCATTGAGCACCAGATCCACATCTACTTGGTCGAGGACGTCCTCAGTGTCTTGGTTGAAGATGGATATTTTGACCACTTTAACCTTCTGGAGGTACGAGGTAAAATAGAGGGTCTTGAAAGTTTTTAGTGGCATGATGTTGACAGCAGCACCGGCATCCACCAGGATCCAGGTCACCTCATGCCCATTGATTTTCCCTCTCATGTAGAAAGGGCAGTTGCGACACGGAGGAGAAAGTAACATATCTTTCCTCGTGAAGATGATGGGGGCTGCAAAGGCTTCGTATGTCGACACCTTCATTTCCGCAGCATGTGCTTCATAGACTTCTGGTTTTTAAAGTATTTTGATAAGAGTTTCTCTTAGCTCCTTACTCCTAGCAATAGCTTCCCAGATTGTAATGCTGGCGGGAAATCGCTTCATCTGGTGGAGGACCTTCCGGTTGGCTTGAGCATGAGCATCCTCCAATGATGGTAGTATGTCGAGCTAGGTCTTATACGAGCTATCGCGCTGCTCCCCATCAGGGAGTTGCACTACCTTGCCTTTACCACTGGGATCAGACTGACTCTGATCACCTGTGGGTTCTTGGAACAGGGGTGCTAAGGATGGTTCTTCTGGGAGTAGCTGGCGAGCTGGCCCATCCTTACCGGACGGGCCTACTTGTCCTTCAAAAGTAATCGGCGCTGGAGTAGGGACTGGAACGTTGGTGACGACCTCCCCCGTACCGGAGGGATCAAAGATACTAGGCCCTTTCCGGATTTCTATCTTTGGATTAGGGGTAGGTTCTTCTCCTCTAATTCGCTCTGGGTCAAAGGTGGACAAGTGAAGGGGTAGCTCGGTAATCCTGCCGTGGCCTATACCATGACCTCGGCAGTGGCCTATATTTTTCGGAGTTGGTTGCAGCCCGAGTGGGGCAGTGGTTCTCTGTCTGGTTCGGGAGGCCACTGGCTCGCCTCACTGAGAAGTGTTGATGTTATCAGGGGGTGGAATGGCCACCATGTTGCAGGTGCAGCCCCGAAGCATTTCTTCCAGCTACTTTGTTGTAATCTCCTTATCTTTATAAAACAAGGAGAGTTCTTCTGGGATGAGGAGCCTTTCACCATTCTTGATCTTTTGGATCATCTCCTGGACCCAGCTTCTAAGGCGAGCTCGCTTTTACATCTCTTCCCACGGGATGTAACTATCGAGTGGGAGAGTGCCGGTGGGACGAGGTGGAATGTATTCCTCTAGGTCGTCGATGAGCCGCTGTAGCCTTTGGAGAGGCATTAGCTCGGCTGGAAATTGTAAGGCAACTGCTTGCTCAGCTTGCTTCTTGAGCCGTCTTTTGAGGTTCTTCCTCCTATTCCTCTCCTTTTTCTTGGCAATGGCCGCCTCCAAGGAAGTAGGAGGGAGAGGTACTGGAGCCGGAGTTGACAAATCCCCATGAGGATGTCTTGGCAGAGTTAGGTCGACAACTTTTCTTTGTCCGGATTTCAATCCAGGCACCTTCCGCTTGTTGTATTTAGAAGGTGGCATTGATCGCCTGCTCGATGACCTCAGGTGGTAGCTCCTGGTATGCTGGGATGCTAGGACTAGCGTCTGAAGACGTATGCACGGTTTGATGCCTTACCCACGGTGGTGAAATTCTTTGTTGGAATGGGAGCTGGGGGACTCGCTTGGAGTCCTGCTCCTTAGCTTTACCTTTGATATCTAGCTTGGAGCGGTATCCTGTGGTAACTGGAGTCACAGTGAGGCACCGCCGCTCCTGGCGGTTACCTTGACTTTGCATATTAATCAGGCCTGGCTGTTAAGGGGCTGGCTTGCTTGCCAGAGTTGCTGAAGACTCCGAAGATGTCTTCTTCACAATCTGAACTGGGCTGTAGGGTATAGGAAGGGCACTCGAAGGCATGCTGGATGGAGACACACGACATGGATGTGCCAAGGCTCCGTCCTGTTTTTGTTTCCCCTTCCTATCTTTCGGCACAGTCGGTGGAGTCGGAGTAGGGGGGTATCAAGAGGAGCTGGGGACGCCCATCATCGTCTCGGTTACCAAGACATCCTCTTGGCCTAGAAGGACTCGGAGTAGCCTAGCAGTATCCTCCTTGGAGAATGGAAGATACTCCCACTCCTACCATGGTCGCCAATTCGAGGCCGAAGCAATGGGAGTTGACTGGCTGGTACTTGGCGCTTGGGTGTCTGGAGAAGCTTGGGCGGTAGGAGGGTGGATGACGTTGACTGAGAAATTGCTCGCCTCAGTCTTCGGACTAGCGTCCCGCCTCCTACGGCTCCACAGTCACTCGAGAGCTTCTCGATTGTCAGTTCAAAACTCGAGCCACTCTAGGACATGTCGATAAGGCAACCCGTGCCCATTTGCTTGAGGAGGATTTGGGTGGTCTGGTGTATTTCTGGTAATACCCAGAGTTTCATCAACGGCTTCTCGAAGCCTCGGAGTCACCATAGAGTTCCCCTCAGCATCGATTTGCTCCCACTGGATCTGTTCCTAGATTAAGTGTTGAACTTCCTCATAGGACTCGATCGCGTGGCAGATTCTGGCATGAAAAGGGTAGTACTGGGGGTGACTAGAGTCCCATTGAGTGTAGTCTGCTGGTGGCTCATGGGCCATGATTTGCTCCCTCTGAACGAGGACATCAAAGAGCCGCCTGGTCCTTTCTCTTGGAAAGGAAAGAGGTGTGTGGTCATGCCAGGGTCTCCACCCCGGATACCACAATGAATGCACACCTTGGCTAGTGCGGGGATCCTCTGTTTCGACATCGGAGAGGGAGAATGCAGCCATCATGTGAATCACATTAGCTGAATAGTGAATCACACACGCTATCTTAGCAGGTCTGGACCACGCGTGTGGCTGCGGGGGATCGACGAGACCGCTCTTCATTTTGATGAGGCTGTCTCGGATCAGCTTCTATGCCCGAGTCTCAAAGGCGTAGCAATCTTCAAGTGAATGCCCTAGCATACGATGATATGGGTAGTAGTTTGGGTCATCGACTTTTTGGGCATCATCAGGCTTGCAAAATTCTAGCAGCTCGATGATCTTTTGAGCCATGCAGAGGTCGAAGGACATCTTCGTATGTTCCTTCTTGAAGGAGAAGGGTGTCTTCATACTCTCTCAAAAGGAAGAAGCAGCTGGTTTGTTTGTCGACTTCTTGTCAGAGCCGCTCAACTCGCCCTCCTTGCTGGCTTTGGCGGTGGGGGTGAACTCAATGGTGTTCACCTCCTTACCAGGTTGGCGTTCTCGCGTCTATTTACCCTTCGCAGAAATATAGCTCGGGTTATCGGCGAAGACCATCTCTATTTCGGCGACTGCCGAGTTGAGCTGGTCAAAGCCCTTAATATTAGTGCCGAGAAGCTTTTTGCTGACCTCGGCTATCAAGCCTTTGCGGCATATAGTAATGGCATCCTCCTAGGCTGGCAGGTTGACACACCACATACTGAGGTCTCGCCATCTCTTGATGAAGTCGTGGGCACTCTCGCCCTTCTTCTGCTGGAGAGAGCAAAGCTCGACCAGGGAGATCTTACGCTCGGCCGTCTGGAAATAGTCGAGGAATTTCTTCTAGAGATCTGCCCAGTCGACTACTGAATTGGGATTCAGGTGGGAATACCATTGACAGGTCGTTCCCGTAAGTGAGGTGGCGAAGTAGCGGAGGAGGTATGACTCATCCAATGCTAGCTCGCCCATGGCCGTGATGTAATAGGTCAAGTGCTTGTGTGGAGACCCTTGTCCGTCGAACTTTTTCAACTTCGGGGGCTTGGCGTACTCTGGGGGAAGCTTTTTCAGCTGGTGATGTAAGGGTTGTTAGTCTATGAGGACTAAGTGCAATGGTGCACACATGGATTCAGAGCGGGGGTGAATGAATCCCCATTAAAAATTCCGCCCAATTTGAACTCTAATTAGTAAATTATGCGGAATTAAAACGGAATGGCTTAGTTAACAGAAAGACCCACTCAATATCAGATCGATGGCCTAAAGATCAGCTAGGTGACTAATGTGCAGTTAGCACACATACAGCTGCATACCAAACTGATTGAGAGGCTTCAATATATATGTAATTGAACGCGGTCCTATCCAAGCATCTAGCAGTGAAACACAAGAACAAGCAAACCACAATGCAAGGAAGATTTTTAGGTGGTCCGGTACTCAGACCTACATCCACCCCACACTCAGACCTGAGTGTGGATTCCGCTGATACATAGCTTAAACTGTTGGGCCTCGCAGCTTCCCTACAACACCTGAGCGTCACAGCTTGCTCCACTGGGCATTACAGCTTTATCCACCGCTGATTCACAACTTCAAACCGCTGGGCCTTACACTTTAGCCACCGCTGATTCACGGCTTCTGAAATGGAAAGTAAAAATAGAAAAGTGAAAAGATAAAAATCAACAACAGAAAGCTAGACTTAAAGCACAGTAATATAGCTCGCTAGGAGCAGTGTGGCTTGGATCTGATCAAGAGGCCACAGATCTTCTTCAATCTTGCTGCTGCAACTATCTTCTACTTCTCTCACGATCTCTCTGCTCTTTTTTCTCTTCAACCCCTTTCTTTTTCTTTCTGATCTATCTCTCCTCTTTCTGCTGCTCTATCTCTTTCTCCTTTTCTCTTCTGAACTCTCCTATCCTTTTCTTCTCTCGAGCTTCTCTTTGCTCTTCTTTTGCGCTAGAGAGTTGGCCGCATTTGATCGTAGGAGTGGCCTTCTTATAAGGCTGTAGGCAGGGTTTCCACGAGCTCACGCGTCCGACGTGTATAGGACTCATCCCAGTCTTTTCTAGAAAAGCCATGTGCCAAGTGTGGATTGGGGCGTTGATCCACATGGCAGAATGTCAGGAATATTCTCCCTTGGGATCACGTGCCAAGCATTGATTCCGTTTATCCACACGAGCTCATACTTCAGGCGTGATTAAAAGCTCACGTGACGGAGAGGCTGCTGTCTGCCTTTAGCATTGCAGGTGCTCGAGCATATGCCACGTTGAAAGAAATGCCTTAGCCTGTTAAAGTAAAATGCAAACATGGTTAGACCTTATATACGTAGCTCAGACAATGTGCACTGACTTTATATAGGCCCAAGTTAAAACGTGCACAGATCTGAGTAAACATATATGCACAGACCTATATGCTCAAGACATAAAGTGCACAGACCTATATGCACGATGCAAAAGGAATGCACCGATCTTGTAGATGAGCATGCAACAAAAGATGCACAGACCTTATGTGCATTATTGCACAAGTGCATAGACTTATGTGTGCCTAAAACAGACCCTGCACAGACGTGATATGCATAATGCAAAAAGAAAAGCTTGCACTGACTTGCAACATGCACCGACTTGGAAGCTCATGTGCACAAGACCTGCACCGACGTTAGCATACAAAATGGAGATGTGCACCGACTTCAGATGAAGACTAGCAGAAATGCACCGACCTTCTATATGAATAATGTGAATGACAAACAATGCACCGACCCTTGAGTGCTCACAACAAAACCTGCACAGACCTTATTATGTAGCGTGCAAACATGCACATACCTTATGTGTGCAAGGCAAAAACAATGCACCGATGTTGTGTGCATTCATGCACAGACTCTATATGCAGCATGTATGCACAGACCCATTAAGCATTATGCACATACCCTAACAAACTCATACCAAATGTGCACCGATGCTAACAAGACTAACACCAAATGTGCACCGACGTTGTTCTGCCTAACGACTGATGTGCACAGACCTTATAAACCATGTACAAGGACATGCACAGACCTTGTATGCCTTCTACAGTGACTTGCACAGACGTTGTATGCGTTAAAGGCAAAACATGCACTGACCTTGTATCATACAAGGCAAATGTGCACTGACCTATATATATGCAAACTTGTAACTAGCACCGACCTGGTAACTAGCACCGACCTTTTTGTGCATACAGTCCTAACTGGCATAGACCTTGTTGTGCAAACAACACTGACTAACGTAGACTTACAGAGTGAAATAAATGCACTGACTCAAGCTTGACAAAACATGCATGCTGACATAGTACTTATGTGAAAAAATGATTATTTGGCCAAATCATAATTTGATGCAAGAGTTGACTGTGCGTTGACCAACAGTTAACAACATATCATATTCAAGCACATATAAGCACAAATGAACTGTATCAACACATCATATGAACCCTTAGCATATTCAAGCACAAATGAACCATGAATCATGATTTACACTACACACATGATTCATAGTATGTCATTATCAAAACCAGGGTTCCAACATTCTCCCCCTTTTTAATTATGACAATACTATGAGTCATGTGTGCTTATTCACGCAACTCAATTACTCCAAGTATTCAGTCAAGAGCTGAGACCAATTTTTAACAACCATTTCATATCAAACAAGCATTTCATTCAAACAAGTTCAAACAAGTTCCCGTCAGCATCTTCTAAACAGCTTCCCTGACACCCCAGACAGAACATATGACTCATACCAATTTCTCCCCCTTTGTCATTATCAAAAAGAATCATGAAAAAGGTATGATCTCAACCAATATCTCCCCAGGCTCTCTAGTAGCATTTCAAACACAGACATATGCAACATATGACTCACATATCCTCCCCCTTTGACTTCATTCTCTCCCTTTGACGGATAGTAACTGACCTTACAAATAAATCTCCCCCTGTGAAAGATAATGAATGCAGTTTAGACAAGAAAGTGTTCTTCCCATTAAATCAATGCATCGTAGCCTTGTGGCAAAAGGAACAAGACTTTCAACAGGAAAAGCAGATAAGGGATCTGTCGAGAGAGAGTATAGGAGGGTAGGAGGGTAATCGAAACACAGATTCAGAGAGACAGTTCAGTGATTGAACAAAAGATGGCAGTGACAGAGATCAGTAAATTGAGTAGATTTAGCAGTGAATTTTCCAAAGATGCTGAGATGAAGAATTTTTCATTGAGATACCAATTTCATAAATCAATATTTATAATTCAGAGTCTTCCATTATAGGGGCTTATGAATTGGTTTTGATTGATAATCATGGATTAAGAATGATGTAGACCATGTCTTCAAAAAGATTCAATAGTCATATCAGAGGCAATTCTTTAATAAAAATGAACCACTTGTTCATATAACATTTTAGTTCAACCTACTTTCATCTTACTCAGTTTAATTTCATGACTTCTTTAAAAGTGATACAAGGTAGTATTGAGATTAAACATTCATGAAAACATCTGAAATTTGACTTTTCTTGCATAAATTTTAGAGTTTTTTGCATGAAAACCATTGTTAAAAGTGAATTTGCAACAAAATCATTCCTAAAAATGCATTAGCAGATATATCACTGAGTTAATTCAAATAGTGCATAAATGCCATTTAAGCGTGGTTTTCTTGCAAGTTGTTGGTAAAAAGAAGTGATATGCATGCAAATAAATATGGCATTTTTGCACAATTCAAATTACACAGTGATATACCTGCTAATGCATTTTTAGGAATGATTTTTTTACAAATTCACTTTTAACAATGGTTTCCATGCAAAAATTCTAAATTTTATGATGCATATATATATATATATATATATTAAATTTTCTTTTTGAACATCATTTTATTTTTCATTGAGCAATTTTAGTTTGAGCAACACCTTTTTACATGAGGCACAACACGTCTTAGGTGAAATGACCCAGTTACTCAGTGTGATAACCGTATTGCTTCTCTATCTAGAGAACAGAGGTAGCATTAAGGGTATCTTTGGCATGAGGAGACATCTTGGTTAGAGGCCAGAATCCCCAGTTATTCAATACCATTATGCCATTGCTCTGCCATATTTTCATTATATTTTTAATGATTTTTAAGTAGAGTTAGCTATGGTCCTTCATGACACAGTCCTTTGGACAGGTTTCTTAGTGACCACAGTCATTGCTCTGACCACAATATCTCTTTTAAGATAGTTTCAGACAAAGCAAATGTTTAAGAACAATACTTACACTATGCACCTCAACCAAAGTAAATCGAGATTTCAACTTTTTAGATTTCAGGAAGTCTTACACGAAATTTACATGAAACAGACAGTTAAGGTTTATTAAAAATTGAATCAGATACTTTCAAATTCCTTAAGTTCAAACTCAAGAGTACACTAGACTTAAGCCAATTCAAATCAACAAATATTCTTAAACCTGTATAATAGAAGATTCTTCATTAAGAGTGATTTCAGATTTATGAAATAGTACACAAGGCTGAAGTTTTCTTTAATACACAGTTCAGTTGCTTTCAGATCAGTAGCAAGCAGTAAAAGTATGAACAAGCATGCATAGAGAGTGATGAATTTAAAACTCATGCTTGTTACAAGGTTTATCAAGATAAACCAATCAGAATTTCAATACGCACGGTTTTCCAAGTGAGTTGACTGATATTTCATGAGAAGTAGGAACTCTGAAGATGAAATGAACGGGAGTTCCAGATTCAGAGCTCAGATGACAGTCAGTTTGAGATCAATAAACTAGGATCAATAATGAAGGTGAGTCACTGTCATACAGATATGACAAGGTGAATCAAATGAATGGACAGGAAGAATTCAGATAATGATACAACTGAAGTATTTCAATGCTCCCCCTATCTATATGCAGAGAATCACCTCTTTTTGAATTTTCTAAGATAAATGCAATGTAACTATATGCATGCATATGCAATGTCTTCACTAAAAGCAATGCATGGACACGAATGGCATAAACATGATGCAGGGACAGACAAACTCCTCCTAACTATATGCAATCTATGCAATGAAGACTAACCATATGATTTTATAATTCATGCTCATAATCATTCTGATTGCCTTATATGCAATATGACCCATGGTACCAGGCGGAGGACTTAGTCAAATAGACCACCTCACACATGGTGAGAACTTCCAGACAGATTACATCTGCCCTTTAGTAACTTACCATTTTATATACCATAATGGTCATGCATGTTAATGTAATGTCAAGACAGTCCTATCAGAGTTTCAAGGAATACACTGCAAATTCGGACAATCATCAAAACACAAATCATGTGAAATTCACATATTTTCAGAGAATTCTAATTAGAGGATGTCTATCCACATAGTTGAGTGCAAAGCATAAATTTCAGATGAGCAGAATTCAGAATTCAAATTTGACAATGCAGATGATGAATGAATATGCAAAAACAAGTTTAACATGCTATGCAGTGATCAAAGACAGAAAGGCATGAATGACAGAAATTGAGCAGAGTTGACATGACAGACCTGGTAAATGCAGAGTTGGGGTTTTCATTCTTTGAGTGCCTTGGTTTATTACCCCCAAAATATTCTTCAACCCAAGGCACACCTGCAGAACATAATTTATTTTGCACAAACAGGTACCCAAGACATCTTGGGTCCTGAAATAACAGTGACACCTTTAGCAGGTGTTCTCAACAGTTTTTCAGCTTGTTCATCATCAAACGATAGGAGATGACAGTTATACATAGAATGCCGCAACTGTCCACAGTAATGGCATGATCCAGCAGTTTTAAAATTCTTTTTATGCTCATTACTATAATCATGAAATCTATTAACAGAGTGAAAATTATGTTTACTAAAATCAGCCAGCCAACTATCAGCAGCTCTGTGGCCTAGCTTTCTACATTCAAAGCATGAAGAGTTTGTCTTTTTATCAATCAAGTTATTTCTAGCAGCAGCATAGAGAGCAGGGAATTTTACAGATTTAGAATTCAATCTATTTTTCTGAGCATGCCAGCAGTTCTTGATTGTATGGCCATGCTTTCCACATTCAAAGCACCTAATGTGCTTTCCCTTAGAATCAAAATTATTTCTTTCAAAAATATTTTTGTTAACAGGGAAATTAACAAATCCAGAATGAAATTTATTTCCCTGATTATGCCAACATTGAGCAGTAAGCCTAATTTATCGTAGTGAAAGCATTGAATGCTCTTTTTATGACTTGCATGATTTTTAGCATGAACATTCCTATCACGCAATTTTCTAGCAATGAGGTCATCATGCTCCATTAATTTACATTCATGCATGAGATGACCTACTCTATGACAGTAAAAGCATTTGATTCTCTTGTTTTGAACATGAGAAGGTTTGTTCATATTAGAATTCCTAGCATGAATTCTATCAGATTTCAGTTCATCCTTCTTCATGATAAAACAATCATCCATCCCATGACCAAATTTACCATAATAAAAATATTTAACATTCTTTCTTTTATCAGAAAAGATCTTGGTCTGAGATCTTTCAGCATGCAATTTATTTTTCTTCTTTTTTGAATTTTTATTCTATTTTTGAGTTTTCTGAATAGTAGCTAGATTTGGATTTTTTTGTGCAGCGAACTTAAAAACCAATGGAGTTTTGATGCTGGTTTGTTCTGAGCTACTTACAAGTGATGTATGAATTTTGTTTCCAAAGCTCTTCTTATTTACTGGATCATATCCTAGCCCCTCTTTCTGA
This sequence comes from Amorphophallus konjac, assembly GCA_022559845.1. Lineage (NCBI taxonomy): Eukaryota > Viridiplantae > Streptophyta > Magnoliopsida > Alismatales > Araceae > Amorphophallus > Amorphophallus konjac. The sequence goes on along the minus strand of CM040124.1, from coordinate 298,932,090 downwards.
AAATTCACTTTCATCCCCAACAATTTATCCAAATTATCTTGCTCTTCAACAATTCTAGATAAAGAATTCTTTAGGTCCTTAATCTCATCTTCCAGGGATGCAATATGTAATTCATAACCAGCAATTGCTTGTTCACTGTAATTCACACACTCATTTAACACTTTGTTTGCAATTTTATAGTTCTCAACTTCTTGTTCCAGATTGTGCAGTTTTTCAGACTCTTTTATATAGATAGATTTTCCTTTTTCTATGGTTAAGAGTTTTTCAGAAATAGCAGAGTTGAGATGTTTGAGTCTCTCATTTTCTAATTTTAGTTGTTCAACCTGTTCACTATTGTTATCAGATTTGGAATTCAACTCTTCACTTAGCCTTTCCTCTCTTTGTTCAGTTTCTAATTTTTCATCCAACAAATTTTTGTTCTCTTCCATCAAGGATGAGATTAAGTTTTGATGCCATTCTAAGTCAAAATGAAGTGACTCATTTAATTCATTCACAAAAGAACATTTATCACATGTAGACGTGTTTGAGCACGTATTTTTATTCTCAGATTCTTTCAATTGTTCTCTATGGCTGTCAATCTCAGTCCTGAAACTTTCATTGACTTCTTTCATGGATGAGCTTTCATTGAATGAAGACTTAGCAGAGCATATTATTTTCTGAAGTTCTGCAATTTTTACCTTAGCGGCTTCAAGCTTTCCAGAAATTAAGTCATTTTCATGCTCAAAATTGGCGAGATTCTTTTCAACCTTTTCAATTTATTTTTTAAGGATTTCATTTTCAGATTTCATGTGATTTAGTTCTGAGTTGTTATATTCATGCTCTTCCAATAGTTTCTTATGCACACTAAATTCAGACAAGCATTCTTCATAAGAACTTTTCAGTTTCACACAGTTTTCACAGGAAGATTTTGATTTATTGAGTTCTGAGTTAATGCTTTCAAGATTTTCTAGTTGTTTCTTCAGACAATTATTTTCAGATAGCAGATCGTCAAAGTCAACATTTTCCAAGCAGACACTCATACTAGCATCCAGTTTCTTCTTCAATTTTTTATTTTTAGACTTTAATTTGCTATACCTATCAGTAAGCTCTTCATGCATGCTCACTAATTCATCAAACGAAATCTCTTCAGATCTGGAGCTTACCTGAGACGATGTCTCACTCATTTGATCACTGTTGTGATCACTATGGTTGACCATCAAGTATTGATCCTCTTGCTTCTCATGAGCAGATATGACTCTGTCAATGATTTCTTTTCCAGATGTGCATCCTGCAATATAGGAAAACATATCAGCATCTATTGAAGCCTTCAAAATATTAAGAACTGTGATATTATCACGGTTCTTCAGTCTATCCTCATTAGACCAATTGGTCTTGTCGTGAGATAATTCATGTGGCCCTTTAGATACAAGATTCCATAGATTTGGATCAATGGAATTCATGTAAATGCATAGGCCGCCAAGCCATGTGCTGAAGTTGGAACCATCAAGAACAACAGAAAATGCCATTGAAAAACAACTGAGTAAATTCAGATCAAAAAGGCTAAAAACAAGATGACAAATGCACCGAACTTAAAAAAGAAAAGCACCAAAGCGGACTAATCAGGACCTTCTACAGATCGTTGGATCTGGAAATCAGAGACTAGTTCTAGTACAGTTCAAGCACAGACCAGATAGAAAACTCAGCAAAATCAATGATGCACCCAAAACAAGTATAGCACCAAAAACAGCAGGATCCTCTGAAGATCGTTGGATCTGGACATTCAGAGACCGCTCTGATACCAATTGTTAGTCTGTGAGGACTAAGTGCAATGGTGCACACACGGATTCAGAGGGGGGGGGTGAATGAATCCCATTAAAAATTCTACCCAATTTGAACTCTAATTAGTAAATTATGCGGAATTAAAACTGAATGGCTTAGTTAACAGAAAGACACACTCAATATCAGATCGATGGCCTAAAGATCAGCTAGGTGACTAATGTGCAGTTAGTACACATACAGCTGGATACCAAACTGATCGAGAGGCTTCAATATACATGCAATTGAACGCGGTCCTATCCAAGCATCTAGCGGTGAAACACAAGAACAAGCAAACCATAGTGCATGGAAGATTTTTAGGTGCTTCGGTACTCAGACCTACATCCACCTCACACTCACACCTGAGTGTGGATTCCGCTGATACACAGCTTAAACCGCTGGGCCTCGCAACTTGCCTACAACCGCTGAGCGTCACAGCTTGCTCCGCTGGGTATTACAACTTTAGCCACCACTGATTCATAGCTTCAAACCGCTGGGCCTTATAGCTTAGCCACCGCTGATTCACAGCTTCTGAAATAGAAAGTAAAAATAGAAAATTGGAATGATAAAAATCAGCAGCAGAAAGTTGGACTTAAAGCACAGTAATATAGCTCGCTAGGAGCAGTGTGGCTTGGATCTGATCCAGAGGTCACAGATCTTCTTCAATCTTGCTGCTGCAACTGTCTTCTACTTCTCTCACGATCTCTCTGCTCTTTTCTCTCTTCAGTCCCTTTCTTTTTCTTTCTGATCAATCTCTCCTCTTTCTGCTGCTCTATCTCTTTCTTCTTTTCTCTTCTGAACTCTCCTTTTCTTCTCTCGAGCTTCTCTTTGCTTTTCTTTTGCGCTAGAGAGTTGGCCGCATTTGATCGCAGGAGCGGCCTTCTTATAGGGCTGTAGGTAGGGTTTCCACGAGCTCACGCGTCCGGCGTGTGTAGGACTCGTCCCAACCTTTTCTAGAAAAGTCACGTGCCAAGTGTGGATTGGGGCGTTGATCCACGTGGCAGAATGTCAGAAATATTCTCCCTTGGGATCACGTGCCAAGCATTGATTCTGTTTATCCCAGCGAGCTCATACTTCAGGCATGATTAAAAGCTCATGTGATGGAGAGGCTGTTACCTGCCTTTAGCATTACAGGTGCTCGAGCATATGCCATGTTGAAAGAAATGCCTTAGCCTATTAAAGTAAAATGCAAACATGGTTAGACCTTATATATGTAGCTCAGACAATGTGCACTGACTTTATATAGGCCCAAGTTAAAACGTGCATAGATCTGAGTAAACATATATGCACTGACCTATATGCACAAGACAAAAAGTGCACAGACCTATATGCACGATGCAAAAGGAATGCACCGACCTTGTAGATGAGCATGCAACAAAAGATGCACAGACCTTATGTGCATTATCGCAAAAGTGCATAGACTTATGTGTGCCTAAAACAGACCCTGCACAGACGTGATATGCATAATGCAAAAAGAAAAGGTTGCATCGACTTGCAACATGCACTGACTTGGAAGCTCATGTGTACAAGACCTGCACCGATGTTAGCATACAAAATGGAGATGTGCACCGACTTCAGATGAAGACTAGCAGAAATACACCGACCTTCTATATGAACGATGCAAATGACAAACAATGCACCGACCCTTGAGTGCTCACAACAAAACCTGCACATACCTTATTATGTAGTGTGCAAACGTGCACAGACCTTATGCGTGCAAGGCAAAAACAATGCACCGATGTTGTGTGCATTCATGCACAGACTCTATATGTAGCATGTATGCACAGACCCATTAAGCATTATGCACAGACCCTAACAAACTCATACCAAATGTGCACCGATGCTAACAAGACTAACACCAAATGTGCACCGATGTTGTTCTGCCTAACGAATGATGTGCACAGACCTTATAAACCATGTACAAGGACATGCACAGACCTTGTATGCCTTCTACAGTGACTTGCAAAGACGTTGTATGCGTTAAAGGCAAAACATGCACTGACCTTGTATCATACAAGACAAATGTGCACTGACCTATATATATGCAAACTGGTAACTAGCACCGACCTGATAACTAGCACCGACCTTTTTGTGCATATGGTCCTAACTGGCATAGACCTTGTTGTGCAAACAACACTGACTAACGTAGACTTACAGAGTGAAATAAATGCACTGACTCAAGCTTGACAAAACATGCATGCTGACATAGTACTTATGTGAAAAAATGATTATTTGGCCAAATCATAATTTGATGCAAGAGTTGACTGTGCGTTGACCAACAGTTAACAACATATCATATTCAAGCACATATAAGCACAAATGAACTGTATCAACACATCATATGAACCCTTAGCATATTCAAGCACAAATGAACCATGAATCATGATTTACACTACACACATGATTCATAGTATGTCATTATCAAAACCAGGGTTCCAACATTCTCCCCCTTTTTAATTATGACAATACTATGAGTCATGTGTGCTTATTCACGCAACTCAACGATCCGCTTCTTCTAGGAATGCTTCTCAGAGCAGACTGGTGCCCCCAGTCTATCGAAGACTGAGGTACATTGAAGTGGAGCCTCCGTTGTGTGGTCAACCCGAGGAGAGCTTGAGGTTGGATGCTGGCAGGGCCCAACACGAGCCCTTCTTTGCTTTGACCTATTTAGGCTAGAGAGGATGAGTGACTAGGTGTCGTCGGACTATGCCGATGAAGATTCAGTGATGTCCCGAGCGATGCCGGGCTTGGGCGATCGAAGAGTTCTTAGTACGTGCCCTTCGAACAACTTGAGCATCCTCCGGGATAACCCAGATTCTCCTCAGGCTAAGTTGTTGTCCTCCCTTGTCATTATTCATTCGACGGGACTTGGGAGTCTGGGTGCTGGACTGGTGTAGGTGTCCCTGGTTTATCATCGAGGCACCAACTTCTGTGAGTTCCGCTTTATCTCTCACGTTCGTTGTAGGAGGCTAAAGCGGTTGGCAGTGGGGATCATAGGCACAGTCTGATCCTGGGGTACTGTAACACCCTGCAATTTTCTATGAATTTTCAAGAATTATAGTGAATTAAAAATAATTAATTCTCATTTAAAAAGGATTAAATGGGTTATTTAAGGAATTATGGGTTGATTGAAGACCCCAGATTAACCAAAGGGCTAAGCCCACTTAAAATAGGCCCATAGACCAATTTCTAAGCCTTTAGGCCCAAGCTGACCTAAAAGAGATGTAATTAGATATATTCCATATTTTTGTTAGATAAATAGGGGATAAAGAGGACTAGAAATTCACTAAAATTCAAATTTCGAAGTGAAGGCTAGAACGCGCCCATGCGATACGCCGCGTTAATGAAGAACACGATACTTCTGATGACGCGATACTCTTACGAAACTGAGGTGCATTAAAACACGGAAAGCTTGGATTTTATCCATGATTTGGCTATGGATCGATGTAATCTCGAGAAGAAAACCTATCTAGGACTCTTGGGGATTGACTTTAACCTTAATAAGGACTCCTAACTCGATCTAATCCCTCAACCCTAGGCTAAACCCTATAAATAAACCCTAAACTCGACCTGTGCGAACCCTCATTTTGGATCGCCTAGTTCGATGGTAAAAAGATGGTATTTCGTGCTGGTCCTTTGGAACTTTTTGTTCCCTTGAGTTTTGTCTAACTTTCCTCTAAATCTCATGCCAGGAGATCAAGCCTTTGAGAAGTTAGAAGCCCTGGAAGTCATTGGTTCTCTACAAACCGTACAGGAACGAGTGGATTTCTCCAAGGAAGATCAAAGGAATCGAAACCCTAACCGAGGTAATTTCAAGCTTTGTCTTTAGATTAAGTTGTTCCTCTTTATATCTTCTACCTACCCTCCAATTTTCATGAATTTAAGTCAAGAGGTTAAGGAGATAGAGAGCGAGGAAGTTGTTGTTCCTACGCAGGACGCATGGTAACCAGCACTGACTTCCAGACGGAAATTCTTTGTTTAAATCCTAACCCAGAGGTAGGTTATCTCATGTTGGCTTAAATATCAAGTTAGGAACAAAAGCCCTCTGTTACCTCTTGTTTTCATGCATTGTACATAGAGTAATTCATGATTTTCCATGTGTTGAACCCCCTCCTCATGTATATGACTTATGGTTTTTGATGATGATCAAATGTTTTGTATGATCTGAAAATGAGCATAACTACGTTCTGGAAATGCACACATCAATTGAAGACATGATACTTGAGAAGGCTCAAGCACAACAACTCATTGTAAGTATTTTGGTTTCAATGTGCAACATGTGGAACTAATTCAAACTTTTTTCTTGGCAGGCCAAAGCTCTTAAACGACTGAAGGACGATTGGTGAGATCGATCCTAGTCTTCTCTATTACACTGTTAGAACTTATGTCTAGATGTGGAGCATTCTTGTTTTAAAACCCCAACTTGAACCCCCTGCACTTAGCCTTGTCTTATCTTCATTTTTTAGAAAGTGCAGGAAAAAGGGTCGACCCCAAGGGTCGACCCATTACTGCCAGGCAGATTCCCATTTGAATGGGTCGACCCCAAGGGTCGACCCCTAATTGTGGAATTAAATTCCAGAACTTGTTTCATCATGGGTCGACCCTAAGGGTCGACCCTTTCCCCTCAAATTGTTTAGGCTCCAGAAAGGGTCGACCCCAAGGGTCGACCCCTGTAAACTCCAGAAGGCCATTTTTTGAAGATAGCAACGGTTCCTGAAAGGGTCGACCCTAAGGGTCGACCCATGCTGCCAGGAGCATCTGGCCCCTCACGAGGGTCGACCCCAAGGGTCGACCCTTTCTGGTCTGGGCGGCGCCGTGAATGTAGACTTTTGGTGTTTCGACCCAATGGTCCAAACACACTTGTTTGGCTATCCGTAATCCACTCCATAATAAGTGGATCTTGTCCCTTGGCCGCTCCTTGACCGCCCTTGGGCTATATATCATCTCATTGAGATGAAAACCCGAAGAGAATTCGTATCTTCCTGAAATTGGGTTTTTGTTCTAACCTTTGTAAGTGCAGGTCGCAACCAGCAGCCACAGCCCTTCTTCCACCTTGTTGTGTGCGTGAAAGGGAAGGAAAGAAAAAGGATTCAAGCCTCCAAATCGACATCCTGCTGGTTGGCTGCGTGAAGATCAAGTTTGTACCACATCCGAGCATAATCGTCAAGAACGTTCAACGGGCTACAACAAGTGTTCGACGAAAATTGATGAAGTGATAGGGGGAGCTCCGATCAGGATAAATCATCTTCTAAACTTTTCATTCTGAATCATTTTGTTTGATCCTGAATATTTGTGTAATCATAACTTCAGAAACTTGTGTGTGGTGTTCGTGTTCAGAAACACGAACGTGCGTGTGTGTGTATGTGCGCATGTGCGCGTTTGGCTACCAGATCAGAAGCCATGTGTGTGTGTGTGTGTGTGTGTGTGTGTGTGTGTGTGTGTGTGTGTGTGTGTGTGTGTGTGTGTGTGTGTGTGTGTGTGTGTGTGTGTGTGTGTGTGTGTGTGTGTATAATGTGTGTGTGTGTGTGTGTGTGTGTGTGTGTGTGTGTGTGTGTGTGTGTGTGTGTGTGTGTGTGTGTGTGTGTGTGTGTGTGTTTGTTGTTCTAAACAGCGTGTGCGTGTGATTCACTCGTTAGTGAAGCTTTAATCCTCAAGTGTGAGGGGTGGACGTAGGGGACACGGATGTGTAACCGAACCACCTAAAAAATCCATGTGTCTCATGTGCTGTGGTTTTTCCGATTCTTGTCGAGTGGGCTTCACGGTGAGTTGAGAGATCACTACACCAGCTATTCAAACACATTCCGCACGCATTCACGTGTGTGATCCTGTTCGTGCGAGTGTTAGTGGTTGTTTGTTTAATCAGCATTATTTTCAGAAGAGAAGCAAAATTTTATTAGCCAATCAATTCACCCCTCCCCTCTTGATTGCCACATTTGGGACTCAACAATTGGTATCAGAGTGTTGGTCTCTGTTTAGTCTCGACCACACGGTTGCAGAGTTTGATCCCGTTCATATGGCAAACAAAGGGATGATGCCTGAAGGCCATTCCATTCAAAGACCTCCGTTCTTTGATGGATCAAACTACCCCTATTGGAAAAATAGAATGTATGTTTTCCTACGTGCCCAGGACTACGATGTATGGCGTGTCATAAGTAAGGGTCCATATGTTTTATCTGAAAATGAAAATGAGTGGGATGAAGAAGATATAGAGAAGTGTTCAACGAATTTTAAGGCTATGAATATAATTCAATGTGCTGTTCATCCTAACAAATACTCACAAACATCTATGTGTTCCTCTACGCAGGAGATGTGGAATAAGCTGCGGCTTATATATGAAGAAACATCGGAAGTCAAGGAAACAAAGGCCAACCTCTTAGTTCGGGACTACGAGCTGTTCGTAATGAAACCAGAACAATCAATTTCTGATATGTTTGCAAGGTTAACAGAAATTACCAATGGACTAAAGGGACTTGGCAAGGAATATTCCAACAAGAAACTCGTCCGAAAAGTCCTAAGATCCCTTTCCCCACAGTGGCATACAAAGGCCACTGTAATTGAAGACTCCAAGGATCTAAGCACTTTAACTCTGGACGAGTTAATTGGCTCATTGATGACTTACGAGATAAACATCAAAAGGAGCGAGGAGGATCACAAGAAAAAGAAAGTTGTCACCACAATGGCCCTAAAGGTGAATCCACACGATTCAGAGGGTAGTGAAAATGATTCAATTGGCAACACTGAAGATGAGGAATTAGTTGCCATGATCACACAAAGAGCAAGAAGGTTCGTCAGAAGAACAAGAAACTTTGGTGGTCAGTTCAGAAAGGGACCAAGAAGGCAAGGACCAAACAGAGGAGAAAGTAGTAGGAAAGAAGAAGTGATTTGCTATGAATGCAAGAAACCCAGCCATATGCGGGGTGAGTGCCCTGATCTCATCAAGAAGGTGAAGAAAGGCAAGTTCAGAAAGCCCAAGGCCATGGTGGCCACATGGAGCGACGAAGATCAGGAGGAATCCGGAAATGAAGATGGACTAGATGAGCTAGTCCAGAATCTATGTCTCATGGCAAATGATGACGAAGGAGATAAGGTAGATTCTGAACCAGAAACTCTCAATTGTGAACAATGGCAAATTGCATATGAATCTTTATATGAAAAATGTAAAAGATTCAAATCTGAAAATAGAAATTTGAAAAAGATGGTGAGGACACACGGCGCTATCCTCGACGGAGCACCCGGCACACCGCTACCTCCTTGTGGCTCGGCGACGGCGGCACCTTCTAGTTATCTTTTCATCATGTTTAGGCCATGTTGGGCCTTGGATTAGTCCCTGCGTGGACATTGCTTTCTAGTTGTGGGCCCTTGTAGGCCAATTGGACATTTTTTTTTATGCTTTGTAGGCTTATTTAGAGGGCAAAGGGTTAGTGGGCCATCTTGTGCTCCACTCCTCCTTGGCCCATGTGGGGACTTGCGCACCCACCCCTAGGGTTAGGGTTTTGGGCGCATCCCACCTCCTCCAAGTGGAGGAGGTAGCAGCCGCCTTCCTTTTTGGGCGCCCCCCTCTCCCTTCCCCTTTTCCCCTCTCCTCCTTTCCCCAACTCCATCCCTTCCTTCTCCCACTTAGATTTCTTTCTTATTTTCTAAGCTTGCTGAATTATGGGCCGCCTTTCTCTCCTTGGAGCTGGGCGCACCCCTCCCCTTCTAGCTAGATTAGGGTTTCCCCATCCCCTATAAGTAGTTCTCACATTGTACCGATTACAGTTTACACATGATTTTGAATACAAGTGAGTATTGTGCAAAGCTTTTTGCGCCCTTCTCTCTCTCTCTCTTTCTTCTCCTGCGACGGGAGAACGGCGGGGTGTGACGCCTCAGCCCTTGGTGGACTCCGGGGTTCCCTCTTATCCTCATCTTCTTCCTCAACGGTTCGTGTTCGTGATTCCAGATTTCTGCCCCGACTTGTAGCAGAGCTCGCGCCCCCTTCTTGGACGAGTTTTGTCACGATCTATTTTCTGGAGATACGACTGCGGATCAGCTTCGCGTCGGCGCTGGTTTGGCATCAATCGGAGATCGGCACTGCCCGTACCGATTTTCTCCGCCGACCTGCGCCAGCACCACTTTCTCTGCTCGCCCAGCGGGGAGGCCCTGATTGCGAATTTTCCCCAGGCCTCCACGCTGCGTCTTTTGGGCTGGTTTCTTCAGGGTTCGTGGATCTCCGAGTTAACTTTCCAACGCCGCCAACGGCGTTGCGTTTCGACATCGTCACCGTCCGTGGCGGTCGATCTCGTGGCGTTGCGCCAGCGTGTCTGCCCAGTCCGCCCAGCGAACCAGTCCCGACTTTCAACGACTCCTGCGGCTCGCACCGGCGTCGTCTGCCAGCGCCATTTGGCCGAGGGCGACCTTTACCAATCAGCTGTCGCCACCAACCGGCCCGGACTTGTTCGGGCACCAGAAGGCCGATTTCCAGATTTTACCGACGGTGTGCGCAGTTCTGTGCCCACAGAACCTGATCTGACTTTCAGCAGCGCCCACGGTCACCACCGGCGGATCCAGCGCGCCCCCTTTGGCCGGAGCGTTCCTCCATCTGTCAGCAACGCGTCCTCTCTGACGGTGCCTCAAACGGGCGTCGTATCAGCCCGTGAGACCCCCCCCTCCGCTCAGGCGCGCGCGACACCGGTTTCTGCAGCGTTGCACCCGAACCTCCTCGCGGCCAACCCGTCACCGAGTGCGGCCCGTCAACCCGTGTCCGGCAGCCCCGAACGTATTGGTTGTAGCCTTTTACCTCCCTGCGAGGAGTGGGCCATTATTGGGTTGTACTTTATTGATCTCTGGTGTATCGGGGTTGTTGGTTCACGGCCGGGGTTCCTTCCCCACGCCTAGGCGTGGAGGTACGCGCTCCGACTCCTCCGCCTTTGCTTGCTCTTTTAGTATGTGATTGAATATGCCGCGTGAGAGAGAGTAGGCGCCTAGCTACTTTTGCCATCACCGCGGACCGTGAGTGAGAGCACCCGTCCGTTAGCACTAGCCGAGCTTCGAGCTAGGACTCGACTCCCCTTGTCTTTGGAGGTCGACTATACGCCTAGACACGTGCGCTTCCCTCCTTGGGACGGCCGAGGTCGGAGTTTCTGTTGAGAGACGTCCCTCATTCTGTGGGATATCACGGTGGTCAGCCACTTGGCGACCCTTGAGCGTGCTACTGCTGGCCTGAGTTAGAGTCTTTTGTGAGTCTTAGTCCGTGTCGGTCCCCGTCCCGCGTCAAATTTGGTATCAGAGCCAGGTTACCAACTTGTCCTTACAGGTTGGGTCTTAGGGTCGTGTCTAGGTTTTGGTCGTGTCTTGTTTGAGTCTTGCATCTCTTTGCATTCGTGTCCCTCTAGGTCTTAGGGTGTCAGCCTACCCTCCACTTAGTCTCCTTTGCATGCCCACTCGGGGTGGTGCGGATTATCATCGCCCGGACGCCATGGGTGACCAACACCCACCTCAGGGACGCCCATCTCTAGAGGATCTGATTACCCAACTTATGACCCGTATGGACAGGTCCGACCAGTCCATCAAGGAGTTGACGGAGCATCTAGATGGCCGTCTGAAGATCATTGAGGATCGTGCCAGAGTGTCTGACTTAACCATCCAGGGCCTTGTTGGACGGTTTGGGAGAGTTGATGAAGTGCCCCACCAGGACCCTCCTAGAGCCGATCGTGCCCCTCTAGTTGCTGCCGCTCAAGCCCCTCGGGCTCAGGAGCGACGTCCCCGAGCCCCCGACTTTGATGACTATGGGTCCGAGAATGATTTTGAGGGGAATGGGCGCCAGTATCGTGGTCGTCGACCACATCAGGATGAGGATGATAGGATCCTTAGGACCGTCCGTGCCGATCCACCCACTTTTGAGGGGTCCCTTGACCCAAAAGTCTACATAGACTGGGAGAATAGCATGGATAGGTATTTCGAATGGGTTGAGATGTCTGAGCTTCGGCAAGTCCGATTTGCCAAGATGAAGCTCGTGGGGAGAGCCCAGACCTACTGGAGGAATGTCGAGAGCCTGATGTTGCAGAGGCAGGACCCACCCATAGAAACCTGGATTGACATGCGGCGTAAGCTCCGTGAGAAGTATGTCCCTCCTTCTTACCGCCAGAGGCTCATCGACCGATGGCAGACCCTTAGTCAGGGCGATCGGTCCGTGACCGAGTACATCGCCGAGTTTGATGAGTATTATTTGCGATATGGAGTTGATGAGGAGAAGGGCATGCCTGTTTCGCGTTTTCGCCATGGTTTGAGGCCCGAGTATCAGTATGAGCTCTACCGTCGCCAGGTAGACACTTTAGAGCTGGCTTACCAGGTTGCCCTAGAGTTAGAGCAATTTGAGTTGGAGTTTGGCCCCACCTTTCGTCAGGGGATGCCTAGTCAGCGGGGTCTTGACCCTCGCTCCACTTCCACCCAGTATGGTCGATATCCGGTGGCTCGGCCCGCGGAGCCTCTTCGCCAAGACCCCACTGGTCCCAGGCCTCGTCCACCCCTTCCTAGGGACCCGTTCCCTCCACCTCGCCAGCAGCCGCCCTACCCCCCCACACGCCCTACACTTCCACCTCCCGCGCACCCTGCGCGTTCTCAGCCTTTACTGCCCGCGCCCCGTCATGATGACAAGGGCAAGAGTCCTATGACCGCTGGAGCCTCATCCAGTGCGGGCGCACGTAATAATTGTTACCGGTGTGGCGGTTTTGGCCACTTTGCTGATAGATGCCCCACTCGAGAGAGGAAGGCCCTTGTCATGGCAGACCCCACTTCCACTGAGTCCCCCACTGAGCCTATTCCTGTTAGTTATGAGGTAGACCAGGACTTGGTCGAGGAGTTCTTCGATGATCTGCTCGAAGGAGAGCAGGATGGTGCCCAGGATAGTCACTTTCAGGGTGACCCACAGTTAGGGGTAGTTAGGTGCATCCTAGCCCAGCCCCAGGTGAGTGACGACTGGCGTCGCACCACCATTTTTCACACCTTCTGCAGGCTTGGGGGTAAAGCTTGCAAGATTGTCATTGATAGCGGGAGTTGCATCAACGCCATATCTACTGGCACTGTTACCCGCCTTGGGTTGACCCCAGTTGACCACCCTGCCCCCTATAGGGTTTCATGGGTCGATTCTACCTCCATTCCTGTTAGGCTCCGTTGCCTGGTGCCCCTTCAGTTCCAGACCTATCAGGATGAAATTTGGTGCGATGTTCTACCTATGGAGGTAGGTAACATTATTTTAGGGAGGCCGTGGTTGTTTGACATGGATGCCACCCTACAGGGCCATGCAAACACTTGCACATTTGATCACAACGGCCACAGGATCACCCTCCACCCAGCCCCACCTAGGGACCCTACTGTTAGGGGACCAGCCGGCCCTAGTGCCAAGACCACCCCTCAACAGGGGAAGGTCAGCCCACCACCACCACCACCTCCGGTGTCAGTTTCCACCCCCTCTCCGACCCTCACCATAGAGGCCCCTCCGACTAGGAGGTTGATGATCATCTGTCCCCGAGAGATGGAGAGAGAGGTTGCTAGTGGTGTCCCTCTTTTAACTGTGGTTGTCAGGGAGACGGGTGAGGTGGTCCCCAGTCTCGAGGGAGTGACAGACCCTCAGTTAGCTGAGATGTTGCGAGAGTTTGCTGATATTTTCCCGGAGGACCTTCCCGAAGGCCTTCCACCATTGCGTGACATTCAGCACGAGATTGATCTTGTCCCGGGCTCGTCCTTGCCCAATCTTCCACATTATAGGATGAGTCCTGCGGACCACGCTGAGCTACAGAGGCAGGTTGATGAGTTGATGAGTAGGGGTTCCCTTCGGGATAGCAAGAGCCCCTGTGCTGTTCCCGCCCTGCTAGCGCCGAAGAAGGATGGCACATGGCGTATGTGCATCGATAGCCGTGCGATCAATAAAATCACGGTTAAGTATAGGTTTCCCATTCCCCGGCTGGATGACTTGCTTGATATGATGTCGGGAGCCACGATTTTCTCGAAGATCGATCTTAGGAGTGGCTATCACCAGGTAAGGATCAGACCAGGTGATGAGTGGAAGACTGCATTTAAGACCACGGATGGTCTTTACGAGTGGTTGGTCATGCCCTTCGGGCTGACTAACGCCCCTAGCACCTTCACGCGGTTGATGACACAGGTGTTGCGTCCTATGATTGGAGTGTTCTTGGTCGTCTACTTCGACGACATCTTGATTTATAGCCGCACTAGGGAGTTACACCTAGACCACCTTAGGCAGGTGTGTGTTGTTCTGAGACGGGAGAGCTTGTTTGCCAACCCTAAGAAGTGTAGCTTCATGACTGACCAGGTTTCTTTCTTAGGGTTCATTATGTCCCGTGACGGAGTCTCCGCTGATCCGGAGAAGATCCGTGCCATAGTGGAGTGGCCCGAGCCCCGCTCACTCCACGATGTTAGGAGCTTTCATGGTCTGGCGACATTCTATCGCCGTTTCATTAGGGGGTTCAGTTCTATCACCGCCCCGATCACGGATTGCATCCGTAAGGGCGAGTTTACTTGGACGAAGGCTGCTGCCACAGCCTTCCAGACTATCAAGGATCGCATGACCCAGGCACCCGTTCTTACACTTCCTGACTTTTCTAAGGTGTTTGAGGTTACATGTGATGCCTCAGGTGTAGGCATAGGAGGTGTGCTTAGCCAGGAGTCCCACCCTATAGCCTTTTTCAGTGAGAAACTCAATGATGCCAAACTGCGTTACTCTACTTATGACAAGGAATTCTACGCAGTTGTCCAGGCTTTGCGCTATTGGAGGCACTATCTCCTCCACCAGGAGTTCGTGCTCTTTTCTGACCACGAGGCATTGAGATTTCTCCACACCCAAAAGAAGTTGAATGCCAGACATAGTAGATGGGTGGAATATTTGCAGGAGTTTACATTCGTTCTCGAGCACAAGGCAGGTGCTGAGAACAAGGTAGCCGATGCTCTTAGTCGGCGGGTGATGTTGATATCCACCATGAATGTTCAGGTGGTTGGTTTAGAGAAGTTGAAGGAGGCCTACATTGATTGCCCGGACTTCGGTCCCATTTATTCAGCCCTTCAGTCAGGACCGTCCCGTGAGTTTAGCGAGTATGTCCTTCAGGATGGTCACTTATTTCGAGGGGATAGGTTGTGCATCCCACAGACTTCAGTTCGTGATTTTCTTACGTGGGAGCTTCATGCAGGAGGTCTTGCCGGCCACTTCGGCCGAAACAAGACCATAGAGGCTGTTGAGCACCGTTTCTGCTGGCCCAGTTTGAAGAGGGATGTGGCCCGCATAGTTGCCCAGTGTCGTATTTGTGCCCTAGCGAAGCAGAGGAAACAGAACACTGGCCTTTATACCCCTCTGCCTGTCCCTGATAGTCCTTGGCAGGATATCAGCATGGACTTTGTGCTTGGTTTGCCCCGTACTGCACGGCGGCATGATTCTATTTTTGTTGTGGTTGACCGCTTCTCCAAGATGGCCTTGTTTATTCCTTGTTCCAAGACATCGGATGCCTCTAGAGTTGCCAGGTTGTTCTTCACCCACTGTGTGTCCAGGTTTGGGTTGCCACGTACCATTGTTTCTGATAGGGATGTGCGTTTTACGAGCTATTTTTGGAAAACCCTTTGGCGGATGATGGGCACCCAGTTGAAGTTCTCCACCGCATACCACCCCCAGACTGACGGTCAGACAGAGGTAGTCAATAGAAGTCTAGGGGATCTTCTGAGGTGTCTAGTGCGTGATAGAGTTGGAGATTGGGACCTTGTCTTACCATTAGCAGAGTTTGCATATAATGATTCGGTCAATAGGTCTACAGGGTTGAGTCCATTTGAGATTGTCACTGGTCGAAGACCTAGAAAGCCGATTGATTTGTTTCCCTCCCCCATTCAGTCCCGAGTCTCTGAGTCAGCTGAGTCTTTTGCGGAGCATATTAGACAGTTGCATGACCATGTCCGTCGTCATATAGAGGCCAGCAACGCACGTTACAAGGAGTTAGCTGACGCGCACAGACGCACACGTGAGTTCCGCGAGGGAGAGTACGTCATGGTCCGGGTTAGACCGGAACGGTTTCCTTCGGGAGCCATAAAGAAACTCCAAGACCGCGGTGCAGGACCATTCAGAGTGTTGAGGCGTATTGGGTCGAACGCGTATGAGATCGAGCTACCAGACGACTACGGGATCAGTTCGACGTTCAATGTCTCTGATCTGGTAGCTTATCGGGATCCCGCGGTGATACCCAGTGAGTTATTTGGGCCTGACCCTCCTGTTGTGAGTGATACACCTACTGAGAGTCCACCTCCTCCAGCCCCATTACAAAAACGCGAGCATATAGATTGCATACTGGATGAGCAGGTGACTACTACCAGGAGCGGAGCCTACCAACGCTTCTTAGTGCGTTGGAGAGGGCGCCCCGAGTCGGACAACACCTGGATTACACGTGGAGAGCTGGAGCGGATCGATCCGGACCTGCTGGAGCGGTACCTCAGCGACCGTGACCCTTACTCGACGGGGTCGAGTTCTTCCCACCCGGGGAGAATTGGTGAGGACACACGGCGCTATCCTCGACGGAGCACCCGGCACACCGCTACCTCCTTGTGGCTCGGCGACGGCGGCACCTTCTAGTTATCTTTTCATCATGTTTAGGCCATGTTGGGCCTTGGATTAGTCCCTGCGTGGACATTGCTTTCTAGTTGTGGGCCCTTGTAGGCCAATTGGACATTTTTTTTATGCTTTGTAGGCTTATTTAGAGGGCAAAGGGTTAGTGGGCCATCTTGTGCTCCACTCCTCCTTGGCCCATGTGGGGACTTGCGCACCCACCCCTAGGGTTAGGGTTTTGGGCGCATCCCACCTCCTCCAAGTGGAGGAGGTAGCAGCCGCCTTCCTTTTTGGGCGCCCCCCTCTCCCTTCCCCTTTTCCCCTCTCCTCCTTTCCCCAACTCCATCCCTTCCTTCTCCCACTTAGATTTCTTTCTTATTTTCTAAGCTTGCTGAATTATGGGCCGCCTTTCTCTCCTTGGAGCTGGGCGCACCCCTCCCCTTCTAGCTAGATTAGGGTTTCCCCATCCCCTATAAGTAGTTCTCACATTGTACCGATTACAGTTTACACATGATTTTGAATACAAGTGAGTATTGTGCAAAGCTTTTTGCGCCCTTCTCTCTCTCTCTCTTTCTTCTCCTGCGACGGGAGAACGGCGGGGTGTGACGCCTCAGCCCTCGGTGGACTCCGGGGTTCCCTCTTATCCTCATCTTCTTCCTCAACGGTTCGTGTTCGTGATTCCAGATTTCTGCCCCGACTTGTAGCAGAGCTCGCGCCCCCTTCTTGGACGAGTTTTGTCACGATCTATTTTCTGGAGATACGTCTGCGGATCAGCTTCGCGTCGGCGCTGGTTTGGCATCAATCGGAGATCGGCACTGCCCGTACCGATTTTCTCCGCCGACCTGCGCCAGCACCACTTTCTCTGCTCGCCCAGCGGGGAGGCCCTGATTGCGAATTTTCCCCAGGCCTCCACGCTGCGTCTTTTGGGCTGGTTTCTTCAGGGTTCGTGGATCTCCGAGTTAACTTTCCAACGCCGCCAACGGCGTTGCGTTTCGACATCGTCACCGTCCGTGGCGGTCGATCTCGTGGCGTTGCGCCAGCGTGTCTGCCCAGTCCGCCCAGCGAACCAGTCCCGACTTTCAACGACTCCTGCGGCTCGCACCGGCGTCGTCTGCCAGCGCCATTTGGCCGAGGGCGACCTTTACCAATCAGCTGTCGCCACCAACCGGCCCGGACTTGTTCGGGCACCAGAAGGCCGATTTCCAGATTTTACCGACGGTGTGCGCAGTTCTGTGCCCACAGAACCTGATCTGACTTTCAGCAGCGCCCACGGTCACCACCGGCGGATCCAGCGCGCCCCCTTTGGCCGGAGCGTTCCTCCATCTGTCAGCAACGCGTCCTCTCTGACGGTGCCTCAAACGGGCGTCGTATCAGCCCGTGAGACCCCCCCCTCCGCTCAGGCGCGCGCGACACCGGTTTCTGCAGCGTTGCACCCGAACCTCCTCGCGGCCAACCCGTCACCGAGTGCGGCCCGTCAACCCGTGTCCGGCAGCCCCGAACGTATTGGTTGTAGCCTTTTACCTCCCTGCGAGGAGTGGGCCATTATTGGGTTGTACTTTATTGATCTCTGGTGTATCGGGGTTGTTGGTTCACGGCCGGGGTTCCTTCCCCACGCCTAGGCGTGGAGGTACGCGCTCCGACTCCTCCACCTTTGCTTGCTCTTTTAGTATGTGATTGAATATGCCGCGTGAGAGAGAGTAGGCGCCTAGCTACTTTTGCCATCACCGCGGACCGTGAGTGAGAGCACCCGTCCGTTAGCACTAGCCGAGCTTCGAGCTAGGACTCGACTCCCCTTGTCTTTGGAGGTCGACTATACGCCTAGACACGTGCGCTTCCCTCCTTGGGACGGCCGAGGTCGGAGTTTCTGTTGAGAGACGTCCCTCATTCTGTGGGATATCACGGTGGTCAGCCACTTGGCGACCCTTGAGCGTGCTACTGCTGGCCTGAGTTAGAGTCTTTTGTGAGTCTTAGTCCGTGTCGGTCCCCGTCCCGCGTCAAAAGAAATTTGATCATTTTGTGCATGCTAAAAAATCATGTGAAGAGTGCCATGCTTTAAAATCAGAAAATGAAAACATGAAGCATGAAAATGAAATTCTAGCATCCAAAATTGAACTGTTTGAAGAAGAGATTTCATGCATGAGAGAAGAACAATCTACGTTTCTAAAAATACATGAAGAATTAAAAAATGATATGGAACAAGAAAAGCTTGAAAGCATTGCTTGCAATAAAGCCAAAATAAAGGCTGAAGAACAAAGCCAATCTCAAATGGCTCAAATAAAAGAGCTAAAGGATGCCCTTGCCATCCTTGAAAAATCAAAAGCTCAGACAACCCATTGGGCACCCATAAGTTCAGCATCCTTCAAATCAAATAAATATATGCATAACTCCTTTTCAAATATTGGTAGAAGGAGAAAAAGAGATAGAGCCATCACTTGTTTCTATTGTGGAAAAATGGGTCATGATATGTATGATTGTAGAATTCTGAAATATGATGAAGAAAATTCTATTGGATTTAGAAATAGATCATATATGCATCATGCCTCTAACCATCATGGACCCAAGCTAGCTTGGGTACCAAAATCTCCATAAGAACTTTGGTTGAATTGCAGGTCTACTCGAGAGCTCAAAGGAACAAATGGTATTTGGACAGTGGCTGCTCTCGGCATATGACGGGAAACAAGGAATGGTTTGTGGACCTGCATGAAAAGGATGGTGGTTTGGTACCCAAGCTAGCTTGGGTACCAAAATCTCCATAAGAACTTTGGTTGAATTGCAGGTCTACTCGAGAGCTCAAAGGAACAAATGGTATTTGGACAGTGGCTGCTCTCGGCATATGACGGGAAACAAGGAATGGTTTGTGGACCTGCATGAAAAGGATGGTGGGACAGGAGCATTCGGTGGTAAGGACAAAGGTAAAATCATCGGAGAATGTAAGATAGGTAAGAATCAAAATCATACCATTGAAAATGTATTGCTTGTGAAGGGTTTGCAACATAATCTCTTAAGCATAAGCCAACTTTGTGATAAGGGATGCAATGTGATTTTTGATTCTAACCACTACACTGTTTTGAATAAGAATACTCATGAGATAAAGTTCATTGGTTTCAGGTATAACAATGTTTATATGATAGACTTGAATGATTCCTCTCATGAGAATTTATGTTTAATTGCAAGGAACAATGATGATGCTTGGCTCTGGCATCGCCGGCTTGGGCATGCTAGTTTCAATGTATTGCTGAAATTATCAAGAAATCATTTGGTAATTGGATTGCCCAAGTTGAAGGTCGTCGATGATGGAGTTTGTGGAGCTTGCAGCATGGGCAAACAAACAAGGACATCATTCAAGTCCAAACATAATGTGACCACATCAAGGCCTCTTGAACTCATCCACATTGATCTCTTCGGACCAAGTAGAACTCATAGCTTGGGTGGTAAACTATATGGATTTGTGATTGTGGATGATTATTCAAGATTCTGTTGGGTGTATTTCCTTTCTCATAAAAATGATGTCCTGATAGAATTTGAAGTATTTTACAGATTTGTTCAAAATGATAAAGGGTATTGCATCAAAGCTGTGCGGAGTGATCACGGCCAAGAATTTGATAACCATGAGTTCAGTAATTTTTACAGGGCTCAAGGCTATATGCATGACTTCTCCGCACCAAGAACTCTGGAACAAAATGGAGTTGTGGAAAGGAAGAACAGAACGCTAGTTGAGATGGCAAGAACCATGCTGAACGAGAATAAAATACTGAGGTACTTTTGGGCTGAAGCAGTGAACACGGCCTGCTACATCATAAATCGAGCCATGGTAAGACCATTGTTGAAGAAAACTCCGTATGAGCTATACCGAGGTAAGAAGCCAAACATTTCATACTTGAGACCGTTTGGCTCAATATGCAACATTCATAACAATGGTAAGAAGGACTTGGCTAAATTTGATCCCAAAAGTGACAAAGGCATATTGCTTGAGTACTCTCTCAATTCGAGAGCATATCGAGTGTATAACTTGAGAACTCTCGTAGTTGAAGAAAGCCCACATGTTATTATTGATGAATCATCTCCAACTAGAACTGATGAAAAATCTATCTTGCAGGATGATGAGTTGATAGATGACAATATCAAGAAGAAGGAAGAAAATTCAGAAAAACAAGAAGAGGAAGAACCAAAAAAAGAGGATGAAAATCAGGAAACTCAACTTGAACAGGAGCTACCAATACAATGGACATTTGTAAAGGACCATCCGCCAGAGAATGTATTGGGCAATGTACAAGAAGGGATAAGGACACGAGCCTCCTTCAGAGAAGTTGAAACTCATGATTTATTAGCCTTGCTCTCTCAATCTGAACCTCACTCCATTGAAGAGGCCTTGAAAGATGAGTTATGGATCATGGCCATGCAATAAGAACTACACCAGTTCCAAAGGAACAAAGTGTGGTTTCTCGTACCATTTCCTAAGAATCACTCCGTGATCGAAACCAAATGGGTGTTTCGAAATAAAATAAACGATCAAGGAGTGGTAATTAGGAACAAGGCCAGGCTAGTAGCCAAGGGCTATAGCCAAGAATTAGGAGTTGACTTTGATGAGTCTTTTGCTTCAGTAGCAAGACTTGAGGCAGTGAGGGTTCTCTTAGCATTTGCATGTTGTCATAATATCAAATTATTTCAAATGGATGTTAAGAGTGCATTTTTGAATGGCTATATCTAGGAGGACGTGTATGTGGAGCAACCACTGGGGTTTGAAGACACAAAGCATATAGACCATGTGTACAAGCTGGACAAGGCACTTTACGATCTGAAACAAGCACCCCGTGCATGGTATGAAAGGTTAAGTGAATTCCTCATTCAACATGAATTCAAACGAGGTAATGTTGATCAAACCCTCTTTATAAAGTTGAATGGCAAGGATATCTTAATTGTTCAAGTTTACATTGATGACATTATTTTTGGCTCCACTAAAGATGGTCTCAGCAAAGACTTCGCCAAATTGATGCAAAGTGAGTTTGAAATGAGTCTTGTGGGAGAGCTGACTTTCTTCTTGGGATTACAGGTAAACCAGACTGTTGATGGGATGTTCATACATCAAAAGAAGTATGCAATGGAGTTGCTGAAAAAGTTCAATTTGACATCAACAAAATCACAACCAACTCCTATGTCTACCTCAATAAAAATTGATCAAGATGAGACAGGTAAATCAGTGGACCAAAAACTCTTTAGAAGCATGATAGGTTCTCTATTGTATTTAACTGCCAGTAGGCCCGATATACAGTTTGTTGTTTGCATGTGTGCTAGATTTCAGTCAAACCCAAAAGAATCACACATGTCAGCCGTTAAATGAATTTTCAGATATGTTGCTGGTTCAGTTAATTTCGGACTATGGTTTCCACGCAATTCGAGTCTTGATTTAATTACTTATTCTGACGTTGATTATGCGGGTTGCAAAGTGGATCGGAAAAGTACTAGTGGGTATTGCCAGTTTCTTGGGGGCTGCGTGGTTTCATGGGCCTCCAAGAAACAAAATTTAGTGGCATTGTCTACTGCCGAAGCCGAATATGTGGCTGTCGGTAGTTGTGTAGCCCAGGTGTTATGGATCCAACAACAATTGATTGATTATGGCATATCTTTTAAAAACACCTCAATTCTTTGTGACAACACCTCTGCCATAAACTTGTCCAAAAACCATGTTCATCACTCTAGAACCAAGCATATTGAAATTCGACATCATTTCATTAGAGATCATGTGAGTAAGGGTCATGTAAAAATCAGTTTCATTGAGATCGATCGTCAAATTGCCGACATTTTCACCAAACCTCTAAGTGAAGGCAAGTTCACTACATTTAGAAGAGAACTAGGGGTTTGTAGGATAGAAGAGTGATTCATAACCATGTGCATGATGCATATACAGGTCACTTCATTACATGTAATTGCATTAGTTGCATGCATATAGTAATTCTCTTGTCATGCATATGCATCATGTTGTGTGAAAAACAAAAGAAAAATCAAATTGTGTGAAAAATCATTTTGGTGTGCTTATGTGTTTCTACTATGTATATTATATTCACCCATATTCATTGTTACTTCTATGGCCAAAATCACCTTGGATACAATTTTATGCTCACGAAGGAGCTCATTTGTTCAAAGTCAGAAATCTGGATAAAAAGGACATTACACGTCTCATATATTTCCAAATTTTGACTACCAATACCCCAATTGCATACATCCCATTTTATCCAAAAATTCCTTCATTTCATACATTTTTACAATTGGAGACTCGAGCCAAACATTCCTTGAATTTTTCATCGGGTTACTCCTTCATATTGTTGAAAACCAGTAAAAGGGTCGACCCCTTGCAAACCCAGAAACTGGGTCGACCCCAAGGGTCGACCCTCGGGCACCCGGTTCTGCCAGGGTAAGGGACCCAACGGGTCGACCCATTGGGTCGACCCAAACCGGTGGGGCGGCTCACCCGCACCCAAGCCGTTCCAACAAGGGTTCCAACCCTAAGTTGGAACCCTCCCATGGCTATAAAACATCTCTTGCCCCCCTCCTAGCCTTGCCACCAACCTTTGCAAGCCCTAAACAACCCTTCCTTGGCATCCAAGACATCAAGCCCTAGCCGCGGTTCTCCGGGTGGCATCCGCGCGAAATCTTCCCCTTGTGGTTTAAAGCGTCATCTTTTGATCTTCATTCCCTTGAGGTAAGCTTCTGATGTCTGTGGAGGATCATAGATTCACACTTCTCACATTTCTCCTTGGTTGAACCATCAAGATCTATACCACATCGGTGGGTTCTTTCGGTTTGTGTTTTAGATGGCCCCGAAGAAGCGTGCTTGTCGCAGAAGTGAGGCATCGAGCTCCAGGCAAGGGCGTCGATCTCAAACCGCCGCATCTCAGCCCGCAAGCAAAATCTTGGATCGGACCGTTCTACGTCCACGGGCGGTAAACTTTGAAAATCTTAGTTGCCATCTACGTGGATTAGTTGATCTATTATGCAGCCTGCCAAACTTGCACATTTTCATGTCTGCACATCGCCGCATTTACCCCAATCTGGTACACAAATTTTATAGCAATTTGGGGGTTTCGGGTGATGTTCCAGTTACAACGGTTAATGGACAGGAAATTATTTTATCACCACACTTGTTGGGTCTAGCCTTTGACTTGCCAAATGAAGGATATGCTTTTGGAGATGTAGACATTTCGGATGCCACTGTTTACCTCTAGATGCCGAAATGGGTGACCGGTCGGTCGCCAGATTAAATGCCAACCAATTCCCTCCTTTGCAACGTATACTGCACCAAATGATTACAACTATTTTATTGCCACATGGAGGAGGCCATGACAAGGTTACGGAGAAACACATGTTCTTGTTTTCATGCTTATTCGGTGGAATTCCCATTAAATTTCCACAACTTATTCTTGATCACATATGTTCTAGCATGATGCACAAGCACCATACTCTGCCATATGTTGCGGCCTTAACAGCCATCTTTACTTATATGGATATAAATTTGTCAAGAGAAGCACCTCAAACTATCCGTGACGCAGACATCTACACCTATCAATCTATTTGTCACCACATGGGGTTTGAAGAGCAAGATGGCGTGTTAGTTCGTCAAATAAAAAGGGCAGTACCACCAGACAGTTCAGAAGATAATGAGAATGACAATGAAGAGCAGGCTGAAGATGCTCATGTTCCTGCAGCATGAATGCCTTCTGAGGAGGCACAACTAATCATGGACCGTTTGGATTCTATTGATGATCGGTTAGACGAGTATGGGGAGACCATGGCATCTATGCAACTTGAACTATCAGATCTGAAACTCTCTCATCAAGAGCACTCTCGCTACGTCACTGACGCTTTGGCCCACCAAACCCACATGTTGGACGAAATTTCGGCATATATTAGGCGTCAACCAGGTCCCTCCACTCCGTATGATCGTGCTGATTAGGCTATGTTGCTCCTTTCACTTGGCATCCTTATTTCACCCCCTCCTTTTTGATGATGTCAAAGGGGGAGAATTCTTGGCCTATATGTGCCCTGGCTATTATATGTTAGTGTGTGATGTGTGCTTGCATGAATGTGTGCTTTTATCATGTTTCTAGTTCATTAGTTCTGTTGCATTTCCTTTGAGTTTTCATGCATTGCATCTTGTCATTTGCATTACAAACCTTGTTCCTTTTCCACTAATTGTGGGCAAGAAAACTTTGGAAATATGCCACATGATGATCAATCTTATATTTGGATTTCTGGTTGACCAGGTCCTTAAACTGTTGGATTGATTCATGTATATGGAATGGTGGATGCTTTACAATGTGGTTTCTATTATTTTGTCATCATCAATAAGGGGGAGATTGTTGAACCCCCTCCTCATGTATATGACTTATGGTTTTTGATGATGATCAAATGCTTTGTATGATCTGAAAATGAGCATAACTACGTTCTGGAAATGCACACATCAATTGAAGACATGATACTTGAGAAGGCTCAAGCACAACAACTCATTGTAAGTATTTTGGTTTCAATGTGCAACATGTGGAACTAATTCAAACTTTGTTCTTGACAGGCCAAAGCTCTTAAACGACTGAAGGATGATTGGTGAGATCGATCCTAATCTCCTCCATTACACTGTTAGAACTTATGTCTAGATGTGGAGCATTCTTGTTTTAAAACCCCAACTTGAACCCCCTACACTTAGCCTTGTCTTATCTTCATTTTTTAAAAAGTGCAGGAAAAAGGGTCGACCCTTGGGGTCGACCCCTGCTTGTGGAATTAAATTCCAGAACTGGTTTCATCATGGGTCGACCCCAAGGGTCGACCCTTTTCCCTCAAATTGTTTAGGCTCCAGAAAGGGTCGACCCCTGTAAACTCCAGAAGGCCATTTTTTGAAGACAGCAACGGTTCCTGAAAGGGTCGACCCATGCTGCCAGGAGCATCTGGCCCCTCACGAGGGTCGACCCCAAGGGTCGACCCTTTCTGGTCTGGGCGGCGCCGTGAATGTAGACTTTTGGTGTTTCGACCCAATGGTCCAAACACACTTGTTTGGCTGTCCGTAATCCACTCCATAATAAGTGGATCTTGTCCCTTGGCCGCTCCTTGACCGCCCTTGGGCTATATATCATCTCATTGAGATGAAAACCCGAAGAGAATTCGTATCTTCCTGAAATTGGGTTTTTGTTCTAACCTTTGTGAGTGCAAGTCGCAACCAGCAGCCACAGCCCTTCTTCCACCTTGTTGTATGCGTGAAAGGGAAGGAAAGAAGAAGGATTCAAGCCTCCAAATCGACATCCTGCTGGTTGGCTGCGTGAAGATCAAGTTTGTACCACATCCGAGCATAATCGTCAAGAACGTTCAACGGGCTACAACAAGTGTTCGACGAAAATTGCTGAAGTGATAGGGGGAGCTCCGATCATGATAAATCATCTTCTAAACTTTTCATTCTGAATCATTTTGTTTGATCCTGAATATTTTTGTAATCATAACTTCAGAAACTTGTGTGTGGTGTTCGTGTTCGGAAACACGAACGTGCGTGTGTGTGTATGTGCGCATGTGCGCGTTTGGCTACCAGATCGGAAGCCGTGTGTGTGTGTGTGTGTGTGTGTGTGTGTGTGTGTGTGTGTTTGTTGTTCTAAACAGCGTGTGTGTGTGATTCACTCATTAGTGAAGCTTTAATTCTCAAGTGTGAGGGGTGGACGTAGGGGACATAGATGTGTAACCGAACCACCTAAAAAATCCATGAGTCTCATGTGATGTGGTTTTTCCGATTCTTGTCGAGTGGGCTTCACGGTGAGTTGAGAGATCACTACACCAGCTATTCAAACAGATTCCGCACGCATTCACGAGTGTGATCCTGTTCGTGCGAGTATTAGTGGTTGTTTGTTTAATCAGCATTGTTTTCAGAAGAGAAGCAAAAATTTATTAGCCAATCAATTCACCCCTCCCCTCTTGATTGCCACATTTGGGACTCAACACCATGATTGCGTAATAGGGTTTTTACTGCATGCTGTCCATGAAACCTTAACTAAAAGATAACAACTTTTTGGCCTTTTACCTTCATTTTCATGCTTTATTTTCATCATGGCATGCTTTCTCAACTAGTTTCATGTTAGTTCCATATAGATTTGTCTTAGGATGTATCCCTACAAGGCCGGTATTATCTCTATCTCACAGAGAGATGATTGCGGTCGTTACAGGGGTCACGTCTATTAACGCGCATGCCCGATATGGCGCAATCTTCTCTTAACGTGCTCGTTCTGTGCGTCGCGTTAATGATCCATGAGCCATTTTAAACCCCATTAGTTTCCATGAAATATAAGTACATATACGCTATCATGCATGCCCTATCTTAGTAGTTTCACTTCCTGATTATGTCATACTGCATATTAATAAGTGCTATATTTTATATCATAAGTTGCATCACATTCAACATCTTTGAGCATTAAAATGAATAAAGTTGTGCATTAATATGAACAAATCTCATTCTCACCATTATTTGAGTCTGCATGCATTTTATCATCTTTTTGAGTGAAAAAGGCCATGTGAAAAATATTGAAGAACTTGCACAATTATTTGAAAGCCATTTTAGGATGAAATATGTTGATATTTTAAATTTTCTAATTTTTCAATAAATAGCGACCGGAAGGTGAGACGTCATTTTTAAAGATTTTTCTGAAAATAAGAAATAGCGACTGACCGAAAGGGCGCCAATTTATTTTGCTGAAAAAAGAGAAAAAAGAAATGAAGAATTCACGACCGAGTGTAGAGAGGCACATTCATTTATGAAAATAGAAAAAAGAGAAAAGTTAAAAAAGAGAAAAGAATGTGCGACCACTCGCGAAGTCGCTATTTCTTTTGGAAAAGAATCTGCGACTATTCAAGAGGGCGCCTATTCATTTATACGAAAAATCAGAGGAAATTGAAGGAAAAATGAAAAAAGAATTAGCGACTTTCTTTAAAGTCGCCATTTCTTGGATTTATGAAAAAAGAAAAATTTCAAAAAGAGGAAATAAAGATTGTGCGACCTCTTGAGAAGACGCTATTTTAATTTTTGCCCGGTGCCCCAGTCGTCATTTTTGCGAGAGTTTGAAGCAGAACTGGCTCATCTCGATCGAAGTTATCTTCCAAATTTTTGGCTTATCTCTTCTTATTTGAGGAAAGCAGGACTCTGATCTTGGCAAGTTACCTCCTTTGATCGATCCTTGATGCTGGAAAGCCAGATTTGAAGCTAATCTGAAGATCACGACCGTGGGTTCTACTGTACGCTATAAAAGGCACCCGAGAGGCACCATGGGGGGAAGTTTGCCAGTTAGTCGCCTAGTTTTTAGCCCTATTTTCATGCCTTTCTAGTCATCTTTTCAATCTGCTTTCTTCTTCAAAG
Source organism: Amorphophallus konjac (assembly GCA_022559845.1). NCBI lineage: Eukaryota > Viridiplantae > Streptophyta > Magnoliopsida > Alismatales > Araceae > Amorphophallus > Amorphophallus konjac. The sequence goes on along the minus strand of CM040124.1, from coordinate 298,904,350 downwards.
TTCTTCATTTTTAAATTCTCTACAATTTCTGCTTCTTCCTATTCCTCCAATTCTTTCTCATTTTCATGATATTTCAAGTTTTCTAAAGCACTGTCTGCATTTTTTCATTGTTCACCCGCATTTCTCACCTCTGTTCTTCCTAGTTTTTCACCCTCTTCCTCTCATCTTCTGCCTCCGCGTTCTTCAGCAATCTTCTTCGTATCTCTTAGATCTAAAACTTTCTCTTCTTCCACTTCTTCTAAATCTCTCTAGATTTTAAGTTATTCCTCTTTCTAATCTCTCTCTATTTTTATTTTTATTTTCACTGTGTTTTCTCCCCACCATAGCCCTCTCTTCACCTTTCCCTCTCTCTGTTCACAGCACTCACATCCGCACACACACATCTTTTGTTTTAAAATTCTCTATTCTTCTTCTTCTATCTATCTCATATCTTCTATATTTTCTTCACACATCCCAAGGCGGATCTTCTTTCTTTGGTCCTCTCGATGGCGTCTACTTCCACTACGGAGTGAAATTCCAAGGCTCAACACGGCAAGGAGACGGCGACGTTCTTCATCATCTTGGCTCTTATTTCTTCTTTCACTCTTTTATTTTCAGTCAAGTTATAATTTTATTTTCATATACACTGTAATCTTTCATCTTAGCAATAAAGTTCAGATTTTTGTAAATTGTGTCTTCTTAGTTTTCTTCCTCTTTCCAATTTCTATCCTTAACCCTCTCATATTCTTTAGATAGGTTTATTTCCATGCAATTTTCCTTTTCATCAGTTTAAATCTCATTCAAAATTGGTTTCTCAAATATAAGAGTTTTTCAACTTGATCTTAATTAAAAATATTTCTTCTCCGTGAGATCCCCGTTCTTACCACTTTACTCAAAATTCAAATCTTTTTAAGTGAGTGAGTTCGGTTACTTTTAAATTGTGGCACGGCTTTTCAATGATGATTTTGTGACTATCAATTTTTGACGCTGTTGTCGGGGTGGAAATTATTTTTAATAGTTAGAAATTCTTGAGTTTGATTTGTATATAGTTTTACTAATTTTTCTGTTTTTATTTTTATAAAAAAATAAAAAAATCAGAAAATCCACCAAAATTCGGACCTGGAAATTCTCAAAAAAAATGTCACAGAAAGTGTCATTGAAGCCTGAAACTATAGCAGAAAGTAGAAATTCAAAAAATTCAGGAAATTCAAGCGTCGTTAAAAGGTCAGTAAACGTAGGAAAAGATCATGTTTTGAAAAAATCTGAAAAATTCTAAAAAAATCCTAAAAATTCTTAAAAAATCCAAAAAATCAAAAAACCTGAAAACACCAAAAAACATGATTTTAGGTCTTATTTTATAGTAGCTTTGTATATTTTTTGGTATTTTTAGTTGTTAGTAAACTTTTATCCATATCTCTTTCTTTTGAGAAAAAAATAGAAATTCTCTTAAAAAATTAGAAAACAAAATCAAAAAAATTCATCATGTTATCATGCCTTCATCTTAGTTGCATTATTTTCATGTATTTTATATTTTAGTTGATTTCATATTTACTTGCATCATTATTTAAAAAAAAACTCTTTCTTTCTTTTCTCTTCTATTTTCCCTTCTCAAGGGCAAGTTAGGTTCCTTACACACTTCTTGGAATTAGAAAGACCCTCCATTGAGCATTCCGTCTCTTTGGATGGAATTTCTTTTTTCCAAGACCTCTATAAGTCCCCGCACCCGTGGATTCCCTCACGGACGCCGGGCTGGCTGTACCAAGAAGTACATTGAAGGTAGATTGCCCTTAGAAGGTTTCACATTAAAAAAAGTGTTAGAATTTATTACTATTTTTGGAAACTTGGTGTCTAAGGCTAGAGGTTAAGTGGCAAACGCCCAAGTGAGATTGTGGTTATTTAATTAGAACCCTACGAAAGTAGGGGGAGCCTCCTACAACTCCACCTCTTACCTGGCCGATTGAACAATTTATTAGTGAGTACCAATTCTTCTTTTCACAAAAAAGAAAGAAAAAAAGAGAGAAAATATCATCATTTTGCATTCATATAGTGTTGGATTCATTGCATTATTTTTCAAACTCATTTGCATTTAAAAAGTCCATCTAGAAACCTTGGAATATCAACCCTTGGTCAAACCTCGAGTGAAAATACTCAAGCATTGTGACGGTCGTGTACTGGGCCGTTACATGATGTGACGCTCCAGTATTGGGCTATTACATTAGTCAAACCAAGAAATCAGACTTAGTTGAATGTGACGGTCGTATATTGGGCCGTTACATGTACCTGACGGTCCAATATAGATCCGTTACACTATTGATAACCAGAAACATCGAGTGTATCCTAGTGGGAATCTCAGGCTCGCGGAGAATTACGGAGGCCTTAAAACAAGATTTCCTAGTCCATTGGAAGGAATATCCAATAGAGAGGTCCTCATGTCCAAGAATAATGTTCCTATTGTGTAAAGTGAACTAATGGAAAACATATCGGAATATGTGCCATATACTTAAAGAAATGACTCTATTGATAGAGAGGATGTGTAACAATAAGAAATCATGATAAAACTCCGTCAACACATCTTTGAAAAATCATGATTTAGATACAAAACTATAGAATTTTGGCACATAAAATTAACATAACTTAAAATAACTTAAGATACCTTAATTATGCAATTTTTATCATGAATCAGTAGATAATCTTAAAGACATGAAATCAGGTCAAAACTTAGATAACTAGGCTTATTTATAAGTTAAATTAACTAGTTTCCTATTCTGTCTACAGTTAACCTGTGACGGTTAGAATGGGTGCGTCACAGTGACTGTGACGGTTTATCGTGAGGCCGTTACAGTAATGTAACGCTCCTGTTAAGGTGCGTCAGAGATAATAGAGTAATTAAGATGCAGTAGAGGGTGTGACGGCTTATCGTAAGGCCGTTAGATCACTGTGACGGTCTTACCTTGATGTGTCAGAGTCCCTGCTAACAGTATAAAGAAATTAAAAGACAATGATTTAATACCATGTCATGTTTTAAAAAGATTTAACTACCCCAATCATGACAAAATGAAGTAAAGGTCATCTAGATGCATAGGTTACAGTGAATTGACAAGATAATATATTTGATCTTTGATTAGGGCTAAGAATATGTATGTATGCATGAACCCACTAAAACATGGAATTCATAGTCTATAATGCATGAAACCAAGTACAATCAGAGGGCTTTTATCCCTAACAAGATATTTTTGCCAATCATGAGATAACCTACCCTTTTATCTTAGCTTTAAACGTCTAATTTGAGTCTGAAAGACGTGCCCTAGTTCTCCCTTTCCAATGAGTTTCCAGCAACTTCATGCTACTCTAGCTCCTCAGCCTCTTGACCTAAGGATGTGAAATTTTGAGGGTACGTAGATGAAACTAAGGTGAACAAAAAGTTCTTAAGGATTGAATTCTAATTACCTTGTTTAGATATCCTAATCTCTTGATCTCCAGGGGTCCTTTGCTCTGAATCCTGGGTTACTATGGTCGAACCAGTAACTTTGGAAGCTTCAATCTCCTTGGTTGCTTGATATCCTAGTACGAAATTTAGAGAACTATTAGTCTAAAGTATACTAAACAAAATCTTCTATAGAACTTACCCGAAATTATATCTCCTTACCTTGATTCTTCACGAGCCAAAAGTAAGGGTCGCTCAGTTCAGAACTAGGTCTGATTTATAGGGTTTTGAAGATTAGATCAATTCTAGAGTCCTTAATTTTCCAGAACCTAATCCCTAAGAGTCCTTAGTAATGTTATAAACTCTCCCAAGTCGATCTCTTATAGATAAGATCCCAAAGTTCTAATCTTTTTGCTCGTTCTTTCTTTCACGGAACTGACAGAATGTAATGCATCAAGACTGGTGCATTACATGGCTGTGGCGGTCGCACGATAGACCGCTACATCCAACGTGCATAGAGTTTAACATCAATCAAACTCTTTTGTTAATTATCCATATTATTATCTATAAAAATGGTATTTATCCTTAAAATACGTGAATAGGCTAAATAACCTTCTAGAATATGGGCCAAACTTAATGGGCTTGGTCCTTAAATCTTTTGGATTTTATTTAAATAGGTTAGGTTAATTATTTAACATAATTGGGCCTTATAATGACTTATTAATCTAATAATCCTTTTTTTAGTTTATTTAGCCCTTATAAATTCTAGAAAGTTCTATAAATAACTCAGAAATTATTACATAAATTCTGGGGCACTACACCCTCCCCCACTTAGAATAATTTGGTCCCCAAATTCAATACATGGGTTATGGAGAGTGTACTTACAGTTGAATAATTCTGGAAATCTTTTCCGCATGGCTTCTTCGGTTTCCCATGTTGCTTCATATGGCCATGTTTTCTTCCATTGAATCTTGATCATAGGAATAACTTTATTTCTTAGTTGACGCACTTCTCATTTCAGAATCTTTATTGGCGTTTGCTCATATGTCATATCCTTCTGAATCTCCAGATTGTCATAAGTGATAATATGGTCAGGATCATATACATATTTCTTTAGCATAGAGACGTGAAATACGTCATGAACTCCTGCTAATTGTGGAGGTAAAGCCAGTCTATAAGCCACTTCACCGACCCTTTCGAGAATTTCAAACGGACCAATGAACCTTGGAGTTAGTTTGCCCTTAATGTCAAATCTCCGAATACCACGACCTGGAGAAACCTTGAGATACACATGGTCTCCTACTTGAAATTCCAAGTCACGTCTTCGATTATCAGTATAAGACTTTTACCTATCTTGTGCCATCTTTATTCTCTCTTGAATAAGCTTGATCTTCTCTGTAGAATCTCTGATAATATCAGGGCCTAGGAATTGTCTTTCCCCTATTTCACTCCAACATATTGGTGATCGACAACTTTTTCCATATAGAGCTTCAAAAGGTGCCATTTGTATGCTGGCCTGGTAACTGTTGTTATATGCAAATTCTACCAGAGGCAAGTGATCATGCCAACTACCTCCAAAATCAATAACACAAGCCCTAAGCATGTCTTCTACCACCTGATTCGTTCTTTCTGTCTGACCATCAGTTTGTGGATGAAAGGCTGTGCTGAAATTCAATCTAGTCCCTAGTGACTGTTGTACACCCTTCCAAAACTGTGATGTGAATCGAGGATCTCTATCAGATATAATAATGACTGGGACACCATGTAATTTAACAATTTCTTTTATGTATAATGCTGCCAGGATTTCCACAGACCATCGACTTTTGATTGGTATGAAATGTGCAGATTTAGTTAATCGGTCTATGATTACCCATATACCATCGTGTCCACCTCTTGTCTTAGGTAACCCCATAATGAAATCCATCCCTATACTCTTCCACTTCCATTCGGGAATATTCAAGGGATGCAGTTTACCTGCGGGTCTAAAATGCTCTGCCTTTACTTGTTGACAAGTGAGACAGCGAGACACGAAATCAGCTATTTCTCTCTTCATGCTGGGCCACCAGAAATTTCTTTTGAGATCCTGATATATTTTTGTACTACCTGGGTGAATGGTATACTTGGATTTATGTGCTTCTTGTACTTGATGCCAAGAAAAGAGAATCTTGGAAGACCGGGCTTTCGAAAGGATATAATACTATTTCGACAATTGATATAAGCATCATGATCTACAAGCCAATCTACCCCTAAAATGGCATCATAACCTTTCATGTCAAGGCATACTAAGTTTGCGGGGAGATTGTGACCTTCTACTATCACTTCGCTATCAGGATAATAGTCGGTAAGCTTTGTTCCAGAACCCAAGGGTGTGGTAATAGCGAGATCTGAAGGTAGGGGAACTGATGCAATTGATAATATTTTTGCAAAAGTAGTGGAGATAAAAGAATGAGAGGCACCAGTGTCAAATAGCACAAATGCAGGACGAGAACAAATTTGAAGAGTACCTTCCATAAGCCCACCATCCCTGGGCGCTTCCTCTTCTTCTAAGACGGCATTGAGGCGAGCCTGCCTCCTACATCCTCCACCAGACGATTGGTCCTTCATAAGGGGGCAATCTGGCATGCGATGCTCCCTGCTTCCACAACGTAAATAAGTGCCAAGGCGCTTCTAACACTCCTCAGCCGAATGGCCAAATTTTTCACAAAATGTGCAAGCCGTGGCGACCTGCTCCTTCTCCTCCTTGACTTTCTTTTGCTTATGGGAACTTCTACCATTCCCATTCATGGATCTCTTCTTACTATCACGGCTCTTGTAAGGCTCCGTGATGCTGAACTTTTCTTTCTTATAACGCCGATCTGTGGGTTGGATAGACTCTTCTCCTTTCCCTTTTAATTTCTTGACCTTCTCTAAGGTCCTTTCACACAAATACACTCATTGAACCATTTCCGCAGAAGTACGGATGTTTTGGGTCCCGAGCTGCTGAATGAAACCGGGCCGTAACCCGTCCATGAACCGATTAGCCTTCAATAAATCGATGCTGATAAGATGCGGTGCGTAAGGTGCAAGCCTTGAGAATTACAGTTCATATTCGGCAACCGTCATCATTCCTTACCGAAGAGCGGCGAACACCATAGCCTTTCGTTCCTTTACGTGCTCAGAAAAGTACTTGGCACGGAATAAGGTAAGAAAATTATCCCATGTATGAGGTGCATCGGCCGGAGGTGCCGGAACCGACTTCCACCATGTACGGGCATCTTTATTGAGTTGGAAGGTTGCGAGACGCACCTTCTCTTGATCGGTGCACTGGATAACATCAAAGATACGATTAATTTCATCTATCCAGTTCTCTGCCTCGTCAGGATTAGAAGAACCATAGAAACATGGCGGGTTTAAGCTCCAAAAGTTACGATGCAAGTCACCAGCCCTTGCTCATACGCCAGCTTGTGCCATGGTTTGTAATGCCTGAGTGAGGCCAGCAACAGTTTGTTGCATACCATTCCAATCTACGCGATGAGCGATGATAATAATAGGGTACTTGAGAGAAAAATAATAACTTGTTATTTCTCGTGGAATTGGAAGGAAAATCAATCTTAAATCTAATTAACTATCTTATCTGGGGCTCTACCCAATTCTCACATGGGTGTGGAAATTTCTTCCTTAGTTCATAGGTAGGGGTCCTTAAACCTTAGACTTATCCTATGACATAACTCTTCTCCCTAAGTCCTGAGACTTAGGCTCTGATACCAACTTAATTGTCACGTCCCGAGCCTTTATTACAGCGGAAGACTCGCTCGAGGAACGTGAACAGCCGGCATGGTAAGCCTCTTGCAAGCAAGAACGATCAGAGCGCAAGGCAATCACACATAAGAATGCAATCGCACAATATTTACTCAACTTCAACTTTCATTAATAATCAAATCCACTATTCGAATACAACCACTAATTCAAATTTCATCATGCTAGACTCAAGAAGTAAAATAAAAAATTACATAGACTCGATCTAAACAATGTAAACCTCCTAAGTCTTCGCGCATTCTTTATTCACTCTCGGATCCGCTACTTGAACATTCCGAATCCGAACCCAACTCACTTCCATTTTCTGAAAAAGAATGAAAATAGGTAATGAGCACACTTGCCCAGTAGGTATCTTCGCATCAACATGAAGGCATCATTAAAGTAATTAACGTTTTTGCTCTAGAGAAATAAGGTAAAATCATGCGAATGCGATCAATCATGCGATTAAACCAAAGTATGTAAGATAGAATGAGAGTAAGTATGAACTAGTAAGAATGTTATAAGAACATGATATGGCCTTTCATGAACAAGAATGTAACGAGAATGTACTAGCAAGTCACATAATCATCACTCCAGTATCTTTTACTTATGAGCAAGTACTTCGTGAATTTCTATGGAATATCAAGAAAGTCAAGTATCAATCATGCTGTATTGTGTTGTGGATTGTCACTTATTTATAAAGAAAGTACTCCCAGCGCAATGCGACGTCAGTAGCATCATACCCCATGGTTTATAATAGTATGTTTCTGACAATCAGCCGAGGGTACTAGCATAGAGCCATTGAACACAATCAGTGCTCGATCGCATCTTCAAGTATAAATCAAGCCTTTTCCACGCATGTAACAATAAAGTATGGCCAAGAATATACAATTCCAACAAGCTCTTGATAACAATAATTCAATGAATGAATGCTATTAATAAGAATCATGAGAAATCAAGAATGACTTATACTATGTTATGCTTAGGGAAATAAATCGGCAGCATAACGGTACATTCTTTATCTTCCATTCATTATATTAGGTTTCTTGATCAATATGATAAGTTCTAGATCATCAAGAGTCCATCTAGAAACCTTGGAATATCAACCCTTGGTCAAATCTCGAGTGAAAATACTCAAACATTGTGACGGTCGTGTACTGGGCCGTTACATTATGTGACGCTCCAGTATTGGGCCATTACATTAGTCAAACCAAAAAATCAGACTTAGTTGAATGTGACGGTCGTATATTGGGCCGTTACATGTACCTGACGGTCCAATATAGATCCGTTACACTATTGATAACCAGAAATATCGAGTGTAATATAATCACTTGGGTTTTAATGGTACAACCAACTCGACATTCTAGTGGGAATCCCAGGCTCGCGGAGAATTACGGAGGCCTTGAAACAAGATTTCCTAGTCCATTGGAAGGAATATCTAATAGAGAGGTCCTCATGTTCAAGAATAATGTTCCTATAGTGCAAAGTGAACTAATGGATAACATACCTGAATATGTGCCATGTACTTAAAGAAATGACTCTATTGATAGAGAGGATGTGTAACAATAGGAAATCATGATAAAACTCCGTCAACACATCTTTGAAAAATCATGATTTAGATACAAAACTATAGAATTTTGGCACATGGAATTAACATAACTTAGAATAACTTAAGATACCTTAATTATGCAATTTTTATCATGAATCAGTAGATAATCTTAAAGACATGAAATCAGGTCAAAACTTAGATAACTAGGCTTATTTATAAGTTAAATTAACTAGTTTCCTATTCTATCTACAGTTAACCTGACGATCTAGAATGGGTGCGTCACAGTGACAGTGACGGTTTATCGTGAGGCCGTTACAGTAATGTAACGCTCTTGTTAAGGTGCGTCAGAGACAACAGAGTAATTAAGATGCAGTAGAGAGTGTGACGGCTTATCGTAAGGCTGTTAGCTCACTGTGATGGTCTTACCTTGATGAGTCAGAGTCCCTGCTAACAGTATATAGAAATTAAAAGACTATGATTTAAAACCATGTCATGTTTTGAAAAGATTTAACTACCCCAATCATGACAAAATGAAGTAAAGGTCATCTAGATGCATAGGTTGCAGTGAATTGACAAGATAATATCTTTGATCTTTGATTAGGGCTAAAAATATGTATGTATGCACGAACCCACTAAAACATGGAATTCATAGTCTATAATGCATGAAATCAAGTATAATCAGAGTACTTTTATCCCTAACAAGATGTTTTTTCCAATCATGAGATAAACTACCCTTTTATCTGAGCTTTAAACTTCTAATTTGAGTCTGAAAGACGTGCCCTAGTTCTCCCTTTCCAGTGAGTTTCCAGCAACTTCACGCTGCTCTAGCTCCTTAGCCTCTTGACCTAAGGATGTGAAATTTTGAGGGTACGTAGATGAAACTAAGGTGAACAAAAAGTTCTTAAGGATTGAATTCTAATTACCTCGTTTAGACGTCCTAATCTCTTGATCTCCAGGGGTCCTTTGCTCTGAATCCTGGGTTACTATGGTCGAACCAGCAACTTTAGAAGCTTCAATCTCCTTGGTTGCTTGATCTCCTAGCACGAATTTTGGAGAACTATTAGTCTAAAGTATACTAAACAAAATCTTCTAAATAACTTACCCGAAATTATATCTCCTTACCTTGATTCTTCACGAGCCAAAAGTAAGGGTCGCTCAGTTCAGAACTAGGTCCTATTTATAGGGTTTTGAAGATTAGATCGATTCTAGAGTCCTTAATTTGCCAGAACCTAATCCCTAAGAGTCCTTAGTAATGTTATAAACTCTCCCAAGTCGATCTCTTATAGATAAGATCCTAAAGTTCTGATCTTTTTGCTCATTCTTTCTTTCACGGAACTGACAGAATGTAATGCATCAAGACTGGTGCGTTACATGGCTGTGGCGGTCGCACGATAGACCGCTACATCCAACGTGCACAGAGTTCAACATCAATCAAACTCTTTTGTTAATTATCCATATTATTATCCATAAAATCGTATTTATCCTTAAAATACGTGAATAGGCTAAATAACCTTCTAGAATATGGGCTAAACTTAATGGGCTTGGTCCTTAAATCTTTTGGATTTTATTTAAATAGGCTAGATTAATTGTTTAACATAATTGGGCCTTATAATGACTTATTAATCTAATAATCCTTTTATTAGTCTATTTAGCCTTTATAAATTCCAGAAAGTTCTATAAATAACTCAAAAATTATTACATAAATTCTTGGGCACTACTTAACTAGATTCACACAAAACCTTGGAGAACAAATCCATGAGGCGTGGGATAGATTGAAAGATTTATTAAGGAAATGTCCCCACCATGGATTATCAAGATGGCAAATTGTCCAGGCATTCTATGAGGGTTTGACAGAAAACTATAGACACATGGTGGATGCTTCATGTGGGGGAGCATTTATGAGTAAGAGCGAGGATGAGGCCTATGATTTATTTGAGATGCTTAGTGAAAATTCTATTAGTCATGCCTCGTTATCATCATATGAAACAATGATTGGGCCATCGAAAAGGTCAGGGCTGTATGAAGTTAAGAACCAAGGATAATTTGAGAACAAGGTGGATATTAATGCCATAACTCAGAAATTGAATAAAATGGATTTGTTGGCTCAGAAGATGGAAAATGTTGATTTGGTATCTCAGAAGTTAGATCAGCTGTTATCTAGACAGGAACCTTCTTTCTCTTTTTCTCCTCAACCTCAACCGTTCTCAGCTCCTAATCATGAAGAAATATGTGCTCTTTGTTCTAGCCCTAATCATGTTGTCATTGATTGTCCTACGGCGGCCCAGCTTCCCCCGTTCATCCAAGAACAGATCTTTGCTGCTCAGGGTGTGTCCAAACCTGCTTATGATCCTTATTCCAACACTTACAATCCAGGTTGGAGAAACCACCCTAATTTTTCTTGGAAATCTCAATAGGGTCAACCTATGCAAGCGAATCCCTCGAACCAAGTTGTTCAAAAATAACCATTTTAAGTGCCAACCCAGTCTCACCAACATTTTCAATCTTTTTTTCAACAAGCTCAACATCAAGACCCTCAACCTCCGTTTCATCATGCTCATGCCCCATATCATCAAAATCAATTTTCTCAGGACCCATATAATCAATATCCTTCTAATCATTTTCATCAACCCCAATATCAGCCACCTCCTACTCAGCCCAATTTTGATGAGAAATTCGAGCAACTCCAACAACTCATCCTTACTCAACATCAGTCTATTTCCAAGTTGGAGAACCAAATAGGGCAATTAGCAGCGAATAACATGAAGAGAGAGGTAGGCCAACTTCCTAGCCAACCAGTGGCTAACCCCAGAAATCAACCCCCAGGCTTCCCTCAGAGAGCTCCGCCTATTCTTCCTCAACCTAACCAACCTCAGCCTCCCCCTCCTGTAGGCCCTCAATTTGAGAATGCCAAGGCTATATCTAACCTTCAGAGTGGGAAGATTTTAGATGATCCTTATCAAGCTAAGGATGTTGGTAGCAGTTCGGGCCCAGAAGCCCACGAGGAGAGTGAAAGTGAAGATGAGGAACCAGTGATTGTGCAAGAGAAGAAGAAGCCGGAGGGGGGAGAGAAGAAGCTGGATAAAGGAAAATCGAAGGTTGATGACGAAAGTCCCCAAGAGTATGTTCCTAAGATCCCTATTCCTGATGCTCTAAAGTCAAAGGCTCAAAAGAAAAAGCCGATTCAACAAGAGGAATTAGTGGAATTGTTTAAACATGTGAATATCAATATTCCACTTTTGGACGTGATCAAGCAAGTGCCGGGATATGCGAAGTTTCTGAAAGAGATATGCACTCCGAAGAGGGAGCCTAAGGTAATAACTCAAAATATCCACCTATCTGAAGATGTAAGTGCTGTTGTGATGAATCATTTACCTAAGAAATTGAAGGACCCCGGAGCTCCTCTGATTTCATGTGATATAGGTGGAGTTACATTTGATAAAGTATTGCTCGACTTAGGTGCTAGCATGAATCTATTGCCCACCTTTATATATGAGCAATTTGATCTAGGGGAATTGAAGCCCATATCTATAATCCTTCAACTGGCGATAGGTCTGTGAAAACTCCTAGGGGTCTATTGGAAGATGTGATTGTGAAAATGCATGAGTGTTATTTCCCGGTGGATTTCCTTATTTTGGAACTGGCCTCGTCCCAGGAATTAAAGCATACTCCAATTATTTTGGGACGATCGTTTCTAACTACGGCAAAGGCCAACATAAACTGTGCCATAGGAATGATGGATATATCGTTCGGAGGTGAGAAAGTTTCCTTAAATATTTTTAGGGCATCCCAATATCCGGAACAGGATGAGGAGTGTAATGCTCTTGATATTTTTAAGGAATTGATTGATGAGAACCCGGATGAAGTCAAGGGTAGCTTAGAAGAGGGTAGCATGCTCCAAGATTCTCCTCTTTCATGCGCACCCTACTCTAAGATAGAGCCACTCCCTCCATTGCAAGCTGAACTGATTCTCCCATCTTTGGATCAGCTGCCAGTTCTTGAATTGAAACCTCTGCCAGATTCTTTAAAGTATGCTTATCTAGGTCCTGACCAAACTCTGCCCGTGATTATTGCTTCCAATCTCACTTCTGCTCAGGAGTCTCAGCTTTTAGATGTCCTTCAGGAGCACAAAGGGGCGATAGGTTGGTCTGTGGTAGATTTGAAGGGTATTAGTCTGGATGTGTGCATGCACTATATCTATTTAGAGGACAATGCCAAGTCGAGCAGAGAGATGCAATGTCGGTTGAATCTGAACATGAAGGAGGTGGTCAAGAAGGAGGTAGTAAAGTGCCTGGATGTCGGGATTATATATCTCATTTCAGATAGCAAGTGGGTCAACCCCACGCAAGTTATTCCTAAGAAATCAGGGCTGACAGTTGTTACCAATGAGAAAGGAGAAGAAGTACCAATGAGATTGCAAACAAGGTGGAGAGTTTGTATAGATTATAGAAAATTGAATTCGATGACAAAGAAAGATCATTTCCCACTCCCGTTTGTGGATCAAATTCTGGAGAAGCTGGCTGGACAAAAGTATTTCTACTTTTTGGATGGCTATTCTGGGTATAATCAGGTTGCTATTTACCCGAAGGATCAAGAGAAGACAACATTCACATGCCCCTATAGTACGTTTGCTTTTAGAAGAATGCCGTTTGGGCTGTGCAATGTCCCAGCCACCTTTCAGCGGTGCATGATGTCAATCTTTTCTGAAATGGTGGGTTAATTTTTGGAGGTGTTTATGGATGACTTTTCAGTGTTTGGTACTTCCTTTGAGAATTGTTTGGAGAATCTAACCCAGGTGCTGAAGAGGTGCATTGAATCAAATCATGTGTTAAGCTAGGAGAAGAGCCATTTTATGGTTAGAGAAGGAATAGTTTTAGGCCATGTTGTTTCAGAAAGAGGATTAGAGGTTGATAAGGCTAATTAAGGTCGATTTGATTTCCAATCTTCCTCCTCCTTCTTTAGTTAAACAGATTCGATCTTTTCTTGGCCATGCTGGATTCTATCACAGATTCATCAAGAACTTCTCTACCATTGCTCGTCCTCTCACTCAATTACTTGCCAAGGACACTCCCTTTCAACTAGACGATTCTTGTCTTGAGGCATTTAATTCCTTGAAAGCGGCCCTAACTCAAGCTCCGATTCTTCAATCACCAAATTGGTCGCTACCCTTTGAAATTATGTGTGATGCCTCAGACTATGCCATTGGAGCTATCTTAGGTCAAAGGATAGATGAGAAGCCCGTGGTGATCTATTATGCGAGCCGCACCCTCACCGATGCACAATTGAACTACACCGCCACGGAGAAGGAATTACTGGCTGTTGTTTTTGCCCTGGAAAAATTTTGATCATATTTATTAGGGGCTAAGGTTATTATTTATTCTGATCACTCTGCTTTGAAGTATCTCCTTTCCTAGAGGGATGCTAAACCTCGTCTCATTCAGTGGATTTTATTGTTGCAAGAATTTGATTTGGAGATAAGAGACAAGAAGGGGTTAGAGAATGTGGTAGCTGATCATCTATCCACGATAGTGATACCTGAAAGTGCTCCTATGTCCGATTCTTTTCTCGATGAACAAATTCTTTCTATCTCTCACACTTCAACTCCCTGGTACGCTCACATTATCAATTATCTGGCGGTAGGACAAATTCGGGGAGGGTGGACTAAACAGGAGAAGGATCAATTCTTTGCAATGGTTAAGCACTATTTTTGGGAGGACCCGGAGCTGTTTCATATGGGTCCATATCAGATAATAAGAAGATGTGCCCCCGAAGAAGAGCAACAATCTAAATTGAACTTTTGTCATAATTTAGCTTATGGGGGACATTTCTCTGGAAAGAAAACTGCGGCGAAAGTATTACAAAGTGGATTTTATTGGCCCACATTGTTTAAGGATGCTTATGAATTTTTCAAAACATGTTTGAGGTGTCAAGCAGTGGATAACAATTGTTGAAATCTTTGATGTTTGGGGAATAGATTTTAGGGGACCATTTCCACCTTCATTTGGCAATGAATACATCTTGGTGGCAGTGGACTATGTTTCAAAATAGATTGAAGCTATTGCTATTAGGACCAATAACCATAAGGTGGTGATGAAATTTGTCAAGAAGAATATCTTTTTTAGATTTGGTTATCTTAGAGCTATCATTAGTGATGGGGTTCTCACTTCACGAATTTTCAATTCCGAGCTCTACTTCACAACTTTGGCATCACTCATAAGCTCGCTATCCCCTATCATCCCCAAACCAGCGGCCAGGTTAAAGTATCCAATAGGGAAATCAAGACCATTCTGCATAAGACAGTTAGGCCGGATAGGAAAGACTGGTCTGAGAGACTAGATGATGCATTATGGGCCTACAAAACTGCATATAAGACTCCCATTGTCATGTCACCTTACCGCCTCATTTTTGGAAACGTCTGCCACTTGTCTGTAGAACTGGAGCATAGAGCATATTGGGCCATTAAACAAGTTAACTTTGATCTAACTCAAGCTAGTGCCCAAAGAGCTCTGCAACTTAATGAACTGGAGGAACTAAGAAATGAAGCCTATGAAAACTTGAAGATTTACAAAGCTAAAACCAAGGCATTCCACGATAAGCAAATTCACAGGAAGACTTTTTCTATTAATCAAAAGGTTTGACTTTTTAATTCTAGGCTACATTTATTACCCGGTACGCTGAAGTCCAGATGGGATGGACCGTTTGTTGTAGTTAAAGTTTTTGACCATGGTGCTGTTAAAATTTTGAATCTTAAAAATGGTCACATTTTCACTGTCAACAGTCAAAGATTAAAACCTTACTTGGAAAGTGAGCAGCTATTAAATGAGTCTATGATCTAGAATAACATCTTTTGCGAGCTTTCATGCGTCTGGCTGAAGATGGAAAACTTAGCGCTTTTAGGAGGTAACTCAAGGTTTCTGTTGTTTGATGTTCTTTAAGTATGTTTCAGTAGTCAGGACAGGCCAATGAGAAGAAGCTATCGCTATCAATAATACAGGAGTCTTTCATCCTGTACACCAGGTCGTATCCTTCTATCTCAGCAATCTTTCTATGTTACATTGTTCTTTTACTTTCAATTGTATATGCCATTGAGGACAATATCATTCAAGTTGGGAGGGAGAGAAAAATTTCATGATGCATATAACATTGAAAGGAGTTCTTGCATGATCGTAATGTCCTGCATTTTTGCGTAAAAAAAAAAAGATGAAATCCCCGACTGAGTTTTATTGATTCATACTTTTATTGAAAGTGATTCTGGAATAGAAAAGACTAGGGAGAAGGATGGTGGAGAATTTATTTGATCTAGCTATGGAAAACGGATATAAGAATCTTTTTGAAGTTCATGTGCACTTTAGAAAATGAAAATCACTATGCACACTAATGAAACAAGAAAGATAAGTCTTCTGCTATTTTGGGTATGTTGTCTGATGCTCTGCACTTCTCAAGAAATAGATCTTTTTATAAACTTTCTGTCAAGTTATCTATTAAATACGTGCAAATAGCACAATGAAAAAAAATGAAAAAGAACACCATGAAAAATGCCCCTAGTCTTACTAACCAGGCCCACTTCACCTAAGACGTGTTAAAGTTCGGGTCAAACGGAAAAGGGAACCTTGATCTATGTAACTGGGCCTGCTTCTCCTAAGGTAAGAGTCGAGGTTCATGTGAAACAGTGAAGGGTGGTGCAGCATCATATGTGAAAAAATAATAAAAAGATCCCAAAAGGGGTAATGAAATAAGGCAGATAAAAAGTTAGTATGCTTAATACTCTGATCTAGGAGGTGCAGGGTTGAAAGGCACTTGCTTGGAATAGCAAATGGGGGATACAATTGTCTATGATGTGGATTTGGTAGTTACATATGCACAAGTGCTAGTGAACTTTGATTTGAATTCTTGATCATATACTTTTAATTTTCAAATATAAGGCTAGTATGTATTAATAATTCTAGATTCTTAATCTTTGGTTGATTCTATGAAAGGAAAGCTGGATATAAGAGTATGGATTTTACGAACTCTTGTTAGTCTTAAATTTTAATTTATTTACATTACTAAGGGACTAACAATGAGTAAGTTGGGGGATGTGATAAGTGCTATGTTTTATATCATAAGTTGCATCACATTCATCATCTTTGAGCATTAAAATGAATAAAGTTGTGCATTAATATGAACAAATCTCATTCTCACCATTATTTGAGTCTGCATACATTTTATCATCTTTTTAAGTGAAAAAGACCATGTGTGAAATATTCAAGAAATTGCACAATTATTTGAAAGTCATTTTGGGATGAAATATGTTGATATTTTGAATTTTTTGAATTTTCAAGAAATAACGACCGGAAGGTCAGACACCATTTTTAAAGACTTTTCTGAAAATAAGAAATAGTGACTGACCGAAAGGGCGCCAATTTATTTTATTGAAAAGGGGAAAAATGAAATGAAGAATTTACGACCGAGTGCAGAGGGGCACATTCATTTATGAAAATAAAAAAAAAAGAGAAAAGTTAAAAAATAGAAAAGAATGTGCGACCACTCGCGAAGGCGCTATTTCTTTTGGAAAAGAATGTGCGACTATTCAAGAGGGCATCTATTCATTTATACGAAAAATCAGAGGAAATTGAAGGAAAAATGAAAAAAGAATTAGCGATTTTCTTTAAAGTTGCCATTTCCTGGATTTATGAAAAAAGAAAAATGTCAAAAAGAGGAAATAAAGATTGTGCGACCTCTTGAGAAGATGCTATTTTAATTTACGCCCAGTGCCCCAGTCGCCATTTTCGCGAGAGTTTGAAGCAGAATCGACTCATCCTGATCGAAGTTACCTTCCAAATTTTGGGCTTATCTCTTCTTATTTGAGGAAAGGAGGACTCTGATCTTGGCAAGTTACCTCCTTTGATCGATCCTTGATGCTGGAAAGCTGGATTTGAAGCTAATCTGAAGATCATGATCGTGGGTTCTACTATACGCTATAAAAGGCACCCGAGAGGCACCATGGGGGGAAGTTTGCCAGTTAGCCGCCTAGTTTTTAGCCCTATTTTCATGCCTTTCTAGTCGCCTTTTCAATCTGCTTTCTTCTTCAAAGTTCTTTATTTTTAAATTCTCTAAAATTTCTTCTTCTTCCTATTCCTCCAATTCTTTTCCGTTTTCAAGATATTTCAGATTTTCTAAAGCACTGTATGCACTTTTTCACTGTTCACCCGCATTTTTCACCTCTGTTCTTCCTAATTTTTCACCCTCTTCATCTCATCTTCTGCCTCTGCATTCTTAAGTAATCTTCTTCTTCTCTCTTAGGTCTACAACTTTCTCTTCTTCCACTGCTTCTAAATCTCTCTAGATTTTAAGTTATTACTCTTTCTAATCTCCCTCTATTTTTACTTTTATTTTCACTGTGTTTTCTCCCCACCGTAGCCCTCTCTTCACCTTTCCCTCTCTCTGTTCATAGCACTCACATCTGTGTAGATTATGGAAAATCCACTTAGAATAATTAAACAAAAAGGGAAAAAGAACAAGGGGATATGATAAAAAGAACAAGTGGAAAGATAGGAGAAAAGGGGAGCATGCGAGGATGCTAATGGAGAATGTGTGATCGCCAGAGACGCGAGGGCCTCAAAGGATATAATCAATAATAAAAGGGAGGGATCGCGAATATAAATACCTCAAATGCGGGGGAGATTGTGAGTGCACCTTTCTCTTCCGATCGGCCGGCCGACGAAGAGAGTTCTTCTTTATGATTACCCTTGCAAAGATGAAAGACAACAACCAATAAAAGATTGGATTAGAACCAAGGTGAGTGTAGCATCAAATTCATAATAAAGATGAGCATGAAAATCATGTATAAGAACACATCTTATTGGTGTTGGCCCTTAAACCCCTATGCAAAGGGTGGGATAAAAACATATGATGAATGATATGAAAGAAACTAAAATAGGTGCAAGTGTTTGCACTAGAGGAGGCTCAACATGGTTGAGAAGGGAGTTTGATAGCATAACAATGACTAAGATGAATGCATGATATTAACACAAAAAATAAAGCAAAACAAAAACAATCAGTGGAGCAAAGAGGCAATAAAATAAGAGGAGCATGTGCAGATCGTTGGCTTTGATATGCATTCGGGAGAAAGCTTTCAGGACACTCCCTCCTGTGCCAAGAAGCAGCAGCACCCCTGTAAAAATTTTATATTCGGCCTCTCGAGCAAGAGCCACAGGGCTTTATTTATAGGGGAGATTGGATGGATTTTAATCCGATAAAGATTAGGAAAATTGATTTTAGCATGAGACAAATATTGGAAGGGGTCCTCCCAATCATAGAAAGCCATTCCGAAGTTAAAAGGGGCTCAAAACAAGGAAAGAAGGAGATTCTGGGAAAGTTCAAAATTCAACAAGAATTGACGACCGTATGACAGTCGCTTCTTAAAACGACACCCGCGGAGGAAACGTCAGTTTAAGAATTGACGACTTGCAGAGGGGCATTATTTATAATTTAACACGAATTTCGGTCGGATTCAAAATATCAAAATATAGCAATGGAAATGATGACCTGTGTAGGGGCGTCAATTGAAAATGACGACTTGCACAGTGTCGTCAATCAAAATAATAAAAAGCCAAAAGGAATGGACGACCGGGAATTCGGGCGTCAATTAAATTGACGTCCGATTTAAGGTCGTTATTTCAAAATATTCAAAACAGGGCCATTCTTCATTTCTCAATATTATTTTCTCATTTTGTAGGTGAACGTGCATCAAACTGTGCTGATTCCAATGACTATTTTTTCGTATTTTTCTGACACTCGGAAGGCCACCAAATAACCTCTAGAAGAGGGTTAAAAATAATATTAAAATAATACAATTTGAAAATGCCGATCGTCCAAATGTCGTTAATTCCTTTTTTTCCATTTTTTATTTAATTTAAATTAAAACAATGTTCCATTTCAAGTCGTTAATTCATAAAAAAATCTGAAAAATTCTCAGATAAATTCAGAAAAATGGGAAAGTGAGTGGAATTGACGCCACTATTGATAGTCGTCATTTTTCTTTTTATTTTCTTAAATTTTTATAAAAATAAATGACGCCCCCTCTCACGTCGTTAATTCTAAAAAATTCATAAAAATAGAGAAAAATGCCCAGAAAATCTAAAAAAATAGGGAAAATAAGAAAAGGGATGAAAAAGGGAGATATCTAAGAAAAGGGGGGAAAACCACTCAAACAAAGTTAATTTGAGGGTCAAATTGGGACATTGCGAGGTAATATGAGATGTACTCATAGTAACGTCAATTTTGGCATGTCTACAGCTGCCCCGCCTTGGCGTCTGCTTTGCAAGGGAGCAGAGCAAACTGAAAAGCAGATGCTAAGGTGTGATGAGACACGCAATCAACATCACTTGATGAGAATTAAATCAAAAGCTCGAGATGAAGCAATCTCAGGAAATTCGATGAAATCAACGATGTTTGGATAAAAGAAGGAGTGCACGCGGGCACGAAGGAGAATGATCAACTTCCAGCGCAGTGGAAGTACCCCAGGTCACAAACCTGTAGGTTTCACCATTGGGGAGCGGTTACCAGCCAATGTGGACGTGCTGCAACCAAGGTGGATCAAAGGAAAAGGATTGAAATAAGATGACAGAAACCCAAACAAGGAGCTTTCGAGAAAATGACCCAAAACAGCGATAAAACGAATTTAGGATTCCATTCAGCAATGAATATCTCATATTTGGGAAGATTAAGATCAATTTGACTCTCCAAATCAGCTCATCAGAATGATTTTCCAATGTTGATTCAAATTCCTATATGAATGCATGCTGGGTTTAAAATGAAAAATTAAAACAAATGAAAATATAAGATAATCAAGGATAATATTGTTAAGCTGCCAAGACTGAGTCAAGAAACTAATTTCGCGAGCTGATACTAAGCCGAAGCTCGTTTATCCACGCACCAACTCGTAAAAGGGAACCATCGTCCCCAGTCTTAGACGGCTCAACGGCCTATCCGTATGACTAAGACTCCTCTGGAATCATCATTATTTTTGATGAAGGGGAACTCAAATTCCAGATTTACCAAAGCCACAAGGTCCTTGATATAATCTAGTAGCGTATGTAACATATAGTAAAAATGCATACAAGGGGATGGTGATAGCAATGAGCATGAGGGAACTGTGAGAGGCGCGAGCACCGTGGGGCTTGGATGATGATGCCCAGACGGTGGGACCACAGAGCTTCTTATCCTGTGCTCAAAATTTCATTAGCCAAGATATAAAAGATAACAAGTAATGAATAAGGCATTTAAGCATAGCAAGCATAGCATGAAGCAAAGCATCAATAAGCAATCACAACATAGACATCAAAGCAATCAAAGCTTGGTGTGGATTAGCATTCAAGCATGTATTAGCAAGGCGAAACATGTTTAGCATGAGTTAAATCATAGCATTGCAAAGTATCATTATTTGTTGTTTGTCATGAGGATGACAATCTTGGCATGTGAGATTGAGATTGGATGATCAGAATCAAGTAATGCCCAGTGGTAGAGTGATCAAGTGAAATCAGCAGGAGTTTATTAAAAGATTTTGAGATGAACGATCAATTAATGCCCAATATAAAGAGATGATAATCAGGAGTGTCCATAGTGACGAATCATGATGATATTGGGAAGAATCAAAAGATTGATAGCGGTGAATGGAGAGAACGCATCCCGTGCTCTTGATCCTTTTGTAAAATTGATGTTCCTGCAAAAACACCATCAGAAAATACAATGCAAATTTTTGGATTTTGGAATATGTAAATTTTTATGGGTTTAAAAAGATATTCAAATTTTTATGTGGATTTTTAGAAAATATTTGAATTTTTGTTTTGTGGATTTTTAAAAACATTCATTTTTTTGGATTTTGATCAGGAAATATTTAAAAAAAATTTGGATTTTGATCAAGAAATATTCAAAAAAAAAATTAGATTTTGGTTTAGGCTTTGTTAATACATCATCAAAGGATGTTTTTGAACCACTGGCTAGGGATCCTCGTTCCTTCCCCTTTCGCTAAAAAAATACCCAAAGTCGGGCGTGCATTAAAGGTGGCGCCCTACAGCCGACTGTCCATGGTTAACAGTGCCCCTACCAAGGCCATACCTAAGAAACATTCGATCTTAGAGAGAGAAGAGAAGAACAATTGGAGATAAGCTTTATGTAGGATGGGAGATATCGAGACTTAAATTCCTTCCGGGGTATTTCCCCTCAAAGAGGTGATCTGTTATACCGGGGCTTTATGCCTTTGATTTTTTAGACCATTGACATGCATACGACCAGGGTTTTCCCTGCGGGGACTTTGCCTCTCTTGACATGCCATAATTCATAATTTTGCATTTATCAAAATCTTGACTTCATTTTCATAATAGCCCTTTTGGCGAGATGTATCATGAAATTTGATTTTACTTTGGGTCAAGACTGCCCCTATTTGAGACTTCTCTCGTATTGGGGATTACCTAGGTTGGTCATCTCATCCGTCAACCTCTTGCCCCTGCATTCGGCCGAGTAAAGAAGAGAAAAGACTTTCAGATATACTCATGGCATGGCCAAAATAGTAACGGTGTTTTAACAAAGGAGCCAGCTAAGGACTCCGTGAAGTGTGTGCGGTGCCCAGCTAAGGGTTGCTCTTAATAAGCAGGGAGAGAATGTTGAATTCCCAGCGCGGGGTTCTTATAACCAAAGTGCTGCATAGCAAGCCTAAAGACTCTTTTCAGTTTTTTTTTTTTAAGATGAAATTCAATAAAGATAAATTCCTGGGATAAAGGCTTCAAATATCACTCTTAATCATGTTAAGAAGCACTTCACTTTGAAAATCATGCGTGAAGCAATGAGATAATGATATCATAAACATGCGTACTTACGCCAATATGTTACCTTGCGATCTTTGTTGAAGCAGCTGCCGTGAGAGGCGGGGTTGATCATCATGGGATAGTTCTCTTAGGCAGATAAAAAGATTGGAAGCAAAGGATTTGGAAGTGGCTTAACAAGAATGAGTGGTGCCAAGACTAGTCTCAGACGAATAAGGAGAAAAGAAAGAGAGGCGAGGGCTAGAACTCCCTCACTAAGGCGTGGAGACCCTGATCACATGGAATCATCTACAGAAGGAGAGGAGAATTAGAAGTCGGAGTGAGGACTAAAGCCTCGGAAGCAGTGGGAGAAAGGGCAGATGCCCAAGGCAGTGGACGTGGAAGAAGTTGGGTCAGACCCAAGATCAGGAGGAATTAGAAGAAGAAATTGATAGATGGAAAGAGGCAGATTCGGAGGGTCTGGAGGCAAAGGAGGAGAATCATGAGGGGAAGAAGAATCCGGAGGCTCCGGAGGGATAAAATATCGAGGGACGCGGTGCCCTGGGAAGAAATAGGGGGAAAGATGATGGAAGAGGAGGAAAAGAATGAAGAACGTGATGTCCTGGAAGAGTAAGAAGACAAATCGGAAGAAAGATGGAGGGTCCGGAGGTTCCGGAGGTTCCGGAGGAAGAAGATGCCAAGGGACGCGGTACCCCGGGAAGAGTGGATGAAAACGGTCAGAAGGGTCCGGAGGTTCTGGAGGGATAGCGAAAGAAGGGACGCGATGCCCTAGGAGGGGAGATAAGAAATCCAGAGGATCCGGAGGAGTAAGACACCATGGGGCGTGATGCCCAGGGAGGACGGGAGAGGAATCTAGAGGATCCGGATATGGAGGTGTAGAGGGGCGCGATGCCCTAAAAGGGAGGTCCGGAGGTTCCGAAGGGATAAGATACCGAGGGACGCGATGCCCAGGGAGAATCAGTAAGAAGCCCAGAAGATCCGGACTTGAGGGTGTGCAGGGGCGCGATGCCCAAAGAGAAAGATCTGGAGGTTCCGGAGGGGGAAGATACCATGGGACGCGATGCCTGGGGAGAAGAGAAAGATCCGGAGGTTCCAGAGGAGTAAGACACCATGGGGCATGATGCCCAGGGAGAAGAGAAAGATCCGGAGATTCCGGAGGAAGAAGACGGAAAGGGGCGCGATGCCCAAGGGATAGAGAGAGGGATGAAGGATCCGGAGGTTCTGGAGGAGGAAGATAGAAAAGGGCGCGATGCCCCGGGAGAAAGTCCAGAGGTTCCGGAGGAGTGGAATCAGAAAGGGCGTCATGCCCTAAAAGGAGGGATAAAACACCTGGAGGTTCTAGGGAAATAGCAGGAAAGGGGACGCGATGCCCCGGGGAGAGTGGATTAGAAGAGGATGAAGGGTCCGGAGGTTCCGGAGGAAGAAGGCACCAAGGGGCGTGATGCCCTAAGAGGACAAGAGAGAGATCCGGGGAGTGCGGACGCAATAGTTGGAAAGGGGCGTGGTGCCCTGAGGGAAGATCGGAGGGGGCACAATGCCCGGCGAGTGTAAGGGAACCTGGAGATAGAGGCGGAAGATAAAGGAAACGTGGGGGATCCGGAGATTTTGGAAGGCGGGGAAGATACGGGTTAGGGAACTCGGGAAGAAAGAAGTGCATGTGGATGCAATAGAATGGATGCGATGAATGCATGGATGCAACAGAATGCATGAGATGCAAAGAATATGAAGAACATGAAGGGCGAAAGGATGAGATCCTCCTCCTTACCCTTAGAGTGGCCCATGAAGAAAATATGATAGACAAGAATGTGGATGGCATTGAATAGAAGGTGGATAAAATAGTGGAAGGCCCCTTAGCACCAAGATAACCGCCCCTCCATGGCAGTGAAAGTGTATAGCCAATTGGCCCAATGGATAAAGCAAGAGCCCGTGACGAAGCTTCAATGGTAAATGACAACTCCCTTGAAGAGTGAAAAGTAATAGTGTGAGAGAGTTGGAAAGTTGGGATAGGAAGCATTGTGTTGCCCAAGGGTTGTGACGTATAGGGAGTGTTGAACAAAATGGTCATTCGCCCCTTGTATGGAAGAATGGGTTCAAGATTTGAAAGTTGGAATAAGGGGTTGTAGATTCTAAGAAATCCACTTAGAATAATTAAAAATAAAAGAATTAAGCATGCACGAGGTGCTAATAAGGAGAGTGATCGCCAGAGGAGTTACCTCAAAAGAAAAGGAAATTGATCGCGAATACCTGGTGAGAAAAGGTATGCGAGATGATTGTGGATTTCTTCCTCCTCCTTCTATCGGTCGGCCGATGAAGGGGGGTTTCTCTCTTTGATTACCCTTAAACAAATCACAAACAAACAAAGATAAAATAGGATTAGCCAAAGTGTAGTATCAATCCTCAAGTAGAATAAGATGATGAAATAATAGCATGAAGTGTGCACCTTTTGGTTTCTTTAAAACCCCTAAGAGAACTAGGGAAAAGAGGAGATGTGATGCAAAGCTAATGCAAAAGACTGTGATGAACGATGATGAGATGATAAGATAAGCTAACATAAAGAACTCCCTACTGTTCCTGACAACAGTAAAGGGAGAGAAAACCAAGATGATGGACGTGGGATGCTGTATCCGGAAGGAGGAAGAATCAATCAAACAGCAGCAATCTGTTTCTTTCTGTAAAAAAAAAACAAACTCTCTGCTCAACCTGTTGCTCTGCTAAGCTCTTCTCTGCTTCTAACTCCTTCTCACCTCTTGCGCGAGCTCAACCCAGGGGGCTATTTATAGGGTGCAAACACAGATTCAATGGGATAAGAACAGGCAAGACTCATCTACGGCAAGGCCTCTACTTCCCCAATCGAACACGGTGACCAAAACATAGCAGGGAACTCTCCAGGAAAGGGTTGTTCAAGCAGGACACAGAAGGGTGGAAGACGACCCACAGAAAGGCGTTATTTGAAATTGACGACCTGGGACAAGGCGTTAATTGAAATCACGACTAGGACAAAGGCGTTAATTCATGGATTTACTTTTAGTAATGAAAACATTCTTTATTTGAAAATGATGAAGAGACGCCTGAGGGAGAGGCGGTAATTCAAAACATGACCCATGGAGGGACGTTAATTCTTATTTTCTAATTTTGAGTAGGATTTGTAAAAGTCCAGAAACTGACGCCTTTTGGATCAGTCATCCTTTCTTTGAGAAACGCCCCGGCCCAAGCCGTTATTTAAAACACGCCCTACGTAGAGTCGTGAATTTACAAAAACAATTAGAAAATGGCCTAAAAACACACAAAAATAGAATAACTTCATATTATGGAAATATTGAAGTTCACTTTGGGGTGTTAATATGGTGACATGATATTTAATCAACATAGTATCAATTTTGGCGTGTCTACAGCTGCCCCGCCTTGGCGTCTGCTTTGCAAGGGAGTGAGACGAAATGAAGTGAAAAGTGCAACAAGCGAAATGAAGTAGAATGAACTGATAAGTAGATGCCAAGGTGTGATGTGACACGCCTCTGACACTAAGCGTTAAAAATCTTTCCAAGATTCTGAGTGAAACAACTCCGGGTGATTCCAAGAAAGCATCGATTGGCTGGATGAAGGAGACTAAACTAAATAAATAAAATGTGCGCGAGGGCACGACAGGGAGGCACCATTGAGAGCGGTTACCAGCCAATGTGGACGTGCTACAACCAAGGTGGATGGAGATGAAGACCCAACAAAGGGACGCTTTCAAGGAACTAGCCTGAGCAGTTTCAGAGAGAATAAAGTACTTGATTTGGAGTGGAATATCTCATGTCAACTCAATCAAGAGCGAGTGACCTTCATTATTGCCGTAATATGAAGATTTTCATCATTAAGCTCAAAGTCCTACATGATGCATGCTGGGCTAAAAGAAAAATTAAAACAAACTAAAAAAAATAGAAAATAATTAAGGATAATATTGCCAAGCCATCTAGATTTGGTCAAGAATCCAGATCTCCGAGCTGACACTAAGCCGAAGCCCGTTTGTCTGCGCATCAACCCAGAAAGTGGAACCATCGTCCCATACCTTTAATGACTCAACGGCGTATCCGTGTGATCAAGATTCTCCTGGAATTATCACTGTTTTTGATGAAGGGGAACTCAAATTCCAGGTTCGTCAGAACCACAAGTGTTGCATCCCTATGGTTTTGATGATGTCTCACACTATAAATCAATCTTCTATCTCTAGATTTATGTTGTTTCATCATGTGAGTGAGTACAGCTCATATGGTTGTCAAATAAGCATGCTATCTTGATTCTGTCTACTCTCTGCTTAGTTAGAATGAACAATAGTGGGTCGACCCACCCTCGCTGATGCGTCGACTCATCAGAACAATACCTGTCTGGGTATCAAAGTCTGTACATCAGCTTGATTGTAGTAAGTCTGTACAGCATGCCTTAGTGTTCATATCATTAAGTCTGTACACTGGCATATCATCTTCAAGCCTGTACATCGGGCACCTTCTAACTGAAGTCTATACACTGGTCTTAATATTCTAAGTCTGTACACTGCCCGACCTATTAAGTCTGCACATTGCCAAAGTCAATACAGCTCAACTCTATACATCCTTCCAAGCTTCAACTCTATACACTGCTACAGGAACCAAGTCCATACACTCATACCTTTTCCTACGCTTTCCTGGTCAAGTCTATACAGCGCTAAGTCTCTACATTGCATTTAGCCTACACGTTCAAAGCCTCAAAGTCTGTACAGTGTGAAGTCTAAACATTAGCTCAGGGGCTTCAAGTCTATACATTGAACTGTTCTTCAAAGTCTGTACAGTGACTTCGAATCGGCAAGTCTGTACATCGGCTTCATTCACTCAAGTCCATACATCCACAGTGGTACTTCCATGTCTGTACAACGTTGAAGCCTTCATAAGTCTGTACACTGCTTGAGCCTCACCAAGTCTGTACATCGCTTCAAGCGATTCAAGTCTATACAACCTGCCTTCACATTCAGACTCTGTACATCGGTCCTACAGCCGATCGTCTCATTCAGAACTTTGCAAGTCTGTACAGCCGAGCGTCTCATGCATCGTCTCACTCTGGCAAAGTCTATACACTGGCGCAAGCTTGTCGAAGTCTATACATCACTGTTGGGCATCAAGTCAATACACTGTTCACCGTCTTATTAAGAGTCTTACACTAACAAGTCTGTACATTGCGAACAGTGCATCTCTTCCTCAAAGTCTGAACACTGGTCTCTTGCTTCAAGTCTATACATTGGGTTGTCCGACCACAACTCTATACATTCGGTTGTTATAACTTGAGTCTATACAGTGCTCACAGCACACTCGTTCCAAGTCTGTACACTGGTTAGGCTTCGTGAAGTCTATACAGTGGCTGAGCAATGTAAAGTCTACACATTGGTAAGGCTAGTTCATGCATTGTTCATCATCTTTCTTGTTCACTGCGTCGACGCTGACACTGGATGCGTTGACACATTGGCCAGTTGCCAAGGGCGTAAGCATCTCGCTTGAGGAGCTGAGGCGACGCTGCACGATGGAAGCGTTGACGCCTTGGGCTGATGTCCAAAGGTCTTTTGATCAACATCAAGTCTGTACAGCATGAAGTCTGTACATTGGTTTTGTCTTGAACAAAAGGCCTAAGTCTATACACTCTCTCACGTTCTTCACACTTACTCAGTTGCTGTTTCTGAAGTATATACACTTGTGTTAATAGCCTGAACTAACTAAGTATATACATTCCTTCTGTCTCTGTCTGCAGGCGATTCAGGCTGATGATTGGGCACGTGAACCGAGGTTGGCACCTGGCACGTGATCCAAGAAACCAGGAACATGACACGTGGATGGCAACCTAGTAAGGATGCTGCCATGTGGTCGAAATTCAAATGATCTGGCAAAAAGTTCATGGGCGGGAACCTGGAAGCCACACGCCTAATATCTGCTATAAATATGGAGCTTCATCCTTCAATAGAAGCTTGATCGTAAAAAGAAAAAGCAGAAGGCATTTGTGTGAGGCTGCACGATCCAGAAAGGAGAAAGAGCAGAGAGTTCCATAGTGTCCAGATCCGAGAGGAGTATGTTCGAGAGAGAGAGAGAGCAGTGTCTGTGGTTTGATGAATTGCTTCCTTTGAAGCTACATTTGTATTGGTTTCAGAATCGATTGCTTCTTCGTTGGTATTTGTTTCTATTTAGTTTCCTTTTATTTTGTTCATTCTTCTGATTCGAATTGGTTCCCCTCCGGTGTGTGGAGGAAGGGAGTGTTACTCCGGTTTCCCTCTGGGTTGCAGAGGAAGAGAGATCGGTGATCTCTGGTGTTGCTAGTGACAGGTTGTCATTAGCAGGTTCCCTCCGGTGTGTGGAGGAAGGGAGAGGTGTCTCCGGTTCTGTTCTAGCTGGTAGCTAGAACAGGTTTCAAGTTTTGTGGGTAGCAGAGCTTGGTTGAGGGATTTGTTTCCCTTGGTTGTTCAAGCTGTGTGGCAGCATGTTGTTCGCAGACTGAGTCTGCAGTGTTCTAGCATTGTCTAGTGGAATCCTCATTCTAGTTGGAGTGAGGGGTGGATGTAGATTGCGGACTGCAATCGAACCACCTAAAAACCGAGTGCCTCTTCTGTGGTTTGCTGTTATTATCTGCGCTCTCCATCTGCTTGTCTCTTTGCTTCCATGTGATCAGTTCTTCATTCTCATTTACTTATACTGTCTTGTTTGGTGACTGCATTTGTATTTCTCTGTGTGCGGGTTCAGGAGGGGCGTAAGCAGTAGAATTAATTTTTCGCCTAAGTTTTTACAAATTGGG
The DNA here is from genome assembly GCA_022559845.1 of Amorphophallus konjac. NCBI lineage: Eukaryota > Viridiplantae > Streptophyta > Magnoliopsida > Alismatales > Araceae > Amorphophallus > Amorphophallus konjac. Next base: position 298,875,042 of record CM040124.1, on the reverse strand, counting down.
AGTGATCTATTCATCCCCCCCTTCTATATCACTCTTGCTGCGCTAACATTTGGTATCAGAGCAGGTTTACGCCATGTGGACGAACGGTCAAGGAAATGCTAGTGGTTCTAGAACCTTCATGGCCGAAGGTCAATCCATTAGTCACCCTCCGTATTTTGATGGTAGTAACTATCTGTTTTGGAAGAACAGGATGGAAGTGTTTATCAGGGCCCAGAGCCATAAACTGTGGAGAGTAATTACTGTGGGGCCATATGATCTGCCACCAAACAAGGATGCTTGGACAGATGACCATGTCAAGCTCTCTTCACTCAACTGGACGGCGCTGAACATCATCCAGTGTGCTGTTCATTCAGAGGAGTATGCCCATATATCTGCCTACAAGACTGCCAAGCGAATGTGGGATGAGCTGCAATTGATCTATGAAGGTACAGCTCAAGTGAATGCCTCGAAGGTAAACCTCTACACTTCTAAGTATGAAATGTTTAGGATGAATGCAGATGAGAATATAACTGAAATGTATGCCAGGTTGTCCTTGATCACAAACACACTTAAAGGGCTAGGGAAGGATCTTGCTGAGGTAGATATAGTCAGGAAAATCCTTAGATCTTTATCCCCGGCATGGCACACTAAGGCCATTGTGATTGAGGAGTCAAAAGATCTGACTATCTTGACTGTGAATGAACTCATAGGATCCCTTATGACCTATGAGATGAATTTCCAAGGAGGTGGAGAAGGAAGTGAGAGGAAGGCTAAGAATGTGGCTCTAAGGGCATCCCGCAACAAGGGTAGCAACAGCGGGAGCAACAGCAGTAGCCCCGAGTCCGAGTCTGAGCTTGAAGGTTTTTCAAATCTCGACCAGGAGGAGCAGGCAATGCTCACTAGACAGTTCAGAAAATTTTTGAAGAAAAAGGGAAAGACCTTTAGGAAGAAGAAGCCACACTCTTTCAACAAGAATGCTGAATTTACTAGTTACAGGGATAGAAATCCTAAGAGACTGACTTGTTTTAATTGTAACAAATAGGGACATATGAAAGGCGAATGCCCAGACCTCCAGAAGAAGGGTCCCTATCTTTAGAAGAAAAACATAAAGGTGCAGAAGAAGAAGAAGCCACAGGCGATGGTCTGCACATGGAGCGAGGAAGAAGAAGACCCCGAAGACGCTTCCTCAGAAGAATATGAAGATGGAATTTGCCTTATGGCAAACAGTGAAGAGGAGGTAATAAATGTTTTTGAAAATTTCTCAATTGATGACTGGGAGGATGCTTATGGTGAATTGTTAGATAAATTTAATTCTCTTAGTAAAGAGCACAGAGTTCTGAAAAGAAAATTTAGCACAAATGTTGAAGGACAAACTCTGGTCTGTGAGGAAAATGAGAAGCTAAAAGAACAACTAGAATAAATGACCTCACTAAGGAAAGAAAATGACAAGCTCAAGGGAGAAATTCAAGAAAGTCAAAAACAGCTCAATGAATTCAAAACTAAAATTGAAGAAAGCATGAATGAAATTAGAGTGAACTCAGAGAAATATGAAGCTGTGAAGAAAGTAAATGCTGAACTCCTAAAAAATTCTGAGTCCCTTCAAAAGGAGCTGGAAGACAAACAGAAAGTCTTAGAAAGGTTTGTCCAAGGAAAAACTAGTTTAGATGCTATACTAGGGACTAGGGTCAATTTCAATAAGGAGGGTCTAGGCTATGACCCAACCAACAAGAGACTCTTGCAATTCAAGACCATCACCTTCTGCCCAGAGAAGGGAAAAGAGAAGCTAGACACACCATCCAGCTCAAACAGCACTAAGGGAATTCAAAGTCCTAAAGAAAACACAAAAATCAGTGCTGGACAACCATTTAAGATGGGAATGAATTTTATGAAGAATATCACTAAACCCACTCACCAGAACACAAATGGTAGATGGATCAAGAAAGTGAATCAGAATAAGAGCTGGAATTACAACAATCAGATGAGTCCAAACAGGAACTACTGGAAAAATAATTTTCATGGTCAAAAATATGTTAATCAACAAGCTTACAGGAAATTTCCTAGGAATAGGAAGACTAATGAATGGAATAGAACTCACTTCTCCAGTCCAGCTGGATTCAACTTTAATAAACCAGAAAGGAAGGTGCCAGAGAAAACCATGCTGAAGCAAATCTGGATACCTAAACACTTGATCAGAGATTTGAACAATGTCCTTGGACCCAACTCATCTTGGGTTCCAAATCACTCTGCTTGATGTATTTGTGTAGGTCGGCCTGGCAGCTGAAGACAACAAGTGGTACCTCGACAGTGGCTGCTCCAGGCATATGACAGGAGACCGATCCAAGTTTAGCAAGATAGAGATGAAGCCAGGGGGTCTGGTCAAGTTTGGAGGAAAGAACAAAGGTAAAATAATTGGAGTTGGTACAGTAGGTAAGTCTTCCACAAACTCCATTGAAAAAGTCTTACTTGTGGAAGGGCTTCAACACAACCTGATTAGCATTAGTCAGTTATGTGACAGGGGTCACAGGGTTGTATTTGATGATAGTTCATGCAAAATCCTTGAAACAAATTCTGATGTGGTTAAATTTGTAGCCAACAGGATTAATAATGTCTACATTGTAGACTTAGATGAGGAATCTGAATCTACTATTTGCTTATCTGCCAACTCTGAAAATGATGCTTTTGAATGGCATAGACGTCTAGGTCATGCTAGCTTTACAACTTTAAATAAATTGGTCAAGCATGATTTAGTTAGAGGCATGCCTAGAATTAAATTCAACTCGATATCAAAAGCATGTGATGCCTGTGCTCTAGGCAAACAGACCAGAAATTTCTTTAAATTAAGATCTGAGCCATTGTCTTCTAGACCAATGGAACTTCTTCATATGGACCTTTTCGGTCCCACTAGAACTCAGAGTCTTAATGGAAACAGGTTTGGCTATGTCATCATAGATGACTTCTCTAGATATTCATGGATATTTTTCTTAGCAAATAAGAGTGATGCATTTCAAAAGTTTAATCTGTTTTTCAATAAGGTCAAACAAGAAGGGAAATACAAGGTCTGTTCTATTCAATCTGACCATGGAGGTGAGTTTGAAAACTCCATGTTTACTGATCTTTGTGAAAAAGAGGGACTAACTCACAGGTTTTCTTCTCCCAGGACACCTGAACAGAATGGGATTGTGGAGAGAAGAAATAGAACTGTGGTGGAGATGGCCCGAACCATGTTGATTGAAAGTAAATTACCTAGAAGGTTTTGGGCAGAAGCGGCCATTACAGCAACTTACATAATCAACAGGGCCATGGTAAGACCCATACACAAGAAAACACCCAATGAGCTTCTAAAACGTAAGAAACTAAACTTGTTTCATTTCAGAATTTTTGGAGCAAAATGTTTTATTCATAACAATGATAAGAAAGATTTAGACAAGTTTGAAGCTAAAAGCTCCCCAGGAATATTCTTGGGTTACTCTGAAGTGTCAAGGGCATATAGGGTATTTAACATATCAGATCAGAAAGTGGAAGAGTCTCCACACATCCTTTTTAGTGAAAAGAAAGATGTTTTTAATGTTGAAAATCTTGACAGGGATTCCAATCATGATGGAGATTTTCTAGAAGACCAACAAGAAGAAGAAAAGACTCAGCAGAGTGGAGAAACAAATTTCCCCAATCAGGAAGGGCCAAGAGAAACAGGTGAGTCTTCAACAAATGTTAGATTTCTTAAAGACCATCCATTAGATAAAGTCATAGGCAATCCTGAAGATCCTCTTCGGACTAGGTCTCATTTTAGAAATGTGAATAATGATGACTTAATTGCTTTAGTCTCACAAATTGAACCCAAAACAGTAGAAGAGGCCTTAGCTGATCAAGCTTGGGTCAATGCTATGTGTGAGGAATTAGGTCAGTTTGAAAGGAATAATGTATGGGAGCTTGTCCCAAGACCAGATGGTATTAATATCATAGGAACCAAGTGGGTGTTCAAAAATAAGATGAATGAAGATGGAATCATCTCGAGGAATAGGGCCAGATTAGTAGCCAAAGGCTACTGTCAGGAATTCGATGTAGACTTTGATGAATCCTATGCACCTGTTGCTAGGATGGAAGCTATAAGATTGTTGCTTGCCTTTGCTTGCTCAAAGAATATAAAACTCCAACAAATGGATGTTAAAAGTGCCTTTTTAAATGGAGTCATTAAAGAAGAAGTTTTTGTTGAACAACCTCCTGGATTTCAATACTCTCCTCAACCTAACCAAGTTTTCAGGTTAAACAAAGCCTTGTATGGTCTAAAGCAGGCTCCAAGAGCATGGTATGAAAGATTGTCTGAATTTCTGATCAGCAAGGGCTACAAAAGAGGTAAAGTTGATCAAACTTTATTTACCAAGGGCATAAATAGAGATCTCATCATAGTTCAGGTATATGTAGATGACATTGTATTTGGATCAACTAAGCATGAACTATGTGATGAATTTTCTACCATGATGTCTGCTGAATTCGAAATGAGCTTGGTTGGTGACCTAAAATACTTTCTTGGATTGCAGGTACATCAGCTAGAGGATGGGTGCTTCATCAACCAAACCAAATACACAATGGAACTGTTCAAGAGGTTTGGTATGGAAAACTTAAAGCACATTACAACACCCATGGGCACCAATACCTCATTGGATGCAGATGAGACAGGTAAAGAAGTAAATGCCAAACTTTATCGAGGTATGATTGGATCACTTCTTTACTTGACAGCCTCTAGACCAGATATACAATTCAGTGTAGGAATGTGTGCAAGGTATCAGTCTAGACCTACTGAATTACACTTAGCTGCAGTTAAAAGAATCTTCAGATATTTTTCAGCTACTCATTCTCTTGGTTTATGGTTTCCTGCATCTCACACACTTAACTTAGTAGCATACACAGATGCTGATTATGCAGGCTGTAAACTAGACAGGAAAAGCACTAGTGGCCATTGTGAATTATTGGGTGGGTGTTTAGTGTCTTGGGGCTCCAAGAAACAACATTCTGTGGCCCTCTCCACTGCAGAAGCTGAATATGTGGCTGTAGGGAGTTGTGGAACACAAGTCATATGGATTAAACACCAGCTTCAGGACTACCAAGTAGACCTGGGGTGCACACCAATCTACTGTGATAATACTAGTGCCATCAATATTGCTAAAAATCCTGTTTTGCATTCACGAACCAAACACATAGAGATAAGACATCATTTTATAAGAGATGAGGTGTCTAAGAATAATTTTGAACTGATTCATGTAGGCACAGATAATCAGATTGCTGACATATTCACAAAACCTCTGGATAATGAAAAATTCACCACATTGAGAAGAGAATTAGGCTTATACAAATTGTCTTAATTATGAAGCCTGTTCTTGTTGTGAGGGGGAGTTGTGTTTGTCTGATGTTTAGCCTTCTTTCATGCTGGTTTAAGGGGGAGTTCAGAATGCTTACTGGTTAGCTTTCAGGAATGCTTTGAGTAAAGGGGAAGCTTTGAGATTATGCTAGATTGTTTTATTGAGGAATGCTATGTCTTAGGGGGAGCTGAGTTGAAATGTGAGAAGAGAAGTTCTTTGACAGATTCAAAAGGATTGTCTAGATGTGTAACTTTGCTGGTCTTGCATGACTGATCTAGTGTGGTTCTCTCAGACAGTAGAGTGTCACTTATCTCTTAAGTCTATAAGTCAGTGACTCTAAAATCCAGTTAGAATCTTTTCTTTGGTACTCCTTTAGAGATCTGGACTAATTGCATAAAGTATATCTTCCTACATTGTCATTGATTCTGGTTCAGGCCAAAACCTGTATGTCTTGATATCTGACCCAATCAACTTGAAATCTAGACTTCAAGACTCAATTCAAGAAATAGTCCTTTTGGTATTGTTTTCAATCATTCTATCTCTTTAACTCAAGGGCTTAACTGAACAAACATGTTCTATTTTGATCACTGAGAAACTGGGAGCTTCATCAATGAAATGAATATTTCTCCCATGTCATGAGGTGTCAAATGCTTAAAATGAATGAAAAGACATGACAGAGTAATGGTGGCTTGCTGGTGAGTAACTGGGGACTCTGGCCTCTAATCAAGGTGCTTCCCTAATGTCAAAAGCCACAGTTACTAACTCTGTTCCTTAATAATAATAATAAAAAGGAAGGAAGTAATGAGGTACTCACTCTGAGTAACTGGGGATTCAGGCCTCTAATCAAGGTGTCTCCCTAATGTCAAAGGAGTGAACTACCAACTTACTCATTGATCTTCTTGAAAATCATCTCAAAAAGAAAAAAAAAATTCCTTGTTGTTATGCAACTAATGGATTGCTTGTCCTCAATACCTTGAGAACACCTCTCTGACTTCGTCTCTTGCTGTCTTGTGGGATAGTTGAATGATCAGCTATATCTGGCCATACTTGTTAACTCTTGCTCTAAATCATACACTATGTATGCTGATAAACTTTACTATCATTCTACTTCTCTATTGTGTACTGGAGTTTAAAGAATCTTCTCTTGAGATTAGACACTCACTTATTCTCTTAAGACCTACTAGTGACTTTCTGCACTAAGAAGTTACCTCACTTCTTCTTCATGTTTCCAGCACTGTCATACATTCTGTATCTCTTTTTGCTGATGTCAAAGGGGGAGAGAAGTTCTGCAATATCAGTGAGTCTTGGATTTGTCTTGAGCTTTGGGGGAGTCATGTTGCTTCGGGGAAGATATGTTTATGAGTTGTGGGAAAGATGAGAGTGTGTGGTAGGGAATGTATAATTCATCTGCATGAGCATGTCTTGAATTTATCTGTTTGTTGCAGCTGATATTAATTTCTTGTTGAACTTTGATATTGCTCTATTCATAGTGTTGCCATCATCAAAAAGGGGGAGATTGTTGCATCCCTATGGTTTTGATGATGTCTCACACTATAAATCAATCTTCTATCTCTAGATTTATGTTGTTTCATCATGTGAGTGAGTACAGCTCATATGGTTGTCAGATAAGCATGCTATCTTGATTCTGTCTACTCTCTGCTTAGTTAGAATGAACAGTAGTGGGTCGACCCACCCTCGCTGATGCGTCGACTCATCAGAACAATACATGTCTGGGTATCAAAGTCTGTACATCAGCTTGATTGTAGTAAGTCTGTACAGCATGCCTTAGTGTTCATATCATTAAGTCTGTACACTGGCATATCATCTTCAAGTCTGTACATCGGGCACCTTCTAACTGAAGTATATACACTGGTCTTAATATTCTAAGTCTGTACACTACCCGACCTGTTAAGTCTGCACATTGCCAAAGTCAGTACAGCTCAACTCTATACATCCTTCCAAGCTTCAACTCTATACACTGCTACAGGAACCAAGTCCATACACTCATACCTTTTCCTACGCTTTCCTGGTCAAGTCTATACATCGCTAAGTCTCTACATTGCATTCAGCCTACACGTTCAAAGCCTCAAAGTCTGTACATCATGAAGTCTAAACATTAGCTCAGGGGCTTCAAGTCTATACATTGAATTGTTCTTCAAAGTCTGTACAGTGGCTTCGAATCGGCAAGTCTGTACATCTGCTTCATTCACTCAAGTCCATACATCCACAGTGGTACTTCCATGTCTGTACAACGCTGAAGCCTTCATATGTCTGTACACTGCTTGAGCCTCACCAAGTCTGTACATCGCTTCAAGCGATTCAAGTCTATACAGCCTGCCTTCACATTCAGACTCTGTACATCGGTCCTACAGCCGATCGTCTCATTCAGAACTTTACAAGTCTGTACAGCCGAGCGTCTCATGCATCGTCTCACTCTGGCAAAGTCTATACACTGGCTCAAGCTTGTCGAAGTCTATACATCACCGTTGGGCATCAAGTCAATACACTGTTCACCGTCTTATTAAGAGTCTTACACTAACAAGTCTGTACATTGCAAACAGTGCATCTCTTCCTCAAAGTCTGAACACTGGCCTCTTGCTTCAAGTCTATACATTGGGTTGTCCAACCACAACTCTATACATTCGGTTGTTATAACTTGAGTCTATACAGTGCTCACAGCACACTCGTTCCAAGTCTGTACACTGGTTAGGCTTCGTGAAGTCTATACAGTGGCTGAGCAATGTAAAGTCTACACATTGGTAAGGCTAGTTCATGCATTGTTCATCATCTGTCTTGTTCACTGCGTCGACGCTGACACTGGATGCGTTGACGCATTGGCCAGTTGCCAAGGGCGTGAGCATCTCGCTTGAGGAGTTGAGGCGACGCTGCACGATGGAAGCGTTGACGCCTTGGGCTGATGTCCAAAGGTCTTTTGATCAACATCAAGTCTGTACAGCATGAAGTCTGTACATTGGTTTTGTCTTGAACAAAATGCCTAAGTCTATACACTCTCTCACGTTGTTCACACTTACTCAGTTGCTGTTTCTGAAGTATATACACTTATGTTAATAGCCTGAACTAACTAAGTATATACATTCCTTCTGTCTCTGTCTGCAGGCGATTCAGGCTGATGATTGGGCACGTGAACCGAGGTTGGCACCTGGCACGTGATCCAAGAAACCAGGAACATGATACATGGATGGCAACCTAGTCAGGATGTTGCCATGTGGTCGAAATTCAAATGATCTGGCAAAAAGTTCATGGGCGGGTACTTGGAAGCCACACGCCTAATATCTGCTATAAATATGGAGCTTCGTCCTTCAGTAGAAGCTTGATCGTAAAAAGAAAAGGCAGAAGGCATTTGTGTGAGGCTGCACGGTCCAGAAAGGAGAAAGAGCAGAGAGTTCCATAGTGTCCAGATCCGAGAGGAGTATGTTCGAGAGAGAGAGAGCAGTGTCTGTGGTTTGATGAATTGCTTCCTTTGAAGCTACATTTGTATTAGTTTCAGAATCGACTGCTTCTTCATTGGTCTTTGTTTCTATTTCGTTTCCTTTTATTTTGTTCATTCTTCTGATTCGAATTGGTTCCCCTCCGGTGTGTGGAGGAAGGGAGTGTTACTCTGGTTTCCCTCTGGGTTGTAGAGGAAGAGAGATCGGTGATCTCTGGTGTTGCTAGTGACAGGTTGTCATTAGCAGGTTCCCTCCGGTGTGTGGAGGAAGGGAGAGGTGTCTCCGGTTCTGTTCTAGCTGGTAGCTGGAACAGGTTTCAAGTTCTGTGGGTAGCAGAGCTTGGTTGAGGGATTTGTTTCCTTTGGTTGTTCAAGCTGTGTGGCAGCATGTTGTTCGCAGACTGAGTCTGCAGTGTTCTAGCATTGTCTAGTGGAATCCTCATTCTAGTTGGAGTGAGGGGTGGATGTTGATTGCGGATTGTAATCGAGCCACCTAAAAACCGAGTGCCTCTTCTGTGGTTTGCTGTTATTATCTGCGCTCTCCATCTGCTTGTCTCTTTGCTTCCATCTGATCAGTTCTTCATTCTCATTTACTTATACTGTCTTGTTTGGTGACTGCATTTGCATTTCTCTGTGTGCGGGTTCAGGAGGGGCGTAAGCAGTAGAATTAATTTTCCGCCTAAGTTTTTACAAATTGGGAGTGATCTATTCATCCCCCCTTCTATATCACTCTTGCTGCGCTAACAACAAGGTCCTTGATATACTATAATAGCGTAGAGTACCATATAGTAACAATGCTTACAGGAAAGAATACAAGAACGGAATGATGTTACTCCCATGCATCTCGAATCCTGCACTCTTCTGCACTTGAAAATTCATTAGTCCTCATGATAGAAAATATCCTCAATTTAAACATGACATGACCATAAGTGCATAATCACAAATAAATTCCACTTAAAAGACAGCACTTAAGTTCATTAAAAACAGCATAGAGGAGCTGAATATGCGAGCCATAAATTGACGACCGATAGCAGTGGGGTCAAACGGATAAAAGACGACTAGCATCAAGGCGTCGATTGCTTTTGAGATTTCAACAAAAAGACGACCCTCATCAAGGCGTGAAATAAAACACGACCTGGAGCAAGTCGTTAATTCAATAAATGACGCCCTGAATACCGTCGTTAATTAACCATAATTCGAAACACACGCTTCCGACTCTGAATCAGAAAGCTTAAACCCAGTTATGTTCGTACTTTGATTTTGCAGTCTCGAACGGGCATAAGATCCTTCAAACTTTTATAAAAGGAGGGATTTCCTTCAGCAAATCAATCGAATCCTTCATTCTGTTTCTTCTTCTTCTGCTTTCACAGGTGCTGCTTGTTCCGTTCGGCTTCTTTAGCCTTGAGGGCCCAGCTAGCCGTTGCACAGGAGCGGCTACAAGCGACCGAGGAGCATCTTCAGCGAGGTCGGGAGCGGGCGCGAGCTGCGGGGTACAGCTTCACCAGCTCTACTTTTGTGGCAGGTTCCTCTCTCCGGCAGAGGAGCGAGGCAGAGGAGCCGGCTCGAGCTCCAGCTACTTCCCGGGGGCCCATGCCCCCTCCACCAGCGCCTCGTCGGGAGGATGAGAGTGAGGCAGAGAGTAGGAGAGAGGAGGGTGGAGGCGAGAGCTGAGAGTCTTACTTGTACTTCTCCACCCTCACACCTGTACTCAGATATTTATGATGTATATATATATATGAGATTGAAATTTTTGTTACCTGAGCACTTGTGTAGTTGTGTACTTGTGGTTGTGTGCTTTGCTCCTTTTCCGCATTCTTTGCTTTTGCTTCACTTTTCCCTGTGCCTGCAGCCGTAGTTCACACTTAAGCAAACAGGTTAATTCATCTGTTCGACTTGGCCCCTTGCTCAATAAGCAAGGGATGTCTTTACTTTGACTTTGATAACGGGTCAAGGGGCCAAGCCTCTAATCAAATAAGGCAAATGAAATAACCAATAAAGGGAGATGCAACACGCAAGCAGTCATATGCAAACCATAATAAAAGATGCCCATACAAGATGCAAGCACACATCATGAACGATAAACCACCACCACTTTTTTTCTTTCTTCTTTTCTATTTTTCTTCTTTTCATTCTTTTTTTTCTCTTATTTTCTCAAAAAGACGCCTTAGACTAGGTCGTTTTTCAAATAAAAGACGCCCTCAGTGACGGTCGTTAATTTTGAAAAAGAATTTGATTTTCGTGGAAATGACAACCTACCTAGGGGCGTTATTTGAGAAAAGACGACTTTCACACAAGCGTTAATTCTATAAAAGGCGCCTTACTCAGAGGCGTTAATTTCTGTGTCTTCAGAATTGGGTTGACAAAGCTACTAAGGCACTGGGTCCTAGTGGTCATCATTGAGGATTCATTGATCTTTCTTGAATAATCAAAAGGGGGTCGACGTGCTATTGGTTAAACTTATACGCAAGATCTCGCACGGTGCAATCTCCTAGGTCAGTCTCGACCATTCTGCTGGTTTATGACTTACCACAAAGAAAGAGATGGAAGAGGATATAAGGAAGCCCATAAGAGATTTTGAGAAGCTCGAGGCAAAACTACCTCCCCTACCCTACGCCTGTTGGGGTTCAGTCTTCGGCATAGGGAAATTTTGTTGCCTTTTACCTTTTTTATATTGCATGCATACGCCCAAAGTTTTCCTTGTAGGAACTTTGCCCTCTTGACATGCTTTTCTTTTCACGATTTGACTTTCTCTTTGAAACTGATTTGTACTGATGAAAAACCTAATTGTACTTGGGCTTTTGCAGCATTTTTGTTCCCTTTTGGGCCCTGACTTTCACTTACTAAGACGGCGGGTAGGCTTGGCGGGTCTACCCTGTCACGCCCCGAGCGCGGAAGATACCCGGAGATGCGCGACGTGTCTATATCAATCATGTCAATCAGAGTGGTCGTGTATTCGACACAAAGACAGAGATGCGCAAAATAGCAAGATAACCCAATCCTTTATTTCATAATGGATAGACTATTACAAATCCAATACTCTGTTAAATAAAAAGGAGAAGAATACATAGTTGACTCAAGAAACTATGGAAAAGACTAGACGACACTTGTAGAAGCTCTATCTCTTCACTCTTGACAATTCCCATCCGATTGACTTCCATCGTCGTCGGACTTACCTGAAAAGTAAAAAGGGACAAACGGGATGAGCGAACGCTCAGTAGGAAATTATATCTCAAGTACTAGCAAGTGGTTTAAGTAATTACATTTTCATGGATGCAATAAAGCTATGCATGCTCGCACGAAACGACAAGATAGAGAGAATGTAATATCAAAGAAATAAGATGAACTTTCATGAACAAGATACAAGTTATTCAAGATATTCAAGCAAGTACCATTATCGAGTCATGTCAAGAACTTTGGCTATCATGTATCAAGCAAGTAAATTACCCTTTTTCGGGCCACGCATTTCATGTAAAGTCAAGTACGATTCAAGTACAAGATGTGTGTGGAATGTCCAATCAAGCAAGTCAAGTACTCGGTATAATGCCAGATACCTTATCATTTTAACTCCCATGGGCACAAGTACTTTCGGGTGCTCCTCCCAGGACCAGATCGGGCCCTATATGCGCAGGCATTTATCATGTGTTTTGACATCCACTCTTGTTTATATAGCCAATATAGAATTTCAATAATCAAGCTTGTAGATACGTATGACAACTTCGATAGAAAAGAGTCCAAAATATGACAAAGGACATAGAATGGCGATAATAACGGTATAATCACGAGTTCGATAAAACTAGGTAGAATATGGTTCCCTTAACTTAGGTACCATGACAAATCAATATGGACATTCTTTATATAGAATTGAGGTCCACATGAACATTAGATCAAGCAAGATACCCTCATTCTTATCATAGAATTGGGGTTTACAAGAATGACACGATATGGCATGATATCATCATCCCATCAAGAATTTCTTATGATATACTCTTTGTATAATCATAAGGGCCGGTATACCATGTTTTCTTTAGATTGACATGGCAAAAACTGTGTAATGGGTTTTTAGGGTACAACCAGCTCAGTCGGCCTTGAGGGAATCCAAGGCTACGAGGAGTCTTACGGAGGTCTCTATGACTAACTTGCTAGTCCAAAGGAACGGAATGTCCAATGGAGAGCTTGTATGTCAATGAGAGTTGAGTGTGATCGATAAATCAACATGAAACGTGGGACTATACTCACGGAGTGGAGAATAGTGCCGATATATATATATATGTATAATATATAAACCATCGGTTAGCAAATCAGAGGAAAAATCAGTTTACAGTAAAATAACGACTTAGGTCAAGTCGTGTCTCAAGTAATTAACGCCTAACTTAAGGGCGTTTACATATATTGCCAATTTGCAGAATTTCCATTATTTCATTAATTTATCAAAACATGCCTTTACTGGGGGCGTTTCTTAAAAGTTGACGACTGCAGGGGCAGGCGTCTCATCATTTACATATTTGACAGGATATAATTATTCTCAGAAATTTATCAAAAACGCGCCCTTGGAAGGGGCGTTACTTTCAAAAACGCGCCCTTGGGAGGGGCGTTACTTTCCAATTCCATTTTACAGAATATGTGAATTTTAGGTTTTTAACATATACACGCCCTAGAAAGGGGCGTTACTTTTAATGTTCACGCCTTGTACTGGGGCGTTAGAATATGGAAAACGACTTTGCCCAAGTCGTGAATTTCAAGGAATTTACGATATTTTAATAAATAATATTTCGAGAGACAGGAGACATGTCATGGCAGTAAAATTTAACAGGAATTCACAGAGTCATGCAAGATATTAAAAATCAATATTTCATATGTATTGTAATTTTTAAACAGGATCAATTATTAATCACATGCGATTCTTATGAAATTAACGCCTGCGTAGAGGGCGTCAAATATTAAATTGACGACCACTAATATGGTCGTTTCTTTTAAATTAGCGCCCTAATCAAGGGCGTTTCTTTCAAAATATTTCAGAAAACGCACGAAAACTATAATAATCATATGCATGACATGCTTATATATATATATATCTTGCATTAATTTCATTTGGGCTACAGTAGCTTGAGAAAACCTACCTTATGATCTGGATGAAGGAGATGAAAGGGCTTTGAAGCTTCAACTGCAACTTAATAGAAGAAGAACAATCGTTCTTCCGTCAACCTGGAGAGGAAACGAAGAATATTAATTCTTCTCATGCTACGTTCATAAAAAAAAGAACAGAAGAAGAAAATAGAAGAACATATGTTCTTCACGTACCTAGCAGCAGACGTTCGATCAAATGGGTTTTAGGGTTCGATCGAACATGTTATTTATAGGATTTTGAAGTCCTAACAAGAGTAGTGTTTGATTGAGGGTAATATATCCTTAATAGAGTCCTTACTCTAATAGACACTTACTAGATTAGGTTAATCTTTGCTGGGATAAGTTCTGGGTTCGATCGGGTCACGAACTGAATTAACGCCTTTGGTCAGGGCGTGTATTCTTGAATTAACGCCTTACATAAGGGCGTTTCTTAAAAAGCGCCTTGAAAAAGGGCGTTTCTTGTTTTTAAAACACGCCCAAGATAGAGGCGTTTCTTTTACTTGCCTATTTGGTCGCGTGAGTTGACGACCGCACGTGTGGGCGTCCTTTCTTTAGTCACGCCTTTGATAGAGGCGTTTTTTTTTGAATTAACGCCCTAATAAGAGGCGTTATTTTTAATTTGTTTTATTTCGTCAAATTAACCCTATTCCTTTTATATATATAACTTCTGTAATATATATGTTTTAATTCATTTCAATTATTCATTTATTAGGGTTGCTACACCCTCCTCCACTTAAAAAGAATTTGGTCCCCAAATTCAATATATATATAATTATACACGCGGAGAGTGTAGGACATATACCTCTTAGAATAACTCGGGAAATCGTTTCTTCATAGATTCCTCGGTCTCCCATGTCGCTTCGCGTTCAGGATTCTTATTCCATTGCACCTTGATCATGGGAATAACCTTATTCCTTAGAGCTCGTATTTCTCGATCTAATATCTTTAAAGGCCTTTGTTCATATGTGAGATCTTTCTGGATCACCAGATCTCCATGCTCAATAATATGTGACGGATCGTGCACATACTTCTTCAACATAGATATGTGAAATACATTGTGTACCTCGGACAACTGAGGAGGCAACGCGATGCGATAAGCAACCTCGCCAACTCTTTCGAGTACCTCAAATGGTCCGATGAATCTTGGCGTAAGCTTGCCCTTAACACCAAATCTTCGTATGCCGCGTCCAGGGGATATTTTAAGAAATACATGATCTCCAACCTGGAATTCAAGATCTCTTCTCCTGGTATCAGCATAAGCCCTTTGCCTTGTCTGAGCAACTTGTAATCTTTCTCTGATTACTTGTATCTTCTCGGTTGTATCCCTTACCATGTCTGGACCTAATAGTTGTTTTTCTCCAACTTCGTTCCAACATATGGGAGATCGGCAACTCCTTCCGTATAAGGCTTCGAAAGGTGCCATTTGGATACTAGCTTGGTAGCTATTATTATATGCAAATTCAACTAAAGGTAAGTGGTCATGCCAGCTTCCTCCAAAGTCCATAATGCATGCTCTCAGCATATCTTCAACAACTTGATTAGTTCGCTCGGTCTGACCATCCGTTTGTGGGTGGAAAGCAGTACTAAAGTTGAGCCTTGTCCCCAACGAATGTTGTAATCCCTTCCAAAAATGAGAAGTAAAACGGGGATCCCTATCAGACACGATTGAGACAGGAATTCCATGTATCCTGACTATTTCTTTAATGTATAGTGCAGCTAGCACATCAATCGACCATCGGCTTTTGATTGGCAAGAAATGTGCCGATTTAGTCAATCGATCAATGATAACCCAGATTCCATCATGTCCTCCTTTAGATTTAGACAAACCCATGATGAAGTCCATACCAATATCCTCCCATTTCCACTTAGGAATATCTAGAGGATGTAGTTTTCCCGCAGGCTTTTGGTGTTCCGCCTTGACCTGTTGGCATGTGAGACAGCGTGATACATAGTCCGCTATTTCTCTTTTCATATTGGGCCACCAAAAGTTCCTCTTTACATCTTGGTACATTTTAGTTGATCCAGGATGAATAGTGTATCTTGATCGGTGAGCTTCATCTAAGATCTTCTTCTTTAATTCCGGACAATCGGGTATACAAGTTCTATCTTTGAACGATAACCTTCCATCAGAAGTTAGTTGAAAATCAGATTGTCCTTCTAATCTGCCTTTGATTTCTACTAACATAGGATCATTATCCTGAAGTGTTTGTATCTCAGATAACAAATCTGACTGTATGCTTACATGAGATAATGTGACAAATTTGGATTCCGTGTCCAAGCTTATATTGAGCTCGGAGAATTGTTCAAGTAACCTCCATTCTTGTATCATACAATTGGCTATCCTTGCTCTCGGCTTTCGACTAAGGGCATCAGCCACATAATTACCCTTTCCGGGATGGTATTGTATACTGAAGTCGAAGTCCTTGAGATATTCTAGCCAGCGTCTTTGTCTCATGTTCAGCTCCTTTTGTGAAAATAGATATTTGAGACTTTTGTGATCGGAGTATACAGTAAACTGTATCCCATAGAGATAGTGTCTCCATATCTTTAGGGCAAATACTACCGCGGCCAATTCCAAGTCATGGACGGGGTAATTCTCCTCATGCTTCTTCAGTTGACGAGAAGAGTATGCTATGACCTTCCCATGTTGCATTAGAACACATCCGAGGCCAATGCCAGAAGCATCAGTGTAGACCTCGAATTTCTCTCCTTCAATTGGTAGGGCTAAGACCGGAGCTGTGGTGAGATGATCCTTGAGAGTTTGGAAACTGCTTTCACATTCCTCACTCCATTCATATCGGATCTCCTTACGAGTTAATCTTGTAAGTGGTACGGCGATCTTAGAGAAATCTTTGATAAATCGCCGATAATAGCCTGCAAGACCTAAGAAACTTCTGATCTCGCTTGCATTAGTGGGTCTCTCCCAGTTTCTCACAGCTTCAACTTTTGACGGATCCACAGATAAACCGTCCTTGGATATGACATGTCCGAGAAAAGCCACTTCTTCAAGCCAGAACTCGCATTTGCTGAGTTTAGCATATAATTGATTTGTCCTCAAGACTTGCAATGCAATCCTCAAATGCTCTTCATGTTCTTCCTTAGTCTTAGAATATATCAATATATCATCGATGAAGACTACTATGAATTGATCCAAGTAAGGCCTGAATATGCTATTCATTAACTGCATAAAGGCAGCAGGGGCATTTGTTAGTCCAAAAGGCATAACAACAAATTCGTAATGGCCATACCTGCTTCTGAATGCGGTCTTGTGAATGTCATCATCCTTGATCCTTAATTGATGATATCCCGACCGGAGATCAATCTTGGAGAAATATTTGGATCCTGAAATCTGATCAAACAATTCATCGATTCTCGGCAGTGGATACTTGTTCTTGATAGTAAGATGATTCAACTGTCGATAGTCAATACACAATCTCATGGATCCATCCTTCTTCTTTACAAATAAGACTGGTGCTCCCCACGGGGAAGTACTTGGTCTAATAAACCCTTTTCGGATTAGTTCCATCAACTGCTCCTTCAACTCCTTGAGTTCAGCAGGGGACATTCTATATGGTGCCTTTGAAACCGGACCAGCACCAGGGACTAAGTCGATGGTAAAGGCCACATCTCTTTGCGGGGGTAATCCCGGCAATTCCTCCGGAAATACGTCTGGGAATTCTCGTACTACTTGAACGTCTTCTATCTTGGTTTCCTTAGCTTCTTTATTAGTGACAAAAGCAAGGAAGGATACACATCCTTTCCTGATGAGCTTGCTTGCTCGAAGAGCCGAAATAAGAGGGGATTTGCTTCGACTCTTAGGACTAGTATAAGTCAGTTCTGGAAATTCTTTGAAAACAATCTTGCTATTACGGCAATCAACCGTTGCCTGGTACTTAGATAACCAATCTGCTCCTAGTATAACATCATATTCTTTTAGATCTAAGCAGATAAGATCAATAGGAAAATTCTTTCCTCGAACCAACACCTCACAGTTTTGGTAATGATGCGTGATATCCGTCTCGTTTCCGAGAGGAGTAGACAATATTATCTTCATCCATTCTGGTTCTAGAGGTAATGGGTCAGCAAACTTCTTGGAAATAATGGAATGCGATGCACCTGTATCAAATAAGACATGTGCATATTTGGAACAAATTTTTAATGTACCTTCCACCAATCCGCCTTCTTCTTCTGGTTCGGTCTCTTGGATTGCATGAAGACGCGCGTTCCTTGTCACTGGGCGTTTACCCTCACCGTCTTGGTCATTCATTAATGGACAATCGGGAATCCGATGTTCACGACTCCCACAACGGAGACATGCTCCTAGTTTCCTCCAGCATTCTTCTGTTTTGTGACCAGCCTTGTCACAATGCTTGCATACTACGTTTGAAGGGGTAGTGGTGATAGAGAAAGGCTTGGATTTCTTGAACTTCTGATCTTGAGAGGAAGAACCTCCATTATTGGGCCTCTTCTTAAAGTTGGGTTTAAAAGAACCCGAACTTGTGACTTGCTCCTTTTTGTCTTTCCCACGGATCCTATCAGATAGTTCCGTGGCATCTTCAAGCAACTGAGCTCGGCGCACTATTTCAGTATAAACTTGAATATCCATAGGCGCCAGTTGAGTAATGTAGTGGGGCCTAAGCCCATTAAGAAATCTACGGGCTTTCATCTTTTCCGTGCCAATTAAATGCTTAGCATATCTAGACAGTCTAGAGAACTGTGCTTCATAATCAGCCACCGATAAAGATCTTTGCTTTAATGCGGCAAATTCGGCGGCCTTCCTTTCCTGGACCCTATCAGAGAAATATTTGGCGTTGAAATATTCAACGAATTCACCCCATGTAACTTGAGTTGGGTCAATAGTAGCTTCAATCGACTCCCACCAGCATCTAGCATCCTTTTCTAACTGGAAAGTAGCTAATAAGACTTTGTCCTGATCCGTGCATTGCATGACACGGAATATACGTTCAATCTCCCGAACCCAATGCTCGGCATCGTCTGGATCGGTCGATCCCATGAACTTCGGGGGATTCATATTCTTGAATGCTTGGTGTAAGCTTCCAGCTCGTGGAGCACCACCTTGTGCTACCTGTTGTAGCACTTGGGTCATCCCTTGAAGGGTACGCTGCATGTTGCGCCATTGAGCACGTTCGGCAGCCATTATCCTACAATTACAATAGCTATGTTAGTATTATATCACTATGATCTTATAAAGGACTCATTGATCATTTAACCCTTGGTTCTACCCACTCTCACTTGGTTAAAGGTTTTGAAACCTATCCTTGGACTTGGGTTTTCTAGGAATTGAATACCTTAGGCTCTGATACCACAAAGACTGTCACGCCCCGAGCGCGGAAGATACCCGGAGATGCGCGACGTGTCTATATCAATCATGTCAATCAGAGTGGTCGTGTATTCGACACAAAGACAGAGATGCGCAAAATAGCAAGATAACCCAATCCTTTATTTCATAATGGATAGACTATTACAAATCCAATACTCTGTTAAATAAAAAGGAAAAGAATACATAGTTGACTCAAGAAACTATGGAAAAGACTAGACGACACTTGTAGAAGCTCTATCTCTTCACTCTTGACAATTCCCATCCGATTGACTTCCATCGTCGTCGGACTTACCTGAAAAGTAAAAAGGGACAAACGGGATGAGCGAACGCTCAGTAGGAAATTATATCTCAAGTACTAGCAAGTGGTTTAAGTAATTACATTTTCATGGATGCAATAAAGCTATGCATGCTCGCATGAAACGACAAGATAGAGAGAATGTAATATCAAAGAAATAAGATGAACTTTCATGAACAAGATACAAGTTATTCAAGATATTCAAGCAAGTACCATTATCGAGTCATGTCAAGAACTTTGGCTATCATGTATCAAGCAAGTAAATTACCCTTTTTCGGGCCACGCATTTCATGTAAAGTCAAGTACGATTCAAGTACAAGATGTGTGTGGAATGTCCAATCAAGCAAGTCAAGTACTCGGTATAATGCCAGATACCTTATCATTTTAACTCCCATGGGCACAAGTACTTTCGGGTGCTCCTCCCAGGACCAGATCGGGCCCTATATGCGCAGGCATTTATCATGTGTTTTGACATCCACTCTTGTTTATATAGCCAATATAGAATTTCAATAATCAAGCTTGTAGATACGTATGACAACTTCGATAGAAAAGAGTCCAAAATATGACAAAGGACATAGAATGGCGATAATAACGGTATAATCACGAGTTCGATAAAACTAGGTAGAATATGGTTCCCTTAACTTAGGTACCATGACAAATCAATATGGACATTCTTTATATAGAATTGAGGTCCACATGAACATTAGATCAAGCAAGATACCCTCATTCTTATCATAGAATTGGGGTTTACAAGAATGACACGATATGGCATGATATCATCATCCCATCAAGAATTTCTTATGATATACTCTTTGTATAATCATAAGGGCCGGTATACCATGTTTTCTTTAGATTGACATGGCAAAAACTGTGTAATGGGTTTTTAGGGTACAACCAGCTCAGTCGGCCTTGAGGGAATCCAAGGCTACGAGGAGTCTTACGGAGGTCTCTATGACTAACTTGCTAGTCCAAAGGAACGGAATGTCCAATGGAGAGCTTGTATGTCAATGAGAGTTGAGTGTGATCGATAAATCAACATGAAACGTGGGACTATACTCACGGAGTGGAGAATAGTGCCGATATATATATATATGTATAATATATAAACCATCGGTTAGCAAATCAGAGGAAAAATCAGTTTACAGTAAAATAACGACTTAGGTCAAGTCGTGTCTCAAGTAATTAACGCCTAACTTAAGGGCGTTTACATATATTGCCAATTTGCAGAATTTCCATTATTTCATTAATTTATCAAAACATGCCTTTACTGGGGGCGTTTCTTAAAAGTTGACGACTGCAGGGGCAGGCGTCTCATCATTTACATATTTGACAGGATATAATTATTCTCAGAAATTTATCAAAAACGCGCCCTTGGAAGGGGCGTTACTTTCAAAAACGCGCCCTTGGGAGGGGCGTTACTTTCCAATTCCATTTTACAGAATATGTGAATTTTAGGTTTTTAACATATACACGCCCTAGAAAGGGGCGTTACTTTT
Organism: Amorphophallus konjac; assembly: GCA_022559845.1. NCBI lineage: Eukaryota > Viridiplantae > Streptophyta > Magnoliopsida > Alismatales > Araceae > Amorphophallus > Amorphophallus konjac. Next base: position 298,854,005 of record CM040124.1, on the reverse strand, counting down.
AATGTTCACGCCTTGTACTGGGGCGTTAGAATATGGAAAACGACTTTGCCCAAGTCGTGAATTTCAAGGAATTTACGATATTTTAATAAATAATATTTCGAGAGACAGGAGACATGTCATGGCAGTAAAATTTAACAGGAATTCACAGAGTCATGCAAGATATTAAAAATCAATATTTCATATGTATTGTAATTTTTAAACAGGATCAATTATTAATCACATGCGATTCTTATGAAATTAACGCCTGCGTAGAGGGCGTCAAATATTAAATTGACGACCACTAGTATGGTCGTTTCTTTTAAATTAGCGCCCTAATCAAGGGCGTTTCTTTCAAAATATTTCAGAAAACGCACGAAAACTATAATAATCATATGCATGACATGCTTATATATATATATATCTTGCATTAATTTCATTTGGGCTACAGTAGCTTGAGAAAACCTACCTTATGATCTGGATGAAGGAGATGAAAGGGCTTTGAAGCTTCAACTGCAACTTAATAGAAGAAGAACAATCGTTCTTCCGTCAACCTGGAGAGGAAACGAAGAATATTAATTCTTCTCATGCTACGTTCATAAAAAAAAGAACAGAAGAAGAAAATAGAAGAACATATGTTCTTCACGTACCTAGCAGCAGACGTTCGATCAAATGGGTTTTAGGGTTCGATCGAACATGTTATTTATAGGATTTTGAAGTCCTAACAAGAGTAGTGTTTGATTGAGGGTAATATATCCTTAATAGAGTCCTTACTCTAATAGACACTTACTAGATTAGGTTAATCTTTGCTGGGATAAGTTCTGGGTTCGATCGGGTCACGAACTGAATTAACGCCTTTGGTCAGGGCGTGTATTCTTGAATTAACGCCTTACATAAGGGCGTTTCTTAAAAAGCGCCTTGAAAAAGGGCGTTTCTTGTTTTTAAAACACGCCCAAGATAGAGGCGTTTCTTTTACTTGCCTATTTGGTCGCGTGAGTTGACGACCGCACGTGTGGGCGTCCTTTCTTTAGTCACGCCTTTGATAGAGGCGTTTTTTTTTGAATTAACGCCCTAATAAGAGGCGTTATTTTTAATTTGTTTTATTTCGTCAAATTAACCCTATTCCTTTTATATATATAACTTCTGTAATATATATGTTTTAATTCATTTCAATTATTCATTTATTAGGGTTGCTACATACCCCGAGACCTCCCTTCCTCCCTTATGGGCCGAAGAGGAAAAGAATGGGTATTGTCTTCACCTTTAGTCAGGTTTTGGCTTCCCATCGGATTTTGCACCGCTTGAGTTCGAGGTTTAAGTGTGTAGTGTGTGCGGGAGTCGACCCCATTTTAAGTTAACAAGACTGATGAATGAATACCGAATTTTGACCTTTCAGACTTTGCGTCCTCGTACGCCATGGCAACCATTTTGGAAATTGGAAGATTTTTTTTGGATATTTTTTTTTGAAAATTTCTATTTTTTTTGGATTTTGGAGAATTTCTATTTTTTAGATTTTGAAATTTTTCTATTTTTTTTGGATTTTTGGAAAATTTCTATTTTTTTGTTGGATTTTGGAAAATTTCTATTTTTTTGGATTTTAGAAAATTTCTATTTTTTTGGATTTTGAAAATTTTCTATTTTTTTTGAATTTTGGAAAATTTCTATTTTTTTTTGGATTTTGGAAAATTTCTATTTTTTTGAATTTTGAAAATTTTCTATTTTTTGTTGGATTTTGGAAAATTTCTATTTTTTTGAATTTTGGAAAATTTCTATTTTGTTGGATTTTGAAAAATTTCTATTTTTTTTGAATTTTGAAAATTTTCTATTTTTTGTTGGATTTTGGAAAATTTCTATTTTTTTAGATTTTTGGATTAGGGGTAGTATTTCTTAAGGTACAGACCATTCCAAGGATGAGCTAGCTCCTCTCCTTCAGCATTAATCAATTCATAAGCATTGCCAGGATAAACATCTTTTATAACAAAGGGTCCTTCCCAGTTTGGTTGGAGTTTTGAACGGGGTCCACCAGGTTTTACAAAGATTCTCTTCATTACCATCTCACTGATTTTGAATTTTCTCTCAATTACTTTCTTTTGATAAAAACGTGAAAGCCTATTTTGATAAACGTGTACATGCTCAGCGACGACCAGACGCTTCTCATCTAGGAGTTCCAACTGGGCAAGGAGTGAATCACGACGCTCATCAATATAGAATTCCTTGTCCGATTGTACTCGCAGAGAGGGAATGAGAATCTCATAAGGAACTACCGCCTCCATTCCATAAGTAAGGGCGAAAGGGGTTTGCCCAGTGGGGGTACGAATAGAAGTGCGATAGGCTCATTGAGCTTCAACTAGCTTGTCTGGCCAATCCGAAAATTTATTAGCCGCACACGTTTTCTTAACAATTTTGATCAATGTCTTATTAGTTGCCTCTGCTTGGCCATTGCCCTGCGGATAATAGGGAGAAGAATGATGCAATGCAATGTTATACCTGTTGCAGAGATCCTTGAGCTCTTGAGAGATGAATTGAGGTCCATTGTCGGTGATGATGGTACTCGGGATGCCGAACCTTGTGATGATGTTCTTCGTTATGAACTTCACGACGGTCGATGCTTTGATCTCCACGTATGCTTCCGCTTCTGCCCACTTGGTGAAGTACTCCGTTGCCGTAAGGATGAATGACTTTTATTTTGTAAGGAGGTTCAAATCACCAAGAGGTCCAATGACATCGAAAGCCCACATGGAGAAGGGCCATGGGGAGGACATAGGATGGAGTGAAGAAGCAGGAGAATGAATCTTGTCGGCGTGCAGTTGGCACTTAACACACCTTCGAACATAGATGGAGCAATCCTCTTCTAGAGTTGGCCAATAGAAGCCAAGCCTAAGGATCTTCTTAGCTAGCATCTGGCTGTTCACATGACCACCACACACTCCTGAATGCGCCTCTTCCACGACCTTCCAGAATTCATCATCGTCAAGGCATCTTAATAAAATACCCGTGAGCCCTCTTCTATAGAGCACACCTCCAACCAAAACATAACGTTGAGCCACTCTTCTAATTGCCTTCTTTTCCTCCACAGTGGCTTCTTCGGGATAGAACTGATCATTGCAATATCTGGCAATCTCATAATACCAAGGTTTCTCCTCATCAACCAATTCTTCTTCCCAATCTAATAACATGACCTCTTTACTTTTAAGAGCTTCACTCCGCCTGACCTTCTCGAGCACCTTATCCCTAATGTCGAGGAATGCACGATCCTTAATAGCTGGAGTGTTACGCTGATGAATGAGAGGAACATGAAAATCTCGTTGGGGAGGGAAGATTAAAGCAGAGGCCAAAGAAGCAAGAGCGTCAGCTAAGATGTTCTGGCTACGAGGGACATGGACAAAGATCAGCTTGGTAAAGAGTTTGGCATAAGCTGAAGCAAGTTCCTGGTATGGTTTGAGCTTAGGATTGATAGTACGGCATTTGACAAGCACCTGGCGTAGAATGAGCTGACTATCACCAACAATTCGTAATTGGGTAACACCATATCTATGAGCGGTTTGAAGGCCGGCCAAAAGAGCCTCATACTCAGCTATATTATTTGTGACAGGGAAAGTAAGCTGAGCGGCGAATGGGATGGTGACCCCTTCTGGTGTTAAAAGAACCATGCCGATCCCTCTTCCTTGGGAATTTAGAGCTCCATCAAAATGTAACGTCCACATAGGATCGTGGGGTTGATTTATGGACATTAGTTCTTCGTCTGGAAACTCTGAGCGAACATGGTCAAATCGGGGTAGAGGGTGGTGAGCAAGATGTTCGGCAATGGCGTAGCCTTTGATAGCTTTCTGTTGAATGTAAGTGATGTCAAATTGAGAGAGGAAACTTTGCCAGCGTGCTAATCGGTCAGTAAGAACAGATTTTTCAAGAAGGAATTTAATCGGATTCATGCGAGCAATGAGGTGAACCTCGTGAGCTAAGAAATAGTGCTTTAACTTCTGAACTACCCAAACCAAAGCGGCGCAAGTCTTCTCTATGGCTGAGTACCTCTGCTCACAAGGGTTGAGAAGTTTAGACAAGTAGTATGCTGCCCTCTCCTTCCCTTCTTCATCCACCTGAGCTAGGACAGCACCCACAGAGTCATCCAGGATAGAAACATAAAGAACAAGTGGTTTGCCCGGGATTGGCGGCCTCAGGACAGGAGGATTGGCCAAATAATCCATCATTCCGTCAAAAGCTACCTGACACTTGTCATCCTAATTAAACTTGACCCCCGGCTTAGTAAGCTCGTAAAATGGCCTGCATCTTTGTGAATGCTGGGAGACAAAGCGGCGAATAAATTGCAACCTCCCGATTAATCCTCGAACTTCCTTCAAATTCTTGGGAGGAGGCATATCTTTGATGGCCTTCGCCTTATTGGGATCAACTTCAATTCCCCTTTTGCTGATAATAAATCCAAGCAACTTCCCTGATGAAACACCAAATACGCACTTCTTGGGGTTCATTTTCAACTGATACTCTCGTGATCTTTGCAAGACTTTAGCTAGAACCCCAGGATGCTCAATCCTTGTTCTTGATTTTATCACCAGATCATCCATGTACACCTTAATATAAATGTGGATCATATCATGAAAAATTGCCATCATAGCCCTCTGATAGGTGGCTCCAGCATTCTTGAGTCCAAAAGGCATGACCACATAGCAATATGTACCCCATGGTGTAGTGAACGATGTTTTCTCTTGATCTTCCTCGGCCAGGCGAATCTGATTATAACCCGAAAAGCCATCCATGAAGGAGAGAGTCTCAAATCCTGCCGTATTATCAATCAAAACATCAATATGAGGGAGGGGGAAGTCATCCTTAGGACACGCATGATTGAGGTCCCGAAAGTCTATACAAATCCGAACCTTTCCATCTTTCTTCATGACCGGGACGATGTTAGCCACCCAGTTAGGATAGAGGACAACTCTAACAAATCTAGCCTTATGAAGCTTGTCGACCTCTTCTTTCATTTTTAAAGCCATGTTAGGGTGGAAACGTCTCAACCGTTGTTTGACCGGGATAGACCCTGGCTTAAGTGTAAGCCGATGTTCAATGAGTGCAGGGTCTAATCAAGGCATATCTTCATAACTCCATGCGAACGTGTCCTTGTATTCTTGAAGTACCAAAATAAGCGCCTCCTCTTCGGAGGGCGGCAAGTTCTTTGAAATGAGGACAATCCTGGGGTCTTCTTCCGTACCCAGATTTATTTCTTTGGTAGGCTCTTCTACTGAGGCTGATGGTTCATCAAATCTCCTCATGCCGCTAGCAAAGGCATCAGCCTCGTCCTCATATTCTTCGTAACTTTCATCCCCCTCTTCAATATGGTCTTCATCATTCATAATCTCATAGACACCCAAACCCTCATAAGAAGCACAAGTACCCTCATATTCTATCTCTGGCAGGATGATCACATTCTCTAGAAATTCGGAAAGAGTTGAGCATGCCTGGCACCTTTTAGCCAATTCTAACAGGAATCTACGGGGAATCTACTTACCCTTGGATTTCTTATGTGAAGCTACCCCATGAATTTTATTAGAAGAAGAAGAGGAGCAACTAGCTTGATCATTAGAAGAAGAAAAGGAAGGAGGTGAAAAAGTGGATACAGGAGGGGATACAGATGAAGACCCCTCGTAGGAGGGGTAGAAAAGATTTATCAATGAATCCTAGAAGAGCGGCCCCTGGGTCGGGACACACTCGGAAAGGAGATAAGAGGTCTCCTCAACAGAGATGGAGGTTTGAAAAGTTGAATTTTTGGCATTTTTTTCTTCATTTTTATTTTTATTTTGATTTTCGAGGAGGAAGCAATACGAAGAGGAAACATGAGGTGGAGTGGAGATTGACAGATTGGAGAAGGGTTGAATTAATAACGACCCGCGCGGGGGTGTGATGGAGAGTCTGGAGAATTGCTCGAGGAGCAAGGGAGGAATTGGAGAAGAAACTTGAAGTGAACTTGGAGAAAAGATGACCATGATTGGGGGCAGTCTAGGCACACATGGAAACATTTGGGAATACAGGGAGACAAGAAGAGACGGATGCATGGAAGTGAGAGAGAAAAGGCCGGCACACAGTGTTGGGTTCGATACAGTAGAACCAGATGAGCAAAGCAATGCACAAGTCGATGAAACAAAATATCGAGCACTGAAAGCACACTCTGAAATGCACCAAGGACTAGCAGGATCCTCTGCAGATTGTTAGATTTGTTTAGTCAGAGACCCGCTCTGATACCAAATGTTGGGTTTGGTGCAAGTATTCAGAGAGGGGGTGAATGAATATGGCCTATAAAAACTTTCACCCAATTAAAATATTAGGCTCACTAACTATTTAGAATGCTAACTAGACAGATTCATCAAATCTGGAAGACTAATTAGCAGATGCGGAATTAAACAAACAGACAGTGAGCACTCTAACAGTACAAGTTAGACGAACTATAGCTCAATTTGAATTTCGATTACTTAACAGATTAAGACACTCTAAGAGAGCTAATCAACTTTTCTGCTCAACCAGAAAGCCAACACTTAGTGCGCCCCTAATCAATCATCTAACGGAAGCAAACCACAAATATATCAAACCACTGCACAATGGGTTTTTAGGTGGTTCGGTCCAGCAGACCTACATCCACCCCACACTCAAACCGAGTGTGGATTCCGCTGACTCACAGCTTGAACAGCTGGGCATCACAGCTTGCCATACATCCGTTGGGCAACACAGCTTGCCGTCCGAGGAATCCTCCTCGCCCCGCTGAGCAACACAGCTTGCTGTCCAGTGGAATCCTCCACTGCAAACCGCTGGGCAATACAGCTTAGCCGTCCAGAAACAGCACCTCTGCAATCCGCTGACTAACAGCTTGAACAAAGATGTAAAATAGAAAACAGAAAATAGAACAAGATAGCAATCGGAAAGCTGTAAGCAATGAAGCACAATGTGGCTCTTAAAGAGCTGGATGGCCTGGATTTGATCCACGGTCCATCAAGAACAGATCTCCCTCGATCTCACTCTCTTTCTTCACTCTCTCTCTTTCTCTTTCTTCTCTACTTCACTTCTCTTCTTCTCTCGATCTCTGTTCTCCTTTTCTCTCTTTCTCTTTTTCTTTTCTTCTCCTGGATCGTGGAAGCTCTCTTCTTTTTCCCTTTTTCTTCTCTCAGCTTCTGCTCCCTGGCTTCGATCGATCAGCCTCCATCTGAAGACGAAGGCTTCAATATATACTGCAGCAATTAGGGCGAGCGTGTGCCTTCCACATCTCCCGCTAAAGGACCTCAGTCCACGTGTCAGCATTTCAGCACAGTGTATCCACGTGTCACGATCAGGGAACCTCATCCTCCTTGGATCACGTGCCTTCCATTTGCCTCTTCGAAGGGTGCCTGTCAGACAGATAAGAACTTTATCAGGTTAAGTGTAAACATAGCAGTGTATAGACTTCGTTGTACGCACTTGTGAAGTTGAATGCATTGTTCAGACTTAGGCGTTCTGTTCAAGATAAAACCAATGTACAGACTTCATGCTGTACAGACTTGATGTTGATCAACAGACCTTTGGACATCAGCCCAAGGCGTCAACGCTTCCATCGTGCAGCGTCGCCTCAGATCCTCAAGCGAGATGCTCACGCCCTTGGCAACTGGCCAATGCGTCAACGCATCTAGTGTCAGCGTCGACGCAGTGAACAAGACAGAAAGCGAAAGACGCACAATTGCGTCTACGCAGTCAGCCAAGTGCGTCAACGCACTAAAAGCACAGAACCAATGAAGACAGACAGACTGTACAGACTTTGATTCTCAAAGATGATTGTATAGACTTGACGACCCTGAGCCAATGTGTAGACTTTGCGCTGTACAGACTTTAGGCTTTGAACGCTTGAGCTGAAGACAATGTGCAGACTTTCTGTAATAGTCTGATGTACAGACTTCATGAAACTCTAGACACTGAATGTTGTACATACTTAGCCCATGCAATGAGATGCTAAATGAGACGGTGAATGAGACGCTGGACTCTGTACAGACTTTGCCCAATGCCTGAGACGCTAACAAAGACGGACGATGTTCAGACTTGCTGAAAGACGGATGTACAGACTTTGCCCAAATGCATGAGACGCTAACAAAGATGGAGGATGCACTGTTCAGACTTGCTGAAAGATTGATGTACAGACTTGCCGATTCGAAGCCACTGTACAGACTTTGAAGAATAGTTTAATGTATAGACTTGAATCCCCTGAGCTAATGTTTAGACTTCAAAAGAAGCAGTCCGATGTACAGACTTCAAGAACTCTAGACAGCGGACGCTGTACAGACTTCAGGTAAGTAGGCCACATGCCGATGTGTAGACTTCAAGTTTAACTGTGGATGTACAGACTTCAGGTGTGAAGACATTGTGAATGCAAATGCAATGATCAGACTTCATTGTATAGACTTGGAGAACTTGAATCAATGTGCATACTTGGAACGCCTGAAGACCAATGTATGGACTTGTATAAATCTGATGAATGAACTGAGGGGTCGACCCATCAGCACAAGGGGTCGACGCACCACAGACCAGACCAATGAATAAATGAAGTTAAAGAGGCACCAGGCGTCAACGCATTGCCCAAGCAGCGTGGACGCAGCAGTACAAAAATTTCTTACTGCTACCTCTGAAGTGCCTTGGCAGCGTCGACGCTGCAGTTCGATGGGTCGACGCTGCAGTATCAAACTTCAGTCTAAGGAGCAATAGTAACATGACTGAACACAATCAAATATGCAGTAACATGACTGAACATAATCAAATATGCAATGCGATATCAGAACTTATGAGAAATTGCATTATGATCAGAAAGTGAATACTAGCATGAAGACTCACACAAGATGACTCACAGTGAATAACTCACTTCAAAGGCCAATCATCAAAACCACCATTAAAACCATCATCAAAACCACAGGGGCACAACAATATAGTCTTTGCGTTTAGCATACTCTGCATCAGTGGCATTTGTTGTTTATATAGATGCATTACATTCTATCAGATGTCATGTTTCTGCATGTCTCACTTTGTGCATAGGCTAGACAGCATTGGCCAAGTCTATACATTAGCTGTCGGTTGCAAAGTCTACACATCAGACTGCATTGCATTTATGCATGGCTAAGAGTCTATACACTGGACTGTGTCATTGTGCATCATGCAAGTCTATACATTGGACTCTCATTCAAGCCTATACATTGCATTGGCTAAAGTCCGTTTCATTTAAAGTCTAAGGCAAGGTCTACACGTTGCTACAATAAGGCAAGTCTATACATTGTCCGTCTCAGGCATTGTCTTAGGATAAGTCTGTACTTTGGACTGTCTCATTCAGCGTCTCATGGCATGAAGTCTGTACACTCGATTTGCCTTTGATTCGGTCAAATGTGTACATTCCTTCACTGTAGCTTTCACGTATTCAAGTCTACACACTTATTCCTTGTGCTGCATTCCCTGTCATCTGGTCTACTGTGCTGAATCTGGTTGCCTCTTACTCAAATGGGTCGACCTCCGGTTTATGACGGTTCTAACTTTGATAGTTGGCTAGGAGGCCTATGTGTGTACGTAGACTCCATAGATCCCAAACTATGGAGGCTACTATCTAAAGGCCCACACAAATTGTCTCATGATGAGACCAAGTGGTCTAAAGAGGATAGTATAAAGAACCGTGACAATGTCATAATCCTTAACATCTTAAGAGTTGCAATCAATACTGATATGTACCCTTTTGCTCTCAGGTGCACATCTGGAAAGGAAATATATGACAGAGTCGTCTCTGCGCATAATCAGCAAGGTGATAGCTGCTTGATGGCCAACCGGGATGATGAAGATGAGATCTCATCTCAGGTAAGCTCTGAATCAGATGGATACTCCTTTGATGAATTGATAGTGATGTATGAAGATTTGTTCAATGTATCCAAGAAATTAAAATCTGAAAATAGAAGGTTGAAAAAGAGATGTGAACAGATTAACTCTAATGTTCCCTGTGAAAACTGTCAAAGACTAAAAACATCTCATGATATGTGCTTAGCTGATCTGAATATGAGTAAGGAACAAAGTTCTGTTTTAGAAAACAAAAATCATGAACTCACTGCCAAGATTTCTAAACTTGAAGATGAGCTGAATTCATTAGGAAATGATCAAATCTTAACTAATGAACTAGTTCAGAATGAACAAACTAGAAAGGAGAATGAAGAACTGAAGCTGCTTAATTTTGCTATGCTTGAGAGACTCTTAATGCTTGAAAGAGGGAAAAGTTCAATTAAAAATGAATGTGAGAGAGTGACTACATTAATAGAAGAGATTGATAGCTACAAAGCCATTAATGTCTTACTTAATGAAAAGATCACAGATTCTGAAATTCTCATTTCCTCTCTCAAAAATGAAATCACTGAATTGAACAATTCTCTGTCTGAGTCATTTAAAAACAAAGAAAATTCAAAGGTTGCTTCTAAGAAGAAAGTCTCTGATGGAGGCAGTAAACAGGAAGAGAGAAAAAGAATTTATACAACCTTTGTGCGTAGCTCTGAGTTAGCTAGCACTTCAGCTTCTCCTTCATGTCTGTCTAGTAATCAGATAGAAAAACAAAAGAAAACAAAACAGAATAAAAATTTGTATGCTGAAAATTCTCAGGCCAAACTGTCTCATGTTAAAAGAAGGAATGTGAAATATTTCTACTGTGGTAAATCTGGCCATGAGATGGATGTTTACTTTGTCATGAGAAAGGATGAATTGAAATCAGATAGAATTCATGCTAGGAATTCTAAATCGAAGAAACCTTCTCATGATCAAAAGAGAAGAATAAAATGTTTTTACTGTCATAGAGAAGGTCATATCATGCATGAATGTAGGTTAATAAAACATGATGACCTTTCTGCTAGAAAAATGCATGATAAACTGTTCCATGCTAAAAATCATGCATCTCATAAAAAGAACATTCAATGTTTTCATTGTGGTAAATTGGGCCACATGGTTGAAAATTGTTGGCATGCCCAGGGAAAGAAAGTCATGTTAAAACCTGTAGATTTCCCTGCAAATAAAACTGCTTCTGGTAAAAGAACCCCAGCATGCTCTCACTGTGGGAAGTATGGCCATACAGTCAAGGACTGTTGGCATGTTCAGAAGAATCATGTTAACTCCCATGTTTTTAAATTCCCTGCAAAATATTTTGAAAAACTTGCATGTTTTAATTGTGGGAAGCCAGGTCATAGAGCGGCTGATTGCTGGCTGGATGATTTTGGTAAACAGAATTTTAATTCTGGTAATGAACATGTTCATGCATATGCACTTAGAACTCCTACTCATAGGAATGTGCATAAAATAAACTTCAGAACTGCTGCATCATGCCACTACTGTGGTCAGCTTGGTCATTCCATAAATAATTGCTATCTGATGGAATTTGATGATAAACATGCGAAAAATCTGTTGAGAAAACCTGCTAGGAGTGTCAGGGTAAATACAGGACCCAAGACTGCTTGGGTCCCTGCAGAATCAAATTGATTGACTTGCTGCAGGTGTGCCTTGGAGGGAGAAATAAAAGGGGTTAACCAAGGCACTCAAAAAGAAAACCCCAGGACTCAATTCAGGTCAGTTCCGAAATCTGTTTTAAATTCCATTATCTGAAATTGTGAGCATGAAAATTATGAGTTTCATGTTGATTTGCTTGATTGATCGTTGATGATCTCTTCATGTACTGAGTTTTACTTTGCATATATCTGATGCTCTTCTCTCACTGATTATTGCATTGAATAAATGGGCTGTTAGATGATCTGCACAATCATTTTTTTTTTGTCGATGCTTTATATGAACTTTATGTCAATGGACTGCATGCTTGTGGTTAGATGCATAAACTCAAATTGATTGCATAATTGCCTCATGTTTCATTATTGCATAGTCTGCATGTAGAACAGCCTAGTGCATAGCATAATCTTTGCATCATGTTGTCAGGGGGAGCTGAGAGTTTTTCTATTCAATTCATTGAATCCTTGCTACTTCTCACTGTCCCCATCTAGTTCTTTCATATCTTTTGACATCAGATGCTCCAGGAACTCAATGCCTAGTGCTATCATTTCCTTAACCTTCACTGAACAACAGTTCTGTTTCTGGTTTAGTACATTGAGTTGTGATTATTTCAATTGTTCTTTTATAAGAATCACTCTCACAAATTGAAAAGAACTAAAGGTTTAACCTTTATAAATTGAAGAGTCAAATGTCTGCCTTCAAAATCTGAGATAAAAGAAAAACTTTTATAGCTCCTAATCTTTGTCTCATGGTAAGATTGGAAAAAGTTTTTGTAATGCCTAATGTGTTGATCTGGAAATTTCTAGAAAAGGTGAATAAGAGTGTGTACTATTTTTCAAACAATCACTCTAAAAGAATTAAGGGCAGCAGTAAATAAGATCATTAATGTTATGAACTGAACATAGTGACAGAGCAATGGCTGAATTGCACTGAGAAATTATGATCTCCTCCAATGAAGCAGGAGAACTCATAGTCATGAAGTGCTTCAGAATATCTCTGTTCAAAGGGTCAAATCTATAGGGGGAGTTCTCACCAAGTAACTGGGGGTACTGGCCTCTGATCACGGTGTACCCTTAATGTCAAAAGTGAAGACTATTCTTTGTGGGTTTTGATCTGAAATAGGTCTAGTAGTTTATGCCTAGTAACTGGGGGTACCTGCCTCTGATCAAGGTGTACACCTAATGTCAACAGCATAAATGCCACTGATCTATTTACTTAGTTCAGGTTCTGAAAAATTCAAAAGTGAAAATCAAACTGCTGTAACCTTTCGAAAAATCAAAAGTCAATGAGTGAAAATTATTTTTATCAATACATGTTCAAGTTGCCTCTCTTGAATTTCCTTGTTTAATCACAAAAGGGTATTATTTCTGACTTATCTATTAATACCATGTGCCCTAGATTCATTGCTATAAATGGAATCTATAAACTCTTGTTCAGGGGTCAAATGTCTTACTCTAGATTTATCACTGTTAAACCTGAATTTTTGTCAAAATTGTATGTTGCTGATTCTTATACTTTAACAGTTGTTTATAATCATGCTTCCTTATGAACCTATGATTCAACTGTTGTCAAGTGACCCTCCTACCTTCTCTTCCTTGTATATCTGTTCATATTCCTTCTCAAAGGGGGAGCTATTATTTAGGGGGAGAAATAATTCAGGGGAGTCTTACATTCAGGGGGAGAATGTTCTAGAGGAATTTGCATGCATAATGCACTTTGCACTCTTGTTTTTACTGTTTTTCTCTTTTTGATCATGTTCTTGCAAGGGGGAGAAATTGACTGAATTTTTTTTTACATGCTATAATTTCTCAAACTATTTTCTTTTTGATGAAGTCAAAGGGGGAGAATAGTTTGAGTCATCAGTTTGACTCACTGAGTAGTGTTGCCATCATCAAAAAGGGGGAGATTGTTGTGCCCCTGTGGTTTTGATGATGGTTTTGATGATTGGCCTTTGAAGTGAGTTATTCAGTGTGAGTCATCTTGTGTGAATCTTCATGCTAGTATTCACTTTCTGATCATAATGCAATTCTTCATAAGTTCTGATATGGCATTGCATATTTGATTATGTTCAGTCATGTAACTGCATATTTGATTATGTTCAGTCATGTTACTGTTGCTCCTTAGACTGAAGTTTGATACTGCAGCGTCGACCCATCGAACTGCAGCGTCGACGCTGCCAAGGCACTTCAGAGGTAGCAGTAAGAAATTTTTGTACTACTGCATCCACGCTGCTTGGGCAATGTGTTGACGCCTGGTGCCTCTTTAACTTCATTTATTCATTGGTCTGGTCTGTGGTGCGTCGACCCCTTGTGCTGATGGGTCGACCCCTCAGTTCATTCATCAGATTTATACAAGTCCATACATTGGTCTTCAGGCGTTCCAAGTATGAACATTGATTCAAGTTCTCCAAGTCTATACAATGAAGTCTGATCATTGCATTTGCATTCACAATGTCTTCACACCTGAAGTCTGTACATCCACAGTTAAACTTGAAGTCTACACATCGGCATGTGGCCTACTTAGCTGAAGTCTGTACAGCGTCCGTTGTCTAGAGTTCTTGAAGTCTGTACATCGGACTGCTTCTTTTGAAGTCTAAACATTAGCTCAGGGGCTTCAAGTCTATACATTGAACTGTTCTTCAAAGTCTGTACAGTGGCTTCGAATCGGCAAGTCTATACATCGGTCTTTCAGCAAGTCTGAACAGTGCATCCTCCGTCTTTGTTAGCGTCTCATGCATTTAGGCAAAGTCTGTACATCCATCTTTCAGCAAGTCTGAACATCGTCCGTCTTTGTTAGCGTCTCAGGCATTGGGCAAAGTCTGTATAGAGTCCAGCGTCTCATTCACCGTCTCATTTAGCGTCTCATTGCATGGGCTAAGTATGTACAACATTCAGTGTCTAGAGTTTCATGAAGTCTGTACATCAGATTGTTACAGAAAGTCTGCACATTATCTTCAGCTCAAGCGTTCAAAGCCTAAAGTCTGTACAGCGCAAAGTCTACACATTGGCTCAGAGTCGTCAAGTCTATACAATCGTCTTTGAGCATCAAAGTCTGTACATCCTGTCTGTCTTCATTGGTTCTGTGCTTTTAGTGCGTTGACGCACTTGGCTGACTGCGTAGACGCAATTGTGCGTCTTTCACTTTCTGTCTTGTTCACTGCGTCGATGCTGACACTAGATGCGTTGACGCATTGGCCAGTTGCCAAGGGCGTGAGCATCTCGCTTGAGGAGCTGAGGCGACGCTGCACGATGGAAGCGTTGACGCCTTGGGCTGATGTCCAAAGGTCTGTTGATCAACATCAAGTCTGTACAGCATGAAGTCTGTAGGTTTTATCTTGAACAGAACGCCTAAGTCTGAACAATGCATTCAACTTCACAAGTGCGTACAACGAAGTCTATACACTGCTATGTTTACACTTAACCTGATAAAGTTCTTATCTGTCTGACAGGCACCCTTCGAAGAGGCAAATGGAAGGCACGTGATCCAAGGAGGATGAGGTTCCCTGATCGTGACACGTGGATACACTGTACTGAAATGCTGACACGTGGACTGAGGTCCTTTGGCGGGAGATGTGGAAGGCACACGCTCGCCCTAATTGCTGCAGTATATATTGAAGCCTTCGTCTTCAGATGGAGGCTGATCGATCGAAGCCAGGGAGCAGAAGCTGAGAGAAGAAAAAGGGAAAAAGAAGAGAGAGCTTCCACGATCCAGGAGAAGAAAAGAAAAAGAGAAAGAGAGAAAAGAAGAACAGAGATCGAGAGAAGAAGAGAAGTGAAGCAGAGAAGAAAGAGAAAGAGAGAGAGTGAAGAAAGAGAGTGAGATCGAGGGAGATCTGTTCTTGATGGACCGTGGATCAAATCCAGGCCATCCAGCTCTTTAAGAGCCACATTGTGCTTCATTGCTTACAGCTTTCCGATTGCTATCTTGTTCTATTTTCTGTTTTCTATTTTACATCTTTGTTCAAGCTGTTAGTCAGCGGATTGCAGAGGTGCTGCCTCTGGACGGCTAAGCTGTATTGCCCAGCGGTTTGCAGTGGAGGATTTCACTGGACAGCAAGCTGTGTTGCTCAGCGGGGCGAGGAGGATTCCTCGGACGGCAAGCTGTGTTGCCCAGCGGATGTATGGCAAGCTGTGATGCCCAGCTGTTCAAGCTGTGAGTCAGCGGAATCCACACTCGGTTTGAGTGTGGGGTGGATGTAGGTCTGCTGGACCGAACCACCTAAAAACCCATTGTGCAGTGGTTTGATATATTTGTGGTTTGCTTCCGTTAGATGATTGATTAGGGGCGCACTAAGTGTTGGCTTTCTGGTTGAGCAGAAAAGTTGATTAGCTCTCTTAGAGTGTCTTAATCTGTTAAGTAATCGAAATTCAAATTGAGCTATAGTTCGTCTAACTTGTATTGTTAGAGTGCTCACTGTCTGTTTGTTTAATTCCGCATCTGCTAATTAGTCTTCCAGATTTGATGAATCTGTCTAGTTAGCATTCTAAATAGTTAGTGAGGCTAATATTTTAATTGGGTGAAACTTTTTATAGGCCATATTCATTCACCCCCCCCCCTCTGAATACTTGCACCGAACCCAACACACAGCCTGTCTGTCATGAAACCTTCTTCGTATGGCACATCAGGCTCTCCAGTGTCTGTATAATTGCTCAATAACTGCCTTTTATCTGTTATCACAGCAGGTTTTTCAATCAGCTCATGGATCAATGGCGGCCATTCTGGATCAGTTGGCATAAATAGACGGCTCAAAGCAATGGTGATATCATTCATATCAAACCATCTATGCCAGTCACACTCAGGATCATCCATCTTCCTTCTTTTATCAGGCCTTAGAGACTCGAGGGCTTTATAGGTGGCCAATGGAGCAATATGACGAGCAAACTGTCTAGCATGAACATCTTGACAGTCTAACATGGAAGTGACTATTGTAGTCTGCTCATTGTTTTGAACGCCACCTTTAATAAAATGTGTCTGCAATGTCCAAGTAAGCGGTTGGCGATCTGTCTTCAAAGTGGATGTCATAACTGCCCATGGTTCTTCTTCATTCTTGTCCGGCCCTTTATAGCCTAGGCCGCCCCGTGCAATCAATCTTTGTGGCTTGACAGGCTTGGTTCTGCCTTGGAAATTAACACCCAGGCCTTTACCAGCTTGGTACCCCATTTTCATCAGAATATTCCAGCCAGGGGTATTTATTATGCTCTTCTTCTTCTTCCCCTTGGAAGTCAGAGGTGTCATAGCAACCGTTGTAACTGTCTCTGAGGGCATCGGCCGTGGCTTAATGACATCTAACACTGATAACAACGGTTTGTTGGAAGGCCAAATAGACGGAACTGATGTTGCTAAGTGTATGTCTTCATCTGGCAAAATCGGCATGCTAGTGACTTTGATAATACGGCCTTTATGTGGAAACTTGAGGCATTGATGATTTGTAGAAGGCACCGCATCCAGCTGTTGAATATAGGGGTGACCCAGGATGCCATTGAATGTTAGATCCATGTCCAAGATGTGGAAATCTACTATGATTGCAGCTGGGCCCAAACTGACTTTTAATGTTATCATACCCAAGGGAGGCTTCTTGGTGTTATCATATGCTGTGACTGTTATAGTGGATAGGTGAATCTGACTTTCCGGAACGCCGCACATCTTCAAAGTGCTGGGTGGCAATACATTGATGGATGCCCCAGAGTCCACCAAATATTGTTTTACTGCCACCTTGTTAATGTCCACTGTGATACACAGAGCATATTTCCGAGCTGGTTGAGGTGCTAGTTCATGTTCATGAAAAAGAATTGCTGGCTGACCGCTAGCAGGCGTTAGGACCGTGGTTATATGCTCGGCAGGAATGTCTTCATTAACCATGACCTTCTGTAGATATTCTTTTAAGGCCAATTGATGGGTTGTTGACCTTTTGATCAGCTCTAAAATAGAAATTCTTGCTGGAGTCCTGTCCAGATGCTTTAATAAATCGTATTGAGTGCCCGAGATAGACTCCTGCTCCTATTCTTGCTCATTGGGCCCCTGTGTGGGCTCCTGCTCCCTCTGAGGAAAAACACGGTGGAATATCCGTCCACTACGGAGTACCATAGTTTGGTTCGGCGGCCATGTCGGGGCAAGGGTGGAGGGAGGGCTAGAGGATGAAGAAGGGACATTAGTGTTGACAAGTAGTAGAGAAGTGTTCAAAGAAGGAGCCCCCGTAGGGGGTGTTGGGGAAGGGTTCAAAAAAGAAGCCCCCGTAGGAGGCGTAGGAGTAGAAAGGGGTGCCCGAGTGTGGGTGGAGATAGTTGGTTGAATAAGGAGAGACCTGGGTATAAATGGTGGGTGAACTGATGGTGGAGGGGTCCTTGCCGGTGGAGGAGTAATGGTGGTGGATGTAACAGGTGTTGATGATGGGCGGATGAGGAGTGGCCTAGATGGCAAGGGCGAAGGGTTGGTGATGGGTGGTGGAGTTTGCTGTGTGGTAGGCTGCGGAGGTGGAGAACGGGTAAGGAGAGACCGGGTTGGCAAGGATGGGGAATTAATTGGAGTAGATGGATCAATAGGGCGCAAAAGGGAGCGAGTCAAGGGAGGAGCAGAAGAAGGAAGTGTGCGCAAGAGGCGTGGAGGTTGATTTGAATTATGGTTAAATGCCCCGACAGAGGCATTCTCTTCGTGCCACCCCTGCCCTGTCTCCACCTCGTGGAGGGTTGTGACAGGGTTCACATGCTGGTTTAGCAGGTGCTCCGGCAGTGGATTGTGGACAATCCCCATATCTTGCTGTGGTGCTGGAGCTTGCTGTTGTACTTGTGGAGCTGGTTGCTGCGGCTGCTGAGCCTGTTGTTACCGAGGAGGTCTTCTTGTTTTTAGAGAGGCGATAAACTGCCTCATCTCATCCCAATTAATACCGCCTTGGTCATTTAAGTCATAAATATAGTCTTTGAAATGAAAGCAGTGATCGACGTTGTGACCAGGAGAGCGGTGGAAAACACAGTAGCGGACGTGTCAACGTTAACGGGCCATGCCGTCCTTTCCTTTGGCAACAAGAGCAAGTTGGCGGCCATGAGGGCATTGAATATATCCGGGAGACTTTCGGGCAATGGGGGATAGTGGGCCCTTTTAGGGCCTAGTGGTCTCCTTTGTTGTTGTTGTGGTGGGCCGTAGTTGGCGGGTGGTGGTACTTGGTGGTATTGTTGAAGAGCTGGGGGGTCGGGGTGAGGCGTTTGGTTTTGTGGAGGAGGAAAGGAATGTTGGGGAGCAAATTGGTGTTGTGGGGGTGCATTGAAGAGGGTGCTTTGTTGTGGAGGTGGCGGAGGTCGTGGGTTAGATTGGTGAAAGGGTGTGGGGTTGCCAACCACACCAACTTGCTCGTTAGTAACGGTGCCCTCAGTCGTGGGTCCGCTATTGTTGACATTTGTATTCTTCTTAATCAGCCGCGGCTTTGGTTCAAACATGCCCATGATGGGCGAATCTTTCATCTGGGTTTGAATATATCGAGCTCTCTCATAGAGCTCCTCCATGGTAGTCAATCTATTCAGGGCCAATATATGCCGAAACTGAGGGGTTACATTTGAAATGATCATCTTGACCTGTTCCGGTTCTGACAATGTATCTTTCAATTTTTCGGCCATTGATCGCCATCTATCAGCGAATATGATGAAGTCCACCTCAGGCTTCATCTTTTCTGCAACCAGATCAGTAACTGATAGGGAGGGTCCGACCCGGTCCCTATATTTCTGCAAAAATTTCTTTTGGACCACATCAAAGTCACTAGCATCTGCCGGGTCCAAAGAATAAAATCACTCGAGGGCTGGACCCTCTAGAGACCTTCTAAACAAATAAGCCAATGAGGCTTTGTTGCCCTGCCAAAAGGAAGTTTCATACATAAAATCTTTCAAGTGAATAAATGGATTGCCAGTTCCATTATATCACCGAAAGTTCAGCATTTCAGAAGGTGGTAGATGAAATACTGGCAATGTAGGGAGAGAAATCTCCGGGGCATTCTTTGCAGCAGTAACTTTCTTGAGTTGATCTTCCATGCTACCCAACTTTTGAAGGAGTAGAGCATTGGTGTCTGACTCGACTGGGGCCGTATTTGGAATGAAAGAATTTGGCATAGGCGTCCTTAGAATTTGGGGAGGTTGAAGGAATTGAGGCCTAGCCGCAGAATAACTTGCATGTTGGGCCGGCATGCCCACAACGGGCGTTGTTGGACGTGAAGGAGTTTTTTGCAAGATCGCCTGGTCATTAACAATATGATGGCCACTCGCGACCGGAGGGGGGTGTTGACACCCGTTTTATGCCAATAAGTTGAGTCGTTTCTCTTACTCCCTTTTATTGATGCCTTAAGTTGTCCATTATCTGTTGGGCCATTTTTTGTGGCACGTCCTGGGCCCATTTTATGGGTAGCCTCCCTCCTTGGTAAAGGTCATATCCATTCAGGGCTTATCGGACCTTGGCTTTGATTAATTGAACTGTTTTATAAACATCAAGTACCCAAGATCATGAACGGTCCCACATTAGCCGTTCAAGACTGGGGTGGTCGCTACTAGACCGTTCATACATTTCGGCTAATTTCTGAGGATTTTCTGAATATTCACCGACAGGATTTTGTGCGGTGTGATCAGGACCGTTCAAGTTCATGGACGGGCCTATTCCAACCGCCTATATCTCAGAGTCCTACGCGCGCCCGTTTTCTCAGATAATTATCCAAAATATTTGAATTATCACCGACAGGGTAAAACGGTCGAGTTTGTGCCGCCCTACACTCAAACGGTCTCTATACAACCGTTCATATAGTCAGGGTCCCACGGCGGACGTTTCGGCCAGTTCAAGAGATAATTGGGATTATTTGCTGATTATTTGAATTTCCACCGACGGGTATGGACGGTTAGTTTGTAACCGCCCACTTGGTTGAGCGGTCTATCGTAAGACCGTTCATCCCGTCGGTTGCTCAATTTTAACAGATTTTAATCCTTTTGTTCATGGTTTTATCCCCAACTTCTTTTATCAATATCTCCGTGGATAATCAACCATTTTAAGTGCCATTTCGACTGGATGAGAGATGATTGTATTATCTACGATTTATCTTCAATAATCTCGTCCCGAAAATGGCTCTAAACCCTAATTTCGAGGCTGGCTTTCTAGGCTCTATAAATAGACCCTATTGGCCAGACGTCGAAAGGGGGGGGGGAGATTTTTGATCGACGGCGAAGCCCTGCCGCATTCTTGAGCGACCCAGCACCAAGGAGGGAGGCTCTCTACGTCCGCATGAGCCTCCGGTCAAGGGAGTAGCCCAGTCTTCGTAGTTTTTCGTTCCATAGTTTTGCCGTGTTCTTTCATTGCATGCTTTGTTTCTCACCCGCGTACCCCCCTCCTTCTCATTATCATGCACACAACCATCCCGTTTTTTGTCACCCTAGGGGTTTAAAACTCCCCAGGTATTCCCCTTTTCATTTGTTCATGCTTAATTCTTCTCGTTTGAATATGTACCGCATCATTAAGGTCTAATTTGGGTGTTTTTTTGTGTCTCTACGTTATTTCGCAGGTCAGCATATAATCAGCACGAGGCCCATCCCCTCTGGCCGGCCGGAGAGGGTGGAGGTCGAGCCCTTCTCAACTTGCTGAGTGAAGGTATTGAGCGGTCATCCTCCAGCCGTTCAACTGTCCGCGCGGTGCATAAACAACCGTCCTTCACTGGAGTGCGGTCCCTCAAGCGCCGTCCATCTCACTGCAGCAGTTCCTCCCGCGTCCCTCGCAGCGTCCCAGGGTGATCTATCGCAAGACCGCTCATCACAGAGCGGTCCTAACCGAGCCGTTCATCCCCCAGCGCTGCACTAAGGCGAGTGTCTCCCCATTTTCCAAGGTACGGCGTGCCTGTCGCGTACGGCATCTTGGTGGCGATCACAGTACTTTGCTTCATTCCCTATTTCCTCTTCTGTCTCTCATTTGTTCATGCACTTGGAGTACTTTTGACCCCTTTAGTGAAAGAAGGAGAGAGAGAGAGGAGAGGAATATATATATACACCCCTTTTGTGGCGATCACGGTGGGACACCTAGTGCCCATCGTGCTAGTGAGTTGCTGACCCCCCCCTTTCGTTGTGTTAGTCCTCTTGTTGGAGTGATTGCAGGTTGGGTGCGTTTTCTACCTTCTGGAGTGTGAACGGTTCTCCCAGAGCCGTTCACCATTCGTGCGGTTATACGTCCACCGCCCATCTCTGCCAACAGTGCCCGTTGTCCTGCAAGCGTCCTGTCATAGACGGCCTCCCGTCGGCCGTCCATATCTCTAGACGGCTCATCCTTAACCGTCCATCTTGCTGGCTCGGTACGCTTCTGGGTGTTTTGGTTGTAGCGGCACGGTTGCTGGAGATCCGTCCCAGCGTTTACGCGGCTGTCCACAGACCGCTCTTCCTGGTGCGTTTCTTATCTCTGGCGTCATTCATCTCCAGCATCCTGTGGTTTTCTTTTACAGTTATTCTGCTCACTGGTTTATGCGGTTCTGTACAGACCGTGTGTCCCTTTGAGCGGTCTCATATAGACCATCCTTGTGGTGCTGCAGTGCATGCATGACTCATTTTTGATTGTCATATTCCATGATATTCATGATATCTTGGTGCTACTTATTGATCCCCCCTCGTTATATATTGTTGTGCATACTTGTTCTCATCTTTGCAGGTTTATTTTGATCATTGGTTGCTAGTTTATTAGGCCAGATTTGCATGCACTCTGGTGCACATAGGACTCATGCATTTCATTTACATCTAGCTGCATTCCTACCGAGGTAGGGTTCCCTCTCGCCTCCATACTCCTTGGAGCCGACTAGGGGACCTTGCTGAGGACCTCCGTAAGCCCCCGTGAGCCGTGGATTCCCACACGGACGCCGGGCATGTTGTACCATACCACCCCCCAGTCTAGGGTCTGCATTCGTGCGAGTGAGAGTCCTTTAGAATCTGCCAATTCTCCATTCTCACCCTATTTAGGTACCTTGTGGTTGAGTGAACTCACATTTTAATTAATCCACTAAGGTCCTAAGAGAACTTATAAAATCTTTGCGCATCATTTGGAATTTGTTTGGCTAATTGGTTGATTCTTTTCTCATCTCTCTTCTCCATTGTATGTTGCATAGCGTCGTCATTCGCATCTTTTGTTCGGATTAGGCTCATTAGGTCTAGTTCATCTTTGTGTGTCTCCATTTAGCTACATATATCTTAGGTTCATTCCCGTCCTTATATTCATTTGAAACTCACTGTATAAAGTCTCCATTCTCCCCATGGAGCATTTTTCCCTTGTACCTTATGCCTATACCCCTCCATCTTCTTACCCCCGTGTGGATTCCTCTACCCATGCGGGCCCATCTCCTTATTCTTCTATTGGACCCTATTCTTTAAACGGGCCTTCTTATCCCGCCCGTGCTGTTGTTAGCCCAGTCAATTCTCATCCCCACCTTCATAATCCTTCCAGGCCCATGTATTCCTCCATGCCCGGAGCGGGCTTGCCTTATTCTCAGGCCGGATCACCTTATCCGGCCCATCAATATTGTCCTGGTCTAAATTCATCATCTCCTGCTCAGGCTGGCCCGTACCCTTCTCGGACTCTTCCTACCGAGGAGATGTTCGCTCAGGCCCAACGCCAGCTTGATGAATTGCAACGCCGAATCAATCCTCAAAGTTCTTTGGATATTCCATTTGCATTTCAAGGTCTTCAGCTTCCACCACGTTCAAAGATTTCGGCTTATCATCGCTATGGTGGAGTCGGTGACCCCTACGTGCATTTGAAGGAGTTCTTATATGAGTCGGCCCAGTTCCAACATGATCCACGCTTGATGGCCTATTTGTTTGGCCTATCTTTAGAGGGCTCGGCCAAGGATTGGTTCTTCACATTACCGCAAGAGCAGATGATGAATTTTCATGCCGTCCAAGCAATGTTTATTCAGCAGTACCGAGACCAGGTGGGGCCCAGATATTCTATGGTTGATCTGGCCCAAGAGAAGATGAAGCCCGGCGAAGAACTCTCCGTGTTTGCCGACCGCTGGCGTCGCCTAGCCGCACAAGTCCCGTGGCATATTCCAGATGGCGAGCAGATCAAGATGGTTATTTCTAATGCAACGCCCGAGCTCAGGTGCATTTTAGCCCTGAATGATATTACATCCTGGCAACAACTTTACAATAGAGCCCGCTTTGTTAACCAACAACTCCTAGTTTCCTTTGACCATCAGCCTCCTCCACCGTCACCTTCTACATGCACTTTCCCTCCGTCCTCCACCGTGAGTCAGCCCTCCACTGCATATCCCTCCATAGGTCGGCCTTCCGCCCACACACACCCCTATACCTCCATGTATTACACCTTACATCCCTCCATGAGCCAGCCCTCTGCTATTTCATCTCACCACACCCCTCCACCTCCAGTCAAGGAAACACTACACCCAGAACGGGTAGATGCCGTTCATTACATTCCCACTCCCTCCACGCCTCCACATCATTATAACCCTCCGCCTTTGCCTACGCAACCCCCGCTACCATTTCCATTACCTTTTCACACCCCTCGGCATCCACCTTACCCTAAGCGGACTTCTCACTCCCCGTTGCCGGAGTCTTTTACAGACATCTTCAGGGCTTTGATGGCCACCCATGCATTACAGCTCCCTCTGGTTGTGCCTTGCCGACCTGCGGTCGGGAATTTGCTCCATTTCTGTGAATTCCATCGTCAACAGGGGCATTTGATTGAGAATTGCCCCGAGTTCCGGGAAATTGTTTACAGTCTGGAAGATAAGAAGATGATTGATTGGGCTATCATGCGCCAAGTTATTTCAGAACTCAGCAGCAAGCAATAGCAACAGCAAGCCGTGCCGCCTAGGCGACCGTCTCCACTTCAAGACCAGGGGCACCCTGGTGTTTCTCTAGTTGATAAGGTACCTCCTCCGTTACCCACTTCTTCCTCTATCTCATCTCCTCCACCACCTTCGCCTACTCCAGCCTCCGCTCGGGCAACTTATCCTTCACCCTCCGGTTCCATCACCACTCATGTCCCCAACATCTCTCGACGTATTGTAAAGATACGCCGAAGAGCGCCACTACCCGCCACTTCCTCCATTACGCCACTCCCTCCTTCTTCCCCTTCACCATCTCCATCAACCATATCACCCCCGTTGCCGCCACCTTCTCCACCTCCACCTTCACCGCCTCCATTGGCCCCACCTCCATCATCACCTTCTCCATTATCCCCATTACCGTCACCACTATCTTCATCACCTACCCTTGTAATAATCCCTGTTCCGTCACCTTCACCGATGCCACTTCTTTCGCCATCATCCTCTGAGCCCGAGCAGGCCGACCCTAAACCCATACCTCCACTTTTTTCTTTACCTCCGCCCATGCCCATCAGCATCATTATTCCCCCATCACTTGCATCATCGCCACCAGCGCCCTTCAAACCTCCTCCTTCTAACCTTCCCCTACCACTTCCCACTTCGCGGAGTAGGTACACGCTACCTTTGGTGCCCCTCGGGTCTAGTCCCCAAGGAGATAAAGAGCTGAATCAGGTTTTGACTGTGCATTACAAGCTTCAAGATTTCATTTGCCACATGCCGGTCCGAGCCCTGGTCCCTGGCTATTCTAGGGACAATGAGCCCACATTTTCTATGAAGACGGTCACTAAGAAGAGTTCTCTAGCATTGGCGCCAGTTCCTTCTAAAGCAAGGCCGGTGGCAGTCTCTTTGCTCGTCGGAGAATTCCCTGTTGATGTTGTTATCACCTCTCGCTTGATTGTTGTTCAGTTCACTGGCCGAGAGGGGTTCTCTACTCGGATTATGCTAACACATACGGCCGCCCGGAGCATGATGGATTCCCTATTCAAGGGGCAATTATCTGCATCATCTGCACTTTCCAAGGACATTCTGCACTTGCTGTGCAACGTCCCTCAATTTATTAGCATGCTGGCCACGTCAACGCCGCGCCTTGATCTTCCTCAGCTTTGTCCTGCTCTTCTAGTACGGGAGTTATGCTTCAAGCCTGATTGCCGAGTGGAGTTGCCGAACCTCTATGTTCTAGTGCCTAGAGACAAAACTCTATGGCTTCATGATATTCATTCAGTTAAGAAGCTGTTTGCCCAAGAATGTCTGCATCTTCATGACCGGGCCAGGCCATCTGCCAGGTGGGCCCGCTATTTGAGAAGACATTACAGATTGAGGAGCCCGGGAAGAGCAGCCCGCGCCAGGCGGAGTTGTTTCAAGAAGATTTCAGCTAAGAAGAGGCGGCGACGTAAGTTCAAAGGCTATCAGTTGTGCATTTGGGGGTCCCCTTCCTCCTTTCCTTCTCCCGTCCATTCGTCTTTTCTGTTACTCAGTTCCTATCCTTGGGTGGTGTACCTTCCACCACCTGACTATATTTCTACCATCTTCTCATGTCCTCACCATTCTAGGTCTCGGCCTATGTCCTCCTCTTCCCCTGATTCGGGGGCATCTTCTAGTTTTTCTCCCCGGATACATCCGGATTCCGCTTCTCATCCTTTTTCCCCGACCCTATTGGGGATCCCTTGCGCTCGTTCCCCGACCTTGTCGGGTGGTTTTTCTGACCCTTCCCCGACCTTGTCGGGTGTCTATCACTTCTCTTTCCCGACCTTGTCAGGTATTTATGCTTCTTCCCCGCCTCTGGCGGGTGATCGTTACTCTCCCTCTCTGACCATGTCGGATGATTCTTATTCTCCTCTTTCTACTTACTCCTCTCCACCCTTTCGGGGTCCTCACCCTTTTTCTTGTTGTTTTCGAGGCTTTAGCCCACCTTGATCTCAGTTAATCCATGTTTATTTTGTACTTGGTTTCTTGTTATCAGGGCCTCAGTGCCTTAACGAGGGAGTTCTAGCCCTCGTCTCTCTTCCTTTTTATCCCTTCTTCGTCCAGTATGATGTCTGCCACTCCTCTATGTCGAGGAATCCAATCCTTTGTTATCCTTTCATCCTTTATCTGGACAAGCAAGGAAAATAAAGTTCGCGCTCCTCAAAGCTCGATGATCGAGATTGCTTCAGGATGATGGTTTCCACGCCATGGATTTATAAAGGTATCTTTATTTTGGGCAAGAAACATGCTTTCATTTCCATTATTTCAATTATTTCTGCACATGATTGAGTGGCTTTAGGAGTCTTTGTTTAATTAGATCTTAACTTTGTGTTAAATAAAAAAGTTAGCTTTTGCAGCACCCTAAGGCTGGTGATAGCTCCACGCTAGGAGTCTAGTTTCTTTCCCCGATCGTTGAGGGTGACCTTTAGGCATGAGTTTTTCACACACTACACGGCAAGCCATAGCCGATCTCTCTGAGGCGCACCGTTGCTGCTTTGGCCATACTTTGGGTATGCACGAAGGTCTTTTCTTTTCTCTGCTCGGCCAAGTGCAGGGGCAAGAGATGGATGGATAAGATGACCAACCTAGGCACTCCCCAATACGAGAGAGGTCTCAAATAGGGGCAGTCTTGACCCTCAAAAGTGAGCTTTCATACTATATCTGGCCAATAAGGGCTACCAAAATGAGAAAATGAATCAATGCAAAATTATGAATCAAAGGCATGGCAAGAGTGGCAGTACAGTTCCCCGCGGGACGTCATGAGCCCGGTCGCATGCGTGCCTAATAAATATGGGTCTAAAAATCGAAGACACAAAGCTCCGGCGCAACAGGTTATCTCTTTGAGGGGTAGTGCCCTGGAAGGAATTCGAGCCCTGCTATCTCCCATCCTGAACGAAGCTTGCCTTCAATTTATCTTCTGCTTCTCCCTCTTAGGCTGGGTTGTATCCCGGGTATGGCCTTAGTAGGGGCACCGTTCTTTAGAAGCGGTTGGTTGTGGTAAGCCACCCTCACATGCACGCACTGCTTAAGGGAAGCCTTTAATGAAAGGGGTAGGAACGACGATCCCTGTGCAGTAGTTTGAGCCCGTCTTTAGGTGCTGCGGATTGCTATGTCAAAATCTAAAAAAAATTAAATATTACCAAAAGTCTAAAAAAAAAAATCAAATACTTCAAAAAAATCAAAAAAATCAAATATTGTCAAAAATCTAAAAAAATCAAATACTTCAAAAACTAAAAAAATCAAATATTTCAAAAACCTAAAAAAATCAAATATTTCAAAAAAATCTAAAAAAAGAAATACTGTTGAAAAGCTAAAAAATCCAAAAAAAAATCCAAAAAAAATCAAAAAATGTGTCTTTTTCATATATTTGCATTTATTTTAAGGACAGATGCGTAATCTGTTTGCTAAGTGTGCAGGTTGTAAGTACTCAGGCGTTCCTTGCTATATCTTTGTGCTCTGCCTCCTCTCCACATCTTTGATATATTCTTTCCTTCTTCGGTCCACTCTCTCAATCTGTTCTGAAGCTCATGTCCTTCTCAGTTTTTGTTTGCAATGATCATATCTTTATGAGAGGGCTTTGCCTCACGATTATGAACCTGGCGGTTCTGCTTCATTCTGATCTTGGGTTTTGATTGAAGGGCGTATCTGTTTATGTCTTTTATCCCACCGTATCTTTGTCTCATGTCCATGTCCCACCGTATTGTCCCACGCGCTTGTTGTTTTGTTCCTCACCTCATGTTGTTAGTTGTCTTGCACATGTTGACAGTCGTCCTTCCATGTTTCGTGTGTTGTCCCAACCGTGTGATCCGTCATATTCTTATCCCAACCATGTGTTGTCCCGCCGATTGTTGTCTTGTCACTCCATGTTCATGCATATGTATTGTCTGTTTATGCCTTTGCTTATGTGCTTGTTCGTTTTGTTGTGTTGTTTCCATTCGTCATGTTATGTCATGTTGTTTGTCATTTTGTTAATTGCTATACTTATCTTGTTCGTCTTATACATGAAAATTCATAAAAATATGAAAAAAAGAAAATCCAAAAAGGCTCGCCGTTTCACCTGCACGGGTAAGTCAGGTATGGCCTTCTGTCCTTGTCACCCCTATTGCATTATTATATGGTACTATAGTATTTTATCTCGAGAACCAGTTGGTTACTCACGCGTTCCAGGATCTGATGTTCCCCTTCAACAAAAACGATGATGATCCAGGTTCGCGTGTTTAATCTTCGGATAGGCCGTTAGGTTGAGATGTCAAGGGGAGGATGGTTCTGTCCTGCACGCCGTGGCTGCAGATGGTATCTTGACTCGGATTTTCCCAACGTAGCAATATTATTCTCGAGTATTTTATATTTTAATCTTTCTTTGCATTCGTTTTCATAATTTCTTTCAGTTTAGCCCAGCATGCATCATACGCATCTTTTGAGCATCCATGACCCATTGAATTTGTCTGAATAATGCCCCGCCTGTGATGGTTAATTATGCGTTCAGTGATTGAGTAAGAGAGTTAATTCCACTCTGAATTGGAAGGTTTTCTTTGGTCGATTCGCCTGGTTCGGTTGATTGAAAGGTCCCTATCTGGAGCTTTAGCCTGTTTTCTTTTGTGGCCCCCTCATTGGACCGCGGGATTGTGTCCCCCATGAGGTTGGTCTTGTCAATTTATTTCATTTAGTTTAGTTCTTCCAGATTGGCGTCACTTTTGGTTTAATCGTTCCTTACGTTCGGTTCAGAGTTTTCCGGAAGGTTCTCATCGCTTGTTGGTAGAAACGGGTGTCGTTTTACCTTAACGCCCGCTTTTCCGATCCACTCCGCTGCATTTCCGCTCCACCTCCATGTTCCATGTCACCTCCGCTTCACCTCCGCTCGCTCCCCTGCAAAGAGGACGTTAAGGAGGGGCATCTGTTGACACCCGTTTTATGCCAATAAGTTGAGTCGTTTCTCTTACTCCCTTTTATTGATGCCTTAAGTTGTCCATTATCTGTTGGGCCATTTTTTGTGGCACGTCCTGGGCCCATTTTATGGGTAGCCTCCCTCCTTGGTAAAGGTCGTATCCATTCAGGGCTTATCGGACCTTGGCTTTGATTAATTGAACTGTTTTATAAACATCAAGTACCCAAGATCATGAACGGTCCCACATTAGCCGTTCAAGACTGGGGCGGTCGCTACTAGACCGTTCATACATTTCGGCTAATTTCTGAGGATTTTCTGAATATTCACCGACAGGATTTTGTGCGGTGTGATCAGGACCGTTCAAGTTCATGGACGGGCATATTCCAACCGCCTATATCTCAGAGTCCTACGCGCGCCCGTTTTCTCAGATAATTATCCAAAATATTTGAATTATCACCGACAGGGTAAAACGGTCGAGTTTGTGCCGCCCTACACTCAAACGGTCTCTATACAACCGTTCATATAGTCAGGGTCCCACGGCGGACGTTTCGGCCAGTTCAAGAGATAATTGGGATTATTTGTTGATTATTTGAATTTCCACCGACGGGTATGGACGGTTAGTTTGTAACCGCCCACTTGGTTGAGTGGTCTATCGTAAGACCGTTCATCCCGTCGGTTGCTCAATTTTAACAGATTTTAATCCTTTTGTTCATGGTTTTATCCCCAACTTCTTTTATCAATATCTCCGTGGATAATCAACCATTTTAAGTGCCGTTTCGACTGGATGAGAGATGATTGTATTATCTACGATTTATCTTCAATAATCTCGTCCCGAAAATGGCTCTAAACCCTAATTTCGAGACTGGCGTTCTAGGCTCTATAAATAGACCCTATTGGCCGGACGTCGAAAGGGGGGGGGAGATTTTTGATCGACGGCGAAGCCCTGCCGCATTCTTGAGTGACCCAGCACCAAGGAGGGAGGCTCTCTACGTCCGCATGAGCCTCCGGTCAAGGGAGTAGCCCAGTCTTCGTAGTTTTTCGTTCCGTAGTTTTGCCGTGTTCTTTCATTGCATGCTTTGTTTCTCACCCGCGTACCCCCCTCCTTCTCATTATCATGCACACAACCATCCCGTTTTTTGTCACCCTAGGGGTTTAAAACTCCCCAGGTATTCCCCTTTTCATTTGTTCATGCTTAATTCTTCTCGTTTGAATATGTACCGCATCATTAAGGTCTAATTTGGGTGTTTTTTTGTGTCTCTACGTTATTTCGCAGGTCAGCATATAATCAGCACGAGGCCCATCCCCTCTGGCCGGCCGGAGAGGGTGGAGGTCGAGCCCTTCTCAACTTGCTGAGTGAAGGTATTGAGCGGTCATCCTCCAGCCGTTCAACTGTCCGCGCGGTGCATAAACAACCGTCCTTCATTGGAGTGCGGTCCCTCAAGCGCTGTCCATCTCACTGCAGCAGTTCCTCCCGCGTCCCTCGCAGCGTCCCAGGGCGGTCTATCGCAAGACCGCTCATCACAGAGCGGTCCTAACCGAGCCGTTCATCCCCCAGCGCTGCACTAAGGTGAGTGTCTCCCCATTTTCCAAGGTACGGCGTGCCTGTCGCGTACGGCATCTTGGTGGCGATCACGGTACTTTGCTTCATTCCCTATTTCCTCTTCTGTCTCTCATTTGTTCATGCACTTGGCGTACTTTTGACCCCTTTAGTGAAAGAAGGAGAGAGAGAGAGGAGAGGAATATATATCTACAGGGGGTTGGAAGATGAAGAGGTAACAACTTTCCCTTTCAAAGTAGCCTGAACTGCCTACCGTTGGGAATCATCCAATTGAGCTAAGGCATGAATCAAATCATTGACATTGAATGATGGTGAGGTGTTCCCTGATACGTTTTGGTTGGAGGGTAAAGCTTGAGAAGAGGGTTCAACCTCATGAGTTGTGGTGTCGACCACATGAACTTGGGAATAATGTGCATGAGACGGGGGGTAGTTTCCCTAGTGGTAAATGGAATCCTGGAGGGGAACCTCATAAGATTGACTAAAAATATTCTCATCCATATCATCATAGGAGTACCTGTAGCTTGCCATGTTGATGATTTTACCTGAGCGAAGTTGCATGTTTAAGAGGAGAGAAAGCTTATCTTGAAGAGATTATAACTACAATAATCACTCAATCTAATCAAGTTTATGCAAACAAGTTGGGATGAGCGCAAGCTTTTAGATTCAAGTTTGAGGTTAGGGTGAATTAAGTTGAAGCACAATCCACTCTCTTTGCAGTATGAACCCTAGTTGTGAATTTGAGTGTGATCTCCGGGTTAACTAGGTTCTTTCTCTCTCCTCACCAACGATGGGTTGTCTAAACTCCGGGTACTTCAAGGTACAACCAGCCCGGCGTCCGTGAGGGAATCCACGGGTGCGGGGACTTATGGAGGTCTTGGAAAATGAATTTCCAGTCCAAAGAGACGGAATGCTCAATGGAGGGTTATTCCAATTCCAAGAAAGGTGTGTGGAATCCTAGTGTAGAGAGAGGAGGTCTCTCAACCAAATGCCACAAAATGCAGAATAATATGATCAGATCAAACAGGTATAATCAGATGATGAACATATAAATCAATCCAGCATGAATAAACAGAATAAACAGGTTTCTGTAAACACACAGGTAAGAAGCGACTTAGCAGTAGTCCCTAAAAGCAGAAGAAACGACAGGGGGGTGTTGGGTTCGGTGCAAGTATTCAGAGGGGGGGTGAATGAATATAGCCTATAAAAACTTTCACCCAATATAAAATTTCGCTCAATTAGAATTTCGCTCACTCAACAGATTAAACACTTAGAACAAAATCTGATCAAATCATCTAATGAACATGTGATCAAACACTTGGAGCGCCCCTATGCAAACATCTAGCGGAAGCAAACCATAAGCAATCAAACCACAATGCAAGAGGGGTTTTTAGGTGGTTCGGTCCTGTAGACCTACATCCACCCCACACTCAACCCGAGTGTGGATTCCGCTGACTCACAGCTTGCCTTACATTCGCTGGGCAACACAGCTTGCCGTCCGAGGAATCCTCCTCGCCCCGCTGAGCAACATAGCTTGCTGTCCAGTGGAATCCTCCACTGAAAACCGCTGGGCAATACAGCTTAGCCGTCTAGAGGCAGCACCTCTGCAATCCGCTGACTAACAGCTTGAAGAAGATGTAAAATAGAAAACAGAAAATAGAACAAGATAGCAATCGGAAAGCTGTAAGCAATGAAGCACAATGTGGCTCTTAAAGAGCTGGATGGCCTGGATTTGATCCACGGTCCATCAAGAACAGATCTCCCTCGATCTCACTCTCTTTCTTCACTCTCTCTCTTTCTCTTTCCTCTCTGCTGCACTTCTCTTCTTCTCTCGATCTCTGTTCTCCTTTTCTCTCTTTCTATTTTTCTTTTCTTCTGATGGATCGTGGAAACTCTCTCTTCTTTTTCCCTTTCTTCTCTCAGCTTCTGCACTCTGGCTTCCTTTTCTCTCTTTACTCTTTTCTTCTTTTCTTCTCTGCTGGATCGAAGTCTCTGCACTTCTGCTTTTTCTCTCTCCACTTCGATCACGATCAGCCTCCATCTGAAGACGAAGGCTCCAATATATACCAGCAGCAGTAGGGATATCGGGTGTGTGCTTCCCACGCCTTCCGTCAAGAAGATTCCTCCTCGGATCACGTGCTCAGCACCACCTCGGATCACGTGTCAGGTGCCAGCTTCGGGTCACGTGCCCATTCATCAGTACGCTCAGCAACTGGAGTTAAGGTGGCGTCAACACACTTGCTCCAAAGGGTTGACGTAGCCTTCAAAGACATTCGACCAGTAAAACTCAAGTCTGCTGCGTTGACTCCATCAGCCTGCTGCGTTGACGCATCGGTGATCCAGTGAGCAATCAGCCTAGCCTTTTCTAACTGTTGCGTCGACGCTGCTCCACTGCTGCGTTGACGCATTGGAGTATTTCTGACAAGGCCTCTGCTTCTTGAGTGGCTGAGTTGACGCAGCCTTTGCGTAGAGTTAACGCTGTGAAGAGTATCCGTGGATGCATCTTCACTGGTGCGTGGACGCCTTAAGCTCTAGCGTCGACCCTGTTCCCTTCAGCAACAAGAATGAAGTCATAAGAGTTAAGTATGTACATTGCAGTGTATATACTTCGTTGTATAGACTTGTGAAGGCGAATGCAACGTACAGACTTGCCCAATGTGTTAACTTCAACAAAGGAGGCAACGGTTGTATAGACTTTAAATCCTAAAGGCAGTGTATAGACATTGAAGAACAACAACCAATGTATGGACTTTACAATGCAAACAACAATGTATAGACTTCATGTAAAAGCCCAATATATAGACATTGAATTCGCTGTGAATGTACAGACTCTGAGGAAATGAAATGAGTCAGTGTACAGACTTTGAAGATAGCCGCTGTATAGACTTTGAAGACGGAAGCCAGTGTACAGACTTTCCACCGACCAGTGTATGGACTTCAACAGTGAACGGCTGTACAGGCTTGGAAGGATTGAAGCCAGTGTACAGACTTGATGAAGCGAAGTCAATGTACAGACTTAGAGTGTAGCTAAAGCCTTGATCGTAGGAATAGGCTGGACTGTATAGACTTCAGGCTTCAGAAACAGATGTACAGACTTCACTTATGAAACGTAGGGACAGACCCCAATGTATAGACTTTGCCTAATGCATGAAGACAAACGCTGTACGGACTTGGATAGCGTGAGACGCTGGAAGAGACAGTCCAAAGTACAGACTTGTGAAGCCTTCGACTCATACATGCTACAGTCCAATGTATGGACTTATGAAGACTGATGCATGATCAGTAATGCATAGACTTGCATGAGACGCTCGAATGTATAGACTTAGGAGCATATGACACGGCTATACAGACTTAGAATATGAAGACTGATGTACATACTTCATTAACAATGCATGAATGAGAAGCTGTACAGACTTAGCCTAAGACATGCATGAGACTGACGCTGTACGCACTTAGCCTAGGACAATGTATAGACTTGCGTTACTGTAGCAATGTGTAGACTTTGCCTTAGACGCTAAATGAGATGCTGAAGTCTGTATAGACTTTCCAATGTCTAGACTTGCAGATGTGAACGACACAGTGTATAGACTTCAGGTGTGAAGACATTGTGAATGCAAATGCAATGTTCAGACTTCATTGTATAGACTTGGAGAGCCTGAATCAATGTGCATACTTGGAACGCCTGAAGACCAGTGTCCAGACTTGGAATCAATGAAGGCATTGGCTGTACAGACTTGGCCAAACAATCCGATGTAGAGACTTGAGGCATGGAGGCCAATGTACAGACTTGGAAAGTTAAGACCATTGTACAGACTTCACCTCGTGCCAGCTACCGTGAAGGAATGTATAGACTTAACAGTCTCCCTGGCTGTACAGACTTTACCAAAGCAAAGGCAATCGGATGTACAGACTTAGCATGACTGCTGAAGGAGTCGACCCATCAGAGGATGTGTCGACCCATGACATATAAGAAATGAAAACAGAAGTGAATGGAATGTAAAGGACACACAGAGGCTGTATAGACTTGGAATCCAATGCACACAGCTGATAGACTTGAAGTGAACTGAATGAACATGATGTACAGACTTCAAGGCTTGAATGCAAATGATGCAATGCAATGCACAGAACAGAAGTCAAGCACAAACAATATATCAATCATACACATGCATTCTCCAGATAATATATCAGTCACAGTCATATGCATTCATATTGCTATCATCAAAACACAATATCAAATGCACTCAAATGCACTCACTGTCTTGCTATCATCAAAACCAAATAGCATTGCTATCATCAAAGCAACATAGCACATGCTTGTGCCTAAGGGGCACAACATTCTCCCCCTTTTTGATGATGGCAATAAACAGTGACAGTGAGTCACACACAAAATTTTCTCCCCCTTTGACATAATCGAAAAGGGAAGAACAATAAGAACATGAGTGCAACATGGCAGTATGCATGCAAGTGACTGCTAGAGCAATAAACTCCCCCTGAAGGTATGACTCCTCCTGAATTATTTCTCTCCCTAAATAAATGCTCCCCCTTTGAGAAGGAATATGAATAGATAAACAAGGTAGAGACGGTAGGAGGGTCACTTGACAACAGCTGAATCATAGGTTCAGAAAGGAAGCATGATTATAAACAACTGTTAAAGTATAAGAATCAGCAACATACAATTTTTAAAAATTCAGGTTTAACAGTGATAAATCTAGAGTAAAACATCTGACCCCTGAAAAAGAGTTTATAGATTCTATTTATAGCAATGAATCTAGGGCACATGGTATTAATAGATAAGTCAGAAATAATACCCTTTTGTGATTAAACATGGAAGATCAAGAATGGCAGTTTGAATATGTATTGAAAATAATTTTCACTCATTGGCTTTTGATTTTTCGAAGGGTTACAGCAGTTTGATTTTCACTTTTGAGTTTTTTACAACCTGAACTAAGTAAATAGATCAATGGCATTTATGTTGTTGACATTAGGTGTACACCTTGATCAGAGGTAGGTACCCCCAGTTACTAGACATAAACTACAAGATCTACTTCAGATCAAGACCCACAAGGAATAGTCTTCACTTTTGACATTAAGGGTACACCTTGATTAGAGGCCAGTACCCTCAGCTACTTGGTGAGGACTCCCCCTATAGATTTGACCCTATGAACAGAGATATTCTAAAGCACCTCATGACATGTGAATTCTCCTGCTTCTTTGGAGGAGTTCATAGTTTCTCAGTGCAATCAGCCATTGCTCTGTCACTGTGTTCAGTTCTTAACATTAATGATCTTATTTACTACTACTCTTAATTCTTTTAGAGTGATTGTTTAAAAAATCAGTACACACTCTTATTAGCCTGTTCTAGACATATCCAGTTCAACACATTTAGGCATTACAAAAACTTTTTCTATTTTAGCCATGAGATAAAGATTAAGAGCTATAAAAATTTTCTTTTATCTCAAATTCTGAAGTGAAGACACTTAACTCTCCAATTTATAAAGGTTAAACCTTTAGTTCCTTTCAATTTGTAAGTGTGATTCTTATAAATGAACAATTGCAATAATCACCATTCAATGTACTAAACCAGATGCTAGGCTGTTGTTTAGTGAAGATGATGGGGAAAAGATAGCAATTGGCAATATGGTTCAATGAGCAACTGATGTCAAAGAATATGAATCATTTGAATGAGAACACTGAGAAGTGAATAGAATTCAATGAATTGAATAGAACTCTCAGCTCCCCCTGACATCATGATGCAAGAGATATGCTATGCAACATACTGTCCTATATGTAGACTATGCACCAAGGATACATGAGACAAGTATGCAATCAATTCAGGTTTATACATCCAAGTTATAAGCATTTTCATCCTTTTTCAGATTTTTAGTGCACTGTTCTACATGAAGACAGGACCCATGGTACTCGGCGGAGAACCTGGTCTCAAAGACCATCTCACACATGGTAGAAACCTCCGGGCAGATTTCCTTGCCTTTTAGTAACATACCATTTGATATACCAGGGTTAAGCAAATGATAATGCAGTGCAAAGCAGCCCTATTATGCATTGAAAAACATGCAGTCTACGACAATAGGCAAATGACAATCATGCAAATCAGTTCTATATGCATTGAACAACTTCAAAGTCAGTCATGCAAATAATGTATGCAGACATTAGACACATGCAATGACTCTATACACTGAAGAACTATTCACAATCAGCAAGTTATGCATTCAACAACAAGCATGCAGTCCATTTACACAGTGCAATAATCAGTGAGAGAAGAGCATCAGATATATGCAAGGTAAAACTCAGTAGCTGAGTCTAGAATGCAGACTGATCAGCTAGACATGAAGAGAATATCAGACATCAAACGAACAGTTCAACAATTTCAGATATCAAACAGACAAATCAGCATTTTCAGATGATGAAATTTAAAAGCAAGTTCAGAACTAACCTGAGATGTAGAATCCTGGGGCTTCCTTTTTGAGTGCCTTGGCTAAATTACCTCTTTTATTTCTCTCACCAAGGCACACCTGCAACATATCAATCAATATGATCTTGCAGGGACCCAAGCAGTCTTGGGTCCTGCACTACCCCTATCAGGTGTTCTAAACATTCTTTTTACAACATTATCATCAAATTCCATAAAAGAACAATCAGACATAGAATGTCCAAAATTTTCACAATAATGACATGAAACAACAGATTGTCTGGTCATATGATGCTTATCAAAAGAAGCATGAGACTTATGAGATTGAGCATGAGTTGTTCTATTGTTTACATGAACATTCTGTTTCTTATTCTTCTTCATCCAGCATTCAGCAAATTTATGACCTGATTTACCATAATTAAAGCATGAAAAGTTCACATGTCGTTTTGCAGATAATTTAAAAACTTTGTTATTAACATGACTTACTTGGGCATGCCAACAGTCCTTGATTGTATGGCCATGCCTCCCACATTCGAAGCATTTAAGATGCTTGCTTCTAGATTCATTTTTATCCCAATGATTTCCTGACCAGCACTCAATAGCCTTGTGCCCATGCTTATTGCAAGTGAAACAAATGATATGGTGATTAAATTTAAGTTTGTTTCTTTTGTGCTCATGATGATTTGGGGTGTATCTGGCATGCATTCTGTCATCAGATTTCAAAGCATAGCACTCATTCATTAAATGACCATACCTACCACAATAATAGTATGAAGCATTAGATTTTCTGAAGGCATGGTTTCATCCAGATAGATTCCTAGAATGCATTGTTTTATTTGCATGCTCATCCTCTTTTAATATTCTGCAATCATCCATGATATGCCCATGCTTACCACAGTAATAGCAAGAAGCATCAGATTTCCTAGGGGCATGGTTTCTATCAGATGAATTCACAGATGCATGTGAATGAGTACAAGAAGCATGAGCATTTTGCATTGACCCATCAGCAGGCTGATTTGATTCAGCAGAGCTAACAAATTTCAAAGTATAACCAGAATTATTCTTTGCTTTCTTTGTTTGACTTTTCTTTTTCAATTTCTGATTATTATCAACAGGTTTTGTTTGCCTTTCAATTTTCTGAGCTTTGAACTGAAAGACAGATTTTGAAGGTGACTTCTGATTTTCATTTTGTTTTGGAGATTGCTTTGAAGTACCAGCTACATCAGTGCTTTGAACAAAAGTGGTATATAGCTGGTTTTTAGTGATTTTCTTAACATCAGAACAGCAATTTGCTCCCCCTTCTGAGTTATCATCCTTCCTCTTCCCAACAGTTTTCATTTTTCATTTAATCTTTGCAGATTCAATAGCTGAATTTTCTAGATTATGAATTTTATCTTCCAAGCTAGCAATGTGAAGTTCATAACTGGCTATTTCCTGTTCACTGCAATTAACACATTCGCTTAGAACTTGGTTTACAGTTTTATACTTCTCAATTTCTTGTTCTAGACTGTTCAAAATTTCTAAATTTTCATCATAGACAGCTTTTCCTTTTTCTATAGTGAGAAGTCTTTCAGACAAGCCAGTGTTCAACCACTTCAGTTTTTCAACTTCAGCTTTTAATTCAGTATTTTCTTCCTCAAGATTTTTATCCTGAATTTCATTATTAGCACATCTCTCTCTTCCAGACAAGTGCTCCAATTTTTCAATTAGTTCATCTTCTCTTTCTTCTGCTTTAATTTTCTCAGCAAGCAGGTTTTTGTGATCATCTTTAAGTGAGGCAATATGTTTATTTAGCCATTCATTCTCACTAAAGAGATCTTCATTACGTTCTCTTAAAGCTGAGCATATTTTACAGTTTGATTTAGCAGAAGAGGACTGTGAAACCTCCTCATTGATTTCATTCATTCTGACCATAAAAGTTTTATTCTTCTTTTGAAGATCTTCATTCTCCAATTTCAGTTTGTCCAATTCAGAATTAACTTCAGTGAGTTCCTGCATGCCTTTTAGATGCTCCTTTTTCTTATCATTCAACTGATTCTCTATTTCTGATATTTTATCCAACCATATTTATTTTTCAATTTTTAGAGAATCATTTTGTTTCTTAAGATTCTGAACATCTAGCATGCAAGCATCATAAGACTTTTTCATATTTGGACAGTTTTCACATGAATCTTTCAGATTTATTCTATCACATTTCTTTTTCAATTTTTTATTTTCAGATTTCAATTTCTTGGAAACTTCTAACAAGTTTTCATACATCTCTATCAATTCATCGAAAGAGTATCCTTCTGATTCAGAACTTACCTCGGATGAAGTTTCATCATCAGCATTTCTATGATCAGCCATTAAGCACTTGTTGTGATTCCTGATTTGCTTCAATTTTTCAAAAATGTCTTTGGCAGACCTGCAAGATGAAATGCATTCAATTAGAGATCTGTCAATTGATTCTTTTAATAAAACTACAGCTCTATTATTGATAGAGTCTTTCAACTTATCCTTCTTGGTCCATTTAGATTTATCCTTCGACAATTTGTATGGGCCGTGAGTCATTACCTTCCACAATTTTGGATCAGTAGACTTTACATACCAATGGAGGTTTTCGAACCAAGAGTCAAAGTTATCACCTCTGAATATCGGAGGATTAGCCATCGAATCAGATAACAACCAGATTCAAAGCACAAAACAATAGACAACAAAACCAGATAAGCAAGACACGGCACTAACTCAGTGAAACTAAATACAGAACACAAGAGGCACACTTATGAAATGCACCAAACAGAACTGCACTAAACCAGATGATCAACGTAAAGCACTAAGACAGTAAATCAAAACGATTCCAAATGACCCACTCTGAAGTGCATTAAACAGTTAGCAGGATCCTCTGCAGATTGTTAGATCTGTTAAGTCAGAGACCGCTCTGATACCAATTGTTGGGTTCGGTGCAAGTATTCAGAGGGGGGGGTGAATGAATATAGCCTATAAAAACTTTCACCCAATATAAAATTTCGCTCAATTAGAATTTCGCTCACTCAACAGATTAAACACTTAGAACAAAATCTGATCAAATCATCTAATGAACCTGTGATCAAACACTTGGAGCGCCCCTATGCAAACATCTAGCGGAAGCAAACCATAAGCAATTAAACCAAAATGCAAGAGGGGTTTTTAGGTGATTCGGTCCTGCAGACCTACATCCAACCCACACTTAACCCGAGTGTGGATTCCGCTGACTCACAGCTTGAACAGCTGGGCATCACAGCTTGCCTTACATCCGCTGGGCAACACAGCTTGCCGTCCGAGGAATCCTCCTCGCCCCGCTGAGCAACACAGCTTGCTGTCCAGTAGAATCCTCCACTGCGGCTGGGCAATACAGCTTAGCCATCCAGAGGCAGCACCTCTGCAATCCGCTGACTAACAGCTTGAAGAAGATGTAAAATAGAAAACAGAAAATAGAATAAGACAGCAAT
Source organism: Amorphophallus konjac (assembly GCA_022559845.1). Lineage (NCBI taxonomy): Eukaryota > Viridiplantae > Streptophyta > Magnoliopsida > Alismatales > Araceae > Amorphophallus > Amorphophallus konjac. The sequence goes on along the minus strand of CM040124.1, from coordinate 298,813,370 downwards.
TGGAAAGCTGTAAGCAATGAAGCACAATGTGGCTCTTAAAGAGCTGGATGGCCTGGATTTGATCCACGGTCCATCAAGAACAGATCTCCCTCGATCTCACTCTCTTTCTTCACTCTCTCTCTTTCTCTTTCTTCTCTGCTGCACTTCTCTTCTTCTCTCGATCTATGTTCTCCTTTTCTCTCTTTCTCTTTTTCTTTTCTTCTGCTGGATCGTGGAAACTCTCTCTTCTTTTTCCCTTTCTTCTCTCAGCTTCTACTCTCTGGCTTCCTTTTCTCTCTTCACTCTTTTCTTCTTTTCTTCTCTGCTGGATCGAAGTCTTTGCACTTCTGCTTTTTCTTTCTCCACTTCGATCACGATCAGCCTCCATCTGAAGACAAAGGCTCCAATATATACCAGCAGCAGTAGGGATATAGGGCGTGTGCTTCCCACGCCTTCCGTCCAGAAGATTCCTCCTCGGATCACGTGCTCAGCCCCACCTCGGATCACGTGTCAGGTGCCAGCTTCGGGTCACGTGCCCATTCATCAGTACGCTCAGCAACTGGAGTTAAGGTGGCGTCAACTCACTTGCTCCAAAGGGTTGACGCAGCCTTCAAAGACATTCGACCAGCAAAACTCAAGTCTGCTGCGTTGACTCCATCAGCCTGCTGCGTTGACGCATCGGTGATCCAGTGAGCAACCAGCCTAGCCTTTTCTAACTGTTGCGTCGACGCTGCTCCACTGCTGCGTTGACGCATTGGAGTATTTCTGACAAGGCCTCTGCTTCTTGAGTGGCTGAGTTGATGCAGCCTTTGCGTAGAGTTAACGCTGTGAAGAGTATCCCTGGATGCATCTTCACTGGTGCGTGGACGCCTTAAGCTCTAGCGTCGACCCTGTTCCCTTCAGCAACAAGAATGAAGTCATAAGAGTTAAGTATGTACATTGCAGTGTATATACTTCGTTGTATAGAATTGTGAAGGCGAATGCAACGTACAGACTTACCCAATGTGTTCACTTCAACAAAGGAGGCAACGGCTGTATAGACTTTAAATCCTAAAGGCAGTGTATAGACATTGAAGAGCAACAACCAATGTATGGACTTTACAATGCAAACAACAATGTATAGACTTCATGTAAAAGCTCAATGTATAGACATTGAATTCACTGTGAATGTACAGACTCTGAGGAAATGAAACGAGTCAGTGTGCATACTTTGAAGACAGCCGCTGTATAGACTTTGAAGACGGAAGCCAGTGTACAGACTTTCCACCGACCAGTGTATGGACTTCAACAGTGAACGGTTGTACAGGCTTGGAAGGATTGAAGCCAGTGTACAGACTTGATGAAGCGAAGTCAATGTATAGACTTAGAGTGTAGCTAAAGCCTTGATCGTAGGAATAGGCTGGACTGTATAGACTTCAAGCTTCAGAAACGGATGTACAGACTTCACTTATGAAACGTAGGGACAGACCCCAATGTATAGACTTTGCCTAATGCATGAAGACAGACGTTGTACGGACTTGGATAGCGTGAGACGCTGGAAGAGACAGTCCAAAGTACAGACTTGTGAAGCCTTCGACTCATACATGCTACAGTCCAATGTATGGACTTATGAAGACTGATGCATGATCAGTAATGCATAGACTTGCATGAGACGCTCGAATGTATAGACTTAGGAGCATATGACATGGCTGTACAGACTTAGAATATGAAGACTGATGTACAGACTTCATTAACAATGCATGAATGTGAAGCTGTACAGACTTAGCCTAAGACATGCATGAGACTGACATTGTACACACTTAGCCTAGGACAATGTATAGACTTGTGTTACTGTAGCAACGTGTAGACTTTGCCTTAGACACTAAATGAGACGTTGAAGTCTGTATAGACTTTCCAATGTCTAGACTTGCAGATGTGAACGACACAATGTATAGACTTCAGGTGTGAAGACATTGTGAATGCAAATGCAATGTTCAGACTTCATTGTATAGACTTGGAGAGCCTGAATCAATGTGCATACTTGGAACGCTTGAAGACCAGTGTCCAGACTTGGAATCAATGAAGGCGTTGGCTGTACAGACTTGGCCAAACAATCCGATGTAGAGACTTGAGGCATGGAGGCCAATATACAGACTTGGAAAGTTAAGACCATTGTACAGACTTCACCTCGTGCCAGCTACCGTGAAGGAATGTATAGACTTAACAGTCTCCCTGGCTGTACAGACTTTACCAAAGCAAAGGCAATCGGATGTACAGACTTAGCATGACTACTGAAGGAGTCGACCCATCAGAGGATGTGTCGACCCATGACATATAAGAAATGGAAACAGCAGTGAAAGGAATGTAAAGAACACACAGAGGCTGTATAGACTTGGAATCCAATGCACACAGCTGACAGACTTGAAGTGAACTGAATGAACATGATGTACAGACTTCAAGGCTTGAATGCAAATGATGCAATGCAATGCACAGAACAGAAGTCAAGCACAAACAATATATCAATCATACACATGCATTCTCCAGATAATATATCAGTCACAGTCATATGCATTCATATTGCTATCATCAAAACACAATATCAAATGCACTCAAATGCACTCACTGTCTTGCTATCATCAAAACCAAATAGCATTGCTATCATCAAAGCAACATAGCACATGCTTGTGCCTAAGGGGCACAACAGGGGGCTGCCGCTAATCTGTGAAGTGCTGACCGACAGTGCAGAAGAAGCGCCTTGGTGTGAGGCACTGATTGTGAAAAGGACGCCTCTGGCAGAGGGCGTCAAAAAAAGGATAGTGCACAAGCTCAAAATAAAAGACGCCTCGATGTCAGGCGCTGCATTAACAAAGGACGCCCAGACCAAAGGGCGTGAATTCTCAGGGAGTGATAAACCAAATCAAGAGATATGATGAATAGCGCCTTTACAGAAGGCATTATATAACAGAAAGACGCCTTGGGTAAAGGCGTTAAATTATGAAAAATGCCTTGAGGGAAGGCGTCAAATAAGAAAACAGCAGCGATGCTCACAAACTGGCTAATCCGCAGTGGACAATGGAGGGTGCCCGTGGAGCACAATGGAGGGTGCCCGTGGGGCACAATGGAGGGGTACCGTGGGTACCAAAGGGAGGGGCACACGTGGGTGCCAATAGGAAAGGGCACACGTGGGTGCCAATAGGAGGGGGGTAATCAAAAGAAAAATAGTGGAGGTCCCACCGTGATCGCCAATTTGTAGATTCTAAGAAATCCACTTAGAACAATTAAAAATAAAAGAATTAAGCATGCACGAGGTGCTAATAAGGAGAGTGATCGCCAGAGGGGTTACCTCAAAAGAAAAGGAAATTGATGGCGAATACCTGGTGAGAAAAGGGATGCGGGATGATTGTGGATTTCTTCCTCCTCCTTCTACCGGCCGGCCGATGAAGGGGGGTTTCTCTCTTTGATTACCCTTAAACAAATCACAAACAAACAAAGATAAAATAGGATTAGCCAAAGTGTAGTATCAATCCTCAAGTAGAATAAGATGATGAAATAATAGCATGAAGTGTGCACCTTTTGGTTTCTTTAAAACCCCTAAGAGAACTAGGGAAAAGAGGAGATGTGATGCAAAGCTAATGCAAAAGACTGTGATGAACGATGATGAGATGATAAGATAAGCTAACATAAAGAACTCCCTACTGTTCCTGACAACAGTAAAGGGAGAGAAAACCAAGATGATGGACGTGGGATGCTGTATCCGGAAGGAGGAAGAATCAATCAAACAGCAGCAATCTGTTTCTTTCTGTAAAAAAAAAAACAAACTCTCTGCTCAACCTGTTGCTCTGCTAAGCTCTTCTCTGCTTCTAACTCCTTCTCACCTCTCGCGCGAGCTCAACCCAGGGGGCTATTTATAGGGTGCAAACACAGATTCAATAGGATAAGAACAGGCAAGACTCATCTACGGCAAGGCCTCTACTTCCCCAATCGAACACGGTGACCAAAACATAGCAGGGAACTCTCCAGGAAAGGGTTGTTCAAGCAGGACACAGAAGGGTGGAAGACGACCCACAGAAAGGCGTTATTTGAAATTGATGACCTGGGGCAAGGCGTTAATTGAAATCACGACTGGGACAAAGGCATTCATTCATGGATTTACTTTTAGTAATGAAAACATTCTTTATTTGAAAATGATGAAGAGACACCGGAGGGAGAGGGGTAATTCAAAACACGACCCATGGAGGGACGTTAATTCTTATTTTCTAATTTTGAGTAGGATTTGTAAAAGTCCAGAAACTGACGCCTTTTGGATCAGTCGTCCTTTCTTTGAGAAACGCCCCGGCCCAAGCTGTTATTTAAAACACGCCTTACGTAGAGTCGTGAATTTACAAAAATAATTAGAAAATGGCCTAAAAACACACAAAAATAGAAAAACTTCATATTATGGAAATATTGAAGTTCACTTTGGGGTGTTAATATGGTGACATGATATTTAATCAACATAGTATCAATTTTGGCGTGTCTACAGGGGTGCCCTGCCCGGCCCTTGGGCATAAACTTACACGGCATCAAAGTTTGACGTTCTCTCTTAGTGAGCAGTGGCGAGGACTTGGCCTCTTCGACCATGCTTGGCACAACAACCCGGATTGGCATCCGACAAATAAACTCTTGCATCTTGAACAGCATGGCCGTGACCAAATCTTTCTTTCCTGGCTCTTGATCATCTTCGGCACAAGTACTTACAGAAGGTCGCCCGTTCCGAGTAGTAAAGGGGGGTGAAGCGGAGGCGGAAGGTTCCATGGATGGTGGAGGTATAATGGAAGGTGTTGGAGAAAGGGTGAGTGGAAGCGAAGGTTCAAACACGTCGAGCTTCTCCCTTTGCTCGGAAGCAGTCGGGGTTGACTCGAGTGCAAAAAGGGGTGGACCTTGCTCAGGATTAGCCACGGGTAAGGGTGATAGGTTAAGTAGTGGAGTAGGGGTTATAGGCATAGCGGGTTTTGGGGTTAAAGGGATAATGGAGGGCTGAGGTGGCGAACAAAGAGGAGTAGTAATAGAAGGCTTGGCAGAGATCGGCGTAATGGAGGGTGATGGAGGTTCGGCGGAGGCCGGTGGAGTGGAGAGTAGTGGAGGTTTGGCGGAGGCCGATGGAATAGAGGTTAATGGTGTAAAAGGAGAGGGTTTGGTGCATTGAAAATGCCGGATGGGGCGAGAGGTGTCAGGTATAGGGGAAGGCGCATGATGCACCAATGTGGGTGACTGGAGTATCGACCCATCATCGTAACACCAAGTATTGGGGAGAGGAGGAGACTCATGGTGCGGCGGTATGGGTGATTGGAGTATCGACCCATCATCATAACACCAAGAGGTCTCATAAATGGGGGTTGGATCGGGGACTGTGGCATAGTCCTGAGCATAGGGGTCTTCTGGCAGTGGAGGAAGAGGACGGCGAAGGAAACTCGGAAGGGGTGCATCTCGAGGAGCTTCAAATTCTTGTACCGTCTCTAAATCTTCATCATTAAATAAATCCAGCGGACGCCGTGGTGGAGGTGAAATGATAAGTGGTGGAGTATGGTGTTGTGGGGGATTTTGAGGAGGTGAATATGTATATGGAGGCGGAGAGCCATGTAAATGCGTAGTGCGGATGAGTGGAGGGCGGACGGCGTCCACATAACTTGTAACATCTTCTCGCTCACATATATCGTCGATGCCATTCTCTCTTATCTCCTTCCAATTTTTGTCTATCTTAGCGATGTTATTCATGAGATCATGAAAAGGATTGACTTGAGATGGAGGAGGCCGCTGGCTGGTGAGCCTCTTAAGTTGTTCCTCCATGGAAGCAAGTCTATCAAAGAGGCTTTGCTGGAAGGGTGTAACATGAACAACAGAGGGTTGGCATGATTGCCTTGGAAGGGTGGCTTGATATGACGGCCGTGGAGGGGGATTAATAGGCCGACCCATAGAAGGACCCGGATGGGCCGGGTTGCAAGGAATAAATGGACCTTGGGGCCGTAAAGGGTGAGAAATAGAAGGAGGCGGGTGATGGGCCACCCGAGGAGTATGTGTGGATGAAGGAGACGGATGATGGGCCACCCGAATAAGAGTAGGTGTGGATGAAGGAGGCGGGTGATGGGCCACCCGAATAGGAGTAGGTGTGGATGAAGGAGGCGGGTGATGGCCACCCGAATAGGAGTATGCGTGGACGAAGGAGGTGGGTGATGGGCCACCCGAATAGGGGTATGTGTGGATGAAGGAGGCGTACCCTTAGCAACGGCCTTAAGGGCTTGGATTTGTTGAGGGGTGAAATGATCTAGTCCACGGATGATTTGAGAGACCTTCTCGTCGTTGGGAGGAGGCGATCCGGAAGGAATAGTGGCTTGCGATTGAGGCGAGGGACCATGGGATTGAACATTGCCCATAGGTTGGGCAATACCATAGGAATGAGGGCGTGGTCCCCTAGAATGATTGTGGTGAGAATTATGGAATTGAGGATTATATGATATGCTAGGTTGTGCATCCTCATGAACATAATTAAGATTAAACATGTTATTTTGTCTATCAAGGTAAGCCATGATGCAATCAAAGTTCAAGCAAAATAATTTGCAAAGAAGCACACAAGTTGGAATGGTTACCGTTGACCTTTTTTATTTATTTGAACCTTGGTGAATTAATGATTTTTAACAAACTTTGGAGTGATTCACACAAGGGAGGGACCTAGTTTCAATATAAGTTCACTTCGATGCCAACTAGGAACACTCTCTTACCACGCATAGGCCAACTAAACCCGGGACTTCAAAGGTACAACCTGCCCAGCGTCCGTGAGGGAATCCACGAGTGCGGGGACTTACGGAGGCTTGGTTTAGGAATTTCCGGTCTAATGAGACGGAGTGCTCAATGGAGGGTCCTTCCTTCACCAAGAGGGGGCAAGATCTCTTAAAAGTGTGGAGAGAGGAGGTCTCCCAAACCAATGCAAATGGATGCAAGCAGGTAATATCAAGCAGACAGTATCAGCATGAACATCACAGAACAAAAATGACGACCTGGGAAAGGTCGCTATATCAAGAAACAGCGCCGGAGTGTCAGTCGCTAATCACTGTGAATAGTGGAAGCAGAGTAAAATAGCGCCTTAAGGTGAGGCGCTGCCTATAGAATGGACGCCTGTGCATTGGGACGTCAAATAGTAGTAATCAACATGAATAAACAATGATAATCAAAATGACACCTTCCAATAAGGCGCTGTACGAGTGAAAGATGCCTCTGACAGGGGCGTCCAAAGAAAATGACGCCTTGGTATGAGGCGTTATACTGGAAAATGACGCCTCTATGAGGGGCGTTAATTCCTCTCCAAGGGCCAGAAAGCTCAGACAGTGACAAAAATACCAACAGGAAGGAAAACACTCACAATCACAGTATGGCAATCAATAAAAACATCAAAGGGGATATAGCATGCTCATCATTTTTTTTAAGAGATGGATAAATAGAATTTTTAAAAATCTATCAAACTAACAAATCACATAGGGAGAGTGCTACGTGGAGCACAAAGGGAGGCGCACCGTGGATGCAAAAGGGGAGATGGCACACATGGGTGCCCAAGGGGAAAGGGTAATCAAAAGAAAACAAAAGGTGTCCCACCGTGATCTCCAATTTGTAGATTATGGAAAATCCACTTAGAATAATTAAACAAAAAGGGAAAAAGAACAAGGGGATATGATAAAAAGAACAAGGGGAAAGATAGGAGAAAAGGGGAGCATGCGAGGATGCTAATGGAGAATGTGTGATCGCCAGAGACGCGAGGGCCTCAAAGGATATAATCAATAATAAAAGGGAGGGATCGCGAATATAAATACCTCAAATGCGGGGAGATTGTGAGTGCACCTTTCTCTTCCGATCGGCCGGTCGACGAAGAGAGTTCTTCTTTATGATTACCCTTGCAAAGATGAAAGACAACAACCAATAAAAGATTGGATTAGAACCAAGGTGAGTGTAGCATCAAATTCATAATAAAGATGAGCATGAAAATCATGTATTAGAACACACCTTATTGGTGTTGGCCCTTAAACCCCTATGTAAAGGGTGGGATAAAAACATATGATGAATGATATGAAAGAAACTAAAATAGGTGCAAGTGTTTGCACTAGAGGAGGCTCAACGTGGTTGAGAAGGGAGTTTGATAGCATAACAATGACTAAGATGATTGCATGATATTAACACAAAAAATAAAGCAAAACAAAAACAATCAGTAGAGCAAAGAGGCAATAAGATAAGAGGAGCCTGTGCAGATCGTTGGCTTTGATATGCATTCGGGAGAAAGCTTTCAGGACACTCCCTCTTATGCCAAGAAGCAGCAGCACCCCTGTAAAAATTTTATATTCGGCCTCTCGAGCAAGAGCCACAGGGCTTTATTTATAGGGGAGATTGGATGGATTTTAATCTGATAAAGATTAGGAAATTGAATTTAGCATGAGACAAATATTGGAAGGGGTCCTCCCAATCATAGAAAGCCATTCCGAAGTTAAAAGGGGCTCAAAACGAGGAAAGAAGGAGGTTCTGGGAAAGTTTGAAATTCAACAAGAATTGACGACCGTATGACAGTCGCTTCTTAAAACGACGCCCACGGAGGAAACGTCATTTTAAGAATTGACGACTTGCAGAGAGGCGTTATTTATAATTTAACACGAATTTCGGTCTGATTCAAAATCTCAAAATATAGCAATGGAAATGACGACCTAGGGGTGTCAATTGAAAATGACGACTTGCATAGCGTCGTCAATCAAAATAATAAAAAGTCAAAAGGAATGGACGAACGGGAATTCGGGCGTCAATTAAATTGGCGTCCAATTTAAGGTCGTTATTTCAAAATATTCAAAACAGGGCCATTTTTCATTTCTCAATATTATTTTCTCATTTTTTAGGTGAACGTGCATCAAACTGTGCTGATTCCAATGACTATTTTTTCGTATTTTTCTGACACCCGGAAGGCCACCAAATAATCTTTGGAAGAGGGTTAAAAATAATATTAAAATAATACAATTTGAAAATGACGATCGTCCAAATGTCGTTAATTCCTTTTTTTCTATTTTTTATTTAATTTAAATTAAAACAACGTCCTATTTCAAGTCGTTAATTCATAAAAAAATCTGAAAAATTCTCAGATAAATTCAGAAAAATGGGAAAATGAGTGGAATTGACGCCACTATTGATAGTCGTCATTTTTCTTTTTATTTTCTTAAATTTTCTTAAAAACAAATGACGCCCCCTCTCACGCCGTTAATTCTGAAAAATTTATAAAAATAGAGAAAAATGCCCAGAAAATCTAGAAAAATAGGAAAAAATAAGAAAAATGAGGAAAAAAGGAGAAATACAAGAAAAAGGGGGAAAACCACTCAAACAAAATTAATTTGAGGGTCAAATTGGGACATTGCGAGGTAATACGAGATGTACTCACAGTAACGTCAATTTTGGCGTGTCTACAATCTGCACACACACATCTTTTGTTTTAAAATTCTCTATTCTTCTTCTTCTATCTATCTCCCTCTTCTATATTTTCTTCACACATCCCAAGACGGATCTTCTTCCTTTGGTCCTCTCAGTGGCGTCTACTTTCACAGTGGAGTGAAATTCCAAGGCTCCACATGGCAAGGAGATGGCGGCGTTCTTCATCATCTTGACTCTTATTTCTTCTTTCACTCTTTTATTTTCAGTCAAGTTATAATTTTATTTTCATATACACTGTAATCTTTCCTCTTAGCAATAAAGTTCAGATTTTTACAAATTGTGTCTTCTTAGTTTTCTTCCTCTATTTCCAATTTCTATCCTTAACCCTCTCATATTCTTTAGATAGGTTTATTTCCATGCAATTTTCCTTTTCATCAGTTTAAATCTCACTCAAAATTGGTTTCTCAAATATAAGAGTTTTTCAACTTGATCTTAATTAAAATTTTTTCTTCTCCGTGGGATCGACCCGTTCTTACCACTTTACTCAAAATTTAAATCTTTTTAAGTGAGTGAGTTCGGTTAATTTTAAATTATGGCATGGCTTTTCAACGACGAGTTTGTGGCTATCACATATTTAGTGTTAGCATGCTTTTCAAAGTTTAATTTCATTATATGCTAATTTCTTGTCAAAACATTATAGTTTTATACTTAAAGGAATCTCCTAGAGTTGATGGCACATGTTTGGCAAGTTCCTTTCTCATCTCTATTTCTGTTTTATAAGATCACATATAGCGCGTATTCTGGTACGTAGCTATTAGTTACACTTTCACTTGATAGGCACATCTCTTGGACTTGTGATCATCTCCGTTGGATATTTCTACCACCGGACTAGGTGATCTTGTTTCAAGGGCTCCGTAAGACTCCGCGAGCCTGAGATTCTCACTAGGACGCCGAGCTGGTTGTACCCTAAAAACCCAGGGGTTAAAGAGCACTTCGTGTTTTCCATGATTTTGTGAATGGACATGATCCCACCCTACGTCAATGTCACATTAATAAATTATCGCGGCGGTTCATATGGTCGCGTTATTGTTCAGCCGCAGACCTTTTCTCGAGTCGACTTGACTTTCTTTCTGCGTCGACTAGGTCTTGATCGCGACCTTCTGCTATACCGCGTTAATGAATTATCGTGACCCTGAAACACGTCGCGTTAATGAAATTTTGTCCAACCCAAGGGTTGAAGTTGTTCTGTTCCCAGGTGATTCTATGATTATCTGGAACCCAAACCTTATTTAATACGTTATTAATGAACTTTGGAAATGTAAGAATGTACCGTTATTGTCACGCCCTGGGCCTTTATTTACAGCGGAAGACTCGCTCGGGGAGCGCGAACAGCCGGCATGGTAAGCCTCTTGCAAGCAAGAATAATTCAGAGCGCGAGACAATCACATAAATAGATGCAATTGCACAAGATGTAATCAAACCTCAACTTTATTCCATAATCAATTAATATTCACAAATACATAATTTGACTTTTTCACTAATTGACTCAAGAAATAAGAAAATTACATTGACTCCATCTAAACACTTGAAACTGCCTAAGTCTTCTCTCTTATCAGGACAACTCTTAATCACTCTCGGACCCGCTGCTCGAATCCCCCGAATCCGAATGCTAACTATATTCATCTCCTGAAAATCATTAAATAATAGGTCATGAGCACACTTGCCCAGTAGGTATCTTCGTATCAACATGAAGGCATGATTAAAGTAATTAGCATTTTAGCTCTAGAGAATTAGGTAAAATCATACAATGCGAATCCATCATGCGATCAAATCAATAGAAACAAGATAACCAGGTAAGATAGAATGATCAAGAATGAACTAGCAAGAATATAACAAGAACATGATATTGGCCTTCCATGAACAAGAATGTAACGAGTTTGTACTAGCAAGCCACATATTCCTCACTTTAGCATCTTATGCTTAAGAGCAAGTGCTTCGTGAATTTCTGTGGAATATCAAGCAAGAATGTCAAGTTGAGCCGTGGATCTTCACTTATTTATAGAAATAGTACTCCCAGCGCAATGCGACGCTAGTAGCATCATACCCCATAGTTTATAAAATAGTATGTTTCCGGCAATCAGCCGAGGGGACTAGCATAGAGCCCTTGAACACAATCAGTGCTCGATCTCATCTTCAATTATAAATTAAGCTACTTCCACGCATGTAACAGTAAAGTTATGGCCAAGAATTTAACAAGTTCAGTAATTCCATGATAACAATAATCAATGAATGAATGCTTCAACGGATGAACAATATGAGTCAAGAAAGATTTAAACAAGGCTATGCTCTTGGAAATAAATCGGCAGCATAACGGTACTTTTCTTAACTCTCATTCGTTATCTTACATCAATTTAAGCAATATGATAAGTTCTAGATCATCAAGGTAAGTCTAGAATAATTGGAATATTAACCCTTGGTCAATCCTTGGGTTAACATATACAAGGTATGTAACGGTCAGGGTCTGGGCCGTTACATTATGTAACGCGTCCATGCTGGGCGGTTACAGTGATCCGTGTCCAGAAAGATAAAGATAGACTCAGAGGAATGTGACGGTCTGGAACTGGGCCGTTACTTGGCCTGACGGTCCAGTCTAGGGCCGTTATTTTTCAAGAACCAGAAACCCGATAGTGTAATCTAATTAATGGGCTTTTATTGGTACAACCAACTCGGCGTCCTAGTGGGAATCCCAGGCTCGCGGAGATTTACGGAGGCCTTGAAATAATGATTTTCTAGTCCATTGGAAGGAATATCCAATAGAGAGGTCCTCATGTCCAAGATAGTGTTCCTATAGTGCAACGTGTGAACTAATGACATCATACCGGAGTAAGTGCCATGTACTTATAGAATTGACTCTATTGACAGCGAGAGACATGTATAATCAAGGTGAAAACCGTGGTGAAACTCCGTCAATACCATGCTTTAAAAGTCATGCTTTATAGTACAAAACTATAGAATTTAGGTTCATGAAATTAGCATAGATCAAAGTAAAATAAGATATCAATCAGGCAATGCCTATTATGAACAATTAAACAACCTTAAAAACATGAAATCATGTTGCAAACTTAGATATCTAGGCATAATCATATGTAATAGTGGCAAGTCATAGTCTGTCTAGGGTTAACAGAACACCGGATGTAACGGTCTTGTGAGGGGGCGTCACAGTGAAAGTGACGGTCAGTAGAGGGCCGTTACATGAAAGAAACGCGTCTGTCCAAGCGCGTTATTATCAACAGCAAAAAACGCAGTACACAGAGTGTGTAACGGTCCTTCTGAGGCCGTTATTTGAAAATGACGGTCTTAGCCCAGTGCGTTACATCATCTGCTACAGAAAACTAACATGGAGGCTAAGAGATTAACTCACATCATGTCTGGAAATCAACATATTCTAAGCATGATGATGATGTCTAGGTTATCTATATGCATAGGTAATTGTGGGTAGATGAGCGATTATGTTTTAATTTCTCTATTAGGGCTAGGAGGTGCATGCAATACATATAACTAATAAGACATGAAATCAATGATCTAGCATGCATGAGGTTCAATTAAACCAAAGGCTCTTAATCTTATAAAGCTCTTTTTGCCATTCATGAGATAACCTACCTCTTTCTTAGGTTGAAGTTTCTGGATTTGGTTGAGAATTCAGCCCTAGTTCTTCACCTTCCTTTGTGACTTCTCCAGCTACTTCCTTGGGCTCTAACCCCACGTCCTCTTGACCTAAGGATGTGAAATTCGGAGGGGAGTTAGTCTAAAGTATAATAAACAAAAACTTCAAAACAACTTACCTGAAATAATGACTTCTTACCTTCCTTCTTTACGTCCAAAAAGTAAGGGTCGCACAGTTCAAAACTATGCCCTATTTATAGAGTTTAGGTTAGGGTTTGAGGATTAGATCGATTCTGGAGTCCTTATTCCACTAAATCCTTATCCCTAAGAGTCCTTAGGGTTATTATGAGTCTTCTCATTCGATCCCTAGTGGATAGGAGCATCAAGTTCCAATCTTTTCACGAGTTCCTTTCTTCACGGAACCGACAAGCGTGTAACGGTCGAGTGACCCTGCGTTACTTGGCTGTGACGGTCTCCCGATAGACCGTTACAGTCTTCGTAGTTAGGACTTTTAAAATATTAAAACTCTTTTAATCATTATCTAAATATTTATCTATATATATAATTTGTATTTATCCCAAAAATCTGTGGATAAGCTTAATTACCTTCTAGAATGTGGGCCAACTTAATTTGGATCTTAATTAAGTGGGTTTTAATTGATTAACACTATTTGGCCTTATAATGACTTATTATTCAAATAAATCCTTTATAAATTCCTTTAACCCTTTTATAATTTCTAGAAAAGTATTAAATAACCTAGGAAATACTTATATATATATAATTTTGGGGCTTTACATCCTCCCCCACTTAGAAGAATTTGATCCCCAAATTCTATACATGGATTGTGGAGAGTGTACTTACAGTTGAATAATTCTGGAAATCTTTTCTTCATAGCCGATTCAGTTTCCCAGGTTGCTTCATAAGGCCATGCCTTCTTCCATTGAATCTTAACCATTGGAATGACTTTATTTCTGAGTTGACGCTCTTCCCGTTCCAAAATCCTTATTGGCGTTTGTTCATAAGTTAAATCCTTCTGAATCTCCAGATTGTCATAAGTAATAATATGATCTGGATCATACACGTACTTCTTTAACATAGAGACGTGAAATACGTCGTGAACTCCTGCCAACTGTGGCGGTAAGGCCAATCTATAAGCCACTTCACCGATCCTTTCAAGAATTTCAAATGGGCCTATAAATCTTGGAGTTAGTTTTCCTTTGATGCCAAATCTTCGAATACCACGACCTGGAGAAACCTTAAGATATACATGTTCACCTACTTGAAATTCCAAGTCGCGCCTTCGATTGTCAGCATAAGATTTCTGCCTATCTTGTGCCATCTTCATTCTTTCTTGAATGAGTTTAATCTTTGCTGTAGAATCTCTGATAAGATCGGGGCCTAGATATTACCTTTCCCCTATTTCACTCCAACATATTGGTGATCGACAACTCTTCCCATATAGAGCTTCAAAAGGTGCCATTTGTATACTTGCTTGGTAACTATTGTTATATGCAAATTCTACAAGAGGCAAGTGATCGTGCCAACTTCCACCAAAGTCAATGACAGAAGCCCTGAGCATATCTTCTACCACTTGGTTTGTTCTTTCTGTTTGACCATCAGTTTGTGGATGAAAGGCTGTGCTAAAATTCAACCTAGTCCCAAGTGAATGTTGTAAACCTTTCCAGAATTGTGATGTGAATCTAGGATCTCTATCTGATATGATGGTGACAGGGACCCCATGTAACTTGACAATTTCCTTCATGTATAGGGCTGCTAGAATATCAACAGACCATCGACTCTTAATTGGTATAAGATGTGCAGACTTAGTCAATCGGTCTATGATTACCCATATGCCATCATGTCCACCTCTTGTCTTAGGTAACCCCATGATGAAATCCATTCCTATACTTTCCCATTTCCATTCGAAAATGCTTAAGGGATGTAATTTACCTGCGGGTCTGAAATGTTCCGCCTTCACTTATTGACATGTGAGACACCGAGATACAAAGTCCGCTACTTCCTTCTTCATATTGGGCCACCAAAAGTTTCTTTTGAGATCCTGATACATTTTTGTACCTCCTGGATGAATGGTATACTTCGATTTATGTGCTTCTTCTAAGATCAATTTCTTTGTACCTTCATGATCGGGTATACACAGTCGGCCCTTGAATAGCATTCTTCCATCTTCGGATATAGAAAAATCCGGTCTTTGCTCAATATTGGCTTTAATTTCCAGTAAAATTGGGTCATCCTCTTGTAACTTGGCCAAATCCTCAATCAATGTTGGTTGAGCTCGGATATTTGCCATGAAACAATTATCTTCCTTAATGTCAACATCTAGATTCAACTGAGCAAATTGAGGAATAAGGTTAGTCATACAAATCATGAGACTTGATAACATACCAATTAGTTTCCTACTGAGTGCATCTGCTACAGCATTTACCTTGCCAGGGTGATATTGAATAGCGAAATCGAAGTCTTTAAGATATTCCAACCATCTCCTCTGCCTCATGTTAAGCTCTTTTTGAGAAAATAAATATTTCAAACTCTTATGGTCCGAATAGACAGTGAACTTTTCTCCATAAAGATAATGACGCCAAATTTTCAAGGCGAAAATAACTGCTGCTAATTCCAAATCATGTACAGGATAATTTTCTTCGTGACGTTTCAATTGTCTTGAAGAATAGCAAATCACATTTCCATCTTGCATAAGGACACACCCTAAGCCAATTCCAGATGCATCCGTATATACTTTAAATCCAGCACTCTCTATTGGTAGTGACAAAATAGGGGCTGTAGTAAGATGTTTCTTAAGATTTTGAAAACTCTTTTCATAGTCCTTCGACCAGACAAAAGGATTTTCTTTTCTGGTAAGTCTAGTTAAAGGAACTGCGATCTTTGAAAAGTCCTTTATGAATCTTCTATAATAACCTGCTAGACCCAAAAAGCTTCTGACTTCTGATACAGTCGTTGGTCGACTCCAATCTCTGACAGCTTCTACCTTAGAAGGATCCACAGCAATACCTTCCTTTGAAATAATGTGGCCAAGGAATGAGACTTCCTTGAGCCAGAATTCACACTTATTGAGTTTGGCATATAGCTTGTGTTCTCTAAGTGTTCGCAAAGCTATCCTTAAATGTTCTTTGTGTTCTTCTTTCGTCTTGGAATATATCAAGATGTCATCGATGAAGACGACGATGAATTGGTCTAAATACGGCTGGAAAACATTATTCATCAGTTGCATGAATGCTGCTGGGGCATTGGTTAACCCAAATGGCATCACCACAAACTCGTAGTGGCCATAACGACTTCGAAAAGCCGATTTATAGATGTCTTCTTCTTTGATTCTAAGCTGATGATAACCAGACCTAAGGTCAATCTTAGAGAAATATTCTGCTCCTAAAAGCTGATCGAAGAGCTCATCAATACGTGGCAATGGATATTTATTCTTGATCGTAAGTTGATTCAATCGCCGGCAGTCAATGCATAACCTGAGAGAACCATCCTTCTTCTTGACAAATAGAACAGGCGCACCCCAAGGGGATGTGCTAGGTCTGATAAAACCCTTGTCTAGAAGTTCCTGTAGTTGCTTCTTCAATTCCTTAAGTTCCATGGGGGACATCCTGTAAGGGGCTATAGAAACAGGTGCCGCTCCTGGAATGAGTTCAATGGTAAAGTTTACTTCCCTCTCGGGCGGTAAACTAGGTAGTTCAGGTGGGAACACATCAGAGAATTCATTGACAATAGGAATGTCTGCTAAGACAATTTCCTTAGATTCTGTGACAATGACTGAGGCAAGAAAAGCTTCGCATCCTTGCGAGATGAGCTTGCAAGCATGAAGAGAGGATATTATGGTAGGATGCTTCTTGTATTTGATGCCAAGAAAAGAAAATCATGGAATTCCAGGCTTGCGAAAGGATATAATCCTAGTTCGGCAATTGATATAAGCATCATGATCAACAAGCCATTCAACCCCTAGAATGGCATCATAACCCTTCATATCGAGGCATATCAAATTTACGGGGAGATTATGTCCTTCTACCACTACTTCATAATCAGGATAATGCTTAGTAAGCTTAGTTCCAGGTCCTAATGGTGTAGTTATAGCGAGATCTGAAGGTAGGGGAACTGATGCAGTTGGTAAGGTTTTTGAAAAAGTGGTGGAGATAAAAGAATGAGAAGCACCAGTATCAAATAGCACGAATGTAGGACGAGAACAGATTTGAAGAGTACCTTCCATGAGCCCATCATTTTGATCCCTGGGCGCTTCTTCTTCATCTATAACTGCATTGAGGCGAGCCGGCCTCCTACGTCCTCCGTTATTTGGTTGGCCTTTCATAAGGGGGCAATCTGGCACACGATACTCCCTACTTCCACAGCGCAAACAAGCACCTAGGCGCTTCCAGCATTCTTCAGCCGAGTGGCCGAATTTCTCACAAAAGGTGCATGCTGAGGCGACTTGCTCCTTTTCTTCCTTCACCTTTTTACTACTCTTTTGAGAATTTCCACCGTTCCCGTTCCTTGATCTTTTCTTATTATCACGGCTTTTGTATGGTTCCGTGATACTGAACTTCTCCTTCATATAATGCCGATCAGAGCACCGGCTAGATTCTTCTCCCTTCCCTTTCAACCTTTCGACCTTCTCTAAGGTCCTCTCGCATAAATATGCCCTTTGAACCATCTCCTCATAAGTGCGGATATTCTGTGTCCCCAGTTGTTGAATGAAACCGGGCCGTAACCCGTCCATAAATCGGTTTGCTTTTAATAAGTCTGTACTAATCAAATGTGGTGCATACGGTGCTAGTCTTGAAAACTGTAACTCATATTCTGCCACGGACATCATCCCTTGACGAAGGGAGGCAAACTCCATAGCCTTCCTTTCCTTTACATGCTCGGAGAAATATTTGGCACGGAATAAAGTGAGAAAAACATTCCATGTATGTGGCGCATCGGCTGGAGGTGTCGGAACCGATTTCCACCAAGTGCGAGCATCCTTGTTTAATTGGAACATAGCTAGACGGACTTTCTCCTGATCCGTACATTGAATAACATCAAAGATTCTGTTCATCTCATCTATCCAATTTTCCGCTTCATCCGGATTTGAGGATCCATAGAAACGCGGAGGGTTTAGACTCCGAAAATTCCGATGCAGGTCTCCAGCCCTTGCCCCCGCACCACCCTGTGCTATGGTCTGCAGTGCCTGGGTGAGGCCGGCAACAGTTTGTTGCATACCGTCCCAATCTACACGATGAGCCATGTGTGAAATATGGTACCTGAGAGAAAATAACCACTTGTTATTTCTCATGAAATTTTAAAATAAGTATAATAAACATTAAAGCTAGTTAGTTTATCTTAAACCATGCTCTACCCAATCCTCACATGGGTATGAATTTTCTCTCTCAGTTCATCGGTATGGCCTTTAAACCTTAGACTTATCCTATGACATGACTCTTTTCCTTAAGTCCTGAGACTTAGGCTCTGATACCAACTTAACTGTCACGTCCCGAGCCTTTATTTACAGCGGAAGACTCGCTCGGGGAGCGCGAACAGCCGGCATGGTAAGCCTCTTGCAAGCAAGAATAATTCAGAGTGCGAGACAATCACATAAATAGATGCAATTGCACAAGATGTAATCAAACCTCAATTTTATTCCATAATCAATTAATATTGAAAAATACATAATTTGACTTTTTCACTAATTGACTCAAGAAATAAGAAAATTACATTGACTCCATCTAAACACTTGAAACTGCCTAAGTCTTCTCTCTTATCAGGACAACTCTTAATCACTCTCGGACCCGCTGCTCGAATCCCCCGAATCCGAATGCGAACTATATTCATCTCCTGAAAATCATTAAATAATAGGTCATGAGCACACTTGCCCAGTAGGTATCTTCGTATCAACATGAAGGCATGATTAAAGTATTTAGCATTTTAGCTCTAGAGAATTAGGTAAAATCATACAATGCGAATCCATCATGCGATCAAATCAATAGAAACAAGATAACCAGGTAAGATAGAATGATCAAGAATGAACTAGCAAGAATATAACAAGAACATGATATTGGCCTTCCATGAACAAGAATGTAACGAGTTTGTACTAGCAAGCCACATATTCCTCACTTTAGCATCTTATGCTTAAGAGCAAGTGCTTCGTGAATTTCTGTGGAATATCAAGCAAGAATGTCATGTTGTGCCGTGGATCTTCACTTATTTATAGAAATAGTACTCCCAGCGCAATGCGACGCTAGTAGCATCATACCCCATGGTTTATAAAATAGTATGTTTCCGGCAATCAGCCGAGGGGACTAGCATAGAGCCCTTGAACACAATCAGTGCTCGATCGCATCTTCAATTATAAATTAAGCTACTTCCACGCATGTAACAGTAAAGTTATGGCCAAGAATTTAACAAGTTCAGTAATTCCATGATAACAATAATTAATGAATGAATGCTTCAACGGATGAACAATATGAGTCAAGAAAGATTTAAACAAGGCTATGCTCTTGGAAATAAATCAGCAGCATAACGGTACTTTTCTTAACTCTCATTCGTTATCTTACATCAATTTAAGCAATATGATAAGTTCTAGATCATCAAGGTAAGTCTAGAATCATTGGAATATTAACCCTTGGTCAATCCTTGGGTTAACATATACAAGGTATGTAACTGTCAGGGTCTGGACCGTTACATTATGTAACGCGTCCATGCTGGGCCGTTACAGTGATCCGAGTCCAGAAAGATAAAGATAGACTCAGAGGAATGCGACGATCTGGAACTGGGCCGTTACTTGGCCTGACGGTCCAGTCCAGGGCCGTTATTTTTCAAGAACCAGAAACCCGATAGTGTAATCTAATTAATGGGCTTTTATTGGTACAACCAACTCGGCGTCCTAGTGGGAATCCCAGGCTCGCGGAGATTTACGGAGGCCTTGAAACAATGATTTCCTAGTCTATTGGAAGGAATATCCAATAGAGAGGTCCTCATGTCCAAGATAGTGTTCCTATAGTGCAACGTGCGAACTAATGACATCATACCGGAGTAAGTGCCATGTACTTACAGAATTAACTCTATTGACAGCGAGAGACATGTATAATCAAGGTGAAAACCGTGGTGAAACTCCGTCAATACCATGCTTTAAAAGTCATGTTTTATAGTACAAAACTATAGAATTTAGGTTCATGAAATTAGCATAGATCAAAGTAAAATAAGATATCAATCAGGCAATGCCTATTATAAACAATTAAACAACCTTAAAAACATGAAATCAGGTTGCAAACTTAGATATCAAGGCATAATCATATGTAATAGTGGCAAGTCATAGTCTGTCTAGGGTTGACAGAACACCGGATGTAACGGTCTTGTGAGGGGGCGTCACAGTGAAAGTGACGGTCAGTAGAGGGCCGTTACATGAAAGAAACGTGTCTGTCCAAGCGCATTATTATCAACAGCGAAAAACGTAGTACATAGAGTGTGTAACGGTCCTTCTGAGGCCGTTATTTGAAAATGACGGTCTTAGCCCAGTGCGTTACATCATCTGCTACAGAAAACTAACATGGAGACTAAGAGATTAACTCACATCATGTCTGGAAATCAACATATTCTAAGCATGATGATGATGTCTGGGTTATCTATATGCATAGGTAATTGTGGGTAGATGAGCGATTATGTTTTAATTTCTCTATTAGGGCTAGGAGGTGCATGCAATACATATAACTAATAATACATGAAATCAATGATCTAGCATGCATGAGGTTCAATTAAACCAGAGGCTCTTAATCCTATAAAGCTCTTTTTGCCGTTCATGAGATAACCTACCTCTTTCTTAGGTTGAAGTTTCTGGATTTGGTTGAGAATTCTGCCCTAGTTCTTCACTTCCTTTGTGACTTCTCCAGCTACTTCCTTGGGCTCTAACCCCACGTCCTCTTGACCTAGGGATGTGAAATTCGGAGGGGAGTTAGTCTAAAGTATAATAAATAAAAACTTCAAAACAACTTACCTGAAATAATGACTTCTTACCTTCCTTCTTTACGTCCAAAAAGTAAGGGTCGCACAGTTCAAAACTATGCCCTACTTATAGAGTTTAGGTTAGGGTTTGAGGATTAGATCAATTCTAGAGTCCTTATTCCACTAAATCCTTATCCCTAAGAGTCCTTAGGGTTATTATGAGTCTTCTCATTCGATCCCTAGTGGATAGGAGCATCAAGTTCCAATCTTTTCACGAGCTCCTTTCTTCACGGAACCGACAGGCGTGTAACGGTCGAGTGACCCTACGTTACTTGGCTGTGACGGTCTCGCGATAGACCGTTACAGTCTTCGTAGTTAGGACTTTTAAAATATTAAAACTCTTTTAATCATTATCTAAATATTTATCTATATATATAATTTGTATTTATCCCAAAAATCCGTGGATAAGCTTAATTACCTTCTAGAATGTGGGCCAACTTAATGGGCTTGGTTTAAACCCTTTTGGATCTTAATTAAATGGGTTTTAATTGATTAACACTATTTGGCCTTATAATGACTTATTATTCAAATAAATCCTTTATAAATTCCTTTAACCCTTTTATAATTTCTAGAAAAGTATTAAATAACCTAGGAAATACTTATATATATATAATTTTGGGGCTTTACAGTTATGCTGCCGAATTCCTTCCGTAGCATGACCTTGTCATTAATTCCTCTTGAACTCTCACGATTCATATTTGGTGCATTCTTACCTTGATGTTGCTATCATCAACACATTGTTTGAACTTTACATATTTGGCCTATATTTATATTTCTCATGGAAGTATCTTGATTTATAACTTGAAGATGAAAAGCGGGCACGGACAGTGTCCAAGGGCTCGACACTAGCCCCCTCGGCTGATTGCCGAAAACATAATTTAAACCATGTGGTATGATGAACACTGGCGTCGCATTGCACCGGGAATACCTTTTTTATAAACGGGTGAAAACCACGAGGCTCTCATGGAATTATTACATTTTTGTTACATGACTTTCTAGTGCATAGCCCGATGTGGGATGACCTAGGAATGCAATGGGATGACACGATGATCCTCGGACCTAGACTCACAAGCACACACAAAGACAACAGACTCGATTTCGGTGGTTGTACTCACTCGGTGCGACTCGTTCCTGAAGGCAATTCGGGGATGGTAGTGAGGGTCCGGTGCAGGACCTTGCTGTTCCAAGGCTTGGCACTGCTCAGGCTGACCCCTGGAGGGGTTGGGATTCCCACGATTCGTGGGCGGCCAGTTGATGAATGCTCATGTGTATATATTTAGTCATATCACACACGTCTTTTTCTGAGCTTTAACAAATTTAATCATGCAATTTTATGTGCTAATCTCGGTCTCACGCAAAATAGAGAATTTTCTAAAAATAATGGGACTTGAGGCATTTTTAAGAGGATTGCATAAGTAATTTTTATAAGGTTGGTTTTTAAAAAAGTCATTTTTGAATGAACTAAATGGAAGAATAAATTATAAAGCATATTGTGTGATGAAGGGGTTTGTCATAAACTTGAATTCTCTTATTTGAGAAACCTTCCCATAATATTTTTTTATATAATCCCACAATCTTGTGAATAATTCACATGAGGTCCCCCACGTTACAGGCATGCATGCGGAACAGCAACATATCAAGTCAATCATGACAATAGGCAGATCACATAGAGGGTGCAGCAAATCACATAGGGAGACAACAAGCAGTAAATGGGCCATCGCTAGCGACATAGCAGACATATAGGCAGTTGGTAGCGACACGGATAGGAGGCGTGCAGGTCATAGGCAGCTACAGGCATAGCCCCACCCTTTAACCCCTATAAAAATGCAGATCTCTCTCTCCCGCGGGCGCTCGGAGTGACTCCCCCACTCCTCTTTTTTTCCCTCTCTCGCACCCTCTCTCTCTCCCTCTCTTTAGAACTCCTCCTTTCTCCATCGCTCTCTTTCTCCTTCTCTCTGTCTCTGCACCGCCACCCCCCCTTCTCTGGCGTTCCTCTCTCTCCCTCTTTTGACTGCTACACTCACACATCCCGATGCACCTCCCTCTATCTCTCGGCACTCTCTACATAGTCGTGGCAGCCCCTCGCGACCGCCGTCCCAACAAATCATCGTGGCCCTCCGCGCGTCCCCCTCTCTCTCTCACGATCGTCTGCCACTCGCATTGGCTTTCCACCGACATCTCCTTCACCTTCGTACACCACCCACACACTGCACCATAGCCCGCTCATGATCTCTCTCTTCTCATCTCTTGTTCCCTCTCTCTCTAGCCACTACACCTCGCCAGATGCCGCTTCTCCTTCACCCCCCCACTTCTCCTCCCTCTGCCTCCGCACCCCTCCAGCCCTCTCTTCCTCTTCCTCTTCACACACACACATAGCCTGCACCACCGCACCTGCACCCTCTCTCTTCATTGCACACACATGGCATCGGGTTCCTTCAACCTCTCCCTTTCTCACCCTCGTTGCACCCACACACTCATGGCCGCTCCTGATCCTGTTCTCTCTTCACCTGCAGCCGTTCACCCTCGCCTGTGCACACACCACGCATTCACAACCACCGGCCTCCCCTTCCCATCTCCTTCTCTCTCTTTTACACGTTCACTCACCTGCCTGCGTCCCTGCTACCGGCCTCTTGCATGCACACCTCCCCACAGCCTTCCCTCTCCTCCTTGCCACTTCACTCACACACCCCTTGCACCGCCAGTCGGCTCCCACCGGCGTAGCCTCTCCTCACCCCCACCTCTCCTCTCTCTGCCTTCGCCTACGTTTCTTTTTCTCTTAGACCTCTCCCCTTCTCTTTCCTACCTGCAACGCAGGACAGCTACACCTCTCCTCTACCCTTCGGACCGCCTCCACCGGCCGCGAGCGCTCACCGGACCCCCACTTCTCACCATAGCCCTCTCTCACCTCTCTCTCTTCTCTCCCATCGGTGACCACTACATGCATGCACGTCCCCCTCACCGTGGCCGCGGCCCACTGTTGGGTCTCCTCTGGCGTTGAATGATAAGGGAGAATGGCAACATGCTGAAGTGTTTTGATAATTGGCAACAGTATTGGTTGACTTCGTTGACTGCATAGTTGACTTTGTTAACTTTATATTGACATAATGATGTGCGTATTTTGATGACTTTTATATGTCATATAATCATATAAATGTTATCTGCATGTTTACACTTAGGCTTTGCATTAGAATGGAGTCGGTGTAATACTAAGTCAGTCTGCATTGAGTCCGTGCATAGAGTGCATTTCTAGCACATCAAGTCCGTGCTTGCATATATCAAGTCGGTGCAAGCCATGTTGCTACACACGACCAAGTCATTGCAAAGGTCATCCATGCATTATGTAAGTCGATGCATTGGTAGTTGTTGCACGAGACCAAGTCCGTGCAGGCTTACTCAAGGCATACTAAGTCGATGCATTGGTAGTCGTTGCACGAGACCAAGTCCGTGCAGGCTTAGCTCAAGGCACACTAAGTTGGTGCAAAACCTCTCACTGCAAGCTATCAAGTCGATGCAACCCTTGCTACTACACACGACCAAGTCAGTGCAATGCCATCCATGCATTAGGTAAGTCGGAGCAAGCATTAGTTCAGCACGAAACAAAGTCCATGCATGCTTATGTCTAGGCACATAAAGTCCATGCAATACATCTTAGGCAACTCGGTGCATAAGAGCTCATGCATTTAGTGTTTGCACATTAAGTCTGTGCAAGTCAAGTAAGTTGTAGAAGTAAGTCTGTGCAACCTTTGCACGTCACATGATCTAAGTCTAAGCAATGTTGTTCTCGGCACATTGAGTCAGTGCAAGGTTTGCACTCTGCATATACACACTCAGTGCATTACTGCAAGTCACACACATACAGTCTATGCACAGCCACTAGGTCAATAAAACAAGTATGTGCATCTGTTCTATGTGTGAACACTTGACTCCGTGCATATGTGTTTATACGTTATATCGAGCCTGTGGAGTCTGTGCACATTTAGTTCAAAGCTCTAATTAACTCTGTGCATCTTTCTACTATATTTCAGATTGTTTCAAGCTGACATTAAGTCTAACCTTGACAGGATATCTGCTCGAGGAGTTTAAGAAAGGCACGTAATCCAAGAATGGAGGAGGTGCCAAGATGATGCCACGTGGCCTGACCACTCCAGATCGAGATAAGGCTCTGGGCGGGAATTGTGGCGAGCACACGCCCTACCTTCTGCTGCTTCCTATAAATAAGGAGAGTCTTCTTCAAGAGAAGACTGATCGTGATTGTGATATTGAGAGAAAAAGAGCAGAAAGAGCTAGAGCCAGCACGATCCAGAGAGAAGAAGATAGAGCAGCAGATCTAAGAAGAGAGTTTGAGAGTGAAAAACTTTGAAAGTCTGAGAAAGTTTTGTGCATCAGTTTCCTGGTTCATAACCGGAACTGATTTTGCTCATTGTTGAGCTACATTCCCATTGTGGGTTTTATGTTTCTTCGTTTGTTTCCTTTCGTTTTTAGAAACCCTTGTTCAAGCTGTTTCTCAGAAGAGGTTAAGCTGTAATTCCTCAACGATTGCAGAGGTGTGGTATCCTCTGGTCGGGTGAAGCTGTAATTCCCCAGCGGTTACAAAGGAGGACTCCTCTGGTCGGCGTAAGTTGTAAGGCCCAGCCGTTTGTAGGGTTTTCACCCCGAAACTGTGGATCAGTAGGTTAAGCTGTGTATCAGCGGGAAACCACACTCTAGTTGGAGTGTGGGGTGGACGTAGACCTCAGAGTTGAGGTCGAACCACCATAAAAATTCATTATCTACTGTGTGATTTCCATGTGGTTTGTGCTCATCTCTATCTAGTTTCACCGCCCAGTAGATGAATGCTTGAGACTGCCTTTGTGCTAATCGTCTAGACTCGCCATAGTTTGATTGCGTTTAAGTGTTCTTCCTCATCCTACAGCAGCTTGATTTTATTTCACAATTGTTCCTGCTGTAGTCAATTTTATTGGGTGATCGATCTATTCACCCCCTCTAGATCATCAATAGAGTATTGTCTATTGGTATCAGAGCGTCCATCTATTCTATTAGTTGGTATCAGAGCATACCATCTAAGATTCATTTGACTTATCAATTGGTATCAGAGCCTAACTCTTCTGCAAGGATCAACGTCTTGAAGAGTAACGGCCATGGATGCAAGAGGGATGACGGCTGAAGGACATTCCACCACGAAGCCCCCATACTTTGACGGTTCGAACTACGCATACTGGAAGAATCGTATGCAAGTCTTTCTGAATGTGAAAGACTATGAGATTTGGAAGGTGGTCAGTAAAGGACCATTCGAGCTGCATCCTAATGAGGATGTATGGACGAGAGAGGAGATCAGGAAATCTACTCTCAACTGGAGCGCCATCAATGCCATTCAGTGCGCTCTACATCCCACAGAATTTTCAAGAGTTTCTTCGTGCGCCACAGTGAAAGAGATGTGGGATAAGCTAGAGGTTATCTACGAGGGAACCTCTGAGGTGAGGGAGACCAAGGCGAACTTGCTGGTCTCAGAGTATGAAACCTTCAGGATGAAGCCCAACGAGACCATCACCGAGATGTATGAGCGTCTTACCCTCATCACCAATGGTCTCAGAAGTCTTGAGAAAAACTATTCTGATTATGAAATCGTGAGGAAGATTCTTCGGTCCCTGACTCCAGTCTGGCACACGAAAGCTACTATTATAGAGGAGTCAAGGGTTCTTCAGAACATGAAGGTGGATGAGTTGATTGGCTCATTAATGACCTACGAGATAAATCTTCCCAAGACCGAGGAGCTGGAGAAGAAGAAAAAGCCCATTGCTCTGAAGGCCAACTGCAGTAGAACAAGCAGATCCAGCCACAGTGGATCATCGAGCGATCAGAGCTTCTTTGGGTCAGAAATTGAAGGAGGTTAGCTTGCAATAAAATCTTTAATGAAAAAGAATTGAACAAAGTGGCAGAGCAATGACTGAATTACACTGAGAAACTGAACCCTCCATCAAGGAAATGGAGAGGACCTTATGTCATGAGGTGTTTCATGTTATCTCTGTTCACATGGTCAAATCTATAGGGCTGGTTTCACTGAGTAACTGGGGGTACTGGCGTCTGGTAAACGTGTACCCTTAATGTCAAAGGTGTAAATCATCTTGGTAGTTCTTGATCAGAGGTAGATATAGTAGTTT
Organism: Amorphophallus konjac; assembly: GCA_022559845.1. NCBI lineage: Eukaryota > Viridiplantae > Streptophyta > Magnoliopsida > Alismatales > Araceae > Amorphophallus > Amorphophallus konjac. The sequence continues at coordinate 298,786,158 of CM040124.1, read as the reverse complement.
ATGCCTTGTAACTGGGGGTACTTGCACCCAACCCACGTGTACACCTAATGTCAACAGCATAAATGACACTTGTCTATTCACTAAGTTCAGACTAGAAGTGAAAAAGAAATGTTGTAACCCTTCTCATGCAAAAGGTTATGAAGTATCAATTAGTTCATCTCAATACAAATTCAGGTTACTCTCCTTGACATTCATTGTTTCTGAAATAAGTAAGATATAGTCTTGACCTAGTCTAGTATAGTCATGTGACTTAGGTTAATTGCTATAAATGGACACTATGACCATATTTCAGAAACTCAGTGATTTAACTCTACCTTCTATAACTTTTAAACCTGAACTTACTCAAGAATGCATACTGATTGATTCTTATGAATAAAAGTTGTTCATGATTTGCTTATATTCTGAACCAATACATAGAATGTTATCTAGTCTATCTCTTCTACCCTTCCACTATCTCCCCTCCTCCTTATTTGCTGATGGCAAAGGGGGAGAGTTTATTGTCTTTTCTTCCTTCCTTATGACATAGGGGGAGAGATTGCATTCTGATGGCAAAGGGGGAGGAAGTATAAAGGAGAGTCAATCTATGTGTTTAGGGGGAGAGTCTGTAATGGTTTTTGAGGGAAGGAAGAGAGAGAGAGAGTCAGAAATTCAGGAGAAGCATCTTAAAGGATTCATTCAGGGAGAAAGTCTGTGCATAGTGTCTGCACTTGCATGTATGTCATCTGACTGTGATTAATGATTCATCAAAATACATCATTCTTAATGCATTTACTTCTGGTGTTACCATCATCAAAAAGGGGGAGAATGTTGGGTCTCCACTGGCGTTGAATGATAAGGGAGAATGGCAACATGCTGAAGTGTTTTGATAATTGGCAACAGTATTGGTTGACTTCGTTGACTGCATAGTTGACTTTGTTAACTTTATATTGACATAATGATGTGTGTATTTTGATGACTTTTATATGTCAGATAATCATATAAATGTTGTCTGCATGTTTACACTTAGGCTTTGCATTAGAATGGAGTCGGTGTAATACTAAGTCAGTCTGCATTGAGTCCGTGCATAGAGTGCATTTCCAGTACATCAAGTCGGTGCAAGCCATGTTGCTGCACACGACCAAGTCACTGCAAAGGTCATCCATGCATTATGTAAGTCGATGCATTGGTAGTTGTTGCATGAGACCAAGTCCGTGCAGGCTTAGCTCAAGGCACACTAAGTCGGTGCAACACTTCTCGCTGCACGCTATCAAGTCGATGCAACCCTTGCTGCTGCACATGACCAAGTCAGTGCAATGCATTCCATGCATTAGGCAAGTCTGAGCAAGCATTAGTTCAGCACGCAACTAAGTCTGTGCATGCTTATGTCTAGGCATAAAAAGTCTATGCAATACGTCTTAGGCAACTCGGTGCATAAGAACTCATGCATTCAGTGTTTGCACATTAAGCCTGTGCAAGTCAAGTATGTTGCATAAGTAAGTCTGTGCAACCTTTGCATGTCACATGATCTAAGTCTAAGCAATGCTGCTATCGGCACATTGAGTCAGTGCAAGGTTTGCACTTTCCATATACACACTCAGTGCATTACTGCATGTCACACACATACAGTCTGTGCACATCCACTAGGTTAATAAAGCAAGTCTGTGCATCAGTTCTGTGTGCGAACACTTGACTCCGTGCATATGTGTTCATACATTATATCGAGTCTGTGGAGTCTGTGCACATTTAGTTCAAAGCTCTAATTAACTTTGTGCATCTTTCTACTATCTTTCAGATTGTTTCTTGCTGACATTAAGTCTGACCTTAATAAGATATCTGCTCGAGGAGTCTAAGAAGGCACGTGATCCAAGAATGAGGAGGTGTCAAGATGATGCCACGTGGCCTGACCACTCCAGATCTGGATAAGGCTCTGGGCGGGAATCGTGGCGAGCACACGCCCTACCTTCTGCTGCTTCCTATAAATAAGGAGAGTCTTCTTCAAGAGAAGATTTATCGTGATTGTGATATTGAGAGAAAAAGAGCAGAAAGAGCTAGAGCCAGCACGATCCAGAGAGAAGAAGATAGAGCAGCAGATCTAAGAAGAGAGTTTGAGAGTGAAAAACTTTGAAAGTCTAAGAAAGTGTTGTTCATCAGTTTCCTGGTTCATAACCAGAACTGATTTTTCTCATTGTTGAGCTACATTCCCATTGTGGGTTTTCTATTTCTTCGTTTGTTTCCTTTCTTTTTTAGAAACCCTTGTTCAAGCTGTTTGTCAGCAGAGGTTAAGTTGTAATTCCTCAACATTTGTAGAGGTGTGGTATCCTCTGGTTGGGTGAAGCTATAATTCCCCAGTGGTTACAGAGGAGGATTCCTCTGGTCGGCGTAAGCTGTAAGGCCCAGCGGTTTATAGGGTTTTCACCCCGAAGCTGTGGATCAGTAGGTTAAGCTGTGTATCAGCGGGAAACCACACTCTGGTTGGAGTGTGGGGTGGACGTAGACCTCGGAGTTGAGGTCGAACCACCTTAAAAATTCATTGTCTACTGTGTGATTGCCCTGTGGTTTGTGCTCATCTCTATCTAGTTTCACCGCCCAGTAGATGAATGCTTGAGACCGCCTTTGTGCTTATCGTCTAGACTCGCCATAGTTTGATTGCATTTAAGTGTTCTTCCTCATCCTACAGCAGCTTGATTTTATTTCGCAATTGTTCCTGCTGTAGTTAATTTTATTGGGTGATCGATCTATTCACCCCCCTCTAGATCATCAATAGAGTATTGTCTATTGGTATCAGAGCGTCCATCTATTCTATAGTTGGTATCAGAGCATAAGATTCATCTAGTTGGTATCAGAGCCTAACTCTTCTGCAAGGATCAACGTCTTGAAGAGTAACAGCCATGGATTCAAGAAGGACATTCCACCACGAAGCCCCCATACTTTGACAGTTCGAACTACGCATACTGGAAGAATCGTATGCAAGTCTTTCTGAGGGCGAAAGACTATGAGATTTGAAAGGTGGTTAGTAAAGGACCATTCGAGCTGCATCCTAATGAGGATGTATGGACGAGAGAGGAGATCAAGAAATCTACTCTCAACTAGAGCACCATCAATGCCATTCAGTGCACTCTACATCCCACAGAATTTTCAAGAGTTTCTTCGTGCGCCACAGCGAAAGAGATGTGGGATGAGATGGAGGTTATCTACGAGGGAACCTCTGAGGTGAGGGAGACCAAGGCGAACTTGCTTGTCTCAGAGTATGAAGCCTTCAGGGTGAAGCCCAGCGAGACCATCACCGAGATGTACGCTCGTCTTACCCTCATCACCAATGGTCTCAGAAGTCTTGGGAAAAACTATTCTGATTATGAAATCATGTGGAAGATTTTTCGGTCCCTGACTCCAGTCTGGCACACGAAAGCTACTATTATAGAGGAGTCAAGAGATCTTCAGAACATGAAGGTGGATGAGTTGATTGGCTCGTTAATGACCTACGAGATAAATCTTCCCAAGACCGAGGAGCTGGAGAAGAAGAAAAAGCCCATTGCTCTGAAGGCCAACTCTAGTAGAACAAGCAGATCCAGCCACAGTGGATCATCGAGCGATCAGAGCTTCTTTGGGTCAGAAATTGAAGGAGGTCAGCTTGCAATGATGACCAGAGAGTTTAGAAGATTTTTGTGGAAAGAAGGAAGAAATTTCGGCCGGAGACAAACGAGGTATAAATCTAACCCTGCCAAGAAAATTGACACTAATGTTTGCTATCATTGCAGGAAGGCCGGCCACATGAAGGCAGACTGTCCGGAGCTCCAAAAGCTCAAGGAGAAGTCAAAGAAGAAAGCTCCCAAAGGAAAGGCGATGGTGAGCACATGGAGCGACGAGGACGAGGGCACCTTAAGCTGCACATCAGAGAGTGAAGACGAAGAAAAGCCCATCTGCCTGATGGCCAGAAATGATTAGAAAGAAGAGGAAGACTTCGACGAGGTATCATCTCCATTTGAGCATTACACTATTTCTGATTGGGAGGATGCCTACGGTGATTTACTAGATAAAGTAGATGACATTAGAAAAGAGAACATGCATTTAAAGAAGAAAATTAACTCTCTCATGAATGACACCACAATGACTGATAAAATTGCTCAGCTACAATCTTAGAATGATAGGTTGAAAATTTCATATGCTAAATTTGATGATTTGAAGCATGCTTTGATAGATGCTAGAAAAGAAAATGAGTCTCTGAAAAGTGTTATTGATGACTTAAAATTGAGATTGCAAACACTTGAAAATGAAATGAAAATTGTCGATGAGAAATATGAAGTTGTGCTGGGTGTCAATAATGAACTGAAGAAATCAATTAAAAACCTAGAAAATCAAAATGAGGATAAAAAGAAAATCATTGAGAATATGACCCAAGGCAGTGAGAATTTGAATGCTCTGTTGGGGTCTAAAGTGAATTTCAGAAAAGAGGGTCTCGGTTATAACCCCACTGCTAAAAAGAGTTTAGCATTGAAAATAATTTCATTTGTTGCTGAAAAGGAGAAGAGACCTCTCATTAAAATGTCCAATGTAATTCTGATGTTAAAAATGTTAATTGCAAAATGCCCAATGCTCAGGACAAGGGCAAGCAGAAGATGGGTGAGTCTAGCCATGATAGCACATACTGCCCTACTCCTCAGGATAGAGTTCAGGTTACGGGTCAACCTTCACGCACACCTAAACCCCAGGCTAGGGTCACCAAGTCTCCACCAGCTATTCAGAAGAAGATTCAACCCTAACCCATGCAGAAGTCAGGTGGGTCTAGGGTGCAAGGGGGACAGAATCTAGAAAGAGGTCAATCTAGCCAGTTCTACCAACCCAGAGTCCAGACCTACCATCATGCACAGCCACAACGATTCCATAGGTCTGGATGGAATAGAGTTCAAGAGAGGTCTAGATATCAGCCATATCCTACACAGACATATAGACCTCAAGCTAACAACTGGGTTAGGCAGTCTAGAACATGGGCTCCAAGAAAACAAACCACCTATAGTCAGCCTAGGACCAACATCGGCCACAATTTTCTGAATGCTCATTGGCCTAGGCACTGGAACAAACAAAATCAATTTGTTAAAAATAATGGTGCCAGTACACTGAACAAGAAAGGAGGGACTAAGAATGTTGATGCTGAAAAGAAGAAAAATGACAAAAACAATGTTGAGAAATCCACTAAACCAACCATGTTCAAACAAATGTGGATTCCTAAGGATTTGTTGTCTTGTTTGAGTAGCTCTTCATCTACTCTGGAGCCCAAACATTTTTGGGTTCCAAACTTTTCTCCATGACTGTGATTGCAGGTATGTCTGGCAGCCAAGCACAACATGTGGTACCTGGATAGTGGCTACTCTAGGTATATGACAGGAGACAAGGCTAAATTTTGCATGCCGACTGAGAAGAATGGAGGCCTTGTCACCTTCGGAGGAAATACTAGGGGTAAAATCATCGGGTTAGGTAAGGTAGGTAAGTGCACTACCTGCTGCATTGAGGAAGTTATGTTGGTTGATGGTCTTGCTTACAATTTGCTCAGTATCAGCCAGCTATGTGATAAAGGGCATAGAGTTATTTTTGATTCCCAATGCTGTAGAATTTATGAACCTAATTCTGATGTAGTTAAATTTTCTGGTAAGAGAGTAAATAACATCTACATGGTAGATTTAGTTGATTTTGCTCACTCTAATCTATGCCTCACAGTTAATAAAGATGATTTAACATTTCTATGGCATCGTAGATTAGGACATGCTAGTTACACTATCTTGCATAAATTGAATGAACATAGCATGGTTAGAGGACTCCTGAAATTTCATTTAAGAAGGAAAATAAAGTCTGTAATGCATGTACACAGTCCAAGCAAACTAGGAAGTCATTCAAGTCTAGAACTGAAAACATGTCTTCCAAACCTTATGAGCTGATACACATGGACCTTTTTGGACCAACTAGATCAGTCAGCCTATCAGGAAGAGATATGGGTATGTATTAGTGGATGACTCTTATAGATATACTTGGGTCTTTTTCATCTTACACAAAAATGATGCATTTTCTGAATTTCAGGAGTTCTACTTGAAAATAAAACAGAAAAATAAAAATTCAATTGAAAATATTTTGTCTGATCATGGAGGTGAGTTTGAAAACTCACAATTTGATGAATTTTGCAGGGTCAATGGGATTACTCATCGGTTCTCCTCACCAAGGACACCAGAGCAAAATGGAGTGGTGGAGAGGAGAAACGGACACTTGTGGAGATGGCCCGTACACTCCTAGTTGAAGGAGGCCTACCAAGGAAGTTTTGGGCAGAGACAGTCAACACTGCATGCCATGTAATTAACCGAGCCATGGTAAGGCCGTTTACTCAGAAAACACCTTATGAGATTTTAAAAGGTAAGAAGCCTTCAATTGCTCATTTCAGGTCTTTGGCTGTAAGTGTTTTATTCATGTTAACGATAAAAGAGTCCTTGATAAATTTGAACCTAAAAGTGATCCAAGAATTTTCTTTGGATATTCTAAAAATACTAGAGCATATAGGGTGTACAACCTAAATTCTAAAACTGTTGAGGAATCTCCACACATTATCTTTGATGAGTCCCTAAATAAGTCTGATGTTGGTCTATGCAGGAAAGAAGATGATGGAGAAATTCTGAAGGAAGGAAACTCTGCAGACCAATCAAAAAATGAAGAAGAACCTGAAGAAAACAATGCAGAAGAGCCTGCTCTTCAGGGGGAGGTAAATGAAGGTCAAGGTAACCAAGTTATCAATATCAGATTTTTAAGAGATCATCCAGTAAATAATGTCATTGGTAACTTAAATGAACCTCCTAAGACTAGAGGCTACTTTAGAGCACAGCATGAATTAAATGCATATGCATTGGTTTCTCATGTAGAACCCAAATCCATTGACAGTGCCCTCAAAGATGTGCATTGGATCAATGCCATGCACGAGGAGCTTAATCAGTTTGACAGGAACAAGGTGTGGCATCTGGTCCCACCCCTGATCATGGGACTGTCATTGGGACAAAATGGGTTTTTAGGAATAAAACTGATGAGCTAGGTAATATAGTGAAAAATAAAGCCAGACTTGTTGCTCAGGGGTACAATCAAGAATTCAGAATTGACTTTGAAGAGTCATTTGCCCCTGTAGCCAGGTTAGAGGCAATTAGAATACTTTTGACTTATGCATGCTCATTAGGAATAACTCTCCAGCAGATGGATGTTAAATCTGCTTTCCTTAATCGGGAAATAAAAGAGGATGTCTTTGTGAGACAACCTCCTGGCTTTGAATGCTTAGATTTCCCTAATTATGTTTATAAGTTGAATAAAGCTCTTTATGGCTTGAAGCAAGCTCCTAGAGCTTGGTATGACAGGCTCAGCAAATTCCTTATCGAGAAGAAGTTCACAAGAGGTGAGGTTGACCAAACATTGTTCACCAAAGTAAGTCATCCAGACATTCTCCTTCTTCAGATTTATGTGGATGACATTGTATTTGGGTCAACTAACCCCAAATTGTGTAAGGAATTTTCTGATTTAATGACACAAGAATTTGAAATGAGCTCAATGGGTGAGCTAAAACTGTTTCTTGGACTGCAGGTGACACAGACCAAGGATGGAACATTCATCACCCAGTCCAAGTACATAAGGGACCTGCTGAAGAAGTTCAAATTTGAGAACCTCAAGGACATTGCAGCACCAATGGGTACTTCAGCAAGTCTCGATGAAGACCCCAAAGGTAAAACAATGGATCAAAAGCTGTATCGAGGTATGATCGGATCCCTTTTGTACCTTACTGCATCTAGGCCTGATATACAATTTGCAGTGTGTTTATGTGCTAGATTTTAGACTAGTCCTAAGGAGTCTCATTTTAGTGCAGTGAAAAGGATCTTTAGGTATCTGTCAGGCACCCAAGAGCTTGGTCTTTGGTACCCTGCTAAGTGTGAGCTGGAGCTTCTAGCATACACTGATGCAGACTATGCTGGGTGTCGGATAGATAGGAAAAGCACTAGTGGCTATTGCCAATTCTTAGGTGGCTGCCTAGTATCTTAGGCTTCAAAGAAGCAACACATAGTTGCCTTGTCCACTGTAGAGGCAGAGTATGTCGCTGCAGGGAATTGCACAGCTCAGGTACTATGGATTAAGCACCAACTTTCAGATTATCAGATAAATTTGGGATGTATTCTAATTTTATGTGATAATACTAGTGCTATCTGCCTAACTAAGAATCTTGTTCACCACTCTAAGACTAAGCATATTGAGATTAAACACCATTTTCTTAGAGATGCATTGAGCAAGAGTGAAATTGAGTTAGTCTTTGTTGAAACTGAAAAAGAAGTTGCCGATATTTTTACTAAACCCCTTGGAAATGAAAGATTTAAATATCTAAGAAGAGAATTGGGGCTTTGTAAATTTAGCATGAAAATGACTAATTTCATTCTTGAATTGTCTTCTGAAATGCTTGAAATAATAGTGTCTCCTTATCTTTGAATTTTGAATAAAGGATGTTTGATGTTAGAATAATTACTTGTGCACTGAGTATATGAGTTGTTGCACGTCTTGCACAAATAATCTCTGAAGTCGATGCATGGTTGTGCATATAGTCGATGCATTGAGCTAGCACTTGTTTCCCATACTTGCCTTGTATAGAGTTTAAGTCGATGCATGTTTTATACATAGTCGATGCATGTTTTCACCGAGTGTATGAGTCGATGCATAGTGTAAGTTTTCAGCATGTAGTCGATGCATCTTGTGTTTAAACAGCATGAAGGTCGGTGCATCTTATGTTCAAGTTGCATGTAGGTCGGTACATCTTAAGCCAATACATCATGATGTCAGGGGGAGTGCTATTGAGTCTGATCTTAGTTCAACTTCTCTTATTCTCTCCTCCTTCTCAAAAATTTCTATCTCATGACATCAATCACATTCAGTCTATTCTTGAAAACCTTTGAGCTGCTCATATGCTTCATTGTCTACTTCTATCACTCTGATTGGATAACAGTCGTGTAACTGGTTCATTACTTTGAGCATCAGGCACTTCAATGCTTTTAAGAATCACATGTGTTTCTTGAATGAACTAAATGTTTAATTTTAATAGACTGTAGAGTCAAAGAACTGCTCTTCAGAAAACAAGGTGATAGAAAACATTTATAGCTCTTAACCTTTGTCTCATGATTTCAATGAAAAGGTCTTTACTGTATCTGAACTTTTCAGACTTAGTGAAGTCTAGGCTGGGAAAACCAGAACAAGTATTGTTTTTGAAAAAGTATCTCTGAAAAGTTATAAGGGCAGCATCAATAAAATCTTTAATGAAAAAGAATTGAACAAAGTGGCAGAGCAATGACTGAATTGCACTGAGAAACTGAACCCTCCATCAAGGAAATGGAGAGGACCTTATGTCATGAGGTGTTTCATGTTATCTCTGTTCACATGGTCAAATCTATAGGGCTGATTTCACTGAGTAACTGGGGGTACTGGCGTCTGATAAACGTGTACCCTTAATGTCAAAGGTGTAAATCATCTTGGTAGTTCTTGATCAGAGGCAGATATAGTAGTTTATGCCTAGTAACTGGGGGTACTTGCGTCCAACCCACGTGTACACCTAATGTCAACAGCATAAATGACACTTGTCTGTTCACTAAGTTCAGACTAGAAGTGAAAAAGAAATGTTGTAACCCTTCTCATGCAAAATGTTATGAAGTATCAATTAGTTCATCTCAATACAAATTCAGGTTACTCTCCTTGATATTCATTGTTTCTGAAATAAGTAAGATATAGTCTTGACCTAGTCTAGTATAGTCATGTGACTTAGGTTACTTGCTATAAACGGACACTATGACCATATTTCAGAAACTCAGTGATTTAACTCTACCTTCTATAACTTTTAAACCTGAACTTACTCAAGAATGCATACTGATTGATTCTTATGAATAAAAGTTGTTCATGATTTGCTTATATTCTGAACCAATGCATAGAACGTTATCTTGTCTATCACTTCTACCCTTCCACTATCTCCCTTCCTCCTTATTTGATGATGGCAAAGGGGAAGAGTTTATTATCTTCTTCTTTTTGTTTATTGTCTTCTTCCCTTCCTTCCTTATGACATAGGGGGAGAGATTTCATTCTTAATGCAAAGGGGGAGAAGTATAAAGAAGAGTCAGTCTATGTGTTTAGGGGGAGAGTCTGTAATGGTGTTTGAGAGAAGGGAAGAGAGAGAGAGAGTTAGAAATTCAGGGGGAGCATCTTAAAGGATTCATTCAGGGAGAAAGTCTGTGCATAGTGTCTGCACTTGCATATATGTCATCTGACTGTGATTAATGATTCATCAAAATACATCATTCTTAATGTATTTACTTTTGGTGTTGCCATCATCAAAAAGGGGGAGAATGTTGGGTCTCCTCTGGCATTAATGATAAGGGAGAATGGCAACATGCTGAAGTGTTTTGATAATTGGCAACAGTATTGGTTGACTTCGTTGACTACATAGTTGAATTTGTTAACTTTATATTGACATAATGATGTGTGTATTTTGATGACTTTTATATGTCAGATAATCATATAAATGTTGTCTGCATGTTTACACTTAGGCTTTGCATTAGAATGGAGTCGGTGTAATACTAAGTCAGTCTGCATTGAGTCCGTGCATAGAGTGCATTTCCAGCACATCAAGTCCGTGCATGCATATATCAAGTCGGTGCAAGCCATGTTGCTGCACACGACCAAGTCGCTGCAAAGGTCATCCATGCATTATGTAAGTCGATGCATTGGTAGTTGTTGCACGAGACCAAGTCCGTGCAGGCTTAGCTCAAGGCACACTAAGTCGGTGCAACACTTCTCGCTGCACGCTATCAAGTCGGTGCAACCCTTGCTGCTGCACACGACCAAGTCAGTGCAATGCCTTCCATGCATTAGGTAAGTCGGAGCAAGCATTAGTTCAGCACGCAACTAAGTCCGTGCATGCTTATGTCTAGGCACATAAAGTCTATGCAATACGTCTTAGGCAACTCGGTGCATAAGAGCTCATGCATTCAGTGTTTGCACATTAAGTCTGTGCAAGTCAAGTATGTTGCAGAAGTAAGTCTGTGCAACCTTTGCACGTCACATGATCTAAGTCTAAGCAATGCTGCTATCGGCACATTGAGTCAGTGCAAGGTTTGCACTCTGCATATACACACTCAGTGCATTACTGCATGTCACACACATACAGTCTGTGCACATCCACTAGGTCAATAAAGCAAGTCTGTGCATCAGTTCTATGTGTGAACACTTGACTCCGTGCATATGTGTTCATACGTTATATCGAGTCTGTGGAGTCTGTGCACATTTAGTTCAAAGCTCTAATTAACTCTGTGCATCTTTCTACTATCTTTCAGATTGTTTCAAGCTGACATTAAGTCTAACCTTGACAGGATATCTGCTCGAGGAGTTTAAGAAAGGCACGTGATCCAAGAATGGAGGAGGTGCCAAGATGATGCCACGTGGCCTGACCACTCCAGATCTGGATAAGGCTCTGGGCGGGAATTGTGGCGAGCACACGCCCTACCTTCTGCTGCTTCCTATAAATAAGGAGAGTCTTCTTCAAGAGAAGACTGATCGTGATTGTGATATTGAGAGAAAAAGAGCAGAAAGAGCTAGAGCCAGCACGATCCAGAGAGAAGAAGATAGAGCAGCAGATCTAAGAAGAGAGTTTGAGAGTGAAAAACTTTGAAAGTCTGAGAAAGTTTTGTTCATCAGTTTGCTGGTTCAGAACCGGAACTGATTTTGCTCATTGTTGATCTACATTCCCATTGTGGGTTTTCTGTTTCTTCGAATGTTTCCTTTCATTTTTAGAAACCCTTGTTCAAGCTATTTGTCAGCAGCGGTTAAGCTGTAATTCCTCAGCGGTTGCAGAGGTGTGGTATCCTCTGGTCGGGTGAAGCTGTAATTCCCCAACGGTTACAGAGGAGGACTCCTCTGCTCGGCGTAAGCTGTAAGGCCCAGCGGTTTGTAGGGTTTTCACCCCAAAGGTGTGGATCAGTAGGTTAAGTTGTGTATCAGCGGAAAACCACACTCTGGTTGGAGTGTGGGGTGGACGTAGACCTCGGGGTTGAGGTCGAACCACGTTAAAAATTCATTGTCTACTGTGTGATTGCCATGTGGTTTGTGCTCATCTCTATTTAGTTTCACCGCCCAATAGATGAATGCTTGAGACCGCCTTTGTGCTGATCGTCTAGACTCGCTATAGTTTGATTGCGTTTAAGTGTTCTTCCTCATCCTACAGTAGCTTGATTTTATTCCGCAACTATTCCTGCTATAGTCAATTTTATTGGGTGATTGATCTATTCACCCCCTCTAGATCATCAATAGAGTATTGTCTATTGGTATCAGTTTATCCATCTATTCTATCAGTTGGTATTAGAGCATACCATCTAAGATTCATTTGACTTATCACCCACATCTTGCTCAGCCTTCACCGGACACCACCCTCACCGTCTGCGGCTCTCCTTCGCACACAGCCGCGGCATCGACCACTTCTCCACTCCCTCACATGCACCCTCCTTCACTGGACGGTCTCTCCGATCTCCTCCCCCTCTCCTCTTTATCTCTCTCTCTCACCCTCCTTCACTTCTCTCTCCACTGCACACATCGTAGCACTGCGACAGTCCCTTCCCCATACGCACATGCGCGGGCACCTCCTCCGCCGTCCGTTCTCTCTCCCCAGTCCCTCTCTCTTTCTCTCTCTAACCCTTCTCTTCTCACCTTTCTTTCCCTCTCACCATCTCTCTTTAACACACAGTCCCCCTCTCTCTGATCTTTCTCCCTCACAAACACCTCACACCAACTCTCCCCCTCTCCTTTACGTAGTTCCCTCTCCCCCTTCTCTTCACACACACACCTCACCACCTCACTCTTCTTCTACACACCTCACTCACTTACACCACACACAGACACGCATGCACGCTCTCTGTCACGTCTGTCCACCTCCCCCTCCTTCTCACCACCGCACACACTTCACGTGGCTTTGCCCACTTCTCCCCACTCTCTCTCCGTTCTCACCTCTCTCGCATGCACACACATCGCACACACTGTTCTCATCCTCTCTGCTACACACACCTCGCCGCCCTCGTCCATCTCCCTCTCCTGCTAGCCCCTCCGCCGGCTGCAAACCTCCTCTCTCTGTTCCCTCTCTCTTTCTCCCTCTTTCTGTCTGCTTCACTCACGCACGCTACACCACGGAGCTCCCTCCTACACACTCCGCACACCGCCACCACACTCTTCACCCTCCGTCGTTGGCCTCTCTCACTGCTCCACACACCTACACCCTCCGCCGGCCACACATTGCTCGCAGGGTCAACCCCCCCTCTGCGCAGGGTCGACCCCTTCCCATTCTCTCTCTTCTCGCCATCCCTCTCGCCTTTCCATCTCTCTCTCCTCACATAATAACACACACTACTTGATGTGACACCGAACCTTGGACCTATTTTCAAGCATTCATGTTGAGCAGCGGACTCACACTAGCGAACTCACCCGTTTGGTGCACACTTGTGCCCGTTGGCAACTAAGCGATGTGGGAGAGGGTCCGAGGCGGGACCATGAAGCTCCAATGGTTGGCTAGCTTGTGGAGAACCCCAAGTGGGCCTAGGATGCCCAAACCATGGGCGGCCAGCACACCAAGGGTGTGGGTTTAGTGGGTTCACTCTCAACTCGCCCGCGGTGGTCACTCACGGAACTAGCAAGTTGGGCCGAGCTCTCACTCTCCGTCCGACGCAGTACTAGCAATAATACTAAGCTAAGCAAGTGATTAAACCAAGCAAGAGAGGGACTGAGGCTCACCTAGCCGGCGTGAAGACGCCGACTCCGGCCGGAGACGAGGGCGAGCCGGGAGGCGAGGGTATACACCCGATCGCCGCGGCGATGTAGCTTGAACCTGAAATTGAAAGAATTACACCACTACACCTCACGCAGGAGGGATGAACTTGGGGTGGGGATTATTCTTATTACATTCAAAACTACCTCCACGCAGGGAGGGGCCTTCAGCCGGCCAAGCGGGGTGGGGTTTTATGCAAAGGAAAAGCCGATCTTCCGAGTCCGCCGGTTCTGCCAATCTGCAGGTCTGCAGGATAGGGTGTCGCTGTTGACACTGCCACGGGCTCCACGGGGCTCCAAACTTGACGAAACCACTGCCAAAAGTTCCTCAGCTGACAGGGGATGAAGCTTGAATTTTTGGGGAAGCTTTGAGTCTCGGGGCTGACTGCACCGGCGACTGGAACAGGACACCACCGTCTGGTCTCTGGCTGGTATCGGGCTGAAGCAGTAGGTTGCAGAAGTCACTGTGGGCTCTCCCGGACTCCGATTGGAATGAAACTAGCGGTGACGCGAACTTGGTCGGAGTAGCTTCGAGCAGGAGTTGACGGGGATGCAATCCGATGTCAGTGGAGAGAGGAGTGACCGGAGAAATGAAGACTGATCTAACCTGGGACCATAGGGGCAGTCTGCCCTCTCCGACGAAGAAAATTGGAACAGAGGGTTTCAGAGGTCGATTGAGTCCCTTCTTCTTGGAGGTGGCAGCTAGCGGGAAGTAGTTTCTCCCCTCCAAAAATGGCGCTCAGAGCCTTCACGAGCTGGCTGTGGCAGAGTCTGGAACCGGGATGGTTGGTTCTGCCTCTGTCTGGTGCAGAACCATGTGACTGGATGCAGGGGGTGCCACGATTGCTAGCGAGCTCTGATTGAGGCGAGACTTAAACCGTTGGAACCGTGGTCAAGTCTTCTTTCTTTCGGACTTGACGGCGATGTCGGACGATGTTGGAGTATACCGGGACGAACAGATGAGCAGAGGGATGTCGGTTCTGGCTCCTGAAAACTGACCTGATGCCTTGGAGTAGAAAATTCGTAACTTCTGATGCCGATATCCAAATGCAGCTCTGCTTCTTGAGGATTAAAGAGGACTTGAGAGGGAATATTTCTTCTGAAGAACACTTGATCTGAATCCCAAAGGGTTTGCCGTGGTTGAGCTTCCAATCACGTTCTGGTTCCTTGCCTGGGGTCTCCTGCGCAGTCGAGGGAGAATGGATGCTGCGGACTGCTCGGAGCTCGGATGCTGACAAAACCGCCTCGCCTGGAAAGCTCTCTGGAAGACCTTTCCAGAGATGTAGGCCTTGCTACTTGAATCTTCAAGTAACGGTCGTGGCTGCGTCTGCAACTTGTTGTAGTTCTGCTGCCTGAAACAGAGATAGAATGAGGAGATGTGCAAGGGGAGAGCAAGGGAGAGGGGGGGTGAACTTGGTTTGACCAAGGGGAGGTGGGGGACGAATTTGGGAGCTTGGGGGTGGGGGAGATGGAGGGGCACAGCCCTAGGGAGAGGGAAATTCGAATTTGGGCTTTGGGAGGGGTTAATTCAGCCTTGGGAAGGTGGTGGGGTGCTTTGGAAAGTGGAAAGGTGCCTAGGAGAAGGGGTTTCCACCTAGGGGTTGGAGGGGGAGTTGAATGAGTGCATGGGGAAGGGGAAGGGGCCTTAATGAGGGGTGAATGGGGAGGAGAGAGAGTGAATTTCGAAATTGGGGTGGGGAGGAGAGAGAGAGAGGGGGTACAACCCACTTAGAGAGAGTGATAGTAAGAGAGAGAGAGAGAGAGGGAGATATTGAGAGGGAGATGGCAAATGCTTTTCAATATTCATCAAAAGTTGTTACAAATGAGAGAGGGGTGGGGTATTTATAGACTCCATAATTTTCCTAAGACCAAACTGACCCTGACAAACTAACTAAAGACCACACAGTCCAAGGGAGGGGCGCCCCTGGGCCTAGCCCAATGGATTGGGCCCATTAACCTATCTAACCAACATAATGACTCAATACTTTAGGAAAATGACTCAACTACCTAGGTACATGACTCAAAATAAAGGGAAAATTACATGATAATGACTCAAAGAAAATGTGAAGATTACATGACTAGTCTCAAAAATATATGACAAATATAATGGTGCTTGCCGTCGAACAATCCGAGTCTGGAAAAAGAGTGGAGGGGCAAGGGATGCCCTCATCACTATTTCTTTTTATTATTATTATTATCTTGTTCTCACGTCCACCTATTTACCTCTCCCCTTTTTATTTCCCTTTCCTATTACACTCTCTAAATTTCTCTATCTAAAACTCACTCACGGCGGCGTCTATTCCAAGCTGGGCGGCTCTCCAAGGTCCAAGGGCGTGGACGACGGTGGTTCTCGATGGCTATTTATTCACCCTATCTCTTCATGTTTCATTTAGTTAGAATTTGTTTGGGATTGTAATTTGCTATTTTCTTGCCGGCTTGTAAATGTTTCACTTTTGGAGCAGTAAAATTAGTTTACTGTTATTCTCATTGTCTCTTACATTTTCTTCTTTCCTCTCTCTATATTTCTCTATCTAAACCCTCTAAATTTCTTTAGGTAGATTACTTTATGTAATTTTAAATTTAAAAAAAGAGAGAGAGAAAAAAAATCATTCCACAATTTTCTTTCAAAATATAAAATTTTCACTCTTAAAATCTAAACCTCTCAATGGATTCGACATGTATTCATCACTACATTCTAAATCGTAATTTTATTGTGTGAGTATGGAATTTTTAAGATTGTTAGCGTGCGTGTAGTAAAAACATACGCTTTCGCGTTATCACCAGCACGCCGAGGGCGTGGGTTATGTGGTGGCTCACTCAACTCACGCCGCGGTGGTGCGCACAAGCAAGGGGAATTTGGGGTCGGGCAATCACTCTCCGTCCGGTGGCAGTAATAGATGATACTAAATAGGCAAAGGAATGACCAGGAGAGGGGACTGAGCACTTACCCAAATCGGTTTGAAGAAACCGATTCCGACCGGAGATGATGGGCGAGCGAGGAAGCGTGGGAAGGCAACACGCACGCTACGCCAATGCCGCTTAACCTGTGATAAATGGGTACACCACTACACCTCACGCAGGAGGGTGATCATGGGGTAGGAAAATTAATGTTACAACCAACCAATACCTCAATGTAGATTCGGTGGCGAGGTGAAGGTGGTCGGACTTCCGCCTGCACTCTCACTGGCGTAGGTGGATTGTTCTGGTACTAGCAACTTGTTGGGGATGAATCTCCTTGTCCAGATGTCTGATGAAGGTGAGGTTAGAGTCGCTGGAATGCTGCTCGTCTTGTGGAACACCAGGAAGAAGGATCGCCCCGATCGGAGCTCGGATGAGTTGGGGACGCCGAATCCCGCTGTACCACGCAGATTGCACTTTATGCAGACCAGAGGGCTTTTGTTCGGGGCAGTGCTCTCGACTGGGCTGTCGGATCGAGTTGGGACTTCCTTTTCTGGAAAGAGGGTCGACTCTAGTTTGTCTCCACCAAAAATCTCCATCTAACTCGACCGGATGACTTGGCGATAGTTCCTGAATGCCAGCAGGGTCGAATTGAATGCTGGAACAGGAATTCAGGTCCTACTCACTAGGGTTGTAACTTGCAGGTCCGATGCTGGAACGGAATGGGACTAGATTTGACGCAACGTGGGACACCTCAAGAATGCTCCAGAGCTGGAATGGTCACGTTTAGAGGCGGGAAGCACTGGTATTGTTCATTCTTGGGAGGTCGCGCAGTCTAAGCCTCCGGTCAGATAGAGATGCCTTGCCGTGGATGTAGCTCCTAGCTGAGAGATCGGATTGGGACGAGACTAATACTGGAGGGAAGCTGGACGACCCTAGTTGAGCTCCAACAAAGGGCAGAGTTAGAAGGTGTGGGAGGAGGTCGTGGCACCATCTATGGTCAATCACCTTGTTGGGACACAGTCCAGTCGTCCTACTGAATAGGGTCGGCTTCCAGGAGACGGTGCTCTCGAACGGGGACTCCGAATGCAGCGGGACCAGTCTTGACTAAAAGCTGGACGACCCTGGTTGACCACCACCAGAGGGGGAGGCTTGAAGATGAGGGACCAGGTCGTGGCAGCTTCTGCAAGCCGATATGTTCACTGGTTAGTGCCTGTTTGCGCAGTTGGATGAGAACGACTCCTCTGAGCTGCTCCGACGTCGAACGAGAGTGAACGAACTACCGTCGTGAAGATTGATTGGAGTATAATCCTCTAATGTAGGTATTGATACCATTAGATCCTCAAGGGCGGTGGGTGCGGTGCTGCAAGAGGGCGGACTGCTCTGCTTCTGCTGCAGACTAGGTAGCAGGAGAGATAGGGAGGGAGAATGGAGGGATCAGAGGGAGGAAATGGTGTGGGAGGGAGATGGGGCCTTCCCTGGTGTGAGGGTGGTGGAGAAGGAGGGCTGTGACCAGGAGAATGGGGTAAGGAGGGGGCTGGAGTCGCAGCTAGCAGAGGGAGGATAGAGGGGGCACAGGTTGGCCTATCTAGGGAGGGGGGAGTTCTCCCCTGGTTTGAATTGGTTTTAACGGTGGTGGTTAATGGGGGGCCTTGGAGATATGAAAGGTTGTCTTGGGTGGTGAAGGGGTGTATTGGGAGTGGGAAGGGGTGCTTGGAGGAATGGGATTCTCCCTTGGAAGAGGGGAAGAGTCTTGGGGGCTATGGGAGGATTAATGGGGGAGTAATGGAGGGGTGGGGAATATGAGGGGTCAAGGTGATGTGGATGGTGAGGTGGCAAGTGTGGGATGATGTGGCATAGGAGGATTGGGCTGAGGTGGAGGAGAGGAGAGAGAAGAGGGGAGGAGAGATAAAGTGGCACCCTTGGGCTTGAGAGAGAAAGAGAGAGAGAGAGAGAGAGAAAGAAAGAGAGGGCTAGAAAAAGGGGGAGATAATTCTCCAAAGGGATTTCTTTTAAAATTCTCAAAGCATTCGTTCTACAATGGAGGGAGTGGGCTCCTATTTATAGGCATCCCACTTTTCACATACCAAACTACCCCTGACACTTGAACAAATGTCCATACATGTCCAGGAGGGGGCGCCCCTAGGCCTAGCCTGCTAATTGGGCCCAATAGGCACCAATTGCTACTCTAATGACCAATTAACCTAATTAACTAACTCAAATAAAGAAAGATTACAGAGAGAAGACTCAAATAAAATGGAAAATACATATATGACTCAAATAAAATGAAGAGTAGCAGGTGATGTCCCCATCATACCCTCGGGGTGGGGAAAACTCGACCCCGCCGAGTATTGGTCCGTCGGGGTGGTGATCTGGCGTATCCAGGTCCAGCGCTGCAAGTCCTCCCGACTCAACCGTGCATCCTCGGTCAAAGGACAGCTCTTTCACCTCATAAAGGTAGCGTCGGCACGCCCTGCTCCTGGTGGTGGTGCTCTGCTCACCCAGTATCACCTCCACCTGCTTACGTCAGTCGCTCTGGCTATTTTGGTGGGTGCTCACCGAGGTGTCTCTCTCAAAGGCAGGTGTAGGCTCAAGACTGTCACTAGGGTCCACCGCAGGGCCCTCATAGGGTGCTAGGTCCGCCACCCTAAAGGTGGGATGAACTCCATAGCCCTCTGGCAGGGTCAGCTCATAACCAGTGTTGCCACACCTTCTCAGAAGTTGGAAAGGTCTGGATCTCCGTGCCCTCAATTTGGAGGCAGCCCCGGGGAGGGGTTGCTCCGTTCTCACCCTCCCAGAATCGCCTACTTGGATCTCTAAGTGGCACCTATGAGTACTTGTCCACTTATTGCCAGTCCTGTTACCCTGCTCTATGTGCTTGCGATGTAAAGAATGCAGGGATGCTAGGGAATGGAGACACATCGCATGTACGGATGGGCCGGGACAACCAAACTTGGACCTATCATGCATGTGGGTCCTACCAAGTTTAACTGATGTAGGAGGACCGGGACATCCATATGTGAACCTATCACGCAAGAGTTTGACAAATGTTCGGGGACCAGGGCACCCATGTGTGAACCTATCATGCAAGAGTGTGTCAAATGTCGGGGGACCAGGGCACCCATGTGTGAACCTAGCATGCAAAAGTGTGACAAATGTCGGGGGACCAGGGCACCCATGTGTGTTCCTATCATGCAGAGACTTGATTGGTATGGGAGGACATGTGCATCTGAACTTGTTGACTTCCTTACCCTTTGGGCTCAAGATTACATGCATTGTGATCCACATGGGCCTCATGCTCCTAAGGGTAGGTGTATGCGGGGGAGGGATTTGTGCCATCCTTGTGTTACCCACATAGGTGGGGGTGAAGGGACTAATACTTCTACTGGGTTGGAGTGGGAATGATGGCCTCGAGAGTTCCCAAAAGAAGGGATCAAAAGAATCGAGGAAAGATGGGTTTTTGGGGAAGTGTGACACTTGGCATGTGAATACCCAGTCTTCAAGCTCTCCCAAGCAGGTTGGGTGATTGCCAATTGGTGGAACCAATGATGTGGTGAGTTCCATAATTGGGGTTGAGTAGAGAGAGGCACATGGTTCATCCCCAAAGGTGGGTTTTGGGCTTAATGGACTTGTGAGGGTGGGTGCGGGAGGTGCTGGATGGTCAACAGCTGGGTAGGGGGGAGAGAGGTAGGTTGTTGCCATGGTTCCCAATTGGTAGGATCAAAAAGATCAAAGAAAGCATGGCTTGGGATGGTAAGGGCTTCCTCCATAAGTTCCCACATCACAAGATCCTCATCGTGTGAGGGGTTATCTCTAAGTGTGAAGGGAGCTGGGACATTGATCTTAATGGGATGGATCGGCTTCCTACCCGAGACAACAAGTTCTAGATTGTGGATAAGGTCGGGCTCCTCAGGTGTAGGAAGGAATAAAAGGAGGTCACTAGTGTAGCAACCAACGGTGCAGACTGAGGTGCTGGACCCGACACATAGGTGAATGAGGTCAAGGCTATTAGGTCAGTCGGTGCCTAGAGTCAACATGCCAATCAGCTCAAGTTGCCATTCCAGCCCCTTGATAAGATCACCCAAAGTCTCTACATTGTAGTAGGATTGGATGGTGGTGAGATGGAAAGTGAGGGGCACCATAGGGAGGTTTTGCTCCATGGGAGGGAAGATGGGGGCCGTAAGATCTTGAACCGGGCTCTCCTTTAGCCAACTAATAAGGGGTCCACTTAAGATGATCTCAGTCCCAACTAGAGGGGATGGCGCCGAGTGGAGATCAAAATGTGAGGCTTCTTCTTCGATTTAGGCATGGGTTTTCTCCAAGGTGGGGATAGGGACCATGGTGTTCTCCATTTCTAGGTGGTCAGGTGTGTGGGCCACGGCGCTTTCTACAAATGGGATGGGAAGGTTCTTGGTGGGTGGGGTGGTGGTAGCCGAATGGTGCACCCGGGGTGGTGGGTAAAGGTAGGATTGGATTGGGGTAGGGAGGGGAAGTAGAGGGGTCTATGTTGGGGTCAGATTGGGATAGGAAGTGGGAGGTGGGACGGGGGAGGGGGTTTGGGTTTGGGTTGATTGGTCTTCGAAGGTGTGCTCTTCATGGGGGCAAGGCTAGTAGGGAGATGTGGTGATTGGGCCGTTAGGGTGACCTTAGGCTGGCCGGGTGGGGATGGAGAAGGGGTCGTGCTTCTCGGGCTATGGCTACCCGGGTGGGAGGGGGAGTGTCGGGGGACGTAGTGAAGGACCCGAGGTAGGAGAGTGGAAAAGAAGGGGGGGTTGAATTGTCTCCTACACTATATGGCAAATTAAAACAACTACGCAGTGGAATTAACAACTTTTATCGAGATTGAGAAATTAACTAAACAAGACAAACTGGTTCTCTTAATCTCACCGCACTCACTCAAACATACAATCAATTTAAATGATTAAGCATACACCCACAGATGCAAACCACAAGACACAAGATTTTTAAGATGGTTCGGGACCACGACAGGCTCCCTACGTCCACCCCTCACCAAACCCAGTGAGGGTTAACTCGGGGATAAATCCCAAAAATGGAGACGACGCTCCAACACACACATAGGAGGACGCCTGCCCACACACACGGGGACGCACCTCAACACACACACACACCGAGAGAGAGAGACGAGGTCTCCAACACGATCCAACAACCGGATCAACAAGACACACACATGCTACTTTAACATCGCAGCCCAATAAATCCACAACCGTTCGTAGACTGTTCAAGACATGACCGTACATCGACGGTCCACACACACGAATATCTCTAATGTTCGAAAAAAAAACACGAATGATCAAATCATGCTAAGCCCAAGATATAGATCATGGAGAATATCATGAACAACATAGAGAGCATATAGAAATAATCTCCCTCGAACTCCAATAGCCGGAGGAAGATATTTCTTGAACCACAAGATGGAGGGAATCCGGATGAAGATGATTCTTGCGTCCTCTTGATCCTCTCGTCGATCTGGTACTTTTCTTCTTCTTCCACGAACTCCGGAAATCACTTGTAGGAGATGAAATCTCCCTTTCTCTTGTAGCTCTAACCCTTTTCCTTCTTCTTCACCTGCAAGACAAGAATAACCCTTCTAGAAACCTCCAAAAGGACCCCCAATAGGTCTCCCACCAACCCAAGGGCAAAAGGGTAAAAAAGGTTAGGCACAAGTGGGTTTATAGGACCTAGGATGGTCAAGGACAAGCCAAGACACAGATCCACAATTCCAGGGATGTCTGGAGACTCTTAGGATTAAAAAACCATGGATAGATGTATTTGCTTTATCTGGAAATAGTTCCCCTGGTCCTGATGGCTTTACTGGTACATTCTTTACCTACTGCTGGGATGTTGTGGGAAATGATGTAATAAGTGCCATCCAAAGTTTCTTTCAAGGAGGGGGACTTCCGAGGGGAGTCACTTCTACATTACTATGTCTGATACCCAAGGTAAAAAACCCTACTTCCTTTGCTGATTTTAGGCCAATCAGCTTATGCAATTTCACATGCAAAATTGTTTCAAAAATCATTTGTGATCGCCTGCGCCACATTCTTCCAGTCATTATATCAGAACAACAGAGTGGTTTTATAAGTGGCAGAATAATCACTGACAACTTTTTACTTGCCAAAGAATTATTCATGGAAATAGATAGACCGGTAAGAGGGCATAACATTCTCATCAAACTTGACATGGCTAAAGGATATGATCGAATTGAATGGGATTTCATTATAGCTGTTTTGAAAAGATTTGGGTTTGCAAGCAGATTTGTTTCCCTTATTTCTCAGCTTTTACAGAATTGCTGGTTCACCATTGCTTTTAATGGTCAATCTCATGGTTACTTCAAATCTTCTCGAGGAGTAAGACAAGGAGACCCGTTAGCACCTGCCCTTTTCATTTTAGCAGAGGAGGTTCTAAGTAGGGGCCTTTGCCAGTTATTCAACTCTGGACAATGCAAATATTATCATCTCCCCCGCAATGTTATGCCCATATCTCACATACTATATGCTGATGATTCCATCATTTTCACAAATGGGGGCCTGATCTCAATAAAACATCTTCTCAAGTTTCTGAGAAGATATGAAGAATCTTCAGGGTAGAGGATTAATTCCAATAAAAGTTCACTCATAGTATCCAAACATATGCCTAGGAAGTCAATAGATAAGATCAGACAGATAACTGGCTTTCAATACAGAACTGGAAGCATCAATTATTTGGGAATTCCTCTCTTCAAAGGGAAGATCAAAATTCCACATTTTAAGTATTTGCTTGACAAAGTAAATGCAAAGCTCGCAGGCTGGCAAAGCAGATTCCTCTCTCAGGCAGGAAGAATCACACTTATCAAATCGGTGCTATCTTCTATTCCCATATATACAACCAGTGCTGCTGCCATTCCATACACCATACACAAGCAAATTGAGAAAATATGTGCTAACTTCTTATGGCAAGGAACAGAAAATGCTCATAGGAAACACTGGGTTTCTTGGAACAAAGTATGCAGATCCTTATCTGAAGGGGGTCTGGGGATTCGAAGACTAAGGGACATTCAACTGTGCTCATATGTTAAACAACTGTGGCAATCCTTACACAGTAATTCTTTATGGGCTACCTATATCAGAAGCAAATATATACACAACTAGCACATATCAGACTGCAAAATACCATTTCCAGCAGGAATAAAAATCAGAGACTTTCATAAAGCTCGCACCATTCTATTAGCTGGTATGAGGAAGATTGTTTTTAATGGTGAAACTACCAATTTCCTCAAGGATAAATGGCACAGAAATAAGCCCTTGAGAGAACATTACTCTCTTCAAATTCCTCTTCCTGAAGACTGCTCTGTTCACACTGCTTTAGCTAATCATCAACATCCTATTTGGCAAGGATTTGAAGACAACATATTGCAGAATGAAATTCTCAGATTTTTAACACAAGAAGGAAATGATATCCCAGTTTGGTCCTTCACTACTACTGGAAATTTTGATATCAAGTCTACCTACAAATACATCAAAGGGCAAATGGCAGTTAACATTGTCAGTAAAATATGGCATCAAAAATTTCCCCCTCCGGCCTCTCTATTTTACTGGAAACTTTTAAATCATGCTGTACCAGTTGATAATCAAATTCAAAATAAAGGAATACACATGGCTTCATGTTGCAACTGCTGCT
Source organism: Amorphophallus konjac (assembly GCA_022559845.1). Classification (NCBI taxonomy): domain Eukaryota; kingdom Viridiplantae; phylum Streptophyta; class Magnoliopsida; order Alismatales; family Araceae; genus Amorphophallus; species Amorphophallus konjac. The sequence goes on along the minus strand of CM040124.1, from coordinate 298,761,762 downwards.
CCCATTTACATGATATTGAAGATATTGATCATCTTTTCATTAACAGCGAAATAGCCAGCTACTTGTGGAATAAATTTGCTCCTCTCATGGACAGTTCATATTTGGAAACAAACATCATCTATGGTCGGTTGCACAAAATCCTCAATGAGGCTACTGTCTACAGTCCGCAAGGATTTGTTTCATTGCTTATTTCTATGCTAATTGTCTGGGAAATATGGAAATACAGATGCTGCAATAGATTTGAAGGCATTAGAAGAAATATCCCACACATTGCTGATCAGATACAAGAAGACATTAACCATATTTTGCAGCAGATCACATTCAAACGGGGGATTGACTATCCTACTTACCATAGATTTCAAACCATGGGCATCATAATTAAACATAAAGCTCTCTGCTGCTTCACTGTCCGCTGGTTAGCCCCAAAGTTTAACTATTCCCTCAATGTAGATGGTGCTAGTAAAGGCAATCCTGGACCATCTGGAGGAGGTGGATGTTTCAGAAATTCTCAAGGGAAAATGCTACTGGGATTTTCTTACTATTATGGCCAAGGATCCAATATGGTAGCAGAGGGAAGGGCTCTACTCGATGGCTTAAGATTAGCTCTACTGCACAACATTCCAATATCAGTGATTTACACTGACTCTTTAACCTTGGTTGAACTATTAAAAAGCAATAGAAGCCCTCCTTGGTCTTTACTTCCTTGGTGGCTCAAGTTACAGGAAATCTACAGCAGAAGTCAATGTCCAATTGTGCATACATACAGGGAGACAAATATGCTAGCTGATGCGCTGGCAAATCATGCTATTCTCATGGGACAAAATTCTGAATTTTCAACTGCTAAAGAGCTTCCGGTTATTGCTAGAGGAATTTCTATAGTAGATGCTTCCAACCTCCCTAACATACGAATTCGACATATATAGCTGTCTCATCCTTTTCATCACATGGGCAGCAACAAGGCATGCACTGATCGGCCAGAATATAGAAAGGACAGTACCTGATTTTTCTACCCCGACTATACTTGACTCAAAACAAGGGGTTACAGTAGCATGGAACATTGATCTGTTTATACTCATAAAGAAGCATGCTCCAGATGGAGGATTGTATAGCATCTTATTTCTTGTTTCTTTGTATTTTAGAGGCTGGGCCTCCTATGAAATTGTACACATTTGATAAAATCAATAAAATATAGTATCAAGTGGTGATTTTGGTGGAGTGAGAACATTCCCTTCCTTTGGAATGGGGGTGCACTCTCCCTTCTTCCTACTTGATGACTCAATTTATAGAAGAAAAAAACAATAGGGGCTGCGAAGCTGGCGGTCGACCGGAATTTTTGGACGATCGACCGAAATTTTACAGACTGAAAACACCCCATTCTGGGAATTTCGGTCTACCCAAACATTCTGGCTGTCGACCGCTAGCTACAGTAATTTTAGGTCAACCTAAATTATCCTTTAGGTCGACCTAAACCTGCAAAAAAAATACAAAAAAAATAAAAACATTAGTAAACATGTAAGAAAACATGCTCAATGATCCCAAGTGATGAATGCATGAAGTACATACATGAAATCATTAACAAGGAGGATGAAAACACTTGGAAAACTCAATCAACCACAACATAACATCAAGATCATATGGCTATCCAGTTTGTGCAATAAGATAGCATCATTGAACCAAATTTCATATATCATGAGGATGCCATTCAATAATGTGATTGGGTCTAATTTGCCAAGTGTATATGCAATGTGAGAACACATATCAACCATATATCCTATCAATATCAAAAACTCCAAATGGAAACTTACCGTTTTCTCCCAAAAATATACACATGCAAAGTGCCAAGTTCTCACCATGAATCTTGATACCTTTACATATGGGATTGGCATTCCATTTTAAACCTGCATAAGAGAGTAAATGAAGTTAAGACAACGCAAGTTCAATCACTTCGATGCCATCTACCACTTTCAACCAAGATTCTCATGAAGCCTTCATTTTGTGAATCCAAATGATCTATACATGCATCCCATTGACATCAAACATTCAACCAAAGATTATATACATCAAAAGCCATAAATGATAGTATTGTATTCCTTTTAAAACTCAAATATCACAACTTGACTTCAAGAACTTATTCATTCAAATGAGACTTTGAAACCTCTATAGCAACCTGATTTTTCTCAGCCCAAAGTAACTTCAAATAGAACATTTTTCTCAGACAGAAAAGCATGTTAATCACATGAACATTTAATTAACTTTCTCAAGGTTCAATCAAGTCATGATCTAGATCGTAAGCACTTTACAATCTATCCATGCAACATGTATATGCTCAATCATATGAGACCATTAAAACATAATGGCTCAAAGTCACTCATGCAAGCATAGCATAGCAATGATCATGAGTGTTAAAACATATGCAAGCATGCATGAAGTTCTTCCACATACACACAATATTTTGTGATCATCAAAACCAAAATCAAGAGGGAGCACAATGAACCTAACACAACACATAGACCTTCCTAAGCTCGGCCTTCATTTCCTCTCAAGTGTCAATCGGGGCTTGCCCACGGATCCTCCTTAAATCGTCAACCATTAGCCAGCAAGTTTTGGCTTGCTTGGAGAGGTACATTTTGGCTAGCCCCACTTTCCTCTCTTCGGTCAAGGGATACCAATTAAAGTATTGGTCCATAGAAACCTCCCAATCTAGATAGAGGCTTGGGTTGTAGGATCCATCAAAGGCGGGGGTTTTGACTTTCAAGAGTTCCAAGAGGTCATCATCTAGATTTTTTCGGCGCTAACTCTCATTCTCCCTTGGTGCAGGCCCATTTCCCCTAAGTTGATTGAGTCGGGTAGTGATATCATCAAGCCGCCCAAAAATGTTGGGCATGGCCTCCATGAGGGAGTTGATGCAGTCAACCTTGTTGGCAATGGGGATTCCATGGGGTTTGGGGTCCATTGGGAAAGGTGAAGAAGTAGGATGTGACCGGTATGAGGTAGCCATTCTAATGGGGAAGTGATGATCAACGGGATGACCCGATGATGACTCTAATGCAAGCGTGCCCTATGACTTGACTTGTAAGAACATGTCAATGACTTGCTCTGATACCACCAGATGTGGGACGATCTAGGAATGCAATGGAATGACACGATGATCCTCGGACCTAGACTCGCAAGCACACTCACAAGACAATGGACTCGATTTCGGCGGTTGTACTCACTCGGTGCGCACTCATTCCCGAAGGTAATTTGGGGATGGTAGTGAGGGTTCGGTGCGGGACCTTGTTGCTCCAAGGCTTGGCACGGCTCAGGCTGACCCATGGAGGGGTTGGGATTCCCACGATTCATGGGCGGCCAGCACGTCGAGGGCGTGGGTTATGTGGTGGCTCACTCAACTCACGCTGTGGTGGTGCACACAAGCAAGGGGAATTCAGGGTCGGGCACTCGCTCTCCGTCTGATGGCATTAAGAGATGATACTAAATAGGCAAAGGGATGACCAGGAGAGGGGACCGAGCGCTTACCCAAATCGGTTTGAAGAAACTGATTCTGACCGGAGACGATGGGCGAGCGGGGAAGCATGGGAACGCAACCCGCACGCTGCGCCGATGCCGCTTGACCTGCGATAAATGGGTACACCACTACACCTCACGTAGGAGGGTGATCGTGGGGTAGGAAAATTAATGTTACAACCAACCAATACCTCCACACAAGGAGGGGCGCTCAGCCAGCCAGGCGGGGAGGGGATTCGGTGGCGAGGTGGAGGTGGTCGGACTTCAGCCTGCACTCTCACTGGCGCAAGTGGACTATTCTGGTACCAGCAACTTGTCGGGGATGAATCTCCATGTCCAGATGTTCGATGAAGGCGAGGTTGGCGCCGCTGGAATGCTGCCCATCTTGTGGAACACCAGGAAGAAGGATCGCCCCGATTGGAGCTCAGACGAGTTGGGGAAATCGAATCCCACGGGACTGCGCAGATTGCACTTTCTGCAGACCAGAGGGCTCTTGTTAGCGGTAGTGCTCTCGGCTGGGCTGTCGGATCGAGTCGAGACTACCTTTGTTGGAAAGAGGGTCAACTCTAGTTTGTCTCCACCAAACATCTCTGTCTAACTAGACCATATGACTCGACGGTAGTTCTAGAATGCCAGCAGGGTTGAATTGAATGCTGGAATAGGAATGGGACTGGATTTGACGCGATGTGGGACGCCTCAGGAATGCTCCAGAGCTGGAATGGTCACGTTCAGAGGTGGGAAGAACTAGTACTGTTTGTTCACGGGAGGTCACGCAGTCGAGGCCTCCGGTCAGACAAAGATGCCTTGCTGTGGATGTAGCTCCTAGCTGGGAGATCGGATTGGGATGAGATTGGTCCTGGAGGGAAGCTGGACAACCCTAGTTAAGCTCCACCAAAGGGTAGAGTCAGAAGGTGTGGGAGGAGGTCGTGACACCCTCTGTGGTTGATCACATTACCGGGAGGTAGTCCGATTGTCCTACTGAACAGGGTCAGCTTCCCGAGGACGGTGCTCTCGAACGGGGACTCTGAATGGAGCGGGACCAGTCTTGACTGAAATCTGGACGACCCTAGTTGACCACCACCAGGGAAGGAGGCCAAAATATGAGGGAGGAGGTCGTGGCAGCTTCTGTAAACCGATCTGGTTGCTGGTCGAAGCCTGTTTGTGCAGTTGGACGAGAACGACTCCTCCCAACAGCTCCGACGTCGAACGAGAGTGAACAAACTACGGTCGTGAAGCTTGCTTGGAGTAGAATCCTCTTATGTTGGCTTGACACCAGGAGACCCTCAGGGCCGGCGGGGGTGGCGCTGCAAGAGGGCGGACTGCTCTGCTTCTGCTGCAGACTGGGTAGCAGGAGAGATAAGGAGGGAGAATGGAGGGATCAGAGGGAGGAAATGGTGTGGGAGGGAGATAGGGCCTTACCTGGTGTGAGGGGGGTGGGAAAGGAGGGTTGTGACATGGAGAATGGGGTGAGGAGGGGGCTGGGGTTGCAGCTACCAGAGGGAGGAGAGAGGGGGCGTAGGTTGGCCTAGGGAGGGGGGAGTTCTCCCCTAGTTTGAATTGGTTTTAACGGTGGTGGTTAATGGGGGGCCTTGGAGATATGAAAGGTTGTCTTGGGTGGTGAAGGGGTGTATTGGGAGTGGGAAGGGGTGCTTGGAGGAATGGGATTCTCCCTTGGAAGAGGGGAAGAGTCTTGGGGACTATGGGAGGATTAATGGGGGAGTAATGGAGGGGTGGGGAATATGAGGGGTCAAGGTGATGTGGATGGTGAGGTGGCAAGTGTGGGATGATGTGGCATAGGAGGATTGGGCTGAGGTGGAGGAGAGGAGAGAGAAGATGGGAGGAGAGAGAAAGTGGAGTCCTTGGCCTTGAGAGAGAGAGAGAGAGAAAGAGAGCTAGAAAAAAGGGGGAGATAATTCTCCAAAGGGATTTCTTTTAAAATTCTCAAAGCATTCGTTCTACAATGGAGGGAGTGGGCTCCTATTTCTAGGCATCCCACTTTTCACATGACCAAACTACCCCTGCCACTTGAACAAATGTCCACACATGTCCAAGAGGGGGCGCCCTTGGCTAGCCTTCTAATTGGGCCCAAAAGGCACCAATTGCTACTCTAATGACCCATTAACCTAATTAACTGACTCAAATAATGAAATATTACATAGAGAAGACTCAAATAAAATGGAAAATGCATATATGACTCAAATAAAATGAAGAGTAGCAGGTGATGTCCCCATCAGAGGCTTTATGGTTATGAAAAGTGCATTCTTGTTACATGCAAGTACATTCTCGTTAATGAAAGGCCACATTATATTCTTGCTTGATCAAGTTCTCCTTCTACATGAACATTCATATCTCTATGATCTATATCTTCTTACTTATGATGTTACTTTGGTTTAGCGCATGTTTTATCGCACTTTGCATTACTGCCATTCATAGAGATAAAATGTAAATTACTTAAACATTGTCTTCAAGTTGATACGAAGATATTGAAGTCCCGTGATCAATGACACTCAAGAGGGGGGGTGAATTGGGTGATGATATATTTTAAGTCCTTTTTAAGAAATTTAAAAGATATATGAAGAACAAACAACAGACATGAATAGATTAGAAGGAATACAAGGTGAAACTGGCTAAAACAACCCCTATAGCGGTTCCTTGGTAGTAGGCAGAGTCCGGGAATCTGAAGATCCTCTCACACAAAATATTTTCCTCCCGACAGGATTGATTGTGTCAATTAGAAGCTACCTTTTGATATACCAAGGATCTCCCGTAAAAGGGTTAATACAGCTCGATCTAAACAATGAAACTAGATAACGATGTGACAAGCAAACAAGCTAGATCAGAACTGGAGGTAGGAGATAGGGAGCAAAACACACAGAACACCACGATTTTTAGGTGGTTCAGATGTAACAACTGCAACCTACGTCCACCCCTCACCGACCGTGAGGATCCTCACACTATCTTGTAGAAAGTTACAAGATCAAGACACACACACACACACACACACACACACACACACACACACACACACACACACACACACACTCGTGTGAGTTCAGAACTCCCACGAAGGTGCACACGCACCGAAACACAAAGAAGGATGAAGAACAAGAAAATCACTCACACACACACACACGGATCTTCGTAGATCCACACACAAACAGATGTTTGAATATTACAAGAACACAAAAATTAAAGCCCAGCAAGATTGGAGTGGAAAACATAAAAGAAAACTTCAGATTCAAGCTCCCCCTTAGTTGATGAAGATGGTTTTGGATGCAGCTTGATCTCCTCTTGGCTTGGGGTTGATCTGCTCCAGATGTTGCTTGAAGATGGAAGAAGATGGATGCAGATGGATGAAGCTCTTTCTTCTCGGAGCACTTTTCACGGTTACAGTACCAGACCTTGAATCTTCCCTTGATAGCCTCCCTTGGCCTCCTTTTATTGATTAGGGTTACAAGTCTCAATGTGATGTTTTTATAACTCTTGAATGGTCAAGAGACAAGCCAGGAACCAGATCCACAAATCATGGAAAGTTTGGTGGCTTTGGGATTAAACAAATCCTTGAAGAGAGACTTCTCACTTTGAGAACAAAAGGTCAACAATAGGGGCTTTTCGAGGCTGGCGGTCGACCTGTGCATAGGGGCGGTCGACCGGAATTTTTACAGGAAATGTCCATTCGTTGCTGGGAAAATCAGTCGACCGCTATAAGCTGGTGGTCGACCGCTGGCTTGATTTTCTGTAAAAAATAAAGGTCAGTCAATGCAATATAATACATGAACGAATCAGGTTATGGCTGCTTTTGTTTCAATTAAGCTGAGTGGGTTTAAGCTTAGCCTGGGTGGTTTAGAAATCAAAACACAGATTCTTTCATTTGGATGGGTTTAAACAATTAAGCTTGCTTGTTACATGGTGAAGTAGGCTTTGAAAGGTGTTGAATTTGAACTTGATAGTTGAAACATGGCATGTGTTAAAACATATAACCCTGAGTTTCTTAACATCAAAATCACTTGGATATACTCAACTGATACCTACTGGGCAAGTGTACTCATTCCCTACTTTTTCAATCCTTTTCAGGAAATTCTAGCATGTCGGATTTGGACTATTCAAGTGGCGGATCCGAGAGCGAATGATAGACGAGTGGAACCGTAGATATGAGTCCATACAATTTGTCATGAGTCATTATGTAATTTTCTTTTATTGAGTCCAGTGATGTAAAGAGCCAAGAAACAACATTATGTACTTTTGATTATTATTCAATAAAAGCAAAGGTTTTTTCCAATCATTGTGCATTCATTCTTATGTGTAGATGTGTTAGCCCTCTGATTATATTGCTTGCTTGAGGCTTATCTTGCCGGCTGTTCACGTTCCCGAACATCTTTCACTGTACATATGTATCAGGGTGTTACAGTTAAGTTGGTATTAGAGCCTAGGCATAAGTAAGTCCTAGGAAAATGCCATGTCATAGGTTAAGTCCAAGGTTTAAGGACCCAAACCTATGAACTAAAAAAGAAATTTCCAAACCCAGATGAGATCGGGTATAGCCCAGGATGAGATAGTGATGGGAATCAACACCGAGCACTAACATTTTATTTTTACATTTGTATCCTTTTGTTTGTATTTATATCCTTGGCTAATTGGGTTTGCAAATGTATAGCAACTATAAGCCAAAGTGTTAGTCCCTAGAAGTCTTTGGGTTTCTTTGCAAAAAGGCCATGTTGGCTCGGCGGGAGCCCCACCTTCTTTTCCATTGGTCCACCTAGGCTCTAGGGCCCATGTGGGGTTGGTTCAAAGTCCAAGGTGGGCTTAGACCAAGATTTTCAAACTTGGACCAAGCAAAGTCCAAGATGCTCCCCCCCTTAGTCAAGGGAGCCCCCCCTTAACATATTTAATTCTTGTTGTAATTTTTTTTAGTTTGGACATTTGACCACATGTGGGATAAATTATCCCATCCCTTATTTGCCCCTCCCTAACCCTAGATCTGAGGGTAGTTTATGTCTTTTTTCCATTTCTATATAACCCATGTATTTTGTGAATTCCTTAACAAATTAATGAAGAAAATCCCATTTTTTTACTCATCAGCTAAGGGCGCAGCCCCTTATCTCCCCTCTCCCCCTTAGAGTTGGACTGCTCTGATTTCTATGGTGTGAAGCCATAAACTTGGTGGATTCCAAGTTCAATCACCTCTGTTGGATGTGATTTCCAACCACGCCGCCGCCGCCTCCGTTCGTGCCGCCGTCGAGCCGCCACAACCATTTCTTTACCCTGTTGTCTAGGATTTCAAGATCCAGGACAGAAGCTGAAAGAAAAGGTTGGTACGCCAAATCCAGTTATCTGATGATCTTGAAATTTTGATAGATCATCCCCCTCCTTGTCAGCCATTCCCAATTTAAATTTCATGTCAATCCGCCACCGTTTGATATTTTTCCTGGTATTTTAGTTCCACCCCTGATAGTCTGCCCATCAACAGATCTGCGGGATAGTGTGTTGTTGTTGTATTTTTCCCGCCCACTTAGTCTTCTCTAAAAATTCCAAAAAAAATCATGTGTTCCTCACATCCCCCTATTCCACCCATAATTTTTCCAGAGTCTAAATCCATCATTTTTATGTCGGTCAAAATTCAGTCTCAGGCAGATCCTGTTCTATCCTGATTATCTGTAATCCGAGTTAGTAAAAAAATCTTGGGAACAATCATTTTCATTTTCAATCCATTCACTGGATGGATCTGAAATAATTATATGTTGTAGCCCTTGGAGTCCTCTATCCAACGGTACTAATGTCGCCTCGATCTGACACCTAATCTGGGCGCAAAAATTCTTTCCCATGGAGGCGCGCATTTCTGATACGAGAACAGGCCAGCAAAGGCAGCAGCAAGTTAATTCTTGCAAAATTACTTCAACGTCGATTCAGCCGCCGATCTCGGGGATTGACGAGGAGTCTTCCACCGACGTCCCAGCTAGCCACCGTGACCAGAAGGTGATCGAAAGCCGCCGTCACAGCAACCGAGTTTGCGTGCTGTCCAGCGGGCTGAACTGAGTTGCTGAACCGAGTTGGAATAGTACCGAGTCGGACCAGCAGCCCGTCTCCGGCCCGAAAGCCCTTCCGGCTTGCTGCCCGTCAACCCGAGTTCGCTACTCCCGGGTCCCATTGCAGCCCTTTACCTCCCTGCGTGGAGTGGGCAAATAAATTCACTGTTGTAATTATTTATTTACTGTACACCGGGAGTACGAGTTTCGATCGGGGTCGTCTTCCCCACGCCTGGAGCGTGGAGGTATCGTGTCCGCTCCCCACTTGACATTTCCTTTACTCGTATATATTTTTTCATATGCTGCTGCATGAGTGATAGGTTAATTAGCTCGTTATATTATTTCAATCACCGCTACGAGAGAGTGAGTGTGACCCGTCCCGTGACTCGATTTGAGCATGCGGATAAGTCGATACCCGAGACTCATTGTCGGTTTCTCAATCGTGCAGATCCACGTGTTTTCCTCGCTTAGGGACGTCCGCGAGCTAGAGTCCCAGGTTTGCGTCTCGTCCCGCATCAAATTGGTATCAGAGCGTAAGGTTGAGTCTAGGGTAGTTTTGTCTTAGGTTGCATTTCACCCTTTACCCGGTATATCAAAAGGTGTTCCCGGAATGATAGATTACGCCTATCCGGGAAGGTAGCACACTTGTGTGAGTGCGATCTTCGGATCAAACCTCCGCCACGTATCGAATATGGGTTGAGTCTAGGTTTGTATTCGAGTCCGCATTTTTCCCCTTTTCACCATTTAGAGTCATGTCTAGGTGCTTGCATTAGTCTTGCATAAAAGTTTTGCATAAAGAAAAAAAACAAAAAGCGTTCCAATGCATGCCCACTCCTAGGGGAACCAATTCCCATCTCTTTGCAACTATGGCCAACCCCTACGCCCAAGTCCCCCCAATGAAAGGGAAAGCCCCAATCAGGCTCGTCCAAGGCAATAAGTCTGTGTCAGAGTACATTAGAGACTTTGATGAGTACCGGTTGGGATATGGGAGTTGGAGAGAAGAGCACTACGACCGTATTTTAGTTCCTGAGAGGTTTGCGGCTTCACTATCAATTTGAATTGCTTTTCCGCGACGTGACCACTCTGGAGCATTCTTATCATGTCGCTCTAGAGGTTGAGCCATTCGAGTCAAGGTTTGATGCTACCCTTCGGTGAGCATCTACCTCTCCACATGAGCCCACGAGGCAGGATGCTCCTGCCCCGCGACCTCACCCACGACAGTCGGGGAACCCTTCCCCTAGAGCTCTTTTGCCACCCTCACCTTCCAATCTTTATTTGGAGCCACCTCAGCCAGATCCACCCGTGTTTCTAACGGGAAAGCTATTCACCGCCGACCCACTACTTAGTTGGCTCAAGATAGGCTTGGTCCCTAGACTGTCTTGCTACGCATCCATGGACCCTACACTACCATTAGTGCCGGTCAACTCATTCCATACCACATTCCGGTCTAGTCACCATGTTGATACATTGGATGACCTTATTATGGGATTAGACTCACAAATGAAGTTGACGTATATGTTGGCCCGAGGCTTCGACCAACCCACAAGTCGTAGCTTCACTCACCCCACCTTAGGGTCTATTACCTCCGTGTGCACCATGGACCGTGTCACCACGGAGATTCTCTTATTCCTCCCCACGTCGGCCGAGCCCAACTTCATTCCCTTTATCCCAAGGCAAGAACCATACCTTCTATATGAGACCACTGTCCCCTATACCCTAGTGCATGAAGGTGACCACCTACACCTTCAAGAATTTCAAACATGGGACCGTGACATGTGGGAACCCAATTTAAGGGGTCATACTTTCTTTGATCCCTTCGACCCCTTCCCTAGTGAAGCCCTTGACCCACCACATCTACTCCACTTCTTCGAGGGAGTCCACTATCACACCCCTACCCCACGGGCCAGTCCACCTACACTCAGCAAGGAGCCCGTTCATTGGGGTATGGAAGTAGGAGAATTCGGCTCTCCTAGCCCACCCAAACCTTCCACGCCTAGCCCACCCAAACCACCCAATTCCAAAAGGCCGTCAGTGCATGAGTGGTGCACTTTGGGATATCTAGGAGTCCATGATTCTACAGACATTTGGTTGCGTCTTGTGTATCCATGGAACACATTCGGATGTCCCTGTCCACCATTGCATATGTATGGGTCGGTCTAACAGTAGGTTTGTCTAGGGTCATGTGCGAGTCCGTGTTTTTCTTTATTTGTCCAGTTTGTCAAGAGTCTATACATACATGTGTCGAGCATATTAGGAGTCACATAGTCAGTATCATGTCAGCTCGCGATGTTAGTCCCTTTAAAGTGTGTGGCAAGTAGGATCTCATGCATACGTTGTAGACTTGCCAGAATTTGGGATCGGCTCTACCATCCTATGTCTCGGATCCAGTCACATATAGAGAGTCCGCGGTGATTCCTAGTGAGTCATTGAGCCGCCTCCTTCCTTTGAGAGTGACCACACTGCGGAGTGTCCACCACTAGCCGGATTCCCACAGTAGCATGTCCATATTGAATATATACGGGCTGAGCAGGTGACGATTACTTGGAGTGGAGAGTACTCCGCGCTACCTGGTATGGTGTCCGATCCGCAGGAGCCACTCGAGCAGCCGCATCCCTTACTCAACGGGGTCAAGTTCTTCCCATCCTGAGAGAATTGATGGGAATCAACACCGAGCACTAACATTTTATTTTTACATTTGTATCCTTTTGTTTGTATTTATATCCTTGGCTAATTGGGTTTAAAAATGTATGACAACTATAAGCCAAAGTGTTAGTCTCTAGAAGTCTTTGGGTTTCTTTGCAAAAAGGCCATGTTGGCCTGGCGGGACCTCCACCTTATTTTCCATTGGTCCACCTAGGCTCTAGGGCCCATGTGGGGCTGGTTCAAAGTCCATGGTGGGCTTAGACCAAGACTTTCAAACTTGGACCAAGCAAAGTCCAAGATGCTCCCCCCCTTAGTCAAGGGTGCGCCCCCCCCCCCCCCCTTAACATATTTAATTCTTGTTGTAATTTTTTTTAGTTTGGACATTTGACCACATGTGGGATTAATTATCCCATCCCTTATTTGCCTCTCCCTAACCCTAGATCTGAGTGTAGTTTATGTCTTTTTTCCATTTCTATATAACCCATGTATTTTGTGAATTCCTTAACAAATTAATGAAGAAAATCCCATTTTTTTGCTCATCAGCTAAGGGCGCAGCCCCTTATCTCCCCTCTCCCCCTTAGAGCTGGACTGCTCTTATTTCTATGGTGTGAAGCCATAAACTTGGTGGATTCCAAGTTCTATCACCTCTGCTGGATGTGATTTTCAGCCACGCCGCCGCCGCCTCCGTTCGTGCCGCCGTCGAGCCGCCACAACCATTTCTTTACCCTATTGTCTAGGATTTCGAGATCCAAGACAGAAGCTGAAAGAAAAGGTTGGTACGCCAAATACAGTTATCTGATGATCTTGAAAATTTGATAGATCATCCCCCTCCTTGTTATCCATTCCCAATTTAAATTTCGTGTCAATCCGCCACCGTTTGATATTTTTCCTGGTATTTTAGTTCCACCCCTGACAGTCTGCCCATCAACAGATCTGCGGGATAGTGTGTTGTTGTTGTATTTTTCCTGCCCACTTAGTCTTCTCTAAAAATTCCCAAAAAAATCATATGTGTTCCTCACATCCCCCTATTCCACCCATAATGTTTCCAGAGTCTAGATCCATCATTTTTATGTCGGTCAAAATTCAGTCTCAGGCAGATCCTATTCTATCCTAATTATCTGTAATCTGAGTCAGTAAAAGAATCTTGAGAACAGTCGTTTTCATTTTCAATCCATTCACTGGATGGATCTAAAATAATTATATGTTGTATCCCTTGGAGTCCTCTATCCAACGGTACCAATTTCGCCTCGATACGACACAGGATCTGGGCGCAAAAATTCTTTTTATGGAGACGCACATTTCAGATCGGAGAACAGGCCAGCAAAGGCAACAGCAAGTTAATTCTTGCAAAATTACTTCAGCGTCGATTCAGCCACCACCGATCTCAGGGATCGACGAGGAGTCTTCCACCGACGTCCCAGTCAGCCGCCGTGACCAGAAGGTGACCGGAAGTCGCTGTCACAGCAGCCGAGTTCGTGTGCTATCCAGCGGGCTGAACTGAGTTGCTGAACTAAGTTGGAATAGTACCGAGTCGGACCAGCAGCCCGTCTCCAGCCCGAAAGCCCCTCCAACTTGCTGCCCGTCAACCCGAGTTCGCTACTCCTGGGTCCCATTGTAGCCCTTTACCTCTTTGCGTGGAGTGGGCAAATAAATTCACTGTTGTAATTATTTATTTACTGTACACCGGGAGTACGAGTTTCGGTCAGGGTCGTCTTCCCCACGCCCGGAGCGTGGAGGTATAGTGTCCGCTCCCCACTTGGCATTTACTTTACTCGTATATATTTTCATATGTCGCTGCATGAGTGATAGGTTAATTAGCCCGTTATATTATTTCAATCACCGCTACGAGAGAGTGAGTGTAACCCGTCCCATGACTCGATCCGAGCACGTGGAAAAGTCGATACCCGAGACTCATTGTCGATTTCTCAACTGCGCAGATCCACGTATTTCCCTTGCTTAGGGACGTCCGCGAGCTAGAGTCCCATGTTCGCGTCCCGTACCGCATCAGATAGTTATTTAGAAAATTATCTATAGGATAACTCCCCTCAGTTTCATAGGAATTAACAAATTGTGCCTTTTCTCAGGTACCTTTACTCAGAATGGCTCACCGTGTAACTGGGATGAAATGCAACAAACCGTCGCGGGTCTCACCCAGGCCCTGCAAACCGTGGCCCAAGCTGGTGCTCGGGCAGGCACGGGTAATTTACACAAGAACTTTCATGGTATGGATCCTCCACCGTTCTCTGGATCTTCTAACCCCGACGAGGCTGAAAATTGGATCGATGAGATGAACCGGATATTTGTGGTCATGCAATGTACCGACCAAGAGAAGGTCCATCTCGCCACATTCCAACTAAACAAAGATGTGCGTACTTGGTGGAAGGTCGCCTCGGCATAACCTCAAAATGCTCAGCTTACATGGGATGGGTTTTTACACTCTTCCGAGCAAAATACTTCTCTGAACATGTCAAGGAAAGAAAGGCTGCGAAATTTGCCGCCTTAAGGCAAGGAATGATGTCCGTGGCGGAGTACGAACTTCAATTCTCCCGTCTGGCCCCTTATGCTCCTCCTTTGGTTAGTACCGATCTATTAAAGGCTAACCGATTTATAGATGGCTTAAGGCCCATCTTTATTACTCAACTCGAACCCCAAAATATCCGTACTTATACGGAGATGGTCCAACGGGCTCATTTATGTGAAAGGACCTTAGAGAAGGTCTTGAAATTGAAGGGTAAAAGCGAGGAGTCAAGCCGGAGATTTGATAAGCGAGGATGAAGGGAAGAAAAGTTCAGCATCACGGGGTCTTACACAACCCGTGATAACAAGAAGAGGTCCTGTAACGGGAATGGCAGCAGGAACGACAAAAATAAGAAGGTGAAAGAGGAGGAAAAGTAAGTCACAACGGCTTGCTCATTCTGCGAAAAGTTCGGCCACTCAGCCGAGGAATGCTGGAAACGCCTAGGTGCGTGCTTACGTTGTGGAATCCGGGAGCATCGGATACCCGATTGCCCCCTCATGAAAGAGCAACCTTCTAACGGCGGACGCAAGTGACAGGCTCGTCTTAATGTCGTTCTGTATGACGAAGAAGCACCCAAAGATGATGGGTTGATAGAAGGTACCATTCAAATCTATTCCCATCCTGCTTATGTACTATTTTATACTAGTGCTTCTCATTCCTTTATATCTACTACTTTTGTAAAAACCTTGCCAGTTTCACCTGTTCCTCTACCTTCAGACCTAGCTATCGCTACACCCTTAGGTCTCGGAACTAAACTTACAACCCACTACCCAAATAGTGATGTAACTATAGAAGGTCATAATCCCCCCGCTAACTTAGTATGCCTTGACATGGAAGGTTATGATGCCATTCTAGGCATAGATTGGCTTGTTGATCACTATGCCTATATAAATTGTCGCAATAGACGGATTTTTTTTCCGTAAACCGGGTCTTCCCCGATTTTCTTTTCTCGGCATCAAGTATAGGAAGCATCCTATTATCATTTCTTCTCTTCACGCCTGCAAACTCATCTCGTAAGGTTGTGAAGCTTTCCTTGCTTCTGTGATCATTATTGAGTCCAAGGAAATCATCCTTGAAGAGATCCCCATTGTCAATGAGTACCGTGATGTCTTTCCATCTGAATTACCCGATTTACCACCCGAAAGGGAACTAAACTTCTCTATCGAACTCACTCCTGGAGCAGCACCTGTGTCAATAGCTCCTTACATGATGTCCCCCACAAAACTCAAGGAATTGAAGAAGCAACTTTAGGAATTATTAGACAAGGGCTTCATTTGACCTAGCACATCCCCTTGGGGTGCTCCTGTTCTATTCGTCAGGAAGAAGGATGGTTCCCTCAGGCTGTGCATCGACTATCGGCGGTTAAATCAATTCACCATCAAAAATAAATACCCTCTGCCGCGTATCGATGAGCTATTTGACCAAATCTCTAGAGCTGAATACTTCTCAAAGATCGATCTCAGGTCTGGTTATCATCAACTTAGAATCCAAGATGAAGACATCTACAAGACGGCTTTCTGGATCTGATATGGGCATTATGAGTTCGTTGTGATGCCGTTCGGGTTAACTAATGCCCCGGTAGCATTTATGCAACTTATGAATAATATCTTCAGGCCCTATCTCGACCGATTTGTGGTCATTTTCATTGATGACATTCTCATATACTCCAAGACTGAGGAACATGAAGAGCACTTAAAAATAGCTTTGCAAACACTAAGAGAGCATCAACTCTACGCGAAGCTCAGCAAGTGCGAGTTCTGGCTAAAGGAAGTCTCTTTCCTTGGCCATATTATTTCAAAGGAAGATATCGTTGTGGATCCTTCTAAAGTCAAAGCTATTAAGAACTGGAGCCGGACGACGACCGTATCTAAAGTTAGGAGTTTTCTGGGTTTGGCTGGTTATTATAGGTGCTTCATCAATGATTTCTCTAAGATCGATGTCCCTTTGACTAGGCTTACAAGAAAGGAGAACCCCTTTATATGGTCGAAGGACTGCGAAAGGAGTTTCCAAATTCTTAAAGAACATCTCACTACTTCCCCTATACTGGCATTGCCTGTTGAAGGGGGTGACTTTGAAGTCTACATAGATGTATCCGGCATTAGCCTAGGATGCGTTCTTATGCAACATGACAAGGTGATTTGTTATGCCTCAAGACAACTGAAGTGTCATGAAGAAAACTAATCTATGCATAATCTGGAGCTGGCTGCTGTTATTTTTGCCTTGAAGATCTGGCGGCATTACCTTTATGGGGAGAAGTTCACCATATTTTAAGATCACAAAAGATTGAAATATCTTTTCACCCAAAAGGAGTTAAACATGAGGCAACGAAGATGGTTGGAATATCTCAAGGACTTCAACTTTTCTATCCAATATCACCCAGGCAAAGCAAATGCTATAGCGGATGCTCTCAGTAGAAGACCGTTGGCAACTCTAGCAAGTCTCAGGAAAGGTATGACCTATCTTATGGAGGATTTTTCACAATTGAATCTAGATGTTGATACAGATGAAGAAAAGGGTATTATTGCTAATATCCGGTCGCAACCTACATTAATTGAAGACCTAGTCAAGTTGCAAGATAATGACCCTACATTGATGAAGATAAAAACCAATATCGATCAATGGCCGGAATTCTCTATTTCAATCGATGGGAGGTTATTGTTTAAAGATCAAATATGTGTGCCAGATCATGCTGACACTAAGAAGTTGATCATGGAAGAAGCTCATAAATCAAGATATGTCATTCACCTTGGTGCTACCAAGATGTACCAAGACTTAAAAAGAAATTTCTAGTGGCCCAATATGAAGAGAGAGATAGCGGATTTTGTATCTCGCTGCCTCACTTGTCAACAAGTTAAGGCAGAACATCTAAAGTCCATTGGTAAACTATGTCCCTTGAAAATTCTCGAATGGAAGTGGAAAAGTATAGGGATGGATTTCATCATGGGTTTGCCCAAAACAAGAGGTGGACATGATGGTATATGGGTGATCATAGACCGATTGACTAAATCTGCACATTTTCTACCTATCAAAAGTCGATGGTCTATGGATATCCTAGCAGCTTTATACATGAAAGAAATTGTCAAGCTACATGGTGTCCCTGTCACTATTATTTTGGATCGAGACCCTCGATTCACATCTCAATTCTGGAAGGGTCTACAACATTCATTGGGGACCCGACTCAACTTTAGCACGACTTTTCATCCACAAACCGATGGTCAGACTGAAAGGACCAATCAGGTGATAGAAGATATGCTTAGGGCATGTGTGATTGATTTCAGTGGGAGTTGGCACGACCACTTGCCTCTAGTGAAATTTGATAGCTATCAAGCTAGCATTCAAATGGCCCCATTCGAGGCATTATATGGAAGAAGTTGTCGCTCACCTATATGCTGGAATGAAGTTGCAGAAAGACAACTTCTAGGCCCTGAAATTATCAGGGATACTACCGAAAAGGTAAAACTCATTCGAGAGAAACTCCAAATGGCTCAAGATAGATAGAAATCATATACTGACAATAGAAGGAGAGACCTGGAATTTCAAGTGGGAGACCATGTATTTCTCAAGGTTTCTCCGGGATGAGGTATTCGAAGGTTCGACATCAAAGGCAAGATCACTCTGAAATTCATCGGCCCTTTTGAGATTCTTGAAAGGGTTGGTGAGATCGCTTATCGGATTACTTTGCCCCCTCAATTGGCTGGAGTCCATGAAGTATTTCATCTTTCTATGCTCAAAAGGTACGTCTATGACCCTTTCCATGTTATAAGGCATGACGACTTGGTGATTCAAAAGGATATGACGTACGAGAAAAAGCCAATCAAAGTAATCGATCGTGAAGTACGTCAACTACGAAATAAAACTATTCCCATGGTAAAAATCTGGTGGAATAAAAGTTCAGACCAAGATGTAACATGGGAGATGGAGGAAGCTATGCGCAAGAGATTCCCAGAACTGTTCGATTGTAAGTATACTCTCCATAAAATCCATGTAATGAATTTGGGGACCAAATTCTCTTTAAGTGGGGGAGGGTGCAACACCCTGGAGATTTCTAAGAATTTTCAAGAATTGTAGAGAATTAAAAATAATTAATTTTTATTTAAAAGGGATTAAATGGGCTATTTAATGAATTATGGGTTGATTGAAGGCCCCATATTAACCAAAGGGCTAATCCCACTTAAAATAGGCCCATAGATCAATTTCTAAACCTTTATGCCCAAGCCCACCTAAAAGAGACGTAATTAGATATATTTCATATTTTTATTAGATAAATAGGGGATAAAGAGGAGTGGAAATTGACTAAAATTTAAATTTCAAAGTGAAGGGTAGAACGCGCCCATGCGATATGCCGCGTTAATGAAGAACGCGATACATCTGATGACCGCGATACTCTTACGGAACCGAGCTGCAGTAAAACATGGAAAGCTTGGATTTTATCCATGATTTGGCCATGGATCGATGTAATCTCGAGAGAAAAACCTATCTAGGACTCTTGGGGATCGACTCTAACCTTAATAAGTACTCTTAACTCGATCTAATCCCTCAACCCTAGGCTAAACCCTATAAATAAACCCTAAACTCGACATGTGCGAACCCTCATTTTGGCTACCCTGGTTCGACGGTAAGAGGATGGTATTTCGTGCTGGCCCTTTGGAACTTTTTGTTCCCTTGAGTTTGGTCTAACTTCCCTCTAAATCCCATGCCAGGAGATCAAGTCCTTGAGAAGTTAGAAGCCCCGAAAGTCACTGGTTCTCTGCAAATCGTACAGGAACGAGTGGATTTCACCAAGGAAGATCAAAGGAATAGGAACCTTAACTGAGGTAATTTCGAGCTTTGTCTTTAGAATAAGTTGTTCCTCTTTATATCTCCTACCTACCCTCCAATTTTAATGAATTTAGGTCAAGAGGTTAAGAAGATAGAGAGCGAGGAAGTTGTTGTTCCTACGCAGGACGCGCAGTAACCAGCACCGACTTCCAGAAAGAAATTCTCTGTTTAAAGCCTAACCTAGAGGTAGGTTATCTCATGTTGGCTTAAATATCAAGTTAGAAACAAAAGCCCTCTGTTACCTTGTGTTTTCATGCATTGTACATAGAGTATTTCATGATTTTCCATGATTGCGCAATAGGGTTTTTACTACATGTTGTCCATGAAACCTTAACTAAAAGATAACAACTTTTTGGTCTATTACCTTCGTTTCCATGCTTTATTTTCATCATGGCAAGCTTTCTCAACTAATTTTCTGTTAGTTCCATATATATTTGACTTAGGATGTATCCCTGCAAGGCCAGTATTATCTCTGTCTCATAGAGAGATGATTGCGGCCGTTACAGGGGTCGCGTCTATTAACGCGCATGCCCGATATGGCGCAATCTTCTCTTAACGTGCTCATTCTGTGTGTCGCGTTAATGATCCATGAGCCATATTAATCCCCATTAGTTTCCATGAAATATAAGTACATATATGTTATCATCCATGCCCTATCTTAGTAGTTTCACTTTTTTATTATGCCATACTGCATATCTAGTGTTAGCATGCTTTTCAAAGTTTAATTTCATTATATGCTAATTTCTTGCCAAAACATTATAGTTTTGTACTTAAAGGAATCTCCGAGAGTTGATGGCACATGTTTGGCATGTTCCTTTCTCATCTCTATTTTTGTTTTATAAGATCACATATAGCGTGTATTCCGGTACGTGGCTATTAGTTACACTTGCACTTGATAGGCACATCTCTTGGACTTGTGATCATCTCCCTTGGATATTCCTTCCACCGGACTAAGTGATCTTGTTTCAAGGCATCCGTAAGACTCCGGTAGCCTGGGATTCCCACTAGGACGCCGAGCTGGTTGTACCCTAAAACCCCAAGGGTTAGAGAGCACTTCATGTTTTCCATGATTCTATGAATGGACATGATCGCGCCCTATGTCAATGTCGTGTTAATAAATTATCGTGGCTGTTCATATGGTCGTGCTATTGTTCAACTGCAGACCTTTTCTTGAGTCGACTCGACTTTCTTTCTGCGTTGACTTTGTCTTGATCGCGACCTTCTGCTATACCGCGTTAATGAATTATCGCGACCCTGAAACACGTCGCGTTAATGAAATTCTGTCCAACCCGAGGGCTGACCCAAGGGTTGAACCTGTTCTATTCCCAGGTGATTCTCTAATTATCTGGAACCCAAACTTTATTTAATACGTTATTAATGAACTTTGGAAATATAAGAATGTACTGTTATGCTGTCGGATTCCTTCCGTAGCATGACCTTGTCATTAATTCCTCTTGAACTCTCATGATTCATATTTGTTGCATTCTTACCTTGATGTTTCTATCATGAACATTGTAGCACCCCGGATAAATTTATAGGAAATTAAAGATCCTAAATAAATTAAACATAATAAATTTTCAAAGTAAACAGGATAAGGGCTCATTAACCCTCTCGTAGGAAGCCAACCCATAATTGGGCCTCGAACCCATTAAGAAAGCTATAACCTTATGGGCCTCACATATAGAACAAATAAGGCCTTATAGGTATATATGTAAATACATAAAGCTTAGGACCCTTTTGTTTTTCTCTAAACCCTTGTCACGTTCAAAGGTTGCATGGGAGGAGTTGAGGGTTTTGGTAGGTGACTGTGGTTTTGGCAGGGAGAGGGAATTGTGGATTTAAACATGGAAGCCATGCTGCCATTGGAATCCTAACTCCATTAGGATCCTCTTCTCTATAAATAAGCCCCTCCGTCGAACGAGTAAAGGCTATTGCTGCTGCTGCAGGGAGCCTTGCTACGTTCGTCGTCCTCCAAGCCCTGCAGTGCATCTGCTTCCTCTTGCATCCTCCCGACGTGAAGGAACCCTTGCTGATATCATCTTCCTCCTACACGAGAAGCAAATCTTTTCCTACATTCTTCTTCCAGCTATTGTTGTTGCAGTGGCGATAGCTGCTGCTTTCTTCTTCTGCTTCTGTAAATCCTGATCGTCGATCATCAACCCCAACTGAGGTAGGTGTTCTCAAGTAAACGAAGCCCAACATGTTAATCAAGTAAAAATACATGCATATAGGTCATGCAGTAATGCTTTCCATGAGTTTTAGCATTGTTTTAGTGAGTTATGTAAATGGTGTTGTGCCCCTGGTTTTGATGATGACAACCATGAGATATGAATGATGTGTTCAATTCAGTGATGACTTGAATTTTCATTCAATAATACTTTCACTTAATTTTCATTCTTGTGCTAGAAATGAACAGGGTCAACGCTGGGAGCTTAAAGCGTCCACGCATCAGTTGAAGAAGCCTTCACTGATATCCACAATGTTAACTCCACGAAGCAGAGACCTTCACAAGTTATTTCACTACGTCAACGCATTCATCAAGTGGCGTCGACGCAGCAGTTACAAAGGAAGAGCCAATGGCTTACTGGATTACTCTGGTGCGTCAACGCATTCATCAAGTGGCGTCGACGCAGCAGGTTGATGGATCGACAAAGTAACCAGTGGGTTGACGCAGTTGCACAATGCGTCAATGCACTCCACACGAAACGTGAGAGGGCTGAAGCCATCTAAGTTCAGATGCTGGAACACCAATGCGTCAACGCAGCATGCTGAGAGCGTCGACGCAGCATGTCTATCTGTTGAAGCCTTGATCACTGGATCACCGATGCGTCAACGCAGCAGGTTGATGGAGTCAACGCAGTAGACTTGAGATTTGCTGTAGAATGTTCTTGAAGGCTGCGTCAACCCTTTGGAGCAAGTGAGTTGACGCCACCTGATTCTAGTTGCTGACACGTGGGCCAAGTATTGGACAGGAAATGTGGAAGACACACGCCCTAGCCGCTGCTGGTATATATAGGAGCCTTCGTCTTTTGATGGAGGCTGATCGAAGAAAAAAACATGGAGAACAGAAAGCCCTTCGATCCACAAAAAGAGAAGAAAAAGAGTTGAAGAGAAGAAGGAGAGAACAGCGTGAGAGAAAAGGAGAGCAGAAGAGAAAGAAAGAGAAAAGGAGCAGAACAGAAAGAGTGCGTGAGCTCATAAGAAGAAAGAAGAGCAAGAAAAGAAGAAGAGGAGAGAAGTCTATTGAAGACCTATTCAGTCTGTTCGTGGATCAAGTCCAGAATGACTATTGTGATTCATTTCCAGCTTTCGTTGCTGTGCTTTTCTTGTTTCTTATTTTTTTTACTCCTATTGCTATTGTTCTTCCGATCCTCTGGACTGAGGTCGGGTTCCTCCTGGTGGGTCAGGAGAAGGGAGATCTGATCTCCGGTCTGCAAGCAGCAGGGGGGCTGCTTGTGGGTTCCCTCCGGGCTAAGAGGAAGAGAGGCTAGGCCTCTGGTGTATTACTGGTAGCAGAGTGCTACTGGCTGGTTCACTGGTAGCGGGGCTGCTACTAGTGGGGTTCCCTCTTGGTATAGAGGAAGAGAGACGTGAGTCTCTGGTTTCTAGTGACTGTGGGTTGCTAGAGGTTCCCTCCGTGTAGGAGGAAGAGGGGAGATTGTTCCCCTGGGTAAGCTGTGTATCAGCGTCTGTTGGCAAGCTGTGTTGCCCAGCTGTTAGTGAAGCCACACTCGGTTTGAGTGTGGGGTGGATGTAGGTCCGTGGACCGAACCACCTAAAAATCTCTGTGCAGTGGTTGGTTGCTCCACATCTCCTATCTACTTCACAGGTTACATTGCATTCTCGTTTATATCTATGCTGCATCCGCCAGTTGTTTATTTGGGCGCAGGTTACGTATTTGATCTTTGGTTTAAAAGGATATTCTACCTGCTCTTCAGATTGGTTGTCTTGCTTTATTAGAGTTCTAGTTTTATTACTGAGCCGAAAAGTTTTTAAGGGTGGGATTCATTCACCCCCCCCTCTGAATCCTCCGCACCGATCCTAAAAATTGGTATCAGAGCGGTTCCCTATTTCTCCAGATTCAACGATCTGTAGGGGATCTTGCTAGTCTAATAGGTGCATTTCTGATCGGGCCTTATTGCTTGGTTTTACTCCCGAACTGATTCAATGAAGCATCCACCGATCTTTAGTGGTTCTGGATTTAAGTTGTGGCTTAGAGGTCTGCGTATCTATGTTAAACAACTTGATCCGGATCTGTGGAAGTTGATTTCGCATGGTCCACACATACTGCCAAAGAAAACGTCCAAATGGACTGACAGTGATAGATACATGTGTGATCAAGACATGAAGGCTATGGAAATTATGAAGGCTGCCACTGACAAGGACTTACACTCGTGCTTTTATCATTGCAGGTCAGCCACCGAAATCCTGGACAAACTGAAGATAGCTTTCCAGTCAAAGGAGGACGCCTGCATGATGGCCAATGGGACAGATCACAGCAACAATCAAAGTGATGAAGAGGACAATGATGATCAGGTAAATCCCTTTGAAAACTATGATTTAGATGATTGGGAAAATGCATATTCTGAGCTGTTTGAATCTCATGAACTGTTAAGGAAAAAGTATAAAAAATTGAAGAAGGGTACTGGGTTAGTTAGTTCAAGTTCTCCATGTAAAAATTGTTCTAAGATGAAGTAATTTCATAATGCCTGCATATCTGATATTCACGCGCATAAAAATCAGTATGAAAAATTGATGAAGGAATTTGAATGTGTTAGCTCAGAACTAAGCAAGCTAAAATCTGAAAATGACTCTCTAAAATAATCTGTTAAAGAAAATGAAGGAAGGTTAGAGAAACTCAAAAAGGAGAACATGGTGCTGACTGAGAAATGTAATGCCATAAAATCTGTAAACATAGAATTACAGAAAGATCTTGAAAAACAGCAAAAATACTTTAAGGAATTTGAAAACAGAGGAAAGCAAGAAGTCAATTCAGAAGATCAACTTCTAATAAATGAATTGGTTCAGAATGACAAACTTAAGGAAGAAAATGAGAAGTTAAAAATGATGAACTCCACTATATCAGAGAGACTTCTAACCTTAGAAAAAGGAAAAACAGTTAGTGTTGAAGTTCCTGAAAAATTGAGCAATCTGGAACAAGAAATTGAAAATTACAAAACTGCTAACAAGGTGTTAACTGAATGTGTGAATTGCAGTGAGCAAGAAATTGCCAGCTATGAGTTACAAATCACCTCTTTAGAAAATGAAATTCTAGATTTGAAGAGTTCCATGTCTAAATTTGTTAATGGGCAGGATAATCTGAACAAATTGCTGGGAACAAAGGTCAACTTCCAGAAAGAGGGGTTAGGCTATAACCCTATAAATAAAAAGAACATTGAAAACAAAATTCAGGCATCTTCTGTCTCTAGCTCTAATTTTAAGAAAGATGGACTGGGCTATAGTCCAGTCATGAGGAAGGTCGATGGATCCAATTTGAAAACCATTTTTTTTAAATCTTCTGAATAGGAAAAACCTTCTACTTCATCATCTCCACCTCAGTATAAGGCTAAGAAAACAGAAAAATTGGATAAAAATCAGAAGATGATTGGAAAATAGAAAGTGAATAAAAAGGGTCCATCAGTGCATGCTGATCACAGTCTTCACACAAACTCACATGTATCTAAAAAGAAAACCTCATGCCATTACTATCATAAACCTGGTCATTTGATGCATGAATGTAGATTGATGGAAAAGGATGATCTGAGTGTTAGGAAATATCATGTTAAAAATCCTTCATCTCAGAAAAGGAGTGTCACATGTTCTAATTGTGGCAAATTAGGACACTCAATTGCTCAGTGCTGGTTTGCTAGTGGTAAGAAAACCTTCTTTTCATATTATGCTAAATTCCCTGCAAACCAACATGTTTTTAATAGAAACAAGTCTATTTCAATGAACCAGCAAATCATCTGTTTTAACTGCAACAAAATTGGTCACAATACCTCTGAATGCTGGTCAGGTACCTTTGAAAGAAATTCTCTCAAATGCTCTCACTGTGGAAAGCATGGCCACACAGTCAAGGACTGTTGGCATGCTCAGGGTAGAAAAGAGAATTTTAAACATGCTAAAATCCCTGCAAATAGACATGATGTTCATGAGAATTTTAAGAGAATAAATTCCTCTCATTGTTTTAACTGTGGAAAGCCGGGTCACAGGGCTGCAACCTGTTGGCTGGCAGCATACCAAAGCAATGCTGGTTTTGGTAGACAGAACTTTAATTCTGTAAACAGAAATTTTCATACATATGCACATAAAAATCATGTTAATAAGAATGTGCATAAATCCAATCTGAAACCTGCTGCATCTTGCCATTATTGTGGTACAATTGGTCATTCAATGAATAATTGCTACCTGATGAAATTCGATGACCATGCTGCTAGGAGATTGTTTAGAAAATCTGCTAAGGATGTCACTGCTAATTCAGGACCCAAGATTTCTTGGGTGCCTATTAGTGCAAGATAGCTTGCTAACCTGCAGGTGTGCCTTGGAAGCTGAAGAATAAAGAGGGGTAATAAACCAAGGCACTCAAGAAGAAAAACCCCTTCCCGAACTTTTCAGGTAAATTTCTTGCACTTCCTGGTTTTAGTGTTACTGCATAGCATGTTAAATATTTTTTTTATTCACTCTTCATCTGCATTGTCTAAATTGATGTTTCTGAATTTTCCTCATCTGAAGTGCATATATGTGACTTGCATGCATAGCTCACTGAACCTCTGAATTACATATAGGATTGCATGTTCCCAGGGGGAGTTAGCTTAAGATTAATTTCTCCGTGACAAAATGCTGAATAAAGTACAGAGTTGTTACTGCTGGTTGGATGAGTGAGTTGACGCAATGATGAAACTGAGTTAACGCTGTGGGCAATTGGTTTCTGAATTTGAGCAAATGTTTGTGCTGTCTAGTTGGATGAGTTGACGCAGTACTGAGGTTGAGTTAACGCACTGAGGAATATAATTTGGAAATTGGATTGGTTTGTGAGCTAGAACTGAGTCAACAGCTATGCCATGGTAAAATCTCTCTGTTATATCCTTCTTTTGGAAACTTCCCTATCTCACATCAACTTGTTTTGTCCATCAATTCCGTCCCTTCAGTTCTTATCCCACAATAAAGCCTCCTTGACATCTTAGTATAAGGGAAGAACTCTAGAGCACTGAGATATGTAGATGATGTCTTAAATTCAGGGGGAGTTAAAGTGATAATTCTTGCTGAGTATGAGATATGTTCTGAATAGCTCTATGATATGCTAATGATAGGAGATCTATAATTCTTATGATATCTGAATTTAAGAACTTTTGAACCCAATAATGCACTATGTATGGAACAAAAGCTGAACCTTTTAATAAAACCAGGACCTTATCATCTCTCGAACCTTATTGCTCAAAAGTAAAGAAACCAATGTGTGCAGAGGAATTTAATATTTGTATTGATAATGAACTCAGAAATTGTTTTTAATCGCTGAAGATGCAATATATTACACATGTAATAAAATACAGAGCAATGGTAGTTATTAACAGAGAAACTAGCCCTATCCACCAAAGAAGTGCTGAAGAGCAACTCATGAGGTGCACTACTATCTCTATCTTCAAGTGAAAAATAATTTATTCCAGAGCAATGGTAACTATTAACTGAGAAACTACCTTCATGCACCTATGAAGTGGTGATAGGCATGTCATGACGTCAGTTGCCAACTCTGGTTCGTATATGTAGAATAGTTTGCTATGCTGAGTAACCGGGGACTCGGGTGTCTGATAAACATGTGTACTCGTGTCAAAAGGCTAGCTATACTTGACTGCAAATGAAAAAATAAAAATAAGTTGAAAATGCTGAAAATGTGAAAATAATCAAAACTTGTGAGTATGTTTGATCTGAAGCTCCTTATTCAACTGAGTCTATCATCAATGCCAGTTAAATTTCTCTCTCTCTGAAAGGTTTCTTAAAATTGACAGATATAAGGGACAGACATAGAAATGGTTCTAGTGTGAAAAGAGTTCCACTTTTTCTCCAGACAGGTGGCTTTAGTGGTTCATGGTTTTTAATTCGATGTTTTAAGATTATTTCCTCTCCTTATCGTCAAATGAATTGGAGCCTATTTACATACATCTCTTTCATGGGAACTTGCTCTGCAACTCTGAAATTCTTGAATATAAGCATGTCAACTCATTATCTTAGTATCGGAAATTCCTTGAACGGATGTCCTTCTAGCTACTTAACTTGTTTCTTCTGTTCATATCTGCCTCACTGCGTAGACGCAATATCCCCTGGCGTCCACGCATTACTTCTAATACACCCTTCCTCACAATCCGGTTCACCGACTTGAACCGGCTGAACCGTTCACTAAAAGCGTCTTCGTAGCTTCTTTAAAAGCGTAGCTTGACCACTGCTCGTCTCCACTCCTTTCAAAAACCCTTGGTCGCTCCACCTTCCGTGTTCTCCAAACCCCTCACAGCTTTTTCCCTGTTCCATTCACCTCGATGCCATGGGTCCTCTGACATCTGCTACAAAGGGGAAGAAGAGGGCAGAGGAACCTCCCAGACGTTCAACATCAGCCGAAGGCATAATGGAGCCCAGCTCCATAGCTGATCACGATAAAGGGAAGAGGAAGGAGACGCATCCCCATAATCCTAGTCCGCCAACCAAAAAGCGGAAGGCATCTGATGTCAGGAAAGAAAAGAAGGGTTCATCTTCAGGCTCTGCAACAGGTCAGAAAGTTGCGGACAGATCTCTTCCAGTCACAGCAGAAGAACCTCTGAAAGTTCTCATCTCCCGGTATGTTGATACTACCGACCATGAGATGCTTGCAATTTTTCCGGAACTGTTTTCGACCTTAGACTATCAGGGCTGGTGGTCGTTTGTCACAAACCATAAGGTCTATTATCCTACCCTGGTCAGAGAGTTCTACAAAAATTTGAAATATGAACCACAAGTTCCAAAACTTACATCATCTGTCAAGAATGTCCATTTCGAACTAACAAATAAGCTGTTTGCCCGAGCCTGGAAAATCCCCAAAAATGGAGTTCAGCTGCATGATTTTGAGTACGATGAGCACGATGCTTTTGCGCTCCTGACTGACAAACCCAGTGACCATTCCGATGTCAGGGAAACCTATCTAGCCAGTCTCAAAGCCAATCAATTCCCTCCATTGAATAGACTGCTCCACCACATTTGCACTTCAATGATCACACCACAGAGCAGTGGTAGAGAAAGGGTGACTGAGATGTAAAGGTTTCTACTTTACTGTATGCTGAAGAGAATACAGATTTCCCTGTCTGATGTAGTGATTCAAACTATGGGGTCTTGTCTCACACAGTCCAGAACACTTCCTTTTGCTGCTCCATTAACTGCCATTTTTAGAAAAGTGGGTGTCGACTTTGGTTCTGAGAAGAAAATAATCATTCCTCAAGGGAATGTTTACACCCTTACTTACATTCAAAAGTTTATGGGATTTAAAGTCATTGATGGTAAGCCAGTTAGAATTCTTCCAAGTCAGAAAATAGCTCCATCAGAAACAGGTCAGGCATCAAGAACAGCCACTATGGATGAAAGTCAAGTGAACAGGACAGAGATACAGATTCCATCAGATGTGAGAGAAGAAAGACCAGTGGTTGAGGACACATTTGCTAGATCATCTAGCCCTCAGTTGGAAACTGGGGAATCCAGTGGTTCTGCACCTACAATGGAACCCCTTATAGCTGGAACCATTGATGTTTATAGGAGACCTTCTCCAACTTCTGATGCAGCTCCACCTCCAGCAACTATTGAAGAAATGTTAGTGAATATGACTATGATGATGCAGCGTCAGGATACCAAGATGGACAAATTAATGGAATTCACAAATCACCATCTCAACAAACTGACTACTAGGATTATACAATTCGAAGTTTCTATTTTATCTGAGTGGCAAAAATTCTTACTCTCCAAAATGCTTTCTGACCAAGCTACAAGGACAGTCCTTCAGCACATATCATCTCTCCTTGACAAACTAGCCACTTTGATGACAGAAATGCACAGCCAACAAGCTATAACTTTTTCATCCTTAGCCAAGATTACTGATCTGTGCTATGATGTGAGGATAGCAGTTGAAACCATCAAGAGTCATGTCAATGCACTTCCCCAATGCCTCAAAGTTGTGTTAGAAAAGATTGACAAAGTGACTGCAGCAATTCAGTCACTTGGAGACAAGTTTCACAATAAGGAATCTGCCACAGCTGATCACTCTTCTGCCATTGATAGTATGCGCACCACTCTAAGTCACCAGCTGAGCGAAATCTCTCAGGATATCAGGAATATACTGGTCAGAGATCAACCTGCCTCAGGACAGCAGTCTCATCAGCTACCTCAAGGGCAATCCTCTCGTCAGCAACAACCACCTTCTTCTGCCAGAAAATTCAATCGTTACTTTCCATAGCTCTCCCACATCTACTCCCCTTCCTGATGATGTCAAAGGGGGAGGAGAATTATGAAGTCAAGCTGGAATCTAACTAGAGTTCATTGCATCTACATCAATCCTGCTGACTAACTATATGTTTTCTTCTTTTTGTCTCGTTCAATGATGTAAAGTCTTGAACTTGAATGGACGAAAAAATTAATGCTCGATTCAGTCAATGAATAGATTTCTTGTTAATCTAAAGCTCCTTGCTTGATATGAATAACCATGGTTGTTTAGATGCAATGGCATTCACCTCATAGTTGCCATCATCAAAAAGGGGGAGATTGTTGTGCCCCTGGTTTTGATGATGACAACCATGAGATATGAATGATGTGTTCAATTCAGTGATGACTTGAATTTTCATTCAATAATACTTTCACTTAATTTTCATTCTTGTGCTAGAAATGAACAGGGTCGACGCTGGGAGCTTAAAGCGTCCACGCATCAGTTGAAGAAGCCTTCACTGATATCCACAATGTTAACTCCACGAAGCAGAGACCTTCACAAGTTATTTCACTCCGTCAACGCATTCATCAAGTGGCGTCGACGCAGCAGTTACAAAGGAAGAGCCAATGGCTTATTGGATTACTCTGGTGCGTCAACGCATTCATCAAGTGGCGTCGACGCAGCAGGTTGATGGATCGACAAAGTAACCAGTGGGTTGACGCAGTTGCACAATGCGTCAACGCACTCCACACGAAACGTGAGAGGGCTGAAGCCATCTAAGTTTAGATGCTGGAACACCAATGCGTCAACGTAGCATGCTGAGAGCATCGACGCAGCATGTCTATCTGTTGAAGCCTTGATCACTGGATCACCGATGCGTTAACACAGCAGGTTGATGGAGTCAACGCAGCAGACTTGAGATTTGCTGTAGAATATTCTTGAAGGCTGCGTCAACCCTTTGGAGCAAGTGAGTTGACGCCACCTGATTCTTGTTGCTGACATGTGGGCCAAGTATTGGGCAGGAAATGTGGAAGACACACGCCCTAGCCGCTGCTGGTATATATAGGAGCCTTCGTCTTCTGATGGAGGCTGATCGAAGAAAAAAACATGGAGAACAGAAAGCCCTTCGATCCACAAAAAGAGAAGAAAAAGAGTTGAAGAGAAGAAGGAGAGAACAGCGTGAGAGAAAAGGAGAGCAGAAGAGAAAGAAAGAGAAAAGGAGCAGAACAGAAAGAGTGTGTGAGCTGATAAGAAGAAAGAAGAGGAAGAAAAGAAGAAGAGGAGAGAAGTCTATTGAAGACCTGTTCAGTCTATTCGTGGATCAAATCCAGAACGACTATTGTGATTCATTTCCAGCTTTCGTTGCTGTGCTTTTCTTGTTTCTTATTTTTTTTACTCCTATTGCTATTATTCTTCCGATCCTCTGGACTGAGGTCGGGTTCCTCCTGGTGGGTCAGGAGAAGTGAGATCTGATCTCCGGTCTGCAAGCAGCAGGGGGGCTGCTTGTGGTTCCCTCCGGGCTAAGAGGAAGAGAGGCTAGGCCTCTAGTGTATTGCTGGTAGTAGAGTGCTACTGGCTGGTTCACTGGTGGCGGGGCTGCTACTAGTGGGGTTCCCTCTTGGTATAGAGGAAGAGAGACATGAGTCTCTGGTTTCTATTGACTGTGGGTTGCTAGAGGTTCCCTCCGTGTAGGAGGAAGAGGGGAGATTGTTCCCCTGGGTAAGCTGTGTATCAGCGTCTGTTGGCAAGCTATGTTGCCCAGCTGTTAGTGAAGCCACACTCGGTTTGAGTGTGGGGTGGATGTAGGTCCGTGGACCGAACCACCTAAAAATCTATGTGTAGTGGTTGGTTGCTCCACATCTCCTTTCTACTTCACAGGTTACATTGCATTCTCGTTTATATCTGTGCTGCTTCCGCCAGTTGTTTATTTGGTCGCAGGTTACGTATTTGATCTTTGGTTTATAAGGATATTCAACCTGCTCTTCAGATTGTTGTGGACGCAGAATTTATTATTCTTTTGATTTATTTAGTTTATTTATTAGCGTGCCAGTCACCGGAGTGACGATTTCATTGTGCGCTCGATCTGACTTGGTCAGTCGATTGTGAAGTCCGAGTCGGGACCAGAAGTTCGTCATACCATAAAGGCTATGACGTTAATTACGCCCTTCCAAGGAAGGACAACCCTTGATTAAACGCCAAAATAGGAGGCCTCGAGAGGCAAACATGTATTCATGTGCGCAAAATGGAACTTCATACCAGAGCCAGGAAGGCGGGCAAGATAACAACATCAGCTGTAGAAACAGACGGTATCGTCAAGCCAGCGGCTCAGAGACGATATCATTAAGTCAGCGGTTCAAAGATTGAGCCGTGGCCATGATGGAGGTTTAAAGCATTGATCAGTATTTCGATAGCATTTCCCCTTAATCTGGATTATGCCCAGGGGGAAATAGGCTATCACCCACGGAGTGCCGGGATGAAAGCCGAGAGAAATAGAGAGGCCAAACCTCCCTACATATATATATATGCCATGGGGCAATGTTTGATGTTCCCTATAGAAGCCGGAGGAACTCATGCAGTGGCAGAGCCCTCCCGAGCTAAAGGGGTTACTCATGAACCCGATGCGGGACGACGGAACGTAAGCGAACGCTCAATGTTGCGCCCTCGCACGCGGATCGACCTGCGCGGTTAGGTCGCGGGGGTCAAGGGGGCAGCGCCCCTTGCGGGGGTTTCCGGGGGCGGAGCCCCCGGAACAAAATTTGGATTGAAGACTCAGTAACAATATTTGGGGTAGGCTATCAATGCAGTTCAAGTGTACATAGGTTCCCGGCGCGAAGGCAAAATGGCCAGGGTTCCCGGCGCCCCAACTGGAGAGCTTCTCGGCGCGAAGGGGAGATGGTGGAGGAGGTTCCCGGTGCGCTTCCGATAAGGCTTATCGGCGTGAGGAATAGGGGGGTCTCGGCATGGCTGAAGAGGAGGGGGAGCTCTCGGCGCGCTGACAAGAGGGCCAAGGGGGGGTTCTCGGCGTGAGGGTTCCCGGCGCGCTCAGGGCCGCGCCGGGAGCCATGGCGCCGAGAGAGTGTTGGTGTTCTGGCGCCGTGAGGACCCGAAAGGGGTTCCGGAGGCTCTGTTTTGGGTTTCTTGGCGATTCAGGACAAGCCAGATAGGTTCTGTGAAGTCAAAGTGGATCAGTTCATCAAATCTGAGCTGGATTAGATTTGGGCTTTACAGGAGCATCAGGATAGAAGAGGGATTTAGGAAGACTAGGGTCGAGGGAAACCCTGTCACCATTATCATGCAGAGCCCGGGGGACAACTTGATGTCAACTTTCATCTTCCTGAGAGAACTTTGGCAGCACCTCCCCTGGACCGAGCATTTGCCAGAGAGTGGTATAGGCTGACATCCACGGAGTGCCGGGATGAAAGCCGGAAAAAGAGTGAGCACTAAGGCTCGAAGAGACTATCCATGTCTCTGGCATCGGTCATTATTCCCCTTCTCGGAGACTGACGAAACTCATGTAGAGACAGGGTTCGTCAGACCCACGGGGTTGCATGTGAATCCATTTAGGGACCTCAGAATGTAGGGGAGGTCAATCCCCAGTTAATTTATCTTTTGGGGTACATATGACGACTCACGAACGCCCCAGGATAAGTGGACGAAGAGGCCAAAGGGGTAGACAGAGGAGGGGCTCTCAGCAGCTTTTCGTTGGCAAGAAGATGGCTCTCGGCGTGGGATTATAGGTTGGCCAAGGGGTTCTCGGCATGGGTTTACAGGTTGGCAAAGGGGGCTCTCGGCATGGGATTCTATTGGCCAAAGGAGAAGCTCTCGGCATGGTTTTCTATTGGCCAAAGGAGAAGCTCTCGGCATGGTTTTCAATTGGCCAAGGGGAACTCTCGGCATGGGATTCTTTGAACAAGAGGGGGTCTCGGCGCAAGGCTTCCCGGCGCGCTCGTCGCCGTGCCGGGAACCTGCCGCCGGGAAGGACATATTGGAAGGGGGCTTAATGGCCAGAGCACAAGACCAGGGGTTTTGTCATTTAGCTAGAGGGGAAGAAAAGGGAGGCCTCTCGGCGGCTTGGCTTTCGGCGGGGAAATTATCACGTCGAGACGGTAAAAAGGTTAAGGGTT
The DNA here is from genome assembly GCA_022559845.1 of Amorphophallus konjac. Classification (NCBI taxonomy): domain Eukaryota; kingdom Viridiplantae; phylum Streptophyta; class Magnoliopsida; order Alismatales; family Araceae; genus Amorphophallus; species Amorphophallus konjac. The sequence continues at coordinate 298,727,703 of CM040124.1, read as the reverse complement.
TCAGGGCTTGATTACGGTGCTCTGTTCGAGAATTTTCTCAGATTCTAGCTCGGATTGAGATCGGATTTGGAGTACAGGAGGGGGTTTCATGGATGCTTCTGCTAGGGGGATGCCAAGGGAGCCAAGAGGCCAAATCAGCAAGAGGAAAAAAAGAGATCATCATCTGAACCCTGAGAATCCTTCTCTGTTTGCCGTCAGCCGTCTGGGGGATCAAGAGATGACTGTCTCTGATCCCCTGGACGAACCCAATGGCGTCGAAAACCGGCGACGGAGGGACCTTCAGCACCGAAACTCCAGGCCCTAAGCATTCAAGGGTTAGAATGGAGGACCCAGGGATCGATATTATCGTTTATCAGAGCTCGGCAGTTCAGGGAACCAAGAGATTGATGTCTCTGGTTCCTGAACTGCATGAAGGGCTCAAGGGAAAACTCGGACTATATGGGGAGAATCTGCCATTGAGACAGGAGGGGAGAAGGAAATAGAGCCCAATCACCCATCAGATAGGGGTGGGGGTCCTATTCTCATCTCTCTTCGAGGAACAGACTCGTAGAAAGATTCTGAAACCGGGAGCGTCTAAACTATCGGACATTCCTGATAAAAGATATACATAGAAAGACAGAGAGCAGATATCTCAATCAATCAACACCCAAATGGGCCATGGTAGTATTTCATTTCATAACATCATTCCAACACCGACCACAAGGAGGGAGTGAGGGAAAGGGGATCAAACAGAGGCCGGGATATCCCGGTTACATCCGAGGAATCGAGACAAAACTCGTAAAATTACATTAAGAAGAAAAGAAAACATGGGGGAGGGCGGAGCATTGACTCCTCTCCCTCCCCAGCTGCCTGCCCACCTGGAGCCTCTTCTCCTTCTTTCTCTTCTAGTTGATCTCTTCTTTCTTTTCTCAGCGGAGGAGGCTCTCTCTCTCTGTGTTGGTCTCTTCTTTTCTCTTTTTTTTAGTGAAGGAGGCTCTCTCTCTTTTTTTCTTGCTCTGTTCTATCTTCCCCTCCGATCCCCCTCCCTTTCGAGAAAAAAGGGCTTTTTATAGCAGAACCCTCCCTCTTCTCGGCATGATCTTTCTCGGCGTGAAGAAGGCAGCTTCCCGGCGCGCCTCTTTCAATCGGGGAGGGCTCCCGGCGCCAAAGGGCATGGCTTCTCGGCGCGCCCCCCCCCCCCCTCATATGGGCTTTTGGGCCTTGGTGAGGGTCTCTCGGCACCATTCTCTGGAGCTCATTCGGCAGGCCCATTCAGGGCTTTTAAACATCATATGCACCTCGACCTCTCTTAGTTCTTCAAATATATCTTCTAGAACCGAGGAAGGCCATCTACTGGTGACATAGCTTCTATTGAGATAATTCATAGATCTTCATCAGTCTGTAGACTCGGGTTTCATCGACATTGCCACCTGAATGATGACAAAGCCGGACATCATTTCATTAGCATCGTCACCCGAACGGTGACAAGACCAGACATCAGCTTTCTGAGAAGACTTCAGCCCGGTATATCGCCCATGGAGATGGTTCCTCTTTCGTTTTGACTTTGCAAAAGCCTTTACAATCTTCATTTGCTGGTTCTGGCTTCATCTTTATGTTTGCTCCTGCCTCATCTGTCAATAAGTCAACATCTGACTCACTCTGGCATGTCATCTGTAGATTCTTGGGCAGGGCATCAATACAGCTCTTATTAAAATATGGTAGGAGGTCTCATCAGTCAGGTGACTGCTAATTCATCAGTGCTGCCATCTGGCTGACGACGACACCGGTCATCAGCTTGGCCGAACAAGGCTTCAGCCGGGAAGATGGTTGTCGAGTTTCATCAGTAATCTTCCGTTGCTTGTCTAATCTTCTTTTCAATTCTGCTTCCGCCTTTGCTCATTTTCCAGGCGTCAACAATTGGTTGTCTTGCTTTATTAGAGTTCTAGTTTTATTATTGAGCCGAAAAGTTTTTAAGGGTGGGATTCATTCACCCCCCCTCTGAATCCTCCGCACCGATCCTAACAAATGGAGATCAGACTCTGGGCGTCAATTGATGAACGACCATGCACAGAGTCGCGAATTGAAAATTCTACGACAGACCCTTGGTCGTCCATTAATCTGCAACCCTAGCCATGTCGCCATATCTTTTAACATGATTTAATAAATATACATGCTTAGAAATGGAATAACTATGTAACCTGATGTTAAAATTAATGCATGACCATGTTTTTGGAACTTATGTAATTTCCTCTATCTATTCATGTCTTTAGTTTCTTGTTTTGATAAACTGAAAATTTCATGTATCTATGATTGTACTTGCCCGATGCGTAGCATCACAAAGAAAAAAGAGCGACAGTCGTGTAGTCGCGATTTAAAATGAACGCCCCTATCCCGAGGCGTTATTTATAAAGATATTAGTAAAAAGCAAAATAATATGGTAATTTAATATTCAGCGACCTGACAGTAGACATCAATTAAAGATTGAGTGCCCGTGTAATTGGACACTAATTATAATTAATTATATTGTTATACTGAAAATAATTAGAATTAGCGTCGCGTGCTGTATCGTTAATTCGTATTATTTCGTGAAAATTTCAGTTATAAATAAGATTGAGCGATTGCTCATAAAGTCGCTATTTCATTAAATGGTGACTCATGATCAGGAGTAGTTTTCCCTGTCTCACAAATTTATCAATTTTTCCCGGCCCATACCACGGGTCTATGGCACTGTGTCTCAGTTCGTAGGTGCAGTCCCACGTTTCACGTTGTTTTTCCGTATAGCCCCTAACTCTTGGTGATGATTGAGCCCTCCGCGGGATATTCCTTCCTTTGGACTAGTGATTTCATCATTGGGACAAGTCTACGCGAAGCCTTGGATTCCCTCAAGGCCACCGAGCAGGTTGTACCCTAAAAACCCTGGAACATTTCTTTGTCACGTCACTCTGAAGAAACGTGATGTTTGGCCCTCAAAGAGCACTATTCTGGCCTCTTTTGAGAAGTGTGCTGTCTGTTCTGAATCTGCGAACTGGACTTGGATGCCAGAAGGAATTGGCGCCCAGTCAGGGGGTGCAGTTTACTGTTATAGCAACCGTGACGTGGACGCTATTTATGAATGAGCGACTACTTGAGAAGCCGCTAATTCTTCGTGCCTGTGCTGTCCACAAGAATGAGCGACCATACGGTGGAGGCTATTACTGTAATTGATGGCGACTGAGTGGGCACCAATTACCCAGTTTCACGACATTGTCTTGGTTTTCATGAGGTTTAACGCGGAGTCATACTCGTTCCAAGTTCAGTTATTGAACTCCTTCATTCGTGAAATCTACCTTATCGTCCTACATGAGCTTATTCCTTGAAAATTCCAATGGCTATAATTAGTGGATGTCTAGAAACTTTACATGACTCAATGTCTGCGCGTATTGGGCCCGGTTTGGTCCTGGGAGGAGCACCCAAAAGTTCTTGTGCCCATGGGAGTTGATTGACCATGGTGTGACATTGCACCAGAGTACTTGTCGTTCTAGATATAAGGCATTCCACTCACACTCTCATGGTAATACTTGCTATTACCCGCGTGCTCGACTTGACTTGCGTGGCCCGGAATGGGTGAGTACTTGCTTGCTTTAAATAGCCAAAACTACATGACAAGACTTGTTATTTACATGCTTGAAATACTTGATACTATCTTCCCTTGAAAATTAGTGCAATCTCTTGATAGTTCCTTATTATTACCTTGACATCATGAGTAATTCATCTTTAAAGTTCTTGACATCATGATCGTTCATCATGCATAGCCTTAACTGCATTGCACGTAACATGTAACTACTTAAAGCATTGCTAGTTCTTGAGATATAAATCCTACTGAGCGTTCGCTCACCAAGTTTTTCCACACTTTTTAGGTAATTCGGATAGCGACAACCAATCGGAGGGGAATGAGACTGAGTGAAGAGTGTAGAGCTTCCGAACGTCAAGCAGTCACCTAGTCATGTCGAGTCGCGTCTTGATCTTTTCTTTGGAGTCCCTTGTCATAGTACTTCCTTTTAGTTATATGAGTCATCATGGAAACATGTTAAGGCTTGTAGCCACATGGATGGTTATGGATCATCATCTTTATGGTTTTGGATTATCGTTATTTTGGATGTGTGGTTAAATTGTGGAATTGGATTATGGATGTTATTATTAATATCTTGTTATTTGTGCACTCTGTCTTTGTGTCGAATTTCCTCATGCTCTGATTTACATGATCGATATAAACTCATCACGCGTACCGGGTTCCTTCCGCGCTCGGGGCGTGACAAACACATTGTTTGAACTTTACATATTTGGCCTATATTTATATTTCTCGTGGAAGTAGCTTGATTTATAACTTGAAGATGTAAGAGCGGGCACGGACAGTGTCCAATGGCTCGACACTAGCCCCCTCGGCTGATTGCCAAAAACATACTATAAACCATGGGGTATGATGAACACTGGCGTCGCATTGCGTCGGGAGTACTTTTTTATAAACGGTGAAAACCACAAGGCTCTCATGGAATTATTACATTCTTGTTACATGACTTTCTAGTGCATAGCCTTTATAGTTATGAAAAGTACATTCTTGTTACATGCAAGTGCCTTCTCCTTAATGAAAGGCCACATTATATTCTTGCTTGATCAAGTTCTCCTTCTACATGAACATTCATATCTCTATGATGTATATCTTGTTACTTACGATGTTACTTTGGTTTAGCGCACGTTTTATCGCACTTTGCATTACTGTCGTTCATAGAGCTAACATGTTAATTACTTAAACATTGCCTTCATGTTGATACGATGATACCTACTGGGCAAGTGTGCTCATTCTCTACTTTTTCAATCCTTTTCAGAAAATTGTAGCGGGTCAGATTCAGACTATTCAAGTGGCGGATCCGAGAGCAAATAATACACGAGTGGAACCGTAGATATGAGTCCATACAATTAGTCATGAGTCATTATGTAATTTTCTTTTATTGAGTCTAGTGATGTAAAGAGTCAAGAATCAACATTATGTACTTTTGATTATAATTTAATAAAAGCAAAGGTTTTGTCCAATCATTGTGCATTCAGTCTTATGTGTGGATGTGTTAGTGCTCTCATTATATTGCTCGCTTGAGTCTTATCTTGTCAGCTATTCAGGTTCCCGAACATCTTCCGCTGTACATATGTATCGGGGTGTGACAGGTACGATTGGTTCACCTCCATTAAGACGAATCCTCAAGTCACTGACTAGAATAGTCTTGTCGGAATTGCTGGTTGCAACAGTGGGTCGCCTACCTCTGCGGCCGCTACGGCGCTTCTTCTGGGGAGCCGGGGAGGACCCTGCTCCAAGGTGGTAGACAGAGAAGACCTGGTCTACTGTTGCCGATAGTGTAAAGCTAGCGACGAAGAGTGCTAGGATCGGCCTTCGGGGCTTGGAGCCCATACCAAGAGTCGATGGCTGAGTGACCCGAGTATAGGCTTCTACCCGATCCGATAGAAGGGTTGCCAGAGCTCGAGACCACGCTCTCGCACCGAGAACCGACATTGGGGAGAATGCTAGGGTGCTGAGAACTCAAGGTTGTGAACATGCATTGAGCGTCGACGTTGCTGACGTTTGGGGCCAATGGCCCAAGCAAGGTGCTGGGGACGCCATATCCCGAGGCGGAAAGCCTGAGCTGGGAGTTGGAATCACTGGATCATAGGGGTAGAGACCCTATTGTAGAGCTGGGAGGCCAGAGGCCCAAAGCGGAGAGTCCACGTCGGGGACCGACCTTGATGAGACCCGAGGTTGTATGCCCGAGCCGGGTGCTGGGGAGTCTCGAACTCTTGGTTGAGAACCCATATTGAGTGTTGTTTTGATCGAGGCTCGGGTCAAATAGCCCGAGTAAAATGCTGGGGATCCATGAACCTGGGGCAAGGAACCCGTGTTGGGAGTAGGCTTGGCTGGGACTCGGGGTCGGAGATGCGAGTGAAGTGCTGAGGAGTCGGGGACCCGGGGCAAGGAACCCGTGTCGGGTGCCGATTTAGCTAGGACTCGGGGTTGGGGACCCGAGTGAAGTGTTGAGGAGCCGTGAACTCAGGGCAGGGAGCCCGTGTCAAGTGTCGGCTCGGCTGGGACTCGGGGTTGGAGACCCGAGTAGGATGCTGAGGTAGTAGCCGAAGTCCTGGGCGTAGAGCCCTTGTTGAAGATCAGCCGATGCTGGACCCAGGAGCTGACGCCTATCCGGGCGAGAGATGATCTGGGACCCCTGCGGGGGCCGGTAGTGGAGACTCGAGTTTGACACTCGGACGGGCCACCGATGCTGGAGCGGTGCGCGGTGAGTCGGCCGCACGAGTAGGAACAGGAACTATGATCGGCTGCGGAACAACCACAGGGACCACACCCAAGAAATAGGGTGATCCGATGATAGGGGGAAGTCGCAGAATGCAATCAGCATCACCAAGTAGCCCACCCGTGCATGGGTGGCGATAACGATGGGGCCATAGGTTACGGCTGCCATAACTGCTGGACTGCTGGTTGTTGGAGAGGGCGACGATCAAAGATGGTCGTCGGGTGCGGTCCGACTGTCAGAACGTGAGCTGGAAGCTGCATGGGAATGTGTGTCCCTTCTTTACCTCTCCTGCAAGGATAAGAAAAGGGCACCACGGCTTCAGGGCTGGCACATGCTTCTCTTCAGCAGAAATAAGAAAGGCGGGAGATGTCCCACCGGGTGTGCCACTTGTTGTTTTTTCAACATCGAAGTCGGTGACCACGATGAGTAGGGGAATAAAGCGATAAAGGAAAATAAGAAAGTTTATGTTATCTCAAGGATATTTTCCTTCGTAGCCATATGCCTCTCACGGTAGTACAGTACACTCTATTGAGTCTCTCTAGATGATTTTGATGATAACAAAACCTCGGTATTACAACCTAAGTCTCAAAGCCATCCTTAATCAAGAAAATGCCTAAATCTACCATGCTTCAAGAAATGCCCAGGCTAAGTTCAACCAACTCATATTGATTGGAACAAGATGTGGTCATAAAATAAATTGTTCACAAATTATGATTTATTGGCTAACTCTCTAAAACTGAAGGTTTTCCAGACTAGCGGTCGACTGCCAGACAGGGCCCGGTCGATCAATTTTCCCAGCGTTGAAAGGTTCAATGACTATAAAATTCCGGTCGACCACCCCTCTATGCCCGTTCGACCCCCAGCTTCGAAGCCTCCATTGTTGACTTGTTTTTCTCCACGAGGCTGAAGCATCTGTCAATGGTTTTTTAATCCCAAAACTCTCTAGACATCCGTGGAATTGTGGATCTGTGTCTTGGCTTGTCCTTGACCATCCAAGTTATCTAAAAACATCTCTTGTAATCATAAAAGGGAGATCAAAGGGGGCTGCCAAGGGAGAAAGAGGGTTGCTACTGTAGATCCATGAACAGTGCTGCGTCCAAGAGTTCTTCATCTAAGAGCAAGGTTTTCAAGATCATCTGCAAGCCATTCAAGTGAAGATCAAGCTGAAGAGCAAGCTTCATCCAAAACAATCTTCATCCACTAAGGGGGAGCTTTAATTTGATGTTTTCTTTTGTGTTTCTCCTTACATCTTTCATCAAGCTTTAAGTGTGTGTTCTTGTAATATTCAAACACTTGTGTGTGTGTGGATCTACCCAGATCCGTGTTTGTGTGTGTGTGTGTGTGTTTCTTTTCTTCTTCATATTTCTGTGTGATTCAGTGCTTGTGCACCTTCGTGGGAGTTCGGAACTCACATGAGTGCTAGTTTTGGAGTAATCTCCAAATTGTCTAGACATGACTTGGTAAATGGATTACCTAAATTAAAATTTAAAAGTGATAAGATCTGTGAGGCTTGCACTAAGGGTAAGCAAACATGTATCTCCTTTAAAAATAAAAATAGTGTTTCTACCGCTAAGCCTCTAGAACTGCTGCACCTTGATCTCTTTGGTCCGATTAGGACATCCAGCCTAGGAGGAAAATCTTATGGATTTGTAATTATTGATGATTACTCCAAATTTACATGGGTATTATTTTTAGCCAATAAAAATGATGCCTTGATGGAGTTTCAAGTGTTTTACAGGAAAATCTAGAATGATAGGGGTTATCCTATCACCACAATTTAAAGTGATCATGGTGGTGAATTTGATAACAATGATTTCAGCAACTTCTGCCAAGAGCAGGGATACACACATAACTTCTCATCACTAAGGACACCTCAACAAAATGGAGTAGTGGAGAGGAAAAATAGAACCTTGATAGACATGGCACGGACCATGTTACGTGAAAACTCCCTACCCAAATACTTTTGGGCCGAGGCGGTAAGTATTGCATGCTACATCATCAACAGGGCAATGGTAATGCCCATTTTGAAGAAAACCCCATATGAGCTCTACAAAGGTAAGGAATCAAATATTTCCCATCTCAAACCTTTTGGATGCCTTTGCTATATTCTGAACAATGGAAAGTCAAACCCAGGTAAATTTGATGAAAAGAGTGACAAAGGAATCTTCCTAGGCTATGCATCAAATTCTAGGGCTTACAGGTTATTTAACAAAAGGACTTTAGTTGTTGAAGAAAGTCCTCATGTCATTTTTGATGAATCTGAATTAAAACTGACAAATCAATCTATTCTAATTTTGGATGTAGGTGAAGCTTCTAGAAATCTAACTCATGCTGGAACATCTAAGGCTAAAGATGAACCAACGGAAGGAACCTCCAGCAAGGATGAAAAGGATGAGGATGCTTCAATTGAAACACTCCAAGAGCAACAAGTGCAGCATCCCGACTTGCCCAGTTCCTCCACGTTCTTGAAGGATCATCCAGACGAAAACATAATCGGTAATCCTCAAGATGGGGTAAGAACTAGGTCTTCATTAAGACAAGTAGAAGAGGAGGATTTGATGACCTTAATTTCACAAGAAGAGCCTAAGGATATCCATGAAGCTCTTCAAAATGAATCATGGATCCAGGTTATGCATGAAGAGTTGCACCAGTTCGAAAGAAATGAAGTATGGGCTCTTGTGCCGCGTCCCAAGAATCAACCCGTAATAGGAACCCGTTGGGTTTTCAGAAACAAGTTCAGTGACACGGGATTGGTTGTTAGGAACAAGTCCCAGCTCATAGCCAAAGGGTATAGCCAGGAAATGGGTATTGATTTTGATGAGTCTTTTGCACCGGTTGCTCAGTTAGAAGCAGTCCAGATTCTATTGTCCTTTGCTTACTCCCTCGACTTCAAACTATTTCAAATGGATGTTAAATTTGCATTTCTTAACGGTTACATCAAAGATGATGTTTTTGTTGAGCAACCTCCAGGTTTTGAAGATCCAAAGCATCCAAAGTATGTGTACAAGTTGCAGAAGGTCTTGTACGGATTGAAGCAGGCCCCAAGGGCATGGTATGAAAGGCTCACTTCATTCCTGACTGAAAATGGTTTCAAAAGAGATAAGGTTGACCAAACACTCTTCACGAGAAAATCATGTAAAGATATATTAGTAGTTTTTTTTTAAGTTAATACTTGCAAGGAGGGAGACGGGGGAGGGAGTTCATCCCTTCATTTCGGAAGAAGATGAACCCACTACCCCAGCCGCCAGGAAAGCCTTTTCATTAAAAAGTGCTCAAATAAAGAGAAGTACAGGAGGAGGAGAGAAAGGAGGCACGACACTTATAAGACGTGTGGTGCAGAAGGCATACATAGAAAGAAACGAAAAGGAATGAGAGATACAAGGCGTCAACAAGGCAAAGAACCCAACATCAGACGTCAGCGGTCACGAGTGGAGCTAGTGGAGTTGGATCTACGGAGGGAACTCCGAGTCGCTACGCCGTCAGCCCTAGAAGTCGGTCTCGAACGCTCCTCACAATGCTCACGAACAAAGATGGTGCGAGCACGAGTGAGGTCAAACAACTCATCCGGGATCGGCTCCACGCCCGGAATAGAGAGGCGCTGGACAGTGGAGATAACGTTGATCCTATGATCGGGAGGAGGCTCAACAGTCCTCGAGGACGTAGAGGGGGGCCAAGGATAGGGAGATGAGCACACGTCTGCAGCTGAAGCTCTGCGAGAAGAGGACCGAGCAACACGCTTGACGGCCTCGATGAAGGAAACGCGTGAGGCCGGTGGGGGGGACCAATAGGAGCCGATGAAGACGCCTCCACCGGCGGGCCTCGGTCCCAGACAGGAGGCAAGTCAGACGAAGCAGGGGGGCCCTGGGGGGGGGGGCGCAGCATGAACGACCGGCGGGGACCAAGGCGGTGCAGTGGCATTGAGTCCATAGCCTAGGCCTCCAAGGGGAGGAAAAGGCGATGGAGCGGTGAGACCCCAGACGACTGAACTTGGCGGTTGGCCGTGAGGGATCGGAGGAGGCTCGGAAGGAGCGACAGTAGCAGAGGAATGGGATGAACCCTGCACGCAAGCCGCCAACGGTGGCGGACGAGGAGCCAACCGGGCGCATGTCGTAGCGGGAAGAACAGCCTTTGTGACCGCAGCAGCGATCGGGGAACCGCAAGGCGATGGCACGGCCATCCCAAGAGGAGAGGCCACGGCAGGGAAGCGGACGGGCTTAGTAAGGGCCGTGGGGAGGGCGGTCCCGAGAGAGACCGGTTCCAATCCTGACACCGGCAGCACTTGGGTGATCCGAGGGATGGCAGGGGAAAGCTCGTCCACATGCACTGGGCACGAACCGGTGGCGTGAGCCAAAGCCAAGGCTGGATGAATCTTCCCACTAGCTGACGGGGTGACCTCCACTGCCTGAGCATCAACGGAGGCATCTCCGGCACCATGAAGAGCAGGTGGAGGTCCATCCGCGACTTGAACGGCAGAAACAGAGGAGCACGCCTCAGGCCACGAAGGGGGAGAGGGGACCTTCGATGGAGTGGGGCCTAGCACGCCTCTGGACGAAGGCCCAGCCAAGTCAAGAGAGGAGACGGTAGGTGGTGGAGAGGGTGGATTTTCCACGAGGAGCCCACCGGCTACAACCGACAGCATGAGGGGGGGAGTTGGAGTGGCAATAGTAGGAGCGGCCGCCTGAAAGGTGGTGGGAAGGTCAGGTCTGATGCTGCCAGGGACAGGCAGGATCCCGGTGTCAGGCAAGGGCCTCCAGATCTGGGCCGGAGGGATAGCGGAGGCAGGAGGGCGAGGCTGTCCACCAGGAGCAACAGTAGCCACCATCTTAACCGGCGGAGGATGAGGGGGCTTCTGCTTACAATCACCAAGCAGGTGACCCAGGCGGCGACAGTTGGAGCAGAATAGGGGGGGTCTGGGAAGACCACCGGCTGCCAGAACCCTCCACCGCCATTGCCAACCCACACACGGTGTGGGAGCTTCTTAGAGACATCCAGAAGGACGCACACCAGTGCCGCGTGCGCACGAGTAAGGCAGAGCATGTTCCGGTCGATCTTCAGGGTCGGCCAGATGCTACCAGTGATGGAGAGGATGGAAGCTTCGTGGTAGAAATTAACCGGAAGGCTCGGAAGCTCCATCCAAACAGGAACAAGAGGGGAGTCTTGCTCCGGCGAGAAGTCAAGTGCCCATTGGAAAAACCAAAAGTGGCGCCCCTGGACGAGCAATGACTCTTTGAGAAGGACCTGCAAGTAGTCTTCTCGGTTGGAGAAGCGGAGGAGGAGGTGCCGACGGTCCATGGCGCTGAGCAGGAAGTCCTGCTTAAACTCAAAACGTTGGGCAAGGTGCGCCTGGATCTCAGCGAACGGAGGCCTCCCCTTGGGAGTCCTAGCGATGACAGCAAATGCAAGGGGTTGGCAAGTGAGCTGAACCTCTTCTAGAGAGAAGAATGCCGCCAGTTCACCGGAGTCCGTGGTGGCTGGAGCATGGACGGAGAGGGGAAGGACCGGCGGAGAGAAGGAACCCAGGACCACCTGCGAGAAAGAGGGGGTGTTGACGGCAGGGTGAGAAGGAAGGACCGGCCCTCCCAGACCGGCAGTAGCGGCGGCTCCTTTCGCCGGCCAGGCAGAGACATGGTGCCTGGGTTTACCCAATGCACCAGGCTTACCCAAGGCAGACCCATTGGCTTGTTCAACAACACGGAGGGCACCTGTGGAGGGGATCGCATGGGAGGAGCTCCGGTTGGCGGCGGACGAAGGCGTTTAGAACCCAAGGCCAAGGCTAGCATAGGGTGGAGGCACCGCAGCAAAAGAAGGGGCCACGGGCGGGCAACCGGCCTTCGACATGGCACCTGCAACCAGCGGGGAGACGGCCAAGGAGGAAAACAGGGGATCGTTTTCCCTTGCTGTCCCATCCAAGTGGTCAACAGGCAACGAAGGGAGGCGGGTTTGGACAGACACATGGCTAGCAGGAGGAGCTTGCGTAGGGAGATGAAAGGGAATGGATGGTAGAGATTGGGTAAAGGCAGGGGACGTGATCGAAGGGGAAAGAACGTGGCCTTGCGCCTGAGTTAGCGTGGGGAGAGGAAGGGCGATCAATGGTTGAGAGGAAGCCTCAAAAGGTGGCGTGTGAAGGAGAGCAAAAACGTGGCGTCCAAGAGGAAGAAGAGTGGCTGACTGGGAGGAGCCAGGATCACCGGCGGGAAGCGAAGGAGCAGGACCGCCGGGAACAAGGGCATTCGGTGCCAGAGCAGCAGGTGGACTGACAGCAGGGGCACCGCCTTGAGCACCGCCAAGGGAAGAAGGGCCAACGCCACCATCGTCCAAACCCTCCACAGCAAGACGGGAGCGGCCAAGGACGGGCACGACCACAACAGGACCACCGACGGCGAGGGCCGCCGACGAAGGAGCAGGAGGAAGGGTGGAGGGGGGAGGCACATGGCCCCCCCCTCACCGACGGCCATCGCCGGGGGGCAGCAAGCCCGGCAGGATCAAAACGCAGCAGGGAGGGGAAGATCGCGGGAGGGGAACGGGAGGAGGGAAACCAGGAGGAGAGAGAATGGCATGAAGAGAATTATATTAGTAGTTCAAGTGTATGTGGATGACATAATTTTTGGAGCTACTAATAATACCTTATGTGATAAATTTGCACAAATTATGCAAGGAGAATTTGAGATGAGTTTGATGGGTGAACTCACATTCTTTCTTGGATTGCAGGTAAAGCAAACATCTGAAGGCATTTTCATAAATCAAGCTAAGTACACATTGGAGCTGATAAAGAAATATGAGATTGCTGAAGCAAAACCCCTGTCAACTCCGATGGCTACAACCACGAAGTTGGACAAAGATGAAAATGGTAAAACAGTAGATCCCACACTGTTTCGAGGTATGATCGATCACTACTGTATCTCACAGCATGCCGCCTTGATATTCAATTCAGCGTATGTCTATGTGCTCATTTTCAGTCATGTCCTAAAGAATCTCATCTAATGGCTGTTAAACGTATTTTTTGATACTTAATTGGCACAATATATTTTGGCTTGTGGTTTCCCATCGGTAGTTCATTTGATTTGATTACATACACCGATGCGGATTATGTCGGATGTATTATAGATCGTAAAAGTACTAATGGGTACTGTCAGTTTCTTGGTGGGTGCCTAGTTTCATGGGCCTCCAAGAAGCAACATTCAGTAGCTCTCTCAACGGCCGAGGCTGAATATGTAGCCGCCGAAAGTTGTGGAGCCCAAGTACTTTGGATCAAAAATCAAATACTTGATTTAGATGTTGAAATGAAAAGTGTTCCAATGTTGTGTGATAATACGAGTGCAATCAGTTTGTCAAAAAATCATGTTCAACATTCTAGGACAAAACACATTGATATTCAATTCGACATCATTTTCTGAGAGATCATGTAGGAAAAGGGGTCTTTGAATTGAACTTCATTGACACACACAATCAACTAGCTGATATTTTCACAAAACCCCTAAACCAGGAATAATTTAACAAAATAAGAAGAGAACTTGGCATGTACAAGGGCGAGAGCATACATATATAGGTCTGCACTTATAAGAACTCATATGCATAAAGGTTAGATTAACATGCATATTGTATGTATTTATTTTTAATGCCTTGTGTGTTCATATACACTCCTGCATGCTTGAATGTATTTATACATATAGCCCTCCTTGAAAATATTTCTAAGGCCAAATATCCCTTGGTAAAACAAATGTGGACCCAATGACGCTGAACCTAAGGCACCTTCTAAGGGGGAGTTAGAGAACTTTCCTCAAAAATCCCATCTTCTCTTCTTCTCTCTACTTCCTAATGTTGGTTCCATTTAGATGGTCGGATGATGGTGCTAATATAAAAAAAAAGAAACAAAAAAATGGAATTTTCTGGGCTAGGTCGACTACAACGGTCGACCGATGTCCCCGTTCCGGTCGACCGGTGGCGGCGAATAGGTCCGGCCTAAGCATCAACCGACCCTTCTATTTAGGGGATCTAACATCCCAATCTCCCATTCCAACACTCCCCTTCACTCTCCGACATATTTCCCTAACCCTAGAACACCCAAACTCCACCTCTCAAACCCAAAAACCTCATCCCCCTTCAACCCGCACAAGATCCAGTCGGTTCGTCGCCATTTCAGGACGACATCTCCGCGGCCGTTTGTGCGAGTGTGAAGCTCTTCCCAGGGTTCTAGGTTATGGAGAAGGCTATTGCAAGCCCTTAGAGTGTCTTTTGGTCCATCTTCAACCCCCAGGGTTGAGATTGATCTTCAAGGGTTTCCACATCGGGTTCTCTAGTTCAGGATGCCGCCTTGACGGAGTTCTCGACGCTTTGCCCATGGGGAACCCCATGGTCAGAGACGAGAGGCCCCAGTTCATTCACCACAGCAGGCTTCCGCACCTCCGCGAGCACCTTGGTTGCCTCCACCGCCCATTATCGACCCTCGTTTGGTCGACTTCAATGAGGTGAACGAGATCTTGCCCGATTTATGTGTTGTCTTTGAGATTCAACCAGGTTAGATTGATTTTGTCACTAGATATACCCGATATTACCCCAATCTAGTGCAGCAGTTTTATGGAAATTTGGTTGAAAGAAATGAGGAATTATTTACAGTTATTCAAGGTGTTGAGCTTCATATTACTCCGGATCTGTTTGAGCGTGGCTTAGGAGTTGCGGATAGAGGAGCCGACATGGTTTTTGGTCATGGTGCTATTGCAGGAACTTTTCTCGCTATGACTAGTTGTGACTATGTGCATGGTGTCAGCAAGTTAATCATATTGAATGCCAATCATTTTCCACCATTGCAGCGTATATTGCACCATATGTTTACCTCCCTCATTTATCCGAAGAGTGGTAGTAGAAATGAAGTGACAGAGGTTCATAGGTTTCTGTTTTACAATGTTATGAATGGGATTCAAGTAAACATGGGTCGCCTCATGACGAATTTGATTGGAACCTGTCGAACCAATCTGCGGAGATCCTTGCCCTATGCTTCACAGTTGACTGGCATATTCATCTATATATGATGGGATCAATTTGGAAAATGAATAGTTCATTTATGTTCGCCAAGATGATATATATAATAAGCATAAGATCTTTATAGATTTTAGATATTACTATGGTCCCGATGGTGAGTTACGTCGGGATGTGCCTGTTTACGGAGAAGAAGTTGACAGTGAGGAAGAGCATGAACAAGAGCAGCAGCAGGCTCAAGGGGAAGCCCCCCCTCCAATCCAGGCAGAGGATCAGCCTCCTCCACCTTCACCTCATCATATGGATCCAAAGATGCCTCCCCCACCACAGTTCTTTCATGGGGAGTCTTCTACTCAAGGGGCCAGACAACACTCTTGGGCAGACTATGAGACTCTTGACAGGCGTCTTACTGGGATAGAAACTCGAGTGGATACCTTTGGGGATCGACTTTCTACCTTTGGGGATCGCATAGACACTATGGACAGTGTGATTGACACTATGTCAGGTCGCATAGATTCCTTCTCCACGGTTTTGGACACTCTCTCCACTCAGATGACCACACTCTCCACCCATATGACTCCCCTCACAGATAGTGTTGTTGATTCTAGCTAGGCCTTCCACATCATGAACTTGACACTTCTTGGAATGTCGCGCCGTGATGCGTCCCGTGACATCTCCAATGGCCATATTCAGGATCATCTTTAGCTTCAAGACCATTCTCTTGAGGACATCCACCGCCGCCCTGGATATCAGCCTCCTCCTCCAGAGGATCAGCCTCCTGCAGATGACCCATGAGGATTTTTCTTTTGCTTCCTCCTTCTAGACTATTGTACTTCGGTCTTGTGTCTTTTGGGTCCACTTTTCGTTTAGCCTATCCCTCTTTGATGATGCCAAAGGGGGAGAAGTAGTTATGCAAGGTCTTATATAGTTTATACATGCATGATCTTATGTTCTGTATGAATGATCATTTGTGAGAGCAGCTTGTGAGTCATTACATTTTGTGAGTCAGAGTTTTGCATTTCCCTTTGTCATGATGTTTAGAAGTCTTGCATATCAATGTACCTTGTAATGAAATGATGAAATAAACGCAATTGGTATTTGACATCACATGGTTGGCTATTGTCTCTCATTTCCTATCTATTTAGCAAATAAAGTGTTGCATGGCTTGCGTTGATTTGCCTAAGGAAATGAGTTTTTTTTTGGTTTAATCACCTTTTGGACTATTGCTCGTGCTTAGTTACAATTTTGCTTAAAGGCATGCCAATGCACTTGTAATCTAGAGTTTTGTCATCATCAAAAGGTGGGAGATTATTGAGTCTCACCAGATGATTTTGATGATAACAAAACCCCGGTATTACAACCTAAGTCTCAAAGCCATCCTTAATCAAGCAAATGCCTAAATCTACCATGCTTCAAGAAATGCCCAAGCTAAGTTCAACCAACTCATATTGATTGGAACAAGATGTGGTCATAAAATAAATTGTTTACAGATTATGATTTATTACCTAACTCTCCAAAACTGTAGGTTTTCCAGACTAGCAGTCGACCGCTAGACAGGGCCCGGTCAACCGGTTTTTCCAACGTTGAAAGGTTCAATGACTGTAAAATTTCGGTCGACCGCCCCCCTATGCCCGGTCGACCGCCAGCTTCAAAGCCTCCATTGTTGACTTGTTTTTCTCCACGAGGCTGAAGCATCTATCAATGGTTTTTTAATCCCAAAAGTCTCCAGACATCCCTAGAATTTTGGATCTGTGTCTTGGCTTGTCCTTGACTATCCAAGTTATATAAAAACATCTCTTGTGGGAAAGAAACCCTGAAAGGGAGATCAAAGGGGGCTGCCAAGGGAGAAAGAGGGCTGCTAATGTAGCTCCGTGAATAGTGTTGCATCCAAGAGTTCTTTGTCCAAGAGCAAGTTTTTCAAGATCATCTGCAAGCCATTCAAGTGAAGATCAAGCTGAGGAGCAAGCTTCATCCAAAACAATCTTCATCCACTAAGGGGGAGCTTTAATTTGAAGTTTTCTTTAGTGTTTCTCCTTACATCCTTCATCAAGCTTCAAGTGTGTGTTCTTGTAATATTCAAACACTTATGTGTGCTTAGATCTACTCAGATCCGTGTTTGTGTGTGTGTTTCTTTTCTTCTTCATATTTCTGTGTGATTCGGTGCTTGTGCACCTTCGTGGGAGTTCCGAACTCACACGAGTGTGTGTGTGGGTGTTTTGATCTTGTAACCCTTTACAAGATAGTGTGTGAATCCTCATAGATCATGAGGGGTGGATGTAGGTTGCTGTCGTTGCATCTGAACCACCTGAAAATTATTGTCTCTTGTGTGGTTTGATCCTTTTTCTCCTATCTCCATTCTGTGCATGCTCGCATAGTTAAATTATTTGCATATGCTGATTTCTTCATTTAGATCTAGATTAACTGATCATTCTCTAATAGATCTCTGGTATATCAAAAGCTGGGTTCGGACCGACAAGGTTAGTCTTGTCGGAAAGATAACACCTTGCAAGAGAGAATCTTCGGATTCCGTAACTCCGCCTAGTACCAAAGAGCTATTGTAGTGGTTGATTTTGATAGATCTATTCTCCTTTGCATCAGATCTAAATTGATAGTTGCTATTTCATCATATAAATTTCAAATTGATTAAAGCTTTCTTAAAATTTGTTATCATCCAATTCACCCCCCCCCTCTTGGCTGTCATTGATCGCGGGACTTCACACTCACCTTTTACGGAAAGTGGAGAGGGGTCAACCTGCACGAGAAGTTTTCGGGAGGACAGGGTGACCGGACAGGGTGCAGGCATGCTAGTCGATTTCTCAACAATCACCTATGAAACCAAATGTTGACTGGGGAAGCATCACCAGGACGCGGTAGGTGGGCACGGGGTATCGGGTGACACGTGGAGAGAAGGGAGGTTCCATGGGTGCGAGTGTGCAGACGATTGTGGGGATTCATGTACGGGACGTCTTTCCTCACCGACCGCAAGCAGCCGGTGTTTATTTACATCAGATTGAATCCGAACACCTCTGTTCTGTGCTGAAGAAGAGCCTGGATATTTTTGAAGCCAAGGACAGGGGATCGGGTACACCCTGCAGCTATAGGGGAACAATTGTGCTTGACTGGAGGGGTTGGTAAACTGATATCCAGGAGACTGGTTGCACACTGGCTAGTGGCGGTAAGAAACTGGGACCCAAGTACGGACATGCATATTCAACTAGTTCCATGCTTTATAGGTGCCACGTGGGACTTACAAGCGGGCCAAAAAGGGCCAAAGTACATATGGTGCAAGCCACGGGACAATTCCGACACGAGGGTCGGTCCTCGGGACCTTGTAGGATAAAGCGGATTATCCACATGTTTTTACAGGGGCTCTCCACAAGGAGCTAGGGACATGCCCGAATCGCCAAGGGAGGGTTAAACTGGATGGCAGGGGCGGACACTGGCTGGCACTTGAGGGAGGCCGAATGTGTCTCAAGGTGAGTAGTTGAGTACGGGTCCTGGAAGGTGAGTGTCTTCATGCCGGGGAGTTAGGGCCGATCCCCGGAATGTTACTTCTGGGACAGGGTCCGGCTAACTCGAGACAACGGTCGGGACCGTTGGTGGCCGGCTCGGGGTGAGCGGCGGGCACTGTTGACGTCCAAAAATTACTGCACGGCTGTTTTACATGTGCGGGGAGTCACTTATGTCCTCTCCTCACGGCGGGGGCGCACACTCACCTTTTACGGAAGGCCGAGATAGCTTGACTGGGCACACGGGGATTCTGGGGGTATTGAGAAGAAGGCAGAGAGAACGATATGAATGCGCTGGAAGGGATGGCGTATGGTTAATCATTCTAGGAGACTGGGAGAGGGATGGCTGAGTGGAATGCGGGCATGCCAGTCGATTTCTTGACGATTACCGGTGGAACCAAGTGTTTGACTGGGGATGTGCCGCCAGGGCACGGCACGTGAGCACGGAATGTCGTGCGCCACGTGGAGAGGAGGAGGTTCTGCTGGTACAAGTGCGTAGGAAATTATGGGGATTCGTGTACTGGATGTCTTTCCCCACCAGCCGCAAGCAACCGGTGTTTATTTTACATCGGATTGAATCTGAACACCTTTGTTTCTACTGTCGAAGAGAAGAGTCAGGGACTCTGGGAGCTGCGACGTCGGGAGGGCTTAGTCCATGCAACAGCGACAGGGCAACAGCAACACGACAGGGATAACTGGGGCCAGAGAGACTAGTTCCGACGAGGAGGGGGATCCGCTCCCTGACCCGGCTACATAGCTATATTTGATGAAAGGCATTTATAGGGGGCATGAGAGCCCCATTACAATTGCTTGCAAGCCACGAGACAATTCCGTCATTTATGACGATCCTCGGGTCATTGCATTATTGTGTGGGTAGTTCTGCATTCGCACGTGGCGTCCATCAAAGGACATGTGACTCGGCAGGATGGCGCCCGGGGGGGCTTCACAATGTATTCTCGACATAAGACAGCGTCGAGGTCAGGGCAGTAAGAGTGCCGTGGGCACCGTTGTGCAGAGGAAGTTGGGTGGTAGGGTTCCGCGGGCCCCGATGTGACTAGAGTAGCTGGCAGTCAGGTGCTGGGGGCACCGTTGTGACTGGAGTTGCTGGCAGTCGGGTGCCGGGGGCATCGTTGTGATTGAAGTATCTGGGTAGTCGGCGTCGGGGGCACCGTTGTGACTGAAGGAGGCGGGCGCCGGGAGCCCTCGATGGTCGTGCTCGAGGCCCGGTGTGATGGGGACATCACCTCCCATGCCCACGTTCACAGCTCGTCTCCTCGCCCCGGTTGCATCCGGCATGGTCTAGTCATTTAATTTTGAGTCCTATGTAATTTTTATTTGAGTCATTTGATGTATTTTCCCTTTTATT
Organism: Amorphophallus konjac; assembly: GCA_022559845.1. Taxonomy (NCBI): domain Eukaryota; kingdom Viridiplantae; phylum Streptophyta; class Magnoliopsida; order Alismatales; family Araceae; genus Amorphophallus; species Amorphophallus konjac. The sequence goes on along the minus strand of CM040124.1, from coordinate 298,707,550 downwards.
TGAGTCATGTTCCTAGGTCTTGTGTTCATTTCCCTAAGTTTAAGTGTGATTAGGTTGTCTAGTTAGCTATTGGGCCCAATTCATTGGGCTTGGCCCAAGGGCTCTCCCCTACCCCCTCGGTTATTTGTCATTGAGTCAATTGTCAGGGACTTTTGTAGAAATGTGGGTTTCCTATATATAGGACCCCATTCCCCCCCATTTCAACTTAATGAATCAATCAATGAAAAATTGCCATTTTGTGAGTTCTATCTTTATTTTTATGGTGGAGTGAATCCATTAGTGAGGTGAGAAGCCTTAGGGAGAGAATCCCACCCATCCCTCTCTTAATCTCTCTTTTTCACTCCACTTTCTCTCTCCTCCACACCCAAATTCGAATTTTCTTCTCTCTCCTCCCTTCCCAACCACCTCCACTCCCCACCTACCCCATTTAAGCCTCTTCCTATTCCCCACAACCCTCATCAATACTCCTCCCCTTCCCAAGACCCCCTCCACCAATCCTCTCCTCACCATCCAACCCCCAACTACCCCTCCCACTTTCCCAAGCACCCTTCCCACTACCCCAAGCACCTATTACCTTCCCCACACACCTCTTCCCATCCCCCAAGACCAAAAATTAACCCCACCCTTAAACCTATTTTCAAATATCCTTTCCCTCTCTCCATTCCAACCAAATTCGCAGCCCCCACTCCGACCATCTGCTAGACCCCCTTCTAGACCTTATTCTCCCCCTCCAAGACCCCCTTACAACCAGAGGTCACTCCCACACTCAACCACCCCCATTTCCCCTCCCATATACCCCATTTCCCCCCAGCATCTTCAACCTTCCGTTTTCAGTTCGCTGGCAGCAGAAGAGTAGCAGTTTGCAGAGGTGACCCCGACCACATCCCAGAGAATCTGAAGGCTCAAGAGGCATCCACAGAAGCGTCTGCATGTCCTCTTCGCAACGGTCATGGTTTCATCCCCATCGGAGATCGGTGCTGCATTGGAGGTCCATTCTTCCCCGACTGCGCAGAGGTGTCCCTGCAGAGGTCCTGAGTCGGAGAGGAAGCTTCACCACGCAAAACCTCGGAGGAATCAGGCCAATGGTTATTCTACAAAGTTCTACCTCTCCCTGTCTACTTTTAGAATCAAAAAGTAGAACCCCGTTTGGCATCCGGTAGCTGGAGTTACCAATTTTCTCCCTCAGCTTCGCAGTCCTGCTACCCACAGTCTGCTCCGACCAGTCAACAGTGTTCAGAGTTCCCTGGTCTTCTCCAGCAACATCTGGCCTCTCCATCAGTTTTGCTGCGAAGAGGATTTGTCCAAAATTCCAACGACTCCGACGGTGCTCGATTCCGAGTTCGGGAACGGCCGGTACATCCTCTGAAACCTGCTGTTACTGCGCCGATCTGCCCCCTGCAGAGGTTCTAAGCCGGAGAAAAAGCTTCACCACGACGAACCCAGGAGGAACCAGGCCACGAGCTCTTCTACAAAGTTCTTCTCCTTCCTGTCTACTTTCGGAATCAAGAAGCGGAATGCCATTCGGCATTTGTTAGCAGAAGTTATCAATTTTATTCCTCGGCAGTGCGACTCTACTTCCCCACAGTCTGCACCGACCTCCCCTCACTCTTCAGGATCCACTGTTCTTTTCCGGCATCGTTTGGCATCCCCGTTTGTTCTGCTGCAAAGAGGACCCGTCCACGGTGCCAACGGTTCTGGCGGTACCTGATTTGGAGTTCGGGAGCGGCCGGGGCAACCTCTTCTTCCTGCTGTTAGTAACCAGTTGCTGTCAGTCCGGGAATCAGCGACCCTGTTCGAGCTCCTGCCCAGGCCAGCAGCGACCCCAGAAGAATTCGGAAAAATTCAGAGGCACTCCAGTTCCAGTAACGAAGATTTCCTCACTGGTCTCGCCCTCGGAAAAATTCCTGATCAAGTTCTGAAGCCACATTACTGACTATCTATCCACAATTGCCGAGAGAATGCAGATTCGGCATCTTCACTTCATCATCGTTTTAGCCCTAGTTTTCCCCACCCCGCTTGGCCGGCTGAAGGCCCCTCCCTGCGTGGAGGTAGTTTGATTGTAATCCATTAACCCCCACCCCAAGATCCCCCTCCTGCAAGAGGTGTAGTGTTATAATTTGGTTTGATCAGGTCAAGCTACCCCGGCGCGGCGTGTGGGGAACCCACGCTTCCCCGCTCGCCCTCGTCTCCGAGCGGGACCGGTTTCTTCAAACCGGTCGAGTGAGTGCTCCAAAACTTTGCTCTAATTCATGCTTGTTCTTTCAATATTAGTTCATAAACTCCGCTGGCCGTGACGAGAGCCCGATCCTTAAGCTCATTTGCTATAAGTGATCATAGTGGGAAGAGAGTGGAACCCGTGCCCTTTGGCACTTCGTCGGACCCTTGATTTGGGCAGCCGTACCCTTGGGGAATCAAACCTTGGCCTTGCTAGCCCTCTACCAGCAAGGGCCTAGCCCACACAACCTCCCCTTGGCATTGCCAAGTTACCCCGGGTCTTAGTGAGCATCGGGTGAGCGGTTGCTATTATCGGTCCATTTTTGAATGCTTAATTGTGATTGCTTGTTGAGTCCTAGGTTGTGTCACATCAATTGGTATCAGAGCAAGTCATTGACTTGTCTCTACAAGTCAAGTCCTAGGGCATGCTTGCATTGGAGTCATCATCAATCCAACCCTTGCATTGATCCCCCCCGATCATCATGGCCACCTCCTACTTAGCCTACTCACCACCCATGGACTTCATCCTAGATAGGGATATTACCTTTGACGGATCACGTTCTAGTGACTATCATAGGTGGGAGGCTACCATAGAAAAGTACTTTGAAAAGACTTGGGTATATGGATCCGCGAGAGTCCGACGGGCCAAGGGACGGTTTCGGGGTCAAGCCAAGAGTAAGTGGGAACACATAGAGGGATTAAGAAGGGTTAGGAGGCAAGAGCCCATTTCCTCATGGGATGATATGAAAGTAGAACTAAGAAAGATCTACATCCCCAAACATTCCCACCCCTCCTACTAAAGCACCCCTAACCCGAGGAGCACTACCACTCCTCCATCCCCACCCGGCCAACTTGAGACCGACCTTTGGTCTCCACCCCCACCAACCCCAACAAATCACCTCTCAACCATCATAACTACACTTCGCAACCAAGTCCTCTCCCTTAAGACCCAAATAAACCAAGCATCCACCTCTCCACAATTCCCCTTGGTCCACACCACTATCCCTCCATCTTCCCCTAAAAAGGGTACACCCCCCCAATCAACCCAAACTGAACCAACCCACCTTCCACTTCCAACCCCAACCCTACCCCAACCTAAGCCACCACTACTTCCACTCCCAACCCAAGTTCGACCTCACTCACCACCCCGGGTGCACCATGCCCCAACCATCATCACCCCATCTCCAAAATACCCTCCCATTCCCTTAAGAAAAGAGGCCACACCCACTCACATAGGAATAGTTGCTAGCCCAGACCCTCTCCCCACCCATGAGGAAACCCAAGTTCACACCAATGGTGAGGAAGAGCTTCAACCCTTTACCACTTCAAATTGTCCGAGTCTTCAAGAGCCACAAACCTTCACAAATGGCACCATAATCATAGATGGGCCCCTAGCTAGATGGCTAAAGGAGAAACCAATTCACCCCATCACGTCCAATGTCTACCCTCTCATGGAGCTAAACCTCCCCATAGTACCCTTCTCCACCTATCACACCACCATCCAATCATCCTACCAAGTGGAAACTTTAGGGGATCTTCTTAAGGGTCTAGCATGGCAAATTGAGTTCACTAGCATGTTGACCCCTATGGCCGAACAACCTAGGAGCCTTGGCCTCCTACACCTATGCATCGGGTCTATCACCTCGGTTTGCACCATTAGTTGCTACACTAGCGACCTCCTTCTATTCCTCCCCACACCTGATGAGCCTGACCTTCTCCTCCAATTGGAGCTTTTTATATCAGGTAGAGAGCCAAGCCCTCCCCTCATGGCCAACCCACTCACCAAGAACATTGACCCAATTATCATTGAGAGGGATGACTTAGCACCTTTTGAGGACCTTGAGGACATGGAGCTCCTTTCCCTTAGTAACCTATTTTATGATCCCTATGATCCATTACAATGGGAGTCAAGGAACTCGGGTGACCCAACTACCTTAACCACCACCTACCTTTCCCTATCCCAAACCACCATTTTTGACCCAATCCACCCCATCCTAGACCCGGGTTACACCTTGGGAGCCATGACCTTGAGCCACATATCCCTAGGTAATAAGGTTGTGCCCCACCCCATGATGACCACCTTCTTAGATTCATTCGATCCTTTCCAATGGGAGTTCAAAGGTTGTCCCACACCTATACACATGGAAGTCACATTTGGGAAAAGCATGCATGTGTCTAGGCTTACCATACCCCTTGGCATGAACACTATGTTAGGTCCATTCATTCATATCACCCACATGTCAAGTAGAAAGTATGAGTGGTCCATATTCGGATGTCATGGTCCACCTTCATTCATCATGGGTCTTAAGCATGTCAAAGGCATCTACGGATGTCCGGGTCCCCCAATATTAATCACTAATTTACATGATAGGGCCACCTACGGGTGCCCCGGCCCACCTAGGCTAACCAAAGTCTACACTGCATCATTACACGATAGGTCTACTTTTGGTTGCCCAGGTCCACCCATCACCCCTAGAATGTCTGCATTCACAACATTGCATAAAGAGATCCGCAAGCACATTAGCAAGAAGAATGTGACTTATAAAAGGCAAGCCGACTCTCATCGACGTCACCAAGAATTCCATGAGGGTGACTTTGTGATGGTAAGGACGGAGAGGCTATCCCCGGGAGCTATCTCCAAATTGAGGCCACGTGGGGCTGGTCCCTTCCAGGTCCTGAGGCGCATTGGTGCAAATGCCTATGAGATAGATCTCCCCGAGGAATATGGGGTAAGTCCCACATTCAGTGTCGCCGACCTAGTGCCATACAAGGGACCCACGGTGGTACCTAGTGAGGATATTGAGCCTATTCCCTCCGTTGAGAGAGCACCCACCCGTGAGGAGAGTCCACCAACCAAGAGAGCCCAGCGTGAGCGCATTGAACGAATATTGGATGAACAGGTCACTACCACCAGGAGCAAGGTATACGAGCGCTATCTCGGCAGGTGGATGGATCGGTCTCGTTCGGAACACTTGAGGGCAGTACCACTTCTACACCTTCCAAGGAGGGAATGACACTTACTCGACGGAGTCGAGTTCTCCACACCCCGGGAGTATGATGGGGACATCACCTCCCATGCCCACGTTCACAGCTCGTCTCCTCGCCCCGGTTGCATCCGGCATGGTCTAGTCATTTAATTTTGAGTCCTATGTAATTTTTATTTGAGTCATTTGATGTATTTTCCCTTTTATTTGAGTCATGTTCCTAGGTCTTGTGTTCATTTCCCTAAGTTTGAGTGTCATTAGGTTGTCTAGTTAGCTATTGGGCCCAATTCATTGGGCTTGGCCCAAGGGCTCTCCCGTACCCCCTTGGTTATTTGTCATTGAGTCAATTGTCAGGGACTTTTGTAGAAATGTGGGTTTCCTATATATAGGACCCCATTCCCCCCCCATTTCAACTTAATGAATCAATCAATGAAAAATTGCCATTTTGTGAGTTCTATCTTTATTTTTATGGTGGAGTGAATCCATTAGTGAGGTGAGAAGCCTTAGGGAGAGAATCCCACCCATCCCTCTCTTAATCTCTCTTTTTCACTCCACTTTCTCTCTCCTCCACACCCAAATTCGAATTTTCTTCTCTCTCCTCCCTTCCCAACCACCTCCACTCCCCACCTACCCCATTTAAGCCTCTTCCCATTCCCCACAACCCTCATCAATACTCCTCCCCTTCCCAAGACCCCCTCCACCAATCCTCTCCTCACCATCCAACCCCCAACTACCCCTCCCACTTTTCCAAGCACCCTTCCCACTACCCCAAGCACCTATTACCTTCCCCACACACCTCTTCCCATCCCCCAAGACCAAAAATTAACCCCACCCTTAAACCTATTTTCAAATATCCTTTCCCTCTCTCCATTCCAACCAAATTCGCAGCCCCCACTCCCACCATCTGTTAGACCCCCTTCCAGACCTTATTCTCCCCCTCCCACACCTTAGAACACCCCCCCCAAGACCCCCTTACAACCAGAGGTCACTCCCACACTCAACCACCCCCATTTCCCCTCCCATATACACCATTTCCCCCCACCATCTTCAACCTTCAGTTTTCAGTTCGCTGGCAGCAGAAGAGTAGCAGTTTGCAGAGACGACCCCAACCACATCCCAGAGAATCTGAAGGCTCAAGAGGCATCCACGGAAGCGTCTGCCTGTCCTCTTCGCAACGGTTATGGTTTTATTCCCATCGGAGATTGGTGCTGCTTTGGAGGTCCATTCTTCCCCGACTGCGCAGAGGTGTCCCTACAGAGGTCCTAAGTCAAGGAGGAAGCTTCACCACGCCAAACCTCGAAGGAATCAGGCCAAGGGTTCTTCTACAAAGTTCTACCTCTCCCTGTCTACTTTCAGAATCAAAAAGTAGAACCCCGTTTGGCATCCGGTAGCAGGAGTTACCAATTTTCTCCCTCAGCTTCACAGTCCTGCTACCCACAGTCTGCTCCGACAAGTCAACAGTGTTCAGAGTTCCCTGGTCTTCTCCAGCATCGTCTGGCCTCTCCGTCAGTTTTTCTGTGAAGAGAATTCGTCCACGATTCCAACGACTCTGACGGTGCTCGATTCCGAGTTCGGGAGCAGCCGGTACATCCTCTGCAACCTGCTGTTACTGCGCCGATCTGCCCCCTACAGAGGTTCTGAGCCGGAGAAAAAGCTTCACCACGATGAACTCAGGAGGAACCAGGCCACGAGCTCTTATAAAAAGTTCTTCTCCTTCCTGTCTACTTTCGGAATCAAGAAGCGGAATTCAGTTCGGCATCCGTTAGCAGAAGTTATCAATTTTATTCCTCGGCAGTGCGACTCTACTTTCCCACAGTCTGCACCGACCTCCCCTCACTCTTCTGGATCCACTGTTCTTCTCCGGCATCGTTTTGCATCACCGTTTGTTCTGCTACAAAGAGGACCCATCCACGGTTCAAACGGTTCTGGCGGCACCTGATTTGGAGTTCGGGAGCGGCCGGGGCAACCTCTTCTTCCTGCTGTTAGTAACCAGTTGCTGTCAGTCCGGGAATCAGCGACCCTGTTCGAGCTCCTGCCCAGGCCAGCAGCGACCCCAGAAGAATTCGGAAAAATTCAGAGGCACTCCAGTTCCAGTAACGAAGATTTCCTCATTGGTCTCGCCCTCGGAAAAATTCCTGATCAAGTTCTGAAGCCACAGTACTGACTGTCTATCCACAATTGCCGAGAGAAGGCAGATTCGGCATCTTCACTTCATCATCGTTTTAGCCCTAGTTTTCCCCACCCCGCTTGGCCGGCTGAAGGCCCCTCCCTGCGTGGAGGTAGTTTGATTGTAATCCATTAACCCCCACCCCAAGATCCCCCTCCTGCAAGAGGTGTAGTGTTATAATTTGGTTTGATCAGGTCAAGCTATCCCGGCGCGGCGTGTGGGGAACCCACGCTTCCCCGCTCGCCCTCGTCTCCGAGCGGGACCGGTTTCTTCAAACCGGTCGAGTGAGTGCTCCAAAACTTTGCTCTAATTCATGCTTGTTCTTTCAATATTAGTTCATAAACTCCGCTGTCCGTGACGAGATCCCGATCCTTAAGCTCATTTGCTATAAGTGATCATCGTGGGAAGAGAGTGGAACCCGTGCCCTTTGGCACTTCGTCGGACCCTTGATTTGGGCAGCCGTACCCTTGGGGAATCAAACCTTGGCCTTGCTAGCCCTCTACCAGCAAGGGCCTAGCCCACACAACCTCCCCTTGGCATTGCCAAGTTACCCCGGGTCTTAGTGAGCATCGGGTGAGCGGTTGCTATTATCGGTCCGTTTTTGAATGCTTAATTGTGATTGCTTGTTGAGTCCTAGGTTGTGTCACATCACGGTGTGACTGGCAGTCGGGTGCTGGAGGCACCGTTGTGACTGAAGTAGTTGGGTAGTCGAGTGCTAGGGGGCACCGTTGTGACTGGAGTTGTTGAGTGGTCGGGTGCCGCGAGCCCCAATGTGACTGGAGTAACTGGCAGTCGGTTGCTGGGGGCACCTTTGTGACTGGAGTTGTTGAGTGATCGGGTGCCTCGGGCTCCGATGTGACTGGAGTAGCTGGCAGTCGGGTGCCGGGGGCACCGTTGTGACTGGAGTTGTTGAGTGATCAGGTGCCGCGGGTCTCGATGTGACTGGAGTAGCTGGCAGTCGGGTGCTGGGGGCACCGTTGTGATCGGAGTTCTTGAGTGGTCGGGTGCCGCGGGCCCCGATGTGATTGGAGTAGCTGGCAGTTGGGTGTCGGGGGCACTAATGTGACTGGAGTTGTTGAGTGGTCAGGTGCTGCGGGCCGCGATGTGACTGGAGTAGCTGGCAGTCGAGTGTCGGGGGCACCGTTGTAACTGGAGTTGTTGAGTGGTCGGGTGTCGCAGGCCCCGATGTGACTAGAGTAGTTGGTAGTCGGGTGCTGGGGGCACCGTTGTGACTGGGGTTGTTGGGTGATCGGGTGCCGGGGGCACCGTTATGACTGAAGGCAGCGGGCGCCGGGAGACCTCGATGGTCGTGCTCGGGGCCCGGTGTGACTGGCAGTCGGGTGCCGAGGACACCGTTGTGACTGAAGGAGGCGGGCGCCGGGAGACCTCGATGGTCATGCCCGGGGCCCGGTGTGACTGGCAGTCGGGTGTCGGAGGCACCGTTGTGACTGAAGTAGCTCGATAGTTGGGAAGAGGTTGAGACCCGAGTACAGGTACATGTATTAAACTAGTTTCATGCTGTATGAGAGCCACGTGGGCTTTACAAATGGGCTGAGGAGGCCAAAGTACAATTAGCGCATGCCGCGGGATAATTCCGACGTGCTAGTTGGTCCCCGGGTCAATGCTGGATAAGGCGAATATCCGGGTGCTTTATAGAGGCTCTCTATGAGGAGATCGAGACAAGCCCGACTGCCTAGGTGGCAGGGGCGGCCGTGGGATGGCGCCTGACGGAGGTTGGACGTGGCTCAAGGTGAGCGGTCCGGTCCGGGCCTCGGAAGGCAAATGTCGTCATGCTGGCGAGTCGAGGCTGGCCCCGAGAATATTACTCTTGGGCCAGGGTCTGGCTAACTTGAGTCATCAGTTAGAGCGGTCGACGGCCAGCTCGGGGCGAGTAGTAGGCACGTAGTTCCGTGTCAGAAGTAGTTGTGGCATCATGGCGTATGCGTAGCCACCGTGGGTTGTCATACGCGGGCGGACTCAGAATACAGGTGTGTTTATCGTTGTCATAACGCCTTATGTGCGACGGGAGTGGACATGTGTGCGATGGCTAGACGCCGTGCGAGGGGAGTATGTGTGACATACCCTCGGCGTGTACAAGCTGATCAACAAGCCAACCACGCGCGCACTTAGCTCATCGCGTCCTTGACCCTTGCTGGATGCCTGCGAAGTCTGAGGGTGCAGCAGTTAGGTCATAGGTTCTTGCATTGCATGCCATCCCCCTTGAGCTTCCAAGGGGTGGAATTTATAAGGAAGTTGAAGGAGCAGGGAAGGGTTTAGGCGGACCAAGTTGGGGGCCCAACTTGGTCTCGGTAAACCCTTGAAAAAACATTTTTTTGTTGACAGAGTGGGGGAGGGAGGATTTAGGTGGACCAGCCCAAGGGGCTGGTCTGGTCCGCCTAAACCCCTCACGGAGGGGTTTATTCATTAAAAACCCTTTTTTTGTTTCTGGATGGGCTTAGGCGGACCAGCTCTAGGGGCTGGGTTGGTCCGCCTAAACCCTGGGTTTAGGCAGACCAGCCTGGGGGGTCAGGCTGGTCCGCCTAAACCCTGGGTTTAGATGGACCATACTGGGCCTCCAGTCTGGTCCGCCTAAACCTATGGGGTTTGGGCGGACTGGGTTGGGGCTGGGTTTTTTTTGTAAAAAAATTTTTTCTTCTTCTTCTTTTTTTATTTTACCAAGGGTTTAGGCGGACCAGACCTGGGGGCTGGTCTGGTCCGCCTAAACCCCTCCCCTAGGGGGTTTAGGCGGGTTTGACTGGGGGCGTTACCCGAGTTTGACTGGGGGTTTATCGCGGGCTTTGATCACAGGTTTGACTAGGGTTCTGTCGCTTCAACACCGGTCCGTAGGGAGGCAGGTCACAGCCTGCAGGGCGCCATAAGTCAGGGTACCAAAAGATAGCAATGCCCCCGTTATGAATAGAAATTTTCTTCCGGAGGCTGGAGCACGATGGTGGTGCATGACGCGTGGGTTGCTAGGAGTCCCGAGTTGGGCTCCGGCTTTCTGTAGAGTGGCTAGAGCATACGCGCCCACCAGGTGCTCGGAGAAATTCCCGACACGCGTGCGTGGGCCGTATAATGTTGTTGTGAGCTCCAGAAGCTTGTGGTTGGCCCAGATGGGTCTTCCTTTGACTTCAGAGGGCTGGAGGGAGGCGACTGGAGGGTAGACCCCGGCCTCGTTGCTCGGTGCCACATGGCGTGGCTTGTAGTCAGGGCACCCCCGGGTCGGCTCGGTTAGCTGTGTTGAACATGGGTAAACCCGTAAAGTGAGTGATCTGGGGTGGGCCCGATCGATTGTTGATGTTGCCATGGGTCATGGCTTGCTAGTTAGGACCCTTGGTTGGGCCCGGTGACTGGGGCGTCGACATGATGATGCCATTTGTCTGGTGGTAGGGCTGACCCTCGCTCCTTGGCGAAGAGTCGTATGATGCGGCAGACTATTCTGAGTCCCAAGTTAACCCAGTTGTTGAAGCGTCGGTGGTGTGATACCATATGCAGGGTGTCCGGGGGTGATCCCCAAATCTTCACAGAGTGTTGTAAGATACAGCAGGTTTTCCCAAATCCCGAAACTGACCCGGTTGTCGAGAAACTGGGTGGCATAGTGCCATTTGCTCGGGGCCGATCGCCGGTTGTTATGTTGTACCGCTTGACTCGACGAAGTGTCTCAATTTCTGAGCTCAACTCGACTGGTAGAGCAACTTTGGCGATGTGCCATTTTACTCTATTTAGGGAGTATTTTTCTATGCTTAATCCTCGATTAATTTAAGAAAATAAGCTGGTGCCAACAACGGCAAGCACGCCCTAGCAGCCAAGAACACCAAATCGAGAGCGGAAAGGCTGAACAAACCCTACATTTCATCCGATCAGGATGAAAACACACCTGGTGGTCCGCCACCAGATGAGGAGGCTTCCTGAGCTGAAGAAATACCCCTGGTCCCTCAAAATAGGGTGTCGAAGGCAATATCAACATAAAACCTGAGTGACCCGATCGGGGCACACATTATGCCGGAAAGGTCCACAGGAGGCCGAAGAGCGGCCCAATGAGGGCAAAAACACTATGAGTGATTGCCCATTCAATGAAGACACTCCCCACATGTTGGGAGCAGGCTTAAGGGCACAATTCATAGTGTCGAAGTTCGAATCAGGATGAAACCTGAGTAGTCTGACGTAGGTTCGGCACGTGTCAGAAATCACTCGAAATTGCAAACCGAAGCCCGGGAGTTTCGAAATAAACACTTCGGGAGTGGGTCATCAAAACTAAGGCAACGCCAGATGTCAAGCACTCATCTGAGCCAGTTCGAGGTCAATGGTGCAAAGAAGAATATAAAGTTGACCAAAATGCCCCTAATGGCCAAGTGAATCGACGCGGCCATGGCTCCTCCAACCCAATGATACCAGCGCACCCTCTTCCCTCTAGGCAAGTGAACCAGCGAGAGAAGGCCTCTTGGCCCTCTTGATACGGTGCCCCTCTCCCCTCCTTGCCACATGATCCGGCGCAAGAAGCTCCCCTTGCCTTGAATTGACGTAGGCCCTTGGGGACGCATAAACCGGCGTGCAGCCTCCTTGGCTGTGAACCGGTGTGCCTCTGCTCCCTCCATGCTACATGTGAACCGACGCCAAGCCCGAACCTCCTGAACCGGCGCGCAGCTTCCACACCTCTCCCTCCAAGGTGAATCGGCGCACATGAGGGCTGCCCTTTTCCTTGAAGCATGAACCGGCGCATGCCCTTTTCTCCACTAAATCGGCACCTAGCCCCTCTTCTCTTTGAACCAGCGTGAGGAACATCCCCTCACCAACACGGAGCTCTATTTTCCCGCTGGATCATTTTCCTGCGCCCGATCGTTAGACAGAAAGGGCAAGGCGTTAAATGCCACCCCATTGGTTAATAGGAAACCCTGCCCAGAGGAGATCATCCCCCTCATTACCCAGTGGGTGAAGTTTTGGCTCTCCCTACAAATCATCCGCAGAGCTCGTCGACGTCTCTGTCAATCGGCCTACACCAATCCCAGGAATACACTGTGACAACGGCCTGCCACCCTCTGTCAGGCTCTGAAAAGGGCTTCGAGCGGGAAAAGAAAAAGAAGGAGAGGTGGGGGTTCTATGCTCCCCACCTCCACTCCTATAAAAGAACCACACCTCCGTCGAACAGGAGGTTGGCTCCCAGGTTGGAAGATGGGTTGGCGGTCCTCTCCCTGCCTCTTGGGGATAAGGTTGGCCACCTGAAGCCTCTCTCCCCCCCATCTGCTAGAAGAGGCTGGCCAAAAAAGGAGAAGAGGAAGAAGAGAAGGAAAAGAATGGGAGTTAAGAGCCCGTCTGTGCGTCTGCATCCGCAGTGTGAAGGAAATAAGAAAAAGAAAGAGAGAGAGAAGGGCAAGGTTTGGGGGGGGGGGGGAGAGAAGCCAGTGCTCCGCCTCCCCCCTCTATTGTATTCCCTTTCTTCTTTCCTTCCCCATTAATCCCTTTTTTTATGAAGCATGTATCTCTCCTTGTATCTGTCGCTCTTGCAGAGAATAAAAATTGTAGTTGTCTTCATGTTATGGGTTCCATTTTACTCCCCGTGTCTCTTCTCTCTTGGGCATGCTCTTACCCATTTCCTTTTGCCCGGTTCTGGGCTTTCTTCTTTTCATTCTCTCCAGAGGATGGCATCCATCTCTATCACGATCACTTCGGGCTCCCAGGGGCTTAGTTCTTCATAGTATGGTCCCTGGAGAACCCCGCTTGAGAAGTGAATAGCAACGGCCCTCCGCCTGGCAACATATTGGACCTATGTCCTAGAATTTTGGAAAACACGGCCTGTGGGCCATTGGGATCCCTTGAAGGCTAGTCCTCGGGTTTCCATGCTCACTTTGGGTCATGGGGTAGCTATCTTTAGCTCACCCAAGAATCTTTGAGGCCGTCTCGGATCACTCCGTGGGCAAGTCTCGATTTTACACCCCACATAACCCAGGTCCGGGGAAGGTGCTGCCAAAATTCTGCTAGGATGCGGCTAAAAAAAGGAACACATGTCTTAACAATGCTAACCGTAAGAGCAAGAACAAGAAAAATGAAGTGGATAAAAAGGCCCTTCATGAACAAAAATGTTTGAACCCCGGAGCTACCCTGCGTCGACCTCTTGCCTACCCTGTGCCGACCTCGTGCACACATCAAACCGCAGATGCATTTTCTGAACAAACATTAAAGAATGGGGGGAACCATGGGCTCGCTGCAAACAGAAAAGGATGGGCACATCTTGTGCATTGAATCATATGCATCATAGGCATGGAATGAATCCAATATGCACATAATAGACCCCCCTATAATCTACTCTGTCGAATAAACAGGAAGCGAAAAAAATCTATCTAAAGCATGGGGTCGACCCTCCCCCTTCTAAACACCTCTACGTCGACGTAGGGGGTAAACCTGCTTCGACGCAGGCCCATCTTCCTTCTACTGCTGGGCATTTTGGTCGACTGACCGAATCAGTTTGATCGACCAAACCCGTTCTACAACAAAAAAAAACAAGCAAAGCAGGGGTGAACCAGCGTGCACGCGAGGGCCTTCTCGCGCCGTCTCACCCCCGCGCCGGTTCACCTCCGCCACTCTCTCTCTCTGCTCCAACCAGCGTCGATTCTCTCACATCTCTCCCTCTCTCATTCCCCATGTGCCGATACACTCTCCTTCCCACTCACATCCCTCTCCTTTCTCCTCTCTAAGCAAAAGAAAGGGGAAATAAACAAAGCAAAAAAATAGGAAACGTATAAGAGGGAAAACAACTAAATAGCAGTAACCCAATGTGACAAAAGGGGGTGGGAAAATAAATAAAAAAATGGTAACAAATGAATAACTAATTAATGGTTAAAGAATAAACAAAGGGGAGAGACATAATCAAAGAGCATAAAATATATACACATATATATAATAACAAATGAACAAAGAAAATACACCTATGCATCCGAATAAAAAAATATTAAAAAACTCAGCAAACAAAACATAATAACGTCCGTTTCGGAGCCTCGCTCTCCCGAGACCCGGTACGAAAGGAATATCAATGCCATCTCGTTAAGTCGGGTCTGGACCGCAGGAATCATTCTGACATGGCCACGATCTGACGTTGCTCCGGCCAACAGCTCGTCAAACTTGACCCGTCTCTACCGGGATCTAATCCCGCACCCTTATTAAACTTGTCGTACACTTGGAAAACACTCGTACGGGTTTATTTTCGGCTTTATTGCGCTACAAATGCGGACTTCCGTCCGAATACGAAATGGTCCACGAGTGACCAACATATTTTGAACGTTTGCACCCCAACGCGGGGTCTGTTCAAACGCAGTCCAAGAATTCACTAATCTCATTTTGTTAACACAAACTTCATGCCATAAGGCCCCTTCTCCTGGCGATCAACCAAGGGTTTTCCCCTCTCCAGGGGGATGTAATTAACGTCGTGACCTTTACGGCACAGTGGACTTTCTGTCCCGACACGACACACAATCGTCTGACCAGTCAGACGGCACCCACCACCGGCTCCGGACCACTCCAGTCTCGGAGCTTGAACACAATTCGTCACATTTGTGACTGGCACGCCCACGCCCTAAAATAGACAAAATAAATGAGTAAATAAATGAACAAACTAAACAAATGAAACCAAATAAATGAATTAAATAAATGAATAAACATGCAAATAAAATGAATAAAAATATGAACAAAAGAAACAAATGAGTAGTCCCGAAAGTACGTCCACAAGTCTGGCACGTGCGGTGGGACGGAGCTTCCCTTCATCTCCTCGCCAGGAGCAGGGGCCCTATGGTCTTTCAATAAACGATGTTTTCCTATTTTGATGGTTTGCAGGTGATGTTCTGGTAGTCGTCGTGACTGAGGTCTACCTCGGGCTCGATCTCGCCTCGGGCTTCTCATCTTCGGGACCCGACCGTCCGGGCAAAATTCAGAGACTCTTCTCCCACTGGTTGGCCTCCCTAGCCTTTTGGGGCAACCTTAAAAATATGCCGAATACTGTGGCGGGGAAAGCCGTAATGGAGAACAGCTCATCTAGAGCGCCCGGCTCATATGCCTCTATAGACAGAGGGGGTTGTTCCCGCCCTCCCTCCTCTTCACAAGTGCAAGAAGAGAAAAACTCCACTGAGCAGAATCATTTCCTTGGCCTCGAGGGATACCATCCCGTGGCGCCCAAAGCTTCTGGGAGCCATGAGAGCTACTAAAAAAAGAAGAAAAAGAAAGGAATGGCGAAGGAGGCCTAGACGGCCACATCTGTCGAGGGAACAATCACTCCCTTCAGGTCCTGATCCGTGCTGAATAAAGACTACCATTGTGGGCTTGATGTGGTGGAGTGAACCAGTCATCCCCTCCCTGAGGGGGTGAGTGCTCTCCTGTGCACCCACCTTGGTCTATTAAAAAAAAGAATAATGAAATGAAGGAGTTACGACTACGCATATCACTACACTGTCGACGCTTCCAAGTGGGTAGATTTCTAAAAAAGAGAGAGAAAAAGAAGATATACACTTCGCAGTAGCAAAGGCAGATGAAGCTAGGGTTACAACCCCCAACGACGCCATCTGAGCGAGAATAAAATGGGGGCACTTCCTCCCACAGATTATAAGCAACATTCAGGGGGCAAAGTCATGCCCGAACTCTTGAGTCTGAAATCAGCCCCTTTCCATTCAGTCTCCACGCAGTGACTTGAGCAGGCATAACAAGCCCGAATATATGCAAGAGAAATAGAAGAATAAATCACCTTGCGAATTAACACCACTAGCTGGTGCAAAAGGATGCCAGGTGGGTCACCGCCGAATAAACAAATACGGCCAACGCCAAAGCCGGCAGCACCATGACGGAGCTATTGAAAAAAATCTCCAAGAGATGCTCTCTTCACATGAAAAGACCCAACAAGCCGCGACCGCAGCTCGGCAAATTCCTCCCCACTACGGTGAATGCTTTATAGCAATGCGGTCGGGCATGGCCATAGCTTCCCGAGGAGAATATGTGCCCACCCTTCCACAACCCCTGACAGATCACTCTATATAAAAGGGGAGGGGGCAATTGAGAAATCAACCTTCGCGGGAAATTTTGATTTGCCCGGGGACGCCTGGCAGCATACTGCCTTCCTGGGGTCATAAAAAAAGGAATTATTTCAACATACACCGGACGGGTGCCAGGAACATGAAAATTGCCTCTCCGGGGAATTTACCATAAAGCTACGGTGCCAGGGCACTCTTCAGCCTCCGCCAATGCGCCGAATATCCTGATGTGGAGAAGAAAAGAGGAAGCCAATTAAATACACTCACTTGGGGCGCTCGCATGCCACCCCCCTTGAGGCACGCCTTTCTATGAAAAGAAGCAAAGAATAGTCCACCGAGGTGGCCGAAGAAGAAGATGCTGGAGCCTCACGATCGGGCCCCCCTTTACTGTCGCTTGGCTGATATGACTCACCATGAAGAAACAAGGCTACTCGAAGTAAAAAAATACTCCATGAGTAGTTTCCCAAACATGCACCCCCCCTTGGGGGCACAAGAAGCAAAAAAAAATGCACACCCCGGCCTGGGGGCATTTGAAATAATAATAATACACCCCAATTTGGGGGCATATGAGGCAAGAAATACACCCCGGCCTAGGGGCACATGAAGCGAACAACACACCCCGACTTGGGTGCATCTGAAGCCGAAAGAAATATACCCCGGCCCGGGGGTGACTGAAGAAAAAGGAATACACCCTAGCTTGGGGGCATATGAAGCACAAAAAGAACAATACACCCTAGCATGTGGGCATATGAAGCAAAAAAAGAACAATACACCCTAGCCTGGGGGCATATGAAACAAGACATACACTCCAGCCTGGGGGCATATGAGGCAAAGGAGAATAATATACCCCAGCCTGGGGGCATCTGAAGCAAGAAGAAATGCACCCTAGTCTGGGGGCATTAAAAGCCAGAATTGCGTAGGTACCAAAGTCCCACCAGGAATCACAGAGCCCACCTCAAATGCCAGCCGTCAAGCGATTGAGCCCCAGAAGATGTTTGAAGCTCCTTGCCCAGAAGGCCTCTCACATGCATTCTATGCAAATAGAAGCATAGCGCCTGAAAGGGGACTATGGCAGCCGCCTCCCTGAAGAAAAATATGTTCTGGTCATTTCAACCATGGGTGCCCCCCCAAAGAAACTAGCAAGGCGGTCAAACCGGCGAAGAGTAATGAGACCCCATCCTCCCGTCCGGGAGCCCAAAAAAGGAATGTGATGATGAAATGATGAGGCACAATCAGCAAATAGAAGAGAGCTCCTTTGGCGGGTACCAACTCTTGGTCCCGCTACACCTCTATGCTGCCTTGGCTTAGACATCCCGTCTCCGCCGTATTGGTTGCCCTCGACGCTCCGTCGAATCAACATCTACACCTATGTTTCCTTGGCCTAGACCTCCTGTCTTCACCGAGTTCGTTGGTTTCGACATCCCATCGGATCGGCGTCTACATCTATACTCTGCCCTTGGCCCAAACTTCCCGTCTGGACGAGGTTAACAAACCCAATAAACCCTACCAAACCAATAAACCCCAACAAAACCAATAAACCTTATCAACCCAATACACCGAAAAAGCCAAAGAATCCCAATATGGTTGACGCCATGACCCTCCGTCAAAGTCAACGAACTTTGTTACCTCCAGCCAGGATGGCCATCCCAATAAACAAACAAAAGAACCCTTTCACTTTGGCCCGGATCTTCCGTCCAACCAAAGAATAAAAAGACCCTCATATAGCCGACTTCGCCTGCGCATTAAAGAATAAAAAGATCCCTCATATAGTCGGCTTCACCGGCGCATTAAAGAACAAAAAGACCTCTCTCATATAGTCGGCTTTGCTGGTGCATTAAAGAATAAAAAGACCCCTCATATAGTCGGCTTCGTCGGCACATTAAAGAATAAAAAGACCCTTCATATAGTTGGCTTTGTCGATGCATTAAAGAATAAAAAGACCCCTCATTTAGTCGGCTTCGCCGGTGCATTAAAGAATAAAAGGACCCCCCCCCCATATAGTCGGCTTCGCTGGCGCATTAAAGAATAAAAAGACCCCCCTTTTCCACTTTGGCTCAGACCTCCAGTCCAACCAAAGAACAAAAAAAACCTCTCATATAGCCGGTGTCATGACTTTCCATCTAAGTCGGTGAAGAAAAGAACAAACCCTCATATAGTCGGCGTCATGACCTTCCGTCTAAGCCGATGCATAAAAGAATAAAAAGATCCCTCTCCACGTCGGCATCATGACCTTTCGTCTAAGCCGATGCATAAAAGAACAAAAAAACCTCTTTCGCGTCGGCCTCATGACCTGACGTCTGAGCCGATGCATAAAAGAATAAAAAGACCTCTCATGAAGTCGGTGCCGTGACCTTCCGTCTAAGCCGACGAATATCATACCTTGGCCGGAACTGCCATCCGAACAAAATGACTCCCTCGGTAAACACCAAACCCTTTTGTCCCATCTGGACCCACCACAACACATAAATAAAAAAAACAACAAAAACAAACAAACAAACAAAACACATAGAAAAAAAAATAACAACAAACAAAAAAAGAGGCAATAAAAAGTGCAAACAAAAAGGAAAACAAATAAAATAAAAAAAATCTCTTGCATGGTCTTGATTTTTGAATGCTTACTCTTGCATGCTCGCCTGTAGTATAGCGTAATACACTTCCATTGGAAGTTCTAGGACCGCATCTCCTTGAATAAATAACGCTGCCCTAACTCTGGACATGTGTGCGCCATGTCGCATCCCGAGGGGGAAAAAACCAATTCTAGTAAGTGCATACGTCGAGGGGAAGATTCATAGCTATGTCATTAGCAGAACTCATAGAATATACCCGAGACGAACTCCTACGGTTTGCACATAATGTGAATCAATGACTTTGGCCATAGGGATTGTGGATTTCTTCCTAACACTCTATGGACTCTCAAATTCCTACACTCACATGGAAGGCAATCGTGAGGAAAATGTTGCCTACCCCTTTGCAAAAAAAAAGAGAAAAAAAGAAAGAAAAATGATGAATAAGTGGAACGTGAATCCAGGAAGTCAGTAATCCCCACTGAAACAAATGAGGAAACTCGCGCAAAATGGTGAAGTAAAACTCCACAAGAGAATTATAATAAGGATGAATCCTACTAGCCGGGAATCACCATTGAGACACATGAGGAGACTCACATCGAACGGTGAAGTCCGCAATAAAAAATAAACAAGGGAGCTATGCGAAGCTACCGAAATGCATATGTAGGCGCTAGAGTAATCCTTGAGCGTTACTTGGAAAGCCTGCATATCCCTATGATTAAGGGCTCATTGCCCGCATATCCGCACCTCCATACCACGGAGAAATTATCTCGGACATAAACTACAGTTTTAACTACGAACATAGACTATGCGATGTCCTTATTACATGTGCACATCCCCTTTAGTCGTGCTTCATGAGCCGCACTCTGTCTTTGAATTATGAGCGTTATCTGTATCCTATCCTTGATGGAGAGGAGCTATTTTACGTACCTACTGTATGCTTGCTATTAATGAATGCTTGTATGCTTGGCTGGAAATAATAGAAACAAAAAAGAAGAAACAAAAAAGAAGAAAAAAGAAGAAAGAGAAATAAAAAAAGAAAGAGAAAAAGAAAGAAGAACACAAAAGGGGAGAACACACAAAAAAAAAGAAACAAAAAATAAAAAATCATCATCAAAATCACCGGGGTATCTCAATTCATTAAGTCCGACTGAAATTCAAAATTTCTCCTCCAGCTCAGGCTAACCATCTTGGCCAAATAACCAAACAATTGCACTCCTTACAGCCATAAAAACCTCATACATAGCTCAATACTGCTTCATCCTATCCCACCAATGCATAAACCTCTAACTTGGACATTCTGTCTTAGTCGACAAATAAAAGACCCTTGCTTTGACTCGGACCTTCCGTCCCAATCAACAAATGAAAAGTTCTCCCTCCTTCGGCCCAGACCTTCCGTTTGGAGTCGACGAATAAAAAGACCCCCTCGCTTTGACACTAACCCCGTGTCAATGAATAAACCACGTCATCATTACAGCTTTTTGTCCCACCGATGAATAAACATGTGGCCCGGACCTTCCGTCTAAAGCCATTTACAAAAGCCACTTCCACTCTAGATCGGACCTTCCGTCCGGCTAGAGAACAACAGGCCCCCCTGTCACTTTGGCCCGGACTTTCCATCCAGCCGAAGAACAAAAAGATCCCTTTCACTTTAGCTCGAACCTTCCGTCCAGCCAAAGAACTAAAAAAACCTTCATATAGTCGGTAGCCCCGGTGCATTAAAGAATAAAAAATCCTTCATATAGCTGGTACCCTCGGCGCATTAAAGAATAAAAACCTTCATATAGCTGGTACCCCCGATGCATTAAAGAATAAAAAAAACCTTTATAAAGCCGGTACCCCCGGCGTATTAAAGAATTAAAAGACCCTTGATATAGCCGGTACTCCTGACGCATTAAAGAATAAAAAACCTTCATATAGCCGGTACCCCCGGCGCATTAAAGAATTAAAAGACCCTTCATATATCCGGTACCCCCGGCGCATTAAAGAACAAAAAGACCCTTTCACTTTGGTTCGGACTTTCCGTCCAGCCGAAGAATAAAAAAGACCTTTCCACTCTGGATCGAGCCTTCCACCCGGCTAGAGAACAAAAAGACCCTTCCACGTCGGCCTATACTTTCCTTCCGGAGTCGATGAATAAAAAGACCCCCTGCTTTGACTCAGACTTTCCATCCAAGTCAACGAATAAAAAGACCTCTTTCCTTCAGCCCAGACCCTCTGTTTGAATTCGATAAATAAAAAGACCCCTTTGCTTTGGCACTCATCCCGTGTCAACGAATAAACCACGTCGGCCTCCGGCACTTTGTCGGCACTGACGAATAAACCCTTGACTCGAACTTTCCACACGGACCAAAGATCCACTGGCTCGGAGAATAAAACAATATGCTGAAGGAGTCCACACTCGCGGGCCCCGCGCATTCATCCCTCTCTTGCGCCACCCACAGGTGGGGGGCATTTGTTGACGTCCAAAAATTATAGCACGGCAAGCATGCCCTAGCAGCTAAGAACAGCTAATCGAGAGGGGAAAGGCCCAACAAACCCTACATCTCATCCGATCAGGACAAAAACACACATGGTGGTCCGCCACCTGATGAGGAGGCTTCCCGAGCTGAGGAAATATCCCTGGTCCCTCAAAATAGGCTGTTGAAGGCAATATCAGCATAAAACCCGAGTGACCTGATCGTGGCACACATTATGCTGGAAAGGTCCGCAGGAGGCCGAAGAGCTGCCCAATGACGGTGAAAACACTTTGAGTGATTGCCCACTCAATAAAGACACTCCCCACAGGCAGGGATCAGGCTAAAGAGCACAATTTATAGTGCCGAAGACTGAATCAGAATGAAACCCAAGCAGTCTGACGCGGGTTTGACACGTGTCAGAAATCACTCGGAATTGCAAACCGAAGCCCGGGAGCTTCAAAATAAACACTCCGGGAGTGGTTCATCAAAACAAAGGCAGCGTCGGATGTCAAGCGCTCGTCTGAGCCAGTTCAGGATCAATGGAGCAAAGAAGAATATGAAGTTGACTAAAATGCCCCTAATGGCCAAGTGAATCGACGCGGCCATGCCTTCTCCAACCCA
Source organism: Amorphophallus konjac (assembly GCA_022559845.1). Classification (NCBI taxonomy): domain Eukaryota; kingdom Viridiplantae; phylum Streptophyta; class Magnoliopsida; order Alismatales; family Araceae; genus Amorphophallus; species Amorphophallus konjac. The sequence continues at coordinate 298,685,536 of CM040124.1, read as the reverse complement.
GTGATACGGTGTAAGAAGGCTCCCTCATGGGCCTTGAGCCGGTGTGCCCCCTTCCCTCTTGGCAACTGAACCGACGTGAGAAGGCCTCTTGGCCCTCTTGATACGGCGCCCCTCTCCCCTCCTTGCCACATGATCTGGTGCAAGAAGCTCCCCTTGCCTTGAATCGGCACAGGCCCTTGGGGCCGCATAAACAGGTGCGCCTCTGCTCCCTCCATGCTACATGTGAACCAGCGCTAAGCTCCAACCTCCTGAACCGGCACACAGCTTCCACACCTCTCCCTCCAAGGTAAATTGGCGCGCATGTTGGCTGCCCTTTTCCTTGAAGCATGAACCGGCGCAGGCCCTTTTCTCCACTAAGTCGGCGACCAGCCCCTCTTCTTTTTGAACCGACGTGAGGAATGTCCCCTCACCCACACGGAGCTCTGTTTTTCCACTGGATCATTTTCCCACGCCCGATCCACAAACAGAAAGGGCAAGGCGTTAAATGCCAGCCCATTGGTTAATAGGAAACCCTACCTAGAGGAGATCATCCCCCTCATTACCCAGTGGGCGAAGTTCTGGCTCTCCCTGCAAATCGTCTGCAGAGCTTGTCGACGTCTCCATCAATCGACCTCAACCAATCCGAGGAATACACCGTGCCAATGGCCTGCCACCCTCTGTCAGGTTCTGAAAATGGCTCTGAGCGGGAAAAGAAAAAGGAAAAGAAGGAGGGGTGAGGGTTCTAAGCCCCCCACCTCCACTCCTATAAAAGAACCACACCTCCGTCGAACAGGAGGTTGGCTCCCAGGTTGGAAGATGGGTTGGCGGTCCTCTCCCTGCCTCCCGGTGCTAAGGTTGGCCACCTGAAGCTCCCCCCCCCCCCCCCCCCCCCGTCTACTAGAAGAGACCGGCCAGAAAAGAAGAGGAGGAATAAGAGAAGGAAAAGAAAGGGAGTTGAGAGCCCGTCTGTGCGTCTGCATCTGCAGTGTGAACGGAAGAAGAAAAAGAGAGAGAGAGATAAAGGCAAGGTTTGGGGGGGAGAGAAGCCAGTGCTCCGTCTCCCCCCTGTTGACACCCGTTTTAGCCCGCAAGTTGTGTCATTTCTCTTATTCATCATTTTGATGCCCCGAATTAGCCATTATTTTGGAGCTTTCTTGGATAGATTTTGAGCCCATTTTTACCATTTCATATCCTTTGAGTCTTGGAGATCATGATTTCTTAGAGCCCCGGAGCTTATCTTGTCAAATTCCGGCTTCCAAGTCAACTTTCGGCCCATTTAGGCCGGCTTCCCTCAAGTAATCGGCTCTCTCTCATTGCGCAGTCTTAAAAGTGGTTCTTTTTCACCCTCTTCCAGTCCTCTATTCAAAAAGTTATCTTCATCAAAGTTGTTACTCTTTCAAAGATCTACAATTTCTTCTTCTACACTGTTGTCCGGTTCTGCCTCGATTGTGAGCTATTCGCATTTTTCTGGCATGCTGTGCTGTTCACATACATTCCAGAATTTTCCTCTCTCTTCCAGCCCCATTTTCACCCTCTTAAAATCATTTTCTCACATTTATTTCTTCATAAAAGTTGTTCCTCTCTCAGTTATCTACAACTTATATGTTTACCACTTTGTCTAATTCTCCACCGTTTGAGAGATACACTTCGATATCTAAAATCGCGCGCAGTCTGCCCAGAATCTACCTTCATCGATGTGAAGGTCATTTGCAGGTGCGTTACTTCATTGAAGTGACGGCCCAGTGAAGACCGTTACTTCAGTGTGACGGTACTACGATAGACCGTCACACCAAAACTTGCCCAAAACAGCCCGGTTCAACCCCTAGAGTGTGGCAGTCCTATCCTTGACCGTTAGACCAAGTGACGGCCCTGTTTAGGTGCGTTACATCCAATCTCATCCGAAAACGTCTCGTTCGACCTCTAGAGTGTGACGGACCTACCCTAGTCCGTTACATCACTCTGACGGTCCTATGATAGACCGTTACATGCACCAGAGAGTCCAATTCGTGCTGGACTCTGCTCCGTTTTTATGCGCCGTGGCCCTCTTGAAGAGTCCATAACTTCTTGAATTCTTATCCAAATTGATCCCCGTTTTTTCCTACTTCTAGCCCTTGGTATTATCTTGAATTTGGTTCATAGGAATTAAATTTTCATTAGCTATATCTCTTGGGATCTGGGTCACAAGATCAGGATTTATGTTTCCTAGTTCAACTCAAACTCTGCAGATTAAGCTCCGGGGCTACCTTCCAAGAGCCATATGTTCTAGAATCCTCCTCCGAATTGATCCCCGTTTGTTCCTATCTCTTGTCCTTAGTATTATCTCGAGTTTGATCTAAAGAACTCAATTTATCTTGGACTCTATCTCCGGGAATCGTGATAAGAAGATGAGGATTTCTTACAAAACTCTATAAAAACTGCCCAGTTCGCAGTCGCGACGGGGGGCTCTTTTCGGACGTGGGGCGAAGCCATGCTGCACCGCCGACTCAATCCTTCGGCCCCATCTTGAAGAGGGAAGTATTAACTTTCAATTTCATCCCTCTGGGCTTGATTTCATGATCTCCACTCTTAGTTCTCTTCCTCTCAAAATCACAAATCATCACAGTTTCCTGCACTTTCTGCTACACATGCGTTTTTCTCCATTTTGCATCATTGATTTCTCTCTACTCTCTCAATCAAATCTCGTGATTTCAAATCTCATGCATGCACAACACACCCACCTATTATTTCCACCCTTCCACAGGGGTTAAAAACCTCCCCCCGGTGAGTTTGCCCTCAATTTATACCCCTATTTTGGCACTGCGGGATTGATACTACACATGCATGTTCTAATGGGTTTTTTATCCTTATTTGATCTTTGTTTTGCAGGAGAGCATGAATACAACGTGAGGCCCTCTTCCTCTAGCCGGCTGGAAGGAGAGGAGGTTTGAATCCACAAGTTCCCCGCACCCCGTTTCAAGCGTGATCTTTCCAAGGTATACGACGCCGTTGCACTCCTTTCTTCATCCTTGTGGCGTTGTTAATCCTTGGTGGCTATCACGGTTAGTATTTCCATCCTTTCATCCCCTTGTCTTTGATTCACATGTTTATGCATGTATGTATTTAAAGGGGGCGGGATAGGAAGCTAATCTAATTAAAAAAAAAAGGAATCAACAGTTTTTTGGCGATCACGGTGGGACACCAATGCCCATCACGCTTATTTTCATGCTCTTTTGTAGGTTGGGTGGGTGCATGTTCATGTTTAGGTGATATTTCTTCCATTCTCCAACTATTTTTGGTGTTTTAAGGGCTCTGGTAGTGTGACGGTCCTACAGTGGACCGTCACCTGCAGGTAACGGTCCTTTGGTAGACCGTTACACGGCTTCTGGCAGTCTTGCGTGCATGCTCATAGGGCCGTGTTCATCGAGGCATAACTTTTGATCCGGGAGTCCGATTGAGCTGATTCTTGTTGCGTTGGATAGCCCTTTGTATTGTCTTTCCATCCATATATCATTTACATCATTTGGTTAACATTTGCATATTCTAATCTTGTCCAACTTTTTGAGTTTTGTGCATAAGTTCTGCAGGCAGGCTCAGGGACAGGTTCACAGGTACATCTTTAATGAGTGATTTGACTGCCTTCCCGATGTCTGATTACACTGATTTTTGATCCATTGGATAGTCCTTTGTATTGTCTTTACATCCATAGCTTATTTGCATCATTTGGGTCTCATTTGCTTAGTTAAAAATTGTCATCATTTTAGCATTTTGTCCATAAAATCTGCATGTGGTCTGCGCATAGGTTCACGGGGGCATCTTTGCTTAGTGATTTGATTGACCTCCCGGGGTCAGATTGATCTATTCTTGGGGCCGTTGTGCAGATCTTTGTATTGTCTTCCCATCCATATACTATTTGTTTTTGTTGGATCATGTTTGCATAGTTTAATCTAGTCTTGATTTTCTAGTTTTAAGCTAGAATTTGCATGCACTCCGGTGCACATAGGGCCATACATTGCATATCATAGTTGCATTTCCTACCTTGGTGCGTGGACCTCTCGTCTCCATATTCCTTGGAGTCGACTAGAAAAACACATCAAGGACCTCCATAAGTCCCCGTGAGCCGTGGATTCCCACACGGACGCTGGGCCGGTTGTATCTTTCCACCCCTTTAGGCTTGCATTTACATAAGTGTGAGGGAGTTAACCTTAGTCAACCCAAAGTTTGGACCTTATTCCTATGAGATTCCTATCTTGAGAGAATTGTTATTAATTCAAATCATTAAAAGGTCTATTAAAATCTCTAAAATATTTCCCATCATATCAACTTGTTTGACTTGGGTGAAAACTCTCACATTGCATTGTTTGTGTTGTTTGGGCTTGTCCAAGCCCATTAGTGATTTTTGTGTTGCATTCTTTCATCATCCAGATGTTTTGTTGTTGTTAGGCCCATTTAGCTTAAGTCAGTCCATTTTTTTGGTTCATTGTCCAGTCCATTGACCCGTGGTCTATTGTCCATTCATCTTTGCATTAGTGGGTCAGCCCCCCTTGTTCTCAAGCCCATTAAGCCATTGCTTCTCCATTTGTATTGTCCTTGATCTCCATGTATTAAGTCTCCATTTGCCCTCATGGAGCAGTATTCTAACCCCTTGTATCATTCTTTTTCCCAATCTGCTTCCTATTCTCACGTGGAATCCTCTTCCCACGTAGGCCCATCTTCCCGTGGTCCTTCTGATCCATCCAAGGGCCAGGCTAATCTCATGGCCCATCTTTCAAGCCTTGTTCGCCAAATAGACCCGGCCCAGGCCCAACGTCTTATTGCGTCTCATCTTAATGGGCCTTCTTCTCATAATGGGCCATATTCTATTCATGGGCCTCCTCCTTCTCCTTCATATGTTGCTGGCCCAATTGCTAATGGGACTTATTCTCTTAATGGGCCTCATCCTTCTGCCCATGTTGCTGCCAGCCCAATGGGTCCTTATGCTCATACTTCTTCCAGGCCCACATATCCTTCCATTCTTGGAATGGGCCCTTCTTCTTCTTAGCCTGGATCCTCTTATCCGGCCCAATACCATGCTCCTAGTCCCAATTCACAACCTCTTGCTCAAGCTGGCCCATATTCTTCTCGATCTCTCCCTACCCAGGAGATGATTGCTCAAACCCAACGCCAGCTTGATGAGCTTCAACGTCGGATCGATCCTAAATCCTCTTTAAGTGTTCCATTCGCATTTCAAGGTCTTCGGCTTCCGCCATCTTCACAAATTCCTGCATATCGCCGTTATAGTGGAGTCGGTGACCCATATGTGCACTTGAAGGAGTTTGTTTATGAGTCGGCCCAGTTTCGACATGACCAACACTTGATGGCTTATCTGTTTGGTCTGTCATTGGAAGGCCCGGCTCGGGATTGGTTCTTCTCTCTTCCGCAAGAGCAAGTTGTGAGTTTTCAAGCCGTTCAAGAAAAATTTATACAGCAGTTTCAAGATCAGGTTGGGCCCAAGTACTCTATTATGGATCTGGCCCATGAGATGATGAAGCCCGAAGAGGAGTTTTCTACCTTTGCTGATCGCTGGCGTCACCTTGCCGCGTAAGTCTCGGGACACATTCCGGAGGGAGAACAAATCAAGATGCTGATATCAAATGCAACACCCGAGTATCGGTTCATCTTAGCCCTCAACAACATCACCTCCTGGCAGCAACTTTACAGCCGAGCCCGCTTCATTCGCCAACAAATCCAAGATTCCCTTGACCTCGAGTCTCTACCATCCACCTCCACATTTCAACCTTCACCCTCCACATGCCAATCCTACGCTCCCATGAGCCGGACCGCCATGAGTCAGCCTTCCGCCACATATCCCTCCATGAGCCAACCTCCCGCCTCTACGTACCCATATGCCTCAGCATATCAACCTTCCATGAGTCAGCCTCCCGCATCCACATACCCGTCTCTATCTCCACTTCCGGTCAAGGGAACACCACATCCCGAGCAAGTAGATGCCGTCTACATACCCCCTCATCCTGTTCCACACATGCCTTCACCAAAGCCCTCCACCACTAGCCACGCACTCCTGCCTACGCAACCTCCACTTCCGTCTCCACAACCTTCTCCACCATTACATATCCCTCGGCATCCACCTTGCCTGAAGCAGGCTCCTCATCTTCCTTTGCCGGAGTGTTTCACCGATATATTTCGGGCTTTGATGGCCACTCACGCGTTGCCGTTCTCTCCGGTTGTGCCTTACCGACCCGCGGTCGGGGATATGCTTCAGTTCTGTGATTTCCACCGTCAGCAGGGGCATTTGGTTGAGGATTGCCCCGAGTTCCGGGATTATGTTTATGATCTGGAAGCTAAGAAAAGGATTGATTGGGCTACCATGCATAAAGTTATTTTACATCTTCACAACCAACAACAGCAGCAAGAAGTGCCACCCGGGCAGCCGTCTCTGTTACTTCAAGGTCAGGGGCACCCCTATTATTCCTCGTCTAGTGATGCACTCGCTCCATCACCTACTCCGTTACCTCCACCATCTCTTACCCCGGCTCCATCGCCGCCACAAACCCAAGCCTCTACTCAGGCTAGTGCCTCCCCTTCTTCTCCCGCCACCACTACCACTACTCCTATTCCTAACACCGCTCGATGCGTTATGTCGACACGTCGACGGTGGACACCACAACCTCCCTCTTCACCCTCTCCACCTCCATGTCCACTACCCCCATCACCTTCATCACTATCCTCACCATCTCCATTGCCATCACCATCATCTCCATCTCAACCACCAGTGCTTCCATCACCACCTCCATCTCCACCATCTCCGCCATCACCTTTCCCGAGCCTGAGCAAGCCAAACCTTCTCCTTTATCTCTACCCTCAGCCACGCCTTCGCCGTCACCTTTATCGCCACCCGAGCCTATCATCGGCACATCACCTGCGCCTTCACTTTCCATCACCACTCCCGTTGGAGCCTCCATGCCTTCCAAACCTTCACACGTACCACCCAAACATATTCCCTTTACTTCTCCAACCACTTCCACCCCACGGAGCGGGTGTGCGCTTCCTTTGGTGCCCCTTGGGTCTAATCCTCAAGGAGACAATAAGTCAAGTCAGGATGATTCAGTGCCGGCCGTGCATTTCAAGATTCAAGATTTTATCTGTCGGATGCCGGTTCGTGTCCTCGTCCCTGGTTATTTTGGGGATGATCCGCCTCTACTTTCAAAGATGAGAGTTGCTAAGAAGAGTTCCCTTGAGTTGATGCCAGTTTCTTCCCGAGCAAGGCCGGTGGCAATCTCATTGCTCGTCGGAGAGTTCACTATTGATGCTATTATTTCTCCTCGCTCTATTGCTGTTCAGATGACATGCCAAGAAGGGTTCTTACCCGTGTTTTGCTAACGCATACGACCGCCAAGCAGATTATGGATTCTATGTTCAAGGGGCAATTGGTTGTATCTTCTACACTTTCCAAGGATATTCTGCACTTGTTATGCGATCTTCCTCAGTTTATTAGCAAACCGGCCATGTCAACGCCGTGTATTACTCTCCCTCAGCTTCACCCGTCTCTTTATCAAGGGAGTTGTGCTTCAAGACTGAGTTCCGAGTGGAGTTGCCGAATCTCATGCTACTTGTGCCAAGTAACACGACTCTATGGTTTTATGATATTCAACATTATGAGGAGTTAGTAGTTCAAGAATGTCCATCTACTGTTGTTAGCACTTGGTGTCTAGGGGCAACCGCACCGATGAAGTTGCATGTTCACAGTCGGGCCAGGTCATCTGCTAGGTGGGCCCGTTATTTAAGAAGGTATTACATATTAAGAAGCCCGAAGGTCCAAGCCCGCACCAGGTGGGTCCATTTTCAAGAAATTTCTGCCAAGAAGAGGCGGCGACATAAACTCAATGGCTATCGGTTGTGCATTCAGGGGTCCACCTCTTCCTCCTTTTATTTTCATTCATCCTTCCTTCTACTCAGTTCCCACCCTTGGGTGGTGTATCTTCCTCCATCTGATCCTATCTCCATCATTTTCTCCTCCTTCCATAGGTCCATGCGTCCCCATTCCTCTCTTTTTTCCCCGGATCCTCCAGATTTTCCCTCCTCTCACGATTCTAGGCCCTGGCCTATGTCATCATTCCATCCTAATCTTGGGACATCACCTGATTATTCTTCCTCGAGACTTCCAGGTGTTGCCTCTGATTCTTCCCATCCGGTATCTCCGGGTTCTTCTTATTCCCCAACCTTGTCGGGTGTCTCCCATTCTCCTTCTCCGGCACTGTCGGATGATTCTCGTCCCTCTTCTCCGACCACGTCGGATGATTCTTCCTATCATCATTCTACTCTTTCCTCTTCACCCTTTCGGGGTCTTCACCCTTTCTCTTGCTATTTTCGAGGCTTTAGTCCGCCTTGATCTAAGCTAATCTGGTTTCTTCTGTATCTGGTCCCTTGTTATCAAGGTCTCGGCGCCTTAACGAGGGAGTTCTAGCCCTCATCTCTCTTCCTTTTTATTCCTCCTTCGTCTAGTTTGGTGTCTATCGCTCCTCTGTGTAGAGGAATCTTTGATCCTTTGCTATCCTCTCCCTTTCGTCCTGACAAGCAAGGAATACAAAGCTACTCACACTCCTTAAAGCTCGATGATCGAGATCACTTCAGGATGCCGATTTCCACGCCATGGATTTGCAAAGGTATTTTTATTTTGAGCAAAGAAACATGCTTTCATTTCTATTATTTCTATTGTTTCTGCACATGGTTATAACGCTATTCCTCAACATGGTTAAGTGGCTTTTAGAAATTTGCTTAGTTCATTTAAAATGAGTTCGCTTCTGCAGCATCCTTAGGCCAGTGATAGCTCCGCGCTGGGAGTCTAGTTCTTTCCCCGATCGTTGAGGGTGACCTTTGAGCATGGGTTTTTCACACACTTCACGGCAAGCCATAGCCGATCTCTCTAGTGCAACACCGTTGCTGCTTTGGCCATACCATGGGTATGCACAAAGGTCTTTTTCTTTTCTCTACTCGGCCAAGTGTAGGGGCAAGAGATGGATGGATGAGATGACCAACCTAGGCGCTCCCTAATACGAGAGAGGTCTCAAATAGGGGCAGTCTTGACCCTCGAAAGTGAGCTTTCATGCAATATCTAGCCAATAAGGGCTACCAAAAATAAGAATGAATATGCAAAATTATGAAAATCAAAGGCATGGCAAGAGTGGCGAAGCCCCGCGGGACGTCTTGAGCCTGGTCGCATGCGTGCCTGATAAATATGGGTCTCAAAATCAAAGACACAAAGCCCCAGCGCAACAGACCTACTCTTTGAGGAGTGGTGCCCTGGAAGGAATTCAAATCCTGATGTCTCCCATCCTGCATAAAGCTTGCCTCCAATTTTCTTCTATCTCCCTCTTAGGCTGGGTTGTATCCTGGGTATGGCCTTAGTAGGGGCACCGTTCTTTAGAGGCGGTTGGTTATGGTAAGCCACCCTCACATGCACGCCCTACTTAAGGGAAGTTTTTAATGAAAGGGGTAGGAACGACGATCCCTAGCCAGTAGTTCGAACTTGTCTTTGGGTGCTGCAGATTGCTTTGTCAAAATCTAAAAAAAATAAAATATTATCAAAATCTAAAAAAATGAAATATTATCAAAATTCCAAAAAAATCAAATATGTCAAAATTCTAAAAAAAAAATCAAATATGTCAAAATTCCAAAAAAATCAAATATGTCAAAAAATCCCAAAAATTTGAATATGGCAAAAAAAAAATCAGAAATACAAAAATCCAAAAATACTTCTCTTTTGTTCCTTTTATTTTTATCTTGACGACATATACGTAATCTGTTTGCTAAGTGTGCAGGCTGCAGGTTGCAGGTTCAAGCTTTCCTTGCTCTATCATTCGCTCTGTCTCCTGCTCACATTCTTCGATCTGTTCTCATCTCTTCAATATCTCTTCTGAAGCTCACGACTTTCTCAGCTTTTGCTTATCTGCTTAATCATGTCTCCATGAGTGGGCAATATCTCATGATCTTGAACCTGGCGGTTCCGCTTCACCTGATCTTGGGCTTTGATTGAAGAATATGTTTGTTATCTTTATCATGTCTATGGTCCTCCATGTCCCTATCCCGCCGTGTCATTCATCACACGTGTCTTTATCCTCCGTGATATTGTCATCCCACGTGTCTTTGTCCCACCGTGTCCTTATACCACTGCATGTGTTGTCCCACCGTGTGCATGTTGTCTTGTCCCACCGTGCCTTTAGTCGCATGCATGTTTGCCATTTGTTTGTTTGTTATATTTCATCCATCTTTGTTATGTTATGTTGTGCCATGTTTTGTTCATATTTCTCTTATTATGTTATGTTCATGTTATGCTCGTTCATATTCGTTCATGTTCACATTATATCATGTCAATGTGGTTGTTGTCTTATGATGAAAATCCACAAAAATCAAGAAATCGAAAATCTAAAAAATGTCGTTTCGCTTGGCAGGTAAGTCAGGTATGGCTCTCTATCCTTCTCATTGTTGCATTACTATATGGTATCTACGTTATTATAGACTCTCAAGGACCGGCTGGTTGGCCGTGTGTTCTAGGATCTGATGTTCCCCTTTAACAAAAACGATGATGATCTAGGAACATACAGTTAATCGTTGGATAGGCCGCTCGGTTGAGTCGAGTGGGGGACGATAGACTCTGTCTCGCACGCCGTGGTTGCAAGAAGACTCTTGACCCCGTCTTGGCTCAGTCTAGCAATATTATCCTTGAGTATTTTCTATTTTATCTTTCTTTGCATTCGTTTTAATGATTTCTTTATTTTAGCCCAGCATGCATCATGTCATTTTGAGCATTCATGTCTCGTGATCCGTTCAAGGATTTCTCCTCAGCAATGGTTGATTGCACTCAGTTCTCTTGGATAAGAGATTCTTCATTCCACTCCGAATTTGAACGATTTCTCTAATCTTGCCGCTTGGTCTAATTGGCCAGTGTGATTCCTGTCTGGATTTTATCTCAGTTTTCTTATCTATCCTTTCCAGCTCTTATGCTGTGTTCCTTCCGACCCACTCATTGTCCATGGATTGTGTCCCCGATGAGGCTGGTCGTGTTTCCTTTCTTTTTCTTAGTTAGTTCTCCAGACATGTCTCATCCTTGTCAATCATTTCAGGTGCTTAGTTTGGCATTTTCGGGAGAATTCCTGTCGCTTGTTGGTTGTAACGGGTGTCTTTTTTGGCCTTGATGCCCGCTTATCAGTTCTCTCCGCTTCATCTCCGCTTCATCTCCATTTCATGTCGCTGTCGCTTTCACTCCACCTCCTTTCCATTTTGCCTCCACGTCGCTTTTGCTCGTTCCCTTGCAAAGCGGACATCAAGGAGGGGCATCTGTTGACACCCGTTTTAGCCCGCAAGTTGTGTCATTTCTCTTATTCATCATTTTGATGCCCCGAATTAGCCATTATTTTGGAGCTTTCTAGGATAGATTTTGAGCCCATTTTTACCCTTTCATATCCTTTGAGTCTTGGAGATCATGATTTCTTAGAGCCCCGGAGCTTATCTTGTCAAATTCCGGCTTCCAAGTCAACTTTCGGCCCATTTAGGCCAGCTTCCCTCAAGTAATCGGCTCTCTCTCATTGCGCAGTCTTAAAAAGTGGTTCTTTTTCACCCTCTTCCAATCCTCTATTCAAAAAGTTATCTTCATCAAAGTTGTTCCTCTTTCAAAGATCTACAATTTCTTCTTCTACACTATTGTCCGGTTCTGCCCCGATTGTGAGCTATTCACATTTTTCTGGCATGCTGTGCTATTCACCTACATTCCAGAATTTTCCTCTCTCTTCCAGCCCCATTTTCACCCTCTTCAAGTCATTTTCTCACATTTATTTCTTCATAAAAGTTGTTCCTCTCTCAGTTATCTACAACTTCTATGTTTACCACTTTGTCTAATTCTCCACCGTTTGAGAGATACACTTCGATTTCTAAAGTCGCGCGTAGTCTGCCCAGAATCTACCTTCATCGATGTGAAGGTCATTTGCAGGTGCGTTACTTCATTGAAGTGACGGCCCAGTGAAGACCGTTACTTCAGTGTGAAGGTCCTACGATAGACCGTCACACCAAAACTTACCCAAAACAGCCCGGTTCAACCCCTAGAGTGTGGCGGTCCTATCCTTGACCGTTAGACCAAGTGACGGCCCTGTTTAGGTGCGTTACATCCAATCTCATCCGAAAACGTCTCGTTCGACCTCCAGAGTGTGACGGACCTACCCTAGTCCGTTACATCACTCTGACGGTCCTATGATAGACCGTTACATGCACCAGAGAGTCCAATTCGTGCTGGACTCTGCTCCGTTTTTGTGCGCCGTGGCCCTCTTGAAGAGTCCATAACTTCTTGAATTCTTATCCAAATTGATCCCCATTTTTTCCTACTTCTAGCCCTTGGTATTATCTTGAATTTGGTTCATAGGAATCAAATTTTCATTAGTTATATCTCTTGGGATCTGGGTCGCAAGATCAGGATTTATGTTTCCTAGTTCAACTCAAACTCTGCAGATTAAGCTTCGGGGCTACCTTCCAAGAGCCATATGTTCTAGAATCCTCCTCCGAATTGATCCCCATTTGTTCCTATCTCTTGTCCTTAGTATTATCTCGAGTTTGATCCAAAGAACTCGATTTATCTTGGACTCTATCTCCGGGAATCGTGATAAGAAGATGAGGATTTCTTACAAAACTCTATAAAAACTGCCCAGTTCGCAGTCGCGACGGGGGGCTCTTTTCGGACGTGGGGCGAAGCCATGCTGCACCGCCGACTCAATCCTTCGGCCCCATCTTGAAGAGGGAAGTATTAACTTTCAATTTCATCCCTCTGGGCTTGATTTCATGATCTCCACTCTTAGTTCTCTTCCTCTCAAAATCACAAATCATCACAGTTTCCTGCACTTTCTGCTACACATGCATTTTTCTCCGTTTTGCATCATTGATTTCTCTCTACTCTCTCAATCAAATCTCGTGATTTCAAATCTCATGCATGCACAACACACCCACCTATTATTTCCACCCTTCCACAGGGGTTAAAAACCTCCCCCCGGTGAGTTTGCCCTCAATTTCTACCCCTATTTTGGCACTGCGGGATTGATACTACACATGCATGTTCTAATGGGTTTTTTGTCCTTGTTTGATCTTTGTTTTGCAGGAGAGCATGAATACAATGTGAGGCCCTCTTCCTCTAGCCGGCTGGAAGGAGAGGAGGTTTGAATCCACAAGTTCCCCGCACCCCGTTTCAAGCATGATCAAGTTTTCTTTCCAAGGTATACGACGCCGTTGCACTCCTTTCTTCATCCTTGCGGCGTTGTTAATCCTTGGTGGCGATCACGGTTAGTATTTCCATCCTTTCATCCCCTTGTCTTTGATTCACATGTTTATGCATGTATGTATTTAAAGGGGGCGGGATAGGAAGCTAATCTAATTAAAAAAAAAGGAATCAACACCCCCTCCACCCCCTCAGTTGTATTCCCTTTCTTCTTTGCTTCCCCATTAATCCCTTTTTTTTATGAAGCATGTATCTCCTCTTGTATATGCCGCTCTTGCAGAGAATAAAAATTGTAGTTGTGTTCATGTTATGGGTTCCATTTTACTCCCCGTGTCTCTTCTCTCTCGGGCATGCTCTTCCTCATTTCATTTTGCCTGGTTCTGGGCTTTCTTCTTTTCATTCTCTCCAGAGGATGGCATCCATCTCTATCACGATCACTTCGGGCTCCCAGGGGCTTACTTCTTCATAGTAAGGTCCCTGGAGAACCCCACTTGAGTAGTGAATAGCAATGGCCGTCTGCCTGGCAACATATTGGACCTATGTCCTAGAATTTCAGAAAACATGGCCTGTGGGCCATTGGGATCCCTTGAAGGCTAGTCCTCGGATTTCCATGCTCACTTTGGGTCATGGGGTATCTATCTTTAGTTCTCCCAAGAATCTTTGAGGCCGTCTCGGATCACTCCATGGGCGAGTCTCGATTTTACACCCCACATAACCCAGGTCCGGGGGAGGTGCTGCCAAAATTCCGCTAGGAACGCGACTAAAAAAAAGGAACACATGTCTTAACAATGCTAACCGTAAGAAAAAGGACAAGAAAAATGAAGTGTATAAAAAGGCCTTTCATGAACAAAAATGTCTGAACCCCAGAGCTACCCTGCGCCGACCTCGTGCACACATCAAACCGCAGATGCATTTTCTGAACAAACATTAAAGAATGGGGGGAGCTCCATGCGCTCACTGCAACAAAAAAGGATGGGCATATCTTTTGCATTGAATCATATGTCTCATAGGCATGGAATGAATCCAATATGTGCATAATAGACCCCCCTACAATCTACTCTGCCAAAAAAAATAAGAAGAGAAAAAAAATATCTCTAAATCATGGGGTTGACCCATGGGGTCGACTCTCCCCCTTCTAAACACCCCGACGTCGATGCAGGGGGTTGTTGACACCCATTTTATGACCAATAAGTCGGGTCATCTCCTTATTCATTCTATATGATGCTCCAAGTCGTTCACTCTTCATTGAGTCTCTTGATTAGTTGAAGCCTATTTCTTGGGTCTTAACTCCTTGATCGGATATGGTTCCTTGTGGCTATTTCATTGGATGAATCTTGGCAATGCCTCTATTCCTTTTTGATCTCCATTTTGATAATAACGGTCGGTCCTAGGTGCGTTGTTTCATTTTGACGGATGGGTCCTGAACCGTTACTCTTTGAAGAGTCCTAAGGCTTAAGGCCTCGTTTTAAAGCTTATCCTTTTGATTACACATTGATAATAACTGTCTGTCGTGCAGCCGTTGTTTCATTCTGACGCCCTATGCCTTGGCCGTTGCTTCTTGAAGAGTCCAACTTGTTGGGTCTTCTTCCCGTTGATCTTATCTTTTAGGGATAAGGTTGATAGTGACGGGTGTTCCTTGGTCCGTTATTTCCAAGTGGCGGTCTGTCGTGCAGCCGTTAATTCCTTCAGAGAGTCCTGCCAGTTCAGGCCTTTTCTCTGCTACTCCGTGGTCAAGATAAGGGTTTGGATTGATGATATCTCTTTCAAATCTGATCCTCAGAACCTTCTATTTGTTTCTATGGACTCTTGGTGATATTATCTTCGAGGATTTGCTAAGAGTTATCCTTTTATCTTGCTGGATTATCCTCTACTCGACCTGAGAGTTTGAGGGTCTATAAATAGAACCCTTGACTTCATGGCCCAAGAGAGGAGGATTTGAAATTCACGACGAAGTGCTGCCGAACTCAGGAGCCATCTTCATCCAAGAGGAGCTGCTTCCCACGTTCATCCATCTCATAATCAAGGGAGTACTTTGGTTTTAGTCTTTCAAGTTCATCATTGCATGCTTAAGTTCTTCCCTAGTTTTTCCTCAATCAAAGCATTGTCCCTCCTATTTCTCCACGTTTTTCATTGTTCTCTAAGCATCCAAACATCTTCCCCATCTTTTAAAAAAATGCCCAGAGGGGTTAAAAAACCAAAAACTCCCCGGTAATCCCCTCTCCTTTTGATGTCCTTAAGTTCTTTGAGAATTGATGCTATATTATTGAAAGGGCTAATTTGGGTTGTTTTGTTCTTGTCTTCTACATCTTTGGCAGGTTTACAGGTTCACCAACACAAGTCCCAAGTCTTCTAGCTGGCTGGAAGAGTTGGAGTTAAAAGAATCTACACTTTGCTACTGCAGGTTATCTGACGGTCTGGTGCAGGCGCGTCATATTATTCTGGTGGTCTATCGGGTGACCGTTACTTTCAAGTGACGCACAGGGTTCTAGCCGTTACTTCTAGCTGACCTGCAGGTTCTCTTTGGTTTTCTCTCCCATGGGCGGGTGCTTCATCCACCTATTTCCAAGGTATTCACAGGTCTTCTGCTTGTTTTTACTTTGGTGGCGATCACATCTTTCCTTAGTCTTGGGCATCAGCTTTCTCATTCATCACATATCTCTTTTATTTTCTTACTTGCTCCACCCCTTGTGGTGTGTTTTTATTTACTCCTTGCTCCACGCTCCGGCGTGTGTTTTCCTTTTCCTTAGCCTAGTTTGATTGAGATAGCATGCCCATGCTAGAGCTAGCTTTGCTTGTCTAGGTTCATGATCACATGTTCATAGGTTAAGAGCAGATCTTTGATTACTTCCTTGTCATTTCATCATTCAAAACCCCAAGGAAAAGATAGATAAGCAAAATAAAATCAATAGATAAATTTTTGGCGATCACGGTGGGAGAACTTGTGCCAATCGTGCTTTTGATTCCTGTTTGAACCTGCCATCATCTGCCTATTTGGTTTCCCTTGGATTTCTCTCTTATTCTTGCTGAATCTGGTTTTCTGAGTATTCTGACGGCCCTGTGTCCCTGCGCTACAGACCTCTAACACGGGGGCATTAGACCGCCACTTTTGTCCTGCTGTGTGAGCTTCCACGGGTTTTCTGGTTATTTCTGTCCGATTTTGGCTCTGGCTCATTTGACGGACCCATCTCCCTGCGTTATATTATTTCTGGCGGTCTGGCCTTCGACCGTTATTGTATTCTGACGCAGGGATCCTTGACTGTCATACTCCAGGCAGGTACGCATCCGAGGTGCATTTACTTCCGCAGTTTCTGCTGTGATTTGGTGCTTGGGTGATACCTGACTTTCTCCTTGCTTTGTTCATATAATCATATCATTGTGTGCATCATTGATTGCTAGATTTTAGGCTAGACTTTGCATGCACTCCGGTGCACATAGGGTCATTCATCTTGTCATATCTTAGATTGCATTTTCCTACCTTGTTGTGAGGACCTCTCGTCTCCATATTCCTTGGGGCCGACTAGGAAATCACACCAGGGACCTCCATAAGTCCCCGCGAGCCGTGGATTCCCACACGGACGCCGGGCTGGTTGTACCTTTTCCACCCCGTGTCTAGGGTTGCATAAGTGAAGGAGTGATTACACTTAGAGTCAAACCAAGTCTCATACCCATCTCCTACTAGGAACCTATTGTTGAGAGCACATATTAATCAATTCACTAAAGTTCCGAAGGAGAAATCACAAGAATTGGGTTGTATCATCTTAAACAACTTGGTTGCCTTTGAGTGCCTTCATCTTTTATCACTTGCATCTTATCAGAATCATCTAAGTTTGATTACTCATTGTATGATTGGTTGTGTTGGTTTTTGCATTTGTCAAGGTTGTCTGTTGCATGTGGAGTTGTTTGCGTTCGTCCGGGTCATCTCCTCAAGTCAATTCCTTCTTCACATTCTATTCCAATCCTCTTTTCGAGTCCACCATGCCATCCTTTAATCCTCCCCGCTCCCAAGAGGACTCCCTTCCTCAAGGGCTCCTTGAGAACCCTCCTAGGATTGTTACCTTTTCCTCCGGGGAGGGGACTACCCCTCTTCCTTCCTCCACTTCTATGGAAGGTGGTCAAGCTACCCCTTCTTTCTCCACTCCTTCTGTGGGCTCCATCCTTCAGATGATGGCCCAATTGGATCCGTCCCAACTCCAAGTTCTTTATCAGACCATGCAAGGGTCCAACGCATCTCCTTCTACCATCATCCAAAATCAATCCAATCCTTCCACTATTGGGCTCCCCGTTCAGCCCATTCCAATTGATCTTACTCCGGTCCAACCACGGACCATCACTTTCACGGGCATGGAAACGGGCCAGTCTTCCAATTCGGCCCAACAATCTTTCGATAAGGGAAAGTCGCCCATCCCTTCTTTTGTTCAAATGGATCATCACATATCTACTCCGATAGCTCCGCAAGTTCTCATGGGCCCTTCCGACTTCTTACGCTCTCAGCAAGGGGCGGCCCAAGCTTATCCTAATCCGGGTCAAGCTTATGCCCAATATCCTTCTTACGGGCCCCCCATCTCTACTATTTATCCCTCCACTCCTTCCTGTGGGCACCCACCTTCTGCCACAACCGTTCCATCTGCTCCTCACATTCAATCAACATCTTTCGCCACCCCTACTCCCTCCCGAGAGCAAGACTTGCTCGACAAGTGGGCCGCCATGTAGCAGCAACTCGATTTCCTCCAGAAGCGGGTTGGCCCACAATCTTTGGCCGATATTCCTGTTCCAAGCTTCCAGAATATCTGATTCCCTCCTCAATCAGAGCTCCCCAACTACCGCAAGTACGACGGGAACAGCAATCCCTTTATTCTTGTGAGGGATTTTCTATATGAATCGGAGCAATTCCAGTATGATGATCGTCTTATGGCGTATTTATTCCGCCGATCTTTAGATGGTGTTGCTCTGGAATGGTTCTATTCTCTACCACTGGAAGAGGCTAAGAGTTTCAAAGTAGTCAAGGACAAGTTCATCCAGCGGTTCTAAGACAGGGTCGGCCCAGAATACTCATTCACAGATCTGGTGGCCGAGAAGATGAAGCCAGACGAGGAGTTTACCACTTATGCAGACAGGTGGAGACAGATGGCCGCTAGAGTGCCTGGCCACATCCCGGAGGAAGAGAAGGTCAAGCTGTTGATTTCAAATGCCACTCCAACCTTCCGTAACATCCTGGCAATGAATGACATAGCCAACATGCATCAGCTCTACAGCCGGGCGCGCTTCATCCAGACCCAGTTTAAGGATTCCCCCATCCACTCTTTATTTGAAAACCAAAAGCCCAAGTACCACAAGAAGCCACAAGGGCCGGTTACCGAGGGGGTCCAGACAAATGAACAAGTGCAAGCCGTTGCCTTCCCATTCCAGGTCGCACCATTCCGCTTCCCCCAAAACCCACGCAATTCCCAAAACCCCGCTCCACAAAACTTCCAGGCAACCCCACAAAACCCTCCGCCTACCTTTGTCACTCCACAAAATGCCTTCACCAATCCACAACAACCACCACCTCTGCAATACCACAATGTCCCTCCACCTAACGGCTATAACAACAACCCTAACAGCAAGCGCCCGGCTCCCAGGAGAGCTCAATACCCTCCATTGCCAGAGACACTTACAGATATCTTCTCTACCCTCATGTCAGTGAATGCGATCCAACTTCCTCCAGAACGGCCTACTTGGAACCCAGTCGTTGATCAGACTAAATATTGTATGTTCCATAGGCAGCCGGGCCATACCATAGAAGGATGTTTCCAGTTCCAGGATCTGGTATATGATCTCCATGAAGGGCAAAGGATAGATTGGGCCGCAATGCATCGAGCCATTGTTGAGATCAAGGAGAAAAGAGGGCAGCAGCCGAGGCCGCAAGTGTAGCAGCAATAGGCACCGCAGCCGCAGCAGCTACCACAACAGCAACCACAGCAACCACAACAAGTACAGGACCTGGGCATCCATCAGAATCCGATGCCGAACCACCCACCCACTCCTCAGCAGTAGCCGCCAGCACCAGCACAAGTAAACGTGGTCCAACCACCGGCCCCCAATGCCGGGTGGTCTTTTGATGATGACAGTGCCGCACCACAAGTCATGGCCCTCCACCATAACCACCACAATCCTCTCACTCCCTCCTTCGTCCTTCCTGCACACCTAACATCCCCTCCATTCATCCTCCCAATTACACCCGCTTCAGCAAATTCCTTACCACCCACCGTTCCATCATACCCTCCACCACTTAACCCCGTCACCGTCATCACACCACCATCCAACCCTTCATCCATCCTTACCCTTCCGCTAGCCTTCCCTCCACCCGCGTTGACACTCATCACCACCCTGCCTTCCACCAACCCTTCGCCCATCATCCGTTCACCACCCACTACCACCACCAACCTTACGCTCCACCAAACCGTCTCCCCCGCACCACCTGTTCCATTCATCCACCCCGCAGGGCCCATCATACTATCTTCAGATGCCGCTGCGAATTGTGCTCTGAGGAGCGGGAAGATGTTCCATCGGAATTACCCCACTACTTCTAATCCCCAGTCCTCCCAGCCAACGGCCGAGCAAGAAGAAATTGAACCACTGCCAGGTACTCAATATGACTTGTTACATCATCTAGACCGGGTGCCCGCTAAAATATCTGTGCTAGAGCTGATCAAAAGGTCTACCCTTCATCAGGATGCACTAAGAGACTTTTTACAGAAGGTAATGGTCAGTGAAGATATGGCAGTCGACAGCTTACCGACCGCACTAGCAACCATCTCCAAAGGGTCGGCAATTACGTTTTCAGAAACTGAGCTAGCACCTCCGGAAGCTCAGCAAATGCCACTCTGCATTACAATCACTCTGAACAAAGTCAGCATTGAAGCAGCGCTGGTTGACACAGGGGCTTCAATTAATGTTTGTCCACTTAGCACCCTCCGAGCGTGCAACATATCTGAAGAGTTACTACGGCCTACCCCCACCACTATAGCAGCGTATGACAACTCGAGGCGAGCATGTCACGGGGTGATCACCATTCAGGCAGAGCTCGGGCCTCTTACAATGGCAGTGGAATTCTATGTGCTCGATATCGACCCTATGTTCAAGGCTATCTTGGGTCATCCGTGGATTGATACACTCGGTGTCGTGCCCTCCACCGCACATCAGTGCGTCAAATTCCCCTTCCAAGGGAGGGTCGTCAAAGTTAAAAGCTTGTCCGCGGTGCAGACAGTTAAGGCCATATCAGAGCAGGTTCTTCCCACACTTTGGCCAAGCAGCCGGCCCGTTATATCAGTGCTGGACTTGAACTTCCCCTGGGCGTATGCATCTCCCAAGCCCGCCGCTACTCCAGTCAACATCAAAGTGAAGCCGCAGATTCAAGATTCCAAGGGCTGGAACATCATACTGAAACTGGGCTATCAACCGGGGAGAGGCCTCGGTGTGCAATTACAAGGAATGACCAAGCCCATACCCAAGGGAAGAAAGAGGGGCAGGAGAGGTCTCGGTTACCGAGAGCCTGCATTATCTATGATGGGTGATTCTGGGCCACTCACCTGGGATTATCGCCAGCATTTTGTCAGAGGGCCTCTCCAGCCCGGTACATTAGCTTCAAGACCAGTTCAGCCAGAAAGAGATGCAGTCTGTCCGATTACCAACCCGCCCCCATTGCCGAGAGGGTCAGATGATGATATGCTCGACTATGGTCAGGCCTTGCAGGGGCTCTTTCATGAGGAAGAATGTCATAAGCGACAAGAGGTTCGGCTTGTGCAGTGGAGGCCGAAGAAGCGGCCTGTTGTTGATTTACAAAAGGGGGGGAGCTCTCCAATTGTCTTTTCTTGGTCTCCCTCACGCTTTCAAGCTATTTTCCAGCAAGGGGATTTCATACCCCGCCTTCCTCCCATCATAATAGATCCATCTTTCATTGATCCACCCGAGATTCTATTTGTTCCTTGTGCTTGCGGGAGGTGCCCACCCATTGATCTATCCACTCTCTTCACTCCTCCTCCTCCCAACGCCCAACTCCACGAGATGTGGTTCTCTTCTTCCGATCCTTTCTTTGACTGTATTTTCCCCGAGCTGTTCCCTATGCAGCTCCCACCTCCTCCATCTTGCTGTGTAGTCTCCGCTGATCTCCAAAAAAAACGTCAAATTTGAAACGGAGATTTCAGTGGAAGATTACGCTATCCTGTCAACATCCTCCTCCCAGGGGCACGAGTCCCCTGCTCCTTCCCTTCCACTAAGCTTCCTCTCTCCTAGGTTAGGATTAGGGTCCGTCGAGTCTAGGGAAGTAGAGTCGGTTAGGTCTAGTGAAGTAGGGTCTTGTTCTAGGTCGTCTAACCCTTCCTCTTCTAAGCCGCGCTCGCTTGCGCATCCATCCCGATCTGTTCCTGATAGGTTCTTGCAAGATTTAGCTCAGCGATGCCATGCTCTTTTGAAGTGCCCGGAATTCGTCGCCACGGCAATTGTGATTGAAGATGAAGAGGAAATAGAAGGGGTATGGAGCAATGACGGATTAGGCATCTACGAGATCTTGGATGAAAAGGATCCAATTGATGAGGACAGCAATGTAGATGACACCGCCGACCTATACGCACAAGAATTGAAAAGATTCGACGAGCCATCGACGTCGGTGGATGAACCTACAAAGGAAATCAACTTGGGAACCGAGGAAGACCCAAGGCCCATCATGATTGCTGCTAATCTCCCTTCACAAGTAGAAGAGGAATTGATTAAGGTACTAAGGGAGTATAGCGATTCCTTCCCCTGGTCTTACGAGGACATGCCTGGTCTTGACCCGTCTTTAGTGGAACATCGACTCGTGCTTAAACCAGGGGCAACACCTGTGAAACAAAGGTCAAGAAGATTTCACCCCCACATGGCCTTGAGGATCAAAGAAGAGGTCGACAAGCTATACAAAGCCAGATTCATCAGAGTTGTTTTATATCCTCAGTGGGTGGCAAACATAGTCCATGTTCTTAAGAAAGATGGAAAAGTGTGCATATGCATTGACTTCAGGGATCTTAACAAAGCATGTCCCAAAGATGATTTCCCGCTACCCCATATAGACGTCCTAGTGGATAATACAGTCGGGTATGAAGCTCTATCATTCATGGATGGATACTCGGGCTACAATCAGATCCGTCTCGCTCCGGAAGATCAAGAGAAAACTTCCTTCACCACGCCCTGGGGCACGTATTGTTATGTGGTTATGCCATTCGATCTGAAGAACGCAGGTGCCACCTATCAAAGGGTGATGATGGCCATCTTCCACGACATGATGCATATCTATATGGAAGCTTACGTGGATGACATCCTGGTAAAGTCAAGAACTAAGGAAGAACACCCCTCTATCCTGGCTAAGGTGCTACAGAGAGCCAGGGAGTACAAGCTCAAGATGAATCCGAAGAAGTGCGTATTCGGAGTCTCCTCAGGGAAGCTGCTGGGGTTCATAGTAAGCAAACGGGGGATCCAGATTGATCCTAATAAAGCACAGGCCGTCATGGACATGCCTCCGCCAAAGAACATTACGGAACTTCGAGGATTGATTGGTATATTGCAATTTATCAGAAGATTCATATCCCAGCATTCTCAAAGGTGCCGCCCGTTTTATGAATTGCTTAAGGCGGGGGTCAAGTTTGAATGGAATGAAGATTGTCAGAAGGCCTATGAAGACCTCAAGGAATATCTATCCAATCCCCCGGTTCTGCAACCTCCTGTCCCTGGGAAACCCCTAATCCTATACATCTCGGTCATTGAGGACTCCTTAGGGGCGGTCTTAGCACAAGTAGATGATGAAGGGAAAGAGCGGGCTGCTTACTACCTTTCTCAGTTGTTTAATCCAGCTGAATCCAGATACACCGCTATGGAGAAGACTTGTGCCGCCTTAGTGTGGGTAGCTCAGAAGCTGAAACACTACTTCCTTGCCCACCCAGTAAGGTTGATCTCTAGAATGGACCCGATCCGCTATCTCTTAGAAAAGCCTGTCCTTTCTAGTAGGTTAGCTCGCTGGCAGAGCTTCCTCTCTCAGTTCGACATCACCTTTGTTGTTCAGAAGGCAGTCAAAGGATATGCCATTGCCGAGCATCTTGCCCATCTCCCCATCCCTCACACCGATTCCATTCAGGACGATTTCCCTGATGAGCATCTTTCTGTTATCTCTCATCACCCCTTCTGGTCTCTGCACTTCGACGATGCACTCAACTCTCAAGGCCGAGGGATCAGTGCTGTTCTGCTTACCCCGGAGGGGGTAACCATTTCCTTTGCTTATCAACTTCGGTTTCCTGCTACCAACAACATCGCTGAGTATGAGGCTCTCCTGGCCGGCTTGAAGCATGCCTATCTCCTAGGCGCGCGTTATTTGAACATCATAGGAGATTCTCAGCTCGTCCTACGATAAGTTCTGTCCACTTACCGTACTCGTGACCCCAAGCTCAAGCCTTATCAAGATTTGGTCACGCTTCTCGCTAGGCAATTCTGTAAGCTGATCTATATCCACACTCCCCGTTCTCAGAACATTCTAGCAGATGCTCTGGCATCTCTTGCTTCCTCCCTATCCTTCCCTCTCAGTCGGAATACTGAGACTATCATCGTCCAGAGATTGGACGCACCCTCTCTTCAGGATCCTTGGTACCTCAACCTTAGGAAATCCGTAGAGGCGAAGGCTAAGAAGGAAGATCTCAAGGAAGTTTCATTAGCAGAGCTAGAGAAGATTCTGGACAAAGAGGAATTACCTTGGTATCATGAAATCAAGTTGTTTTACAAAGAGGGGTCGTTCCCAGAAGGGGCAACGGCTGAGCAACGCAAGTCAATCAGAAGAGCCGCCGCAAGGTACACCATTGTTGCAGGAGAACTGTACAGGCGCGCTACTAACGGAATGCTCATGAGATGCTTAGATGATGTTGAAGCTTGGAAAGTGGCTGAAGCAGCCCATTCTAGTGAGTGTGGGGGTCATGTCAATGGCCAGGCTCTAGCGAAGAAGATCCTTAGGCAGGGCTACTACTGGCCCACTCTAGAGGAAGATTGCTCCCTCTACGTCCGGAGGTGTCTTAAGTGCCAACTCCATGCTGATAAAATCCATTCTCCTGCTTCATCTCTCCATCCCATGACTGCTCCTTGGCCATTCTCTATGTGGGCTTTCGACGTTGTCGGCCCGCTCGGTGATCCTAATTCTCAGATCAAGCAGAAATCCTTTATCCTTACCGCCACTGAGTACTTCACCAAATGGGCCGAAGCCGAGGCGTACGCAGAGATCAAAGCTACAACGGTGTGCCGCTTCATCATGAAGAATATCATCTCGCGGTTCGGAGTGCCAAGCAGCATCATCACCGACAACGGACCCCAGTTCCACTCTCAAGAGCTTAAGGACCTCTGTAAGAAGTTCAATATTGCATTGCATCATTCATCTCCATATTATCCTCAAGGCAACGGTCAAGCCGAAGCCACTAATAAAACCCTTCTTAAAATCATCAAGAAAACATGCGAAGCTCATAAGTTCTCTGATTGGCCAGAAAGATTAATGGAAGCTCTATGGGCTTACCGCACCTCCATCCGTACCCCTACGGGACAAACTCCCTATTCTCTTACCTACGGGATGGAGGCGGTGCTCCCATATGAGATCTTGATCCCTTCACTTAGAGTGCAGCTCGATAAGGAACTTAATCTCGATGAACGTCGAGAGGCGTTGCTGGTCCAGTTGGAACTCTTAGATGAAAAGAGGATGAATGCGGCCGATCACGTATCCGTCTATCAAAAGAGGGTTTCACGTTATTTTCAAAAGAAGGCGAACGTAAGTTTCTAAAAGGTGATATGGTTTTGAAACGCAAATTCATTCGGTCTGCAGGTCCTAGGTCTAAATTACAACCTAATTGGGAAGGACCGTTTGTCGTAAAAGAAGCTTATCCAGGAAATACTTACCGTTTAGTAAACGAGGAAGGTGAGGAGCTCTCTCACCCGTGGAATGGGTTGTATCTTAAGCGTTTCTTTCCTTAGAGTCTAAGCCACGTGCTTCCCTAGCAGCAGGATGCTCCCTCCTGTTTCACTAAGAAGGATCCCGAGTAAGGCAATCACACACTACACGACATCCCTGGTCAGGTTTTCCGATTCTAAAAGACATCGTTTCTCCTCGGCCATGCTTTAGGGGAAAATCGAAGTCCCTGTCCGCTTCATTCTTCGGCTGAATCCAGGGGCAAGAAGTGAATAAGGAGGCGACAACCAATCCAAACACCCTAACGAGAGGAGGTCTCAAATAGGGGCAAGTCTGTTATGACCTAACGCCACAAGAAAAGAAAGACAGCAAAGGGGCAATCTCTGTGATAAAATCAAAAGCATCATCTCAAAAGTCTACCAATTCTGAACTCAGAAGCTCCAGGAATGCAAGAACAGAAAAACTAAGCATGACAAGAGTGGCAGTATAGTTCCCCGCGGGACGTCATGAGCCCGGTCGAATGCATGCCTAGAATGGATGAAGGTTCGATGACGGACACAAAGCCCCGGCGCAAAAGACCAAATCTCTAACAGGGCTGTACGGTGAAGAAATCAAGTCCTAAAAACTTCCATATCTGGCCTAAGCTTACCCTCGTGTTCCTTTTTTCTCTTTTTAGGACCAAGATTGGTACCCTGGGTATGGCCTTGGTAGAAACACCGTCATGAGAAGTGGGCCTTGGCCAAGGATTGTCACCCATATTACACACCAACCTCGAGACTTCTGATTCTGAACAAGGAAGAGCTCGTGTTACTAGGGAGGCACTAGTTTTCAAAAATCCAAAAACATCAAATATTTTCAAAATCCAAAAACATCAAATATTTTCAAAATCCAAAAACATCAGATATTTTCAAAATCCAAAAAACATCAAATATTTTTAAAATCCAAAAAACATCAAATATTTTCAAAATCCAAAAACATCAAATATTTTCAAAAATCCAAAAACACAAAATATTTCCAAAATCCAAAAAAAAAACCAAATATCTACGAAAATCCCACAAAAATTAGATGTTTTCCAAAACTCCATCATGTGCATAGCATGCATTGCATTTTTATTATATTTTCCGCCTATTTAATAAGACTCCACCCCTTGACCAAATATCAAGAAACGGTCATTATCTAACTTGCTTCAAGGCAAGGGGTTGAGTCTAAGAACAGATCTAACTTGTTTCACGTCTTAGTATGTGCAGACAATAGGTTCAAATGCAGGATTGCAACTACGCAGGATGTGACGCATCAGTGTTCGACCGTCACAATCATTTAACGGTCCCCCCCTTGATCGTTAATTCCCTTCAGAGAACAGGATTTATAAGGCTTTCATTCTGACGGCTCCTCATTAGACCGTCGTTCTTTATGGCGGTCCACTGCCCATCCGTTGCATCCCCCAGAGGCCCTGCCTCTTCACATCATTCTAGCCAATCAACCCACAAAACTTATGCTCATTCAACTAAGCCAGTCTCATCTCATTCAAGCAAACTTAATAAAACATGAGTTCATAAAAATTTCAGCTTTGATTGTTAATTACAAACAATACGTCATTCGCAAAATAAAATCAAGGCATATTGAATTTCTTATCCGCGAGAGGGCGGATTTTCCTCAGCTCTTTCACGTAATTACGGCGTGCTTCGTCGTTCTCTTCAACTTCTTCTTGCCACGGACGCACCTTGCTGATCTCCCACATGGTCAGCGCGTTCCGTACTGCTCTTTCATCTTCCTCGGTCCCCATCTTCCTAAGTAGAAGGGGAGGGTAGTGTGATAGTGCAGGAGCTTGGGTTCTTGGAAGTTCGATCTGAAGATGGCACCGGTGCGGGTAGTAGATCGCCATGGTGGTATTCCCCACTAGCTGGAGGTCCAAGCCTGGACGCCGCGGTATTTTAAGAGGAATGCTTCGAAGGATTCCTGGTCACATGATGAACTTATCTATTGGCAAAGTGTTGAAGAAGAGGCGCCATTCATCCCGCGTTTTCTTATCCGCCGTCCTGCATTCAACCTGAGAAGAGTATCCAAATGCCCCTCCAATGAAGAAGAGAGGGTGGCTCCCGAAGATTCGGCTAGCTGAAGTTATGTCCTCCTTTGGTTGGAATTTGACTCTCACTCCCATCCAGCACTCAAGGAGTATCATGGAGCCGAACAAAAGTCCTCCTAGGCAAGCCGAGCTCAGTTCTTCATAGAGGTATGAGAGGACCGCTTGAGAGATGGACATTACCCGCCACAGCCCGCTAATAATGCTAAGATTTTGGATGTCTAAGAGGTGGTCGGTCGTGGTGAAAAGGAAGACTCTGCATAAGCAAACCGCCACCGCCTTGGCTATTGCTTCGTGTCTCTCCCACTTGTTTTTACAATGAGACACTATCCATTGCGCCAAGGGTATCAAGTGAATGTGGTGTGGGCTGATCATGGTCCTCACGTCCTTTGGGTTATGAATAAAATCACTCAAGATCAAGGATGGGTCAATAGGCTCGATTGTGTAGCAAACCCGGTCTTCATCTCCCACCTTAGTCCTAGGGAGGGCTAGGTAGGTTTCTACCTCTTCTAATAGGATCGTTGCTTCAAAAGAAGGGAAGATGAAGGTGTGAGTTTGTGGACGCCACAATTCTATGAGGGCTGAAGTGCTTGGCCAATCTAAGGACAATTTCTGGAAATTTTTGCCTAAAACCAAGAGAGGTTGAAGGTGCCAAACTTTGAGGATTGATGTGACCTCTATAGGGAGAGCCTTTACCATGGGAGCCACCCACATCAGATTGGAATAGCATCTTGGGCCAGGGAGGGGCTTGAGAAAAGAAAGAAGAAAGGAAGTCATGGAAAGAATTGAAGTGCAGAAAACCTCTGAACTTTGGTTGAGTCATGGGAACTTACCGCCCTTTGAACATTGGAGCTTAAGTGTTTGGGAATCGAAGTCAGCCGTTGGAGCTCTCCGTGTTCCCTCCTTGCAGCTTTAGGACCGGTGTAGACCTTCTCCTCCATAGCCATCACCTCGAAGCTCCTCTTCATCATGTTTGCTGCCCTTAGGAGATGTTCTTTAGCCCTAGAGCAGGGGTTTTCAGCAAAGCTGCGATTTTTGGTTGAGTTTCCAAGTTGTTAAGGCTTAAATTTGGCTTTGAAAGGATAAGACTTGAGCTAGAAGGCTTTATCTTCAATCAGGATAAGTTCTAGTAAGGGATTAGATGGCTAAGTCTCGGGTTTAGGCTCTCAAGGCTCAATCCGTCTCGGAATACAACCCAGGCTCTAACGGTCTGTCGTTGGACCGTTACTCATCTCTGACGCGCCAACCCTGGGCCGTCGCATTTCCTGTGGGTTTGATTTCACCCAAACCCCGTTCTGTGAAGATTGACGGTCTTATGATGGATCGTCGTTTATTTGTAACCCGCGAACCCCAAGCCGTTGCACTGTCAGCCACTCAACTTTTTCTCTTTTGTGTTAAGCACTACCCAACGGTCTTGGTTATGGCCGTTACTTTACTACGACGCGTCTCTTTTGGGCCGTCGCATTTTTCTGCTAGTTGCTCTGCAAACCTTCATTCTGCCGTGAGCAACGGTCTAGCATTAGGCCGTTGTATAGCCCTGACGCACCTTCAGTTGGCCGTCACCTTTTCTGTAGACCTAGCTACCAGGGGGCCTCTGTCATGATTAACGGCCTTCGGCCAGCGCGTCATTTGATTGCAACGGTCTGACCCTGGACCGTTACTTTCTCTGCTGCTGAATTCAGGCAATATCTTCTGCCCTTGCCTAGATCTGGCGGTCTTTTCACATTGTACACCTCATTCTCTCCACACATTCTGCCCGCACATTTTTCACATACATTCCTGCATTTATCTCATTCCTGCATTTATGCACTCCTCATACACGCATCTTACGCATTCACTCTCATATACTTAAAACAGTCATGCATTCATCCCTGCGTTTCACAAACACATGTCCACCTGCTAAAATCCTTGCACACATCTAGTCATTCACGCTTGCATAAAATAAAAATAAAAAAACAATAAAGGGAGCATTTTCATTCCATTTGCCATAAGGTATGTACAAGTGATAAGAAAAACAAAAAAAGAAAATATACATCATTCAGCCGGCTTGTCCGCCGGGCCGCCGTCGTCCTCTCCATCCTCGGGTCTCCTCGCAGGTGGCGGCGCTATGGAAGCACTCTCCTCCTGTTGTCCTCTCTTTGCCCTCTCATTCCGCCGTTGACCCGAGGAGCTGGCAAGAAAGTCCCCTATCAAGCCGCTCGGGGCAGCACTCCTCCGTGCCCCACTTTGGGAGGCACTCCGCTCCGGTCCCCGGCCCATCATCCGGACCGTCTGCTCCAGCGTTCGCAGCTCAATCTTCAGCGTGAAGATCTGACGTCGCGTGTCCCGTGCCTCGGCCCGGTAGCGGTCCAAGTCCGCCGTCCCGATCCGGAGTCTCTCCACCTCAGCTTGTGACCGAGCTAGCTCCGTCCGAAGTTGCTCCACCTCTGCATCATCCAAGCGTCGCGGGGTCTCCGCTCTCAGCCGGGCCGTCTCTGCCTGTGCTAGCTCTGTCTCTACTCGGGCCCGCTCAGTTTCAGCCCGGCTTCTCTCTATCTCTGCTTGGAGACGCTCTGCCTCCAATCGAGCATGTCTAGCCTCGGCCACCGCTGCGGCTAGCTCTCTCACCTGTAGATTGCATTTCATATAGTTAATCATAAGGCATTTAATTGGCATCATCATGAGCATAAGCATTTTTAGCATCTTACCCGCTCTACGAGGGTGGCCTCTGCCTCCTCGGCCGGGGCAACCGCCCGAGCGAACTCGGCGTCCTGCTCTGCCCTGCCTCCCGCAGGCTGAGAGGAAGACGATGGGGCATCTGGTCCAACTCGTTGGGCTCCCTCGGCCCGCTGCATTGTCATGATTAATCTCAGTAAGCATTTCGTAAGCATAATCATTTAAGTTTAAGTTTAGAGTCTCACCAGGAGCTCCAGGGCGGTCCGGTACTCGTCCCGCTGCTGGATGGTGGAGTGAAGTAATCCCTCCAGCTCGGCTATCCGTCCCTCAGGGTCTAGCTGCATTTAGAAAGCATGTAAGTCATTTGCATATAGCATTGCATTTTTTGCATAAAAAGAGGTTTAAGGTTTAGAATCGCATACCGGTCGTCGGGTATCTCGGTACACCCGGTCGCCGTAGAGTCGAGCGAAGGCCTTCAGATATGCCTCGTCGCTCTCATCTCGTTCCTTCACCGCTCGGCCCCGCCTGTTCCAGTCATGGACGTACTTCACCTTCCGGGCGCACCAATCCACATTGCCACTGATGCCCCTTGCTGACTTGCCGGGGTGGTCATCGCTGTGGCGTGGAAAGGTCACCTCGGGCTGGTGTAGTCCTCGAGTCTGCAGGATCAGACGGTAGTGCAGAGGGTTGATGATGTGGATGCAGTGCAGCCAGATGTCTCATCCCCGGTACGACAGAGCCGCCTCCACCCACGGCTGCCCCGTGTAACCTTCGCCGCGGTACGGGGTCCATCTCACCTGAAAGCATTCAGTCCATTCATCAGCATTTAGAAGCATTTAGAAGCATTTAAAAAGCATTTAGAAGCATTTAAAAGCATTCAGAAGCATACAAAAGCATGTAGAAATCATTTTGAGTTCTGGGCTTACCGACGTGTGTGGGTAGG
This sequence comes from Amorphophallus konjac, assembly GCA_022559845.1. Lineage (NCBI taxonomy): Eukaryota > Viridiplantae > Streptophyta > Magnoliopsida > Alismatales > Araceae > Amorphophallus > Amorphophallus konjac. The sequence continues at coordinate 298,654,713 of CM040124.1, read as the reverse complement.
GGTCCAGGTCGTCCTGGATCGTCCGGGTCAATCTGATGATCGACCATGTGTCCCTCGCAATCGACCATCGCCTCGCGATCGGTATGCGGCCAGGATGGAGTAGTGCGCCTCTCCCGATGCCCGGGAGGCATATAGGTCCAGATCTGCATTATTAGAAATCAAGCCGGTCAAAATTGCATAGTCACATGGCATACCATTCCTGCATAAACGTTTGTTGCATATAGGAGCATTTAAATTGCATTTACCTGTAGAAAAGGCGAGAAGCCGCCCAGCATGGTCTGCCGGTCCGTCGTACTGAGGGACTCGAACAGGAACGCTAGCACTACCGCTCCCCAAGCATATCTCTCAACTCTGTGCAAGTGCTCTATCATCGGCAGCAGTCTGCAGCTGATGACGTCCGCCCGAGTCGTGAAGAGGAGCTTCCCGAATAGCAGCATCAGGAAGCGTCTGAGCACTCGATCTCCCTCAGGTCCTGCCTCCGCCGCCACGCGAGGGCGCACCTGGTCTATCACTCTGCCCAAATGCTCCTCGGGTAGCTCTCCTACGGCTATCACCGCTCCTCTCAGTCCCAGGCTCTCCTGCAGTACTGATCTCAAGAGCTGGGAGGAGGACTGTCCCGGCCTAATCAAGTCCAATCCGAGCAGCTACTGTGCCATCTCCCTGTAATCACCGTATGTCCATCCAGTCACTGCGGCTCCATGGACTCTCAGTCCTGTAATCCTCGCTATGTCTTCTAGCGTGGGGATCATGTGGCCCCACGGGAAGATGAACGCCATGCTGATCGGGTCCCACCTCTCGTGCAGCGCGTACAGCAGGGGCGTATCCATCCGGATCACCTTGATGCTGAGCACCTCGGCGAATCCCATGCCAGCCAGTCGCTCGCTCTGGTAGTCCGGCAGTGCTTGGTACACGGCCCGGATCTGTAGCCAGGAGATCCTTGTTCGTCGCTTTCCCTGCATTCATTTAGATCACAAGTCAGTCCAGTGCATCATAAAAATCATTGCATATAATCAAAACAAAACAAAAATTCAAAATTAAAAACCTAAAAATAAGTTTTGAATCCCTGGCAGATGTAACGGCCCTGGGGTAGGGCGTTACTTGTCTCTGACGCACTCATGGTGGCGCGTCAGACGTGTGACGGTCGCTAGCAGGACCGTCACATTGTCTGCTATTGGGACTCTTTTCCTTTGCACTCCCGTGGTTGCCCACTATGGCCAAATGGCCTACAATCATTCCTAGTGGGTTCATGGACCCATTTCTACCCTTTAATCCCACATGCATTCATAATAAAAACACAAAAAAATCAAATTTTAAAAATTTTAAGGCGGAGGCTTACCTCGCGGTCTTGCCCTCTCTTCCTTTTCTTCTCTGGTTCCTTGGGTTCCTCTTCACCCAAGGGGCCTTCCCGTGGGTCCTCTGCAGTCATGGGAGCTTTCTCTTTCTCCCTTAGCCCTCTTCTCCTTGGTTCTTCTTCCGTGGTCGGCGTGATGATCTCCCGTTCAATCTGACGGTGGAGCCACCGTATCGCCTTCCTCTTTCCTCGTTCCCTCCTCTGTGGTGGTGGCTGAGGTGCCTCATCGCCGGTCATGGCGGTGGTGGAGAGGGTGGTCGCAGGTGGTTTCTCTCGGTTGGGGTTTTGGGGGTTGTTGAATGTGGAATGATGGCCGTGACCGTTTGGTTGTTATTTTTTTGAACGCTCAGGAAATACGACGGTCTATCGTCTGGCCGTTACATCCTTCTGACGCGTCTGGATGTGACCGTTACATATGATTGGACTGTTTTATTGAAGAATGTGAACCGCCTGGTTTATGACGGACTAGGGATGGTCAGTTACTTGATGTGACGCCCTTTCATCAGACCGTTACAAACTTGCAAGTTTCTTGATGAATTAAATGGTTTATTTGATGTCAAAATGGTTCCATGTTCTGTCAAGATGTTCATTGTTGATGCCTCTCGCACGTACGAATGGTTATGCCTTGATTCATGATCATATTTAATTTTGGCTAACCTATCTTTTATAAAGGAATTTATGAACGAAATCATGCTTTACCGTCCGTCCGGAAGGTAAGTCAGGTATTTGTATCTCGTCCCTTATCCCTTAATGCATTACTATATGATACTTACGATATTATCTCGAGAACCGGCTGGTCATTCATGTGTTCTGGGATCTGATGTTCCCTCTAAACAAAAATGATGATGATCTAAGTTCACATGTTTAATCGTTGGATAGGCCGTTAGATTGGAATAAGTTTGGGGACGATGGTTCTATCTTGCACGCCGTGGTTGCAGATGGTGTCCTGAGCCTAATTTCTCTGGTCTAGCAATATTATTCTCGAGTATCTTGATATTTTATCTTTCTTTGCATTTGTTTCGAAGACTTCTTTTCCTTTAGCCCAGCATGCATCATACGCATTCTTTGAGCATTTTGAAGCTTCATTTGTTCAAGTGTCTCGGTGTTGGTGAATAGCTGTGTTCTTGATCCCGAACAAGGAGAATCATTCCACTCTGAATTAGAAGGTTTTCCTTCGATCTGTTCGCTTGATGTGGTTGGCTGAAGATTCCTGTCTGGAGTTTAGTCTCTTGTTCTTTCTGTTGCCTCCGGCGGCTAGCCATGTTTCCTTTCCTTAGTTATTAGCTCCTCCAGACTTGCATCCTTTGGTTGGCTATTTCCTTGTGATCAGTTTTGAAGCTTTCCAGAAAATTCCTATCGCTTGTTGGTTGAGAACGGGTGTCGTTTACCTTAACACCCTCTTTTTGATCCACTCTGCTTCATTTCCGCTTCATCTCCATGTTCCATTTCGCTTTCGCTTCACCTCCGCTCGTTCCCCTGCAAAGAGGACGTTAAGGAGGGGCATCTGTTGACACCCGTTTTATGACCAATAAGTCGGGTCATCTCCTTATTCATTCTATATGATGCTCCAAGTCGTTCACTCTTCATTGAGTCTCTTGATTAGTTGAAGCCTATTTCTTGGGTCTTAACTACTTGATCGGATATGGTTCCTTGTGGCTATTTCATTGGATGAATCTTGGCAATGCCTTTATTCCTTTTTGATCTCCATTTTGATAATAACGGTCGGTCCTAGGCGCGTTGTTTCATTTTGACGGATGGGTCCTGGACCGTTACTCTTTGAAGAGTCCTAAGGCTTAAGGCCTCGTTTTAAAGCTTATCCTTTTGATTACACATTGATAATAACGGTCTGTCGTGCAGCCGTTGTTTCATTCTGACGCCCTATGCCTTGGCCGTTGTTTCTTGAAGAGTCCAACTTGTTGGGTCTTCTTCCCGTTGATCTTATCTTTTAGGGATAAGGTTGATAGTGACGGGTGTTCCTTGGTGCGTTATTTCCAAGTGGCGGTCTGTCGTGCAGCCGTTACTTCCTTCAGAGAGTCCTGCCAGTTCAGGCCTTTTCTCTGCTACTCCATGGTCGAGATAAGGGTTTGGATTGATGATATCTCTTTCAAATCTGATCCTCAGAACCTTCTATTTGTTTCTATGGACTCTTGGTGATATTATCTTCGAGGATTTGCTAAGAGTTATCCTTTTATCTTGCTGGATTATCCTCTACTCGACCTGAGAGTTTGAGAGTCTATAAATAGAACCCTTGACTTCATGGCCCAAGAGAGGAGGATTTGAAATTCACGACGAAGTGCTGCCGAACTCAGGAGCCATCTTCATCCAAGAGGAACTGCTTCCCACGTCCATCCATCTCATAATCAAGGGAGTACTTTGGTTTTAGTCTTTCAAGTTCATCATAGCATGCTTAAGTTCTTCCCTGGTTTTTCCTCAATCAAAGCATTGTCCCTCCTCTTTCTCCACGTTTTTCATTGTTCTCTAAGCATCCAAACATCTTCCCCATCTTTTAAAAAAACGCCCAGAGGGGTTAAAAAACCAAAAACTCCCCGGTAATCCCCTCTCCTTTTGATGTCCTTAAGTTCTTTGAGAATTGATGCTATATTATTGAAAGGGCTAATTTGGGTTGTTTTGTTCTTGTCTTCTACATCTTTGGCAGGTTTACAGGTTCACCAACACAAGTCTCAAGTCTTCTAGCTGGCTGGAAGAGTTGGAGTTAAAAGAATCTACACTTTGCTACTGCAGGTTATCTGACGGTCTAGTGCAGGCGCGTCATATTATTCTGGCGGTCTATCGGGTGGCCGTTACTTTCAAGTGACGCACAGGGTTCTAGCTGTTACTTCTAGCTGACCTGCAGGTTCTCTTTGGTTTTCTCTCCCGTGGGCGGGTGCTTCATCCACCTATTTCTAAGGTATTCACAGGTCTTCTGCTTGTTTTTACTTTGGTGGCGATCACATCTTTCCTTAGTCTTGGGCATCAGCTTTCTCATTCATCACATATCTCTTTTATTTTCTTGCTTGCTCCACCCCTTGTGGTGTGTTTTTATTTACTCCTTGCTCCACGCTCCGACGTGTGTTTTCCTTTTCCTTAGCCTAGTTTGATTGAGATAGCATGCCCATGCTAGAGCTAGCTTTGATTGCCTAGGTTCATGATCACATGTTCATAGGTTAAGAGCAGATCTTTGATTACTTGCTTGTCATTTCATCATTCAAAATCCCAAGGAAAAGATAGATAAGCAAAATAAAATCAACAGGGGTGAGCCTGCGTCGACACAGGCCCATCTTCCTTCTGCTGTTGGGCATTTCGATCAACCGACCGAATCGGTTCCGTCGACCGAACCCCGTTCTAAAATAAAAAAAACAAGAGAAGTAGGGGTGAACCGGCGCGCACGCGAGGGCCTTCTCACACCGTCTCACCCACGTGCCGATTCACCTCCACCGCTCTCTCTCTCCTCCAGCCAACGCTGATTCACTCACATCTCTCCCTCTCTCATACCCCATGCACCGATACACTCTCCTTCCCACTCACATCCCTCTCCTTTCTCCTTTCTAAGCAAAAGAAAAGGGAAACAAACAAAGCAAAAAACATAGGAAACGTATAAGAGCGAAAATAACTAAATAGTAGTAACCCAATGTAACAAAAGGGGGTGGGAAAATAAATAAAAAAATGGTAGCAAATGAATAAATAATTAATGGTTAAAGAATAAATAAACGGGAGAGGCATAATTAAAAAGCATAAAATATATACATATATATATATGTAATAGCAAATGAACAAAAAAAATACACCTATGCATCTAAATAAAAAAATATTAAATAACTCAGCAAACAAAACATACTAACGTCCGTTTCGGAGCCCCGCTCTCCCGAGACCCGGTACGAAAGAAATATCAATGTCGTCCCGTTAAGTCAGGTCTGGACCTCGGGAATCATCTCGACATGACGACGATCCGACGTTGCTCGGGCCAACAGCTCGTCAAACTTGACCCTTCTCTACCGGGATCTAATCCCGCACTCTTATTAAACTTGTCGTACACTCGGCAGACACTCGTACAGGTTTATTTCCAGCTTTATTGCGCTATAAACGCGGACTTCCATCTGAATGCAAAATGGTCCACAAGTGACCGACATATTTTGAATGTTTGCACCCCGACGCGGGGTCTGTTCAAATGTAGTCTGAGAATTCACTAATCTCATTTCGTTAACACAAACTTTAGACCATAAGGCCCTTTCTCCTGGCGATCAATCAAGGGTTTTTCTCTCTCCGAGGGGATGTAATTAACATCGTGACCTTTACGGCACGGTGAGCTTTCTGTCCCGACACGACACACACAATCGTCTGCCAATCAGACGATGCGCACCACTGGCTCCGGACCACTCCATTCTCGGAGCCTAAACACAATTCGTCGCATTTGTGACTAGCACGCCCACGCACTAAAATAGATGAAATAAATGAGCAAATAAATGAACAAACTAAACAAATGAAACCAAATAAATGAATTAAATAAATGAATAAGCACGCAAATAAAATGAATAAACATACGTGCAAAAGAAACAAATGAGTAGTCCCAAAAGTGCGTCCAGAGGCACGCAGTCCCGTGACGGGAGAAAATCCAACATTATGGCATGCACGTCGTTATCATAACACGCCATACGCGGGCGAATCCGATGTGCGGGTGTGATCGCCGCTATCATAACGCCTCATATGCGGGTGGACGGACTTGAGTGAGATGGCAAGACGCCATATAAGGGGAGTACGTGTGACATACCCTTGGCGTATACGAGCCGATCAACAAGCCACCTAACACGTGCTTAGCTCCTCGCGTTCTTTGCCAGAAGCCTTGGGGCTTGAGTCCTTAAGTTTGTAGCTGAGTGCCCTTGCATGCATGTGTCAATATGTCTATGCATCTATGCCCTTTGAGCTTCTAAGGGGGTAATTTATAGGGGAATATGAAAGGTCAAGGGGTTTACGTGGGTTGGACTAGAGGGGGTGAGATGGTCCGCGTAAACCCCCTAAAATTAATAAAAAAACACATTTTTTTATTCTGAGAGGGGACCCCAGGCTGGTCCGCGTAAAACCCCCCCCCCTTAGGGGTTTACACGGGGAAAGTCCAGTTGTTTTGTTTTTTGTTTTGTTTTTTTTTGGGGGAAGGGTGTGGGCCCAAGTTTACACAGACCAGCCCGGGCTGGTCCGCGTAAACCCCCCCCCCCTTTGGGGGGTTTACGTGGGGAGAAACCCCCCCTTTTTTTCTTTAGAATAAGTTTTTTTTGTTTTAATACTGGTGGCCCGGGTTTACACGGACCAGCCCGAGGGGGGCGGCCTAGTCAGCGTAAACCCCCCCAGGGGGTTTACGTAGGCCAACATGGGGGTTTTTTCCCCAGCCTATAAAACCTGGTATTTTCTACCCCTTTGGGCCGACTTTGACTCTATGTGACCGCAAAAGAACAAAGGATACGAGCTCGGATTGGTTGGTTGGCAGCATGTGCATGTAGACCGGAGGAGTTGACCTGCATGATCCCGAGACTCCATCTTCGTAACTTTCTCCACGCTGGTACATCCATTGACCTTGCACGAAGCTGGGACAGGGATGAGTTCACACTGGGGTTGACCGATCTGGGTGGAGAGGTCCCCCCCCGGGGGAGTTCGCCCCCACCAGGGCGCGGCCACACCTGGGGTGAACTCCCCCCTGGGTGAGCCGTGGCCACGGGGGGGTGGTCCCGTGGGCCTTTCGTTGTTCTTCTGAGTTGTCCTTTGAAGGACTCAAGGCTTTGGGGTGCTGGGATTGGCCCGTGGGGGTCGATTGTTTGGTGTTGTTGCTGCCACTCGTTTAGTGTTTGGGGAAATTCATGACACACTTCGGGTTGTCGAACGGCTCGGGTAGTTGGCCGGCGGTCCCCAAATTTGGCCCCGGGCTGGGGGTGAGAGGTCGTAGGAGTTGAGAGAAGGTGTTTTAGGCATGTGGGCCCAGCCTTGGTGGGTTAAGCCGCGTTGGATGGCGGGTTGACAGGGCAATCTCAGGTTGGCTTGGGTGCTAAAAATAAACTACTCAATGCCGTGTGTCTGAGAGTCGTGGGTGGCCCCAACTTGCTAGCGGGTTACCATAGGATGCGGCTGGTGTGTAGGATGCGGTTGGTTTGGCCCATGTCTTGCTGTAGAACGGTTATGCACCCGTAAGGTGCTCAGGGAAATTCCTGATACTTGTGCATGGGCCGCATAAGCGTGTTATGGGCTTCCAAAGCCCATGGTTGACTGGGATAAGTCTTCCATTGACTTCAGAGGGTTGACGGGTGGCATTTTGGGGATAGACCCCGGCCTCGTTGCTGGATGCCACATGTCGTGGCTTGTGGTCAGGGCGCCCCCGGGTTGGCCCGGGTGGCTTGGTTGAAGGCGGGTAAACCCGCAAGCTGGGTGATCGGGGGTAGCCTCAATCAATTGTTGATGTCACCGTGGGTCACGGCTAACTGGTTAGGACCCTTGGTTGGGCCCGGTATGATGTAGAAGGGGCTGGGTAAATAACGCCTTAAAGGTGTTCGGGAAAATTCCCGAGCCTTCATTTCTTGTTATTTTTTTACTGAGAAAATGGCTGGGTACACCAGTTGGGTCAACATCGAGGACAAAGAAGTTCGAGGACATGACTGCAGACACGCAAAAATCGATGCTAAGTTGAGTAAATTTTATGTCACAATGTAATGCCCCAAAGTGGACTTCATTACTGGCTCAATAGGAAGGTTTTTCTATTTTTTTGGATTTTTTTTAGAATTAGCGACCTTCCGGATGGCCGCCATTTTAATGGGCGCCCTTTTGGAGTGCCGCCATTTCCTTTCATCCCAGGTCGACTCAGGCTTCGGATGTGTCAACTCAGGAGAATTAGCAACCGTTCACATGGACGCTCATTCCTAGATTTCTGATTTTCCATTGGATTTTAATTTTGAATAATTGACGCCTCTTTGAGCGGGCACTAATTAATGAACGCCTCTTTGGATGCATGCCATTTCTTATTTTTAATTATGGAAAGTGCTTTATTTCCATATTTTGCTCAGGAATTAGCATCCGCTTGCTGGACGCCCATTCAATTGACAACAGTTGCACTGGTCGCCAATTCCTTTCCATTTTCTGTTCAACCATAGCTTCCCTACATGGCTTTTCCGAGTGGGATTTAGGTCCATGTCCTTCGAAGGAAGGGAGATCCACATCGTGGGAGATTTCCCTATTTTAAAAGAATTTGGAACAAGGTTTTCTTTTCTTATATAAACCCCCTTTGAATCCCAGGGTGAGTTTTTTAACAACAAGAAGAAGAACAATAAGAAGAACAACAGTTTATGAAGGTCAAGAGAAAGACTTCTTCTTTAGAGAGTGAAGAGCATTTTTACGGCAACTGTAGTTCAAGAAGCCCCCGTGGGTCCTTTCTTGTGATTGTGCCGATGTTGCTGCTGCGTTGAAGGGGAAGGAGTCCCTCTTTTTACACTAAGCACTCCTCTGCTGATCGGTTTTTTGAGGAACACCTCCACTCTCACCCCGCTCACCATTTTTTCTTATTGTTAGTTCAGTTTGCATCCATCTGTCTCTAACATCCTTTGCTAGATTTTATTGTCTTTGCATCCATCTATTCCCTACCCTTTAATCTTTAAGGGGTTTAAAAACCAAACACACAAGGTGTGTTCATGCCCTTATTGCATAGTTATATTTCTCTTGAGCATTGATACTACACGTTGGTTTTCTAATCCATCTCCCTTTACTTGTCTTTGCTTGTTTAAGGGTAATCAAAATAAAGACCCCCTTCATCAGCCAACCGGTTGAAGGAGGAAGTTGGATTCACATCACACTCCACTTCACAAGGTATTTGTGATCATCCTTTTCTTCTTTTGAGGTAACCCATCTGGCGATCACACTCCATAGTAGCATCACATGCTCCCTCCCCATCTTTTATTATCATCATCCTTATTAGTTTTCTTTTAAGTTAATATCCATGTTGTTGTTCTCTTTCTTTTTAATGTCTATGTGACACGTTCACAAATTGGTAATCACAGTGGGACACTTACCGTTTTTTATTTTGATTACCCCCTCCTTCGGCACCCACGTGTGCCCCTCCTTTGTGCTCCACGTTGCACGTTATTTTTTCACTCCTTTGTGCACCACGTGCACGTCTCCCACTTGATTGTCAGTTTTTGGATTGTCCCATAACATTTAAAAGAATAAATACACCTTTCATCTCTGTTTGTCTTCGTTTCTTTTCATTTCTGTCTGTGTGTGAGGAATCAACGTCTACTCAGGTAGGTGCTATTTTTATAATCAGCGGCTTCTCACAGAGATGCCCATTCTTTTAGTTTTACTGTTCACTGCAATCAGCACCTCTCCAGAGATGCGCCATTTCTTGGATTGGCGTCTAACCCTAAGACGCAATTTTTTCTTAGTTTGATGTTCACTTGATTTAGCGCCTCTCCAGAGAGGCGTTATTCACAGAATCAGCGGCTGCTCGGGTAGTCGCTATTTCCTAATTCAACAACTACTGTACTGGCCGCCATTTCTTTCTATTTTATTCACAGAATCAGCGGCTGCTCTGGCAGTCGCTATTTCCTGATTCAGCAACCACTGTACTGGCCACCATTTCTTTCTATTTTACAAAACCTGCTTTCTGCTACTATTTTGCTATTGTTTGGCCTCGATTATTGGTTACATTCATCTTGTTGTTGTTCCTATCTACATTAGCCTGCATTCTAGAGCATTTCGTTGAGAGACCTCCTCTCTCTACACTCTTAGGATCTCTTACACCTTCTTGGGAAAGGAAGGACCTTCCAATTGAGCACTCCATCTCATTGGACCGGAATCTCCTCTTTCAAGACCACCATAAGTCCCCGCACTGGTGGATTTCCTCACGGACGCTGGGCAGTTTGTACCATTTGAAGCACCCCGGAGTTTAGTTGACCCTCACGCTTGTGTAGAGAGAGAAAGAACCTAGTCGACCCAGAGATTACACTCAAATTAAAACTAGGGTCCACATTGAGGATAGAACCAACATTTTCATTAAAATCCACCATTGTCTAACCCAAAGGACCATTAAAACCTTGGCGTAATCATCATAACTTGTTTGACAACTTGCTTGAGTGCTTCCTTGGATAGCCATATTTGTGTGTTTGGTTTAAATAGTTCTCTATTATAATCATGATGCTCTGCTCAGGTAGAATTGTCAACATGGCCAACTATGAGTACTCATATGATGGTTGTGAGGATGGTCAATTTGACCAATCCTATGAGGTCTCTTCTCAAGGTCTCATTCAGTATGAGGGGAACTATTCTCCTTCTCAATATCCTCCCTCCCAAGTCTACGTTGTAGACACCACTCAGGCAGGTGATTCCTCATCTCAGGTTCAACCCGTAGTCCAGCACACATCTGGGGAAGCCTCCCCATCTTTTGATCTGAATGATCTCTTTAATGTCTTGTCCCAATTGGATGAAACTCAACATCAAGCGGTCCAAGCCGCTCTCAAGGGGAAAGTTGTCCCCTCTTCTTCTTCCAATCCTCCTCAGGCCGCGGGTGGCCTTGAGGCTAACACCTCTAATGACCAGGCGATCTTGCAAAATATTCCATCACGTCACCCTTCACGTCCACAAACTCTGGTTATTCTTTCTGCACCGGTGCAACCGGTAAGTCATTCCTCAACTTTTGTGAAGGCCTATTCAACACCAATTCCATGCCCATCTGGCCTCGGCCGAGTTGGTCACTAATACCCTCCTCCAAAAGATTGCTAATATGGAGGAGCAACTCAAAAGGGTCTCTGTCTCTAAGGACACTCCAAAAGTCACTCTTCTTACTTTGCCGGTCTTTCACTTGCCTCCGTTCGAGATGCCAAACTTCTGACGTTATAATGGAACGGGCAACCCGTTCACCCACTTGAAGGACTTAATGTATGAAGCTTCGTTCTGGCAAAACAATAAGGCGTCCTTGGCATATTTGTTTAGAAGGTCTCTTGACGGTCCGGCACTTGAATGGTTTTATTATTTGGAGCCGACCGAGGCTAGTTATTCCGATGTAGTTCAAAGGAAGTTCTTGCAAAAATATAGAGACTAGGTGGGCCCCTCTTTGTCTACTACTGACTTGGTTACCGAAAAGATGAAGCCTGAGGAGGACTTCGTGCAATTTGCCGACCGATGGAGGGCAATGGCCGAGAAATTGAAAGACACTCTTTTGGAACTGAAGCAAGTTAAGATGATAGTATCAAATGCTACTCCGCAGTTCCGACACATATTGTCCATGAATAAGCTGAGTACAATGGAAGAGCTTTATGAGCGGGCACGTTACATTCAAACTCAAATGAAGGATTCGCCCATCATGACTATGTTTGAACAAAAGCCCAGAATGGTGAGGAAGAGCATGAATGTTAATAATAATGGTGGAACGACTGAGGGTACAGTCACTAATGAGCAAGTGGGCATGGTTGGCAACCCCGCACCTTTCCGCAATCCTTCCAACTCGAGACCCCCACAACAACCACAACAACAACCCTCCTTTCTTAACCAAGTATCCCACTGTGGATGCACTTTTATTCACGTCATAGTTTATATGGTTATTGGGTTCATTTATTGGTTTATTAAGTGCGTGGGCGTGCCAGTCACAAAGTGATGATTTATTCGGGCTTTAAGGAAGCCCATGGTGCGCTCGATCTGACTCGGTCAGACGATTGTGTACTTCATATCGGGACAAAGACCCGTCGTGCCATGAAGGTCACAGCGTCATTTACATCCCCGGGCCCCAGTTGTCTCTTCTTCTTCAAAGAAGGAGGCTACTACCCCCAGTAGTCTCTGACAACCTAGGGGAGTGCTCCCCGGGCCCCGCAAGTAGTTTCTCATGGCCTGCTCCACTCCTTCCCAGTCTTGATCAGGAGGGGAAGCCGGTGATGTTGCCTAATTAATAGCAATGGGCATGTGGATTGCAGGCTACGCACGGGAAGCCTGATGGTGACGTCGGTAGTGCCGATGGCGGGTGTTCTCTGGTGGGGCCGGCGTAGCCAGTGCTGGCTGATAGACAGGGGCCACTGTATCTGCCCGATCACTTTGTCGTGCCCTCACGGGGTGGAAGGTATTGGGTCCCGCTCGTGCTGGTGAGGTGAGCCGGGCTGCCTTGGGAACCCAAACTTGCTTAGTTTTGATAGGCCTGGGGGCCGAGTGATGCTGCAGCACTACGGCCGGAGTAGCGGGAGTCATCTTGCCCTTCATCTTCTCCAGTGTCTGGAAAGAGTTACGCACCGGTACAGTAGGCACGATGCTCTCCGGGATCATCTCGGAGCGTTGTCCGGTAAGGTGGACTCGGACACTCCCGACGACAGCAGACTTGCCGGTGCTGGAGAACCGGCCTCTGGGTGATATCATGGCATGGCTCCTCCGGAGCCTCCTCTGGTGAGAGGCCGACCCCTTGTGAGATGGGCCGGCAGTTTGGTGCACATGGTGCACATTGCAGCTCAATGTCCCTGTTGGGACGGTCTTGGAGGTCTTGGCCATTGATCGGCTGGCAGCGGCTTTGGTGGCTCCCTGGGTGGGAGCATTGCTTTCAGTCCTGTCAGACGCTTCCATGTCCAGCTGGTTCGCGAAGGCCACCCCGAGGAAGTTGGGGAAGCCCACCAAGGGAGGGAAGCTCCCAAAGGTGAGGGGGACAGCCAAGTAGCCATTCCGAACATCACTCTCGACGGCCTGTTGACCGAAAGTGAGTGACTTCATTGTTTGTTGGAACCTGACCTGCATTTGCAAATCGAACAATTAGTATTACAAGAAAGGGGCCGTAAGGCCCTTAGTCCCAGCAAGGAGATGAAGGGTGGTTCTCGTCCCACCGGGCGTGACAGACTTGTGGACGCACTTTTATTCACGTCATAGTTTATTTGGTTATTGGGTTCGTTTATTAGTTTATTAAGTGTGTGGGCGTGTCAATCATAGAGTGAATTTATTTGGGCTTCAAGGAAGCCCATGGTGCGCTCGATCTGACTCGGTCAGACGAATGTATAGTTCATGTCGGGATAAATACCCGCCGTGCCATGAAGGTCACTGCGTCATTTACATCCCCTCGGAGAGGGGAACACCCTTGATTAGTTGCCAGGAATAAGGGCTCTACGGAAGAAAGAGTTACTAATTAACGCAAGGAGAAAGGGACGGTCGAACTTATGTTAAAAGCCCGCATCGGGGTATGAACATTCAAATTATGTTGGTCCCTCACGGACCATTTTATGTTCGGACAAAGGTCCGTGTAGAAAACAAGATGATGACGGGAGCGAATCCGTGCAAATGTCTTCCAGGAGACGGTAATTTTGATACAAATATGGAATCAGATCTCGATGCCAAGGGGAATGACTTTGATGAGATATTGGCCCAAAACAAGGCCGAGCAATAACCATGATGGGAGAAGTGACTCCCAAGGGTGAAGCACGGCCTACGAGGGCATCATTAATATTCCCGAACCCGGGGTCCGAGGGAGACAAAGGCCGCATTGTTCTATTCGTTATTATTATTATTATTTATTACCATCATTCATTTATTATTACTATCATTTCTTTGTTGACTATTTTTATCACCCATGGACCCTGAATTCCTCTCCCTCTTATTATTATTTTTTTATTACCCCTTTCCCTTTTTTATCATTGTTATTTTCACTATTTTAATTAAAACTCCTTTTTTACCATTATCATTATATAAATCCCCCCCCTTTTATCATTATACCCCTTCTTTTGGTATGGTATTTTGAACATAGAGTGTGCCGGATGAGAGTGCACTGGAGGGTGTACCGCTAGGTTAGGTAGTGTGCCGCTGACAGAGGGCAGGAGTGCACCGGGCATGGGGATTGATAACGTACCGGGTGGAGGTGTTCTTGGGTGTGCCGGGTAGGGCATCAGCCTTGTGTGCCGGGTAGGAGGGTGAGAGTGTGCCGGATGGGGGGTTAAGGCTGTGCCGGATGGAGGCATAGAGAGTGTGCCGGGGAGAGAGAGACTGGGCATGGTGTGCCGACAGGGAGCTGTGGAAGTGTGCCGGACGGGGCAAAGGCGGAGCGTGCCGGCAGGACACAGGCAGGGTGTGCCAGGTGAGGCACAGGCAGGGTGTGCCGATGGGGCAGGCCAAGAGTGTACCGGGCTAGAACGGGTTGAAGGGTCAATGTAGCATGAGACAAAATCCATGTAGATGAAGTATAGTCTAAGGGGAGGTTCCCCTGCCCATGGAGTTCAGATGGAGGGCCTTAGATGATCAAGCTTTCAATTTTCTGCTGTATGGTTAAGTCCAAGGTCATGTTCAGTAGTCCGATTCTCTGAGTCTTGCATGATTCTCTTGTCTTGGTTGAAATGTTTTATTATTACTTATTTCATTTGTTTGTTGCTTCCTTTTGTCTTTTAACATATTGTTATTTCTGACAAAAATTTGACAGCATCTCCCCTTTACACGGATACTAAGGGAGTGAAAGGGGAACACGCCCACAAGGAGTGGCATGACCCAGCAATTCGAGGTGCGTGCCAAGGCAGCGACACCTTTAAGAAAGCTTCAGAAAACTTGGGGAAAACAGCGAACGGGAGACACTGAGCTAACACAAGTTACAGGTGCACCGGACAAGCCATGACTAGGGTGTATCGGATTGGACTGGCCAGGGATGTGCCGGGTTGGATATGACTGGAGTGTGTCGGGCAGGGCACAGCTAGGGTGTACCGGTTGAAGGCCAAAGAGGGGGTGTGCCGGGCAAGGCACGGCTGAGGTGTGTGCCGGACGAGAGGGCCAAGAGTGCACTAGTGGATAGGCTATCGAGGGTGTACCGATGGGAGCCTGGGCGGTGTGCCGGGCTGGACGCATCAGGAGTGCACCGGGTAAAGACAGATGGGGTGTGCTGGCGGGAGGCCTATGTAGGTGCATATACACCATGGGCTTTGAAAGGAAGGCAAGGGGAATGCTCTGGCCAATGGGTGAGTCCTAGGTGCTGAATAGGGGCAGTGAGTTCTAACAAACCCGTGTGGAAGGAGGAGGGGTGATTATGCTGTAGCAAACCATAGAGGATGGAGGAGGCCAGCCCTATACTATCAAGCGTGACGCACCACCTATCGGGCTAGACTGGCTAGTGCCATGGGGGAGCAGGTAAGACAAAGGGTTAGAAAACTGGGGGGAGAGTACAAACCACAGGCCAATGGCAAAGGAGAAGCTAATGAGAGCAACAAGAATCAAACAAAAAAGAGGGCATTTTATTCATAGGGAACATGATGACAAAAGGTTATGGCCAAAGGGCCAAATACAATACAATGCATTCAAACGAAAGGGGGAGGATAAACAAGAAGGAAGAAAAAAAAGAACAACGACAAAACAAGAGAAGACCGGAGCCAGGAAGGGTCATAACTCCCTTCTCTGCCCCGTCCCCTGTTGTTACATTTAACACTCTCTCCCTCTCCTTTCACTCTCTTCTACCTTCTTCTTATCTTCTTCTTCATCTCTTGCTGCAGCCTTCTCTTCCTCTTTTTTCACTGTGTGTGTCTCTATTTTTTGCCTTGTTGTTTTCCTCTTCATGAGGGGTTCTTATAGGTCCGACGTTGACGGGGGGACCTCATGATGGCACTTCCATCCGAGGTTGACTCTGGTCCCATCCTTGTCAGCTCGAAGTCCTCGTGGCCGAATCAGGAGATGACACCATGGCGAAGTATTAGCTGGCTTTGAGGTGGCCAAGTTGTGCGCCAAGGGCTCCGTCTAATGACCGTTGAGTCTTCTGTCGGTTTGTGCCGGTCCGGAGGTTGCAACACTGTGCCGGGTGCGGAGGGATTCACGTTGCACCGGGTAGACCATTTGGCAGGGTGTGCCGCTGGGAGGGCCTGATGGTTGTGCCGTTGGAACGGGCTCGTATGTGTGCCGTTGAAGGGCACAGGGAGCGTGCCATTGGAGGGTTGTTTGGGTGTGCCGTTGGAGGCACCTTGAGGGTGTGCCGTTGGAGGCACATGAGGGGTGTGCCGTTGAAAGCACGTGAGGAGTGCGCCGCTGAAGGGCCAAAGAAGTGTGCCGCTGGAAGGGCACCGCCAGTGTGCCGTTGGAAGGCATCAGAGTAGTGTGCCGTTAGAGGCACTTCAGGGGTGTGTCGCTGGGGCTTTCAGAGCAGTGTGCCACTGAAAGGCACCGGGTGTGCCGTTTGGAAGGGGATTCTGTCTTTGCTTCAGGGACTTATAATTATGTACTCCTTGAGACATTCTTCACCGTTAGGGACTCGAGGGTGGGTCCATAGCAGTGTATAAATTCAGGAGGGTATCCTGTGTTTTCTTTGTCATTTAATGTGCCCGTGCAAATATGAAGATTTATCGGATGGTAGTATTCTCCGGAGCCCTGGATGGCCAGTTTCTCCGGTCTTCTCTCTTTAGCTCTGACGCCAATGCGGGAGCTTGGTAGGACATATGGACATGTAATTTTATATGTCCACAAATGCCCCCCACCCACGGGCAGGGCGGGCGATGGATGAGCCAAACAGTGCTCGTGGGTGTATTCGCGTTACAAACATTCTTGTGTGTATACATATGTATATATATATTGTATATATATATATATAATGTAGATATTATTGAATTTATTATTAATTTATTCTATATTTTTTTCTCTTCTCTCTTTTTTTTCTCTTCTTTCTTTTTTTTCTCTCTCTTTTCTTTCTTTCTTTCTTTTTCTTTCTCTTTTTTCTCTTTTTTTTCTCTCTTTTTTTTTTCTCTTTTCTTTCTTTCTTTCTTTCTTTTCTTTCTCTTTTTTTTGAAGCCCTTATAAAAGGGGGTGGGGGAGTTCCGTTCGAACTCCCCCCTTCGATTTCAAACCTCCCCTTCTCCCTCTCTCTCTCTGTATCTTCGACTGCCACCACCACCGTCGCCCGCCTCCCTTCCCTCCTCTTCTTCCCCGACGATCGCCACCGTCGTCCACTGTCACCGCTGTCGCTGGGGTGAGGAGACCGTCGTGGACGGGCTCCCCCCCTTCCCCTTCTCTCTTCTTCATTTTTCTCTTTTCCTCTTTTTTTTCTTCTTCCTCTTCCCCTTCTTCTTCCTTTCGCTCGGAGGACGACAGAGCCCTAGGCTCCTCTTCTTCCTCTTCCCTCTTCTTCTCTTCCCTTTCTTCCCTTCTTCTTCTCTTCTACTTCTTCTTTCCTTCTCCTCTTCTTCTTCTTTTCTTCTTCTCCTCCGGTGGAGCGACGTTAGGTGCGTCGGGGGGGAGCGCTCCGGGCTGTGCCTAAGATGGGGGCACCGTGTGTGCTGGAAGAGAGGGCACCAGGTGTGCCGGGTGAAGGGAGGCACGAGTGTGTCGGGGGAGCGCGGGCACGAGTGTGCCGGTGGAGTAGGGGCACGATGGTGTGTCGGGTAGAGGCACGGGGGTGTGCCGGACTGGGGTGGCACAGTGTGTGCCGGGCGAATGCGGGCCCGAGTGTGTCGGGTAAGGTGGCACAGGGTAGTGTGCTGGGTGAGCACCCAGGGGGGCGTACCGGTGGAGAAGGCACGGAGGTGTGCCTGTGGAGGCCCCCGGAGGTGTGCCGGGTAAGGGCAGTAGAAGGTGTGCCGGTGGAGGCACCCGGGGGTGTGCGGAGTAAGGGCACCAGAAGTGCGCCGGTGAACTGGAGGCCAACCTGAACGGACCAAAGGAGCATTTGGTGTTGCCTTTTGTGCACACCATGATTTTTGATGGGGCCGTCACTCCTTGTGGGTGAGCACCCGTGTCTTCCCTTTACGCCTCCGGCCTAGGGGCGACTCTGCCAAAATTTTGTCAGAATTTATTTGGCATTTGCTCATTTTATTTGTAGTATAGGCCTTTACAGTCTTTTTTCTTTCGTCTTTGCTTGGGACTTATTCTGACTCTAAGGCTTTTGCTCCTTGCAGATAAATGGCTGCTCCTAGTGGTTCTTCTACTTCTGCTATCGCCAGCGTCAGGCCTACTCTATCACTGGCCGTCCCTGCCGTTACATGGCATAATGTAGAAGACCTTGATCAGGAACACGCCGAGGTGGCAAAGATGGCTGAGTCCTCAGATTCTGAGACTGACACCATGGACTTCAGTCGTGCTACACTGACCGATGGTGGTTTCACATTTGACCGAGCTGGTGACTATCGGAGGGATCATCCTAAGGACAAGCACCTCCTTCGCCTTTTGAAGCACCTCCGCCGCCAGGACAGGAGGGACTTCAGAATAATATGGGGCGCTAAGCACGCCATCTTACAGTCTCGGGACAGCTTGCTATACAGCATTCGCCGGAGTATACCAATGTATTTGGTGGGCGAACCGAGGGAGTGGAATCCCGTGCTAGGACTGGAGGCAGTGACACCAGTGGAAGGAAAGTTGGTACGGGCGCCAGAATTTACCCCTGCCCATTGGGACAATGCAGCAGGGCGGGTGCACAAGGAGCAGCCCCGCTTTGGCTTATTTTTGGCGCCGCTGAAGTGGGGGTACCGAGAGGAGCCCTACCTTCTAGACTGCCTGGCCATCCACTTCAAGCATGAGCTCGCCTTGGGCTGGTTCGGGGAGCTTAAAGTCCAAGATGCACACACCTTTCGGGAGGGAGCGGCGGAGTTCACCGAGTATGTGCTGTTCAACTATGCTCCCCTGCTGATTCAGGCTGGCGTCTACCACAGTGTTTATGCCTCCCGATACGGCTACCCAATTTCCAAAGGCCTCTGTTGTGGGATGATTGAGGTTTTTAATGCCGAGCTGAACACCTTCTATATCGCGATAGGGGAGACCTCGCTGGATTTATAGAGTCTTCACCAGCTGAGTGGCCTACCTATTGATGGAGAGCCGTATGAAGAAGTATGCCTCCCCGACCTTCTCAAGGACCAGACAGACGGGGACGGCATTTATGCACTCGGATATTCTTACCGGTTCCTTATGAAGGCATACCGGGAATTGTACCAGTCATCCCATGGCGGGAAGCAGCCTCCCCGTGGGGACCGGAAGAGGGTCCGCTTGATCTTGTGGCTGAAATACTTCTCCGACGGGCCGAAGAAATATGAAGCTTCCCCCGGTGTCAGTGCCGCTGTGGTCCTGAAGAAGCGTAGCAAGAGCAGGGCTGAGGTGAAGGTCCCAACTTCAAAGGGGCATCAGAGTGGTGCTAACCCGGCAGGGGTTGATCCGATGACGCACTGTGCAGCTTTCCTCACATACTGGCTCTGTTCTTTTGCTTTGCCATATGGGGATGAGACCGTCATTCGGCCAGACGCCATCTACCCTGCTTGCCAAATGCAATGGGGGATTAAGCTGTCATTGTCCCTGGCCGCACTATGCCTGATATACAAGACGCTGGGGGACATTAGTGCACAGTAACTTTCGTGCCAAGCTCGTTTCATTGGCCCACTGCACTTCTTCAATGCTTGGGTATGCTCCTTATTCTCGGAATACGCTCCACGTACTATACAGTCTTGAGGTTTGTTCCCGCGTATGCTGGAGTTTGCCAACGTGGAGCCGGGCTCGACAACGTTGCAGCTATTCAATATCCGGGGTAGGCTTACAACGGTTCCCCAAGACTTATCGGGCAGCATTCACTTCTGGACTCTGGCCGCCCATTCTAGTCCCTTGGTAAATAGCAAGAGGGAATGTCGGGATGATGAGGTAGAGAAGTACCCTCACTCGATCAGCCAGCAGACCGTGGTTCGCCTGTTGCTAGAGCCGGAGCTTCGCGACTGGGCATTGTCTATCCGCTCGAGCGTGCTGGTCTTCAGGAAGGGGGACACTTTGCTATTGGAACCCTATTACCCTTTCCGCTTTGGGCGCAATTTTGGGTATAATCAGCATATCCCTATATACAGCGCACAGTTTGCTCTACCCGTGCGGAGTCTTCGGGGCAGCCCGACTACTGAGCATGCCCGGTCCTGGTGGGACAATTTTCACAGGGTGGATAGTTCTATCTTCAGAGTGCGGATACCTGGGTGAGTTCGACGAGTAACCGTGGACTACATCAAGTGGTGGAATGCCCGGACATGCTTCTATCGGTTGTGCAGGACCGACTGTTAGGACGGTGCCGAGCGAAGTTCTTGAGTAAACAGTCGGCAGCCCACCTCGACATTGATCCGGAGCATCTACTCCGATTGAAGCATGGCAAGGAAAGGGAGGTGTCCGCATACTTGGCTGCCCGTAAGGAAGCCCGGGAAGCTAGACCGTCACCCCAGATTAAGATGCCACTTGTTGCCAAAGATGAGTTCAAGAAGACTCTCACGCATCTGTGCCAGGTCGGGGCAGACCGTCTGGATCTCATTAACTACCCCTTCCCAATGGAAGAAGAAGGCACCCCAGCTCGCACCTGGCACCCCGAGGCGGACCCGACGTGTCCCTATTGCACCTTTTTGAGAAGAGAGGAACGCAGGCCCGAGAATTACAAAGAAACCACATGGCTATATGTTCTTCTCCGGGCGCACGGATTAAAGGTGGAGGAGCCAACAGCCGCCATTCTTGACAAGCGCCTGCAGATCTCTTTCCATTATGCCGACGGGTGGGGCATGGACCAGTTCAGCCTCTACTGCCACCTTGCCTTCAAGCAGCATGCGGATCCGGCTCATCTCGCAGACCGCTGTGTGAAGATCGGGGATGTTCTCTGGTTGGTCCGAGAGGCGGCCCTTCGGAACAAAGAGTCATCCCTGACTTACTGGCCGTTAAGTCTACGATTATACACCGGCCCTCATGGTATGATGCCTCTTTGTCTCTGCCTTCCATTGTCATGTTCCTTCATAATGATGGTTGAATCATTGATTGATTTTTTTTGGCAGGTCATCCCTCCGGCACCCAACTGGCGCAGTATAGGAACCTTCTTCGGCTGGTACAGAAGCCCCCCCACTTTGATGCGGCGGAGCCGGCTCCCACCACGACTCCTTTGCCAAATGCGAAGAAGCGATCCCGAGCGAGGTTGCCCGTGAAGGAGGCGTTGGCTGCTGCTTTGGTGGCCGAGAGGCAGAAGGCGAAGCAGAGGAAGACGGAGGCTACTCCTGCCTCGATAGTTGTCCCTCCAGTTCCTCTACCCCCATCTTTTGAGGAGTTTAATGCTGCTCGGGCGGAGACAAGTCGGCCTGCAGGTTCTTCTAACTTTTGAAGCTCTTCAAGGCTTATCCGTATGTTAAGAGGGACCCTCTTCTAACACATGTATTTATCTTTTTTGCTTCAGCTGTGGAGGAATCAGCTCCAATTTCCATTCCCGGCGTGGGTAAGGCCGCGGTTCACAGGGCAGTGCAGCCTGTTGACGAGGCTATGTTTGAACCAATCCCCGCAGCAGAAGTCGAGGAGGGTACATACATTTTTTTTGGTATCTGGGCCGATCTCCTTCATTTCTCATGACCCTACAGGCCCGGCTTAATTCAAATCATACTTCACTTGGCAGGAGCTGGTGTAGCAACCACTCGACCGAAGGTGGCCCCTGTGTTTCCCTCATTTGAGAAGATCCTTATGAGGAAGGGGCGAAAGCCCGGGAGATCACGGTTGCTGAGCCCGCGCGACAATGCTCCGACTACAGATCTTGTCGATGAGGCTCCCCCAGAGGTGACAGAGGTGCCCACCCGGACCAAGTCCTCATCGGGGGAGAAGGTAGATTATGGCTATTCTTCTGACGAGATGCTTTCAACCATGGGCCCATCCGAGGAGCCCGAGCCTCAAGTACCGGTTTGGAAAGCCCCGGTATTATCTGCCTCCCTGAGCCTGGTGGAGCAGGCACTTGTAAGTGTGGACTTGTTTATTCGGGCTTCTCTCGAGGCCGTCGACTAATCTCTTCGATGTTATCATTTTCGAACTTAATAGAAACAAACCCTGCCAGAAGACATAGAGACCCATGTCCCGGGCTTAGAAGTCGCCCGACAGGAGAAAACCACTACGGCTTTGGACAAGTTGGCGTCCATAGTCGAGGCCTTGCGGCAGGACGAGGCCGCGGCAAGTTTGGATGCCCCCGCCCCGGCAGTCGAGGTGCTGCAACAAGAAGAGGCGATAGTGGCCGTGAGTATAGACTTTCTTCTTCTTCTTTTTTTTTTTGAGTTTTCCCTCGGGACTATTGATTTATTTAAGCTAGACAGGATCATGCCTCCCAGGGGGTTGGGGAGACTCATACTCCGGCAACCGAAGCCCTGGAAGAGGGAGAGATAGCGCCGGAGATCGGGACCCGGGAGGAGATAGTGCCAGAAGTCGAAACCCAGGAAGAGGGAGAGATGACACCGGAGAGCAACATAGTGCCGATGGATGAGGTAAGCATGGGGGCCTCTCGGCTCCTTTGAAAATTCAGTAATTCGCTCCACATAGTGAATGGCTAACCTCGCTTTGCATGGCCAGACAATGACAACGCCCCAAAGAGCGCCTGTTGTCCGAGCTCGTAAAGCCGTCCCCAGGTGGAGATCATCCTTTGGTCCGCGGGCGGCACGAAGGTTGAAGTCACTTCTGGGACTGGATGCGGGATCCTTGGCATCTCTTCTGCAAATGGGACCCATCCCGCGGCTAGTGATTCCGCTTCCGCCTGTCCCGAAGTCGGTTGTACCAGAGGAAGCCCGACTCCTGGAAAAGATATTAGCAAGCATTACTACACCTCCGGGGGAGTCCCAGGCAGAAAGGGGTGCAGGTCCTTCAGAAGCGGCATCGGGCCCGGCTGTGGTTGATACCCTTCCCTCGACCGAGGTCGCGACTCTTGCGCTCTCAACCTACGAGGCGACGACGGATCCGGGCCGTGCCGAGGAGGCGGAGGCGAAAGCAAGTTTTTTCGCTACGGTCTCTGATTCTGCCCCTGCAGCCGTTCACTCTTCGGATGAAACCGTGGCTCCGGTCCCAGCGGTGCAGGTGTCATCATCGGACGTGGGCCTCACTCAGCCAGTGGGAATGGAGCAGTCGCTCATCACGGCGGTGTCGGGTGCTTCTGTTGCAGTCTCACCTTCGCCCCTTGCAGTGATCGGCCAGGACCTATCTTCCGAGCCTGAAGGGTCTCGCCATTTGACCTTGACTCTCCCATCTTCATCGGATGTGGTTGACACGGAGGTGTGGGCATCAGCGGACAGCGCGGTCGAATTCAGTCCGCCTGTCGTGCCTTCAATAGGTCATGCTACTTCGGACCTGTCGGTTCGACAGACTCTGCTGATGCTGCGGGCCATGATGTTCGCTAACCCCTCCCTCACGTACCAGGGGGTGCATATCGTGGTCATGTAGCTGACCGGGGCCCGATGATGGGTTGCCCACTGGAGGAATGGTCGCGACGGATTCTATTGTTACTGAAATATGTAAACCGTCACGAGTTCCTTGAGACACAAGCTCCAACTAAATTCACGGCTATCGGCGCCCAGAGGGACGAATATCTACAAGCCCTAGAGGTCCGGAGAGACAATAGGGAGCAGCATCGAAGGATCCTGGATGACAGCCGTGCCGGCGTTTGTGCTTTAGGTAGCAGAATAGAGAGGCTCAAGGCCTGGCTGGCCAAGGCCGAGTTCGATATTACCGAGGCTGAGGCGACCGTGGTCAGAGAGACCGAGGAGTTAGGCGTTGCTGAGGTCGAAGTAGCCTCCGTGACAACAGAGCTGGAGCGCCTCGAGGCACAGGAGACCCGACTGTGTGAAATGGTGAACTTTCCTTACGTCGGGATCCTTCCTCTCGAGGAGATCTTCTAGGGGATAGACTAGCCACCAATCCTCCCCTTTTTTTACCTCCTCTTTCTCCCTTTTTGTATGTAACACCGGGGTATGCCCCGAGGCCTATGTGACTTTTTAAAAAAAGGAATAGAATACAATTGTTTCATATACTTCTTGTGTGTGTATGATATGTGGAAATCTTTCCCTTTCTCTTTTTTGGTAGAGTACGGGTTCGTAATAACGGTTCGTTCGGGGAGAGCCCAATGGGGTTCGCATAGGAGCATAGGAGAGTGCTCGCCCTTCCAGAGGAGGGACGAGGGGACCACTCCACCATGCCCACTGTGCGATTAGCCAAATGGTGCCACCGGGGCGCTTGCTCGAGTAGGTTGATTCGACCTTGGAGGGACGGAAAGAAGAGTTTGTTCACTCAATGACTTAGATGGGAGGTCTTGGTCAAAAGGGGTTGCTCGTCCCCCGAAGGGACGGATGATGCGCACCGACTAGTGTCGTTAAGAAAGCCGTGCCACAATTTCAAAATGTTCACACTCACTCACTTTAAAAGATTGGAAAATCAAATTATATAGTGGTAAGCGAAGTCGATCCCACGAGGAGGAAAAATCCATATTTTAACAAGTTGGAAAAACATCTTATGCTTTGAAAACTGAATTTTTGAGTGTGATTAATCTAAGGAAAGATAAATTGCATAAAAACTATTTAAAGAATGTGAGAGGGTTTAAGTAGAGAAATTTGGAGGAGATAGAAAGATAAACACAATTTCACAAAGATCAACTTTATTGCTATGAGAGGTGACAAGTACAATGTCTATGAAAACTAAAATTACAACTTACAAAATAAAAGAAGAGAAAAGAAATTGTAAGCCAATAGGATGAAGAACGCCGTCAACTCCTTGCCAAGCCTTGGATGAAGATCGCCTCGCCTTGGATGCCGACGCCGTGAGAGGATCAATTGGAAGAGAATCCGCCAAAGGGATGTGTGGATGAAATATAGTAGATGGAGATGAAAAGGTGGAGGAAAAAAAATAAAATTAAAACCAAAGCATGTATGTTGTGAAAAGAGAGGAAGAGATGACTATGATGGGTGATAAAACATAAAACATTTTTGAAAACAGAGGGTTAGAAGAAGAAGAAATAGATTAAAATCTAGAGAGAATTAGACAAAGTGAAAGAAGAGAAAATTATAGAGGACGAAGAGAGGAAGAAGATTGATGAAGAATACAAAGATAGAAAATAAGAGGAAGATGGAGAAAAATGTGATAGAACAGAGAGTGGTGGCGGATGAATAGTGCAGAACTAAACTTTGGAAAATTGATTCTAATTTAAAAACGGTTGAGACTTTGAAGAAGTGGTAGAAGAAGAAATTGAAGAATATTTAAAAACCTACAACTTTTATGAAGGTCTCAGAGGTAATAGAAAATCAGAAAGGGAATAAAAATGAGAAATAGCAGAATATTTTAAAACCGGATGAACAGAAAAAATGCATGGATAGATCTTTGGAAAACTGGAAATAACTTTGAAAACTGGAAGAATTAGAGGAAGATGAAGAAGAAGAATTTGTAGAAGACTGGAAAACGAAGAACTTTGATGAAGAACTTAACTGCAAAAGATGAAAGAAAAAGCTTCAAAATAAATCCCTATGACAGACCTCCAACCTCTCTCCTTCTGCATCATCGGCCATGGCATCTATTTATAGGGTACAGGAGCATCCACGATCGTGGGTTCCCAGTTTGATCCAAAAACCAATTTCCAACAATGCAACTTGATCCATTAGACTCCTTTCCATCATTAAAGTCCTCCTTTCCATAAAATGTTGCTTAGATAAGAGCAAGCATGGAAGAATAGTTCGATCGGGAGCCTACAATTGCCTTTTCTGGTTCAACTTTGAATAGCGACTTATATTGGGGCGTCCTTTCTTTAAATGACGCCTTAATCTAGGGCGTCCTTTCTTGAAGTAGTACCTCTTCACTCGGGCGTCAGTTTCCTTATTTCCTCATTTGCTATTTTCTTTATTTTTTGTAAAATAGGAATTGACAACTGTTCATATGGGCGTTCTTTCAATGATTAGCGACTGCATCTCGGGCGCTAATTCTTTTTTTTCTTTTTCCACTTTCTTTTTTTCAAATGAATTGACGCCTTGTCTTGTGTCACGTCTTACTGAGTACGCGCCCTTGAAGATGTCGTTAATTAAATAGCACCCTAATCTAGGTCGTTGTTTCCTGAAAATTAAAATATCAATCTATTTAATTCCAAAATAATTGTGCAAATATTTAAATATTTCTCACATGGTCTTTTAAGCTCAAAAAGATGATAAAATACATGAAGACTCAAATAATGTGTGAGAATGTAATTAATACTCATGTTGCACAAATATACTCAAATAATGCTCAAAGATGATGGATGTGATGTAAATTATGATGTAAAATATAGCACTTATCACACCCCCCAACTTACTCATTGCTAGTCCCTTAGCAATGCAATTAAATTAAAATTTAGGACTAACAAGAATTCATAAAGATCATACTCTTATATCCAGCTCTCCCTTCATAGAATCAACCAAAGATTAGGAATCCAGAATCATTAATGCTCATACTAGTTTTAGATTAGAAATTAAAGCACATGACTTAAGAATACAAATCAAAGTTCAATAACACTTATGCATATGTAATTCCAAATCTGCAGTTAAGACAATTGCATCCCCCATTTGTTATTCTAAATAAGTACCTTTCAACCCTGCAGCTCTTAGATCATAGCATTTAAGCATACTAGCTTTTGTCTACCTTTTTCTTTTGTTCCTTTGGAACTCTTTTTTTTCTCATTTGCACAACTATAATGCTGCACTACCCTTCACCTTTTTACGCGAACCTCAACACGTCTTAGGTGAAGCAGGCCCGGTTACTCAGATCAGGGGCATTTTTCATGGCGTGATCTTTCTATTTCATCATTTCTCTTTTTTTTTCAACAATATGTCTATACATTTTCTTTTCTTTTCTTTTTCTTTTTTCTATAAAACTTTACAGAAAGCTTTTTCTTGAAATAGATCTCCTCCTCAAAAAATGCAGAGTATCAGATACGGTTCCCAAAATAACAGAGGGCTTATCTTATTTTACTTCATCAGAGTGCATAGTGAATATTTTTTCTAATAGTGCGCATGAACTTTTAAAGAGATTCTTATATCTGTTTTCCATAGCTAGATCGCACTTAATTTTCCTTCAACCTTTTCCTAGTCTTTTCTAATTCAGAATCACTTTCAATTCAAGCATGAATTAATAAAACTTTATCGGGGATTTCATCTTTTCACTTTCATGCAAATTTGCAAAAAAAATGATATGCAAGAATTCATGCCAAATCCCTACCAGATTGTACTATATGCAATGAAAAAATTTTGCCCTCTCCCCCCAACTTGAATGACATTGTCCTCAATGGCATGTAAAATTGAAATGAAAGAATAATGTATCAATGAAGTTTGATGAGTAGGAAAGAGACAACCTAGCGTGCGGGGTAGAACCTCCTTTGGCGACAACTTCCTCTCCTTGGCTTGAATCTAATAACTAAAACACACTGAAACAAAAGCATCAAATAACAAAAACCTTGGGTTGCCTCCCAGAAGCGCTAAGTTTTCCGTCTTCAGCCAGACGCATGAAGGCTCACAAATAATTACTCCAAATCACACAAAGCAATTGATTCTTTTGCAGTTAACTGTTCATTCTCCAAGTAAGGTTTTAACCTTTGGCCATTGACAGTGAAAATGTGACCATTTTTAGGATCCAAAATCTTAACAGCACCATGGTCCAAAACTTTAACAATAATGAACAGTCCATCCCATCTGGACTATAGCTTACCGGGGAACAAACGCAGCCTTGAATTAAATAGCCAAACCTTTTGATTTTCTTGAAAACTCTTTCTGTGAATGTGTTTATCATGAAATGCTTTGGTTTTAGCTTTGTAAATTCTTTCATTTTCATAGGCTTCGTTCCTTAATTCCTCCAGTTCATTAATTTGTAAAGCTCGTTGGGATCCAGCTTGAGCTAAATCAAAATTAACTTGCTTAATGGCCCAATAAGCTCTATGTTCCAATTCTACGGGTAAGTGGCAGGCTTTACCAAAGATCAAGCGGTATGGTGACATACCAATGGGAGTTTTGTATGCAGTTCTATAGGCCCATAATGCATCATCTAGTCTTTCAGGACCAGTCTTTTCTATCCGCCTGACAATTTTATGCAAGATATTCTTAATCTCCCTATTAGAAATTTCAACATGGCCACTAGTTTTGGGATGATAGGGGGTAGCAAGCTTGTGAGTGATACCATACTTACGAAGCAAAGCTCGGAATTGAAAATGAGTGAAATGAGAACCCCCATCACTAATCAGAGCCCTAGGACAACCAAACCTAGAAAAGATATTCTTCTTCACAAATTTCATAACCACCTTATGGTCATTTGTCCTAGTAGCAATGGCTTCAATCCATTTGGAAACATAATCGACCGCCACCAAGATATATTCATTACCAAATGAAGATGGAAACGGTCCCATGAAATCTATTCCCCAAACATCAAAAATTTTAACCACCAGAATGGGATTTAGCGGCATCATATCTTTATTCGAATTATTGCCCACGGCTTGACATCTCAAACAAGATTTACAAAATTCATAAGCATCCTTAAATAACGTGGGCCAATAAAATCCACTTTATAGCACTTTTGTCGCTGTCTTCTTTCCAGAGAAGTGTCCCCCACAAGCTAAATTATGAAAAAAATTCAATACTGATTGATGTTCTTCCTCAAGGACACATCTTCTAATGATCTGATCGGGACCCATATGAAACAGCTCAGGGTCCTCCCAGCAATAGTGTTTTACCTTAGAAAAGAAGTGATCCTTCTCCTGTCTAGTCCACCCTCCCGGGATCTGACCTACCGCCAGGTAGTTGACAATATTAGCATACCAAGGAGTTGAAGAATGAGAGATGGAAAGAATCTGCTCATCGGGAAAAGAATCAGACATTGGAGTACTTTCAGGGATCACTATCCTGGATAAATGATCAGCAACTACATTTTCTAACCCCTTCTTGTCTCTTATTTCTAAATCAAATTCTTGCAACAATAAAATCCAACGAATGAGACGGGGCTTAGCATCCTTCTTTGAAAGCAGATATCTTAAAGCAGTGTGATCAGAGTAGATGATAACCTTAGCCCCTAAAAGATATGATCGAAATTTTTCTAGGGCAAAAACAACAGCTAGCAGCTCCTTCTCCGTGGTGGTGTAATTCAACTGAGCATCAGCGAGGGTGCGACTCGCGTAGTAGATTACCACGGGCTTCTTATCTATCCTTTGACCTAAGACAGCTCCAACAGCATAGTCCGAGGCATCACACATAATCTCGAAAGGAAGCGACCAATCTGGAGATTGAAGAATCGGAGCTTGAGTAAGGGCCGCTTTCAAGGAATTAAAGGCCTTGAGACAAGAATCATCGAAATGGAATGGAGTATCTTTAGCAAGCAATTGTGTGAGGGGACGAGCAATGGTAGAGAAGTTGTGAATGAATCTTCTATAAAATCCAGCATGGCCAAGAAAGGATCTGATTTGCTTGACAGATATAGGGGGAGGAAGATTGGAAATCAAATCTACTTTGGCTTTATCGACCTCTATTCCCCTTTCCGAAATTATATGGCCTAAAACTGTACCTTCTCTCACCATAAAGTGGCTCTTCTCCCAACTTAACATCAAATTGGATTCAATGCACCTTTTCAAAACCTGAGTCAAATTTTCTAAGCACCCCTCAAAAGAATTACCAAACACCAAAAAATCATCCATAAAAACTTCCAAAGTCTCCCCCACCATGTCAGAAAATATCGACATCATACACCTTTGAAAAGTGGCGGGAGCATTGCAAAGCCCGAAAGGCATCCTTCTAAAGGCAAACGTGCCACTGGGGCACGTAAAAGTGGTTTTTTCTTGATCCTCCAGATAGATAGCAACTTGATTCTATCCGAAATAACCATCCAAAAAGCAAAAATATTATTGCCCAGCCAGTCTCTCCAGAATTTGATCAACAAACGGGAGTGGAAAATGATCTTTCTTTGTAACCGAATTCAATTTCCTGTAATCAATACAAACCCTCCATCCCGTCTGTAATCGCATCGGCACTTCTTCTCCTTTCTCGTTTACAACCACAGTCAGCCCTGACTTCTTAGGAACAACTTGTGTCGGGCTGACCCATTTACTGTCAGAAATGGGATAAATTATCCCAACGTCTAACCACTTAACAACTTCCTTCTTCACAACTTCCTTCATATTTGGATTCAACCGACGCTGCATCTCTCTGCTCGGCTTGGCATTATCCTCCAAGTAAATATAATGCATTGAAACATCTGGACTTATACCCTTCAAATCTGCCACAGACCACCCTATCGCCCCCCTATGCTCCTTAAGAACTTCTAAGAGTTTAGATTCCTGAGCAGAGGTAAGATTAGAAGTAATGATAACATGCAAGGTATGATCTGGGCCTAGATAAGCATATTTCAACGAGTCCGGCAGAGGTTTAAGTTCCAAAACGGGCGGCTGATCAAGAGATGGAAGAACTGGTTCAGATCTTAATGGAGAAAGAGGCTCCACACTAGAATAAGAAAGAGGTGAATCATGAAGTAAACTACCCTCTTCAATCACATTTTCATTCATATCCGGACCTTCTTCAATTATTTCCTCAAAAATATCAATGACATTACATTCTCCCTCATGATCCGGGTATTGTGAAGCTTTAAAAATATTCAATGAGACTGTCTCTCCTCCAAAGGTAATATCCATCATTCCTGTGGCACAATTAATATTGGCCTTTGCCGTAGCCAAAAACGGGCGTCCCAAAATGATTGGTGTATGTTTTAACTCTTGGGATGATGCCATATCTAAGATTAAAAAGTCCACTGGGAAATAGCATTTATGAATTTTTACTATCACATCCTCCAACAAACCCTTTGGTGTTTTAACAGACCGATCCGCCAGTTGCAGGATAATAGAAGTGGGCTTCAATTCCCTAAATCAAATTGCTCATAAATACAGGTGGGTAACAAATTAACACTAGCTCCAAGATCTAGCAAAGCTTTATCAAATGTCACCCCACCTATATCACATGAAATTAATGGAGCGCCAGGGTCCTTCAACTTCTTTGGTAAAGAATTCATTAAAACAGCACTAATATCTTTAGATAGACGGATCTTCTATGTTGCCGCCTTCGGCTCCCTTCTTGGTGTACAAAGCTCTTTCAAGAACTTGGCATATGCCGGCACATGTTTAATAGCATCCAAGAGTGGAATATTAATATTGACTTGTTTAAATAATTCCAACATCTCTTCTTGGTGGACCGGTTTCTTTTGAGCTTTTGGCTTTAATGCATCCGGAAAAGGGATCTTAGGAACATATCCTTGCAAACCTTCATCAACCTTGACATTTCCTTAGTCCATTGTCTTCTCCCCCCATCTGACTTTTTCTCTTGAACAATGATCGGCTCTTCTTCCTCATTATCACTTTCCTCTTTGATATCTTGGCCCGAACTACCACCCACATCCTTAGCCTAATATGGATCATTAAGAACTTTCCCGCTCCTAAGGGTAGAGATAGCTTTGGCATTCTCGAATTGAGGAACAATAGGAGGGGGAGGCTGAGGTTGATTGGGCTAATTGGGAGGGGGAAGAATAGGAGCTCTTTGCTGAAAACCCGGAGGTTGTTGATTGCAGAGATTAGCTATGGGTTGACTAGGTAACTGCCCAACATCTCTCCTCATATTACTAGCCGCCAGCTGACCTATTTGACCTTCTAACTTAGCAATTGATTGTTGCTGAGAGAGAATAAGTTGCTGAAGTTGGTCAAATTTATCCTCAAAATGAGGCTGAGGGGGTTGAGGAGGCGGTTGATAAGGAGCTTGAAACGGGGATTGAGGTTGATAACGATGTGATGGAAATTTATTATATTGGCCCTGGAATGATGGAGCTTGTTGATATGGGGCCTGAGCATGATGGAACGATGGTTGCTGAAATGGAAGTTGTTGTTGATTATGTTGAAAAGGATTTTGAAGATGTTGGTGAGACTGGTTTGGAACTTTAAAAGATTATTTTAGATTTGAGGGATTGACTTGAGTGGATGAACTCACTTGAGATTTCCAAGAAAAATTCGGGTGATTTCTCCAGCCCAGGTTGTAAGTATTGGAATATGGATCATAATTAGGCTTGGAGACTCCCTGAGCAGTAAAGACTTGTTCTTGGATAAATGGGAGAAGTTGGGCCGCCGTAGGGCAATCAATGACAGCATGATTTGGGCTAGAACATAAAGCACAAAGTTCTTGAAGGTTGGAATCTGAGAAAGGTTGATTTTGTTGGATTGGCAAAAAAGAAGGTTCTTGCTTACTCATGGATAATAATTGATCTAGTTTTTGTGCTACCAAATCGACCTTCTCCATCCTTTGCGCCAGCAAGTCCACTTTATTCAACTTTTGAGTAAGCGCATTAATATCCATCCTATTCTCCAACTCTCCTTGACTTTTGACTTCATATAGCCCACCCTTCTTGGAAGGTCCAATCATCCTTTCATAGGAGGAAAGTGAAGCATGACTAATAGAATTTTCACTTAACATCTCAAACAAATCATAAGCTTCATCCTCACTTTTACTCATGAAAGCCCCCCCACAAGAGGCATCTACCATTTGTCTATAGTTTTCCGTTAATCCCTCATAAAATGCTTGCACAATTTGCCATCTAGATAGGCCATGATGGGGACATTTTCTCAATAGATCTTTCAACCTATCCCAAGCCTCATGAATTTGCTCCCCAGAATTTTGTGTAAATCTAGTGATGGCCCTTCTCATGGTATTAGTCCTACCAATGAGGTAGAATTTCTTCAAGAACTCTTTTTGCATCTCTCCCCATGTGTCAATTGTTCTACCCAAGGCTCCCAACCAATATTTTACTTTGTCCTTAAGGGAGAATGGGAAGAGAGTAAGCTTAAGGGCATCATCTGAGAAGTTTTAAATTTTGACAGTTGAATATATCTGGAGAAACTCATCTAGATGTTTATATGGAACTTCATTAGTATTGCCATATAAGGATGGCAACATCTGGATGGTACTTGATTTGATTTCATAATGAACCGCCTGATTCTGAGGTACTTGAATATAGAAGGACGGTTGATATTGATTAGGTATGAAGTAGTCCTTCATTTGCTTAGGAACTTGTTGCACTTGTTAGTTTTGATTTTGATTTTCCATGAGGTTAGGTTGAAGTTGTGGTCTAGAATGTACTAACCTTTCAACTTCACTAATGGGTCCTATCAAATGAGGGTGGAGGGATCTCCTACCTCGCATGCAATGCAAAAGGGCCCAAAAAGGTAATGATGATTTTTTTTTCAAAATACAATGAATCCCTATATGAATGAGTTATGCAAATGCAAGGATTAACTATATGAATGCAAGAATGATGATTTTTATATTTTTTTATGGAAAACCTTCTAAGGGCACTCTAACTCCAAGGTACTTCGTGGTACAACATGCCCGGGGTCCGTGAGGGAATCCACGGGTGCGGGGACTTATGGAGGTCTTAGAAATGAAATTTCAAGTCCAAAGAGACGAAATGCTCAATGGAGTGTCCTTCCAAATCCAAGAGGGGTGTAAAGATCCTAATGCCCTTAAGGAGGGGAAATAGATGAGAAGAGAATTTTTTTTTCAAAAGATGTTGTAAATAAAGAATGAAAAATAAAAAGAACAACTAAGTGCACAAATGCATGAAAGTAATGCAACTAAGATGGAGATATGCTAGCATGATGAATTGTTTCTGTTTTCTAATTTTTTTAGAATTTTTTAGAATTTCACAAAAAGGATCTTTTCCTACGTATATTGACATTTTAGCGACGCTAGATTTTTCTGGATTTTTCTGAATTTCTACTTTCTGTGACAAATCTGGGCTTTAGCGACGCTTCCTGTGACAGATTTTTTCCTTGGAATTTCAGGTTCGAATTTCTATGGATTTTCTAGTTTTCTGATTTTTTGATTTTTCTCCTGTAAAATAAAAAAAATAAGTAAAACTATATACAAATCAAACACAAGGAATTTTACAACATAAAAATTAATTTCCTCCCCGGCAACGGCATCAAAAATTGATGTGCACCGACCAGTGTCGTTAAGAAAGCCGTGCCACAATTTCAAAATGTTCACACTCACTCACTTTAAAAGATTAGAAAATCAAATTATATAGTGGTAAGCGGAGTCGATCCCACGAGGAGGAAAAATCCTTATTTTAAAAAGTTGGAAAAACACCTTATGCTTTGAAAATCGAATTTTTGAGTGTGATTAATCTAAGGAAAGATAAATTACATAAAAATTATTTAAAGAATGTGAGAGGGTTTAAGTAGAGAAATTTGGAGGAGATAGAAAGATAAACATAATTTCACAAAGATCAACTTTATTGCTATGAGAGGTGACAAGTACAATGTATATGAAAACTAAAATTACAACTTGCAAAATAAAAGAAGAGAAAAGAAATTATAAGCCAATAGGATGAAGAACGCCGTCAACTCCTTGCCAAGCCTTGGATGAAGATCGCCTCGCCTTGGATGCCGACGCCGTGAGAGGATCAATTGGAAGAGAATCCGCCAAAGGGATGTGTGGATGAAATATAGGAGATGGAGATGAAAAGGTGGAGGAAGAAGAATAAAATTAAAACCAAAGCATGTATGTTGTGAAAAGAGAGGAAGAGATAGCTATGATGGGTGATAAAACATAAAACAGTTTTGAAAATAGAGGGTTAGAAGAAGAAGAAATAGATTAAAATCTAGAGAGAATTAGATAAAGTAAAAGAAGAGAAAATTGTAGAGGACGAAGAGAGGAAGAAGATTGATGAAGAACACGAAGACAGAAATCAAGAGGAAGATGGAGAAAAACATGATAGAACAGAGAGTGATCGCGGATGAATAGTGCAGAACTGAACTTTGGAAAATTGATTCTAATTTGAAAACGGTTGAGAATTTGAAGATGTGGTAGAAGAAAAAAAATGAAGAAATTTTAAAAACCTACAACTTTCATGAAGATCTCAGAAGCAACAGAAGATCAGAAAGGGAAGAAAAATGAGAAATAGCAGAATATTTTAAAACCAGATGAATAGAAAAAATGCATTGATAGATCTTTGGAAAACTGGAAGAATTAGAGGAAGATGAAGAAGAAGAATTTGTAGAAGACTGGAAAACGAAGAACTTTGATGAAGAACTTAACTGCAAAAGATGAAAGAAAAAGCTTCAAAATAAATCCCTATGGCAGACCTCCAACCTCTCTCCTTCTGCATCATCGGTCATGGCATATATTTATAGGGTACATGAGCATCCACGATCGTGGGTTCCCAGTTTGATCCAAAAACCAATTTCTAACAATGCAACTTGATCCATTAGACTCCTTTCCATCATTAAAGTCCTCCTTTCCATAAAATGTTGCTTAGATAAGAGCAAACATGGAAGAACAGTTCGATCGGGAGCCTGCAGTTGCCTTTTCTGGTTCAACTTTGAATAGCGACTTATATTGGGGCGTCCTTTCTTTAAATGACGCCTTAATCTAGGGCGTCCTTTCCTGAAGTAACGCCTCTTCACTCGGGCGTCAGTTTCCTTATTTTATCATTTGCTATTTTCTTTATTTTTCGTAAAATAGGAATTGACGACTGTTCATATGGGCGTTCTTTCAATGATTAGCGACTGCATCTCGGGCGCTGATTCTTTTTTTTTCTTTTTCCACTTTCTTTTTTTCAAATGAATTGACGCCTTGTCTTGTGTCACGTCTTACTGAGTACGCGCCCTTGAAGATGTCGTTAATTAAATAGCGCCCTGATCTAGGTCGTTGTTTCCTAAAAATTAAAATATAAATCTATTTAATTCCAAAATAATTGTGCAAATATTTAAATATTTCTCACATGGTCTTTTAATCTCAAAAAGATGATAAAATGCATGAAGACTCAAATAATGTGTGAGAATGTAATTAATGCTCATGTTGCACAAATATACTCAAATAATGCTCAAAGATGATGGATATGATGTAAAATATGATGTAAAATATAGTACTTATCAACGGAGAGAAGAGTTTGTTCACTCAATGACCTAGACGGGAGGTCTTGGTCAAAAGTGGGTTGCTCATCACCTGACGGGGTGCTGGGGGTGAACGGGGTTTTTTGTCTCTTGGGATATTTGTTGGTACGGGGCTGGTGCCAACGTAAAGAGGGAGGTTAATTCCCCAATCTCGAACGGAAGGTTCGGGTGGGGTGTTCTTCGTCAGTGCCGACAGGATGTCAAGGGCTGACATGGTTTATTTGTCTTTTGAAGTATTCGTTGGTACGGGGCTGGTGCCAACGCAAGGAGAAAGGTTGATTCCCCAATCCCGGACTGAAGGTTTGGGTGGGCTATTCTTCGTCAGTGCCGACAGAATGTCAAGGGTTGACATGGTTTGTTTGTTTTTTGAAGTATTCGTTGGTACGGGGCTGGTGCCAACGCAAGGAGAAAAGTGGATTCCCCAATCCCGGACTGAAGGTTCGGGTGGGGTATTCTTCATCAGTGCCGACAGAATGTCAAGGGCTGACATGCTTTGTTTGTCTTTTGAAGTATTCGTTGGTATGGGGCTGGTGCCAACGCAAGGAGAAAGGTTGATTCCCCAATCCCGGACTGAAGGTTCGGGTGGGGTATTCTTCGTCAGTGCTGACAAGATGTCAAGGGCTGACATGGTTGATTCGTCTATTAGAATATTCGTTGGTACGGGGCTGGTGCCAATGCAAGGAGAAAGGTTGATTCCCCAATCCCGGACGGAAGGTTCGGGTGGGGTGCTCTTCGTCAGTGCCGACAGGATGTCAACGGCTGATATGGTTGATTCGTCTATTAATGTATTCTCAAAGATAAGAGCGAATGTTAATAAAGGGGAACTGATTCCTCTCTTTTTCCCTTTCTTTTTTTCTTTCTTTTTCTTCTTTTCTTCCCCCTTTTTTTCTTTTTTTTCTTCTCTTTTTTCTTTCTTCTTTTCTCTTTTTTTTCTTCTTTTTTTGTTCTTTTTTTTTGAAACACAGGATAACTAATGGCCAAACCATCTGGACAATAGTAATGCAAATTCGCCCGCGATGGGGCGGAGAAATGTATTATTCATTAAATGGGGGAATCGGAGCGTGGTACAATCTCAAATGCCTACCATTAAGGGGTGGAAACTGAACCTCCCCCCGATGGTTGACTATTACATATGCTCCGCCCTCGTAATCTTTCTGGATTACATAGGGTCCAAGCCAATTCTCATTCAGCTTGCCCTTGGGGATGGAAGCCATGACTTCTCTTTTCTTGACCATAACGAGGTCACCCCTTTCGAATTCACGTTCCTTGACGAGCTTGTCAAAGGTGCGCGCTATCCGGGCCTGATAGACCTAGATGTTCTGCTGGGCTTGGAGCCGTTTCCCCTCCAAGTTGGAGAGCTCTTCGAGCCTTCGCTCGACATTTGTTTGCTCTTCCCGGACTAACCCGTGCTGGATTGCGACCCTTAGGGAGGGTATTTTCAGCTCAATGGGAATAATTACTTCTGAGCCATACACCAAGGAAAAGGGTGAACAACCCGTTGGAGTTTTGTATATAGTTCGATATGCCCATAGGGCCTCGTACATCTTTTCTTCCCAGTCTCTTTTGTTGGAATTAACCATTTTGGCTAGGAGAGTACAAAGAGTTTTATTGAAGGCTTCAGCCAAGCCATTGGCCTGTGGGTTATAAGGGGTTGACGTCCTCCAGTCAATCTTGTATTTTTCTACCAGCCGGTAGACTTTCTGTTTGCGGAAGTGGCTTCCATTGTCTGAGATAATTCGGTTCGGAGTGCCAAACCGGAATATGATGTTGCGACGGACAAATCTAGCAACGATTTCCTCGGTCACTTCTTTCAAAGCAACAGCTTCCGCCCAGCGGGAGAAGTAATCAATTGCCGCCAAGATGTACTTGCACCCAGCGGATGATGCGAGTAGTGGACCCACGACGTCTATTCCCCATTGGGTAAAAGGCCAACTAGGCAATGTTGGATGCAATGGCACGGGTGGTCTCCTGGGCACCGTCGCGTGCTCTTGGCATTTTTGACAAGACTTGGCATACTTGCATCAATCGTCAAACATTGTCGACCAATAGTAGCCGAGTTTCTTTATCTCAATTTTCATCTTCGGTCCCGCCTGATGTGCACCAGCTGTTCCGGCGTGAACCTCCTTCATGACTTTCCAAGCCTCTTTGGTGGATAGACATCGGAGGAGCACCTTCCGTTTTGCATCAGCCATGACTCGGAATAGGATCCCGTTCTGGATCTCATAAGAGTCCTTTGTTCTGATCAACTTGATCTTCTCTTCCCTTTGCCTGGGCAGTTACTGGTATTTAAACCACTGCATAAGGGGGTCCCTCCAGTCGGGTAACCCGATGGCTTCCACTGTGGCGACCTCAAGTTCTTCTTCTTCTGGCTCTTCCATCAAACTAGGCACTTGGCACTGATTTACCACCCGGATGCTAAGGGATCCATCTGGCGGGACTGCCAATGAACTTGCCAACTTCGCCAGTGCATCGGCTTGTGCATTTTCTCCTCTGGCGATGTGGCCTATCTCAATGAGGTAGAACTGTTCCATGAGCCGTTTCGCCTTAGCGTGGTAAGGGAGTAGCTCTAGCTTTCGGACGTCAAACTGTCCTTGGACCTGCTTGACGATCAATAGTGAATCGCTAAATACTTGTAGCATTCTGATCTCCATTTGCAAAGCGACATGGAGGCCGATGATCGGAGCTTCATACTCTACTTCATTATTTGTGCAGGGCTTGCTGATGGAACAGGAGGTGTGTAACACTTCCCCCTCCGGAGATTTGAGGACGATACCGGCCCCGGCCCGTACGTTTGTATGCCCAGACGGGGTTGTCTCTGTTCTCGAAGCTCAGTCGAAGTACAGCTGCCAGGCGACCTACTGGACTTGGCCCACCTCTAGTGTTTCATCTTCAGGCAACTCTGTGGCCAATGGGGAGTCTTCAGGCACGGGGTACGCTGCGAAGAAATCCGCAACGGTTTGACCTTTAACGGCCTTCTGCGGTACGTAAGTGATGTCAAACTCCATCAACAATACGGCCCACTTACCGAGATATCCCTTCAGGACTGGCTGGGAGAGAATGTGCTTGACTGGGTCAGCCTTAGATATTAGGTTTACTTCATGCGAGAGCATGTAATGCCTCAGCTTCTTGACTACGAAGACCAAGGCGAGATAAACTTTCTCAATCGGAGCATATTTTACTTTCGCCCCTACTAGTCTTCGACTGAGGTAATAGAGAGCTTGCTCCTTTCCCTCATCATTGTTCTGGGCGAGCATTGCCCCCAGTGAACATTCGGTGGCAGCTATATATAGGATAAGTGACCTTTGCTTGACAGGTGCCCCCAGCATGGGCGGGGTCTTCAAGTAATCCTTCAACCGATCGAAGGCCCTCTGGCATTCCTGGTTCCAGTTGAGAGGTGCATTCTTCATCATCAATTTTTGAAACAGGTGACAGCGTCCTGACAAATTGGAGATAAATCTTCTAATGTACGCCAGCTGGCCTTGCAGGGACCTTAACTCTCCCAAATTCTTCGGAGGAGGTAGCTCCTGAATGGCTTTTATTTTAAAAGGGTCGATCTCGATCCCCTTATATCGGACAATGAACCCGAGGAACTTTCTACTAGAGAGGCTGAAGGCACACTTCATTGGGTTCATCTTCAGCTCATACTGCTAGAGCCTCTCGAAGATGACTCTAAGGTCGTTCAGGTGGTCCTCCTTTTCTTTTTATTGATGACCAAGTCATCAATGTAGCATTCGACCTTGTTGTAAAGCAGCTTGTCGAATATCTTGGTCATCGCCCACTGGTATGTGGCGCTAGCGTTCTTGAGGCCGAAGGGCATTCTTTTGTAGTGGAATATCCCTTTAGGCGACCGGAAGGCCATATGAATTCAGTCGTGCTCAGCTATCCAGATTTGATTATAGCCGGACGATCCGTCCATGAAGGACAAGTTCTCATGGTCAGTAGTTGCATCAATCATTACTTCGGTGATGGGCACCGAAAAGTCATCTTTCTCACAAGCCTTATTCAGGTCGCGGAAGTCCACGCAGATTCTGATCTGTCCATTCTTCTTTTTCACTGGCACAATATTGGCCAACCAGGTGGTGTATTGGTTTTCAGCTACAAAGTTGACGTCTATCAGCTTGTCGACTTCTTTACAAATCTGGTTTATTAGCTCCGACCTCATGCACCGGGGCGACTGCTTGACAGGCTCCACTTTGGGATCGATAGCCAGATTGTGTTGAGTCACACCGGGGCTGAGGCCGGGCATCTCTTTATAGTTCCAGGTGAAACCGTCTTGGAATTCTTGCAGCAACTTGACATATTGCTCCCTCTCTTGTGGAGGTAAAAGGGCACTTAGAAAGGTTAGTCTGGGGTTGCTTTCTGTGCCTAGGTTAATTTCAATGAGTTCATCTACTGTGGCCTGGCCGCCGTCTTCAATTTCCAATGGCGCCGGTAGTAGGTCAATGAAATCCTGGTCTTCACCATCTTCTGCTTCGAGGACGCCATAGTCGACTTCTTGCTCCGCCTCATTGGGCAATAAGGCTTTGCTGGTTTCCCCCTCTTTCGGGCTCGCTGGCTGCGGCTTTAAGGGGCCCTCCTGCGCGGAGAAGCAAAGGACTTGTCCGGGGTCTTCTTGGTAATTATCGTAGATGGCTCCTACACGAGCCGAGGTGATTGATTGCCACACTGGGGACTGCTCCACTGCTGGCGGCGGGGGTTGTTCATTCTCAGCTATATCTTCAAAAATCTGGTGCTGAACTGACACCATGCAGATACTTCTTTCGTGGCCGCCCATCACATGGGGGCACGACGGAGCCACCACATAATCTCCCATTCTGAGCTCATCTCTCTCAATCAGGTCTTGAGCAATATCTTTGAAGACGTAGCAATCTTCGATAGGGTGACCCAGTATTTGGTGATAAGGGCAAAACAAGGGGTCGCCACTTCTGCGGGCATCCTGCGGCCTTTTAGACCATGGGAGGGAGACCTTGCCATAATGACAGGCCCAGTCAAAAATCCCTCGGGTCTTGTTCTTTGGGAAAGACTAAGGCTTTTGCATCCTCTCTTGTAGTGTAGGATTTCGTTCAGCCACTCGTCCGACTGGAGAACCGGCTGCATCCCTTGCTCCCTTCTTCAAATGCATGGGGGCGCTTGGGATAGTGTTCGAGGACTGGTGCATGTCGATATTATGCTGGCGGAAGATACCCCCGATCAAATCAGACACAAGTGCGGTCAATTCGGCCAGCCGAGCCTTCAACATCTCGATCTCCCACTACTGCTGATAGCACAGGGAAAACAGGGCAGAGTCGCACCGGGGGGACCCTAGAGTGCGACCCGTTTTCCCGTCCTTAGATTAAAGTTAGGCGAGGGCAATGCCGTTGTGTTGCTGTGATCGTCCGAGGTCGATCCTTCAGAGGAGGGCGGGACCTTCCCCATGTCCCGGCAGGGAGGAGGGTTCCATAGGAACACTTCTTCATCTTGGTCTTTCTTAGCTGGAGGCATGTGATGCTTTTGGCCGTGGTGGTGAGACCGTCCGGCGTGAGGCCGAGCTGCACGAGGTAGCAAGTTATCTGTCCTGTTCGTGATATCGGAGTGCCGTCGATCCTGCCCCCGGCGCCATCTCGCGTCACGTGGGCTTCCTGAGGGTCTGTGTCATGCCCCGACACGGAATATCGGGACTGGCAGTAGAGACAAGTAATTATAATAATAATATGTTTATTTCTAGACATGATATGTTAACGCTAAAAGATCGCACATCCACAAATAGAAACTGCTCCATTCATTAAATAGCACATAACCAAACCATGTTCCAAACTATAGTGATCTCACTTAACATAATCTTGACAACATCCACTTAACATTATTACATTGGCTAACTTCAAATTACAACTCTTCCAAAATACTCTTAAACACAAATAACTCCACAACTAGAACTAGTTTCACAAGCTTCTATCAGGTTCACTCCACGGTCGTCACTCTTGCCCGTTCCCATCAGATTGCGAGTCCTCACCTGAGCTACCTGAAAAGGGGGAAAAACTAGGTGAGCGAATGCTCAGTAGGTAATAACAGGCAAGTTTAGGTAATTAACCAATTAAATTGCATGTTTGAACGCGTAAATAAAGAACGAAAAGAAATAACCATGCAACAAAATAATGAAAGGAAGGCAAGAACATGATGTAACTGGGAATTTGGCCAACAAGCAAGATTTAACCAAGTCAAGAGAAATTCAAGAGATTATTGTCTTGGACATCACGCTAGTCATGCACTCAGTGCAATGCCTCACCATGTCATTCAAACTCCCCAGGGCACAAGTACTTTTTGGGCGCTCCTCCCAGGACCAGACCGGGCCCTTATGATGCGTTGGCATTGATTTGTTGGATCCAAGATCCCAAGTTATGTCTAGACATTAATCAAGTTAGATGGCCAATACTTCAAGATATGGAACTTACCAAAGTTTCAAGGGTAAGTTGAAGTAGACATCATGTCTGGAAAGTTCAGGTTATCAAGAACCAATCAGGTCCTTGGATTCAACACGAAAAATCACGGAAATCACTTCTGGATGACAAGCGGTCAGAACAGGGCCGCTCAAGCAATGCACGGTCTAGTGTGGACTGTTCAGAATAGAGATGGGCTTAGCACTAGCCACACCTCAGTCAAGGATACATGGTTCATGTAGGGCCGC
This sequence comes from Amorphophallus konjac, assembly GCA_022559845.1. Lineage (NCBI taxonomy): Eukaryota > Viridiplantae > Streptophyta > Magnoliopsida > Alismatales > Araceae > Amorphophallus > Amorphophallus konjac. The sequence continues at coordinate 298,612,062 of CM040124.1, read as the reverse complement.
TCGAGTAATTGGACTGTTGCACATGGGCCGCTCAAGACTAGTAGAGCTGGAAGCCAAAGAACAAGATAAACAGTCCTTACAGGGCCGTCCAACAGACAGACGGTCCAATAAGATCCGCGCTATAACATGGGCGGTTCCAGTAGGTTCGTTCAACTTAATCAACTAGAAGTCTACCCAAACAGGCTTCGGGCTGCCATAAGTGTGGGGCAGAACTGAACCAGGGTCCAGCCCACTCTCCATTGGTCAACTTAGGGCTTATTGGGTCGATCCAAACACAATTTGGTCGAAGATAGAGCAAGGTTAAATGACCAATGTAGTGGCAATTGGTCAGGGTTGCACGGTTCATTATGGGCCGCCCAATAGGATGAACGGTCCCTTTCGGGCCGCGCAATTCTCAGGGGGTCCAAGTCGAGCCGTGACTTACAATACGATAGTTCAATCGATTCGATCACGTACACAGGTTCAGGTCTTGATGGTACAACCTGCCCGGCGTCCTAGTGGGAATCCCAGGATCGCGGGGGCTTACGGAGGTCCCGTAATGCAGATCCTAGTCCGACGGATGGAATATCCGGCGGAGAGTCCCAAACATTACAAGGAAATAGGGCTAATAAAACATCATAAACCAGTGAGACGGTCAGTCAATCCTACTGGAGTAGAACGACTGTCATACAACTCTAATAACATTTTCAATTTAATAATGAATAATGATTAATATTAACATTGAAAAGGAAGATGCTCCAAGGTCAAGATGAATAAATCAGCAAGATTTATAATCATTTAATGTTATACTTTTCTAGGGTTTTTATGCATGTTACCAACTTACATTTAACCACTAATCTACTATCATAAATCATGCAAAAAAAATAACTTAATCAATTCTGTAAAGATGGACGGTCCAGTAGGGACCTTTCATCCTTCTCGGCGGTCGCACGATAGGCCGTTTATCACCCTCAGGTTCGAAGGCCTTCTGGGGATGAGCGGTCTGTAATGAGCCGATGGGGGAGACGAACGGTCAATCACTGGCCGCCTGACAGAAGGGCGGTCTAGATCATGCCGCGCTTCCCAGAAACATAACACAAATCACAACACATAAACGGTCCGTAATGTGCCGCCTAACAACGTTGGGCGGTCTATCGTGAGGCCGCGCAAGTCAAAAATCAACCAAACCCCCCTTTCGCCCTGCCCGCCTCCGGCGAGTTGGCTAGGGTTACAAAGAATTCCTAAATACGCATAGCACAGAGCATAATAATTAGGGCTTTTGGACTCAAAAGAAAGAGCATGAAAAGTTTTACAATATAGCATGCTCGATTTAATCTTTACTGCCTGAAATCCCTACTTAAACGAGATGGAACAAGTATAACCCTAGATATGACATACTTCTACTAAACCCTAAAATTCTCGCATGATACTAAGTAACTTTTAGGGCTTTTGCATTCAATAGAAAGAGCACTCGATGCTGGTTCTAATCATATATAATACTTAAGATTTGGCTTGCTATAACCTACCTTAAACGGGGGAAGAAGGAAGAAGAAGGGACGACGACACGCGAAGAACACCCCGCCGGTGATCGTCGGAATCCGCCCTCGTCCATGATCCTCGTCGGCCGCCACAGCACCCAAACAAAAATAGGGTTCCTGAGGGTCATTTTTATAGGTCACACAAGGTCTAGAGTCTTCTATTCGAGGAGATAGAGTCCAATCAAGTTGGACGTGCGCGAACCGCGCGGATAGGGTTAGCCGCCGCCTTCTAAACCGAAATTCACTTTCTAGGGTTAGGGTTTCGGGGAGAACTAAGAGGGGAAACGATCCTCTCATCCTAGCCTTCCATTTGGATCCGGTCTCAGCCTAAATGATCGGGTATTGGGCTCAAATTTCACGTTTTAAGGTCCAATTAGATTAAGTGTGGATTTGGGCCTTAATCAGTTGATTTGACCAAATTACGAAATTTTATTTGGGTCAGTCACAGAAGACATTATTATTAAACATTTTATCCTCTACAAGATTCTAAATTTTCCATATTTTTACGAAATAGTTGAAATTTAACTTATTCTATTTTTTAAGGATTTTCTAATTAATTTCTTGTAAAGTTTCTAGAAATTTTATTTGTTAATAAATCGGGGTATTACACCCTCCCCCACTTCAAAGAATGTGGTCCTCCAAATTCACTGCACTTAACACGATGGGGAGTGGAACAACTCACCTAGAACAAATCGGGATACTGTTTTTGCATTGTATCTTCTGACTCCCAAGTAGCTTATTCGGTTCCACGCCGACTCCATTGCACTTTCACCATAGGTATAGACCTGTTCCTGAGCTGTTGCTGTTACTTACGATCTAGAATCTTAACAGGTCTCTCTTCATAAGTCAGATCTTCCTTTAACTTAAGATTCGCATGCTAAATGACATGAGTGGGGTCATACACATACTTTCTCAACATTGACACATGGAAGACATTGTGTACTCCGGATAACTGAGGTGGTAGCGCCAGACAGTACGCAACCTCCCCCACTCTTTCCAAAATCTCGAATGGACCGACATGTCTGGGACTTCGCTTGCCTTGAATGCCAAATCCTCAGATTCTTCTTGTAGGAGAAACTTTCAAAAACACATGTTCACCAACTTGAAATTCCAAGTCCCTCCTTCTGTGGTCTGCATAACACTTCTATCTTGATTGTGCTACTTACAACCGATCTCTAATAATATGAATATTCTTTGATGATTCAGAAATAAGATCTGGCCCCAGCCATTGCTTCTCACCAACCTCGTTCCAACATAATGGAGACCGACAGCTTCTTCCATAGAGAGCTTCAAACGGAGCCATCTAAATGTTGGACTGATAACTATTGTCATAAGCAAATTCAATCAAGGCCAAGTGATCACTCCAACTGCCTCCGAAATCAATCATGCAGGCTCTCAACATATCTTCCACTATCTGGTTGGTTCTTTCCATCTGTCCGTTTGTTTGTGGATGAAAAGCAGTACTGAAATTCAGACGGGTTCCCAAAGATTCTTGCAATCCTTCCAAAAATGTGAAGTGAATCTGGGGTCTCTATCAGACACAATACTGACCGGAATACCATGGAGTCGCACCACTTCCTTCATATATAAAGCTGCTAGAACATCAACAGTCCACTTAGATTTAATGGATAAGAAATGAGCGGACTTTGTTAATCTGTCAACGATAACCCATATTGCATCAAATCCGCTACGAGTCCTAGGTAGACCCATAATGAAATCCATGCCAATACTCTCCCACTTTCATTGCGGTATGTCCAATGGTTTCAACTTCCCTGCAGGTCTGGAATGCTCAGCCTTAACTTGCTGACACACCAAGCATCTATTCACAAATTCTGCAATTTCTCTTTTCATATTTGGCCACCAGAAAGATCTTTTCAAATCCTTCAACATCTTCGTACCTCCAGGATGAATGGTATATCGGGATCTATGAGCTTCCTCAATGATCTTGTTCTTAGCTTCGGCCACATCAGGTACACAAGTCCTTCCTTGAAATAACAGTCTGCCATCATCAACTATCATGAATTCCAATCTTCTACTCAATCTTTCCTTGATTTCTACCAACTCTGGGTCATTATCTTGCAAGGACTTGATTTCTGCCAAAAATTCTGGTTTAAGTTGAATCTGAGCAATCATAACTCGGTCCTTGTCAACATTAATATCCAACCCAGCTAATTGCTCCAACAGCTTCCATTCTTGCATCATGAGACTTGACAATTTAGCCATTGGCTTGCGGCTTAGGGCATCCGCCACCACATTACCCTTCCCAGGATGATATTCTATGGAGAAGTCGAAATCCTTTAGATACTCCAACCATCTTCTCTGCCTCATATTGAGTTCTTTCTGAGAGAATAAATACTTTAAACTCTTGTGGTCTGAAAATACTGTGAATGTCTCTCCATATAAGTAATGCCTCCATATCTTCAAGGCAAAAACTACGGCTGCTAGCTCCAAATCATGGACAGGATAATTCTCCTCATGCTTTCTCAACTGCCTAGAAGAATAGGCTATCACTTTCCCGTGCTGCATCAGTACGCAACCTAAACCAATTCCCGAAGCATCGGTGTACACCACGAAGCCTCCTTCTCCTGATGGTAAAGCTAAAATAGGGGCAGTAGTTAAACATTCCTTCAAAGTCTGGAAGCCTTTCTCACAATCTTCCGTCCAATCAAACTTATTCTCCTTGCGGGTTAATCTTGTTAAGGGTACCGCAATCTTGGAGAAATCTTTAATAAACCTCCGATAATATCATGCCAAGCCTAGGAAGCTTCTAACTTCTGTTACACTAGTAGGCCTGTCCCAATCTTTAACTGCCTCTACCTTCGACGGATCAACAGAAATACCTTCTTTCGTAATGATATGCCCTAGAAAGGACACCTCTTGTAGCCAAAATTCACACTTGCTAAACTTGGCGTATAACTGATGGTCTCTCAATAATTGTAACGCCATCCTCAAATGTTCAGCATGTTCTTCCTCACTCTTGGAATAAATCAGAATGTCATCAATAAACACTACGACCCATTGATCCAGATAGGGTCGGAATACATCGTTCATCAACTGCATGAAAGCTGCAGGTGCATTCGTTAGTCCAAAAGGTATTACAATAAATTCAAAGTGCCCATACCTGCTACGAAAAGCTGTCTTATAAATATCCTCCTCCTTAATCCTGCAACTGATGATAGCCTGATCGAAGATCAATCTTAGAGAAATACTGAGCTCCTGCTATCTGATCAAATAACTCATCAATCCTCGACAATGGATATTTATTCTTTATAGTCAACTGGTTCAGTTGCCGATAATCAATACACAACCTCATCGAGCCATCCTTCTTCCTTACAAATAACACTGGAGCCCCCCACGGGGATGTACTTGGACGAATGAACCCTTTCTCAAGTAATTCCATTAACTGTTGCTTTAATTCCCTCAGCTCCGCAGGAGACATACGATAAGGAGCTTTAGAAACGGGTCGTGCTAGGAATTAGATCAATAGAAAATGCAACCTCCCTCTCTGGTGGAAGACCTGGCAATTCCTCAGGAAAAACATCCGAAAAATCTCGGACAACAGGAATGTTCTTAATCTTGATCTTCTTCTCAGGGGTCACATAAACAAAGGCTAAAAATGCCTGACATCCTCTCCTCATCAACTTATCGGCTCGGATGGTCGAGATAAGTGGCACAGATCTATGGTGCCTAACCCCTATAAAGAAAGTCCAGGGTGTCTAGAAAAAGACACAGAGCTGGAACTACAATGAACATTGGCCTCATGCTTAGCCAACCAATCCGCTCCTAGAATTACATCATAGTCTTTCATATCCATGCATACTAAATCAGCCGGCAAATTCTGTTCATTAACCATAATCTTGCTAGAAGGATAAAAATATTTAATCGCTGATCTAGAGCCAATAGGAGTTGATATCTCTAAGGGGGAATTCATCAAAACGGCTTCACAGCTAATGTCTTAGCAAAACTCCGAGAAACAAATGAATGAGTAGCACCGGTATCGAAAAGAACAAAAGCTGGCTTTCCATGAACAATGAGAGTACCTTCCACAAGTCCACCCTCCTCGGTGGTGCCTGCATCCTCCTCTTGTAGGGCCTGGAGCTTGCCCTGCTGCTTCTTGCCGCCTTGAGGTTTCGTTGGGGTAGCTTGCTCGGATAAGAGAGGACATTCTGGAATGCGGTGATCCCTACTCCCGCAACGCAAACAGGCGCCCAGCTTGCGCCAGCACTCTTCCATCTTGTGACCGGGGCGGTCACAATACTTGCATACGCCCTTAAATGGAACAATCGGGCCAGGCTTCTTGTCTTCATTCTTTGGCATTTTCCCCTTCCATGAACCAGACCCGCCATTGGGCCTCATCTTGTTATTCCCGGGTTTAGCACTCCGGAACCAGTAGGTTGCTCCTTTTTAACATTCTTCCCACGGATTTTCTCCATCATTTCCAAGGTATCTTCTAAAACTTGGGCTTTTCTTACCATCTCTGCATAGGTCTGAATCTCCATCGGTGCCAACTGGTTAATATAATGCAACTTCAGCCCATTTAGAAAACGTTTCGCCTTCATCTTCTCTGTGGAAATCAAATGAGTAGCATAACGAGAGAGTCTAGAAAATTGAGCTTCATATTCCGCCACAGATAAACTCCGCTGCTTCAGAGTAGCAAACTCAGCGGCTTTCTTCTCTTGGATTCTGTCGAAAAAGTACATGCTATTGAAGAATTCTTCAAATTCCTTCCACGAAATTTGTCTGTCACCGAGGGTCGCCTTTACTGACTCCCACCAAGTCCTAGCATCCCGTTCCAACTGGAAGGTTGTTAAAAGCACACGCTCCTGGTCGCTGCATTGCATAACTTCAAAAATTCTCTCCATCTCCTTAAGCCAGTGTTCGGCTTCATCGGGATCAGTTGAACCTCCAAAACGTGGGGGATTCATCCCACGAAAATTCCTGTGTAGATCACCAGCACCATGATTCGCCGCTCCACCTTGGGCCACCTGTTGCAAAGCCCGCGTAAGTCCTTGGACCGTCCGCTGCATGTCCCGCCACTGCGCACGCTCAGCTGCCATCGGAACGTCCTGCACAAAAATAATTTATCTTAAGTTCATTTAAGAGAAAGAGTTAGAGTTGATTATTAACTCAACCCAAGTCTCTACCCAAATTCTCACTAGGTTTGGTCCTTTGACTCATAACAAGGGTATAGGTTCTACGACAAACACTTAGAATCCTAGAACTTAAATAACCTAGGAATATTAGAAACCTAGGCTCTGATACCACCTAATTGTCATGCCCCGATGCGGAATATCGGGACTGACAGTAGAGACAAGTAATTATAATAATAATATATTTATTTCTAGACATGATATGTTAATGCTAAAAGATCACACATCCACAAATAGAAACTACAACATTCATTAAATAGCACATAACCAAACCATGTTCCAAACTACAATGATCTCACTTAACATAATCTTAACAACATCCACTTAACATTATTACATTGGCTAACTTCAAATTACAACTCTTCCAAAATACTCTTAAATACAAATAACTCCACAACTAGAACTAGTTTCACAGGCTTCTATCAGGTTCACTCCACGGTCGTCACTCTTGCCCGTTCCCATCAGATTGCGAGTCCTCATCTGAGCTACCTGAAAAGGGGGAAAAACTAGGTGAGCGAATGCTCAGTAGGTAATAACAGGTAAGTTTAAGTAATTAACCAATTAAATTGCATGTTTGAGCGCGTAAATAAAGAACGAAAGGAAATAACTATGCAACAAAATAATGAAAGGAAGGCAAGAACATGATATAACCGAGAATTTGGCCAACAAGCAAGATTTAACCAAGTCAAGAGAAATTCAAGTAAGAGATTATTGTCTTAGACATCACGCTAGTCATGCACTCGGTGCAATGCCTCACCATATCATTCAAACTCCCCGGGGCACAAGTACTTTTCGGGCGCTCCTCCCAGGACCAGACCGGGCCCTTATGATGCGTTGGCATTGATTTGTTGGATCCAAGATCCCAAGTTATGTCTAGACATTAATCAAGTTAGATGGCCAATACTTCAAGATATGGAACTTACCAAAGTTTCAAGGGTAAGTTGAAGTAGACATCATGTCTGGAAAGTTCAGGTTATCAAGAACCAATCAGGTCCTTGGATTCAACACAAAAAATCATGGAAATCACTTCTGGATGATAAGCGGTCAGAACAGAGCCGCTCAAGCAATGCACGGTCTAGAGTGGACCGTTCAGGATAGAGATGGGCTTAGCACTAGCCATACAGCAGTCAAGGATACACGGTCCATGTAGGGCCGCTTGAGTAATTGGACGGTTGAACATGGACCGCTCAAGACTAGTAGAGCTGGAAGCCCAAGAACAAGATAAACGGTCCTTACAGGGCCGTCCAACAGACAGACGGTCCAATAAGATCTGCGCTATAACATGGGCGGTTCCAGTAGGTCCGTTAAACTTAATCAACTAGAAGTCTACCCAAACGGGCTCCGGGCTGCCATAAGTGGGGCAGAACTGAACCAGGGTCCAGCCCACTCTCCACTGGTCAACCTAGGGCTTATTGGGTCGATCCAAACACAATTTGGTCGAAGATAGATCAAGGTTAAACGACCAATGTAAGTGGCACTTGGCCAGGGATGTACGGTTCGTTATGGGCCGCCCAATAAGAAGAACGGTCCCTTTCGGGCCGCGTAATTCTCAGAGGGTCCAAGTCGAGCCGTGACTTACAATACGATAGTTCAATCGATTCGATCACGTACATAGGTTCAGGTCTTGATGGTACAACCTGCCCGGCGTCGTAGTGGGAATCCCAGGCTCGTGGGGGCTTACGGAGGTCCCGTAATGAAGGTCCTAGTTCGACGGAAGGAATATCCGGCGGAGAGTCCCAAACATTATAAGGAAATAGGGCTAATAAAACATCGAAAACCAGTGAGACGGTCAGTCAATCCTACCGGAGTAGAACGACTGTCATACAACCCTAATAACATTTTCAATTTAATAATGAATCATGATTAATATTAACATTGAAAAGGAAGATGCTCCAAGGTCAAGATGAATAAATCAGCAAGATTTATAATCATTTAATGTTATAATTTTTCAGGGTTTTTATGCATGTTGCTAACTTACATTTAACCACTAATCTACTATCATAAATCACGCAAAAAAGATAACTTAATCAATTCTGTAAAGATGGACGGTCCAGTAGGGACCTTTCATCCTCCTTGGCGGTCGCACGACTGGCCGTTTATCCCCCTCAGGTCTGAAGGCCTTCTGGGGATGAGCGGTCTGTAATGAGCCACTGGGGGAGACGAACGGTCAATCACTGGCCGCCTGACAGAAGGGCGGTCTAGATCATGCCGCGCTTCCCAGAAACATAACACGAATCACAACACATAAACGGTCCGTAATGTGCCGCCTAACAACGTTGGGCAGTCTATCGTGAGGCCGCGCAAGTCAAAAATCAACCAAACCCCCCTTTCGCCCTGCCCGCCTCCGGCGAGTTGGCTAGGGTTACAAAGAATTGCTAAATACGCATAGCACAGAGCATAATAATTAGGGCTTTTGGACTCAAAAGAAAGAGCATGAAAAGTTTTACAATATAGCATGCTCGATTTAATCTTTAGTGCCTGAAATCCCTACTTAAACGAGATGGAACAAGTATAACCCTAGATATGACATGCTTCTACTAAACCCTAAAATTCTCGCATGATACTAAGTAACTTTTAGGGCTTTTGCATTCAATAGAAAGAGCACTCGATGCTGGTTCTAATCATATATAATACTTAAGGTTTGACTTGCTATAACCTACCTTAAACGGAGGAAGAAGGAAGAAGAAGGGACGACGACACGCGAAGAACAGCCCACCGGTGATCGCCAGAATCCGCCTTCGTCCACTATCCTCGTCAGCCGCCACAGCACCCAAACAAAAATAGGGTTCCTGAGGGTCATTTTTATAGGTCACACAAGGTCTAGAGTCTTCTATTCGAGGAGATAGAGTCCAATCAAGTTGGACGTGCGCGAATCGCGCGGATAGGGTTAGTCGCCGCCTTCTAAATCGAAATTCATTTTCTAGGGTTAAGGTTTCGGGGAGAACTAAGAGGGGAAACGATCCTCTCATCCTAGCCTTCCATTTGGATCCGGTCTCAGCCTAAATGATCGGGTATTGGGCTCAAATTTCACGTTTTAAGGTCCAATTAGATTAAGTGTGGATTTGGGCCTTAATCAGTTGATTTGACCAAATTACAGATTTTATTTGGGTCTGTCACAGAAGACACTATTATTAAACATTTTATCCACTACAAGATTCTAAATTTTCCAGATTTTTACGACATAGTCAAAATTTAACTTATTCTATTTATTAAGGATTTTCTAATTAATTTCTTGTAAATTTTCTAGAAATTTTATTTGTTAATAAATCAGGGTATTACAGTCTGTAGCTTTCGTAGGGTCATCGTCAGACGGGGCCAAGACTGATATCATGTCGGCTTCGTAAGAGTCTTCTATTGAAAAGCCCAAACCCGGGTGCCGGGTGATTTACAGCAGACTCCGATCCAGGTTTGGCGGGTTCCACATCTTCTTAAACATTTCTTTTCGGCTGGAGAGCTAGCAAAAGGGGATGCCTTGTTTCCTGGTCATTTTGATCATGCGGCCGGATATGTCGAGAAGTCCCGTGATCGGGACGAGTGGATCATGTAGCTCATCGGGGAGTTTACAATCATCATCCCCCTTGACCGGGTGTTCTTTAGCCACATAGAAGATGGTGGACGGGCCTCTGGGGTTAGGCACTTCGAATGTCCTTAAAGGTTCGACCGTCTAGCTGTCAACTTCTGTGAGAGGCTTGATGGTCCCAGACGGGACTCTGACGTCCTCCAGCAGGTCTTCGAGATAGGGCGTCCCCGGTGTAGGGTAGATGGGAAGGGGAGTGGCTTTGAACACCCCTCCTGCTTCAGAAATAAATGACACCTGAGGGGGAGCCACATAGCCTAGCGGTGGTGGAGGAAACCAGCTGTCAGGCTCTACCCTCTTCTTTCCTTTATCCTGAGTGACTTGGGGAGTTTGCTTCGGCTTCTCCAAATACAAAGTGGCGTCCGACAAGTGACACTCGAACACTTCAAAAGGGTGGAGGTCAGCAAAGATTCTCTCCTCTTTCCTGTTGCCGGGGTACTTGATGCATTGGTGCAGAGTGGATGGTACCACCCTGTTCTGGTGCAGCCAAGGTCGTCCGAGCAACGCCTTGTAAGAGGTGTTGGAGTTGATCACATGGAACTGGACCTTCGTTGTGAAGTCGACGAGGGATAGGTTGAACTCTGCGACCCCCATGATAACCTCGCACTTCTGGTTGAAGCCAGAAATCTTGACGTTCTTGGCCTCGACCAGGAGTACGTCAAAATAATGCTTATGGTACACCCGGTAGAGAAGTATGTTCACTACTGCCCCAGGGTCGATCAAGACTCTGTTGATGGGATGCCCGTTCAACTGCCCCTTCATGTATTGTGGCCTGTTATGACTGCAGGTTGGTAGAAGCTGTTGTGTAGTGGACATCGGATCTAGAGGGGAGGGGTGAATAGATCTGCCCCTCTTTTCGCAATGTAACCCTCTATATAGCTAGATGAGATAAATTGCAGCGGAATATAACTAGCTAAACGAAGGACACAACGATTTGCTTAGCAAGATGATTACTAATATATCGATTCAAACTTAAGCATGCATTTAGAACGAAACAATCACACAAACAAACCACAACACATGAGATTTTAAGGTGGTTCAGACTGAATCTCCAGTCCTACGTCCACCCCTCACCAAATCCGGTGAGGCTCCACTAGTGCCACGCACTGAACCGCAAATCGGAATGACCACCGATTGCCTTCCTACTAACCACCTGGTAGGGACGTCAACAACGCAGATCGGACAACCTCTGATTGCCTTCCTACTAACCACCGGTAGGGACGATTCTACATTTTGATTGTTCGAATGAAATGAAGAAGAAAGAACAAATATCAAGCTATTCAAACATAATATGAAATGAGCTCAAGAAGAAAGATCTTGTCTGAAATTGCTGGAGCTTGAATCAGATTCTTCGATGGATGTAGATCACTAATAGAGGCTTCTATATTTTTCACAAAACACTCTTCTTGATTCAACAGCAATGGCTTCTTCTTCCTTGTGAGTTGTGCTTCCTTGAATCTGCTTGAGTTGATGAAGAGATGTATGGATGTAGCTTTGATCACCTTTGAGAACCTTGAGTGCTTCTAGCTTTGTTGGAGGTTGCTTGCTTCAGATCTCACCTTGAAACACCTTGGAATGGATGAAGAACTTCCTCCCGAAACACTGTTCACGGAGGTGCTACAGTACCTCGAAAATGAGCTCCCTTGATCTCCCTTGAAGCCTTGAAGCCCTTGTGTTTCTAATCCCTCAAGTGAGAGTTTTATAGACTTTGAATGGTCCATAGACACCCTCCAGACTAGATCCATAAATCATGGAAGATTAGGTAAGTTTTGATTAAACAAATCCATGGAAAGGGGCCGGCCACGAGGTGGAATTCGAAGTCAAACAAGGCTGCATCGGGGCTGGCGGTCGACCTGCAGCTCCTGGCGGTCGACCGCTACTGAGAAATGCTGTAGACGAATGGCCCCTGGGATTTCCGGTCGACCGCTATTGGCTGGCGGTCGACCGCTACTGAAACTCATACAGTCTGGCGGATGCTGGCTGGGGCGGTCGACCGCCCCTGTGCTGGCGGTCGACCGCCAGCTGGGCTGATTCCGGGCATGCCCGGGTCGGTCCGTTATCCGCTTCAGCTCCATCGTTCAACTCCATTAGCAGCCCGTGCATGTTTGTGGCTTCATCCTTGTTGGTCTAGAAAGTACCAACTGAATCTTTAACCTTGGATTCTCTTGGCTATACTTTTTTGTGCATTGACCTTGGATGAGTGACGAGCCGAATATGAAATGTCGACTTTTATTTGTAAGAGAGATGAGATTTGCATCCTTGCTTGGGCGCGATCAATGAGCTTTCACTTTGGCCATTGCCACTTGATTCCTTGTCCATTCATGGGCATATCTGTCATAAATAAAAACATCACGTATGTCAATCACATGAGAGTGGAAGATATCAATGACTAATAGTGTTTAGCCATTATCAAAACCAAGAATACCACAGAACTCATATGACTATAGAATGATGTCGAATGACCCAAGTGACCACAGAATGACTCAAATGACCTCAGGGACACAACATTCTCCCCCTTTTTGATGATGGCTACACTGTGAGTCATTATGTGATAGAAATGTCTAAAATGACACACTGTGAGTCATTATGTGATAGAAATGTCTAAAATGGCACAAGTTATAACAAATGCAACATATGCAGCTCAAGATCCATGATTGTAATAGCATGTGAATGCAATTATGAATGCTATGCAACATGTGAATGCAGATATGAAAGCTCTCCCCCTTTGATACTCCCATGACTCTCCCATGTCGACAAGGCACTCTCTCTTTTGAAAACACACAAAGGCAGCATCTCCCCTTTTTGACTCTCCCAAGACCATTACCATGACCACAACAAAGACTCACAAAGACGTTCTCCCCCTTTGCCAACAGCAAAAAGGAGGGATACGAGATAGCAGGTGATAAATGGTCTAGAGATCAGAGTGGAATTATAGTGGAAGAGCAAGCCATTATATGGAAATTGAAATCATGCCGCGAACAATATATATATATGTGTTTCAAAGCTAATGAAGTCTGAGTTCATCAACAGAGTTCGAAAAGTAGCTACATCCAAGATTTAATAGAAATGAACCAAAGTCCATATCATGGCAGTGTTTAACCTTCCCTTTTCTTAGATATCCATATTCAATAACTGCATAGGAAATAACACAAAAACTAGTATTGAAGCTAAACAATCATGATTAGAGCATGGAAGTGTTATGAGTGCAATAACTTTGAATTCGAAGGCATATTACTCATATTTTACGAGCAATCAAGTCTAGTACACGCCTCCTAGCCGTAAGAATACACGTTGTTTAGACGCCAGTATTCTTAGGTATTTGGAAAGACTGACTGTCATGCTTCGGAATGAACAGAGATAGCAAAGTCACGTCATGACATAGCCGATCTCATTTCTTTGATGAGAGATATATTTCTCAGTAATTATGCCATTGCTCTGCCTAGAGTCCAAATGAAGTAGATAGAGATAACAGAGGCACATCATGACATATCATTCGTCACTTGATTGGATGACGTGACATATTTCTCCGTGCAACAGTATCATTGCTCTGTCAAATTGATTTTCAAGAGTTCCAGCTCATCAAAATGTTTAGAAACAATACTAAGCTCTAGAGTATCACTAAGAGTGTCATGACGTTTAGATTTTCAGATAGCAGGAAAGTTATTCAAGGCACAACATGCAATCTCTAGTTAAGGTCTACTAAAACTACAGATATAGATGATTTCAAACAAGATATATCAGAACTACAAGGAAATCATTAAATCTGAACCATTTTCATTGAATGGACAAACATTAGTTCATATAATAGAAAGCTCTTACACCGTAGTGATGTCTGTCTCTTGAAGTTATTCTCACACTGGAGGCCATTGAGGTTCAGATACAAAAAGGATGAATGACCCAAGAAAAACAACACGACTCCCCCTAAGAATATGCAATGAATGCGCGAAGGAGTGATGTTTGCAAGTAAGTGTAATGATAACTGTCAAGAAGAGAATGACCTGAAACATGCAGGGGTTGACATGACATGCATGACCCAACACCTGGTTGTACACTTATTAAATGCAACAGAATGAAGATGAAACATATGCATGAATGTTGCACAAGGACAACTCCCCCTTACTATATGGCCTATATGCGACATTGACACATGGTACTTGGCGGAGGTGAAACCTCACGCATATTGAGTACTTCGTGACAAGCATAGCCTGCCCTTCCATACATCAACATTTGATATACCATGGCCATGCAAGAATGATGCTACACAAACTATACAATGCATTATGAACATGAACTCAATTCATTATTATGCATCTACATGCAATGCAACACATATGCAAAATGACATATTGACATATCAACAATGCATGAAACACCAATATGCAAAAACACACACTAAATTGAACATGATCATCATTTCAAATTCTTATTTTCCTGAGGTCGGCAAAGACCAAACTCCCTTCTGAGTGTTGAAAACCTGTCATTACACAAGGGCTTGGTGAAAATATCAGCAATTTGATTTAGAGTATCAATGAAGTGCAGTTCAAAATTTTTCTTACCGACCTCATCTCTAATGAAGTGATGCCTAATCTCAATATGCTTAGTCTAGAGTGCTAGATTGGATTTTTTGCAAGGTTGATAGCACTAGTGTTATCACACAGAATCGGGACACAACCAAGATCCACCAAGTAGTCTTGGAGTTGGTGTTTAATCCACAACACTTGGGTGCCACAGCTCCCCGCAGCAACATATTCTGCCTCCGCAGTTGAGAGGGCAACCGAGTGTTGTTTCTTGGAGGCCCAAGAAACTAAACACCCGCCTAGAAACTGGCAATAGCCACTAGTACTCTTACGATCCAGCTTGCATCCAGCGTAATCCGCATCAGAATAAGATATAAGAGATAAATCACATGATGACGGATACCACAATCCCAAATCTTGAGTGCCGGCAAGATATCGAAGGATACGTTTGACGGCAGTCAAATGAGATTCTCTAGGACTGACTTGAAATCTAGCACAAAGACATACACTAAACTGGATATCTGGTCGGGATGCAGTCAAATAAAGCAAAGAGCCAATCATACCTCTATAGACCTTTGCATCCACCAATTTATCATTTTCATCCGAATCCAGTGAAGTTGAGGTGCTCATCGGAGTTGCAATGATTTTGCTATTTGTCATGTCAAATCCTTTTAGCAGCTCCTTGATGTATTTGGCTTGGCCTATGAAACAACCATCTTCTCCTTGGTTGACCTGCAAACCGAGAAAGAATTGAAGTTCTCCCATTAGGCTCATCTCAAATTCGCTAGTCATGAGGTTAGCAAATTCCTCACACATTTCAGATTTTGTAGAACCAAACACAATGTCATCAACATAAATTTGAACAATCAAGATGTTCTTATCTTACTTCTTGGTGAAAAGTGTTTGATCTACCTTACCTCGTGTGTACCCTTTTCAATGAAGAACGAGCTTAGTCTCTCATACCAAGCTCTTGGTGCTTGCTTAAGTCCATAAAGCGCCCTGTCTAGCTTGTATACAAAATCTGCATTGTTAGAATTCTCAAAGTCAGGGGGCTGCTCAACATAGACTTCTTCTTTGATCAAGCCATTCAAGAAAGCACTTTTGACATCCATTTGATAAAGCTTTATTCTAAGGGAGCATGCAAAGGCAAGTAAAATTCTGATGGCTTCGAGTCTAGCAATTGGGGCATAAGATTCATCAAAGTCTACCCCAAACTCTTGATTATACCCTTGAGCCACCAATCTAGCCTTATTTCTTATTATCTTGCCATCCTCACTTAGTTTGTTCCTAAAGACCCATTTAGTGCCTATGACAGATTGTGATGAAGGTCTAGGAACAAGATGCCAAACTTTGTTTCTCTCAAACTAGGTTTAGCTCTTCTTGCATGGAATTTATCCAGTTTTCATCTTTTAAAGCATCATCAATATTTTTGGGTTCATGCTGCGAGACAAGAGCAAGTTGATCTAATTCTTCCACAATTTTAAAATGTGACCTAGTTCTAGGTGGGTCATTCAAGCTACCAATGACATTCTCCAAGGGATGATCCTTAAGAATTCTAATATTTGTAGAATCGTTACCTTCTCTAGAGCTTGATCCCTTGCATTGCTTGATTCAGCTAGGTCACCATCTTCTTTTATTTCTTCTTGTGGAGGATCACTCTTGTCCTTATGCTTAGGAATTCCCCATCTTCATCGTTTTTCCTGCAAGAGTTATCATTGTTAGAATCATGATATTCATCAAAGGAAACATGGGGTGATTCTTCCACAGTTTGACTTTTGATATTATAAATTCTATAAGCCCTAGATCTATCAGAATATCCAAGGAATATACCTTCATCACTCTTGGACTCGAATTTATCTAAGTCTCTTTTGTCATTGTTGTGAATGAAGCATTTTGACCCAAACACTTTCATATGTGAGAGAGAATGATTTTTACCTTTCAGCAACTCATAAGGAGTCTTTTTGGTGTGTGGCCTTACCATAGAGCGGTTGATAATGTAACATGCCGAGTTTACCGCTTCAGCCCAAAATTCCTTAGAAGTTGCCGTTCAGCAAGCATGGTTCTTGCCATCTCTACAAGTGTTCGGTTTCTTCTTTCAACTAAACCATTTTGCTCCGGCGTTCTTGGTGAAGAGAATCGGTGTGAAATGCCTTCAGCCCTGCATAGATTATAGAAATCAACATTTTCAAATTCACCACCATGATCAGATTGAATCTTGGAAATTTTAAACTCACTGTCCTGCTTTATCTTCATGTAGAGTGCCTGAAACTCGTCAAAAGCATCATTCTTATGTGTGAGAAAGTAAACCCATGTGAACCTAGAAAAGTCATCCACCATGACATATCCATATTTTTTACCACTTAAACTAGTAGTTCTGGTTGGACCAAACAAGTCCATATGAATTAGCTTGAGTGGTTTGGATGATGTATTTTCAGATCTTCCCTTGAATGATTTTCTAGTTTGTTTACCTAGGGCACATGCATCACACAATTTATTTTCTTGTTTAAAGGATAGTTCAGGCAAACCTTTTACCATTGAATGCTTCAAGAGTTTATGCACGACATTGTAGCTAACATGTCCTAGTCTACGATGCCATAACCATTCAATTTCAGATTTTGGTGCAGCAAGACAAATGTTTGAATAAGCAGGATCATCTAAGTCAATCATGTAAACATTGTTGACTCTCTTACCAGAAAATTTTACCTTGTCAGATTTTGGTTCAAAGATTTTACATTCATGAGAATCAAACAACACTTTGTGACCTTTATCACACAATTGACTTATGCTTAGTAGGTTATATTTCAAACCTTCAACTAGCAACACATTTCCAATGAAGTTGGAGAGGTTCTTACCTACATTACCTATTCCAATGATTTTTTCTTTGTTGTTCCCTCCAAATGTGACATGTCCTCCTTCCTTTTCCTCCAAGAGACAAAATATTGATTTGTCTCCGGTCATGTGTCTTGAACAGCCGCTATCAAGGTACCACCTGTTATGTATGGCTGCAAGACACTCCTGCACAAGCAATTAAGCAAATGTGTTTGGAACCCAACCAAATTTGGGTCCCATCATACTCTTCAAATTTTCAAAGCATGAAACCATTTCTTTTGGAATCCAGACTTTTCTAACATTCATGTTTTGTTTGCTTAGAGCAGGGATTTGGTTTTTCTTTCCAACTTTGACATTCATTTTCTATTTGGAGGTTCTTGGTTGGAATTTGTGAAAGTTTGATGAAGTTGGCTTCTTAACCCATTGTGGCCATTGGTTATTTTTGGGTTGAGAGTGATTGTTCTGCCACCTAGGAGATTGAAAGTTATAGGATTGATGAACACATGAATCACAATTTCTCCAAAAGTATGGTGGTGTTGGCCTATATGAATGTGCAATCCAGTTTTGGTGATATCTAGAAGATTGAGCATGCAATGGCCAAGAATGTGTTGACCTATGCTGCGGGGAAGGTCGACCTTTCTTAGGTCTTTGGACAGGTTTTTTGGGAATGTTGGTGACTCCCCCTTCAATCTTTTCTTTTCTTTTCTCCTTTTGTTTTTACTGGTTTTGTGTGGGAGTTATGTTTGAGGTGGAGGCTTCGGAAGATGAGACAAATGTGACTGTTTTTAGCCCAATTGGCCTTTTATTTGTTGGTTCAAAACCCAACCCTTCCTTGTTGAAATTCATCCTAATACCTAGCAAAGCATCTAGGTTTCCTTTTCCATCCACGAAATTTTCCAAGGATTGTTGTTTATCCTTCAATTCTTTTTGTAAGTTTTCAATGTTTTGCAAGAGTTGAGTGTTGACATGTTTTACAGCTTCATATTTTTCATTACTCAGTTTGCTATTCTTTTCATAGGTTTGCATTGTTAGCTTAATGCTATCAATCTCATTTCTCAAGTTTTCATTTTCATTTTCCAAGTCAGCCATTTCTTTTCTTCCTTCTTCCAAATCCTCAATCATTTTCTTAAGATCTTCAATTTCAGTTTCAAGTAGAGCATTCTTATCATCCTTGTCATGATCATGCACA
This sequence comes from Amorphophallus konjac, assembly GCA_022559845.1. Taxonomy (NCBI): domain Eukaryota; kingdom Viridiplantae; phylum Streptophyta; class Magnoliopsida; order Alismatales; family Araceae; genus Amorphophallus; species Amorphophallus konjac. The sequence goes on along the minus strand of CM040124.1, from coordinate 298,593,283 downwards.
AAAGAATTGATTTTCTTTTTCAATGATTTATTTTCCTTTTTATACATTTCATATTTTTCCATGAGTTGTATATATGCATCCTCCCAATCATCAATTGTATAATCTTCAAATGGAGAATTTACCTCAATTTCTTCGTCACCTTTGGCCATGAGGCAGAAATCTTCTTTTTCTTTGTCCGAGGAGCTAGTTCCAGTCATTACTTTCCTCTTCATCGCTCCATGTGGACACCATGGCCTTGTTATTCTTCTTGCCCTTCCATTTGTCAGCTTTTCTGAATCTATCGGGACAGTCATTCTTGAAATGTCCTGGTTTGTTGCAAGAATAACAAATGATTTTGTCAGATTTCTTAGAGTTTTCAAATTAGATTTGAAACCATTTCTTACCCTTGACCTTCCTCTCATGAAGCTCTTACCTTCCTTTCTCAGGAATTTCTTGAACTTACGTATGAGCATGGCTACGTCATCCTCATCTCGCTCACTTCCCGAATCCTCACCTTCATCAGAAGTATCTTGACGGCTGGGTCCAGCTTTAAGAGCTAGGGACTTCTTCTTATGTGCCTCAGCCTCTTTGTTCTTGAGGTTGATCTCATAGGTCATTAATGACCCAATGAGTTCATCTACCTTGGTGGTTGCGAGATCTCTTGATTCTTCAACAACGGTTGCCTTCGTGTGCCATGCTGGAGTTAATGATCTGAGAATTTTTATTACAAGTTCTTGCTCTGTATATTTCTTTCCCAAATCAGTTAAACTATTAGTAAGCACAGTTAAGCGAGCATACATATCTTGAATTGACTCATCAAGATTCATGCGGAACATTTCATATTCAGAAACTAAAATAATGGCTTTTGTTTCTCGTACCTGAGAGGTTCCTTCGTAGATTACCTCTAGCTTATCCCACATCAATTTCGCAGTTGCGCAGGTGGCTACTCTTGAGAATTCAACTGGATGGAGTGAGCATTGCATGATATGTTTAGCACTCCAGTTGACAGTGGATTGCCGTATATGTTCTTTGGTCCACAAGTCCTCATTATCAGTAAGCTCATACGGACCTTTGCTGATCACACGCCAAAGTTCGTAGTCTTGGGCGCGAATGAACACCTGCATGCGATGTTTCCAACAAGGATAGTTAGATCTAGTGAAATAAGGAGGTGTGTTCACATAGTGTCCTTCAGGTAAATAACCCTTAGATGCTGATCCACCATTTCCCTTAAGGTCGTTGGACCCCATAATGAGAGATTAGGCTCTGATACCACTTGTTGTGTAGTGGACAGCAGATCTAGAGGGGAGGGGTGAATAGATCTGCCCCTCTTTTCGTAATGTAACCCTCTATATAGCTAGATGAGATAAATTGCAGCAGAATATAACTAGCTAAACGAAGGACACAACGATTTGCTTAACAAGATGATTACTAATATATCGATTTGAACCTAAGCATGCATTTAGAATGAAACAATCACACAAACAAACCACAACACACGAGATTTTAAGGTGGTTCGGACTGAATCCCCAGTCCTGCGTCCACCCCTCACCAAATCCGGTGAGGCTCCACTAGTGCCACGCACTGAGCCGCAAATCGGAATGACCGCCGATTGCCTTCCTACTAACCACCTGGTAGGGACGTCAACAACGCAGATCGGACAACCTCCGATTGCCTTCCTACTAACCACTGGTAGGGACGATTCTCAATTTTGATTGTTCGAATGAAATGAAGAAGAAAGAACAAATATCAAGCTATTCAAACATAATATGAAACTCAAGAAGAAAGATCTTGTCTGAAATTGCTGGAGCTTGAATCGGATTCTTCGATGGATGTAGATCACTAATAGAGGCTTCTATCTTCTTCACAAAACACCCTTCTTGATTCAACAGCAATGGCTTCTTCTTCCTTGTGAGTTGTGCTTCCTTGAATCTGCTTGAGTTGATGAAGAGATGTATGGATGTAGCTTTGATCACCTTTGAGAACCTTGAGTGCTTCTAGCTTTGTGGGAGGTTGCTTGCTTCAGATCTCACCTTGAAACACCTTGGAATGGATGAAGAACTTCCTCCCGAAACACTGTTCACGGAGGTGCTACAGTACCTCGAAAATGAGCTCCCTTGATCTCCCTTGAAGCCTTGAAGCCCTTGTGTTTCAAATCCCTCAAGTGAGAGTTTTATAGACCTTGAATGGTCTATAGACAAGCCTCACAGATCCACAAATCATGGGTGTTTAGGTGACTTTTGGATTAAACAAATCCATGTTGAATGGCCCTTTTCGAAGTTGGAAACAAAGTCAACATTGAAGGCTCGGGGCTGGCGGTCGACCTATAGCTCCTGGCGGTCGACCGCTACTGTGAAACCTGCAAACGGGCAGTCCCTGGGATTTCCGGTCGACCGCCACTGGCTGGCGGTCGACCTGTAGCTTAAGGAACTGCAGACCGAGAGCCTCTGGCTGGGGCGGTCGACCGCCCCTGTGCTGGCGGTCGACCGCCAGCTGGGCAGACTCCGGCTCATCCCGGGTCGGTTCGTTATCTGTTCTAGCTCCGTCGCTTGACTTCTTTAGCAGCCCATTTGTAGCACCCCAGAAATTTAAATAGAGAATAAATAAAAATAATTGTAATTATTGTCATAGAAAAAAAATAAATAAAAGAGATAAGACTTTTATATATAGTGATAAGCCATTTATAATGAACATAACTAATGGGCCATATATACGTGAGCTAAGTGAGCTTTGGGTCATGCATATATAATCCTGAAGTTATAAGGGCCTTAACCCATATCTACGAAGAAGCCTACTAACTAAATTTTCCCTTAACTAAATATGCAAGGCCTTAACCTATTTGGGCTTAAGTTTAGCGTTTGCCCACCAAAAACCCATCCTCACGTTTGAAGAGGCATGCAGCTTTAGGGTTCCTGGTGGTTAACAAGGTAGGTGGCTAAAGATCGGGAAAGAAAGATTAACATAAGGAAACTTCAAACACGATAGGAGTTCTACATGGGAAATCAAGTTCCACTAGAAACCAAAGACCCAACCCTTATAAATAAAGTCCTCTCTCAATCAAACCCGGCGGCTGCTGTGTTCGAAGAACCCCTATGACATCATCCATCATCCTGCTACTCTCCTTCTCTCTGCGGGTGTTGCGGCTGTGCGAAGGGCGTCAGTTGCTGTTTGTTTCTTCCTCCATCGTCTTCCCGGTTGTTGCTGCTACACGAAGAGACAACCACATCTTCTACGTACAAAGTGCAATAGCTGCATATCCTCTTCTTCCCCTTCTTTGTCTTGATGCCGTAGTTGGAGAGGAAGCTACAACTATTGCCGTCATCGTCATCCTTCTTCTTTTTCTATTTGTCTGTCATAGCATCAACAAAGGTAGGCAATCTCCCTAGCAAAATATTATATAATCATCAGGCTAGATCTAGAACATGTAGCAGATTCTCTCGGTTTGCCTCTGCGATTTTTTTTTATAAAATAGGTAATTAGCGACCCTAATCAGGGTGCTAATTCAATTGACGACTCGTATACGGTCGTTATTCTTTTAGTTAATTAATTAAATACACATGTTTAAAATTTAATAACCATGCAAACTGATGTCTAAATTAATGTATGATCATAGTTCTGAAATCCTACTATTTTTCTCTACGTGACCATGTGATTATTTGTGTAAAATTTATTTTATCCGAAAAATATTACTGTTCATAAATCAATCTGTGATAAAGGAAATGATGCCTTACATTCGGACGTTTTTTCAAAATTAACGACCCTGATTAGGGCGTTATATTCATAGAAGATGGCATCACATAAGTCGTCAATTAAACCAAATTTAAAAAATCTTACCAACAACCAGTCGTCAATTTAATATATGTTATTTATGAGTCATTCACATTAATAGTTTGTTCATGGGTATAGAAGTCTGCTTTGGCCATGAAAATTTATGGGCATACTATTGGAATAGAGACGGAGGTAGTGAAAGTGGTTGCACCGTTTTTCATGCCCCTATTGCAAGATCCCCCGTCTCTCATCGAAAAATTATTTTGAACATACGGTTAGGTAGAGTTTTTCAAGCCGGTCATTTCGGTATATTATAAGCCAGATTCCGACACCATTTGGTATAGAAACGAGAGGTTTTAAAAAATAAATTTTTGGAAGAAACGACCCACGTTCGGTCGTCAATTCAAATTTTGACGACACTGTTCATCGGTGTTAATTTAACACACACACACACGTATATATATATATATATATATATATATCCTATACATATCTTTGAAAATCCATTATTCTTAAAATATGTGATAGAAAATTTTTAAAAAAATATATTTAGAATCCTTGTATTTTTCTCCTAATTATCACATATTCTATTTTCTTAAATTATTTTAAATAAATCAATGTGCCTTTTAATGTGTGTTTTTAAATTTATTCAATTAAATAGGTATAAATGAAAATTCTTGCTAAATAAATTGAGCTAAAAATCATGAAAATTAACGTTCCCCAAGAGGATGCTAATTAATAAATGACGGCACCCACGGGCGTTAAATAATATAAGTTTATTTAATTATAGTTAATTATAGAATAGTATGGACATGAATTCTATGATTAAACGTATACATGTTCTCACCGTTTTCTTCTGTTTTTGACCCATACCGCGGGTCTTTTGGTACTCTCATCTCATGTCCGTAGATGGAGTCCCTGTTTCATGATTGGTTCACGCATACACCTCAACTCTTGGTGACATACGAGCCCTCCGTTGGACATTCCATTCCTTCGGACTGGCAAGTTAGTCATTGGGACCTCCGTAAGTCTCCTCGTAGCCTTGGATTCTCTCAAGGCCGACTGAGCTGGTTGTACCTAATCACCTAGATTTTCAAAATGCCATGGTTTTCATATGGTTCATTGATATATCATCCTTACTACAAGTTCTGTCCTTGAACTCTATGCTTCATGAAATCTATCTTAAAGTTCTTACATGCTTGATTCCTTGAAATTCCTGGCCATTAATATGGAATTAGTCTAGACTAAATGTCAGGGGCTATGGGTCCCACTAAAATGACATTTTAAATGCTACGGGTCCTGATCTGACCCTATTGGGCGAGGCAAAGTCCAAACGTTACCGGTATACGATGATCGGGTGCAGGCATTCACCAACTCGGTTATTGGCATTTAGAAGCAATCATATAGTCGTGAGAACTCCTAAGTGTACGACCAAATACTAACTAGTGCTATTTCCATGAGGGGTGGTCATATCGTCGTGATTTTCTCCTTAGTGCATTGGCCAATCCTATATAGTGATAGATGTGCAAACGCTCTCGTGATAGTGATGATCGGGAGTAATTGCCATCATAGTACATCTTTCTACAACTTATTGTTCGTCATGAAAATATCTTGATTTGCCTTATTGGAGGGGTTATCATATCGTCGTGATATTCCCTTAGTATCGTGGCAAATGCTATAGAATGCTTGTAGAAGTAATTGTTCTACTTCTATATCGATCATCATAAATGTTCTCATTGATAGTACTCGTTATCTTGTCATGAAGATCCTTCATAATACTGGATACCTTGAGGCTCTCGTGATAGTGTTCGTCATAGAGAGATGAATGTTATATTTCCTCATGAATGCTCTTGACCTAACTTGAGAAAGTACTTGATTAGATCTTGCTATACCCTCTTGATTATCATTGTCCCTACTCTACATGAGTTTATCTAGCATCTTGCTTACTCGTTTGTTTATTATAGTTCTTGAATTTATCCCGTGTTATTACAGTTCTCGATTTCTATAGCTTGCATGACCTGCATGAGCATGTTAAACTGTAATTGATTTAAAGCTAGCTTGGAATCATGAGATATTAAGTCCTACTGAGCGTTCGCTCACCCTGCGTTTTCCAATATTTTCAGGTAATGACCATAGTGATGGCGAGACCGAACAAGATGGGCAAGGGCAAGAGTGAAGAGAACGCCGACATCTAGACGAACCACCTAGTTTTGCTATCCTGTGTCTTATGTTAAGGCGAGTCAAGAGTCTCCTTGTAATTTCTTTTATTGAGCCTTTTCGTTATTTATGGACCCGAATATGTAAAAGAACTTATATTTGAAATGAAATTTGCTATTTGTCTAAATTGTGTTTTGTGGAAATGACTATGCTCTGATTGACATGACTGTTTAACTGCCACGTTCCGAGCAACGACACGTTCCGCTGTTATCGGTTCGGGGCGTGACAGAAGGTGGTATCAGAGCCTAGGCTTTCTAAATCCCTAGGTCATCAGGTTCAAGTCCTAGATTGAGTCGTCCTTGTCAATTATCCTATAGGAACCCTGTGAGATTTGGGTAGAGCTTTGGGGTTTAATGATAAAATATGTTACATTCGCGTTAGATACCTGTCGAGATATGCATATCATTAATCCAAACCTTATTCTTGTAGGTTAGAATGGCCGCTGAGAGAACTCAGTGGAGAGAGATGCAACGCACTGTCCAGGGTTTAACACAAGCATTACAGCAAGTGGCACAAGGTGGAAACCAACATGGAGCTGGGGATCTACATCGAAAATTTCAAAAGATGAATCCTCCGAAGTTTAGTGGTTCTACCGACCCGGATAAAGCGGAGAATTGGGTGCAAGAAATAGAGAGGACCTTTAAGGTGATGCAATGCACCGATGAAGAAAAGGTATTATTAGGAACATATCAATTAGAGAAGGATGCCCGAGTATGGTGGGGATCTGTGGAAGCAATCTTGCCTAACGAGCAAGTTACATGGGATGAATTCTTAGAACACTTTAATGAAAAGTATTTCTCGGAAAGAATTCGCGAGAAGAAAGCTATGGAATTTGCGGCTTTAAAGTAACGTAGTCTGTCAGTCGCTGAGTATGAAGCGAGTTTTTCTAGATTGGCCCGATATGCACCACACTTAGTCTGTACGGAGAAAATGAGAGCGAGAAGATTTATGAACGGCTTAAAGGTGGAACTCATTCCTCAACTAGCTCCACTAGAAATTCAAACATATACAGAGATGGTTAGAAAAGCTCAACTCTTGGAAGATGCGATGGATATGATGGAAAGAATCAAAGGAAAGATTGCCAAGAGGGACTTACCAAATGGACCCAAGAACAAGGAAAACATGAACGACAAGAAGAGATTTAATGAAGGCAACAAATTCTATGAAAATAAGAAACCCCGGAATAAAGATCGACAAATTGTTCCGGCCAAGGGGAAATGTGAGCATTGCAAGAAGAGAAGGCACAATCCGGACGAGTGTTGGTATAAACTTGGAAAATGCATCCGTTGTGGAAGTAGAGATCACAAAATTGCTCGATGTCCACTCTTAAAGGAAGAAGCACCGCAAGTAACGGAAGGTAACCCTATAAACCCATTTCATATAAAACTTGCATGAATCGGATATGGTGATCTTAACACTTAGTATGTTGTGAGAATGATCTAGTTAGAATGCATGTTTTGGATATGGTGATTTTACCCCACTAATTTTGAAAAGAAATCATGTGAATTTGAGGACCAAATTCTTTTAAGTGGGGGAGGGTGTAGCACCCCAGAAATTTAAATAGAGAATAAATAAAAATAATTATAATTATTGTCATAGAAAAAAAAATAAAAGAGATAAGACTTTTATATATAGTGATAAGCCATTTATAATGAACATAACTAATGGGCCATATATACGTGAGCTAAGTGAGCTTTGGGTCATGCATATATAATCCTGAAGTTATAAGGGCCTTAACCCATATCTACGAAGAAGCCTACTAACTAAATTTTCCCTTAACTAAATATGCAAGGCCTTAACCTATTTGGGCTTAAGTTTAGTGTTTGCCCACCAAAAACCCATCCTCACGTTTGAAGAGGCATGCAGCTTTAGGGTTCCTGGTGGTTAACAAGGTAGGTGGCTAAAGATCGGGAAAGAAAGATTAACATAAGGAAACTTCAAACACGATAGGAGTTCTACATGGGAAATCAAGATCCACTAGAAACCAAAGACCCAACCCTTATAAATAAAGTCCTCTCTCAATCAAACCCGGCGACTGCTGTGTTCGAAGAACCCCTACGACATCATCCATCATCCTGCTACTCTCCTTCTCTCTGCGGGTGTTGCGGCTGTGCGAAGGGCGTCAGTTGCTGTTTGTTTCTTCCTCCATCGTCTTCCCGGTTGTTGCTGCTACACGAAGAGACAACCACATCTTCTACGTACAAAGTGCAATAGCTGCATATCCTCTTCTTCCCCTTCTTTGTCTTGATGCCGTAGTTGGAGAGGAAGCTACAACTATTGCCGTCATCGTCATCCTTCTTCTTTTTCTATTTGTCTGTCATAGCATCAACAAAGGTAGGCAATCTCCCTAGCAAAATATTATATAATCATCAGGCTAGATCTAGAACATGTAGCAGATTCTCTCGGTTTGCCTCTGCGATTTTTTTTTTATAAAATAGGTAATTAGCGACCCTAATCAGGGCGCTAATTCAATTGACGACTCGTATACGGTCGTTATTCTTTTAGTTAATTAATTAAATACACATGTTTAAAATTTAATAACCATGCAAACTGATGTCTAAATTAATGTATGATCATAGTTCTGAAATCCTGCTATTTTTCTCTACATGACCATGTGATTATTTGTATAAAATTTATTTTATCCGAAAAATATTACTGTTCATAAATCAATCTGTGATAAAGGAAATGACGCCTTACATTCGGACGTTTCTTCAAAATTAACGACCCTGATTAGGGCGTTATATTCATAGAAGATGGCATCACATAAGTCGTCAATTAAATAAAATTTAAAAAATCTTACCAACAACCAGTCGTCAATTTAATATATGTTATTTATGAGTCATTCACATTAATAGTTTGTTCATGGGTATAGAAGTCTGCTTTGGCCATGAAAATTTATGGGCATACTATTGGAATAGAGACGGAGGTAGTGAAAGTGGTTACACCGTTTTTCGTGTCCCTATTGTAAGATCTCCCGTCTCTCATCAAAAAATTATTTTGAACATACGGTTAGGTAGAGTTTTTCGAGCCGGTCATTTCGGTATATTATAAGCCAGATTCCGACATCATTTGATATAGAAACGAGAGGTTTTAAAAAATAAATTTTTGGAAGAAACGACCCACGTTCGGTCGTCAATTCAAATTTTGACGACACTGTTCATCGGCGTTAATTTAACACACACACACACACACACACACACACACACACACACACACACACACACACACACACACACACACACACACACACACACACACACACACACACACACATATATATATATATATATATATATATATATACATATATCCTATACATATCTTTGAAAATCCATTATTATAAAAATATGTGATAGAAAATTTTTAAAAAAATATATTTAGAATCCTTGTATTTTTCTCATAATTATCATATATTCTATTTTCTTAAATTATTTTAAATAAATCAATGTGCCTTTTAATATGTGTTTTTGAATTTATTCAATTAAATAGGTATAAATGGAAATTCTTGCTAAATAAATTGAGCTAAAAATCATGAAAATTAACGTTCCCCAAGAGGATGCTAATTAATAAATGACGGCACCCACGGGCGTTAAATAATATAAGTTTATTTAATTATAGTTAATTATAGAATAGTATGGACATGAATTCTATGATTAAACGTATACATGTTCTCACCGTTTTCTTCCGTTTTTGACCCATACCGCGGGTCTTTTGGTACTCTCATCTCATGTCCGTAGATGGAGTCCCTGTTTCATGATTGGTTCACGCATACACCTCAACTCTTGGTGACATACGAGCCCTCCGTTGGACATTCCGTTCCTTCGGACTGGCAAGTTAGTCATTGGGACCTCCGTAAGTCTCCTCGTAGCCTTGGATTCCCTCAAGGCCGACTGAGCTGGTTGTACCTAATCACCTAGATTTTCAAAATGCCATGGTTTTCATATGGTTCATTGATATATCATCCTTACTACAAGTTCTGTCCTTGAACTCTATGCTTCATGAAATCTATCTTAAAGTTCTTACATGCTTGAATCCTTGAAATTCCTGGCCATTAATATGGAATTAGTCTAGACTAAATGTCAGGGGCTATGGGTCCCACTAAAATGACATTTTAAATGCTACGGGTCCTGATCTGACCCTATTGGGCGAGGCAAAGTCCAAACGTTACCGGTATACGATGATCGGGTGCAGGCATTCACCAACTCGGTTATTGGCATTTAGGAGCAATCATATAGTCATGAGAACTCCTAAGTGTACGACGAAATACTAACTAGTGCTATTTCCATGAGGGGTGGTCATATCGTCGTGATTTTCCCCTTAGTGTATTGGCCAATCTTATATAGTGCTAGATGTGCAAACGCTCTCGTGATAGTGATGATCGGGAGTAATTGCCATCATAGTACATCTTTCTACAACTTATTGTTCGTCATGAAAATATCTTGATTTGCCTTATTGGAGGGGTTATCATATCGTCGTGATATTCCCTTAGTATCGTGGCAAATGCTATAGAATGCTTGTAGAAGTAATTGTTCTACTTCTATATCGATCATCATAAATGTTCTCATTGATAGTACTCGTTATCTTGTCATGAAGATCCTTCATAATACTGGATACCTTGAGGCTCTCGTGATAGTGTTCGTCATAGAGAGATGAATGTTATATTTCCCCATGAATGCTCTTGACCTAACTTGAGAAAGTACTTGATTAGATCTTGCTATACCCTCTTGATTATCATTGTCCCTACTCTACATGAGTTTATCTAGCATCTTGCTTACTCGTTTGTTTATTATAATTCTTGATTTTATCTCGTGTTATTACAGTTCTCGATTTCTATAGCTTGCATGACCTGCATGAGCATGTTAAACTGTAATTGATTTAAAGCTAGCTTGGAATCATGAGATATTAAGTCCTACTGAGCGTTCGCTCACCCTGCGTTTTCCAATCTTTTCAGATAATGACTATAGTGATGGCGAGACCGAATAAGATGGGCAAGGGCAAGAGTGAAGAGAACGCCGACATCTAGACGAACCACCTAGTTTTGCTATCCTGTGTCTTATGTTAAGGCGAGTCAAGAGTCTCCTTGTAATTTCTTTTATTGAGTCTTTTCGTTATTTATGGGCCCGAATATGTAAAAGAACTTATATTTGAAATGAAATTTGCTATTTGTCTAAATTGTGTTTTGTGGAAATGACTATGCTTTGATTGACATGACTGTTTAACTGCCACGTTCCGAGTAACAACACGTTCCGCTGTTATCGGTTCGGGGCTGTTGTGCATCCCTTTAGTTTTGATGATGACAAAGGATATGTTTAATTGCTCCTTCAATATAAAGTAATGGACTCATGATAATTTGATGATGACAAAAGATGTGGTTAACTAATTCAATGCAAATCTGATAGTTCAAGTAATTTCAGGTATACTGGAGTTCTAATGAAGTCAACAAATCAGAGGAAGTTGTCAAGGTTTCTTGTCGACCAGAGTGGTAGTCATTGTCGACCAACGAACCCAACCAAACACAGTTCAAGCTATGTTTTCTCTGTACGCGCTCTGGTTGTCGACCAGAGCCCTGACCGTTGTCGACCACGAAGCAATACAAGCAAATCCAACTCTGTACAGACTTTCCTCTGTACAGACTTTCCTCTGTACAGACTTCGTTGGTCAACCAAAGGCCTGTCCGCTGTCGACCATGAGGCAATACAAGCGAATCCAACTCTGTACAGACTTTCCTCTGTATAGACTTTCCTCTGTACAGACTTCGGTGGTCGACCAGTTACTTTTCCGCTGTACAGACTTCAGTGGTCAACCAAAGGTCTGCTCGTTGTCGACCACGGAACAGACAGAGCATCAGACTGAAGGACCAGCCGTCTGGACATTGTTCTTTGTCGACCAGCGACAAGCTCATGGTCGACCACAGGCAAAGCAGCGTCCAGAACCGAACTCTAACCGAATTCAGTTTCTGTTGAGAAAAACCTGCAGGTTGTTGCTGCAGGTTGTTGGGCGGTTTAGATGATAAGATTCCGCACGGGATTCAAGGAGAGAATCGTGCTAAGAACCGGTCAAACCTCTTCTAGATTTTACTTAATCTTCTCCCTGTTTTTTAGCGAGTAATCCAACAGGTTTTGCACTTGCGCGGGAAACAGCTTCGTGGTTAATAAAAACTGGTGCAAAAAGGAGAAGAGATAGAGAGCGGGGTGTGGAACATAGAGCAGAAGAAAAGGACACCCACGAAGATACTCTGAAAGAGAAAAGGAAGAGTGGCTCTCCGGCAATCAAGAAGCAGCAGAAGACAGAAGTGTTCTTCGGTGCTGCAGAAAGAAGACCTGGCTCAAGGCGTTGCAAGTTCCAGCAGCAAGGCAGCTGAAGGCATCCTGCTGGAAGTCCTACAGGGAGTCTTGCCTTGTTACCTATGTGATTGAGTCCCAAGCTGAACTCTTTAATTACTCTGCTTCAAAAGTCTATGTTCAGCTTTGTTACACCTTTTTCTATTTATCTTTTCATTACATCAAGAGTCAAGCTGTGAGGCAGCGGAGTCAAGCTGTGAGGCAGCGGAGTCAAGCTGTGTGTCAGCAGGAACAAGCTGTGTGACAGCGGTGTTTGTGTGAGATCAGAAGTTCTCATTTAGTGAAGCCTTGCTCAAGTTGAGCAAGGGGTGGACGTAAGTCTCGGGAAGAGACTGAACCACCTAAAAATCCTGTCTTGTGGTTTTGCTTGTGGTGTGTGCTCTTATTACTGTTTGCTATCGCTATAGTTATCAGTTTTATCTTTGCAATCCATCGTTTGCTTAAGGTCTAGTTGATCCTTGGTTTATTAATTGAAAAAAGGGGATAGATCTATTCACCCCCCCCCCTCTAGATCTATTCAGTCCGTACTTAATCAGAGCTAGGTTCTCCGAAAATGTGGTCTAACAACCAGGAGAGACCTAACGGACTGAACTCTAGAAGTCTAATGGCTGAGGGACACTCAGTGACTAGACCACCATACTTTGATGGAAATGATTACTCATACTAGAAAAATCGTATGCAGGTGTTCTTGAGAGCACAAGATCATGAGATGTGGAGAGTAGTGAGCCACGGACCCTATGATCTGCCCGAAGACGAGGATACCTGGACCAGAGAACAGGTCAGAAAATCAACCATCAACTGGGGAGTTATGAATGTAATGCAATGCGCACTTCATCCCACGGAGTTCTCAAGAGTCTCACAATGTGCAACAGCCAAGGAGATGTGGGATCGACTCAAGGTCATCTATGAAGGTACGTCAGAGGTAAGGGAGACAAAAGCAAATATGTTAGTCTCAGAATATGAAATGTTTAGAATGAAAACTGATGAAAACATTTCTGATATGTATGCTAGAGTAGTGCAACTAACAAATAGCTTAAAGAGTCTAGGGAAAACCTACAAGGAGCAAGAGCTAGTGAGAAAAATTTTAAGGTCCCTCACTCCTATGTGGCATACCAAGGCCACAGTCATTGAGGACTCAAAGAACCTCACTACTATGACTGTGGATGAACTAGTAGGTTCCCTAATGGCCTATGAGGTCAATCTAAAAGGAAAGGAAGAAGAGGGCAAGAAAAAGAAACAGCTAGCTCTGAAAACTAAAATAGGCACCTCTGAATCATCTGACACTGATGACTCATCTAGCACAGGTGAGGAAACTGGTGAGCTTGCCACGCTAACAAGAAAGTTCAGAAAGTTTCTGCGGAAGGAAGGTAAGGGATTTAAAAATCCGAAGGGCATGGTAAGAAGGTCACCCCAGTTTCAGTCTGACAAAACTAAAGCCTCATCTAACAAACTTGCCTGCTACAACTGCAGAAAATCAGGACACATGAAGGCTGAATGTCCAGAGGCTCCTAAGAAATCAAGCTTCAAGTGGAAAGGCAAGAGACCAAAGGCCATGATAAGCACATGGAGCGAGGAGGAGGAAAGCAGCGAAGAGGAAACAACCTCCGAAGAAGAAGAAGGAAACACATGTCTAATGGCCAAAGGAGACAGCAACGATCTTGAGGTAACCTCCCCTTTTCAAGATTTTTCTAGTTCAGATTGGGAAGAAGCCTATTCAGACTTACTTGATACATATGAAATAACAAGAAAGGAAAATAAAAGGTTGAAGAAGAAAGTTAATCAGCTCAATGATGACAGCAACCTAATTGCTAACAGAACTAAACTAGAATTGGAAATCACCACCTTGCAAAATAAGCTGAATCAACACAAGACAGATGAAGAAAATGTCAAAGAACTATTGGAAGAAAATGAGATACTAAAAAACACAATTGATGAGTTAAAACTAAAGACTCAAGAATATGAACAGCAAACTAAGTTAACTCAAGAAAGAAACAACTCACTCAAGGAAGAAAACAGTCAACTTCTGAAAGAAATAGAAAGAATCCAAAGTGAACTAAAAAACAAACAGGAAACATTGGAAAAAATGACTAAGGGTGAAGAAAACTTGAACGCGGTGTTAGGAATAAAAGTAAATTTTCAGAAAGAGGGGTTAGGATACAACCCAACAGCTAAAAAGGAATTTCAACTAAAAACGTTAAATGAAAAAGCTGACACAAAAGGAAAAGGCCCCCTGATAAACCTATATCAAAACAAACAAAAGGACATAGCTGAAAGTTCCTCTAAACAGACTAATGTCACCTGGGAAGAGAGGAATTCTAAAGGGAAAATGGTCAATCTACATCAGCTTAAAAACAACAGCCATATCAGACGAGAAGTTCAAATTCACAGAAGTAACCAGACAAATAGAGCATTAAATCATGTTAATAAACCCAGACCTGTAAAATAAGGTGTCTGGAAACAGGCTGGTCGACAACAGACTCCTCCTATGTCGACCAGAGGGTCTGCCAGAACAGGTACTGGCTTCGGGAGAAACCCTAGTCGACCACAGACATACCAGATGTCGACCAGACATACAAACAGAACCCACAACTTCTCTCAGCTGAAACAGAATGGAAATTGGAATTTAAGAAAATGGACTCAACATAGAGGAACATTAAATCAAAAGGAACACAACCTGAACAAGTTAAGAATCGAAAAGACAAACTGTTCTAACAAAGTTTGGGTTCCCAAGATGTTGTTACAGCAGTTTCATGATTTCACAAGCTATCTTGGACCCGAGTACCATTGGGGTCCAAAAGTTTCTGTGTAATTTGTGATGCAGGAATGTCAGGCAGTCATGCACAACAAGTGGTAAGACCGTTTAGTGCAAAAACTCCATGTAAAGTATTCAAAGGTAAGAAACCATCCCTAGCTCATTTTAGAATCTTTGGTGCAAGGTGTTACATTCATAACAATGATAAGAAAGTCTTGGACAAATCTGAACCTAAGAGCAACTCAGGAATATTCTTGGGCTATTCTGATCGATCAAGAGCCTATAGGGTATTTAACACCAGAGATCAAGTGGTTGAAGAACCCCCTCATATTTCATTTGATGAAATTAATGATTTTGGCAAAAATGAACAGGTCAGCAAGGAAGAAGAAGATGGGGAATTTCAGGATGGCAAAGAAAAACCGATGGAGAATGAAGAAGAACTGAATCAAGAAAGAAATCAAGGTAATTCTAATGACCAAACCGAAGGAGAGGTCAACTCAGGTAACAATCTTGAAAACTCAAGACTTCTTAGAGATCATCCCTTGGATAACATTATTGGTAGTAGTCATGATCCTAGGAAGACTAGATCTCAGCTCAAGACCATTAATGAACTAGATCAACTTGCCCTTGTGTCCCAAATAGAGCCCAAATCTGTAGTGAAAACCTTAAAGGTTGAATCATGGATAAGTGCCATGCATGAAAAACTAAATCTGTTTGAAAGAAATCAGGTGAAAGAAAATCAGTCGTTGTTTATGACTCTCTATCATTTCTGCAAATAGATATGTCAGCTAAGTATCTGCTACTGGTAAGGTTGGGAGTTCAACTGATTACTAAAGCAAGCCTGCAAGCTCCTGGTACTGCTACTGGTTAGCTCTGGTGGTCGACCAACGACCGGGCAGTGGTCGACAACGCCATCAGGACAGGATACTGGATGGGTTCTGTGGCTGCGCAGATGTCGACAACAGACAGTCCCATGGTCGACAATGGATCTGTAAGGAAGCAAATGTCCACTTTAGACAGGTTCCTGGTTGACACTAGTTCTGGTAGGGAATCTTCTGGACTGGTTAAACTGTTTGGACTCAAATTCATATTCACTCATTCATCATCATCCATACTTTCCATTCCCTGTGTCTGTCTATCTCATCCTGGCCAACATTTTTTTGATTCAGCATGGATTCACAAATTGAGGGGGAGTAAAAGTGTAAACTCATTCCTTGATGAAACATTGAATAACCTAACCATATCTTCCAATAAAATCACCAAGGTGATCAATAAGAGTAGAGGTTGAGTGTAGTAATGAGGATTTGAACTGTACTACTTCAATAAAGTCAAGCCATAACTATGATTCTGTCACATGATTTTGAAGACTTATGATTTTTAGTAGTGAGTCGGTTTCTCTACCTGTGCTAATTCTGAACAGTTAATATAAATCCAATAATATAGCATGAATGCACGTGGAATACGCCATAATTCTGTCTTCATGGTAGAGCAATGGGTTGGATTCTGAGAAACTACTGCCTCCCATGTTAAAGAAAAAATTGGATGAAAAATAAGTGAGAGGCATGTGTGTCATGAAGAATCAATCTATCTCTGCTGCTCTCAAAAATTATTGAGATTGGGCATACTGAGTAACTGGGGATATTGGCGTCTGATAAACGTATATCTTCACGGATAAAAGGTGTGTCCCAGTTAAAAGTGGAATGGTTAGGCATGCTAAGTAGCCGAGGTTTCTGGCGTGTAAAAAGCGTGTCTCCTCGTGTAGAAATGCATGTGATAAATCTGACCACAGCCTTCAAAATGATTCCAAAAAGAAAATTTCAAAATTACTCAAACGACAGAAGAAAATGGTTGACCGAAGGCATGGCATGCAAAGAAAAGCTAAAAACACTGTTCAGCTCGCACTGTTAGTCAAACAGCCTCATGAAATCTATTATAAGTTTGAGAAGTCATATGGAGGAAAATTAGATATGGGACGCAAGTTTATTGGTGCAATACCTTCAAATTCAATGAACCACAAGGCCCACTCTACTTGTTTACAAGGTGATCTCTGCTAAGAATGGATAGGTTAAATAAATGCTTCATTAAGGAAAGGGTGTACACTTCAATCAATTTCCCCAAAATTCAATTCGGCTGATTAAATCCTGACCCTTCGTTTTCTTCATCAAGCTGTTTCTCTACCCTAGGATAAACACCCAGGAGTCTTCGTATTTCATTCTGCTCCACCACCTCCTTTCACATCCTGTTCGGAGTGATTATTTTTTTGATTTCCCCTCTTTTTGCTGTTGACAAAGGGGGAGAAAGAGTTTGTTGTCCTTGTGCCAAATAATGTCAAGTCTACTTATGGTTATGTTATTTTCATCTTACCTTCTCTATGGATGTCTTTGAATAACATATCTTTGAATAACATATCAAATGAATTGTCTGGCTGAAATAATTGCATGTTTTGTCACAATGACTCATGGTTGTCATCATCAAAAAGGGGGAGAATGTTGTGCATCCCTTTAGTTTTGATGATGACAAAGGATATGTTTAATTGCTCCTTCAATATAAAGTAATGGACTCATGATAATTTGATGATGACAAAAGATGTGGTTAACTAATTCAATGCAAATCTGATAGTTCAAGTAATTTCAGGTATACTGGAGTTCTAATGAAGTCAACAAATCAGAGGAAGTTGTCAAGGTTTCTTGTCGACCAGAGTGGTAGTCATTGTCGACCAACGAACCCAACCAAACACAGTTCAAGCTATGTTTTCTCTGTACGCGCTCTGGTTGTTGACCAGAGCCCTGACCGTTGTCGACCACGAAGCAATACAAGCAAATCCAACTCTGTACAGACTTTCCTCTGTACATACTTTCCTCTGTACAGACTTCGTTGGTCAACCAAAGGCCTGTCCGCTGTCGACCATGAGGCAATACAAGCGAATCCAACTCTGTACAGACTTTCCTCTGTATAGACTTTCCTCTGTACAGACTTCGGTGGTCGACCAGTTACTTTTCCGCTGTACAGACTTCAGTGGTCAACCAAAGGTCTGCTCGTTGTCGACCACGGAACAGACAGAGCATCAGACTGAAGGACCAGCCGTCTGGACATTGTTCTTTGTCGACCAGCGACAAGCTCATGGTCGACCACAGGCAAAGCAGCGTCCAGAACCGAACTCTAACCGAATTCAGTTTCTGTTGAGAAAAACCTGCAGGTTGTTGCTGCAGGTTGTTGGGCGGTTTAGATGATAAGATTTCGCACGGGATTCAAGGAGAGAATCGTGCTAAGAACCGGTCAAACCTCTTCTAGATTTTACTTAATCTTCTCCCTATTTTTTAGCGAGTAATCCAACAGGTTTTGCACTTGCGCGGGAAACAGCTTCGTGCTTAATAAAAACTGGTGCAAAAAGGAGAAGAGATAGAGAGCGGGGTGTGGAACATAGAGCAGAAGAAAAGGACACCCACGAAGATACTCTGAAAGAGAAAAGGAAGAGTGGCTCTCCGGCAATCAAGAAGCAGCAGAAGACAGAAGTGTTCTTCGGTGCTGCAGAAAGAAGACCTGGCTCAAGGCGTTGCAAGTTCCAACAGGAAGGCAGCTGAAGGCATCCTGCTGGAAGTCCTACAGGGAGTCTTGCCTTGTTACCTATGTGATTGAGTCCCAAGCTGAACTCTTTAATTACTCTGCTTCAAAAGTCTATGTTCAGCTTTGTTACACCTTTTTCTATTTATCTTTTCATTACATCAAGAGTCAAGCTGTGAGGCAGCGGAGTCAAGCTGTGAGGCAGCGGAGTCAAGCTGTGTGTCAGCAGGAACAAGCTGTGTGACAGCGGTGTTTGTGTGAGATCAGAAGTTCTCATTTAGTGAAGCCTTGCTCAAGTTGAGCAAGGGGTGGACGTAAGTCTCGGGAAGAGACTGAACCACCTAAAAATCCTGCCTTGTGGTTTTGCTTGTGGTGTGTGCTCTTATTACTGTTTGCTATCGCTATAGTTATCAGTTTTATCTTTGCAATCCATCGTTTGCTTAAGGTCTAGTTGATCCTTGGTTTATTAATTGAAAAAAGGGGATAGATCTATTCACCCCCCCCTCTAGATCTATTCAGTCCGTACTTAACAGGGGCGTGACACCGTTCATGTCTATGGCATCTCCCTTGATAGTCTAAAATGTACCAACTGAGTTTCTAGCCTTGGATTCTCTTGGCTGTACTTCTTTGTGCATTGACCTTGTATGTGTGACAACCCGAATATCACGTGTCGACTTTTGCATGTTTTCGCATCCTTGCTTGGGCGCGATCAATGAGCTTTCACTTTTGCCGACTTCACTGAATTCTTTGTCCATGTAATGGCGTACCTATCATGAACAAACCATCACGTATGTCAGTCACATGAGAGTGGGAAATATCAATGACTAATAGTGTTTAGCCATTATCAAAACCAAGAATACGACAGAACTCAAATGACCGTAGGATGATGTCGAATTACCCAAGTGAACTCAAATGACCATAGGGGCACAACAGAAGCATATCCTATTCTGTGAAGGCCACAGCCACTTCAGGTGACATTTCTGCAAGGCAGACAACATATGCTGGCGTCTAAAGTGCGGTGATGACAGCTTGCCGTGTCTCTTCATCTA
The DNA here is from genome assembly GCA_022559845.1 of Amorphophallus konjac. Lineage (NCBI taxonomy): Eukaryota > Viridiplantae > Streptophyta > Magnoliopsida > Alismatales > Araceae > Amorphophallus > Amorphophallus konjac. The sequence continues at coordinate 298,573,619 of CM040124.1, read as the reverse complement.
GAGATAGGATATCCTAGATGGTAAACCCGGCTGGGATCTTCTTCAGGTGCTTGACTATTCTGCTGCCAGCTCGAACTTCGAGCAACTTCATTTCGTCGGCTCTGCTGCGCCTGCCCCCACTTTGGGCCTGGGGAGCCGGCTCAGCGGGTGCCTCCTCCACTGGGTCAGATGCCGCTTGAGCTTGTGGGGCCTGCTGGATCACCTCCCTTTCTTGCATGAACTTGACAAGGTTCAGGATGTTATCGGGCTCTTCCCTTGGCCGAGGAGGAATCACTATAAATGGAGCTACCGGGCCGCCTGCTCCTTTGGTCGGCTGGGACTCGCGGGGGCATGCCTGTATTCCCCTCTGAGTCGTAAGAAATTCAATGAATGACGGGACGCTCTGGCCACTTGGTTCTCCAAGCTAGAGGCCCGATGTAGGGGGGATATCAATGCCTTGGAACCTAGGCTCGGGGATATGATACGGTTGTTCTACCCTGAGTAGGATGTTATGGTCAGCCTGAGGAGGGCGTCCCCACTTCCATCCCGACCTAGTGGCATGTTGGGAAGTTGCTGCTTCAGCCTGGCTCACCTCTGGCGACTCAAGGGGTACCTCTTGCTCTTCCTCTCGCAGGGAGAGGGCCGTGTCAAACTGTGCTGAGAGGGTGTTGCAAGAGAGGATGACCTCATTCTTCCTTTTGTTTCTGGGCCTTCTCTTCTTCTTTTGCTTCTTTTCTTCAGTGGCTGGCAGATGCTCCGTAGGGGGTCCTCCCCATAAAAGAGGCTCCTCCGATCCCCCATTTCGGCTTCTACTTCTGGAGCCAGCTCGAGTGACTCGAATTCTTCCCAAGGGACATACTCCTTCAGTTCCACAGGCTAGATCTCGGGCTGTTCATAGTCTTCAAGCCCATCAATAATGGCGTGAAGTCTTTTGACCGCGAGGCTGGTTTCTTTGTGCACCTGCATCGGGATGTGCTTTTTCTTATTATGAGTAGGCCGCCGCATAACTAGCTACGGGGCTGTGTCATGCCAAACCGGTGTTACCGGTGGCGATGTTGGTTGGGGTGTAACACCCCTTATGTGAACCTCCGGGGTGGGCCGGAGAGCTTGTCTTCTTCTTCTGTTCTTCGTTGGCGCGGCTTGCCAACCTCCTTGGTCCTGGGCTGGCGCCATGACAAAGGCTTCATAAGTGGCATGCGTACTGGCCTCCGACCACTCCTCAGGCAGCTGTTGGTACAACGGCACCATGTTGACGGTGGTGCCCAAGTTCGGCATCTCATGCGGCGGCAGAGGGTCCACCTTGAGCTCCCCCATGTCCAGCTCCCCCTTCTTGATCAAGGACTCAATAACATCCTTAAAGATGTAGCACTCCTCGATAGTGTGCCCAAGCATCTGATGGTACGGGCAAAAATGAGGATCATCCTTCTTCTTCAGGTCGCTTGGCCTCTTTGGTTCTGGTAGTGTGATTTTGTTGTATTTGGTGGCCCATTCAAACATGACCCGGGACTTATCTCGAGGAAAAGAATAGAACTTATTCCTCATTTTCTCTCACAGGGAGGGGCCTTCCCGCCGCTCAGTAGATCTGGGTGAAGGAGGATTGGCTGTCTCTTTGGCTTTCTCTTTTTGCTTCTCGAAGGTTTCGAAGTCCAGGGTGTGAACTTCTGGCGGTGCCGGTCTCTTCTCGGCTTGCTTGGTCCTCTGACTCAATGCAGCTAGAGCAAAAGAGTATCGAGCAAGGAATTCCTTGATCTCTGCCATTATATTGTTCAAACGGTCAAATGACCTTACCTCAGCATCGATCATCCTCTCAAGGATCTCCTTCTTCAGATTTTGTTTACAAATCTGCACTGTGTCTTCTTGGTGCGGGGGACGTCTGCACCTCATGCTGAGGTTCCTCCATCTCTTTATATAGTTGAGTGCCGACTCATCATTTCTTTGCCTTGTGGCATAAAGCTCTGCCACAGTTACTTCTCGCTCAGCTATGTAGAACCTCTCTTTAAACTTCTTCTACATGTCCGGCCAGTCTGTGATGGACCCAGTAAGCAAACTCGAGTACCACTCAAAAGCGAGCCCGGTAAGTGTCAAGCAGTAGAATTTGAGGAGATAGGCCTCATCCGCCGCCAGATCCCCCATAACATTCACATAATAGGCAATGTGCTCCCTGGGAGACCCTTGCCTGTTAAACTTTTCAAACTTCGGTGGCTTGGTGATGCCGGCCGGCAACCTCCTAGCAGCATAGTGTGCCAGGTAGGGTACCCGATACACATCGAATGGCGTGTGATCACTGTCATCCCTCTCCGCCATCTTCATATCTATCATCTATTCGAGCATCGATTTGCTCACTGGTGCTGGGTCGACCGGACTCAGATAGAAGTGGGCCGGTTGCGCCAGTGGCATTATTAGTACTGTTGCCTGTGGTGTAATAGTGGACCCCTGGAATGGCAAGTTTGGTGGTAGGGCCGGTGTGGTATGCTACGGCTGGTGCAGGGGTATGCCCCCAGTGTAGCTGGGGATTGGTGGAGACACCATCGCCTGTGGAGAAGCTTCCGAGGCCTGACCGTTGCCCCCAGGAGTCTCGGGCAATGCTTCGGTCTGCACGGATGTTGAGGGCTGAGTAGCTCTTTCAGTCAGTTGTTTCCGTAGCAATTCAATCTCTCGCTGATACTGCTGCATCATATGCAATACAGTGGGGTCATTCATGGAAAGGCTAGGGGGCCCCCCCTCTGATGCAGGACGGACTGAGGAGACGACGCTATATGAGACGGACACGACTCGGCCAGCAACGACACGACTACTAGAGCGACCTCGACTCGACACTAAGAGCTCCTATAGGCTACACATCGCTAACAGAAGTGCAAACTCACTCGTCGTCCCATGCGAGGGAAAGCGTGGATCGTGCGCGGTTAAGGAACCGGCAGAGTTCAAGGTAGTCTGACTCAACTTCCGGACTCTGATCGAGTCGCGGGACGGGTCACTTTCACGCTCACAGCGGTGACATGGACACACGGACTAGGAGCCTACACTCTCAACAGCGGCATAAGACCATATACTAGCTAAGCAAATGAATGCCAAGAAGGTAAGATCGTTACCTCCACGCACCCGGCGTGGCGAAGACAACCCCGACCGATTTACGGACTCCCGGTTAAACAATTTCACAGCGGTACAAAGATTTGACCCACTCCACGCAGGGAGGTAATAGGTCACATGTGGGGCCCGAGAATCGCGTAAATCGGGTTGACGGGCAGCATCTTGATGTCGCCCGGCGGTGCCGAACGTGCGTCTAAAGTGCTGTCCGGACGGCGGGTTCTACGGGTCCGTGGGGCCCACGGATGGCGCTATCCTCTCGGCCTGCTGGGGTGGGGCCCAATGTGATGGGGACCCATGGTGGCGCGCCTCCTCGGACGGCGGTCGGCCGGAAATACCGATCGGTGGTCGATCTGCCCCGATCTCCAATTCTTGAACTAGCTGCCCACGGATTTCAGGTTCTGTTTTCCGGCGCGCGCTCTGGCGAGAACGGCCGCTGCGATCAATCCCAATGTCGGATCGGGGCACATGAGCTATCGTTGGAAATCTCTCTTAAAATACTACAATCTAGACCCTGAGAGATCTACTGGATCTGCCCGGATCTGGACTTTACTGAATTTTGAAGCTTCTATTGAACAGTGCCCGGACTCTCAGATTAGCAGGTGAGTTGTCTGAGAACTGCCATTGACCGCATGGTAGATGGCCAATTCAGCTCCTTCGCTCTTCATAAAAGTGGTAGGGTTTTGAACAAGGAAACCGGAGATATTTTTTGTGGATGGATTGGAGGAAGTTGTGATTTGTTATGATTTTTGCACTAGAGGGTGGTCGGATCTGGGAACAGGTGGACAGCACTGTAGCTAGCTCTGAAAATGAATTTTTAAAAATAGGTGGAGGGCTGATCCAAATTCAATAAAATTCGTGGTAGGAGGGGTTGATGGACAGAACCCCCAGTAAAATTGACAGCCCCATGGAAAATCAAAAAATTGGTCGGAGTTAGGAAACTCAGACGGACTGCCACAATGGACAGAAAGTAGCCAGATCTAGTGGAAGAGGGAGAATGAAATGGGAAAAATAGGAAAAGGGATCTAGAAGCTTTGCCAATTTTTATGGGACATGGGAAACACCTCCAGAACGCACCCTCAAAATTTGGGAACCAACAGATCTCGGAGTTGGGAGCTGGAATTCCGGGATCAGTTGGCTGTTTGGTGAAGATAGATTTCCGACGAACTTGATGGCGGTGCGGTGGCGGCTCGTGGCGGCGGCGATGATGACCGGAACCGATAGGGGAGGCGTCACACCTCAGAATAGCAACCGTCTCAGCTGCAAGGGGGAGAGGGAGGAGAGAGGAGGGGGGCGCCCAAGGCTGCTCTAAGCAAAATTTCTGATTTCTTATGCATTAATTCATCCAAAATGGAAAATACAATCTTATATAGGTTACATCTCAAATCCATCCTCCACCGTTGGATCTAGGGAAGGGGAATGGAGGGCTGGAATTGAGTGTGATCAACACACAAAATTTAAAATAAAAAATTGAGGGGAGGGGCGCACCATTGACCATGGGGGAGCAAGCTTGACATGGTAGGTAGCCTACCTTGGACTTTGAAGTCCAATTGTCCCCCATGTGTCTTTTACCATTCAACCTTCTAGATGCCTCCATTTGAATTGTTGACTGACCCCACATGGGGCCCTAGGCTGAGGTGGATCAATGGGATGGGGTCTGAGGGGCCCGTGGGACCCGGGGGTCCCATTTTGCAAATAACCCCCCCTTACAATCAAAATTACAAACCGAATAAAATGAAGAAAACACACATTACACACAAATAGCGTCTAAACAAATATGATAAATGTCGAGACTCAGGGGTGAGTCTTCAGGTTGTCTCCGAGCCAGATGGACGCTGAAGTGGCTCGAGTCGTGCTCTGCGTGCGGTACCGGCGGCTCGGCGTAACTGCTCGGGTGTCCGCACCACCCTCTCTTCGGCCGGCGCCTCGTCGAATGACGTAGATGGTCCTCCTGTGGTGCATTCGGTAATAACATTGGCGGCCAAGGCCATTGCAGGCTCCCCATGGCCAGCTTCTCCTGTGTGAACTTGCGCCACCTCATTTGCCGCTCTCCCCCTTCTGGTAAGAGGTCATGGCCTTGTGGCAAGTCTGGCCACTTCTTCGGGCTCGGTCGGCAAAGCCCCGTACCGGCCGAATACTCCGGCCATGTTGCAGGTATAAACCTTCACGTCTCTGCCTCATCTTCACGCTCTTCTCGATGGCATGACTGGGAAGACCAATCTGTTAAAGACCGATCTCTGCGGCCTCACTTCTTCCCTCAGCGGGGACTGATGACGCTCTTCCGAGCGGTTTCTTGACTCGGCGTTGGGCACCGGTCGGGTCTCTTCTTCTTCAAAGGCGGAGGCTACTGCCCCCAGTAGTCTCGGGCGACCTCGGGAAGTGCTCCCCGGGCCCCGCAAGTAGTTTCTCATGGCCTGCTCCACTCCTTCCAAGTCTTGATCAGGAGGGGAAGCCGGTGATGTCTCCCTATTAACAGCAACGGGCATGTGGATTGCAGGCTCTGCACGAGCAGCCTGATGGTGACGTCAGTAGTGCCGATGGCGGGTGTTCTCTGGTGGGGCCGGTGTAGCCAGTGCCGGCTGATAGACAGGGGCCACTGTATCTGCCCAGTCTCCTTGTCGTGCCCTCACGGGGCGGAAGGTATTGGGTCCCGCCTAGGCTGGTGAGGTGAGCCGGGCTGCCATGGGAACCCAAACTTGCTTAGTTTTGATAGGCCTGGGGGCCAAGTGATGTTGCGGCACTACGGCCGGAGTAGCGGGCGTCATCTTGCCCTTCATCTTCTCCCGTGTCTGGAAAGAGTTACGCACCGGTACAGTAGGCACGATGCGCTCCGGGATCATCTCGGAGCGTTGTTCGGTGAGGTGGACTCGGACACTCCTGACGACAGCAGACTTGCCGGTGCTGGAGAACCGACCTCTGGGTGATATCATGGCATGGCTCCTCCGGAGCCTCCTCTGGTGAGAGGCCGACCCCTGGTGAGATGGGCCGACAGTTTGGTGCACATGGTGCACGTTGCAGCTCAACGTCCCTATTGGGACGGTCTTGGAGGTCTCGGCCATTGATCGGCCGGCAGCAGCTTTGGTGGATCCCTGGGTGGGAGCATTGCTTTCAGTCCTGTCAAATGCTTCCACGTCCAGCTGGTTCGCGAAGGCCACCCCGAGGAAGTTGGGGAAGCCCACCACGGGAGGGAAGCTCCCAAAGGTGAGGGGGACGGCCACGTAGCCATTCCGAACATCGCTCTCGACGGCCTGTTGACCGAAAGTGAGTGACTTCATTATTTGTTGGAACCCGACCTGCATTTGCAAATCCAACAATTAGTATTACAAGAAAGGGGCCGTAAGGCCCTTAGTCCCAGCAAGGAGATGAAGGGTGGTTCTCGTCCCACCGGGCGTGCCAGACTTGTGGACGCACTTTTATTCACGTCATAGTTTATTTGGTTATTGGGTTCGTTTATTAGTTTATTAAGTGCGTGGGCGTGCCAGTCACAGAGTGACAATTTATTCGGGCTTCAAGGAAGCCCATGGTGCGCTCGATCTGACTCGGTCAGACGATTGTGTACTTCATGTCTGGACAAAGACCCGTCGTGCCATGAAGGTCACAACGTCATTTACATCCCCTCGGAGAGGGGAACACCCTTGATTAGTTGCTGGGAATAAGAGCTCTACGGCCAAAAGAGTTACTAATTAACGCAAGGAGAAAGGGACGGTCGAACTTATGTTAAAAGCCCGCATCGGGGTATGAACATTCAAATTATGTTGGTCCCTCACGGACCATTTTATGTTCGGACAAAGGTCCGTGTAGAAAACAAGACGATGACGGGAGCGAATCCGTGCAAATGTCTGCCAGGAGATGGCAATTTTGATACAAAGATGGAATCAGATCCCGATGCCAAGGGGAATGACTTTGATGATATATTTGCCCAAAACAAGGTCGAGCAATAACCATGACGGGAGAAGTGACTCCCAAGGGTGAAGCACGGCCTACGAGGGCATCATTAATATTCCCGAACTCGGGGTCCGAGGGAGACAAAGGCCGCATCGTTCTATTCGTTATTATTATTGTTATTTATTACCATCATTCATTTATTATTACTATCATTTCTTTGTTGATTATTTTTATCACCCATGGACCCTGAATTCCTCTCCCTCTTATTGTTATTTTTTTATTACCCCTTTCCCTTTTTTATCATTGTTATTTTCACTATTTTAATTAAAACCCCTTTTTTACCATTATCATTATATAAATTCTCCCCCCCCCCTTTTTTATCATTATACCCCTTCTTTTGGTATGGTATTTTGAACATAGAGTGTGCCGGATGAGAGTGCACTGGAGGGTGTACCGCTGGGTTAGGTAGTGTGCCGCTGACAGAGGGAAGGAGTGCACCGGGCAGAGGGATTGATAATGTACCGGGTGGAGGTGTTCTTGGGTGTGCCGGGTAGGGCATCGGCCTAGTGTGTCGGGTAGGAGGGTAAGAGTGTGCCGGATCGGGGGTTAAGGCTGTGCCGGATGGAGGCATAGAGAGTGTGCCGGGGTGAGAGAGACTGGGAATGGTGTGCCGGCAGGGAGCTGTGGAAGTGTGCCAGACGGGGAGAAGGCAGAGTGTGCCGGTAGGACACAGGCAGGGTGTGCCGGGTGAGGCACAGGCAGGGTGTGCCGGTGGGGCAGGCCAAGAGTGTACCAGACTAGAACGGGTTGAAGGGTCAATGTAGCATGAGACAAAATCCATGTAGATGAAGTATAGTCTAAGGGGAGGTTCCCCTGCCCATGGAGTTCAGATGGAGGGCCTTAGATGATCAAGCTTTCAATTTTCTGCTGTATGGTTAAGTCCAAGGTCATGTTCAGCAGTCCAATTCTTTGAGTCTTGCATGATTCCCTTGTCTTGGTTGAAATATTTTATTATTACTTATTTCAATTATTTGTTGCTTCCTTTTGTATTTTAACATATTGTTATTTCTGACAAAAATTCTGCAGCATCTCCCCTTTACCCGGATACTAAGGGAGTGAAAGGGGAACACGCCCATAAGGATTGGCAAGACCCAACAATTCGAGGTGCGTGCCAAGGCAGCGACACCTTTAAGAAAGCTTCGAAAAACTCAGGGAAAATAGCAAACGGGAGACACTGAGCTAACACAAGTTAGAGGTGCATCGGGCAAGTCATGACTAGGGTGTACCGGATTGGACTGGCCAGGGATGTGCCGGGTTGGATATGACTGGACTATGTCAGGCAGGGCACAGCAAGGGTGTACCGGTTGAAGGTCAAAGAGGGGGTGTGCAGGGCAAGGCACGGCTGAGGTGTGTGCCGGACGAGAGGGCCAGGAGTGCGCTGGTGGACAGGCTGTCGAGGGTGTACCGATGGGAGCCTGGGCGGTGTGCCGGGCTGGACGCATCAGGAGTGCACCGGGTAAAGACATATGGGGTGTGCCGGTGGGAGGCCTAGGCAGGTGCATATACACCATGGGCTTTGAAAGGAAGGCAAGGGGAATGCTCTGGCCAATGGGTGAGTCCCAGGTGCTGAATAGGGGCAGTGAGTTCTAACAAACCCGTATGGAAGGAGGAGGGGTGATTATGCTGTAGCAAACCATAGAGGATGGAGGAGGCCAGCCCTATACTATCAAGCCTGACGCACCACCTATCGGGCTAGACTGGCTAGTGCCATGGGGGAGAAGGTAAGACAAAGGGTTAGAAAACTGGGGGGAGAGTACAAACCACAGGCCAATGGCAAATGAGAAGCTAATGAGAGCAATAAGAATCAAACAAAAAAAGGGTATTTCATTCATAGGGAACATGATGACAAAAGGTTATGGCCAAAGGGACAAATACAATACAATGCATTCAAACGAAAGGGGGAGGATAAACAAGAAGGAAGAAAAGAAAGAACAACGACAAAACAAGAGAAGACCGGAGCCAGGAAGGGTCAGAACTCCCTTCTCTGCCCCGTCCCCTGTTGTTACATTCAACACTCTCTCCCTCTCCTTTCACTCTCTTCAACTTTCTTCTAATCTTCTTCTTCTTCTCTTGCTGCAGCCTTCTCTTCCTCTTTTTTTCACTGTGTGTGTCTCTATTTTTTGCCTTGTTGTTTTCCTCTTCGTGAGGGGTTCTTATAGGTCCGACGTTGACGGGGGGACCTCATGATGGCACTTCCATCCGAGGTTGACTCTGTTCCCATCCTTGTCAGCTCGAAGTCCTCGTGGCCGAATCAGGAGATGACACCATGGCGAAGTATTAGCTGGCTTTGAGGTGGCCAAGTTGCGCGCCAAGGGCTCCGCCTAATGACCATTGAGTCTTCTGTCGGTTTGTGCCAGTCCGGAGGTTTCAACGCTGTGTCGGGTGCGGAGGGATTCATGCTGCACCGGGTAGACCATTTGGCAGGGTGTGCCACTGGGAGGGCCTGATGGTTGTGCCGTTGGAACGGGCTCGTATGTGTGCCGTTGAAGGGCATAGGGAGCGTGCCGTTGGAGGGTTGTTTGGGTGTGCCGTTGGAGGCACCTTGAGGGTGTGCCGTTGGAGGCACATGAGGGGTGTGCCGTTGAAGGCACGTCAGGAGTGCGCCGCTGAAGGGCCTAAGAAGTGTGCCGCTGGAAGGGCACCGCCAGTGTGCCGTTGGAAGGCATCAGAGTAGTGTGCCGTTAGAGGCACTTCAGGGGTGTGCCGCTGGGGCTTTCAGAGCAGTGTGCCGCTGAAAGGCACCGGGTGTGCCGTTTGGAAGGGGCTTCTGTCTTTGCTTCAGGGACTTATAATTATGTACTCCTTGAGACATTCTTCACCGTTAGGGACTCGAGGGTGGGTCCATAGCATTGTATAAATTCAGGAGGGTATCCTGTGTTTTCTTTGTCATTTAATGTGCCCGTGCAAATATGAGGATTTGCCGGACGGTAGTATTCTCCGGATCCCTAGATGGCCAGTTTCTCTGGGTCTTCTCTCTTTAGCTCTGACGCCAATGTGGGAGCTTGGTAGGACATATGGACGTGTAATTTTATATGTCCACACCCACCAAGCAAATAACCCTCCTCAGCCATTTCAGCCCCCTCCACAAAACCAAGCTGTACCGCAAAATCCACAAGCCCCCTAGCAATACTACCAAGTTCCACCTCATGCCAACTATGGCCCTTAGTAACCAAGAAGACCCATGGGCCCCAAAAGAGCCCAATATCCTCCACTACCCGAGAGCCTCCCCGATATCTTTAACGCCCTTATGGCCGCCAACGCGCTCACATTGCCAAAATAAAGGCCAGCTTGGCCACAAAATGTGGATACCTCTCGGTATTATGTCTTCCACCGGCAACCCGGTCACTAAAGTCCCGCGATCAATGACACCCAAGAGGGGGGTGAATTGGGTGTTTACAAACTTATAACAAACTCTTGCCCAATTCAAACAAGTGTGAAAAATAGCCGAATGAAAATATAGATCTATATGTAAACACTTAGATCTAATAAAATCTATCACACTCAACCGATCTTAGGTACGGTGGCAGAGCTGAAAATTTGAAGATTCAACTCATGCAAGATGTTATCTTCCTAACAAGGTTTACCTTGTCGATCCGAACCCACCTTTTAATATACCCGAGATTTAATATGAGAATGATAAATTATGCTAGATCTAACTCGAACAAAACAACCAAATAGATCTACGTGTGTGCTGCACATAATGGAGATTGAAGAAAAGGAACAAACCACACAATGGATAGTGATTTTTAGGTGGTTCGGATATAACAATGGCAACCTACGTCCACCCCTCACGATCTGTGAGGATTCACACACTATCTTGCAAAAGATTACAAGATCAACACACACACACTTGTGGAGAGTTCGGAACTCCCACGACGGTGCACACTCACTAATCCACACACGGATATGAAAGATCCACGACACACTCACACTGATCTAAACAGATCCACACACACTAGAATGTTTAGAGATTATACATAACAACACTTGAAGCTCAAATAGAAATGGACGGAGAAACACTAAAAGAAAATTTTCAATCGAAAGCTCCCCCTTAGTGGATGAAGATTGGTCTGGATGAAGCTTGCTCCACAGCTTGATCTTCTCTTGAATGGCCTCAGGATGATCTTCAAAAACTTGGAGATGGATGAAGAAGTTCTTCCCTGAAACACTGTTCACGGAGCTACAGTGGCACTTCTCTTTCTTCCCTTGATAGCCTCCTTTTGTGATTAGGGTTTTTTGACCCCGAAGTGATATTTTTATAGATCTTGGATGGTCAAGGGACAAGTCAGGAACCAGATCCACAAATCATGGCATGTCTAGTGACTTTGGGATTAAACAAACCCAATAAAAGGGGCTTCCCACATTGAAGAACACAAGTCAACAATTGTTGTCTCGAGGCTGGCGGTCGACCAGCAGGAGGGGGCGGTCGACCGAAAATTTACAGAGTTTAAACTTTTCAGTGCTGGGAAAATCGGTCGACCGGCCTCTGTCTGGCAGTCGACCGCTAGTCTGGAAAACCTGCATTTTTAGAGAGTTAGCCAATAAATCATAATATGTGATCAGTTCATTTTATGACAACATCCTATTCCATTCAGAATGAGTTGGTTGAGCTTATCCAGGGCATTTTTTGAACCAAGGTGGATTTAGGCATTTGCTTGCTTAAGGATGGCCTTGAGAGTGGTATAAGCCAGTTATTACTTAGGCTATAATACGGGGGTTTTGTTATCATCAAAATCATCTGGAGAGACTCAACAATCTCTCCCATTTTGATGATGACAAAACTCTAGATTACAAGAGCATTGGCATGCCTTTAAGCAAATTTGGAGCTAAGTAAGGTCGATAAACCACAATGCGAATAAAACAACCATTCAACACTTTATTTTTGCCATTGCCAAATAGATAGGAAATGAGACTCACGAGCCAAGCATTTGAGATCAAACACCAATTGCATTCATTTCATCATTTCATTACAGAGTTTACATTGATGCTTGAGAGAATGCAAATGCAAGACTCTAGACACTAGACACATGCGACAAGGCAAATGTAGAACTGACACAATGATCCTTACCAATGATCATGCATACAAACATATGAACATACCAACATAAAATATATATTAGACCCCTACACTACTACTTATCCCCCTTTGGCATCATCAAAAGGGGATAGGATAGATGAAAGGAGGACCCAAAAGGCACAAGACCAAAGGATAGCAATCTAGAGGGAGGAAGCAAAAGAAAAATCCTCATGGGGCATCTACATGAGACTGATCCTCTGGAGAAGTAGGCTGATATCCAAGGTGGCGGCGGATGTCTTCAAGAGAATGATCTTGAACCTGAAGACGCTCCTGAATATAGCCAATGGAGATGTCACGGGCCGCATCACGATGCTGGATGCCAAGAAGTGTCAGGTTCATGAAGTGGAAGGCCTGGCTTGAATCAGCAACGCTGTCGGTGAGGCTAGTCATATGTGTGGAGAGTGTGGCCATCTGAGTGGAGAGAGTATCCAGAACAGTGGAGAAGGAATCTATGCGACTTGACATAGTGTCAATCACATTACCCATAGTGTCAATGTGATCCCCAAAGGTAGAAAGTCGATCCCCAAAAGTATCCACCCGAGTTTCCAGTCCAGTAAACTGCCTGTCAAAAGTCTCATAATCTACCCAAGAGTGCTGTGCGGCCCCTGTGGACGCACTTTTTGTTTAATAAAATCGTTCGTTTATCTGTTTATTGGCGTCTATTAAGTGCGTGGGCGTGCCAGTCACAAAGTGACGATTTATTCGGGCTTCATGGAAGCCCATGGTGCGCTCGATCTGACTCGGTCAGACGATTGTGTGGTTCGTGTCGGGACCGAAACCCGCCGTGCCATAAAGGTCACGGCGTTATTTACATCCCCCATACGGGGGAACACCCTTGATTGATTGCCGGGAATAAGGGCCCTACGGCCTAAACAGAATACTAATAATGCAGGAGGATAGTGGAAGACGAACTATGCTAGAAACTCGTCTTGGGACGTGAATGTTCAGACTATGTCGGCCACTCATGGGCCACTTCATGTTCGGACGAAGCTCCGTGCTTGTAGTATAAAAGACGATGACAAAACCGCGTGAATGTCTGCCAAGAACAAGGCAAGTTTAATGAGAATACGGAATTGGATCCCGGTAGAAATGGGTCAAGTTGATAGACTGTCGGCCGGAGATGATTTCGAACTGTGGCCATGTCGAAAATTCCGTAAACCACGTCCGATACCATAGGGCGTCGTCGGTTTTCTCTTTGCACCCAGTCCGAGGGAGTGAATTATTAAGTGCATAGCCCGAGCTTACTAACGTGCGCCCTCACACGCGGATCGACCTGCGCGGTCAGGTCGCGGGGTTCGACCTGCCCGGTCAGGTCGCGGGGGTCAAGGGGGGGCAGCGCCCCTTGCGGGGGTTTCCGGGGGCAGCGCCCCCGGAACAAAAATTCAATTAAGGCGCGGGTGATGGAGCTCCTTTCGTTCATTCTTTTATTAATGGCATTGATCTCTTGTATTTCCCTTTGAACCTTTCCATTCCCTTTTTTTTTTACTAGCCATTTACCCCCTTTTGTTAAGGAAGCACGCCGGAATTGGGAAGGAAGAATATGGCGCCGATTTAGGGTCTTGACAGGAGGAAATGGGGCGCCGTTTTAAGGTGAATAGGGGAGAAATGGGGCGCGTCGTTTTAAGGTTCAATAGAGGAGAAATGGGGCGCGCCGTTTTAAGGTTCAATAGGGGATAAATGGGGCGCGCCGTTTTTGGGCTTCGGTAAGATGGAGATGGGCGCGCCGTTTTAATGTTGAATGGGGAGATTGGGGGCGCGCCGTTTTAACGTTCAATAGGGGGGAAATGGGGCGCGCCGGATATGGAGGGCAAGGAGAGATTGGGGGGCGCCGTTTAGCATCTAGAGAAAGAGATGGGGAGGTTTGTGAGGAGGGTTGAAGCGGCGCGGTGGAACAATGGCCACGCCGTTTTAACCCGCGCCGGGATAGCCATATGGGGGTGTTTCAGAGCTCTGTCACTGCGTTTTCCTTTCCTTTCACTCGTGGGTTTGATTCAAAGTTTGATTTGCCCGTTCGGTTGATAGATCAAGCTGGTAATGAGGAGGTTTCAAGAGTTTTAACCATTTTAATCGTTTGTTATGACGAAAACAGTATGAACGTCTAAGAGTTTTATTCAAGTAGTTTGCTCACAGAGGCCTCACTTCGTTCTTCATTAGTTCAACTCGTTCACCTGTTGTTGAGCGTTCTTAGCCTTGGCGAAAATCGGGCAGCACCTCCCCTAGACCGGGGCTTGCCAGAGAGAAGCAAAAGTCACCACGCGGATTACTCCCGGGTAAACTCTCAAAAATGCGGAGCGGCCTCACGGCAGTCCGTTAGTCCGAGTATGAGTATGGAACGCTCGAGGGCCAGCCTACGAGAGCGACCACGACTCATGGACGACGATATTCGGGGTGAGACGAAATCTATGCCACAGTAGGGCAATGAATGTTCATCCGACAGTGGGTACCTTTGTGGGTCATGCCATGGAAGGGCAGCCCTCAAGGGCCAGGGATGACCGGAGAATGAGAAGACGGAGCAGAGAATGGAACAGAGAACACAAGAGTTGCAAAACAGACTTTTCTTCTTTTATTCACCCACACAACGGGGAAGGAAACTTGATACAGATAAAATAGAAGAGAAGGCGTTACAAACCAAAAAGGGAAAATACATTCGATGGAGAGAAAGAGAGATGCATTAGACGGAGGAGGGAGAGGGAAGCATTGGCTTCTCCCCCTCCAACTCACCTCTCACTCTCGCCCCCTACCTCTTTCTCTTTTCTTCAGCCCAGAACCGTGGAGCTCTCAGATGCCAGTAGCTCCTTCTCCTCCCTTCTCTCTTTTCTTTTCTCTCTTCTTCTGTTCCCTTCTTCTCTTGATCATCCCCCTCTCTTTGCTTCGCAATGCTGCCCTATATATATCAGCCGGCCTGGGAGCGTCCCTGCCAATTCCACCTCGTCCGCAACGAAGTCAGGAGTTGACTCGTTGTGCTGGACGCCGTTGATTCGTCCCGTACGCTGTTGCTTGTCCGAGGACGGGATGTTCGTAGGTTTGCTGGGGGTTGCTTCGCCATTGAGCTTCTGTGCTGTCGAACGGAGGTTGAGACAGAACCAGGGGCATTGAATGTTCTGTGCATCTCATTTATGCAGAACAGAGTGTCGGCTGGCGGATGGGATGGCCGTCGAGTTAAAACAGCGCGAGGGAAGGTAGTCACGCCGACTAAACATCAAGAAGGCGCGCCGGATTAAGCATTGAAGGGCCACGCCATTCTAACATTTGAAGGAGAAGTTAGTGGCGCCGTATGAAGGTGTAAAGGGGGAGGCCTCTTTGACGGGAGTGCGCCGGATGGCCAAGGGCAACAAATGGGCGCGCCGTTTTAACATAAAGAAAGGGGGTGGCGCCGTTTTAAGGCGTACCGCTTTAAGGCCCTTTCGCGCCGTTTTAAGCACCGAACAGATTCTTTTCGAAGTCGAGGCAGTTTGTACGAATGTTGGCATTCCCATAATGTTCCGGTTGCGTTGCATGGCTTCCACAATCTTCTGTTCGCGGCCTCCGAGACTCGGTCCCAGACTTTGCGTGACTTTCGGTGCAAGTTGAGACTGTGTCGGAGTTCTCGGCTCTTCTTCGATTCAACTCTCGGCACGGCCGGTCGGAGCCTTGTAGCTGTATCTTCTGCTTAGGGGGCTTCCTTAGCGGGTAGCGGACCACCAAGTGAGTTCTTGTCCTGATCGGGCGAGGCATGAGGTTTATTCGGCATCTCTGTCTTTGACTCGCGCTCTAATGTGTAGACGCGAATGTCGCCATCACCATCATCGTCATTTTTTGGCGTCCACAAATGCCCCCCACTCACGGGCGGCGCAAGCGAGGGATGAGTGCGCGGGGCCCGCGAGTGTGGAGTTCTTCAACATGACGTCTATTCTTCTGAGCCACTGGGATGCTGGTCCGGTGCAAATTCACGGGAAAGCGCTCACTCCTTCAGCGAAGGGATGAGGGGATCGCTCCACCGCATATGCACGCGGACTGAGATGTCAGAGTGGGGGTTTAGTCATCGGCATGGGGTGAATACCGAAGCGAGAATAAAGGGTCTATGTGTCGTCTCAGGCAAAAGGCCCAAAACAACTTAGACAATGCCAACCCCAAAGAGGAAGTTGTTGACTCGTGCTGGGCTTAGGAAAGTTGTTCATTCACCGACTCGGACGGAGGGTCCGAGCCGAGTAGTGGGATGCACTTTTGTTTATGGACTAGGATGGATGGTCTGAGCCAGGCAATGAGGGGTTTCTTTATGTTCATGGACTGGGACGGAAGGTCCGAGCCAAGCAAGGAGGTTCTTCTTTCTTTTTTTTTTATTCATCGACTTGGACGAAAGGTCCGAGCCAAGCAAGGAGGTTCTTTTTTTTTTGTTCATTGACTTGGACGGAAGGTCCGAGCCAAGCAAAGAGGTTTTTTTTTTTTGTTCATCGACTTGGACGGAGGGTCCAAGCCAAGCAAGAGGGTTCTTTTTGTTCATCGACTTGGACGGAAGGTCCGAGCCAAGCAAGAAGGTTCCTTTTTTTTTATTATTATTATTTTTATCGACTTGGACGAAAGGTCCGAGCCAAGCAAGAAGGTTCTTTTTTTTTTATATATCGACTTGAACGAAAGGTCCGAGCCAAGCAAGGAGGTTCTTTTTGTTCATCGACTCGGATGAAAGATCCGAGCCAAGCAAAGGCGTTTTCTTTTTTGTTCATCGACTTAGGCAGAAGGTCCAAGCCAAGGGTCTATTCGTCTGTGGGACTGGAGTTGTAATATTGAGGTGGTTTATTCATTGACACGGGGTTAGTGCCAAAGCAAGGGTATTTTATTCATGGCACCAGACGGAAGGTCCAGGCCACTGGTTCGTTCATCGATGCCGACAGGGAGTCGGAGACCGACGTGGTTTGTTCATCGGCACGGGGTTAGTGCCGAAGCAAAGGTCTTTTTGTTCATGGAACCAGACGAAAGGTCTGGGCCACTGGTTTATTCATCGACGCCGACGAGGAGTCGGGGACCGACGTGATTCATTCATTGACACAGGGTTGGTGCCAAAGCAAGGGTCTTTTCATTCATGGAACCGAACGAAAGGTCCGGGCCACTGGTTTATTCGTCGATGTCGACAGGGTGTCGGAGATCGACGTGGTTCATTCATTGACACGGGGTTGGTGCCAAAGCAAGGGTCTTTTCGTTCATGGAACCAGACGCAAGGTCTGGGCCACCGGTTTATTCGTCGATGTCGACAGGGTGTCGGAGCTCGACGTGGTTCATTCATTGACACGGGGTTGGTGCCAAAGTAAGGAGAAAAGGTTGATTCCCCGACCTCGAACGAAAGGTTCGGCTGGGGCGTTCTTCGTCAGTGCCGACAGGATGTCAGAGGCTGACATAGTTGATTTGTCTGTTGAAATATTCTTGGAGATAAGAGTGAGTGTTAATGAAGGGAGACCGATTCCTCCCCCCCTTTTTCCTCTTTCTTTTTTTTTCTTCTTTCTTTCTTTTTTTTTTCTTTTCTTTTCTTTTTCTTTTCTTTTTTTTTAATATATATTTTTTCTTCTTCTTCTTTTTTTTTGACATGCTAGATAAATAGTGCCCAATCCATCTGGACAATAGTAATGCAAATTTGCCCGGGACAGGGCGGAGAAAAACATTATTCCTCGAATGGGGGAATTGGAGCATGGTACAACCTCAGATGTCTACCATTAAGGGGCGGGAACTGGACCTCCCCCCGATGGTCGACGATTGCATACGCTCCGCCCTCGTAGACCTTCTGGATCACATAGGGTCCAAGCCAATTCTCATTCAGCTTGCCCTTGGGGTTGGAAGCCATGACTTCTCTTCTCTTCACCATAACAAGGTTGCCCTTCTTGAATTCGCGTTCCTTGACAAGCTTGTCGAAGGCGCGAGCTATCCGGGCCTGATAGACCTGGATGTTCTGCTGGGCTTGGAGCCTTTTTCCCTCCAAGTTGGAGAGCTCTTCGAGCCTTCGCTCGACATTTGTCTGCTCTTCCCGGACTAACCCGTGTTGGACTGCGACCCGGAGGGAGGGTATTTCCAGCTCGATAGGGACAATTGCCTCTGAGCCATATACCAGGGAAAAGGGTGAACAATCCGTCGGAGTTTTGTACACAGTTCGATATGCCCACAGGGCCTCGTACATTTTCTCTTCCCAGTCTCTCTTGTTAGAACTAACAATTTTGGACAGGAGAGTGCAAAGAGTCTTATTGAAAGCTTCAGCCAAGCCATTGGCCTGTGGGTTGTACGGGGTAGACATCCTCCAGTCGATCTTGTACTTTTCTGCCAGCCGGTAGACCTTCTGGTTGCGGAAGTGACTTCCATTGTCTGAGATAATTCGGTTCGGAGTGCCAAACCGGAATATGATGTTGCGACGGACAAATCTGGTGACGATCTCCCCGGTCACTTCTTTCAAAGCAATAGCCTCCGCCCAGCGGGAGAAGTAATCAGTTGCGGCCAGGATGTACTTGCACCCAGCTGATGATGCGGGTAGTGGACCCACAACGTCTGTTCCCCATTGGGCAAAGGGCCAGCTGGGCAGTGTTGGATGCAAGGGCACGGGCGGTCTCCTGGGTACCGTCGCGTGCTCCTGGCATTTTTGACAAGACTTGGCATACTTGCAGCAGTCGTCGAACATTGTCGGCCAATAGTAGCCGAGCTTCTTTATTTCAATCTTCATTTTCGGTCCTGCCTGATGTGCACCAGCTGCTCCGGCGTGAACCTCCTTCATGACCTTCCAAGCTTCTTCAGTGGATAAACATCGGAGGAGCACCTTCCGTTTGGCGTCTGCCATAATTCGGAATAGGATCCCGTTCCGGACCTCATAAGAGTCCTTTGTTCTGATTAACTTGATCTTCTCTTCCCTTTGCCTGGGCAGTTGCTGATATTTAAACCACTGCAAAAGGGGGTCCCTCCAGTCGGGCGGGCTAATGGCTTCCGCTGTGATGACCTCAAGTTCTTCTTCTCCTGGCCCTTCTATCATGCTAGGCACTTGGCGTTGATTCACCACCCGGATGCTGAGGGATCCATCTGGCGGGACTGCCAATGAACTCGCCAATTTTGCCAGTGCATCAGCTTGTGCATTCTCTCCTCTGGCAACGTGGCCTATCTCAATGAGGTAGAACTGCTGCATGAGCCGTTTCACCTTAGTGTGGTAAGGGAGTAACTCGGGTTTTCGAACGTCAAACTGTCCCTGGACCTGCTTGACGACCAGCAATGAATCGCCAAACACATGTAATATTTTAATCTCCATCTGTAAAGCGACTTGGAGACCAATGATCAGAGCTTCATATTCTGCCTCATTATTTGTGCAGGGCTTGCTAATGGAGCAGGATGTGTGCAATACTTCTCCCTCAGGGGATTTAAGGACGATGCCGGCCCCGGCCCGTACTTTTGTGTGCCCAGACGGGGTTGTTTCTGTTCTCGAAGCTCCATCAAAGTGCAGCTGCCAGGCGATCAGTTGGGCTTGGTCCACTTCAAGTGTTTCATCTTCAGGCAACTCTGTGGCCAGTGGGGAATTTTCAGGCACAGGGTGTGCTGCAAAGAAATCGGCCATGGCTTGACCCTTAACGGCTTTCTGAGGCACGTAGATGATGTCAAATTCCATTAACAGTACGGCCCACTTGCCGAGACGTCCCTTCAGGACTGGCTGGGAGAGAATGTGCTTGACTGGGTCAGCCTTAGAGATTAAGCTCACTTCATGCGAGAGCATGTAATGCCTCAACTTCTTGACTACGAAGACCAAGGCGAGACAAACCTTCTCAATCGGGGTGTATTTTGTTTCTGCCCCCATTAGTCTTCGGCTAAGGTAATAAAGAGCTTGCTCCTTCCCCTCATCATTGTTCTGGGCGAGCATTGCCCCCAGTGAACATTCAGTGGCAGCTATATATAGAATAAGTGGCCTCCCCTTGACAGGTGCCCCCAGCACAGGCGGGGTCTTTAAGTAATCCTTCAGCCGATCAAAGGCCTTCTGACATTCATGGTTCCAGTTGAAAGGTGCATTCTTCATCATTAATTTGTGGAATGGTTGACAGCGCCCCGACAAATTGGAGATAAATCTTCGGATGTAGGCTAGCCGGCCTTGCAGGGACCTTAACTCTCCCAAATTCTTCGGAGGAGGTAGCTCCTGAATGGCTTTTATTTTAAAGGGGTCGATCTCGATCCCCCTATATCGGACAATGAAGCCGAGAAACTTTCCACTAGAGACGCCGAAGGCACACTTCATTGGGTTCATTTTCAGCTCGTACTGCCGGAGTCTCTCAAAGATGACTCTAAGGTCATTCAGGTGATCCCCCCTTTTCTTTGTCTTGACGACCAGATCGTCGATGTAGCATTCAACTTTGCTATATAGCAGTTCGTCGAATATCTTGGTCATCGCCCGCTGGTAAGTGGCGCCAGCGTTCTTGAGGCCGAAGGGCATCCTTTTGTAGTGGAATATCCCTTTAGGTGACCGGAAGGCCGTATGAATCCGGTCATGTTCAGCTATCCATATCTGATTATAGCCAGATGATCCGTCCATGAAAGACAAGGCCTCATGGCCGGTAGTTGCATCAATCATCACTTCAGTGACGGGCACCGGAAAGTCATCCTTTGGGCAAGCTTTATTCAGGTCGCGGAAGTCCACGCAGATCCTGATCTGTCCATTCTTCTTCTTCACCGGCACAATGTTGGCCAACCAAGTAGTGTATTGATTTTCAGCTACAAAATCGACATCTATGAGCTTGTCGACTTCTTTACAAATCAGTTTTATCAGCTCCGGCCTCATACGCCTGGGGGGCTGCTTCACCGGCTCTACCTTGGGATCAATAGCCAGAGTATGTTGAGTCACGCCGGGGCTCAGACCGGGCATCTCCTTGTAGTTCCAGGCAAAACAGTCCCTAAATTCTTGCAGCAACTTGACATATTGTCCCCTCTCCTGTGGAGGAAGAAGGGCACTCAGAAAGGTCAGCCTGGGGTCACTTTCTGTGCCCAGGTTAATTTCAACGAGCTCATCCACTGTGGCCTGGCCGCCATCTTCAATTTCTGGAGGCGCTGGCAGCAGGTCGATGAAATCATTGTCTTCACCATCTTCTGCTTCAAGGGCCTCACATGCATCTTCTTGCTCTGCGTCATTGGGTAACGAGGCTTTGCTTGTTTCCCCCTCTATTAGGCTTGTTGTGTGCGGCTCTGGAGGGCTGTCTTGTGTGGAGAAGTAAAGGACTTCTTCGGGATCTTCTTTGTAATTGTCATAGATGGCTCTTACAGCTAAGGTGATTGATTGCCATACTGGGGGCTGCTGCTCTGCTGGTGGCTGGGGTTGCCCATTCTCGGCTGCATCTTCAAAAATCTGGTGCTGAACTGACACCATGTAAACACTTCTTTCATGGCCGCCTGCCACATGGGGGTGTGGCGGAGCGACCACATAATCTCCCATTCTGAGCTCATCTTTCTCAATCAGGTCTTGAGCAATGTCCTTGAAGACGTAGCAGTCTTCGATGGAGTGGCCCAGTATTTGGTGATAGGGGCAGAACGAGGGGTCACCGCTTTTGCGAGCATCTTGCGGCCTCTTTGACCTTGGGAGAGAGACCTTGCCATAGTAGCAGGCCCATTCAAAAATTCCTCGGGTTTTATTCCTTGGGAAAGAGTAGGGTCTTTGCATCTTCTCCCGCAGCGCGGGGCTTCGCTCGGCTGATCGCCTGACCAGGGAAGCAGCTACATCCCTAGCCTCCCTTTTCAGGTGCCCGGAGGCGTTTGGGACGGTGTTCGGGGACCGGTGTGCGCTGATGCTTTGTCGACAGAGGATGCCTCTAATGAGTACAGTCATTTCGGCCAAGCGAACCTTCAGCATTTCGATCTCTCGCTGTTGCCTACAGTATAGGGCGAGTAGGGTAGAGTCGCACCGAGTGAGGTTCGGAGCTCGGCCCGCTTCCCCATCCTTTGGGTCAGTGTCAGACGAGGGCGATGGCACCCCGCTGCTGTGGTCATTCGGGATTGGTCCCCCGGAGGAGGACGGGGTCTTCCCCTTATTCCTGCAGGGAGGTGGATTCCATAGGAATATTTCTTCATCTTGTTCTTCGTTGGCCAAAGGCATAAGGTGCTGACGGCCTTTATCCTGCCATGGGCCTGCAGTGCCTGCGTGGCTATTGCATCCTAGAGCCGAGACTGATATCACATCAGCTTCATAGGAATCTTCTAGTGAAAAGCCCAATCCTGGATGTCGGGTGATTTGCAACAACCGCCGGTCCAGGTTTGGCGGGTTCCACATTTTCTTGAACATTTCTTTCCGACTGGAGAGCTGGCATAAGGGGATCCCTTGCTTTCTGGCCATCTTGACCACAGGACCGGCTGTGTCAGGAAGTCCCATTATTGGGATGAGTGGGTCGTACAGCTCATCGGGGAGTCTACAATCATCATCCCCCTTGACCGGGTGCTCCTTGGCCACATAAAAGATGGTAGGCAGACCCTCGGGGTTGGGCACCTCGAAGGTCCTTAACGGTTCAGCCACCTGGCAGTCAGCTTCTGCAAGAGGCTTGATGATCCCGGGAGGGACCCTGATGTCTTCTAGCAAATCTTCAAGGTATGGTGTTCCCGGTGTAGGGTAGATGGGAAGGTAGGTGGCCCGGAATACCCCTTCTGCTTCAGAAACAAATGACACCTGAGGGGGAGCCACATAGCCAGGCGGTGGTGGAGGGAACCAGCTGTCAAGCTCTGCCCTTTTCTTTCCTTTGTCTTGAGTAGCTTGGGAGGCTTGCTTCGGCTTTTCCAAATAAAGATTAGCATCCGACAAGTGACATTCGAACACTTCGAAAGGATGGAGGTCGGCGAAGATTCTCTCCTCTTTCCCGTTGCCAGGGTACTTGATGCATTGGTGCAGAGTGGATGGTACCACCCTATTTTGATGTAGCCAAGGTCGGCCGAGCAACGCCTTGTAAGAGGTGTTGGAGTTGATCACATGGAATTGGACCTTGGTGGTGAAGTCACCGAGGGAGAGGTTGAACTCCGCGACCCCCATAGGGACTTCGCACTTCTGGTTGAAGCCGGCAATCTTGACGTTCCTGACCTCAACCAGGTGTACGTCAAAGTAATGCTTCTGATACACCCGATACGGGAGTATGTTCACTGCTGCCCCAGGGTCGATCAAGACTCTGTTGATGGGATGCCCATTCAGCTGCCCCTTCATGTAGAGTGGCCTGTTGTGACTGCAGGTTGGTAAAAGCATGTCCTCTTCAGTGAAGGCCACGGGTACCTCAAGTGACATTTCTGCAAGGCAGGCTTCAACATATGCTGGTGTCTGGAGTGCGGCGATGACAGCTTGCCGTGTTTCTTCATCTAAGGATAGGATTTCCCAGACGGTAAACCTAGCTGGGATCTTCTTCAGGTGTTTGACTATTCTGTTGCTAGCTCGAACTTCGAGCAACTTCATTTCTTCGGCTCTACTGCGCCTGCCCCCAGTCTGGGTCTGGGGAGCTGGCTCAACGGGTGCCTCCTCCACTGGGTCGGATGCCGCTTGAGCTTGTGGGGCCCGCTGGGTCACTTCCTTTTCTTGCAAGAACTCGACTAGATTTGGGATGTTGTCGGGCTCTTCCCTTGGCCGAGGAGGGATTGCTACAGACGGAGCCGAGGGGCTGCCTGCCCCTTGGGTCTACCGGGACTCGTGGGGGCATGACTGTCCTCCCCTCTGAGTTGTAAGAAATTCAATGAATGACGGGGCACTCTGGCCACTTGGTTCTCTGGGGTAGAGGCCCGATGGAGGGGGGATCTCCATGCCTTGGACCCTAGGCTCGGGGATGTGATATGGTTGTTCTCCCCTAAGCAGGATGTTGTGGTTGGCCTGAGGAGGGCGTCCCCACTTCCTTCCCGACCTGGTGGCATGTTGGGAGGTGGATGCTTCAGCTTGATTCACCTCTGACGGCTCGACGGGTACTTCTTGCTCTTCCTCTCTTAGGGAGAGGGCTGTGTCAAATAATGTTGAGAGGGTGTTGCAAGTGAGGACCACCCCACTCTTCTTCTTGTTTCTAGGTCTTCTCTTCTTCTTTTTCTTTTTCTCTTCAGTGGCTGGAAACTGCTCTTGGGGAAGCTCACCCCATAAGAGAGGCTCTTCTTTCGTCTCGGCTTCCGCTTCTGGAGTGAGTTCGAGTGACTCGAACTCCTCCCAAGGGACAAACTCCTTCAACTCCATAAGCTGGATCTCGGGCTGTTCATAATCTTCAAGCCCATCAATAATAGCCTGGAGTCTTTCAACCGCAGGGCTGGTTTCCTTGTGCACCCGCATCGGGATGTGTTTCTTCTTGTTGTGAGTGGGCCGTCTCATAACGAGCCGGGGGGCTGTGTCATGCAAAACAGGTGTCACTGGTGGCGGTGCTGGTTGGGGTGTAACACCCCTTATGCGAACCTCTGGAGTGGGCCGAGGAGCTTGTCTTCTTCTTCTGTTCTTCGTTGGCGCGGCTCGCCAACCTCCTTGATCATGAGCTGGCGCCATGACGAAGGCTTGATAAGTGGCCTGCGTACTGGACTCCGCCCATTCTTCAGGCAACTGTTGGTATAAAGATACCATGTTGACAGTGGTGCCGAGGGTCGGCATCTCGTGCGGCTGCGGAGGATCCACTCTAAGCTCCCCCATGTCCAGCTCTCCCTTCTTGATCAAGGCCTCAATGACATCCTTGAAGATGTAGCAATCCTCAATGGTATGCCCAAGCATCTGATGGTATGGGCAGAAACGAGGATCATCCTTCTTCTTCAAATCACCAGGCCTCTTTGGATCTGGTAATGTGATCTTGTTGTACCTGGTGGCCCATTCAAATAGGACTCGTGCTTTGTCTCGAGGAAAGGAATACAATTTGTTCCTCATCTTCTCCCGTAGGGAGAGACCTTCCCGCCGTTCAGTGGAGGTGTTGACCATCTCATTGGCTTTCTCTTTCTGTTTCTCGAAAGCTTCGAAGTCCAGTGTATGAACTTCTGGCGGTGTTGGCCTCCTCTCGGCCTGCCGGACCCTCTGACTTGATGCAGCTGGAGCAGAAGAGTATCGAGCAAGGAATGCTTCGATCTCTGCCACTATGTTGTTCAGGCGGTCGAACGACCTCACCTCAGCACCGATCATCCTCTCAAGGATCTCCTTCTTCAGATTTTGTTTACAGATCTGCACTGCATCCTCCTGATGCGGGGGACGTTTGCACCTCATGCTGAGGTTCCTCCATCTCTTTATGTAGTCGAGTGCCGACTCCTCATTTCTCTGTCTCGTGGCGTAAAGCTCTGCCACGGTCACCTCCCGCTCAGCTATGTAGAATCTTTCTTTGAATTTCTTCTGCATATCAGGCCAGTCTGCAATGGACCCGGCGAGCAAGCTCGAATACCACTCGAAAGCGAGCCCGGTAAGTGTCGAGCCAAAGAACTTGAGAAGATAAGCTTCATCGGCAGCTAGATCCCCCATAACATTCACATAATAGGCAATGTGCTCCCTGGGAGACCCTTGCCCATTAAATTTCTCAAACTTCGGCGGCTTGGTAATGCCGGCCGGTAGCCTCTTGGCAGCATAGTGTGCCGGGTAAGGTACCCGGTATACGTCGAATGGCGTGTGATCACCATCGCTCCTCTCCGCCAGCTTCATATCTATCATTTGTTCAAGCATTAGTCTGCTTACTGTTGCCGGGTCAACCGGGTTTGGATAGAAATGGGCCGGTTGCATCAGCGGTGTTGTTAACACTGTCGCCTGAGGTGCAATAGTGGACCCTTGGAATGGCAGGTTCGGTGGCGGGGCCGGTGTGACATGTTGTGGCTGATGCAGGGGTACGCCTCCAGTGTAGGTAGGCATTGGGGGAGACACCGTCGCCTGTGGAGAAGCTTCCGAGGCCTGCCCGTTGCCCCCAGGGGTCTCTGGTAATGCTTCAGTCTGCCCGGATGTTGAGGGCTGAGCGGCTCTTTCAGTCAATTGTTTCTTCAACAATTCGATCTCCCGTTGATATTGTTGCATCATGTGCAATACCGCAGGGTCGTTCATGGGAAGGCTAGGGGTGCCCCCCCTTTCTTCGATCGGCACCTCTTCGGATGAAGTGGATGGTTCTCCCGCCGTGCCTTCCGTAATAACATTGGCAGCCAAGGATGTTGAAGGTTCCTCATAGTTAGCTCCTCCAGTGTGGACTTGTGTCTTTTCAGCCGCCGCTCTCCCTCTTCTGGTAAGAGGTCCTGGCCTTGTGGCAAGCCTGGCTACTTCTTCGGGCTCGGTTGGTAGAGCCCCGTACCGGCCAGATACCCCTGCCATATTGCAGGTATAAACTCTTAGGTTTCTGCCTTTTCTTGTTGTTCTTCTCGATGGCCTCCCTGGAAAGACCAATCTGTCAAAGACCGCTCTCCGCGGCTTCACTTCTTCCCTTGCCGGGGACTGATAATGCTCCTCAGAGTAGTTTCTTGACTCGGCAGTGGGCACTGGCCGGGTCTCTTCTTCTTCAAAGGCAGAGGCTACTGCCTCCAGTAATCTTCGGCGACCCAGGGGAGTGCTCCCCGGGCCCCGCATGTAGTTCTTCATGGCTTGCTCCACTCCTTCCCAGTCCTGGTCAGGAGGAGAAGCTGATGATGTCGCCCTGTTGGCAGCAACGGGCATGTGGGTTGCAGGCTCCACACGGGCAGCCTGATAGTGGCGTCGATAGTGTCGACGGTGGATGTTGTCCGGTGGGGCCGGTGTAGTTAATGTCGTCTGGTAGACGGGGGCCGATGTCTTGACCCGATCTCCTTGTTGTGCCCTTGCCGGGCGGGAGGTGCTGGGCCTCGCCTGGGCTGGTGAGGTGAATCGGGCCTCCTTGGGAACCCAAACTTGCTTAGCTTTGTTGGGCCTGGAGGCTGACTGATGTTGCGGCGCTAGGGCCTGAATGGCGGGCGTCATCCTGCCCTTCATCTTCTCCAGTGCCTGAAAAGAGTTGCGCACTGGTACGGCGGGTACAATGCGATCCGGGATCACCTCGGAACGCTGTCCGTTAAGATGCACCCGGAGAGTCCCGATGACAGCCGACTTGCCGGTGCTGGAGAACCGGCCTCGGTATGATGTTGTGGCATGGCTTCTTCGGAGCCTCCTTTGGTGAGAGGCCGACCCGGGGTGAGAAGGGCCGGCAGTTTGGTGCACGTGGTGCACGTTGCAGCTCAGCGTCCCAGTCGGGACGGTCTTGGAAGTCTCGGCCACCGATCGGCCGACAGCATCTTTGGCGGTCCCCTGGATGGGAGCGTTGCTTTCAGCCCTGTCAGACGCTTCCACGTCCAGCAGGTTCGTGAAGGCTACCCCAAGGAAGTTGGGGAAGCCTACCGCGGGAGGGAAGCTCCCGAAGCTGAGGGGGACGGCCAAGTAGCCGTTTCGAACATGGCTCTCGACGGCCTGTTGGCCGAACGTGGTGGCCATCATGGTGTTCAGAATGCGACCTGCATTTGCCAATCAAACAATTAGTATTACAAGAAAGGGGCCGTAGGGCCCTTAGTCCCGGCAAAGAGATGAAGGGTAATTTCTGTCCCACCGGGCGTGCCAGACTTGTGGACGCACTTTTTGTTTAATAAAATCGTTCGTTTATCTGTTTATTGGCGTCTATTAAGTGCGTGGGCGTGCCAGTCACAAAGTGACGATTTATTCGGGCTTCATGGAAGCCCATGGTGCGCTCGATCTGACTCGGTCAGACGATTGTGTGGTTCGTGTCGGGACCGAAACCCGCCGTGCCATAAAGGTCACGGCGTTATTTACATCCCCCATACGGGGGAACACCCTTGATTGATTGCCGGGAATAAGGGCCCTACGGCCTAAAGAGAATACTAATAATGCAGGAGGATAGTGGAAGATGAACTATGCTAGAAACTCGTCTTGGGACGTGAATGTTCAGACTATGTCGGCCACTCATGGGCCACTTCATGTTCGGACGAAGCTCCGTGCTTGTAGTATAAAAGACGATGACAAAACCGCGTGAATGTCAGCCACGAACAAGGCAAGTTTAATGAGAATACGGAATTGGATCCCGGTAGAAACGGGTCAAGTTGATAGACTGTCGGCCGGAGATGATTTCGAACTGTGGCCATGTCGGAAATTCCGTAAACCACGTCCGATACCATAGGGCGTCGTCGGTTTTCTCTTTGCACCCAGTCCGAGGGAGTGAATTATTAAGTGCATAGCCCGAGCTTACTAACGTGCGCCCTCACATGCGGATCGACCTGCGCGGTCAGGTCGCGGGGTTCGACCTGCCCGGTCAGGTCGCGGGGTTCGACCTGACCGGTCAGGTCGCGGGGGTCAAGGGGGGGCAGCGCCCCTTGCGGGGGTTTCCGGGGGCAGCGCCCCCGGAACAAAAATTCAATTAAGGCGCGGGTGATGGAGCTCCTTTCGTTCATTCTTTTATTAATGGCATTGATCTCTTGTATTTCCCTTTGAACTTTTCCATTCCCTTTTTTTTTTTACTAGCCATTTACCCCCTTTTGTTAAGGAAGCACGCCGGAATTGGGAAGGAAGAATATGGCGCCGATTTAGGGTCTTGACAGGAGGAAATGGGGCGCCGTTTTAAGGTGAATAGGGGAGAAATGGGGCGCGCCGTTTTAAGGTTCAATAGAGGAGAAATGGGGCGCGCCGTTTTAAGGTTCAATAGGGGATAAATGGGGCGCGCCGTTTTTGGGCTTCGGTAAGATGGAGATGGGCGCGCCGTTTTAATGTTGAATGGGGAGATTGGGGGCGCGCCGTTTTAACGTTCAATAGGGGGGAAATGGGGCGCGCCGGATATGGAGGGCAAGGAGAGATTGGGGGGCGCCGTTTAGCATCTAGAGAAAGAGATGGGGAGGTTTGTGAGGAGGGTTGAAGCGGCGCGGTGGAACAATGGCCACACCGTTTTAACCCGCGCCGGGATAGCCATATGGGGGTGTTTCAGAGCTCTGTCACTGCGTTTTCCTTTCCTTTCACCCGTGGGTTTGATTCAAAGTTTGATTTGCCCGTTCGGTTGATAGATCAAGCTGGTAATGAGGAGGTTTCAAGAGTTTTAACCATTTTAATCGTTTGTTATGACGAAAACAGTATGAACGTCTAAGAGTTTTATTCAAGCAGTTTGCTCACAGAGGCCTCACTTCGTTCTTCATTAGTTCAACTCGTTCACCTATTGTTGAGCGTTCTTAGCCTTGGCGAAAATCGGGCAGCACCTCCCCTAGACCGGGGCTTGCCAGAGAGAAGCAAAAGTCACCACGCGGATTACTCCCGGGTAAACTCTCAAAAATGCGGAGCGGCCTCACGGCAGTCCGTTAGTCCGAGTATGAGTATGGAACGCTCGAGGGCCAGCCTACGAGAGCGACCACGACTCATGGACGACGATATTCAGGGCGAGATGGAATCTATGCCACAGTAGGGCAATGAATGTTCATCCGACAGTGGGTACCTTTGTGGGTCATGCCATGGAAGGGCAGCCCTCAAGGGCCAGGGATGACCGGAGAATGAGAAGACGGAGCAGAGAATGGAACAGAGAACACAAGAGTTGCAAAACAGACTTTTCTTCTTTTATTCACCCACACAACGGGGAAGGAAACTTGATACAGATAAAATAGAAGAGAAGGCGTTACAAACCAAAAAGGGAAAATACATTCGATGGAGAGAAAGAGAGATGCATTAGACGGAGGAGGGAGAGGGAAGCATTGGCTTCTCCCCCTCCAACTCACCTCTCACTCTCGCCCCCTACCTCTTTCTCTTTTCTTCAGCCCAGAACCGTGGAGCTCTCAGATGCCAGTAGCTCCTTCTCCTCCCTTCTCTCTTTTCTTTTCTCTCTTCTTCTGTTCCCTTCTTCTCTTGATCATCCCCCTCTCTTTGCTTCGCAATGCTGCCCTATATATATCAGCCGGCCTGGGAGCGTCCCTGCCAATTCCACCTCGTCCGCAACGAAGTCAGGAGTTGACTCGTTGTGCTGGACGCCGTTGATTCGTCCCGTACGCTGCTGCTTGTCCGAGGACGGGATGTTCGTAGGTTTGCTGGGGGTTGCTTCGCCATTGAGCTTCTGTGCTGTCGAACGGAGGTTGAGACAGAACCAGGGGCATTGAATGTTCTGTGCATCTCATTTATGCAGAACAGAGTGTCGGCTGGCGGATGGGATGGCCGTCGAGTTAAAACAGCGCGAGGGAAGGTAGTCACGCCGACTAAACATCAAGAAGGCGCGCCGGATTAAGCATTGAAGGGCCACGCCATTCTAACATTTGAAGGAGAAGTTAGTGGCGCCGTATGAAGGTGTAAAGAGGGAGGCCTCTTTGACGGGAGCGCGCCGGATGGCCAAGGGCAACAAATGGGCGCGCCGTTTTAACATAAAGAAAGGGGGTGGCGCCGTTTTAAGGCGTGCCGCTTTAAGGCCCTTTCGCGCCGTTTTAAGCACCGAACAGATTCTTTTCGAAGTCGAGGCAGTTTGTACGAATGTTGGCATTCCCATAATGTTCCGGTTGCGTTGCATGGCTTCCACAATCTTCTGTTCGCGGCCTCCGAGACTCGGTCCCAGACTTTGCGTGACTTTCGGTGCAAGTTGAGACTGTGTCGGAGTTCCCGGCTCTTCTTCGATTCAACTCTCGGCACGGCCGGTCGGAGCCTTGTAGCTGTATCTTCTGCTTAGGGGGCTTCCTTAGCGGGTAGCGGACCACCAAGTGAGTTCTTGTCCTGATCGGGCGAGGCATGAGGTTTATTCGGCATCTCTGTCTTCGACTCGCGCTCTAATGTGTAGACGCGAATGTCGCCATCACCATCATCGTCATTTTTTGGCGTCCACAGCCCCCTAAGTAGAAGAGTCTCCATGATAGAACTGAGGTGGAGGAGGCACCTCGGGATCCATATGGTGAGGTGAAGGTGGTGGAGGCTTCTCTTTAGCCTGAACTAGAGGGGGAACATCCCCTTGATCCTGCTGCTGCTCTTGTTCCTGCTCTTCCTCACTATCAACTTCTTCTCCATAAACAGGCACATCCTGGCGTAACTCACCATCGGGACCATAGTAATATCCAAAATATGTAAAGATCTTATGCTTATTGTATATGTCATCTTGTTGAACATAAATGAACTATTCATTTGCCAGATTGATCCCAGCATAGATGAATATGTCGGTCAACTATGAAGCATAAGGCAAGGATCGCCGCAAATTGGTTCGGCAAGTTCCAATGAGAGTTGTCATGAGGCGACCCATGTTGACTTGAATCCCATTCATAACATTGTAGAATAGGAACCTGTGAACCTCTGTCACTTCATTTCTGCTGTCACTCTTTGGATAAATGAGGGATGTAAACATATGGTGCATTATACGCTGCAATAGTGGAAAATGATTTGCATTCGATACAATTAAGTTGTTGACACCATGCACGTAATCACAACTAGTCATAGCAAGAAAGGTTTTCTCAACAGCACCATGACCAAAAACCATGTTGGCTCCTCTAGCCGCAACTCCTAGATCCCGCTCAAACAGATCGGGAGTAATATGAATATCAACCCCTAAACAACTATAAATAATTCCTCATTCCTTTTGATCAAATTCCCATAGAACTGTTGCACTATATTGGGGTAATATCGGGTATATCTAGTGAAAAAATTAGTCCAACCTGGTTGAACCTCAAAGACAGCACATAAATTGGGCAAAAGCTCATTCACCTCATTGAAGTCGACCAGTCGAGGGTCGATAATAGGTCGAGGAGGCAACTGAGGTGCATGACGAGGTGCAGGTGCTCGCTGTGGTGGAGGAGCCGGGGCCTCTCGTCTCTGTCCACTAGCTTCCCCTTGGGTAGAACGCCGAGAGCTTCCTCTAGGCGGCATGCCAAACTAGAAGACCCAGTGGAAACCCTTGAAGAGAAGACCCTCATCCTAGGAGATGAAGAAAGACTAAAAGACACTCCAAGGGCTTGCAATAGCCTTCTCCAAAATATGGAACCTAGGAAGTAGCTCCATGAACGTACGAACGGCCAAATGGAGTTCGTCCCGAAACCGTGACGAACACGCCAGATCTTGTGCGGGTGGAGGAATGATGAGGTTTAGGGGCTTGGGAGATGGAGATGTATGGTTCTAGGGTTAGGAAATGGGGTATGAGAGAGAGCGGTGGTGATAGAATGAGAGAATGGGGTGATAGGACCCCTTATAAGGTGGCTCGGTTGAGGTTCCGGCCGGGCCAGTTCACCGCCGCTTGTCGACCGGTGCGGGGCTGGCGGTCGACCGCTAGACGCAAAAATCCCCATTTTTGAAAAAAAAAAATTGTTTCTTTTTCTTTTCTTTTCTTTTCTTTTCTTTTCTTTTATATGTGGGGAACACCATTTGACCTTCTGATTGGAACCATCAACATGAAGTCGAGAGAAAGAGAATGTTGAGGGAGATTGTTGCATCTCCTAGTTGATGTTTGGTGTTTGGTTTTAATGATAACAAAATGATTCTGCGTGTGGCGATGTGCATCATTGAGCATGCCTATGTGTGTTTCATTGAGCAACATGTATTCATCTTAGTTGATGAGTTAACAGATGACTTCAAGATTCTCACTTGGAAGTCATATGAATGATTGTTGTTTAAAGAACTCACGCTATGTTTATCTTGTCTTGTAGGATCGAAATCCATGTTTCAAGCTTATAACTCAAAGGAGTCCATCAATGAAGTTCTTCCTCACAAAGGGAGAAAGAAATAGTTGGATCACACTTAAACATCACATGGATGCATGGTAATATCATCTCACCTTTTCTGTCTCATGGGGTTGTGGAGAATGGCTTTTATGTAATAAAGGTTTCATGGGTATCTTGTATAGTCTTGAATGCATTCCATGCATATTTCTCTTGAAGTATTAAAAGCCATCATGGTGAGTACTAGTTGAGATTTTCACATGGATCTTGATAAGCTAGCCTTTACTCACTTACGTGTTCACACATATTCTTATTGTGGTCTTTGTGGCCTAGAATGCAAATTGAAGGGATTTTATGAATCTTGAAAGAATATGCTTGATGTGTGTTCTCATAATCCTTATACATGGTTGTTGAATGCTCACATGAATCTTGGTAGATTTGGTTGAATGGTATTCATACTTTGTTCACTTGCATAGACATATCTCTTGATCCTTAGCTTCGAACACTTGTGTTTCAAAGTGTTCATATGCACCTAGTTCATGGGCTTTCATACATATACTTCATGCATTTATAATATGGATTATCAAGCTAAAGTTCTAATTCTTTTTTCTATGGTTTTACAGGTCAAAACACTCAATATATATTCTCCAAGATCAAAGGAGTTTGAAGCCTCAGACTTGAATGGGCTGCTAAAGGGGTTATGGGGTTGAAATCTGGGAAAAACCCAAATTTCGATCGACCGCCCATAGGGCTTCGGTCGATCAGAATTCCCAGTGATGGGGATTTTCAGTCCTGTAAATTTCCGGTCGACCGCCCACCCCGTGTAGATCGACCGGCACCGGCGAAATCCAAAAATCGTGGTTTCGAAACCCATCTAAACCAAGTCAACTTGTGCCTAACTCTTACCCCTTTGCCATTAGGTTGGTGGGAGACCTATTAGGGGTCCTTTTGGAGGTTTCTAGAAGGGCTATACTAGTCTTTTGATGTCTCCTATATGTATACATATGAGAGCTACGAATTTCACAAGTCATAACCCTAATGTGTTCATTTTTTCTATCTTGTAGGTGAAGAAAGGGGAGAAAGGAAGAAAGAGCTCAAGCCAAGGGGATTTGATCTACATCCTGGAGGATTTGAAGATCGTGTGTGAAGAGAAAGTGAAGTGGATTGAAGAGAGGAATGCGTTGACGTTCAAATCGACGGCATCCGGCTTGTCTCCAACCCGAGCATCAAAGAACATCACCATTCAGCCTTGGAAAACAAAGGGGGATCATTTTTGCATCTTCTATCTGTTGTTTGTGATGTGTTTCATGATTTATATTCTGGGTTGATCATGTTTGAATATTTGTTTTGATTTTTCTAAACTAAGAGAGAGTGTGTGTGAACCTTCTGCGTACGGTTGTAGATTATTGTGCTACGGTGTTGCAGCTTGTGTGTGTGTTTGTGATCCCGTCGTTGGATTGAGTTGGAGACTCCGTCTCCGTGTATGTTTGGGGTTGTACCCTAGTTGTGGATTATTGTGCTGCGGTGCTGCAGCTTGTGTGTGTGTTTGTGATCATGTCGTTGGATCGAGTTGGAGACTCTGTCTCCATGTGTGTTTGGGGTTGTACCCCGTGTTTGCATGGAATACTCTGTGTGTGTGTGTGTGTGTGTATTGGGGCACGTCCCCGTGTGTATGCAGGTGTTGTCCTGCGTGTTGTTGGAGCGTTGCCTCCGTGTTGGGGATTTATCCCCGTGTGTGTTGGAGCCTTGCTCCGTGTTTGGGAGTCTTCCCCGTGCTGGTTTATCCAGCGAGTGAATCCTTACTGGTTTGGTAAGGGGTGGACGTAGGGAGCCCGTCATGGTCCCGAACCACCTTAAAAACTCTTGTGTCTTGTGGTTTGCATTGTGTGATTGTGTGTTCCTTGCTTACTCCGTTTAGTCGATCGTGTGAGATCGGAGAGATTGAGTGAACTTAAATTACTTTGTTAGTTTATTTCTTTTAATCTTGTCAAACTTGTTAATTCCGCCAAGAAAGTTTTAATTTGCCATATAGCGTGGGGGA
The DNA here is from genome assembly GCA_022559845.1 of Amorphophallus konjac. Lineage (NCBI taxonomy): Eukaryota > Viridiplantae > Streptophyta > Magnoliopsida > Alismatales > Araceae > Amorphophallus > Amorphophallus konjac. The sequence continues at coordinate 298,538,973 of CM040124.1, read as the reverse complement.
TAATTCAAACCCCCCCCTTCTTGTCCACTCGCCTACCCAGGGACCAACAATTGGTATCAGAGCACGGCTCTAATTTCTTGGGTCTAACGACTTTTAGAGTGATCTCTCGGCGAGTTTCATTGAACATCATGTCTATTTGTTGCTTATCTTCTCTTCCTCCTCATTTTGATGGTCACAACTACATTTCTTGGAGAAATAACATGTGTGCTTATCTTGGAGTTTATGAACCTGAAATGTGGAAAGTGATATGTAATGGTCCATATAAACTCCCTTCAAATGAAACTAAGTGGAATAAAAAACACATCAAGAAAAATGCTATAAATGTTACTGCATTAAATATTTTGAAGGATAGCATGGAATCTGATGTGATTTCATGATTTTTAATGTGCAGATCAGCAAGGAAGCTTTGGGATGAGCTGGAATGCAAGTCTGAAGAAGATGCAAATGATACATGAATGACGGCTCATAGAAAAAGTGAAGGTCAGGTAAATTCTGACTCCGAAGAACTTTCAATGGAAGACTGGCAATTAGCATATGCCGATTTGCATGACAGATACAAAAAATACAAATTTGAAATCAAGAGATTGAAAAAGAAAAATGATGAGAATGGGCATGCTAATTCCTCCTGTGAAAACTGTAAAACTTTGGAATCAAAAGTGAAAAATCTAGAAGAACAAAATGAATCTCTTGAATCAAGAGTCGAATTGCTTTCAGATGAGAACTCTTGTTTGAATGAAGATGTTGAAATGGCTAAAAAATATAACACATCTCTTCAAATTGAAAATGAATGTGATGAGTTGCGTGAGCAAAATAAATTCCTCATGTCTGAAATCTTCATGCTTGAGAAAAATGAAGAATATCTTAAGAACAAGCTAGCTTCTTTGTCTGATGATGATAAAATGTTGAAAAGCTACTTGATTTTGAAATGGATAGCAAGAGCATCATAAATGAGAATGAAGATCTTAAAAAGAAAAATGGTGACATGCTAATTGAGAACTCTTTACTTGAAGGTAGATTGAAAATTTTTGAAAAACTTGAAAAAGAAGTTTCACTGTTGAAATCTGAGAATGAACAGCTGCTTGCTAAGATCTCAAAGTTTGCTGAAACTGAGATAGTTCTTGAAAAAGTGACTAAAAAACTGCATACTATAAATGATGAAAATAAAGAAATCATACAAGAAAATGAGAAACTCACAACAAAGAACTGTTTGTATGGTGATAAAATCTTTGCATGCAAAGAAGAAATCACAAATGCAGAATTGCATATTTCTGGTCTGGAAGAAGAGGTGAAAAGGTTGAAAGATGATTTGTCTAGATTTGTCAAAGGGAAAAAAAATCTAGATAAGATGTTGGGTGTTAAAGTGAATTTTCAAAAGGAAGGTCTTGGATACACCCCATTCAACAAAAAGTCTTTTGAACATAAAATGACAACCTCTTTTGTTCATGTATCTGATATTCCCAGCAACTCCAAAGCACCTCCTTCCACTTCTCAAATAAAAATGTTTGAAAATGACTTTGAGAAAAAGAAAATTTTTAACACAAAGCTCACAATGTAAAAACGGTTTCAAAAAATTCAAGATGGGTAAAAAATGAATTCAAATGTTGAATGCTTTTATTGCGGCATGTATGGCCATGAAATGAATGATTGTGTTATCATGAAAATGGATGATGAAAAAGCGTGCAAAGATAAATCTGCTTTCAAGAGACAGAGAAATATTTCTTGCCTCTATTGTCACAAACTAGGTCATGTGATCGATAATTACTTTGTGAAATAAAATGATGATTTTCGAGCCATGAATGCTAAGTTTGATGTTCAAAGAAAATTCAAAAATGAACATGCTTCCAATGCTCAAAGGTTTTCATCCTATAAGAGAAACTTGTTCACAAACACTCATGTAAATAATGAAAAGTCATTCCGTAGACCCACATCTCCTTGTTGATTTCATTGTGGGAAGTACGGGCATCTTATGAAAGAGTGTTGGTTTTTGAAAATAGAAAATTTTCATGCTTCTAAAATGAATGCTAGGTTTAATGTTGTTAAATCTAGACCTTATGAAAATGGAAGATGGAATGGATTTGAAAATTTCTTTGCTCCTAAAAGGAAGCCCTTTGGTAAAACTGTTTCTCCTCAATACCTTTATTGTGGAAACCATGGACATATTATTGAGGATTGCAGGATCACGAAGAATGATGATATGATGGCTATTAGAATGTTGAAGAAAAATTTTGGTAGAAATGTTTCTAATCTCCAGGGACCCAAAAAGGCTTGGGTGCCAAAATTTGGCAACTGAGTTGATTTTGATGGAGGTGTACCTTAAGGTAAATAAAGAATGAAAAGGGTTCCAACAAAATGGAACAAGGCACACTCGAAAAATAAAATCCCAATTTTGACTCTTCTTTAAATTGGCATTTTTGATGTTTTCCTCCTGCTACCTTGTTATGTATGAAATGTATTTCCTTACAAGTCACTCATGCCCTCATTGAATGAATATTTGGTATATCAAATATTGTTATGTAAAATGACAGATTAAGTCTATCAGGAAGTTAACATCATGTGTGAGGTGATCCTCAGATCAAAGCTCTCCGCCTTGTACCAAAATTCAGAAATTGAATTGTTTGGCTAACGAGGAAACATGTTTTTTAAAAGGAAATTAATTTGCCTTGAAATTCTGAAATACCATGTGCGTTCAAATTGATTCTGAAATTCTTTCTTGCTTCAAGAAGGCAAAATTTCTGAAATGTTGAATTGTTCATTTGACAGATATTGATTCTGAAAACTTGATATGTTATTCATGTATTCTGCTATGATGAACATGTCTCATTGGTTGAATAAAATTAAAAAAGTTGAGGAGTAAGTATGATGTCTCTGCAAATTGAATACTTTTCAATCTGAAATGTATGAGTATCTAAACTTAATTGAGTTTCTGGTATATCAAATGGTATGTAGTGGAAGGGTGGATTACGTCCACCTAGAAGCCCTCACTATGTGTGAGTTGGGTTTTTAGACATTCACCTCCACCTCGTACCGGAACTTGAAAAATCTGCTTGGCATGTGGGTGATATTATAAGCTTTTAAAATATTGTTGAAAATCTATTTTTGAACGTTTCTGAAAATAATTGGGAAAACAATTGGGTTACACTGCTTAATTTTGATCATTTGTGCACCCTTGTTCAAAAAGGCCAAGTCTTAGAAAATGGTTGTTGTCATCATTTGAAGGTGTATGTCTCTTTGTGCAATCTGTCATGATGTTCTGAAAAATAAACTCTTGCATCTTATTTTTGCATCCTGCATTGCATTCTCATGTTTATAAGTTGCATGCATTAGAAAATTCATAAGGTGCATTTAGATCATTCATATGCAAAACTGAAAACTTGCATCTTGCACCCATGTTAAATTTTACAATGCATTTAGAACTTCTAAATAAAAATCTGACATTTTGCATCACATTGCATATTTGCATATCATATCTTCATATCATTCACTTAGTGCATTTGTAAGATGAAGCTCACCGTGTGCCAAAATATTGTTGCATTGCATATTGCATATACTCCCGTTGTGTGCTTGCATGTTATTATATGCTAATCACCCCCTTGCTTGAAATTTCTAAGACCTCATAATTCTTGCTAAATAATATTGTAAATTGAGTCATCACTAAAGTGCTACATGTCATACACTCAGGGGTAGTAATCCTCTGACAAGTGCATCTAGATAGGGGGAGCTGCACTGTTATTTGTTCATGAAATTTTCGGTATACATGATGAATCAAATTTGCACACTTCATGCACAAAATGTGAAAATGAGTGTTAGAGATAAGAATGTAGGAATTTCTTTTCAACACTCAAGAGATGTTAAACTTGCTGCATGATTGTTAAAGAGGCAGTTAAGGAAAAAGCTACTTGTCTACTTTTGTAGAAAGAATCTGAAAAGAATGGTAGAGCAATGTTTAGTCTCACTGAGTAAATTAGGCACATGTCACCTGAGACGTGATGTGGTTCACTTCAAAAAGGTGTTGTATTATAGTATCTCTGCTCAAAATGAGGTGAAATGGTTCAATATTCTGAGTAACCAGGGATTCTGGTATGAGCTCCATGTGTATCCTCGTGTAAAAAGGAATTATTTGAACCTGATCACTTTTGAAAAATTCTGACTATCATGTGATATTGGTTGAGTTGAAAAATTATGGTGAAAACTCGTTGTGGCAGAGCGTAGCCTCTAATACGCTATTCTCTTAAAATGAAATGCAGTTTGTATAATCTTTCATTGTATTGATCTGAAAATCTTAATATCCATATGGCTACAGTCTATCTTTATGTTATTCACCTACACATATGGAAATTTGATTTAATATGTATTCAGAAATTTGATTGACTACATTGACTATTGCATAACTCTTCTGTATGATTGCACAATCTCCTTGGTGTTACACATGAGCATCCTAGTTGGTTTGACTCACATGCACCTTTTCTTATATCCATTCCCCTCTTAAATAAGTAGGGGGGAGCTGTGTTGCTTGTACATATATATATATGTATCTGATCAGTCGCATTGCATGCATTCACAGTGTCCTCATTTGTAAGCATCTAGCTTTATGCATTTCAATAGAAAACTAAAAATTTGAAAATCTAAAAATCAAAGAAACGCATGTCATTGTCATCATTTGTATGCATTGAGTTTGTATGCATTTCAAAAGAAAAATCTAAAAATGTAATTATCGAAAATCTGAAACTCAAAAAATAAAGGCATTTGATGTCTCCACTATTGTTCCTTCTTGACAAACATCTTGGCGTTGCTTTGCTCTTGCATCTTATGAAAATCAGAAATGAGCTTTAGACTTTGAATACTATCATCTTGAACACTTCATGTTGCATAACTCTTCCAACAATGTTTCATATCCTTGAGGCCAACAATTACCAACAATTGGTGTCTGAATTGGTATCATCTCTCCCTACCTCACATGTTCATATCATGTTCAATAACCCCATATCTTTTTGTAGATGACAAAAAAGGGGAGAAGAATGTTGGTTGTGTGCTCAATGCCTTCTGCTCAATGAAGAGAGAGTAGTTTTGAGGGAGAATGTGATTAAATGTCTTATCCACCATTCTCATAACATTCATTGAAATGCTTCTCCTCTATCTTTAGGAACTCTCGCACACATTATTTTGTCATCATCAAAAACGGGGAGATTGTTGAGGGAGATTGTTGCATCTCTTAGTTGATGTTTGGTGTTTGGTTTTAATGATAACAAAACGATTCTGCGTGTGGCGATGTGCATCATTGAGCATGCATGTGTGTGTTTCATTGAGCAACATGTATGCATCATAGTTGATGAGTTAACAGATGACTTCAAGATTCTCACTTGGAAGTTATATGAATGATTATTGTTTAAAGAACTCACGCTATGTTTATCTTGGCTTGCAGGATCAAAATCAATGGTTCAAGCTTAGAACTCAAAGGAGTCCATTAATGAAGTTCTTCCTCACAAAGGGAGAAAGAAATGGTTGGATCACACTTAAACATCACATGGATGCATGGTAATGTCGTCTCACTTTTTTCTGTCTCATGGGGGTGTGGAGAATGGCTTTTATGTAATAAAGGTTTCATGGGTATCTTGTATAGTCTTGAATGCATTCCATGAATATTTCTCTTGAAGTATTAAAAGCCATCATGGTGAGTACTAGTTGAGATTTTCACATGGATCTTGATAAGCTAGCCTTTACTCACTTACATGTTCACGCATATTCTTATTGTGGTCTTTGTGGCCTAGAATGCAAATTGAAGGGGTTTTATGAATCTTGGAAGAATATGCTTGATGTGTGTTCTCATAATCCTTATACATGGTTGCTGAATGCTCACATGAATCTTGGTAGATTTGGTTGAATGGTATTCATACTTTGTTCACATGCATAGACATATCTCTTGATCCTTAGCTTCGAACACTTGTGTTTCAAAGTGTTCATATGCACCTAGTTCATGGGTTTTCATACATGTACTTCATGCATTTATCATATGAATTATCAAGATAAACTTCTAATTCTTTTCTCTTTGGTTTTGTAGGTCAAAACACTCAGTATATATTCCCCAAGATCAAAGGAGTTTGAAGCCTCAGACTTGAATGGGCTGCTAAAGGGGTTATGAGGTTGAAATCTGAAATCTGGAAAAAACCCAGATTTCGGTTGGCCGCCCATAGGGCTTCGGTCGATCGGAATTCCCAGTGATGGGGATTTTCAGTCCAGTAAATTTCCGGTCGACCGCCCACCCCGTGTAGGTCGACCGGCACCGGCGAAATCCAAAAAACGTGGTTCCGAAACCCATCTAAACCAAGTCAACTTGTGCCTAACTCTTACCCCTTTGCCATTGGGTTGGTGGGAGACCTATTGGGGGTCTTTTTGGAGGTTTCTAGAAAGGCTATACTAGTCTTTTGATGTCTCCTATATGTATTGTTTGCGACCTTTTCTTTCTTTCCGCCTTTTCGTTCGCGTATCGATCGACCATTTGGCTAACTGGTAGTCAACTGACTGATTGACGACACGGGCGTGCCAGTCACATGAGTGACAATTTTATTGTGCGCTCACTCTGACCCACATAGGGCGAATGTGAGGTTCGGTCGGGACCAGTAGTCCGCCATACCATAAAGGTTATGGCGTTAATTACATCCCCCACGAGGAGGGAACACCTTTGATTAATTGCCGAGATATCGGGCCGTCGAAGCCGGATTAAAAAGAGCTACATGATGATTATAGCAATGACATGCAGGATGCAAATATTTATCGTATAGCAGATGTATAGTTCATGGAATTATGGACCCTCGGTACGTGGCGGAGGATGTAGGTCCGAAGACCACCATCGCGCATGACGAAGACTTCCGGCCGGGCGTAACCCGGTCTTCTGTCGATGCCATTTGATATACCCGAGGATCTATGCATGCATGCACACAAGACATTCACGCCTAGATTATACATGAAGATAGTGTTATGAAACGGTGGCGGTCAGCCGCATTTATTACCCCTCGTCGAGAAGAGGGAGAGCAACACAAGTATAATAGCGAAAGCAAAACGCTTAACGGATCCGACAATGAGTACGATGATAATATGATTCGGGCTCGCTTGGCCATCCTTTTTATTCACCAATTACGGCTTATTGGCATCGCCCCGAAAGACGAGACTTACCCGGGGTGAATGAATCACTAGAATGGCATGACGCTTCAAAACCGGGGTGACTACAAGTGTATAAGAACGCTTACACGGCGCGGTCACGCGTAGGTATAGGAGTTAATACGGCGCGGTGACCATGTGTATTGGAACGGCGCGCAAGGGCTTGGGGGCGCGCCGGTTTAGGGTGCGCCGGAAAGGCGCAAAGGAAAAAAAGTTGGAAATGAGTGTGGGGTTAATCCGGCGCGGGGGGGTACCGCGCCGGTTTAGGGCGCGCCGGTTAAGACCGCGCCGTATTAAACCTGTTTTGTTGAATTATGAACCTTTTTAAGTTTGTTAGACTTCATGGGACCCTTTCTTGAGTTGTTGGGCCAGATGATTGTTTGATTGGAGTCCACGGCCTTCTGGAAATGAGGGGGGAGGTCAGTGCGAGGTTCATACTCGAGCACTGAGTTGATTCGATTCGGAGCGATCATTTTATTGACATAAATATCTGGAGTCTGTCAGAAATTTGACAGCATCTCCCCTGAACAAACAGAGTTGCAGGGGAGAATCGGGGTCATACTCACTAATGGAGCAAACCCCTAAATCACCGGTCTGCCCAAAGGCGGCCAGCATACCCCACTGGATAGGATACCCCGAGGACAAGCCTGCTAGGGGCACCAAAGTTCCACAGGGGAAGAAATAGAAGGGCGAAGTCACTGATGATGAGGACGACACCCCGAGGGCTAGCCTACGAGGGGTGAAGGACTCGTGGTCAGTGATTCGTCCCATGAAGGGACTGACCATTGGGAGAATGGAACTCCGAGGACTAGCCTACAAGGAGCACACACCCCCTGGTCTCGATCGGGCCTTGGTCTGTCGGGGTTGAGTTCGTTGACCCAGGCCCCCTTCATTATTGGCCATGGCTTCGAGAAGACGCCCACCATGAAGAGGTAGGGCCCTCGGTCGCCCGGCAACTGCAGGAACTAACGGGGGAATGTCCCCCTCCCCGGGTGATTGAAGTGACGGGGAAACCTCGGAACGATGCAGATGGCCACGAAGAACAAGTAATAAAGGCCTAAGTTAGACAGACCCCCGGCAGGGACATATGCTCGAACGGTTAGAAAACAATATTCAAGGGGATAGACCCTGTACATGGCAGACAAAGGCGCGCGCAGAGGCACGGCTCCATCCGAGAGGAGAAAGGGACGCAAAGTCCTTGAACCAAACATAAAAGAAATGAAACGAAAGAAAGCCCCCGGGGAGGGGTGTTTCTGTAGCCCGCGATGATTCGGGGCGTGATATGAATCTCGAGGAAACCGGGATCGGCCCTACGCAAAGAAGAACCCTGTCGCGCATATCAGTATAAATAAAGATAGAGAAAGGGGAGATCGTTCCTCCAATTTATTGATTCAAGCATCCACAGGCATGCATACATATCACCATCCCTAAGACAGGGAGGATTTAACATTCGCACGGCGAGATTACAATTCTGGCACCATTGTTTGGTTGCCGTTTAACGATATTTAGAAGCAGAGGACGCCCAGGTCACAATAACAGAGAGAAGATGGCAGAAGAAATCGCGAAGAAGGGGGGAGGGGAATCGACTCATATCATCGTCGCCCCTCCCCTCCATCGCTTACATTCGATGTGTAGAAGCTTAGAGGAAAAGGAAAAGAAATGCGGAAAGCAGGAATAGAAACGACCCCTGCCCACCTGTTCCTCAGAAACAGAGTATCGTAGATGCCGGCCGACGCTCGCCCCTTCAGAGAAGAAAACCCTCCCTCTCTGTATCTCCCGAGAAAAGAAGAAACTCTCCCCCGTTTCCCAGTTGCCTTCTTCTTCTCAACAGCCTCACTCTTTTCTTTCTTTCTTTCTCCGAGAGCCCCCCTTCTTTCAATCGAACCTCGCCCATATATATAACAGGTTGGAGGCTCTTCATCCGGCGTGAGCTTTTGGCGCGCCGAGAGGAGTCTTCATCAGCTTATCGCGCCGGTTTAGGCGCCATCAGATAGGGTAGATGGCACGCCGGGATGAGGGCGGAAGGTAAGGGGCGCGCCGGGCTAAGGGCTGAAGGTAGGGGGCGCGCCGGGATAAGGGTATTGAGTGAGGGGCGCGCCGGTTTAAGGCGCGCCGGGCTAATGCCCCTTGTACGCTTCAAGCCAGTCGATGAACTCGGGGCCATCGTGAACATGTACTCTGCCACTGCTCACTAAGACTTCGACGATATGATCTGTCGAAGCTCCTAGATTGGCGTACGGCCATTCTCGAGGTTCTGGGTAGCTTTATCTTGATCGTACGGGCTTTCTACCGGCACGGCCTTCGGCTCTACGCTCCATGCTGTTGGTCCGGCCTGGCTCGTACTCAGAGCTTTCTAGGAGGTTAGATAGCCGGGAGATAGTTCCGCCTGAGCCGGGCGATCATTCGGCCACTAATGGGCCCATCTTGACGGGAAGTCGTGCCCATGCCGGGCGATCGGGATCTTCCGCCGTCAGATCTTTCGGTTCTCCGTTTCAGGAAGCCGGGGGACTCCTTTATCCTCGGGAGAGCCTTTCATGAGGTGGGTAGCCACCGGGTAGACCGTCGACCTTGGTCGGACAACGGGTGTAATGGATGCAGCACGACAAAGTCGATGCCGGTTCATTGGGCAGGCTTGGTCGCACTGCCGGTTGGTTGTGGATTCATCTCGGCTCTCCTGAGGTGAAGTCCCCGTATCCATACGGAGTGACTCGAGGCTCTGGCAGCTTGAGAAGTCTTCAATATGTTGATCTTTATCGGCTTCCGTGCTTCGGTGTGCCGGGTCATTCGTCTTTATTGGCTTGGTCGCCAATGATCATATTTTAGGTGCCAACAAATGCCCCCCAGACGTGGGTGTTGCGAGCAAGGCACGAGTGCAGCAAGGCCGACGGATGAATTTCATCCGGACTGACCTCCTCTCTGATTGGCAGGAGCTCTGAAGGGCCGTTAATTCGGCACGGATGTTAAACCGGCGCCGTTTGAATGTTAATACGGCGCGGGTAGCCCAGCGCGCCCCCTTGGCCTTGGACGTTAATCCGGCGCGCTCACGATGCTGTCGTTTTAATCCGGCGCGGCTTTGGCGCTGATGGTTAATCCGGCGCGCCTTTCCCCGACGCGCCTTTTGCTTACAGGTTTTTTAATCCGGCGCGCTAAATAGCGCGCCGGTTTTACAATGGGGAGGCCCCCCCTATTTATTTCTTTCTTCTCTGTTTTCTCTTCATCGCTTCTCATTTGCACAACTCCCTTCTCTCTCCTCCCTTTCTTCTCTCCCTCTGGCGCCGAGCGAGTTGAGGGTGAGGGTGGCGGCGGTCCTTCGGGTGAGTGAAGATGCTGTCCATTTGGGTTACAAAACCCTTTCTTTGGGCCCCGGGAGGCTTCTAGCAGGGCTTGCCCTCGGAGCTGTTTCCCCGGGTGTTCCTCTGGCATCGGTGTAATGTCGATGGCTGCTTTTTAGGGATCGTTCCTCAGTGGACGCGTTCCCGCTTTTCTTCGGCAATTCCCTGTGCTGGGGAGACTCTGCCGAAATTTTGTCAGAAGTTCGCCTTTGATTAGCCATTTCCTGACGTTGTTTTTTGTTTGATATGCTCTTTTTGCAGCTGTCATGGCATCCAGCTCTTCCTCTCGTGCCGTGGTGACATGGGAGAATGTTAATTCTCTCGACTGGGGTCACGGCCAGGTGGCCATAGTTGCGGAGTCTTCGGATTCGGAGACGGACACTGTAGACACCGGTCGTCTCCTTATTCTCGGGGGCGACTCTTTCCATTATAATAGAGAGGGTGTGACCCGGAAGGATTATCCCAAGGACAAGCACCTGATGTCCCTTCTTCGGCGCTTCAACCTTCAGGGGAAGCGAGATGTGTTCGCCATCCGGAAGGTCGAGCAGGCTCTGCTGGTGGAGAGAGACAGCTTGGCCGAATGCGTAATGCGGGGAAGACCCATCTATCTCCCTGGGGAGGTCAGGAAGTGGAGCGTTGTGCTGGGGCTGCAAGACCTGGCTCCGGCAGACGGACTGTTGACCAGAGCTCCCGAATTTGTACCCGCTCGGTGGAATGACTCCGCGGGCAGAGTAGATCGGGAGAAGCCGATCTTTGGTTTATTCCTTGCCCCGTTGAGATGGGGATATAGAGATGAGTCATTCTTGCTGGATTGCTTGGCGATTCGCTTCAAGCACCAGATCTCCGTGGGGTGGTTTGCTGAGTTGAAAGTTACAGACGCCCACGCGTTCAGGCCCGGAGCAGTGGAATTCACAGACTATGTGCTGCATCATTATGCTCCTCTTTTGACCAGAGCTGGTGTATATCACAGCGTGTACGCTTCAAGATATCGGTACCCGATTTCCCGAGGCTTGTGCTGTGGCATGATCGAGGTGTTTTGCCCTGAATACAACACCTTCTATACTTCAGAGGGGGAGACCTCCTTAGACTTGTGGAGCCTATCTCAGCTCAGCGGCCTGCCCATTGATGGAGAGCCGTATGAAGAAGTTTGTTGGCCTGACTGGTTGAAGGACCAGACCGACGGTGACGGCCGGTATTTGGCGGGCTACGCCTATCGATATCTAATGAAGGCGTATCGCACCCTCTTCCATTCGTCGCACGACACGAGAGAAGCTCGAAAGCCGGGCGAGAAGCGAAGAGTGCGGATGGGCGCTTGGCTTCAATATTTCTTCCAGGGGAAGAACAAGTATGAAGATTTTCCTCCGATAGCACCGGTGGCCCAGAAGCGGAAGAAGAGGATACGACGCCAGGCCGCTTCGTCATCTTCTTCGAGAGGAGGGCAGGGGGAAAACCCAAACCCTACTGGTGTTGATGCAGTGACTCACTGTGCTGCATATTTGGTTTATTGGCTTTGTTCCTTTGCTCTCCCTCAGGGTGACGAGAGCGTGATCAGGGCGGAAGCCATATATCCAGCCTGTCTTATGGCTTGGGGTACCAAGCTGTCTCTTTGCCCAGTGGCCCTGTGCCTCATTTACAAGATGTTGGGAGACTTGCATAAGACGCGCCTCCCCAGAAGCCTTCGGACGGTTGGTCCGTTACATTTCTTTAATGCTTGGGTCTGCACCCTGTTCCCGGAGGCAGCTCCTCGGGCGCTACAAGCAGTTCCTCTGGTCCCGCGCATGATAGAGTTCGCAAGCGCCGAGCCATCATTGCTAGCGGAGCAACTCTATGCCATTCGGGGTAAATTGACCCGTCTTCCCGTGGACTCGCCCGGGGTTCTTCATTTCTGGAGCTTAGCTGCTCACTCGAGCCCGTTGACGAACAGGACGAGGCAATGCAAGCTCTTTGAAACTGAGGAGTACATCCATCCGATTTCCCAAGCCAATTATACCAGGCCTATTCTGGAGCCGGAGTTGATTGATTGGGCACTGGCCATCAGGCCTAGTGTCCTCGTATTCCGCAAGAGCGGCATTCTGTGGCTGGAGCCGTATTACCCGTTCCGCTTCAGTCGGAACTTTGGCTACGACCAGCAGATTCCACATTCCTCTTCGCAATTTGCATTGCCCAACAGGCACAGGGCCGGGCAAACGTCCAATGATGACGCCCGGATATGGTGGGACTTTTTCCATCGTCGCGAAGACGTTTCTTTCCGGGTGCCCGCCCCCGCACGGTTCCCTCGCGTCACGCCTGAATACGTCAAGTGGTGGAACGCGCGGACGGGATTTTACAGGACCTCCCGGAGAGAGTGCTGGGCCGTGGCGGAGCACAGGTTCTTAGCTTCCCAGCCGGAGCCAGTTCTTGATATTGACGCTTCTTATTTGAAGAAGTTGAAATCTTGGACTAATACGGACGTGAAGGCCTATCTAGAGGCCCGCAAGCTCGTAAAAGGCCGCAAGACGAAAGTTGAGCTGAAGTTGCCCCCGATCAACAAGGATGATTATGTGAAGACCCTTCGGGGTTTATGCCGGGTAAGCAGTGAGAGGGTGATTCTCCAGCAACTCCCTTTGCCAGTAGAGGAGCCCATCGCGGCCGTGGCCGACTGGCGTCCCGAGGTGGACAGGTTGTATCCCTACCGGGCTTTCATTCGCAAAGAGGACAGGCGGGCTGACTTATATGCCAACACCCCCTGGCTGTTCGCACTCCTTCGGTCTCACGGCCTCTCGGTGGGTAGCCCCAGTGAAGCCATACTGGACCATCCTCTTCAGATCTCCTTCAAATATGCAGACAGGTGGGGGCTGGACCATCTGAGCCTGTATTATCTACTGTCCTCCCGTGGACACGAGGACCTGGCGTTGCTAGCTGAGCCGAGCGAAAAGATCGGAGATCTATGCTGGCTTATTCGCGAGGCGGCTTCGAGGGACAAGACGCCCTCGCTGTTTTATTGGCCTCTCTTCCCCTTTTACACGGGACCTGCAAGTAAGTTCTATCTTTTCCTTCAGGCCCTTCGGCCAGCTTTTTCCTTTCATTGTGGCTGTGTCATTCTCACCCTTGTGCGTATACAGTCCGACCGACTTCGGAGGAGACCCGGCACTTCAGGGAGCTGATCATAAAAGCCAAAAAGCCGGCATATTTTGAAGTTCCTGAGCCGGCCCCGACCACGACGCCACTACCTCCTGGAGATTCGAGGAAGAGGACTAGGTCCCAACTACGGGAGGCCGTCGGGAAGGCGAAAGCGGCGGTGACCCGAGTGACACGGGCGCGCCGGAAGAAAGCCGCAGAGAAGGAATCGGCAACCGTCCTTCCTCCTGTTGTATCTTTTGAAGAGTTTGAGGCTTCTCGCGCACAAGGGCTAGAGGCCGAAGGTAGGCTCTTCTTTTCTTCAGAGTGCATTAGCTTGTTTTGACCGCTTGGGGTGGCCCATGCTGACATTTGTCGATACAGCTGCCGTGGTCGTCGGATCGGAGGCGACGGTAGATGTAGCGGCTAGGGACGGGGCAGAGGAAGTCCCCACTGCTCCCGTAGAAAGGGATCTGCCCTCTCCAACACCCTGGCGGGAGATGGAAGGTAATCTATAGTTTAGTTGCGATAGCAACGCAAATCTTCGTATCTTCAGCCGTCTTGACCCCTTTTTTTGCTGTGAATTGTAGTCGATATACAACCACCATTGTTTCCGGGCTCGGAGAGTGCAGAGGAGGTGGTCCCCTCGGGGCAGGGAGAGCCCGCCCCTGAGGTATCATCTATTGCTGCCCTTGGTGTGGAGAGCACCGGGAAAGCTCCCGCCGAAGGTGATGCTCCTGCCGGCGAGGCTCCTACTTCGACGGCGGAGCGTCCTGAGAGAGCAGAGGGGTCTTCCTCCTCTGAGCATGTAGATTATGGCGGCGGCTCCAGTGACGAGGAGCCATCACCGTTTGATTTTGAGACCGACGATGCTGGGGTGTCCTCGGCCTATGAGAGTGACTATCTGACTTTCAGCCCGGCCCGGATATCATGGGGCGGTCCTGTGCCTTCATTATTGCTTACGAGTGAGGAGGCTGGCGCTGGGGGAGCTGCTCTTAAAGATTTGAGCTTAGTCCCGGTCGAGGTAAGGACCTATCCAGGGCCGATGCTTGCCATGCTTCTTTTCTCCTCCTTTTAGCCAAGTTTTAAGTGTATGTATCTCCGATGCAGACTGAGGTGGCGCTGCCAACTATGACGGTGCAGATACCACTCCCGGCCCTGGGAACAGGCCAGGCGACTTTCCCGTCCGTCCTGCTGCCCATCGCATTGCGGTACCCAAAGGATCATGCAGCAGCGATGGTTCCGGTTGGTCCCGGAGCGCTCGTGGAAGTTGATAGTTCGGCGATAGCCGGAGATTCTCCGTCAAGGGAGGCTGCACAGCAGTCAGTTCTGGAGAAGGGAGGCTCTGCTGAGGTAGAAGCCGGGGAGATTATTGAGGGACGGACGTCCTCGGTGCTCAAGGTTCTTGTCGGACTCCCATCCCAGGGGGCCGGCAAGGAGATTGTTGTTGTTAAGGCTCCGGCCACCGCATCTGCCGGTGCGGTTGTTCCCAGTGGTAGTGGGCTGCAGCTTATGCCGTCATCATCCTCCGGGACGGCCGATGATATATGGGCTGCCGTGGATAGCAGAGTAGAGTTCGAACTGCCCGAGACGTCGCCACTTGGTCTTCAATCCTCGAGTGATGTCGTGTGGCAGTTCCTGGGGACCCTCCAGCAGACCGTAACAGCCAGTAGGGATATAACTTATGTTCAGCTGAGGGGCTTGATAGAGCATCTGTCCCGCTCGCTGCTGGCCCTCGGTTGTCCCATGGACGACTGGACTCCGCGGGTAATCTTGCTCCTGAAGTATGTGAACCGGAGGGAGTTCTTGGGCCGAGAGGCAGCTGACCAGCTGGCGGCCATATCATTGGAGCGGGCTGAAAACAAGACGGCCCTTATTTCTCTGCAAGAGACTGCGGCGAGGGCGAGGGACGAAGCCAACGCCTCTTTACAACGCCGGAGCTCCCTGACGGCCCGGATGACGGCATTGCGGGCCGAACTTTCCAGGATAGAGGCTGAACTTGAAGAAGTAGATCGCCTGGGGGTCCAAAAGGTTGAGGATGCTGAGATGGCTGAAGGACAAGCTGCTTCCCTGGAGATGAAGCTATCCGAGCTGGAGGCCACCGAGTTCAGATTGCAAGAACTGATCCGTCATCCCTCCCTGGGTATTCCTGTGCTGGAGGACATCTTCCGACGCCCTTTGCCGTAGTCTCTTTTCTTTATGTGCTCCCTTTTAATGCACCTTATGTATTCCAGGGCATGGCCCATGTAATCATGTGCTTTTTACTTCATAGTAATGAAAAATCTCCGTCCTGATTTTGAATGAAGACTCCATCTTGTCATTTTTTCCTTTCATTTGCCCGTTGATTCTAGTCCGAGTGTATGAGTCACTAGGGCAGGAGAGCGCTCACGCCTTCAGGGAAGGGGTGAGGTGTTCACTCCACCGCACCGTGACTTTTTCTCAAGACTAGAAATGGCTTATGCCGGCCGAGAGTTCGGGGGACTTAGGAGGGCATAGTGAAACTGATGGATACACGGTCCTGCCGAGAACGGCCAGAACCGAGAACGGGTAGCGACCGGTCTTGCCGATGGTGACAAGGGTCGAAAGGGGTAGACAGTCTTGCCGATGGTGACAAAGACCGGATAGGTAGCGACCGATCTTGCCGATGGTGACAAGGGTCGAAAGGGGTAGACGGTCTTGCCGATGGTGACAAAAACCGGATAGGTAGCGACCGATCTTGCCGATGGTGACAAGGGTCGAAAGGGGTAGACGGTCTTGCCGATGGTGACAAAAACCGGATAGGTAGCGACCGATCTTGCCGATGGTGACAAGGGTCGAAAGGGGTAGACGGTCTTGCCGATGGTGACAAGAACCGGATAGGTAGCGACCGATCTTGCCGATGGTGACAAGGGTCGAAAGGGGTAGACGGTCTTGCCGATGGTGACAAGAACCGGATAGGTAGCGACCGATCTTGCCGATGGTGACAAGGGTCGAAAGGGGTAGACGGTCTTACCGATGGTGACAAGAACCGGATAGGTAGCGACCGATCTTGCCGATGGTGACAAGGGTCGAAAGGGGTAGACGGTCTTGCCGATGGTGACAAGAACCAGATAGGTAGCGACCGATCTTGCCGATGGTGACAAGGGTCGAAAGGGGTAGACGGTCTTGCCGATGGTGACAAGAACCAGATAGGTAGCGACCGATCTTGCCGATGGTGACAAGGGTCGAAAGGGGTAGACGGTCTTGCCGATGGTGACAAAAACCGGATAGGTAGCGACCGATCTTGCCGATGGTGACAAGGGTCGAAAGGGGTAGACGGTCTTGCCGATGGTGACAAGAAACGGATAGGTAGCGACCGATCTTGCCGATGGTGACAAGGGTCGAAAGGGGTAGACGGTCTTGCCGATGGTGACAAGAACCGGATAGGTAGCGACCGATCTTGCCGATGGTGACAAGGGTCGAAAGGGGTAGACGGTCTTGCCGATGGTGACAAG
Source organism: Amorphophallus konjac (assembly GCA_022559845.1). Classification (NCBI taxonomy): domain Eukaryota; kingdom Viridiplantae; phylum Streptophyta; class Magnoliopsida; order Alismatales; family Araceae; genus Amorphophallus; species Amorphophallus konjac. The sequence continues at coordinate 298,521,920 of CM040124.1, read as the reverse complement.
AACCGGATAGGTAGCGACCGATCTTGCCGATGGTGACAAGGGTCGGAAGGGGTAGACGGTCTTGCCGATGGTGACAAGAACCGGATAGGTAGCGACCGATCTTACCGAAGGTGACAAGGGTCGAAAGGGGTAGACGGTCTTGCCGATGGTGACAAAAACCGGATAGGTAGCGACCGATCTTGCCGATGGTGACAAGGGTCGAAAGGGGTAGACGGTCTTGCCGATGGTGACAAGAATCGGATAGGTAGCGACCGATCTTGCCGATGGTGACAAGGGTCGAAAGGGGTAGACGGTCTTGCCGATGGTGACAAAAACTGGATAGGTAGCGACCGATCTTGCCGATGGTGACAAGGGTCGAAAGGGGTAGAGACACTAGACGTGTATAAGTGGGATATCGGATGAAGACCCTCGCCCCGACCTCAGAAATGGCCTTTGGACGACGGATGGTTCATCACTATTCACCATTCATTTTTATTCACATTACTGACCTAAGCGCCCTTTCGGGTTTTCGCCGAAGCCAGCCCCCTCTTGCTTTTGCCCGCGTGCCCTTTCGGGTTTTCACGCGGCGGGGTACCCGATTTTGCCCGCGACGCCCTTTCGGGTTTTCGCCACAGCTGGGTTATAGCCACTTTTGCACTTGACCTGATATAGGAGCAAGTCTGGCGGGGTATCTCTATTTTTAACCCCCTTTTTTTTCTTTTCTTTTTTTTTTTTTTTTTTTTTGAATCGAGGTTCAGAAGAACCGGACCGCGGGAACGCTGACCGTCCTTGTCGATGAGGACAAGGGTTGGTCTTAGGTTTATTTCGTCGACACTGGTTAAATGTCGAAGCAAGGACGTGGCTTATTAACAAGGATGTAGGATCCAAGTTCAAGAGTAGAGATCGCCCGTTCTCGCCGATGATGGCGAGAGTCGAAAGGGGTTTATTCGTCGGCGTATGCTACTGCCGAAACAAGGATGGGGTTGTCAACAGGGACGTAAGGTCCAAGTTGAGGGTAGAGATCGACCGATCTCGTCGAGGATGACGGGGGTCGAAAAGGATTTATTCATCGGCATATGTCACTGCCGAAACAAGGATGGGGTTGTCAACAGGGACGTAGGGTCCAAGTTGAGGGTAGAGATCGACCGATCTCACCGATGATGACGAGGGTCAAAAATGATTTGTTAAAGGATTTCCGGCGGGACTTTGATGATTGTCCCTTTCGGAGTTTTATTGGGTGGAGAATAGGAGAGGCATTTGGGAAATTACCACTTTACCGACTCAGGCGCCCTTTCGGGTTTTCACCGAAGCCAGCCCCCTCTTGCTTTTGCCCACGAGCCCTTTCAAGTTTTCACATGGCGGGGTACCCGATTTTGCCTGCGACGCCCTTTTGGGTTTTTTGCCACAGCTGGGTTATGGCCATTTTTGCACTTGTCCCGATATGGGAGCAAGTCTGGCGGGGTATCTTTATTTTTAACCCCATTTTCTTTTCTTTCTCTTTTTTTTTATTCGGAATGCGAGCCGAGAGAGGGTAGCTTGATCAGGGCAAAATGCCGCTAACCAAGGAGAGGTAGCTTGATTAGGGTGGAAAGCCGCCTGATCAAGGAGAAGTAGCTCGATTAGGGCGGGATGCCGCTAACCAAGGAAAAGTAGCTTGATTAGGGCGGAATGCCGCTAACCAATGAAAAGTAGCTCGATTAGGGCGGAATGCAACTAAACCAAGGAAAGGGTAGCCTGATTAGGGTGGGATGCCGCTAACCAAGGAGAAGGGTAGCTCGGTTAGGGCGGAGTGCCACTAGCCAAGGAAAGGGTAGCTCGGTTAAGGCGGAGTGCCGCTAACCAAGGAGAAGGTAGCTCGGTTAGGGAGGAGTGCCACTAGCCAAGGAAAGGGTAGCTCGGTTAAGGCGGAGTGCCGCTAACCAAGGAGAAGGTAGCTCGGTTAGGGCGGAGTGCCACTAACCAAAGAGAAGGTAGCTCGGTTAGGGCGGAGTGCCACTAGCCAAGGAAAGGGTAGCTCGGTTAGGGCGGAGTGCCACTAGCCAAGGAAAGGGTAGCTTGATTAGGGTGGGATGTCGCTAACCAAGGAGAAGGGTAGCTCGGTTAGGGCGTAGTGCCGCTAACCAAGGAGAAGGTGGCTCGGTTAGGGCGGAGTGCCACTAGCCAAGGAAAGGGTAGCTCGGTTAAGGCGGAGTGCCGCTAACCAAGGAGAAGGTAGCTCAGTTAGGGCGGAGTGCCACTAGCCAAGGAAAGGGTAGCTCGGTTAGGGCGGAGTGCCACTAGCCAAGGAAAGGGTAGCTTGATTAGGGTGGGATGCCGCTAACCAAGGAGAAGGATAGCTCGGTTAGGGCGGAGTGCCACTAGCCAAGGAAAGGGTAGCTTGATTAGGGCGGAGTGCCACTAGCCAAGGAAAGGGTAGCTTGATTAGGGTGGGATGCCACTAACCAAGGAGAAGGGTAGCTCGGTTAAGGCGGAGTGCCGCTAACCAAGGAGAAGGTAGCTCGGTTAGGGCGGAGTGCCACTAACCAAAGAGAAGGTAGCTCGGTTAAGGCGGAGTGCCGCTAACCAAGGAGAATGTAGCTCGGTTAAGGCGGAGTGCCGCTAACCAAGGAGAAGGTAGCTCGGTTAGGGCGGAGTGCCACTAGCCAAGGAAAGGGTAGCTTGATTAGGGCGGAGTGCCACTAGCCAAGGAAAGGGGTAGCTCGGTTAGGGCGGAGGGCCACTAACCAAGGAGAAGGTATTCCGACCGATCACTCGGGGTGTGTCGGCTGCGCTGCATGATACAGCTTATTGTATTTTCCGTTGAGGGGAGAGAACTGGATGACTCCTTTGTGGTCTACAAGGACGTAGGCACCCCCTTCATATACTCGGCGGACGACATACGGTCCGACCCAGTTTTCGACCAGCTTCCCTTTGGGATTAGAGGCCATCACTTCTCTTCTTTTGACCATCACCAGGTCTCCTTTCTTGAACTCTCGACCCATGACTAACTTGTCAAAAGCACGGGCCATGCGAGCTTGGTAGAGTTGGATGTTTTGTTGCGCCTGGAGGCGTTTTCCTTCGAGCTCAGCGAGCTCTTCCAATCTTCTTTCTGCATTGGTCTGCTCACCACTGACTAATCCGTGCTGGATGGCAACTCGCAATGAAGGAACTTCAAGTTCAATCGGCACTACAGCTTCCGACCCATAGACAAGGGAGAAGGGTGAACAGCCGGTTGGGGTCTTGTAGACAGTACGATAAGCCCAAAGTGCTTCGTACATCCTTTCTTCCCAATCCTTTTTGTTAGACTTGACAGTCTTTGCCAGTAACGTGCACAATGTCTTGTTAAAGGCTTCTGCGAGTCCATTGGCTTGAGGGTTGTAGGGGGACGATGTCCTCCAGTCAATTTTGTATTTGTCGGCTAGCCGGTAAACCTTCTGATTTCTGAAATGGCTGCCATTGTCAGAGATGATTCGGCTGGGGATCCCGAACCGGAATATTACATTCTGCCGGAAGAATCTTGCAACTAGTTCTCCGGTCACATCTCTTAGTGCTACTGCCTCCGCCCATCTGGAGAAATAGTCTGTAGCTGCTAAGATGTATTTGCATCCTGATGAAGATGCTGGTAGTGGCCCTACCACGTCCGTGCCCCATTGAGCAAACGGCCAACTTGGTAGAGTGGGATGCAGTGGCACTGGAGGTCTCCTCGCCACATTCGCGTGTTCTTGACATTTCTGACAAGCCTTGGCAAATTTGCAACAATCATTAAACATAGTGGGCCAATAATAACCCAGCTTCTTTATCTCAATTTTCATTTTCGGGCCAGCCTGGTGTGCTCCAGCTGATCCTGCATGAACTTCTTGCATCACCTGTCCCGCCTCTGCTGAAGACAAGCAACGGAGTAGGACTTTCCTTCGGGCATCTGCCATAATTCGGAACAAGGTCCCGCTTCTCATCTCGTAAGAATCCTTGATCCTCAGGAGCTTCATTCTCTGTTCCTTTTCTTTTGGAAGTTGCTGGTGTTGAAACCAGCGTAGGAGATGCTCTCGCCAGTCGGGCTGCTGAACCCCTTCGATGACTGCTACTTCCATCTCTTGTTCGTCGGCCAGAACCTCTGTTACGCTGGGGACCTGTCGGCGGTTGATCACTGTTATATTCAGGCTTGTGTCTGGCGGGACCGCCAATGAACTGGCCAGCTTAGCGAGGGCGTCTGCCTGAGCATTCCGGCCTCGATTGACGTGCTTGATGCTGATGAAGTAAAATCTTGACATCAGGCGAGTTGCCAACTGGTGATAGGGGAGGAGCTCTTGCTTTCGCACCTCGAACTCTCCTTCCAGCTGTTTTATAACTAGCATGGAGTCTCCGAATGCTTCCAGCATCTGAATTCCCATGGACAGAGCAATCTGCAACCCGATTATCAGGGCTTCATATTCTGCCTCATTGTTTGTGCATTGTTTGTTTATGGAGCAGGAAGTGTGCACCACTTCTCCTTCCGGAGATTTCAGGACTATACCTGCCCCTGCTCTGACCCTGGATGACCCGGTAGCAGAGGTGTCAATTCTGGAAGCGCCATCAAAGTATAGCTGCCATGAGGAAGGCTGTACTTGGGCGGCTTCTAGGGTTTCATCTTCGGGAAGTTCCGGTTCCCACGGGCTTTCCCCGGGTACTGGGTGCTCAGCGAAGAAGTCTGCAATAGCTTGACCTTGATGGCCTTGCGCGGTACGTAGGAGACATCAAACTCCATAAGGATTACCGCCCACTTGCCTAGGCGGCCTTTGAGTGCCGGCTGGGACATAATATATTTCAGGGGATCCTCCTTGGACACCAAGCTGATCTCATGCGACAGCATATAATGCCGGAGCTTTTTGACTGCGAAGACTAGTGCCAGGCAGATCTTCTCAATATAAGTATATTTTTCTTCAGTTCTGACCAGTCTCCGACTGAGGTAATAGAGGGCTTGTTCTTTCCCCTCTTCATTATTCTGGGCCAGCATTGCCCCCAGAGAATTGTGTGTAGCTGCTATATACAGTATCAACGGCCGTCCTTTCACCGGTGCGCCCAATACTGGAGGAGTCTTCAGATAGTCCTTTAGCTTGTCAAAGGCTGTCTGGCAATCTTCATCCCAATAAAAGGGAACATCTTTCATCATCAGCTTGTGAAAAGGCTGGCATCGCCCTGACAAATTGGAAATGAACCGCCGGATATAAGCCAGGCGGCCCTGTAGTGACCTCAGCTCGGAGATGTTCCTAGGTGGAGGTAACTCCTGAATCGCCTTGATCTTTGTGGGGTCTATTTCGATTCCCCGATATCGGATGATGAAGCCCAAGAATTTTCCGCTCGACACTCCGAACGCACATTTCATAGGGTTCATTTTTAGCTCATGCTGCCTTAGCCTTTGAAAAACAATCCGGAGGTCTTGCAGATGATCTTCTTTTCTTCTGGTTTTGACCACCAGATCATCTATGTAGCACTCGACCTTGTGGTAGAGCAATTCATCAAATATTTTGGTCATTGCGCGCTGATAGGTTGCGCCAGCATTTTTCAGTCCGAATGGCATTCTCTTGTAATGATAAATATCTTTAGGAGTTCGGAAAGCAGTATGGACCCGGTCATGCTCCGCAATCCAAATCTGATTGTAGCCGGAAGACCCATCCATGAATGACAGGGCTTCATGGCCGGTTGTAGCATCAATCATGACCTCGGTTATTGGTACCGGGAAATCATCTTTGGGGCAGGCTTTATTTAGATCTCGGAAGTCAACACAAATCCGGATCTGTCCATTCTTCTTTTTCACAGGGACGATATTCGCCAGCCATGTGGTGTACTGATTTTCTTCAACAAATCCCACATCAATGAGCTTGTCAACCTCAGCGCAGATTCGGGTGATGAGCTCCGGCCTCATACGCCGCGGTGGTTGCTTCACCGGCTCGGCTTCGGGGCTGATTGTTAGCTCGTGTTGTGAGACAGCAGGGTTTAGACCTGGCATCTCTTTATAAGTCCAGGCGAAGCAATCCCGGTATTCTAGCAGCAGCTGGATGTACAGCTCCCGTTCTTCTGGGGACAGTTGGGCGCTGAGGAAGGTGGGCCTAGGGTCCTCCTCATCTCCCAAGTTGACTTCTATTAGTTCATCGACTGTGGCTTGGCCTCCGTCTTCTATCTCCGGAGGTGCCGGCTGGAGGTCAACGAAGTCTGGAATACCATCTTGAGGGTCGAGTACTTCGACTTCCTCGTCAGACACTGCCAGAGCTTCATGGGGTCCTCTTGCTTCTCGTGCTAGCGACTGTGTGGATGGATCTATTGACATATCCGTTGCCGTTGCAGCTCCCGAGGGTGAGAGAACAGCTTCAGTGCTCGTAGATGAGGTTGCAGCCATGACAGGCCAGTAGTTGTTTGCCGCTGGACTCAGACAGCATATTGGATTTGCAGCAGAAGTTGAAGGAGTCTCGCCTTCTGGGACAGTTGTATCCTCCGCAGAAGTGGCTTTTTCTTTTCTGGTAGCCGGCCCCCCTTGATTGGAGTAAACCGAGGCTTCGTTGATTGGCAGAAAGGATGTTGAAGTCGTCATTAGTATGACCCCTGCGGAGGGAGAGACTTCTGCTTCTTGAGTATCTTCGGCTTCGCTGCTGCTAGCCGTATCAAATTCGGCTTGAAAGGCCGCTTCTTCAGGACGGACCTGCTCCCAGCATCGGCAGGAGATCAAGGTCTCCATTTGTTGATTCCCGGATAGAGCTAATTCAGCATGTTCGGCTTCCGCCGGATATTCATCAAAGGTTGCCCCCAGAGGGCTATCTTCAGTTGGATAGAAGGTGGAGATGGTATCCACCTCGTACCGCCCACTGTAATAGTAGTCTTCCAGGGTGAAGCCCAGACCCGGATGTTGAGAGACACGTCTCATTTCTTTGTCCAGATTCGCAGGATACCACATCTTCTGGAAAGCTTCCTTGCGTTTTTGAGGTTGATCGGGAGGGATGTGTTGCTTTTGAAACATCCTGGCCGTTCGATCAGTTGTAAATGCCAGGCCCTGAACAGGAACCCGCGGGTTGGCTAGATCCTCAGGGAGGCTGCAGTCTGTGTCCTCCTGAGTGGGATGCTCCTCAGCTGTATAGAACAAGCTGCTGGGCCCATCTTCTTGTGTCACCTCCCAAGCTTTGAAAGGTTCGACGGTGGGATCATTGAGGCCGGAGACTGGCTTGGTGAGGCCGGCCGGGACTCCGATGCGGTCGTGCTGTCGATCAACATGCACTTCCTTAGCTTTGGGGTATAATGCTGGGGGTGTCACCCTGCCGACATTTCCAGAAGCCGTGATGTGGGAAACCACCTTCGGCTTGACATATCCGCGCGGCGGTGGTGGATACCAACCGTCACCCGACTTGTTCTTCGATGCCCCTACGGGGGCTCCATCTTCAGAAACCTTCCGGGGAGACCCCGTATATAGGTTGGCGTCCGCCAAGTGACATTCAAACACCTCGAATGGGTGGATGTCAGCAAATATCCTCTCCTCCTTCCCCTGGAGGCTGTATTTGATACATTGGTGGAGCGTGGAGGGCACCACCATATTTTCATGCAGCCATGGGCGGCCGAGCAGTGCTTTGTAGAGGTGCGAGAGTCAATGATATGAAACTGCACCGTTGTAGTGAAATCTGCCAGGGTCAGTGTGAACTCTGCCACTCCCATAGATACTTCACACTTTTGGTTGAAGCCAGCGATATGCATATCCCCGACTTTCTCGAGATGCACATTAAAGTGGTACCTCTCGTATATTCTATATGGCAGGATGTTGACTGCTGCACCAGGATCAACCAGAATCCGGTTCAGTTCTCTTCCGTTCAGGTGCCCTTTCATATATAGCGGCCTGTTGTGACTGGCAGTAGGTAGTAGCATGTCTTCTGGAGAGAAGGTCATACTGGCTTCTGGCATAGCCTCAGCTATGCAGGCTTCAAAATGAGCAGGCGTCTGCAGAGCAGTGATGATCGCCTGTCGAGTCTCTTCACTCAAAGAGAGAATTTCCCAGATCGTAAATCGAGCAGGGAGCTTCTTGAGCAACTTCATTATTCGGCTTCCAGCCCGGACATTGGAGAGCTTCATCTCTTCAGCCCATCTGGGCTTGGAAAGGCTTTGATTCGCGGGCCCTGACGGACCTGCTTCGCCTTCCTCGGACTCGGCACCCTCTTGACTGGCATCGACTGTCGGGTCTTCTTTATTAGCTGATGTAGGGCAAGCCCCATCTGCATTTGCATCCTCAGTAGATTGCGCTGGCTGCAGGTGAATGACCCCGGGCGTAGGGTTAGCCTCCTGACAAGGCTGCTTCCCCTTCGACATCTTCATGAATTCAAGGAATGAAGGGACTGTCTTGCCCCCAGTCTTGTTGTATAGACCTGACGGAGGAGGGATTTGAACTCCCTTAACCTTCGGCGGAGGTGTCTTGTAGGGTTGCTCCCCTCTGAACATGATGTTGTGATTGGGTGGTGGCTGGCGCCTCCATTTCCGGCCTGACCGAGTGGCATGTGCAGCAGTTGCGGCCTCGGCCTTGCCTCCCCCAGCATGGGGTGTGAAGCAAATTTCTTCTTCTTCCTCTTCTCCGGGTAGGTTGAAGAGTGCTGACAGGGTATTGCAGGAGGTGACCCGTATTTTATGGGCCCCAGCGGCCTTTCTTTTCTTTTTCTTTTGCTTTTTCTTCTTTTTGGTTTCTGCAGGTGCTTGCCCCTAGAACAGGTTGCTCTCCTGAGGTGGTGCTGCTTCAGCTTCCTCCCCTTGCCTAAGTGAGAGTTGCTCCAGCTCCTGCCATGGGACGTGGTCCCGTACCAGTAGAGGTTTCAGTTTGGGCTGTACATATTCATCTAGCCCTTCAATTAAGTGTTGCAGTCGAAGGACCCCAGGATTGGTTTCCTTGATTACTGGCAGCGGAGTTTGTCTCCTCCTGTTAGGCGTGTGTATTCTGACAGCTGTAGGTGGAGTGACCCATACGGGTGCTACCACTGGCGGAGCAGGCCGGGGTGTAATGCCACGGATATGTGCCCCCTCTTTTGGGCGGGGTGCCCTCTTCTTCTTGTGCTTCACAGGGATTTGCTGCCACCCCTGTTGTTCTTTCACGGGCTCCAGGAAATGGATTTCGTAGGTGCTCCGTGTGCTTGCTTCAGAGATCTCCTCAGGTAATGCCTGGTAGAGGGAGACCATGTTGACTGCTGCTCTTCTGGGAGGAGCTTCATGTGGCTGAGGAGGGTCTACTTTGTACTCTCCCAGCTCTATTTCATTCTTCTTCACCATTCCTTCAATGATGTCTTTGAAAACATAACAGTCTTCGATTGAATGTCCCAACATCTGGTGGTAGGGGCAGAATCTTGGACTGTCTCTTCTTTTGAGGTCTTCTGGTCTTCTCGGCTCAGGCAGAGTGACCATACTGTATTCTGTTACCCAGTCAAACAGGATCCGGGTCTTATCCTTAGGAAAGGAATAAGCCTTCTTCATTTTGTCCCTCAACGAAGGACCTTCTTTGTCATCTGGAGCTTTTGCAGGTTGCGGGGGAGCCGCTTTCTTGCCTTTCTCCTTCTGTTGTTCGAACGCCTTGATATCAAGCGCATTCGCTTCTTTAGGTGTGGGGCGCCGTTCCGCAGCCTTGCCTTTCTGGGCTATGCTGGCAGTTGACGTCGGGACAGGCTTGGCTAGAAAAGCTTCCACCTCAGCCACCACATTATTCAGCCGGTCGAACGACCGTATTTCCATACCAATCATCTTTTCCAGGACCTCCCTCCTGAGATTTTGCTTACATATTTGCACAGCGTCCTCCTGATGCGGGGGCCGCTTACATCTCATTCCGAGGTTCCTCCACCTCTTGATGTAATCAAGGGCTGTCTCATCTGCCCTTTGTTTTGTTGAATAGAGCTCGGCCACTGTGACCTCCCTCTCTGTGACATGGAATCTTTCTCTGAACTTCCTTTGCATATCTGACCAGTCATTAATTGACCCGGCCGAGAGACTGGAATACCATTCGAAAGCGAGCCCCGTCAGCGAGGACCCGAAGAATTTCAGCAGGTATGACTCGTCGGTGGCCAGATCACCCATAACGGTCATATAATATGCAATATGCTCTTTTGGGGAACCCTTCCCGTTGAATTTGTCAAATTTGGGCGGCTTGTTGACTCCCGGGGGAAGTCGCTTAGCCGCATGGTGTTGCGGGTAGGGCACCCGATAGGCATCGAATGCGACGTAGTCGCCTTCGCTTTTCTCTGCGAGCTTCAGCTCGATCATCCTTTCCACCATCATCCGGTTCACGACCGTGGGGTCAACCGGTTCTGGATAGAAGTGTGCTGGCTGCAGGTATGGGGTGACCAGGGTGGTCGCCTGTGGAGGATGCAACAGCGGGGGTGTTGGGTGCACCTGAGGAAGCACCGGAGGTAGCAGCGGCTGAGGCTGTGGCGGCCGCTGTTGTGCTGTCGTCACAGTTGGTTCTGACGGCTGTGGTAGTGTATAGAGCGGTGGAGGGTCGTCTCGACGAGCCACTCCCCGGGATGATTCACCCTGGACTTCGGGTGGTTTAGAGGCCGATGAGTGTTCAGTTTTCTCCATCAGCTGTTTCTTCAGGGAATCTATTTCCCGTTGATATTTTTGCAGCAGCATCAAGACTGATGGATCTATAGTGGTGGGGACACCTTCTGTTGTCTCCCCGGACGTACCCTCAGGCAGGATGTCGAGGAGTACGTCGTCTTCTTCTTCCGTCGTCACCACATTAGCGGTCAAGACGGGGGCTTTGTCATCCCAGTGGAGGTAGACCTGGGGCTGTTTCTCTTTCATCATTGTCAGAAGCCCTCTTGCTGCTTCTGTCCTGCGGGTAGTTGGCCCCGGCCGTACGGCCAATTGAGCCAGTTCTTGGGGGTCTTCAGGGAGCTCCCCATATCGGCTGGACACGCCAGCCATGTTGCAAGTGAAAACCTGCATCCTTCTTCTTTGTCGATGGACCCTCCGCCTGGCTTGTTGCGGAAAGGTCAGCCTCTCGAACACAGAAACCCTTCTTCTTTCTTCCCGCTCGGGGAAGGCTTCATCGGCTTCGATCTCAAAGCCGTCATCGTATCTATTGTCGTCGACCGACGACACCATCATTCTATCTTCCATATCTTCTTCATCCGCCACTGATGGGAAGTAGTCTTCGTCAGTGGCGACTGTCTGCATCAGTCGCTGCTGACCCAGCGAGGGGTTGCCCAGCCCTCGAAAGTAGTTCCTGATCAGACAGGTTACCTCCTCTTGACCCCGCTCTTGATAGAGTACGGGGGATAGTTGTCGACCTCCAGTAGGAGGGATATAGGCCAGCCGAGCTCTGTCGGCCGGATGTTGGAATCTTCGTCCCGTGACTGGGACGTTGGCTTGGCGGGCAGCAGCCCGGAAACTTCTGCGGCGCGGGGGATCCGCAACCACTTCTTCTTCATTCGTCGGGGACAAGCCCCTTTCTCTTCTCGCTCCCGCCTCGTCGTTCATAGGACGGCGGCGGATGGGTGTCAGATGGTAGGCAGGTCGGGTCCGCTTGGGAACCCACACCTGTTTGAACTTTTTCGGCTTGAGTGCCGAGCTTCCTTGGCCATAGGGGCCGGCTTCTTCTCTTTCTGCCCTCCTTCCAGCGAGGGCTTGATAGGTGTTGTGGACAGGGATGTTGGGGATGACTCGGTCTGGGGTCACCCGTGCCGTGCGTCCATCGAGAAAGACGCGCATGCCTCCTACCAGCATTGACTTCCCGGACTGAGAGACAGTTCCGGTGATCAGAGCAGTATTCTTGCGATCCTGGCGACGCTGACGTCCTCCAGAGCGTCTGTTGATGACAGTGGGGTGCGTCCCACGTACAACGTGGTGCACCAGGCAGCTAGCGGCCGGGGCCGAATTCTTGAGCGAACCATCGCAGCAGGGAGCCTTCAGAGGCTCCACTTCCTTCACGGTTTCCTCGACAGGTTCCGTGGCTTCGACTTCCAGCATGTCGACAAAGGCCAACCCCAAGAAGTTGGGGAAGCCCACAGCAGGAGGAAAGCTACCAAATTCCATGGGCACCGCCAGGTACCCTTGCGCGTGTCTGGCGACGATCGCAGGACTGAAGCCGACGCCGGTTATCCCGTGAGTCGTCATTGTTTGCACTGTTATATCAAACAAGGCGATAATCAGTAGTCTTTGAGAGGGCTTCGAAGCCCGAGTATCTCGGCAAAGAGATCAAAGGTGACACTGGTCCCACCGGGCATGCCAGACTTGTTTGCGACCTTTTCTTTCTTTCCGCCTTTTCGTTCGCGTATCGATCGACCATTTGGCTAACTGGTAGTCAACTGACTGATTGACGACACGGGCGTGCCAGTCACATGAGTGACAATTTTATTGTGCGCTCACTCTGACCCACATAGGGCGAATGTGAGGTTCGGTCGGGACCAGCAGTCCGCCATACCATAAAGGTTATGGCGTTAATTACATCCCCCACGAGGAGGGAACACCTTTGATTAATTGCCGAGATATCGGGCCGTCGAAGCCGGATTAAAAAGAGCTACATGATGATTATAGCAATGACATGCAGGATGCAAATATTTATCGTATAGCAGATGTATAGTTCATAGAATTATGGACCCTCGGTACGTGGCGGAGGATGTAGGTCCGAAGACCACCATCGCGCATGACGAAGACTTCCGGCCGGGCGTAACCCGGTCTTCTGTCGATGCCATTTGATATACCCGAGGATCTATGCATGCATGCACACAAGACATTCACGCCTAGATTATACATGAAGATAGTGTTATGAAACGGTGGCGGTAAGCCGCATTTATTACCCCTCGTCAACAAGAGGGAGAGCAACACAAGTATAATAGCGAAAGCAAAACGCTTAACGGATCCGATAATGAGTACGATGATAATATGATTCGGGCTCGCTTGGCCATCCTTTTTATTCACCAACTACGGCTTATTGGCATCGCCCCGAAAGACGAGACTTACCCGGGGTGAATGAATCACTAGAATGGCATGACGCTTCAAAACTGGGGTGACTACAAGTGTATAAGAACGCTTACACGGCGCGGTCACGCGTAGGTATAGGAGTTAATACGGCGCGGTGACCATGTATATTGGAACGGCGCGCAAGGGCTTGGGGGCGCGCCGGTTTAGGGCGCGCCGGAAAGGCGCAAAGGAAAAAAAGTTGGAAATGAGTGTGGGGTTAATCCGGCGCGGGGGGGTACCGCGCCGGTTTAGGGCGCGCCGGTTAAGACCGCGCCGTATTAAACCTGTTTTGTTGAATTATGAACCTTTTTAAGTTTGTTAGACTTCATGGGACCCTTTCTTGAGTTGTTGGGCCAGATGATTGTTTGATTGGAGTCCACGGCCTTCTGGAAATGAGGGGGGAGGTCAGTGGGAGGTTCATACTCGAGCACTGAGTCGATTCGATTCGGAGCGATCGTTTTATTGACATAAATAGCTGGAGTCTGTCAGAAATTTGACAGCATCTCCCCTGAAAAAACAGAGTTGCAGGGGAGAATCGGGGTCATACTCACTAATGGAGCAAACCCCTAAATCACCGGTCTGCCCAAAGGCGGCCAGCATACCCCACTGGATAGGATACCCCGAGGACAAGCCTGCTAGGGGCACCAAAGTTCCACAGGGGAAGAAATAGAAGGGCGAAGTCACTGATGATGAGGACGACACCCCGAGGGCTAGCCTACGAGCGGTGAAGGACTCGTGGTCAGTGATTCGTCCCATGAAGGGACTGACCATTGGGAGAGTGGAACTCCGAGGACTAGCCTACAAGGAGCACACACCCCCTGGTCTCGATCGGGCCTTGGTCTGTCGGGGTTGAGTTCGTTGACCCAGGCCCCCTTCATTATTGGCCATGGCTTCGAGAAGACGCCCACCATGAAGAGGTAGGGCCCTCGGTCGCCCGGCAACTGCAGGAACTAACGGGGGAATGTCCCCCTCCCCGGGTGATTGAAGTGACGGGGAAACCTCGGAACGATGCAGATGGCCACGAAGAACAAGTAATAAAGGCCTAAGTTAGACAGACCCCCGGCAGGGACATATGCTCGAACGGTTAGAAAACAATATTCAAGGGGATAGACCCTGTACATGGCAGACAAAGGCGCGCGCAGAGGCACGGCTCCATCCGAGAGGAGAAAGGGACGCAAAGTCCTTGAACCAAACATAAAAGAAATGAAACGAAAGAAAGCCCCCGGGGAGGGGTGTTTCTGTAGCCCGCGATGATTCGGGGCGTGATATGAATCTCGAGGAAACCGGGATCGGCCCTACGCAAAGAAGAACCCTGTCGCGCATATCAGTATAAATAAAGATAGAGAAAGGGGAGATCGTTCCTCCAATTTATTGATTCAAGCATCCACAGGCATGCATACATATCACCATCCCTAAGACAGGGAGGATTTAACATTCGCACGGCGAGATTACAATTCCGGCACCATTGTTTGGTTGCCGTTTAACGATATTTAGAAGCAGAGGACGCCCAGGTCACAATAACAGAGAGAAGATGGCAGAAGAAATCGCGAAGAAGGGGGGAGGGGAATCGACTCATATCATCGTCGCCCCTCCCCTCCATCGCTTACATTCGATGTGTAGAAGCTTAGAGGAAAAGGAAAAGAAATGCGGAAAGCAGGAATAGAAACGACCCCTGCCCACCTGTTCCTCAGAAACAGAGTATCGTAGATGCCGGCCGACGCTCGCCCCTTCAGAGAAGAAAACCCTCCCTCTCTGTATCTCCCGAGAAAAGAAGAAACTCTCCCCCGTTTCCCAGTTGCCTTCTTCTTCTCAACTGCCTCACTCTTTTCTTTCTTTCTTTCTCCGAGAGCCCCCCTTCTTTCAATCGAACCTCGCCCATATATATAACAGGTTGGAGGCTCTTCATCCGGCGTGAGCTTTTGGCGCGCCGAGAGGAGTCTTCATCAGCTTATCGCGCCGGTTTAGGCGCCATCAGATAGGGTAGATGGCGCGCCGGGATGAGGGCGGAAGGTAAGGGGCGCGCCGGGCTAAGGGCTGAAGGTAGGGGGCGCGCCGGGATAAGGGTATTGAGTGAGGGGCGCGCCGGTTTAAGGCGCGCCGGGCTAATGCCCCTTGTACGCTTCAAGCCAGTCGATGAACTCGGGGCCATCGTGAACATGTACTCTGCCACTGCTCACTAAGACTTCGACGATATGATCTGTCGAAGCTCCTAGATTGGCGTACGGCCATTCTCGAGGTTCTGGGTAGCTTTATCTTGATCGTACGGGCTTTCTACCGGCACGGCCTTCGGCTCTACGCTCCATGCTGTTGGTCCGGCCTGGCTCGTACTCAGAGCTTTCTAGGAGGTTAGATAGCCGGGAGATAGTTCCGCCTGAGCCGGGCGATCATTCGGCCACTAATGGGCCCATCTTGACGGGAAGTCGTGCCCATGCCGGGCGATCGGGATCTTCCGCCGTCAGATCTTTCGGTTCTCCGTTTCAGGAAGCCGGGGGGACTCCTTTATCCTCGGGAGAGCCTTTCATGAGGTGGGTAGCCACCGGGTAGACCGTCGACCTTGGTCGGACAACGGGTGTAATGGATGCAGCACGACAAAGTCGATGCCGGTTCATTGGGCAGGCTTGGTCGCACTGCCGGTTGGTTGTGGATTCATCTCGGCTCTCCTGAGGTGAAGTCCCCGTATCCATACGGAGTGACTCGAGGCTCTGGCAGCTTGAGAAGTCTTCAATATGTTGATCTTTATCGGCTTCCGTGCTTCGGTGGACCGGGTCATCGTCTTTATGGCTTGGTTGCCGACGATCATATTTTGAGTGCCATCATGTATACATATGAGAGCTACGAATTTCACAAGTCATAACCCTAATGTGTTCATTTTTTCTATCTTGTAGGTGAAGAAAGGGGAGAAAGGAAGGAAGAGCTCAAGCCAAGGGGATTTAATCTACATCCTGGAGGATTTGGAGATCGTGCATGAAGAGAAAGTGAAGTGGATTGAAGAGAGGAACACGTTGACATTCAAATCGACGGCATCCGGCTTGTCTCCGACCTGAGCATCAAAGAACATCATCATTCAGCCTTGGAAAATAAAGGGGGATCATTTCCACATCTTCTATCTATTGTTTGTGATGTGTTTCATGATTTATATTCTGGGTTGAGCATGTTTGAATATTTGTTTTAATTTTTCTAAACTAAGAGAGAGAGTGTGTATGAACCGTCTGCGTACGGTTGTAGATTATTGTGCTGCGGTGTTGCAGCTTGTGTGTGTATTTGTGATCTTGTAGTTGGATTGAATTGGACACTCTGTCTCCGTGTGTGTTTGGGGTTGTACCCTAGTTGTGGATTATTATGCTGCGGTGCTGCAGCTTGTGTGTGTGTTTGTGATCCCGTCGTTGGATCGAGTTGGAGACTCCATCTCCATGTGTGTTTGGGGTTGTACCCCGTGTTTGTAGGGAATACTCTACGTGTGTGTTGGGGTGCGTCCCCGTGTGTATGCAGGTGTCATCCTGTGTGTTGTTGGAGCATCGCCTCCGTGTTGGGGATTTATGCCCGTGTGTGTTGGAGTCTTGCTCCGTGTTTGGGAGTCTTCCCCGTGCTGGTTTATCCAGCGAGTGAATCCTTACCGGTTTGGTAATGAGTCGACGTAGGGAGCTCGTCATGGTCCCGAACCACCTTAAAAACCCTTGTGTCTTGTGGTTTGCATTGTGTGATTATGTGTTCCTTGCTTACTCCGTTTAGTCGATCGAGTGAGATCGGAGAGATTGAGTGAACTTAAATTACTTTGTTAGTTTATTTCCTTCAATCTCGTCAAA
This sequence comes from Amorphophallus konjac, assembly GCA_022559845.1. NCBI lineage: Eukaryota > Viridiplantae > Streptophyta > Magnoliopsida > Alismatales > Araceae > Amorphophallus > Amorphophallus konjac. The sequence continues at coordinate 298,505,214 of CM040124.1, read as the reverse complement.
CTTGTTAATTCCGCCAAGAAAGTTTTAATTTACCATATAGCGTGGGGGACAATTCAACCCCCCCCCCCCTTCTTGTCCGCTCGCCTACCCAGGGACCAACAAAGAAGAGATGGAGATTTGAGGAAAGTCCTCTAACTCCCCCTCAGAAGTTGCCTTAGGTCCAGCATCACGGGGTCCACATTTATGTAACCAAGGAATATCTGGCCTTAGAAATATTTTTCAAGGAGGTCTATATGTATAAATACATTCATGCATGCAGGAGTATATATGAACACACACAAGGTATTAAAAGTAAATACATACAATATGCATGTTAATCTACCCTTGATGCATATGAGTTTCTATAAGTGCAATTCTTATCCTAAGTGCATACCTATGTATGTATGCTCTCACCCTTGCACATCCCAAGTTCTCTTCTTATCTTTCTAAATTGATCCCGATTTAGGGGTTTTATGAAAATATCAGCTAGTTGATTGTGTGTGTCAATGAAATTCAATTCAAAGACCCCTTTTTCTACATGATCTCTCAGAAAATGATGTCGAATGTCAATGTGCTTTGTCCTAGAATGTTGAATAGGGTTTTTTGACAAGCTGATTGCACTGGTATTATCACACAAGATTGGCACATATTTCATTTCAACATCAAAATCAAGCAATTGATTTTTGATCCAAAGTACTTGGGCTCTGCAACTTCCGGTGGCTACATATTCAGCCTCGGCCGTTGAGAGAGCTACTGAATGTTATTTCTTGGAGGCCCATGAGACTAGGCACCCACTAAGAAACTGACAGTACCCACTAGTACTTTTGTGATCAACAATGCATCTAGCATAATCTGCATCGGTGTATGCAATCAAATCAAATGAACTACCGATGGGAAACCACAAGCCAAAGTCTATGGTGCCAATTAAGTATCGAAAAATGTGTTTAATAGCCATTAAATGAGACTCTTTAGGACATGACTAAAAATAAGCACATAGACATACACTGAATTGAATGTCAGGGTGGCAAGCTGTTAGATATAGTAGTGATCGGATCATACCTCGAAACAGTGTGGGATCTACTGTTTTACCATTTTCATCTTTTTCTAACTTCATGATTATGGCCATCGGAGTTGACAAAGGTTTCGCTTTAGCCATGCCAAATTTCTTTAACAGCTCCAGTGTGTACTTAGCTTGATTGATGAAAATGTCCTTGGGTGTTTGCTTCACCTGTAATCCAAGAAAGAAGTTAAGTTCACCCATTAGGCTCATCTCAAATTCTCCTTGCATGATTTCTACAAATTCTTCACGTAAGACATTATTAGTGGCTCCAAAAATAATGTCATCCACATATACTTGAACTACTAATATGTCTTTACTTGATTTCCTCGTGAAGAGTGTTTGGTCAACCTTACCTCTTTTGAAACCATTTTCCATGAGGAATGTAGTGAGCCTTTCATACCATGCCCTTGGTCCTTGCTTTCACCCATACAAAGCCTTCTACAACTTGTACACATGCTTTGGATGCTTTGAATCTTCAAAACCTGTATGTTGCTCTACAAAAAAATCCCCCTTGATGTAACCGTTAAGAAATGCAGATTTAACATCCATTTGAAATAGTTTAAAGTTCAAAGAGCAAGCATAGGACAGTAAAATTCGGACTGCTTCTAGTCTAGCAACCGGTGCAAAGGACTCATCAAAATCAATACCCATCTTCTGGCTATACCCCTTGGCTACAAGCCGGGCCTTGTTCCTAACAACCAATCCCATATCATTTAACTTGTTTCTGAAAACTCAACGGGTTCCAATTATGGGATGATCCTTAGGACGTGGCATGAGAGTCACACTTTGTTCCTTTCGAACTAGTGTAGCTCTTCATGCATAGCCTGAATCTAGGATTCATTTTGAAGAGCTTCATGGATATTCTTAGGCACTTCTTGTGAAATTAAGGCCATCAAATCCTCTTCTTCTACTTGTCTTAATGAAGACCTAGTTCTTACCCCATCCTCAGGATTACCTCTGACGTTTTCAGTTGGATGATCCTTTAAGAACGTAGAAGAGCTGGGCAAGTCAAGGTGTTGCACTTGTTGCTCTTGAAGCATTTCAATTGGAGGATCTTCATCCTCTTCACTCTTGCTGGGGATCCTTTCAGTTGGTTCATCCTTGGCCTTGGCATCATTGGAACATCTGGGATCTTCATCTGCATCCATAATTTCAATAGATTGATTTGTTAGTTTTAGCTCAGATTCATCAAAAATCACATGAGAACTTTCCTCAACAACCAAAGTCCTCTTATTAAACAATCGATAGGCTCTAGAGTTAAGTGCATAATCTAAGAAAATTCCTTTGTCACTTTTCTCATCAAACTTACCTAGGTTGGACTTACCATTGTTCAAGATGAAACATGGGCATCCAAAAGGTTTAAGATGGAAAATATTTGATTTCTTACCCTTGTAGAGCTCATAAGGAGTTTTCTTTAAAATGGGCCTTACCATCGCCCTGTTGATGATGTAACACGGTGTACTTATCACCTCATCCCCAAAAATATTTTGGTAGAGAATTTTCACTTAACATGGTCTGCGTCATGTCTATCAATGTTCTGTTTTTCCTCTCCACTACTCCATTTTGTTGGGGAGTTCTTAGTGATGAGAAGTTGTGCGTGTACCCTTGCTCTTCACAAAAATTGTTGAACTCATTATTTTCAAATTCACCACCATGATCACTTTGGATGGTAGTGATAAGGTAGCCTCTATCATTTTGGATTTTCCGACAAAACACTTCAAACTCCGTCAAGGCATCACTTTTATGGGCTAAAAATATTACCCATGTAAATCTGGAGTAGTCATCAACAATAACAAATCCAAAAGATTTACCTCCTAGGCTGGATGTCCTAGTATGGCCAAATAGATCAAGATGCAGCAATTCTAGAGGCCGGGAGGTAGAAACAATGTTCTTATTTTTTAAAGATATGCGTGTTTACTTACCTTTTGTGTAAGCCTCACAGATTTTATCACTTTCAAATTTTAATTTTGGCAAACCATTCACCAAGTCATGTTTAGACAACTTGGAGATTACTCCAAAACTAGCATGACCTAGTCTTCGGTGCCATAGTCATGCATTATCATGATTGTTTGCTACCAAACATACATCATCACCAGAAACATCATCTAGATCAATAGTATAGACATTGTTATTTCTCTTGGCGATGAATCTAATTTCATTGAAAGTTTTATTTATGACAAGGCAGTGGGTTTCATCAAAAATAATTTTAAAGCCATTGTCACACAATTGGCTTATGCTCAACAGGTTGTGATTTAAGCCTTTTACTAAAAGGACATTTTCAGTCAAGATTTCAGAATTCTTACCTTTGTTGCCAATTCCAATTATTTTACCTTTGTCCTTTCCACCAAAGGCAACTAAGCCTCCATCTTTATCTTGCAGTGTAGAGAACACATTCTTATCCCCTGTCATATGCCTTGAACAGCCGCTATCCAAGAACCATTTGGTTCCTCTGGCTTCAAGACATATCTGCAAGAAATAACATTCTCATGTAATTATTTTTGGTACCCAAACGAATTTGGGTCCATTGAAGTTAGCCCAATTCTGCACATATGATTTCTTTATCCAAACAGCATGATTTCTATGTGAGTTTTGTCCAAACCAACAATGAGCAATAACATGACCAAAATGACCACAATGAAAGCAATTGACATTTGAGGACCTTCTTGGGAATTGGCGTGGTTTTGGTTGAACATGTATTGGCTTAGAGTGTGAACATGAAGCATAATCATTTCCTTTTTCATGCACATAAGATGTAGTAATCTTGTGCTTAAAAGATTTCTTATTCTGGGGTATGTACCACAATCCTTCTTTCCGGAAGTTAGTTTTAACTCCCAACACATTGTCTAGGTTTTGTTTTCCTTTAACAAACCTAGAGAGAGTGAACTGCAAGTCAGTCACCTCTTTATTCAATCTCACATTTTTATTTTCAATTTTTGAAATGGAGGATGTTAGAATTTCTTTTTCATTCTTGAGCTTTTCACAAACCTTTTCAATTTCAGACATTTTACATGATATCTCCTCTTTGGCATTTTCAAGATCTAAAATCATTTGAAGCAAAGTTTCTTTTTGTTCTGTTAGCTCAAACCATTCTTGTTCCAGTTTCTCAAATTTAACAAAAATGTCCTCATGTGATACATCATCAATTTTCTTTTTGAGAGTTTTATTTTCAGATCTGATTTTTCTGTATTTTGTATACAGCTTTTCATATTCTGACTCCCATTGTTCATTGGAAATAAAATCAGGATCAGAATTTACCTCTGCTGATTCATCTTCATGTGCCATGAGGCATAGACTTTCCACGAGCTCTTGCAGCTCCTCATCGGACGGTTCGTCCTCTTCGTCGCTCCATGTGGCGACCATGGCTTTGGGCTTCTTGAACTTGTCCTTCTTGAATTTCCTCTTCAGGTCTGGGCACTCTCCTCTCATGTGCACGGGCTTCTTGCATTCATAACAAATGACAATATTGGGCTTGCTCGGCTCGCCCTTAGTTTGAATGGGCTTCCTTTGCCCTTTTCTGAAGTTGCCTTGGAAATTTCTCTTCTTTCTCAAAAATCTCTTTACTTGGCGAGTTATCATGGCCAAGTCTTCTTCTTCATTGCTTCCCTCGCTGGATTCTTCTTCTTGAAAGTCATCATCAGATTGGTGAGCTTTCAGTCCAATTACTTTCTTCTTCTTCGTATCTTTCTCGGTTGTTCTCTTCATGTTTATCTCATAGGTCATGAGTGACCCTATGAGCTCGTCCAAAGAGAGTGTGGACAAATTTTTTTTGAATCCTCAATTACTGTGGCTTTTGTGTGCCACGCCGATGGAAGTGATCTCAGAACTTTCCTCACAAGATCAGAGTTTGTGTACTCCTTCCCAAGGCTTTTGAGATCATTTGTGATCTCCGTTAATCTCGTGAACATTTCTGAGATAGTTTCTTCATATTTCATTTTAAGTAGCTCATAGTCTCTCACAAGTAGATTGGCCTTAGTCTCCTTGACTTCTGAGGTTTCCTCATATATGAGCCGCAACTTGTCCCACATCTCCTTTGCTGAACTGCACATGGATACATGAGAAAACTCATTAGGATGTATAGCACATTGCATGATATTCATAGCATTAAAATTTACAGTGTATTTCTTAATTTCCTCGGGTGTCCATTTTTCTTCATCATCTGAGAGTTTATAAGGACCCTTGTCCACAACCCTCCAGACCTCGTACTCCTAAGCCCTTAGAAAAATATGCATTCTATTTTTCCACTAGGAGTAGTTCAAACCATCAAAGAATGGAGGACGATTTATGGAGTGACCCTCAGGCATCATCCCCTTGTTGGCCATTGATCTGGATCTGACTCTAGATCGTTAGATCTGAAAGAAATAGAGCCTTGGCTCTGATGCCAATTGAAGTCTCACGATCAATGACACCCAAGAGGGGGTGAATTGGGTGTTTACAAACTTATAACAAAATCTTGCCCAATTCAAACAAGTGTGAAAAATAGCCGAATGAAAATATAGATCTATATGTAAACACTTAGATCTAAAAAAATCTATCACACTCAACCGATCTTAGGTATGGTGGTGGAGGTGAAAATCTGAAGATTCAACTCACGGAAGATGTTATCTTCCTGACAAGGTTTGCCTTGTTGATCCAAACCCACCTTTTAATATACTCGAGATTTAATATGAGAATGATAAATTATGCTAGATCTAACTCGAACAAAACAACCAAATAGATCTGCATGTGTACTGCGCAGAATGGAGATAGAAGAAAAGGAACAAACCACACAATGGATAGTGATTTTTAGGTGGTTCGGATGCAACAACGGCAACCTACGTCCACCCCTCACGATCTGTGAGGATTCACACACTATCTTGCAAAAGATTACAAGATCAACACACACACACACTTGTGGAGAGTTCGGAACTCCCACGACGGTGCACACTTACCAAACCACACATGAATCTGAAAGATCCAGAACACACTCACACTGATCTAAACAGATCCACACACACTAGAATGTTTAGAGATTATACATAACAACACTTGAAGCTCAAATAGAAATGGATGGAGAAACACTAAAAGGAAATTTTCAATCGAAAGCTCCCCCTTAGTGGATGAAGATTGGTCTGGATGAAGCTTGCTCCATAGCTTGATCTTCTCTTGAATGGACTCAGGATGATCTTCAAAAACTTGGAGATGGATGAAGAAGTTCTTCCCTGAAACATTGTTCACGGAGCTACAGTGGCACTTCTCTTTCTTCCCTTGATAGCCTCCTTTTGTGATTAGGGTTTTTTGACCCCAAAGTGATGTTTTTATAGATCTTGGATGGTCAAGGGACAAGTTAGGAACCAGATCCACAAATCATGGCATGTATGGTGACTTTGGGATTAAACAAACCCAATAAAAGAGGCTTCCCACGTTGAAGAACACAAGTCAACAATTGCTGCCTCGAGGCTGGCGGTCGACCGACAGGAGGGGGCAGTCAACCGGAAATTTATAGAGTTTGAACTTTTCAGTGCTGGGAAAATCGGTTGATTGGCCCCTGTCTGGCGGTCGACCGCTAGTCTGGAAAATCTGCATTTTTAGAGAGTTAGCCAATAAATCATTATCTGTGATCAGTTCATTTTATGACAACATCCTGTTCCATTCAGAATGAGTTGGTTGAGCTTATCCAGGGCATTTTTTGAACCAAGGTGGATTTAGGCATTTGCTTGCTTAAGGATGGCCTTGAGAGTGGTTTAAGCCAGTTATTACTTAGGTTGTAATACGGGGGTTTTGTTATCATCAAAATCATCCGGAGAGACTCAACAGTCACAACATTGATCATTGTTTCCATTTTAAAGATTATATTTATGATATGAATGATCAAGGCGGTATTGACTGGGATGAGATGAGATGTTTCATTGCCACTTTAAAAGCACAAAGACCTCCTCGGCAGCAGCAGGCTCAGCAGCCACCTCAGCAGGTTTAGCAACCTCCTCAACAACAATAAGCTCTCACACCGCAACCGGACATGGGGATTGTCCATAATCCACTCCCAGAGCACCCGACACCTAATCAACAACTCAACCCTGTGACCTCCTTCCATGAAGTGGAGAGGAGACAAGGGTGGCATGAAGAGAGCCCCTCTGTCATGGTCACAAATCACAATTTAAATCAACCTCCCTGGCTGCTAAGAATAATACCATAACCTTCTCCCTTCCCTCAACCTTCACGTCCCCTCTTACGCCCCACCAACCAAATTCCCTCCACCTCCATCAACCCTCCGCCATCCAGGCCACTCCTCATTCATCCTTCTCCCGCCCCATCTAGTTCCACTAACCCATTGCCTTCTAGGCCCCTTCTGCTCTGATCTTCACCAACACCTCATACACCCCCAGTTTCCCACGTATCTACCACCACCAACCCCTTGCCTTAAAGGCCTCTCCTCATTTGTCCTTTACCTACCCTTCCCTCGACATCAAATACCCAAGAGCCATCTATTCCTTCCAACCCTTCTCCTAATAGACTTCCACTACCATCCATACCTATCATTACCAACCCTCAGCTGGCAAGGCCCCTTATAAGGGTCCCCCCTCTGGTTACTTCCCCTCAAAACCCTTCACTAGTTAACCCCGACATCCCTTCTTCTTCCACCAACCCTCCACCCATTACCAACCCGACAGAGGCGCAAAGCTCACAAACAATGGTGCTCCGCAGTGGAAGGATATTCCACTGTGTATTCCCACAACGTCAGGAGCAAGAGCCCACACAGGGGCAGGAAGAGCAAGGACAAGAACAAGAATCCATACCGGGCACTCAATATGATTTGCTAAAGCACTTGGACAGCACCCCGGCTAGGATTTCTATTTTACAGTTGATCAAGAGATCCATGACTCACCAAGAGGCCTTAATGCAATATTTACAAAATGTGATGGTAAATGAAGACATTCCGATTGAGCAGATTACCTCAGTTTTGACTCCGACAAGTGATCAGCCGGCTATTGTATTTTATGAGCATGAATTGGCACCAAAGATGGCCAGGAAGTATGCTTTATGTATCACCATCAATATTAATAAAGTGGCTGTCACCCAATGTTTGGCGGACACTGGTGCATCCATCAATGTATTGCCACCAAGCACCTTGAAAATGTGTGGCATACCGGAAAGTGAAATCCGACCTTCAACCATCACAGTAACTGCTTATGACAATACCAAGAAGCCGCCTTTGGGGGTGATTACTTTGAAAGTAGGGCTGCGTCCAGTCTCTGTCACTGCCAATTTTCATGTTTTAGACATGGACCCCACTTTCAACGGCATTCTGGGCCGACCTTACATCCAAGCACTCAACGCCGTCCCTTCAACAAATCACCAATGTTTGAAGTTCCCTCACAAGGGGCGTATCGTCAAAGTGACTAGTGTGCCCATTCTGCCATCCGTGGATATTCATTCGGCCACGTCACTGCCTTCCATTTGGCCGGCCAACAGGCCTTTGTTCTCTGTGCTAGACCTTGCCGACCTGCGGCATGATGTGTTAAGGCCACAAGCTTCAGTTTCTACATCAACGCCGGCACCGCCCTCACCTCAAAAGGGGAAGAAGAAAAAGCAAATAATGAATACTCCTGGCTGGAATATAATGATGAGAATGGGGTACAAAATCGACAAGGGCCTAGGGGCAAAACTCCAAGGCAGATTGAAGCCCGTCCGAGATCAGAAGCTCATTCCCCGAGGTGGCCTTGGGTACAACGGGTCGGGCAAAGTCAAAGCTACAAAAGATAAAGAAAAGCCATGGGCAACCATGACATCTACACTCAAGACTGACAGGCAGCCTCTCACGTGGTCTCTCTACACTCACTTTGTGAAAGGGCCCACTGAACAAGCTGGGGAGCAGACCATGATAATTACTTCACTGCTAGATCATCAAGATGTGCATTCACGTCAGTTCGCTCGCCACTTAGCACCACTAGTCACCTACAAGGCCTTGGAGTCTTTAAGGTTGTTCAAAAGAAGAAAGATGGATGACCCCGAATGTGAGTGGTATAGATGGTTTGATATGAATGATATTTCCATGGCTTTGAGTCAGTTATTCATGCCAACTGACCCAGAATGGCCGCCTCTTATTCATGATGTGCTGGAAAAGCTGATGGTGATCACTAATGGAAGGCAACTGCTCAGTAGTTACACCGACACTAGAGAGCCGGATGTGCCCTTTGAAGAGGGCTTTACTATAGATAGGCTGTGGGATGGCCTTTTCTATGTTGATTCCATCCATCCATCTTTGATAATATTTTTGTGCCCCAAATGCTTCATCACCAACATACCCCGACCATCCGCAGTCTTGATTTCTTTGTCTCCTGATTTTTTTCAAGCCCTTTCAATTCCTCCTCAGCTCATTGAGCAATTTTCTCAACTTTCTATCATACCTTCTCACAAGCAATCTCTTGCCCAGCAATTTTCTCATCTCTCCATCTCTACTCCTCCCTCCCGTTGCTTCACTATTCTTAAGAATGAAAAAAAATGCCATTTTTTAAACTCCTCCACTTTCATCTCTATTGAAGAGACCTCCTATTTTGTTCATGAGTGCGCCCCGACCCAAGGGCCGCTCATTCAAGGTCCGTTAGCGGACTTACTTTACTCCTCCAATGAGGGGTCTTCTTCTGTACCTTCTTCTTCTGTACCTCATTCTCCTCCTTCTTCTTTAGGATCTAGTGATCAGGGTAGTTGTTCTTCTAGCTCTTCTAGCAATAAGAGTCTTGGGGTAGTTGCTAGTAAGAAAGCCAAGGGTAAGCAGGTTCCCCGTAGGTTCTTGTTAGAGATAGCCAGGAGATGCCGGGCATGTCTATCCATTCCCCACTTTTTAGAGGATCCGATTCTTCTGTCGGACATAGAATGTGAGGGAGTTTGTTCTTTTGATGAAGGGTTTGGTGTTTATGAGATTATGAATGATGAAGACCATGTCAAAGAAGGGGATGAAGAGTATGATGAGTATGAGGATGAGACTGACGTATTTGTTAGTGGAATGAAGAGATTTGACAAACCGTCAGTCCCAGTAGAAGAACCTACCAAAGAAATTAACCTGGGAATCGAGGAAAACCCTAGGATTATCCTCATAAGCAAAAATTTATCGCCATCTGAAGAAGAGGCACTTATTCAGGTTCTCTAAGAGTATAAGGACATGTTTGTGTGGAGTTATGAGGATATGCCAGGTCTGGACCCTGTGCCCATCGAACATCGCTTAACACTTAAGCCAGGGTCTATCCCGGTGAAACAACGGTTAAGACGTTTTCACCCGCACATGGCATTAAAGATGAAAGAAGAGGTCAATAAGCTCCATAAGGCTAGAGTCATTAGAGTCGTCCTCTATCCCAATTGGGTGGCTAACATTGTCTCGGTAATGCAGAAAGATGGAAGAGTAAGGATTTGCATAGACTTCCGGGACCTTAACCGTGCGTGTCCTAAGGATGACTTTTCCCTTCCTCACATAGATGTACTAATTGATAATACGGCATGGTTCGAAACTCTCTCTTTTATGGATGGCTTCTCCGGTTATAATCAGATTCGCTTGGCTGAAGAAGATCAAGAGAATACTTCTTTCACTACACCTTGGGGTACGTATTGCTATGTGGTCATGCCGTTTGGACTTAAGAATGCCGGAGCCACCTACCAAAGGGCCATGATGGCTATCTTTCATGATATGATCCATATTTATATCGAGGTGTATGTTGATGACTTGGTAGTGAAGTCGAGGACTAGATTGAGCATCCTGGGGTTCTAGCCAAGGTCTTGCAAAGAGCGCGAGAATATCAATTGAAAATGAATCCTAAGAAGTCTGCGTTTGGTGTTTCATCAGAGAAATTGCTTGGATTCATTGTTAGTAAAAGGGGTATCAAGATTGATCCCAACAAGGTGGGAGCAATAAGAGATATGCCCCCTCCCAGGAATTTAAAAGAAGTTCGAGGATTGATTGGGAGGTTGCAATTATTCGTCGATTTGTCTCCCGACATTCACAAAAGTGTAGGCCGTTCTACGAGCTTACCAAACCGGGAGTTAAATTCTATTGGGATGACAAGTGTCAGGCAGCCTTTGACGGATTGAAGGATTATCTAGTAAATCCTCCTATCCTGAGGCCACCTATTCCAGGCAAACCACTTGTTCTTTATATTTCTATCTTGGATGACTCGGTAGGAGCTATCCTTGCACAAGTTGATGAAGAAGGTAAGGAGAGGGCAGCCTACTACTTGTCTAAGCTCTTCAACCCCTGTGAGCAGAAGTATACGGCTATGGAGAAAACTTATGCTGCTCTTGTCTAGGTGGTGTAGAAATTGAAGCACTACTTCTTATCTCACGAGGTCCATCTCATTGCTTGCATGAATCCCATTAAATTCCTCCTAGAAAAATATGTTCTTATTGATAGATTAGCACGATGGAAAAGCTTCCTTTCTCAATTCGACATCATCTACATTATGAAAAAAGTGATTAAAGGCTATGCCATAGCAGAACATCTTGCTCATCACCCTATCCCTAGATTTTATCTTGTTCGCTCAGAGTTTCCAAATGAGGAACTGATGTCAGTTAATCAACCCTCGGATCCCATGTGGACATTACATTTTGATGGAGCTCTGAATTCTCATGAAAATGGGATCGGCATTGTTCTCCTATCACCTGAGGGAGTCACCATTCCACAAGCCTTTCAGCTGGCAAATGTCACTAACAATATAGCTGAATACGAGGCTCTTCTGACCTGACTTGAGGCCGCCCATCTATATGGTGTCACCCAATTACGGATTGTAGGTGATAGTAAGCTTATTATTTACCAAGTGCCGCACGCTCGATCCCAAACTTAAACCTTACCAAGAACTCACGTCTGTCTATGCCAAGCTTTTCTCTAAACTGATCTTTGTCCATGTTCCTCGCAACCAAAATATCTTGCTTCACTCGCCTCCTCTTTATCCTTTCCTCTTGGAAGAAACATTCATTCTGCCATCATTCATAGGCGTCTCTCTCCTACTATTAAGGATCATGGGTTCCTTAGGGTAAAGGAGGAGTTGCTTAAGAAGGTTAAGGAAGGAGAGATCGTTGAGAATAAAGAGGTCATGCTTTTAGACTTAGAAGAAGAGTTGGCTGATGAGGAAAAGCCATAGTACTACGAAATTGCAAATATTGTCAAGATCAGTCATATCCTGAAGAAGCCACAGTGGAAGAAAAGAAAGCAATCAAGAGAGTCGCTCAAAGGTACACTCTAGTTGGAGGCGTGTTGTATAGAAGGGGTCTTACTGGTGTTCTTCTTAGATGTCTCGACGATGATGAATCATGGAAGGTCGTAGAAGAGGCGCATTCAGGAGTTTGTGGGGGTCATGTCAATAGCCAGATGTTAGCTAAGAAGATCCTTAGGCTAGGTTTCTATTGGCCCACTCTAGAAGAGGACTCCTCTATCTATGTTTGAAGGTGTGTCAAGTGCCAACTACACATCGACAAGATTCATTCTCATGCTTCTTCACTCCATCCTATGTCCTCCCCATGGTCTTTCGTCATGTGGGCTTTCGATATCATTGGACCTCTTGGTGATGCGAACCTCCTCACAAAACTAAAATCATTTATACTCACGGTGATGCGGAACGGGACTAAAAAGGACTGGACCTACTATGAAGACCAAGTGCGGCCAGCACTCACACGTGACAAGGTAAGCCGGAGTTCCCGACTAGCATGGTATTCCTTCGGGCGTTCGCGTCACTCAACAAGATCTCCGGACCCACGGCCGTCCCTATGAGGGAGGCGTTAGGATCTAAGCGGGCAAGGCGCCGCCGAGCAAAAATGGAAGTCTAGTTCGAGCTCGGTGCTCGACTAGGGCCCGGGGAACAAAAGGGGACACTCTCCTCACCAATCCGCAGTGATTGTGTATGCTGGCTAGGATCCTACGCTCGGACGCGCCACATGCAATCACATACTAAAATAAGCAAGTACCAAGGGAAGGAGTGGAACGCGTACCTCCACGCCTAGGCGTGGCGAAGGAACCCCGGCCGAGTCCGACAACCCGATACACAAGATGATAACTATTACAAACCCAAATGGTGCCCACTCCTCGCAGGGAGATAACAGGCTACAACAACACAAATAATTCGGGCAGTCGGCGCACGGGCTGACGGGCAGCAGTCGAAGTGGGTGGAAGGCGCCGGTAGTCGATCTCCGGGGCCTCACTCGTCTCCGAAGTTGGGTGTAGAGGTGGTCCACGTCGCCGAGGTCGTGCGCTAGGATGCTGAACTGCTGCTGGGGTCACGAGCCGGTGATGGTCCGTGAAGAGTGACGATCCACAACGCTTGCTGCTTGCTGGTTGCTGCAACAGGGGGGCAGAGACGCGGCTGGTACGGGGCCTTCCGGACAGCAATAGGGGCGGGGTCTTCTCTGGTAGGTGACTGACAGGGGAGGCTAACGGTGGGTTGTGGTGGCTGGCGGGGTGCCGTGGGACTTTTGGGCGTGGGTGGCGATGGGAGTTGGGGTCACAGTCTGCACTTCAGGGCAGTCAGAACTGTGACTCCCGGGAGGGCAGTAATGGCGAGGGGTTGTAGGTGGACTCCGGGCCTGTGGCGATTACTGGATATGGGGTAATGTGTGAGGGGGTGGCCTACCAAATTTCAGGTCAATCAGAGGTGGCTAGAGGGTGGTCCCTTTGGAGGTCTCTGCTGACTGGTCCCGCACGGGTACTGTAGCAGAGAACTCCGCACAGAAAGTGTGTAAAAAGGGAACTCTCAGCCCCGATGGAATTTTGAGGCGAGACCACTTGGAGTGGCTTCGTAACTGGCAGAGGAACAATTCTTATGAAGGGAAATGGGGCTAGAAATGGTGGCAACCGTAAACGGGTGCCCAAGTGGACTCTGGTCACAGGCGAGACTGCCAGGGATGCGATCTGCGCAATGAAAGTGCCTGTGAAGACAACTTTCTGTGACGAAAGAGTTTTGGGGCGAGGCCGGATGGGTTGGAAAGCTAACAGGCAAAGGAACAAAAACCTTGAAGACACCCCTGGGATTTGCTGTCGGGAACTGGGCGTACCGTTTGCATCTTTGGACCCCTAGTGTGCAGGTCGGACAGGCACTCCGGGGTTGAGCAGCACGCCACCACGAACGTCGTCACCTCGTCGACCGGATCGCCCGTGGACGTGGGGAAGAAGACCGCTGGCGTTGAAGCGTACCACGTGACCTCCAGGCCTCAACTCCAGGGCGTCTCACCCTAGAGGCTGAAGGAGATGGCTGAAGAAGAAGATGGCGGAGGTGGGAGGGGCGTCGCACCCCTTAGAGGATGGGGAAGAGGATCGCCCTCTTCCTTTGGAGCTGGTTGCGCACCAAGCAATTCTCTCACAAAATAAATTTTTCATTAACTTCAAAAGAAAAGTACATAAGCTCTTTTATATGCTAGGGTAGGAACCCTAGCCAAGAGGGAGGGGAAAGGGGGCCGCACATGGCATGGGGAAAGGGGGGGAAAGGAATCGGTCAAGAGAGGGGGGGGGGAAGGTGACCGCACCCTCTTCCTATATTCTAGGAGAGGGGGCGGCTGCCACCTCCTCCTCTTGGAGGATGTGATAGGGGCGCCCAAACCCTAGCCCTAGGAGGTGGGGGCGCAAACCCCTAGGTGGGCTAAGCAGGGGAGTGGGTGGCCAGCCCAAATGGGCCAGAGATTGAACCAAAGAAATGGCCCAATAGCCCTATCTCCTATCTAATGAGCATAAAAGGGCCCAACTAAAACCTAATTGGCTCCAAATGGCCTACAAAGGTCCATAACAATGCAAAAAGTGTCCACGCAGGGACTAAACTAAGGCCCAGCATGGCCCGAAGCATAAAAGGGACTCTGCTAGTCCGCCAAGTGGTCGCCAAGCCAAAGGGATATCGGCAAGCTCCGTGTGCTCCGTCGAGTGATGCGGCGCGTGTCCTCACCAATTCTCCCCGGGTGGGAAGAACTCGACCCCGTCGAGTAAGGGTCACGGTCGCTCAAGTAACGCTCCAGCAGGTCCGGGTCGATCCGCTCCAGCTCTCCACGTGTGATCCAGGTGTCGTCTGTCGCAGGGCGCCCTCTCCAACGCACTAGAAAGCGTTGGTAGGCTCCGCTCCGGGTCGTGGTCACCTGCTCATCCAGTATGCAATCTACATGCTCGCGTCTCGGTAACGGGGCTGGAGGAGGTGGACTCTCAGAGGGTGTAAGGCTCTCAACAGGAGGGGAAGGCCCAAAAAGCTCACTGGGAATCACTGCGGGATCCCGATAGGCCACTAGGTCAGAGACGTTGAACGTCGAACTGATCCCATAATCGTCTGGCAGCTCAATCTCATACGCATTAGACCCGATCCGCCTCAAAACTCGGAAGGGTCCTGCACCGCGGTCCTGGAGTTTCTTCACGGCCCCAGAAGGGAACCGTTCAGGTCTGACCCTGACCATGACGTACTCTCCCTCACGGAACTCACGCGTGCGTCGATGCACATCAGCTAATTCCTTATAACGTGCGCGTGCTGGTCACGTTCTTTAGCGTCCTAGGTTAGCTAGCGAGTCAGTTGTCCCGCATCAAATTTGGTATCAGAGCTTAGGGAACCAGTTTGTTCTAACAAATTGGGGTCTTAGGTCATTCGAGTCTTTAGGTTGTCTAGGGTGCAATTGAGGCCTTAGAGTTATCTAGGTTGCATTGAGTCTCTTAGTTCATCTAGGTAACCCACCATTGCATTGTAATGTTAGGTTTGTGTCTAGTTAGAGTTTTGTCCTTGTCTCGTTGAGTCTTGCATGTCCAGCTTCCCGCCAGCCCCATGGCGATTCCTCGAGCCCATGCATCGTCATCCCTATTGGCCCGATTCGATGCTCTTATGGTACGACCCCTAAGTGTCGCCCCTACCACTCAGTCGTCGGGAGACCCAATCCCTATACCGATGACCGAGTCATTCCAGCGCCCTGTCATGTCCACTGCCATCCTACCTAATGGGATGCATACGGAGATCGACTTCATCAGTAGGGTGTCGTCTAACTGTGTCTCACAAGACATTGTTGAGTCACTCTCTAAGACTGGGGAGATTGTTCTCCGTGATGGTTTAGCTTTTATCGAGTTTCAACGGTGGTTTGGCCCCGTTAAATATTTCGATGGCGCTTGGTGCAAGATCAGCACACTTGCTGGTCCATGCATCATTTTAGGGCGAACTTGGTTGGAGGAAAGAAGTGCGACCATCGACCTGGGCTCTGATACCAAATTTGATGCGGAACGGGACTAAAAAGGACTGGACCTACTATGAAGACCAAGTGCGGCCAGCACTCACACGTGACAAGGTAAGCCGGAGTTCCCGACTAGCGTGGTATTCCTTCGGGCGTTCGCGTCACTCAACAAGATCTCCGGACCCACGGCCGTCCCTATGAGGGAGGCGTTAGGATCTAAGCGGGCAAGGCGCCGCCGAGCAAAAATGGAAGTCTAGTTCGAGCTCGGTGCTCGACTAGGGCCCGGGGAACAAAAGGGGACACTCTCCTCACCAATCCGCAGTGATTGTGTATGCTGGCTAGGATCCTACGCTCGGACGCGCCACATGCAATCACATACTAAAATAAGCAAGTACCAAGGGAAGGAGTGGAACGCGTACCTCCACGCCTAGGCGTGGCGAAGGAACCCCGGCCGAGTCCGACAACCCGATACACAAGATGATAACTATTACAAACCCAAATGGTGCCCACTCCTCGCAGGGAGATAACAGGCTACAACAACACAAATAATTCGGGCAGTCGGCGCACGGGCTGACGGGCAGCAGTCGAAGTGGGTGGAAGGCGCCGGTAGTCGATCTCCGGGGCCTCACTCGTCTCCGAAGTTGGGTGTAGAGGTGGTCCACGTCGCCGAGGTCGTGCGCTAGGATGCTGAACTGCTGCTGGGGTCACGAGCCGGTGATGGTCCGTGAAGAGTGACGATCCACAACGCTTGCTGCTTGCTGGTTGCTGCAACAGGGGGGCAGAGACGCGGCTGGTACGGGGCCTTCTGGACAGCAATAGGGGCGGGGTCTTCTCTGGTAGGTGACTGACAGGGGAGGCTAACGGTGGGTTGTGGTGGCTGGTGGGGTGCCGTGGGACTTTTGGGCGTGGGTGGCGATGGGAGTTGGGGTCACAGTCTGCACTTCAGGGCAGTCAGAACTGTGACTCCCGGGAGGGCAGTAATGGCGAGGGGTTGTAGGTGGAATCCGGGCCTGTGGCGATTACTGGATATGGGGTAATGTGTGAGGGGGTGGCCTACCAAATTTCAGGTCAATCAGAGGTGGCTAGAGGGTGGTCTCTTTGGAGGTCTCTGCTGACTGGTCCCGCACGGGTACTGTAGCAGAGAACTCCGCACAGAAAGTGTGTAAAAAGGGAACTCTCAGCCCCGATGGAATTTTGAGGCGAGACCACTTGGAGTGGCTTCGTAACTGGCAGAGGAACAATTCTTATGAAGGGAAATGGGGCTAGAAATGGTGGCAACCGTAAACGGGTGCCCAAGTGGACTCTGGTCACAGGCGAGACTGCCAGGGATGCGATCTGCGCAATGAAAGTGCCTGTGAAGACAACTTTCTGTGACGAAAGAGTTTTGGGGCGAGGCCGGATGGGTTGGAAAGCTAACAGGCAAAGGAACAAAACCTTGAAGACACCCCTGGGATTTGCTGTCGGGAACTGGGCGTACCGTTTGCATCTTTGGACCCCTAGTGTGCAGGTCGGACAGGCACTCCGGGGTTGAGCAGCACGCCACCACGAACGTCGTCACCTCGTCGACCGGATCGCCCGTGGACGTGGGGAAGAAGACCGCTGGCGTTGAAGCGTACCACGTGACCTCCAGGCCTCAACTCCAGGGCGTCTCACCCTAGAGGCTGAAGGAGATGGCTGAAGAAGAAGATGGCGGAGGTGGGAGGGGCGTCGCACCCCTTAGAGGATGGGGAAGAGGATCGCCCTCTTCCTTTGGAGCTGGTTGCGCACCAAGCAATTCTCTCACAAAATAAATTTTTCATTAACTTCAAAAGAAAAGTACATAAGCTCTTTTATATGCTAGGGTAGGAACCCTAGCCAAGAGGGAGGGGAAAGGGGGCCGCACATGGCATGGGGAAAGGGGGGGAAAGGAATCGGTCAAGAGAGGGGGGGGGGGGAAGGTGACCGCACCCTCTTCCTATATTCTAGGAGAGGGGGCGGCTGCCACCTCCTCCTCTTGGAGGATGTGATAGGGGCGCCCAAACCCTAGCCCTAAGAGGTGGGGGCGCAAACCCCTAGGTGGGCTAAGCAGGGGAGTGGGTGGCCAGCCCAAATGGGCCAGAGATTGAACCAAAGAAATGGCCCAATAGCCCTATCTCCTATCTAATGAGCATAAAAGGGCCCAACTAAAACCTAATTGGCTCCAAATGGCCTACAAAGGTCCATAACAATGCAAAAAGTGTCCACGCAGGGACTAAACTAAGGCCCAGCATGGCCCGAAGCATAAAAGGGACTCTGCTAGTCCGCCAAGTGGTCGCCAAGCCAAAGGGATATCGGCAAGCTCCGTGTGCTCCGTCGAGTGATGCGGCGCGTGTCCTCACCAATTCTCCCCGGGTGGGAAGAACTCGACCCCGTCGAGTAAGGGTCACGGTCGCTCAAGTAACGCTCCAGCAGGTCCGGGTCGATCCGCTCCAGCTCTCCACGTGTGATCCAGGTGTCGTCTGTCGCAGGGCGCCCTCTCCAACGCACTAGAAAGCGTTGGTAGGCTCCGCTCCGGGTCGTGGTCACCTGCTCATCCAGTATGCAATCTACATGCTCGCGTCTCGGTAACGGGGCTGGAGGAGGTGGACTCTCAGAGGGTGTAAGGCTCTCAACAGGAGGGGAAGGCCCAAAAAGCTCACTGGGAATCACTGCGGGATCCCGATAGGCCACTAGGTCAGAGACGTTGAACGTCGAACTGATCCCATAATCGTCTGGCAGCTCAATCTCATACGCATTAGACCCGATCCGCCTCAAAACTCGGAAGGGTCCTGCACCGCGGTCCTGGAGTTTCTTCACGGCCCCAGAAGGGAACCGTTCAGGTCTGACCCTGACCATGACGTACTCTCCCTCACGGAACTCACGCGTGCGTCGATGCACATCAGCTAATTCCTTATAACGTGCGCGTGCTGGTCGCGTTCTTTAGCGTCCTAGGTTAGCTAGCGAGTCAGTTGTCCCGCATCAAATTTGGTATCAGAGCTTAGGGAACCAGTTTGTTCTAACAAATTGGGGTCTTAGGTCATTCGAGTCTTTAGGTTGTCTAGGGTGCAATTGAGGCCTTAGAGTTATCTAGGTTGCATTGAGTCTCTTAGTTCATCTAGGTAACCCACCATTGCATTGTAATGTTAGGTTTGTGTCTAGTTAGAGTTTTGTCCTTGTCTCGTTGAGTCTTGCATGTCCAGCTTCCCGCCAGCCCCATGGCGATTCCTCGAGCCCATGCATCGTCATCCCTATTGGCCCGATTCGATGCTCTTATGGTACGACCCCTAAGTGTCGCCCCTACCACTCAGTCGTCGGGAGACCCAATCCCTATACCGATGACCGAGTCATTCCAGCGCCCTGTCATGTCCACTGCCATCCTACCTAATGGGATGCATACGGAGATCGACTTCATCAGTAGGGTGTCGTCTAACTGTGTCTCACAAGACATTGTTGAGTCACTCTCTAAGACTGGGGAGATTGTTCTCCGTGATGGTTTAGCTTTTATCGAGTTTCAACGGTGGTTTGGCCCCGTTAAATATTTCGATGGCGCTTGGTGCAAGATCAGCACACTTGCTGGTCCATGCATCATTTTAGGGCGAACTTGGTTGGAGGAAAGAAGTGCGACCATCGACCTGGGCTCTGATACCAAATTTGATGCGGAACGGGACTAAAAAGGACTGGACCTACTATGAAGACCAAGTGCGGCCAGCACTCACACGTGACAAGGTAAGCCGGAGTTCCCGACTAGCGTGGTATTCCTTCGGGCGTTCGCGTCACTCAACAAGATCTCCGGACCCACGGCCGTCCCTATGAGGGAGGCGTTAGGATCTAAGCGGGCAAGGCGCCGCCGAGCAAAAATGGAAGTCTAGTTCGAGCTCGGTGCTCGACTAGGGCCCGGGGAACAAAAGGGGACACTCTCCTCACTAATCCGCAGTGATTGTGTATGCTGGCTAGGATCCTACGCTCGGACGCGCCACATGCAATCACATACTAAAATAAGCAAGTACCAAGGGAAGGAGTGGAACGCGTACCTCCACGCCTAGGCGTGGCGAAGGAACCCCGGCCGAGTCCGACAACCCGATACACAAGATGATAACTATTACAAACCCAAATGGTGCCCACTCCTCGCAGGGAGATAACAGGCTACAACAACACAAATAATTCGGGCAGTCGGCGCACGGGCTGACGGGCAGCAGTCGAAGTGGGTGGAAGGCGCCGGTAGTCGATCTCCGGGGCCTCACTCGTCTCCGAAGTTGGGTGTAGAGGTGGTCCACGTCGCCGAGGTCGTGCGCTAGGATGCTGAACTGCTGCTGGGGTCACGAGCCGGTGATGGTCCGTGAAGAGTGACGATCCACAACGCTTGCTGCTTGCTGGTTGCTGCAACAGGGGGGCAGAGACGCGGCTGGTACGGGGCCTTCCGGACAGCAATAGGGGCGGGGTCTTCTCTGGTAGGTGACTGACAGGGGAGGCTAACGGTGGGTTGTGGTGGCTGGCGGGGTGCCGTGGGACTTTTGGGCGTGGGTGGCGATGGGAGTTGGGGTCACAGTCTGCACTTCAGGGCAGTCAGAACTGTGACTCCCGGGAGGGCAGTAATGGCGAGGGGTTGTAGGTGGACTCCGGGCCTGTGGCGATTACTGGATATGGGGTAATGTGTGAGGGGGTGGCCTACCAAATTTCAGGTCAATCAGAGGTGGCTAGAGGGTGGTCCCTTTGGAGGTCTCTGCTGACTGGTCCCGCACGGGTACTGTAGCAGAGAACTCCGCACAGAAAGTGTGTAAAAAGGGAACTCTCAGCCCCGATGGAATTTTAAGGCGAGACCACTTGGAGTGGCTTCGTAACTGGCATAGGAACAATTCTTATGAAGGGAAATGGGGCTAGAAATGGTGGCAAGGGTCCGTAAACGGGTGCCCAAGTGGACTCTGGTCACAGGCGAGACTGCCAGGGATGCGATCTGCGCAACGAAAGTGCCTGTGAAGACAACTTTCTGTGACGAAAGAGTTTTGGGGCGAGGCCGGATGGGTTGGAAAGCTAACAGGCAAAGGAACAAAAACCTTGAAGACACCCCTGGGATTTGCTGTCGGGAACTGGGCGTACCGTTTGCATCTTTGGACCCCTAGTGTGCAGGTCGGACAGGCACTCCGGGGTTGAGCAGCACGCCACCACGAACGTCGTCACCTCGTCGACCGGATCGCCCGTGGACGTGGGGAAGAAGACCGCTGGCGTTGAAGCGTACCACGTGACCTCCAGGCCTCAACTCCAGGGCGTCTCACCCTAGAGGCTGAAGGAGATGGCTGAAGAAGAAGATGGCGGAGGTGGGAGGGGCGTCGCACCCCTTAGAGGATGGGGAAGAGGATCGCCCTCTTCCTTTGGAGCTGGTTGCGCACCAAGCAATTCTCTCACAAAATAAATTTTTCATTAACTTCAAAAGAAAAGTACATAAGCTCTTTTATATGCTAGGGTAGGAACCCTAGCCAAGAGGGAGGGGAAAGGGGGCCGCACATGGCATGGGGAAAGGGGGGGAAAGGAATCGGTCAAGAGAGGGGGGGGGGGAAGGTGACCGCACCCTCTTCCTATATTCTAGGAGAGGGGGCGGCTGCCACCTCCTCCTCTTGGAGGATGTGATAGGGGCGCCCAAACCCTAGCCCTAGGAGGTGGGGGCGCAAACCCCTAGGTGGGCTAAGCAGGGGAGTGGGTGGCCAGCCCAAATGGGCCAGAGATTGAACCAAAGAAATGGCCCAATAGCCCTATCTCCTATCTAATGAGCATAAAAGGGCCCAACTAAAACCTAATTGGCTCCAAATGGCCTACAAAGGTCCATAACAATGCAAAAAGTGTCCACGCAGGGACTAAACTAAGGCCCAGCATGGCCCGAAGCATAAAAGGGACTCTGCTAGTCTGCCAAGTGGTCGCCAAGCCAAAGGGATATCGGCAAGCTCCGTGTGCTCCGTCGAGTGATGCGGCGCGTGTCCTCACCACACGGCCACGGAGTACTTCACCAAGTGGGTGGAGGCGGAAGCTTATGTGGAAATCAAAGCGTCAATAGTTTGCAAATTCATCATGAAGAACATCATCACCAGGTTCGGCATACCAAGTACCATCATCACCGACAACGGACCCTAATTTATCTCTCAAGAGCTTCAGGACCTCTGCAACAGGTATAACATTACATTGCATCATTCATCTCCTAATTATCCACAAGGCAATGGCCAAGCAGAGGCAACCAATAAAACTTTAATTAAGATCATCAAGAAAACATGTGAAGCTAATAAATTTTCAGACTGGCCAGAGAAGCTCGTTGAAGCTCTATGGGCCTACTGCACCTCCATCCGTACACTCACCGGGCAAACCCCGTTCACCCTTACTTATGGGATGGAGGCGGTGGTCCCCTACGAGATCCTTAAACCTTCTCTCAGGGTACAATTGGATAAGGAGCTCTCTATTGATGAGCGTCGCGAATCCCTCCTTGCACAATTAGAACTCTTAGATGAGAGGCATCTGGACACCGCTGAACATGCAAGAATTTATCAAAACAGGCTCTCACGATTTTATCCGAACAAAGTAATTGAGAGAAAATTCAAAGTTGGTGAAATGGTAATCAAAAGAATTTTTGTAAAACCTGGCGGATCCCGCTCAAAACTCCAACCAAACTGGGAAGGACCCTATGTAATAGGGGAAGTCTATCTTGGCAATGCTTATAAACTGGTTAATGCTGAAGGGGAAGAACTAGCTCACCCATGGAATGGACTGTATCTGAAAAAGTACTGCCCTTAAGTCTCAAAAAAAATGAATGAAAAAAAATCGTAGGTTGGCATGGTACATGGGCCACGAAACTCAAAAAATTAAAATCTCTAATTCATTCTTCACTCTTGATAATTTAACCTTGGGTCAACACCCACATCACACCCCGCTTCACAAGGTATTTATGATCATCATTTTCTTCTTTTGAGGTAACCCCTCTAGCGATCACACTCCATAGTAGCATCACATGCTCCCTCCCCATCTTTTATTATCATCACCCTTATTAGTTTTCTTTTAAGTTAATATCCATGTTGTTGTTCTCTTTCTTTTTAATGTCTATGTGACACATTCACAATGACCACTATTGATTGCAAAATGTGTTCCTCCACCTGATCCTTTCTTTTGTTACCCTTCCTTATCCCTCTACTTTGTCAATGTAGGATACTGATAAAATGAAACTAGAAGGGCAGAAAGGTGTGAGTGTGTGTAGATCGTGATCACCACCAAGGCTCCGAATGTAAATAAATACAATGTACCTTGGAAAAGGGGGACACTCGCCGATAAGCAGCACTGCTGAAATAAACGGCGCGGGAAGAACAGCCTTGTTAATGAACGATCGATCGACAGACCGCTCACCAGTGCTAGGACGAACGCGGGACGAAGCCTGGCTTGACAGAAGAACGGTCCAAAGGAAACCGCAGAGGAACGAAGGACGGCTCTGTGAAGACCGCGCTAGTACTCGGACGGACAGGAAGATGACCCCTCAATGTCACCAGGTTTTAAGTTGTAGGATATGTTGCATCCCTACGGTTTTGATGATGTCTCACACTATAAATCAATTTATTTTAACTATAAATCAACTTGTTTTTATACGGTGCATTTCTTTGTTCCTAAGCATGAAGGAGGTCTGTGCTTATAGCATGATTCAGGTCCGTGCATTACATGTTATTTGTCCTTTTGCTTGATGCATAATTAAGTCAGTGCAAGTTCTGCATCTCTCACTTAAAGTGCTTGCCTCGGTGCAAGTCCCTGCTCATGCACAGGTTCTGCTGTCAAGCTTTGTCTTGTATTTCTCTTTGTCATCTCAGTGCAAATCCATCTCAGTGCAAGCTTTGTCTTGTATTTCTCTTTGCCATCTCGGTGCAACTCCTGCTTGGACTGCATATCCCGACTCGGTGCATACCTTTACCTTGTGAATAACATGAAGTCGGTGCATCTTCTATTGCATTACCATTCTCGGTGCAAGGCTTGATCTGTGCCTAGTCGGTGCAACTCTTGGTTAGTCAAAGGCATTAGAACACAACTCGGTGCAGTTTCTGTTTCAGGCTTATTAGACTCGGTGCAAGTCCTGTAGATAGCTAACGTAGATTGGTGCATCTTCTGCTTTATTCCACATCGGTGCTTTTCTTGCCCGTCTTAGTCGATGCTTATTTTTTTAACTCGGTGCAAACTTTTCTCTCTGGCAAAATAAATTCAGTACAACTTTGTGTCTTGTTGTTTCTTGTCCTAGCATATCTGTTGCACGATCAGAGTCTTTGGTCTGTGCTAATGACGTCATACGTTTTCTCAAGTCAGTGCACCTCTCGCTTCTGCTCACTTCAACTCGGTGCAACCTCTTGTTCACCTTATTGCAAGTCAGTGCAACAGTTGATTTGGGAACTCCTACTCAGTGTAGTTTCCGGCTTCTTACTCCTTACACTGATACGAATTATGCTAAGTGTGTGATAAAATGACTATTTCTTCTCTAACAGTTTGTCTGTGCATTCACCAGGAAAATGGCACGTGATCCGAGGTAGATAGAGGTCTAGAATATTCCCACGTACCCCAACCTTTCAGGCGGGAAATGTGGTATCCACACGCCTAAGGTTCTGGATCAGACATATATATATGCTGAGGAAAAGGGTTTGAGAAGAAGAGGTGGATGGAACAATTGAAAAGAAGAGCAGCGTGAGAGCAGTGGATCAAGAGAGAAAACCAGAGACTACCCACTCCATCCAGAGCTGAGAGAAAATTTTTTAGAGAAAGAAGTGATTGTGAATGTGAAGATCTGCTTCTACGGAAGTTATATTGCTTTTGCTTTTAGAGAAAATTATCGTTCATCGATCGTGTTGTTTTCGAGTTTCCTTTATTTTCATTCCATTCTGTTTCCCTCCATTGTCCTTGGAGGAAGAGAGGTTTGATCCTCTGGTTGTGTGAGTTACTTGGGAGTAACTGTACAGGGTTCCCTTTGTGACGTGCAAAGGAAGGGAGATTGGTTCTCCAGTATTTTTCTTCGGGTTGATCAGAAGACTGAGGAGGGTGTTCCTCAAGGCAAGCTGTATGGCAACGGTTATTGCAGACTGAGTCTGCTGTGTGTGGTTGCATATTGCAAGGAAACCTTACTCTCCTGAGTAAGGGGTAGACGTAGATTGCGGATAGCAATCGAACCACCTAAAAAATTCCCTGTCACTCTGTGCTTTTGCTTGTTCACATTGTGCTGCTCTCCATCTACTTGACACATTGCTTCATTGTGGGTTGCTTTCTCGATCTCATTCCTTATTCTAGTCATCTCTATTACCTATCTTCGAAGTCTTCTTCACTGCAATTTGAGGGGTTGAGAAATCGTGTCTAAGTTTATCGAATTTTGGGAGTGAGCTATTCATCCCCCCCCCTTCTATCTCACTTTCTGCTATGCGTATCAATTGGTATCAGAGCGGGTTTTCACAATGTGGTCCAATGGCCAGGGTAACCCCGGATTTAATGCTCCTCGGAGCTACATGGTTGAGGGACAATCTATCAGCCGCCCTCCGTTCTTTGATGGTAACAATTACCTTTTATGGAAAAATGGGATGAAGGTATTCATCAGGGCGCAGAGCCATAAGCTGTGGAGGGTGATCACTACAGGGCCATACGATCTGCCACCGAACGAGGACGCGTGGACAGATGATCAAGTCAAGCTCTCGTCACTCAACTGGACGGCCCTGAACATCATCCAATGTGCAGTACATCCAGACGAATACGCCCGCATCTCAACTTGCAAGACGGCTAAGAAAATGTGGGATGCGTTGGAGTTAATCTATGAAGGTACACCTCAAGTGAAAGCAACGAAGGTAAATCTCCTCACCTTTGAATATGAGATGTTTAAGATGAAATCAGAGGAGACCATAACTGAGATGTATGCCAAATTGTCATTGATTACGAATAGTCTTAAGGGGTTTGGGAAAGAATTATCTGAGGGAGATATAGTTAGGAAGATACATAGATCTCTAACCCCGACATGGCACACTAAGGCCACTATGATAGAAGAGTCTAGGGATCTATCGACCATGACAGTCACCGAACTTATAGGATCCCTTATGACGTATGAGATGAATTTCAAAAGGAATGGTGAAGGAAGCGACAGGAAGGGCAAGAATATTTCCCTCAAGGTGTCCCGCAGCAAGGGAAGTAGCAGCAGTGGGAGTAGTAGTTGCGAGTCTGACGGACTGTCAAACCTCGACCAGGAGGAGCAAGCAATGCTCACTAGATAATTCAGAAAATTCTTAAGGACTAAGGGAAAGACTTTTAGAAGGAAGAAGTCATACCCCTCTGGTAAGAACCTTGATTCCAGCAATGATAAGAATATGAGTATCAAGAAAATTACATGTTTTCATTGCAGGAAACCTGGACATATGAAAGGGGACTGCCCTGATCTTCAGAAAAAGGGTCCTGACTTTCAGAAGAAGAGCTCGAAGGTGCAGAAGAAGAAACCACAAGTAATGGTCTGCACGTGGAGCGATGAGGAAGAAGATCCGGAAGCCAATTCCTCAGAAGATGACGAAGAAGGAATTTGCCTAATGGCAAATAGTGAAGAGGAGGTAACAAATATCTTCGAGCATTTTTCTATTGATGATTGGGAAGTTGCCTATGCTGAACTGTTAGATAAGTTCAATTCACTGAGTAAAGAGCATAGGGTTCTGAAGAGAAAATTTAATGCTAATATTGAAGAACAAACTCAAACCAGTAAGGAAAATCAGAAATTAAAAGAACAATTGGAAGAAATTACTTCTCTGAAGAAGGAAAATGAAAAGCACAAATCTGTGAACTAGGAAGTTCACACACAGCTTAGCGAAGTCAAGATAAAATTTGAAGAAAGTCTGAATGGAAATAGTGTGATCACATAGAAGTATGAAGCCGTTAAGAAAGTGAACACTGAACTTCTAAAAAATTGTGAGTCTATGCAAAGAGAGCTGGAAGACAAACAAAAGGTCTTAGAAAAATTTGTTCAAGGGAAAACAAATATGGATTCTATACTAGGAACAAGGGTTAATTTCAACAAGGAGGGTTTAGGCTATGACCCAACTAACAAGAGACCCTTTCAGTTCAAGACCACTACCTTCTACCCAGAGAAGGGAAAAGAAAAGCTGGACACACCATCCAGCTCAAACAGCAATCAAAACATTCAACGACCAAAGGAAAATTCAACAAATAATGCTGGACGACCATCTAAAACAGGAATGAACTTTGTGAAGAACTTCTCTAAGCCCATTCACCAGAACAGAAGTGGTAGCTGGACTGGGCAAATGTATCAGAATAAAAGCTGGAACTACTATAAAAGAATGGGTCCGAACAGTAGTTACTGGAGAAATAACACTCACCCTCAAAAATTTGTTAATCAACAAGCGCACAGAAGATACCCCAGGGATGAGAAGCCTAATAACTGGAATAGATTTCACTTCTTCAGACCAGCTGGACATAATTCTGGTCACAATTTCAATAGAACCGAAATTAAGATGCAAGAGAAAAACAAGTTGAAACAATTTTGGATTCCTAAACACCAGCTTACAGATTTGAATGATGTCTTTGGACCCAACTTATCTTGGGTTCCAAACCACTTTGTTTGATTTTGTTTGTGTAGGTTTGCCTGACAGTTGAGAACAACAAATGGTACTTTGACAGTGGCTGCTCCAGGCACATGACAGGAGACCGATCCAAGTTCAGCAAGTTAGAAATAAAGGTAGGGGGTCTGGTCAAATTCGGAGGAAAGAACAGAGGTAAGATCATTAGAGTTGGCAGAGTTGGTAAGTCCTCCATTAACTCAATTGAGAAAGTCTTACTTGTGGAAGGTCTTCAACACAATCTGATTAGTATTAGTCAATTATGTGACAAGGGTCACAGGGTTGTGTTTGACAATAACTCATGTAAAATCTTTGAAATAAATTCTGATCGTGTTAAATTTGTAGCGAACAGAACCAATAATGTCTACATGGTAGACTTAGATGTTGAGTCTGAATCTAATCCCTGCTTGTCTGCTAATTCTGAAAGTTATGCTTTTGATTGGCATAGACGTTTAGGCCATGCTAGTTTTTCTACTTTCAACAAATTGATCAAGCATGATATAGTTAGAGGCATGCCTAAAATCAAGTTTAGTTTAATCTCAAAAATCTGTGATGCCTGCGCTCTAGGCAAACAGACCAGGAAGTCCTTCAAACTAAGATCTGAGCCATTGTCTTCTAGACCAATGGAACTTATTCATATGGACCTCTTCAGTCCTACTAGAACTCAGAGTCTTAATGGAAGTAGGTTTGGCTATGTGATCATTGATGACCACTCTAGATTTTCATGGATCTTTTTCTTAGCCAACAAAAATGATGCTTTTCAAAAATTCAAACAATTTTTCAATAAGATCAAACAAGAAGGAAAACATAAGATTTGTTCAATTCAATCTGACCATGGAGGTGAATTTGAAAACTCCATATTTTCTGACCTTTGTGAAAGTGAAGGACTAACACACAAGTTTTCTTCTCCCAGGACACCAGAGCAGAATGGAATTGTGGAGAGAAGAAATCGAACCATTGTGCAGATGGCCCGATCCATGCTGATTGAAAGTCAACTACCAAGAAAGTTTTGGGCAGAGGCGGCCAATACAGCAACTTATACAATCAACAGGGCCATGGTAAGACCAATTCACAAGAAAACCCCCTATGAGCTATTGAAAGGTAAGAAACCAAACTTGGCTCATTTCAGAATTTTTGGTGCTAAATGCTTTATCCATAATAATGACAAGAAAGACTTAGATAAGTTTGATGCTAAAAGCTGTCCTAGAATATTTTTAGGATACTCTGAAGTGTCAAGAGCATATAGGGTCTTTAACATAACTGATCAGAAAGTTGAAGAGTCTCCACATATCATTTTTGGTGAAGCAAAAGATGCTACTAACATTGAAGATGCTGACAGGGATTCCAAGCACGATGGAGAATTCCTAGAAGACAAAGAAGAAGAGGAGGTTCATCCGAATGAAACATCAGATGCTCCCAACCAGGTAGGGCCAGCTGAAACATGTGAGTCTTCAATAAATGTTAGATACCTTAAAGATCACCCAATAGATAACATCCTAGGCAACCTTGAAGATCCTCTTAGAACTAGGTCTCACTTTAGAATGTTCATAATCAAGACCTAATTGCTTGGTCTCACAAATTGAACCCAAATCAGTAGAAGAGGCCTTAAGTGATCAATCATGGATTAATGCTATGTGTGAGGAGTTAGGTCAGTTTGAAAGAAATAATGTCTGGGAGCTAGTTCCAAGACCAGAAAATTCTAATGTCATAGGAACTAAGTGGGTGTTTAAGAATAAAATGAATGAAGATGGAATCATTTCTAGAAATAAAGCCAGACTAGTAGCCAAGGGCTACTGTCAAGAATTTGGAGTTGACTTCGATGAGTCCTATGCACCTGTTGCTAGGATGGAAGCTATAAAAATATTGTTAGCATTTGCATGCTCCAAGAATATAAAACTCCAACAAATGGATGTGAAGAGTGCATTTTTAAATGGAGTTATCAAAGAAGAAGTTTTTGTTGAACAACCTCCCGGATTTCAGTTCTCTCCACAACCTAACCAAGTTTTCAGGTTGAACAAAGCCTTGTACGGTCTAAAGCAAGCTCCTCGAGCATGGTATGAAAGACTGACAGAATTTCTGATCAGCAAGGGCTACCACAGAGGTAAGGTGGATCAAACTTTATTTTCCAAGAGTTCAAATAAAGACCTCATCATAGTTCAGGTATATGTAGATGATATTATCTTTGGGTCAACTAGCTCTGAACTATGTAATGAATTTTCTAAATTGATGTCTGTTGAATTTGAAATCAGTTTGGTAGGTGAATTAAAGTATTTTCTTGGCTTGCAGGTACAACAGTTAGAGGATGGATGCTTCATCAACCAGACCAAGTACACATTGGAGATTCTCAAGAGATTTGGCTTGAACAATTTGAAACACATCACGACACCAATAGGTACCAATACCCCATTGGATGCAGATGAGATAGGTAAAGAAGTAGATGCCAAGCTCTATCGAGGTATGATTGGATCTCTACTTTATTTGACAGCTTCAATACCTGATATACAGTTCAGTGTAGGAATGTGCGCAAGGTATCAATCTACACCCACTGAATTGCATTTAGCTGCAGTGAAAAGATTTTTCAGATATCTGTCTGCTACACACACCCTTGGTTTATGGTTTCCTGCATCACACACACTTGATTTAGTTGCATACACAAATGCAGATTATGCCGGGTGTAAACTAGATAGAAAAAGCACTAGTGGTCACTGTGAATTTCTAGGTGGGTGTTTAGTATCTTGGGGTTCCAAGAAACAACATTCTGTGGCCCTCTCCACTGCAGAGGCTGAGTACGTGACTGCAGGGAGTTGTGGTACACAAGTCATTTGGATTAAACACCAGCTTCAGGACTATCAAGTAGACCTGGGGTGCACACCCATTTACTGTTATAATACCAGTGCCATCAATCTAGCCAAGAACCATGTCTTACATTCCCACACCAAACACATATAAATAAGGCATCATTTCATAAGAGATGAGATTTCTAAGAACACCTTTGAGCTGATTCATGTAGGCACTGCTAATCAAATTGCTGATATCTTCACCAAGCCACTGGACAATGACAAATTCACCACATTTAGGAGAGAATTAGGCTTATTTAAATTATCTTAATTGCTAATCTCTTGATATTGAATTGTTTTTCTCTTGGCAAGAGATTGTGTAAGAAGCATGTCCTGACAGTGAGGGGGAGTCCTGAGAGTTTGCTGATTAAATTCTTTTAGTGCATCGATTGAGGGGGAACTGGGCAGTTAGTGAATTTTGACTGATTCAAAAGATTGACCAGATGTGTGTCATTGCTGGTTCTCGTGATTGAATTAGTGCGGTTCTCTCTCAAACAGTAGAATCTCACTCATCTCTTAAGTCTATAAGTACGTGTTACTAAAGTCCTGCTAGAATCTTTCCTCTAGTAGTCCATCAGAGATCTGGATTACATGTTCGAAGTATATCTTCCTACATTGTCAATGATTCCATTTCAGGCTAAAACCTGTATGTCTTGACATCTGTCCAGAACAACTTGAAATCTAGACTTCAAGATTCATTTCAAAGAAACAGTCCTTCTGGTATTGTCTTCAATCACTTCATCTCCACAATATAAGGGATCAACCAAATAAACAAGGGTCTAAGGTTTGATCACTGAGAAACTGGGAGCTTCATCAATGAAGTGAAGTAATTCCCATGTCATGAGGTGTCAAATTCAAAAAAAAGGGGGAAAAGCAATCTCTGCAAAATAAATTTATGCTTCTGATCATCATAGAGCAATGGTGACAAGGTGGTGAGTAACTGGGGACTCTGGCCTCTGATCAAGGTGTTTCCTCACGTAAAAAGCCACAGTTACTAACTCTGTTCTCTAAAAAGGAGAGGTAATGAGGTACTCACATTGAGTAACTGGGGATTCAGGCCTCTGATCAAGGTGTATCCCTAATGTCAAAGGTGTGATTTACCAACTTACTCATTGGTCTTATTGAAAAACTCTATAGTATCCCTTGTCTCTGTGCAAGTTACTGGAATGCTTGTCCTCAATACAATGAGAACACCTTCTCTGCCTTTGTCTCTTGTCGTCTACTGAGTATTGTTGTTTGTTCAGCAATGTCTTGCCATACTTGTTCATCCCTGCTCTACATCATATACCCTATATGTGGATACACTTCCCTCTCATTCTACTTCTCTATTGATTACCAGAGTTCAAGAATCTTCTCTTGAGTTTAGCACCTCACTTATTCTCTTAAGATATGCTCTTGAGTCCTTCTACACTAAGAAGCCATTGTACTTCTCCATCATGTCTCCAGCAATTTAATATATCTTTCATTTCCTTTTGATGATGTCAAAGGGGGAGAGAGGTCCTCTGTCAACTGGTACAGAGGTCATCTGAGAGGTTTAGGGCATTGGTTCATCATTGGTTCAGGGCATCTATTGCATCTGAGAGTGAAGCGTTTTTTGAGAGAGAAGAGATTCAGAAGATGGTGTTTCAGGGAGAAGTCTTCTGGTTTATCAGTATGCTCTTTTTAGTTTACTCTTGATTATTTTTGATCTCCTTCTTAATGCCCTGACATTGCTTGATTCATAGTGTTGCCATCATCAAAAAGGGGGAGATTATTGCATCCCTACGGTTTTGATGATGTCTCACACTATAAATCAATTTGTTTAACTATAAATCAACTTGTTTTTATACGGTGCATTTCTTTGTTCCTAAGCATGAAGAAGATCTGTGCTTATAGCATGATTCAGGTCCGTGCATTATATGTTATTTGTCCTTTTGCTTGATGCATAATTAAGTCAGTGCAAGTTCTGCATCTCTCACTTAAAGTGCTTGCCTCGGTGCAAGTCCCTGCTCATGCACAGGTTCTACTGTCAAGCTTTGTCTTGTATTTCTCTTTGTCATCTCAGTGCAAATCCATCTCGGTGCAAGCTTTGTCTTGTATTTCTCTTTGCCATCTCGGTGCAGCTCCTGCTTGGACTGCATATCCCGACTCGATGCATACCTTTACCTTGTGAATAACATGAAGTCGGTGCATCTTCTATTGCATTACCATTCTCGGTGCAAGGCTTGATCTGCACCTAGTCGGTGCAACTCTTGGTTAGTCAAAGGCATTAGAACACAACTCGGTGCAGTTCCTGTTTCAGGATTATTAGACTCGGTGCAAGTCCTGTAGACAGCTAACGTAGATTGGTGCATCTTCTGCTTCATTCCACATCGGTGCTTTTCTTGCCCATCTTAGTCGATGCTTATTCCTTTAACTCGGTGCAAACTTTTCTCTCTGGCAAAATAAATTCAGTACAACTTTGTGTCTTGTTGTTTCTTGTCCGAGCATATCTGTTACACGATCAGAGTCTATGGTCTGTGCTAATGACGTCATACGTTTTCTCAAGTCAGTGCACCTCTCGCTTCTGCTCACTTCAACTCGGTGCAACCTCTTGTTCACCTTGTTGCAAGTCAGTGCAACAGTTGATTTGGGAACTCCGACTCAGTGTAGTTTCCGGCTTCTTACTCCTTACACTGATACGAATTATGCTAAGTGTGTGACAAAATGACTATTTCTTCTCTGACAGTTTGTCTGTGCATTCATCAGGAAAATGGCACGTGATCCGAGGTAGATAGAGGTCCAGAATATTCCCACGTACCCCAACCTTTCAGGCGGGAAACGTGGTATCCACACGCCTAAGGTTCTGGATCAGACATATATATATGCTGAGGAAAAGGGTTCGAGAAGAAGAGGTGGATGGAACAATTGAAAAGAAGAGCAGCGTGAGAGCAGTGGATCAAGAGAGAAAACCAGAGACTACCCACTCCATCCAGAGCTGAGAGAAAAAATTTTGAGAGAGAGAAGTGATTGTGAATGTGAAGATCTGCTTCTATGGAAGCTATATTGCTTTTGCTTTTAGAGAAAATTATCGTTCATCGATCGTGTTGTTTTCGAGTTTCCTTTATTTTCATTGCATTCTATTTCCTTCCATTGTCCTTGGAGGAAGAGAGGTTTGATCTTCTGGTTGTGTGAGTTACTTAGGATTAACTGCACAGGGTTCCCTTTGCGACGTGCAAAGGAAAGGAGATTGGTTCTCCAGTGTTTTTCTTCTGGTTGATCAGAAGACTGAGGAGGGTGTTCCACAGGACAAGCTGTATGGCAGCGGTTGTTGCAGACTAAGTCTGCTGTGTGCGGTTGCATATTGCAAGGAAACCTTACTCTACTGAGTAAGGGGTGGACGTAGATTGCGGATAGCAATCGAACCACCTAAAAAATTCCTTGTCTCTCTGTGGTTTTGCTTGTTCACATTGTGCTGCTCTCCATCTACTTGACACATTGCTTCATTGTGGGTTGCTTTCTCGATCTCATTCCTTATTCTAGTCATCTCTATTGTCTGTCTTCGAAGTCTTCTTCATTGCAATTTGAGGGGTTGAGAAATCGTGTCTGAGTTTATCGAATTTTGGGAGTGAGCTATTCATCCCCCCCTTCTATCTCACTTTCCGTTGTGCGTATCAGGATCTAGACCTCCACCCCTTCCGGCTGGCCAGAGGGGATAGGCCTCGTGCTAGTACGATGCTGACCTGCAAAACACATTGGAAGACATAAAAGAAAGCCAGAGATTAGAATTGTGAAGTGTAGTAACTATAAGAATGAACGAAAACAAACATAATGAATCGGAATGGGGGATACCTGGGAGTTTTTAAACCCCTAGGGGCGTGGAAAAATAGTAGGAGGGTGTATGAATGAAGTGCAATAGTGAAAAACGTGGGAAAAGAGCGAAGAAAATGATGTATGCAATGAAGAAAACGATGGTTGGATGATTGAAACAAAGACTCAAAAACAACGAATACTCCCTGAACCGGAGACCTGAGTGGACGTAGAAGGCCTCCCTCCCTGACTGTAGGTCGCTCGAAAGTTCGGCAGATCTTCGCTGTAGACCTTAGATCTCCCCCCTTTCAACGCCTGGACTAAGGGTTCTATTTATAGATCCCATAAACCTAGCCTCGAAATTAGGGTTTTCAGTGAAAATTAGGTCGAGATATCAAAAGATAATTCGTAGGTAATTGATTTATCTCCCAC
The DNA here is from genome assembly GCA_022559845.1 of Amorphophallus konjac. Classification (NCBI taxonomy): domain Eukaryota; kingdom Viridiplantae; phylum Streptophyta; class Magnoliopsida; order Alismatales; family Araceae; genus Amorphophallus; species Amorphophallus konjac. Next base: position 298,470,412 of record CM040124.1, on the reverse strand, counting down.
CAGGATCGAACGGTATCTCATTTGGTTGAGAAACCTCAGAGAAAATGATGGCAGAAGTTAAGGGTTTAGCCGTTGATTGGAGAGAGAAAATTCATTAAAACCTCAGAAATCGGGCCATTAAGCGGTCACTCGATAGGCCGCCCAGTCTACTGCATGGTCTATTGCTAGACCGTTCAAGGGTGTCGGTGGAAATTAAATAAATAGGAAAATAATACAAAATATCCATCGAACTGACTGACTATTTCGCCATTGGACTCTCATGGATTGAACGGTCTCGTGATAGACCACTCAACTCATGGCGCGGCCCAACTCCAACCGTTCAGAGCCTGTCGGTGATAAATTCAAATAAAATAGATAATTATATAATTATCTTAAAAAACTAACGCCTTGGGGACTCTGGGAACAGGGTGGCCATATGAATACCGTTCCATTAATTTGGACGGCTTCATGAGGACCGTTCAACCGCTTGTCGGTGGAAATTCAAAAAATCACCTAAATATCCGATAAATAGAAGAACAGCTCAAATCCAGCCGCCTAGTGAGTGGACGGCCCATCGAGTGACCGTGCAATCCTGGACGCTTGAATTTGATGAAATTAAGAGAAATTAGGTAAAATCAAGGCTCACTAAGCCCTGAATCAGAGCAGACCCAGCCAGGGAGGGAGGTACCCATAAAATAGGCCCAATAAGCTGCCTGAAAATAGCCCAATGAGTAATGGATAACTCGAGGCATCAACAAATGATGGTAAAAGGAATGACTCAACTCATCGGCAAAAAATGGGTGTCAACAGATCCCCCTCCTTAACGTCCACTTTGCAGGGGAGCGAGCGGAGGTGAAGCAAAAGTGAAATGGAACATGGAGATGAAGCGGAGATGAAGCGGAGCGGACTGAAAAGTGGGCGTTAAGGTGAACGACATCCGTTTCATTGCCAACGAGCGATAGGAATCTTTCAAAAAACTTTGAACCAAACACAAGGAACGATCGGACCAAAATGACGCCAGTCTGGAGAAACTAACTAAATGAAAGGAAACACACGATCATCCTCATGGGGGACACAATCCCTCGGACCAATGAGGAAATCGGAATAAGCAGCAAAAAGTAAAGAAACGGACTAAAACTCCAGATAGGGACCTTCAGTCAATCAAACCAGGTGAACATACCAGAGAAAACCTTCCAACTCTGAGTGGAAAAGCTCCTCTTACTCGAAACCATGAACGCACAATCATCCACTACTGACAGGACACTTTCAGACAAGCCATGGGTCATGAATGCTTAAAAGATGCGTATGATGCATGCTGGGCTAAAATAAAGAAATCATTAAAACGAATGCAAAGAAAGCTACAAAATAGAAAATACTAGAGGATAATATTGCTAGACTGGGGCAATTAGGGTCAAGACACTATCTGCAACCACGGCGTGCGAGATAGAACCATCGTCCCTTAACTTTCCCAACCTAACGGACTATCCGATGATTAAATACGCGAACCTGGATCATCATCATTTTTGTTAAAGGGGAACATCAGATTCTGGAAAACGCAGATAACCAACTGGTTCCCGAGGTAATATAGCTTAGTACTATATAGTAATGCAATAAGGGGTATAAGGATCAGAATACTTACCTGACTTACCTGACGGCGGCCGAAAGGCAAGACGACGAATGCTGCAAAAGAGATCATAAATAGGATTTGCAACATTTATCATGGAATAAGATTCATCAATGAATCACATAATGCAGCACAGAGGGGCTCAAAAAACATTATTTAAGCATGTGAACGGTCAAGAGTAGGCCGCTCAGAACATTGAACGGCCCATTCAAGGCCGTACAAACATAAGTGATTTGAACGTGAATGTGAAGATACACGGCCCATAAGTAGGCCGCTCAATTTCATGCACGGCCAGATTCTAGCCGCTCAATTGTAATGTACCGTTGGGGATTAAATGGTTAAATAGATATCGTCCAGATAAAGAACGGTCTATCGATAGACCGTTTAATACTTGGAGGCTTCAAAAAACAAAATCCCTTCATCTCCCTCCCTCCCCACCGTAACCGACGGCGGGAGGGAAGGAGAACGCCCCCACGCCCCATTCTCTCCCTCTCAATCTCTCTTTCAATCTCCCCCACTCTCACTCTCCTATGCGCACTAAGCCCCAAGCGGTGCGCCCGCTCGAGCCATGGCCAGAGAGGAAAGCGAACCACCACCGTCGGCTATCGCCGTGGCCTTAGGAGCGCCACCGGCAATCCCCAAGGAGGAGGAGGTGCTAGCAGTCGAGGGAGGGGCTGCGCCGCCAACTGAGGCTGAGGAGGAAGCTGCGGTCGTCGAAGAAGGAGCAGCGGCGCCCGTTGATGCCGGAGAAGAACCCACGGCGGCGGCGGCCAAACCTCCACGGGACCTCAAGGTAGGCCTAAAACTTCCCCCATTTCCATTTTTAAAGTATGCATGCTAGTTTTAGGGGTGGAATAGGGACTCACGTCCCCTTGGGAGCCGGTTGGGAGGCCATTGGGCCGTCACCGTCGGCTGGGGAAGGGGCTCACGCCGTCGGGGAAGACGGTAGATGGATGGTTCAACAGGAACCGTGCCAGAAAATTGAACGGCTCACCTAGAGCCGCCCACCACAAGTACGGCCCATGGGTGACCGTCCTGGGGTATACGAACTGAAGGGTGAATGAGCACTAGCACGGTTTGGGGAAAACTGTGATACACTATGATGGGCCATTTTGGTCCGCTCAGAATATGAAACGATTTAGAACCGAACGGTCTATATCGGTCCGTGAACCATAACACGGTTAAGGTCTAACCATTCTAGTCCAGAAAATGAGGGGGTGAGAGGGGGCAGTACGGTAATCTAGTTACCGTGGAATTAACTGGGCGGCTAGAAAGTGGCCACAGGCGCTTGAAACGGGGCACAGTTAAATGGTAAGGATAGAACCGTGAGACAAATGGGTGGCTTGGAAGAAGCCGTTTATTAGGTAGAAACTTGGAAAACTAAGCGGTCCATACCAGGCCGTGCAAGATATAGAGTGGTCCATGGGGAACCGCTCTGTGAGTAGAATGCATTTTTTTCTTTTCTTTTCCTTTTAAAATGCATGAATTTTTTATTAAATGTATGCAATTATGTGAATGAATGCAGGGAAAGCGTAGGACCCGCATCTCTTGGCTGTAGGTCCGGGCAGTGTACCTCGCACTGCCCGACTTTCAGCGGGAGAGGTTGGCAGTCATGGGTTTCGCGGAGTTCCTGAGTATAGAGGTGAGTCGGTTTGACACACCGCTCCTCTATGCTCTACACGATTGCTAGGACCCAGTGAGTCGTACGTTCCTTTTTTTGTGGGGGCACATGGTCCCCACGTTAGAGGACGTGGCTCGGATCACGGGTTTGCATGTGCGTGGGTCCCCGGTTAGCGGGAGAACATATCCTGACTATCGAGAGATGGCCCAGGAGCTCCTGGGATTGGACTTGCTGCACCCTGAGCGGCAGTCCACTACCCTGACCCGGGCAGCACTCCAGGACAGCTTAGGGCTGCGACGTGCTGGGATTACGATGGGGGAGCTGCCCGAGCAGCACCTACAGAGATTGATGGACCGGGTTCGTCCGAGAGTAGCAGCTGAGCCAGGAGCTAAGGCGGATCGAGTGGTGTGGAGGTTTCTGACGCTCTTGTTCGGCTGGCTGTTGTTTGGTACAAGAGCGGACGTCATCAGCTACCACTTCCTTCCGCTACTTCGGGATCTCAACCACGTCGGTGACTATGCGTGGGGAACTACAGTCCTCGCGTTTCTTTTTGACACCCTGAGCTCAACCAGCATGCGGACCATGCTCGGCGGGTTCTCCCCTCTTCTCCAGGTACGACTCGACCCCTAGACTTGATTATGCAACATCTATATGTGTCCTACCTGCTGACGTGTAATGCAATGTAGGTGTGGACCTACGTATGACTACGTGCGCTGGGGAGAGGCGAGGAGACTCACCCTGAGCTCCTACCGATTGCCAGGAGGTGGACTGCACCTCGGGAGGCCGGAGGCCTTCGGAGGCAGGTCCGAGGGCTCCAGGATGACGTGGACACCCTACCATACACTTCGGTATGACTCTAAACTTAGACCCTTTAATTAAATGCAGTTCTATATGTTTATGATGCTGAGGTGACTCCCTACTTTGACAGGTTAGGTGGACTCCCTATGCAGGCGAGGGGCACGAGGGCCAGCCCTGGGTGGTGGGGGCCCTCGCACTCTCCGGGCTCCATGTGTGGCTTCACTGCATGAATGTTGTGGAGCCACTCTACTTCAGACCGGTGATGAGGACGATCGGAGTCCATCAGCCAGCAGTAGAGTTCCCGGCGTCGGAGAAGTCGGGGGAGCGCGTGGGGCGACACCCGCGGGGCGTGGCGACGGTGCTTGACTGGAGGGAGCGAGCTGCAGAGCAGATCACGGACTGGACGGCACTTGGGTGGGTTGTGACTGCCCGAGCAGAGAGCGACGCGACGTACTACACTACGTACGCCAGGCACTACCGGGACCAGGTGTTCCGTGGGGCCCGCCGATCGGTATGACTTCTAAACTCTAAATGCCTTCTATCATGCTTTCTATATGATTATGCACTAATGTCTGAACTTCCTAAATGCATATCGACCCTGAGGGATGGATTGCGGAGTTGCAGGAGCTCCTCCACTCCACGATCCGAGAGCGCGACGAGGCTCGACAGGCCCTGGCCCTACTGGTGAGTTTTCCTAAACCCTAAACTCTTAATTATGCACTTTGATTATGATTATGCTATGAACTGACTGACCCTGGAGTTTAAAATGCAGCAAGGCGAGGTGACCCAGCGACAGGGGGCCGATGCACCTTCTTTTTCCTCACAGACCCCAGCCGACCGAGCGGAGCGGGAGGCGGAGTTTGCACGGCTAGTGGCTCGGGCCGAGGCAGCCGAGGCAGCACTCTCCGAGAGGTTACGTAACCACTACACTTTCCCTTGATTATGCTTACACTGAATGCAATTAACTAACAATGATGCATGTATGCATGCGATCGAGCTGACAGCTACGCTGGGCGAGAGTGCCCGGCTGAGGGAGGAGACGGTCCGTCTCCGGGAGGAGTTAGCTCAGAGCCGGCCAGCGGACGCAGCAGAGATTGCACTTCTACGGGCCGAGCTGGAGCGGTTCAGGGCTAGTGCTGGAGAGGAGGAGCGATACTGGCTCGAGGTGGAGCGATACCGGCTTCAGGTGGCGAAGCTGGAGGGGCTAGTGGAGGGCCTCAGAGAGGTGAGTCGGGAGCATAGTAGAGCAGCCCCGAGCGGCAGCCACGGCTCTCATGGTTCCGTCAGGAGCTACTTCACAGGTTCCTCCGGTCGACGGAGGAATGAGGAGGAGGAGCGGCGCCGTCGACACCGTGAGTAGGCGACCTCGACGATGCCTACACCAAAGAGGCATGAGGGTGCCGGTGACAGTGACAGCCCAGAGGGAGAGGGACATGCTTGACTTTTGTACTACGACTTGACTTTTGTACATGGATATGACAGTGATATGATATATGTTTTTGTTTTGTTTTTGTGAATGAATGTATGAATGGATGCAAATGCTAGGTACTAACCAACTAACTACGACTACTAACCCGACACGAGCGAGTGGGAGAGAGAGACGCCAAACAATTTGAGTGGAGAGAGACGACTACGAGTGGGGGAGAGAGACGACCACGTGTGAGGGGGAGAGAGATGCGTACCGACTGAGAGGCACGAGATAGGAGAGAGACATGTATCGACTGAGAGGCAAGACACGCGAGAGGGTGAGGAGAGAGACGCCCCGACTGAGAGGCGAGACAAGCGAGAGGGTGAGGAGGGAGACGCCCCAACTGAGTGCAGAGACACGTAAGGATGTTCCGATTTAGAGCGGAGAGGATGCGAGATGGACCAAAAAATGTGACAGGGATTGAACGGTCTCCCAGGTGGCCGCTCATGAGATATACGGTCCAAATGGGACCGCTTGTATGGCAATTTGAAGGGTCCAAGATCAGCTGTGCATGTCAATGAATGGTGATCCAGTGACTGTTTAAGTGGAAGAACGTCCTTCACTCCACCGTTCCATGGGTCTAGGATCGAACTGTGTAGAAACTGATAAACTGTCCAATTAAGACCGTCCTAAGAGAAGAGCGGTCTATCGATAGACCATTCAATGTCACGCACTGGGAGTCCGATCGGGACTTTCTTGGAGAGTCCTAACTCATAGTAGGATGTTTCAACTCAACCCAAACTCTTGCCCAACCCGATCTAGACTTATCCTAGCTCAATTCTAGTGGGTTTGGGGTTCTAACCAAGCTCTATAAGTAGGAGGGAACTCTAAATTCGTGACTCACAACTCAACCCTCTTCCAAACCTTGAAACTCTTATTACTCTTTATCAAACCATCATGAAAAGGGCTTTTGAAGGGAGCTCAATGAAGGGAGTAGTCTTTGAAGGGTCCAGGCCAGCCAGAAAGGAGCATGAAGTGCTCCAACGGCTGACCGCGATCCCACGACATCTGAGCTCCAGCCCACTGAGAGAGGTAAGTTTTTACAGAAGTTGTTCAATTGATTCAATTCATTCCATTACTTACATGTTCCTCCTCTCTCTCTCCCTTTTCTTTTCTTTTTTTCTACTTTAGCTTCTCCCTGGCTCCAGGCGCTACTCCACCTTGAAGTGGATGGCGCCTTCAGGTTCTCCCCACAGGTAGAGTGCAAGACAGTAGAAAAGAAGACAAGGCACGAGTGGCGACTCTACATCAACACCTTACCCCTGGATCGGTTCGTGATGCGCCCTAACTTCCTCCACGACACTGCAGTCAGACTTCCTAGGAGGCCAGGCTTGGATTTGAGGCTCGTGAGCAACATTGCACTGGCGATGTACAGCCCGCACTAGTGTTACCTACAGGTTGGACTACCCCGGACTACACTTCTAGCACTACCCCATCTCCCTGCACTACAGGCGAGGAGGTTCGGGTCGGAGGAGGACGAGCAGGCGGTCAGGAGTGCCCTGATCATGTGGGAGGTGGGTAGGGTGCTCACTCTACCAGCGGAGGTGACAGAGCTTCAGGAGACTTACCAGGCATATGTGAGAGAGCTGAGAGAGCTTAGGCCTCCCGGGGATGCTCGTTTGAGGATTGAGTGATTTTCTTTGTTCTATGATGTTGATATAGAGACTTGTGTTTGGAATGTTTGCATATGAATAAAATTGATGATTGGATTGATTCGAGCTTGGCCCTTTTTGCGTGTGATTGAATGAGCTTGAGGTAGGATCTCGGGATGAACATGGTCGTATCCAGACCACTCAGTTGAATAAACGGTTAGCTTCTAAATGTGCCATAGAATGGAACGGCCAGACGAATACCGCATATAAGATCAACGGCAGAATTAAGAACAGTGACCTTATAAGAGTTGAACGGTTTGTCGAAGGACCGTGGACAAAATAGAACGGTCAGGAATGTACCATTGTGTCTTATAAACGATCTAAGCTAGAACCGTTGATTCTTGAAGGTGCTAAAGATTGGAACGGTATGAAAGAGGCCGTTTGAGTTATAGAACGGTCGGCTTGTGGCCGTTTAAGTGAATAGAACGGTCTCCAGAAGACCGTTCCGTGATAGAAATGTTGAAACTTTGTCTTCAACCTGCCCCTGCACACACATAAACAAAGAAACATATTAAATCTATTTTAGGCTTAACCCCTTGCCTGTAGCAAGTTAGGAAATGACCAGCTCTTGATTTTTGGTCACGGGGGTAAGCCTTATTAAATAGGCAAATAGCACGAAGGGAATGAATGTAATGCATGCCATGAATGCAAATCATGATGATGAAAATATTTGTGATTTTGAAAATATTTGATTTTTTTATTTTTGAAACATTTGATTTTTTTTTGGATTTTGAAATATTTGATTTTTTTTTTGGTTTTGAAAAATTTAATTTTTTTTGTTTGAAATATTTGATTTTTTTTGGTTTTGAAATATTTGATTTTTTGGGTTTTGAAATATTCGATTTTTTGGGATTTTGAAATATTTGATTTGTTTGGTTTGAAATATTTGATTTTTTTTGGTTTTGTAATATTTGATTTTTTTTAGATTTTAGAGCCAGCTCAAACTTGACGACGGGGGACCTTCCTATCTCATTAGGAGTTTCCCGAGTTCAACGTGCGTTATGGGCGACCACCCATGGCTGGGGCCAATTTTGCTTAACGGTGCTTCTATCAAGGCCATACCCGGGATACGATCCAGTCCTTGGAAAATAAAAGAGAATTTGATAGAAAAGCCGGCAATAGATATAGAGGTTTTTAGGGCTTGAGTTTTTCTCATGACAACCTCTTTTCAAAGAATTTGGTCTGTTGCGTCGGGACTTTGTGTCCGTCATCGAACCTACATCCGCTCTAGGCACACATACGACCGGGATCATGACGTCCCGCGGGGAAACGGTACTGCCACTCTTGCCATGCCTAGTTTCATTCTTTTGGGAGCATTTAGTCTTCTGAGCTTTGAGCTTATAAATGTGCTTTTTAGCTTTTGCCTTTGATTTTGCCCCTTTTCTTTTATTCTTTCTTTTTGCTTTTATGAATGCGGAATCAGGTCATAACGGACTGCCCCTATTTGAGACCTCCTTTTTATCGGGGTGTCTAGATCAGTTCTCGCCCCCTTATTCACCACTTGCCCCTATTTTCGGCCGAAAGAAGGAAAAAAAAGGATTTTCACTTGCCCCTAGGCATGGCCAAGGGAGAAACGTTGTTGCGCAAGAAAGGAAATCGAACCACGGGGGTCGTGTAGTGTGTGAATCTGAACCGGGATCCCCCTTCATGATCAAGTGAGGAAACACCCTGCCACCGGGCCGTTGCTGGCTTGACTCTATGGATAAAAATGTTTTAAATACAACCCATTCCACGGATTTGGCAATTCCTCACCCTCCGCATTAACAAGATGGTACTCGTTCCCAGGATAGATTTCTTTAATTACAAACGGCCCTTCCCAATTGGGTTGCAGTTTAGACCTAAGACATGCTGATCTGATAAATTTATGCTTCAAAACCATGTTACCCACTTGAAATTTCCTTTCGATAACCTTCTTTTGAAAATGCCGCGAGACACATTTTTGATAAACAGAGACGTGATTGGCCGCGTTAAGCCTCTTCTCATCTAAGAGTTCCAGTTGTACTAGCAACGCCTCTCGACGTTCGTCGAGATTAAGTTCTTTGTCCATCTGCACTCTTAGGGAAGGGATCAAGATCTCGTACGGGAGTACCGCCTCCATCTCATAAGTGAGAGCAAAAGGGGTCTGCCCCATGGGAGTACGGACGGAGGTGCGATAAGTCCATAGAGCTTCTATCAATTTGTCAGCCCAATCAACAAATTTGTGTGACTCGCATGGTTTCTTAATGATTTTAAGAAGGGTTTTGTTTGTGACCTCGGCTTGGCCATTGCCTTGAGGGTAGTATGGTGATGAATGATGCAATGAAATATTAAATTTCTTACAGAGGTCTGAAGTTCTTGAGATACAAATTGAGGCCCGTTGTCGGTGACGATATCACTTGGCACTCCAAACCGAGATGATATTCTTGAGAATGAAGCGGCATACTGTGGTAGCTTTGATTTCTGCATAAGCTTCAGCTTCCGCCCACTTGGTGAAGTACTCCGTAGCAGTCAGAATAAAGATTTTTCTTTAACCTGGGAGTTCGGATCACCTAGTGGGCCTACAATGTCAAAAGCCCACATGGAGAATGGCCAAGGAGCAGAAAGAGGATGGAGAGAGGAAGCAGGAGCATGGATTTTGTCAGCATGAAGTTGGCATTGAAGACTGTTACAGACATAGGTGGAACAGTCTTCTTCTAGGGTTGTCCAGTAATAGCCCTGCCTAAGAATCTTCTTTTCCAAAGCTTGCCCATTAACGTGCCCTCCACACTCACTTGTGTGAGCTGCTTCAACAACCTTCCAAGCCTCATCATCATCCAAACACCTCATAAGAACTCCGTTGAGAGCCCGCCTATACAATTCTCCTGCGATAATCGTGTATCTGGAGGTGACTCTTCTAATGGCCTTGCGTTGTTTAGCATTTGCTGTCTCTGGAAAGGATCCATCCTTACAATACTGCTCTATTTCATAATACCATGGCAATTCCTCTTCTTCTATAATCTCCTCAAGCTCAGTTAATGAAACTTCTTTCAAATTCTCCCTTTCAGTTTTCTTCTCCATAGATTTCCTAAGGTGGTCAAACCAGGGATCCTGAAGGGAAGGAGCGTCTAATCGCTGGACCACAATGGTCTCAGTGGCGCGACTGAGGGGGAAGGAAAGAGAAGAAGCAAGCGATGCAAGTGCATCGGCCAGAATGTTCTGAGAACGAAGAGTGTGAATATAAATGAGCTTACGGAATTGCCTAGCCAAGAGCGTGACCAAATCTTGATAAGGCTTTAGTTTAGGGTCACGGGTGCGGTAAGTGGAAAGAACCTGGCGCAGCACCAATTAAGAATCTCCTATGATGTTTAGGTATCGCGCGCCCATAACGTAGGCGTGCTTCAGACCAGCAAGGAGAGCCTCATACTCGGCTATATTGTTTGTGGTAGGAAAAGAGAGCTGGTAAGCGACGGGGATGGTTACCTTCTTCAGAGTGAGGAGAACGGCGTCGATTCCTACTGCCCTGAGAGTTGAGAGCACCGTCGAAGTGCAGAGATCAGAAGTGGAGATGAGTAAGTACAGCCAGTGTTCATCAGAAACTCATCATGGATTGAATCAGTGCGAGGGATAGAGAATGAGCAAGATGTTCAGCAATCGCGTATCCCTTGATCACTTTCTGACAACGAAGGTGATATCAAATTGGAGAAGAAAGCTCTGCCAGCGAGCAATCTGCTAGAAAGGACATGTTTCTCTAAGAGGTAGCGGATTGGGTCTATTCTAGAGATCAACTTAACTTCATGGGCTAAGAAATCGTGCTTGAGTTTCTGGGCTACCCATACCAATGTCGTGTAGGTCTTCTCCATGGCAGTATACTTAGATTCAGCATGATTATCAATCTGGAGAGATAGTATGTTGCCCTTTCTCTTCCTTCGTCATCTACTTGCGCCAGGACAGCTCCTAGGGAGTCCTCAATAACAGAAATGTACAAAATCAGGGGTTTCTCAGGGACAGGGGGTTTCAGAATTAGGGGATTAGATAAATAAACCTTAAGATCCTCGTAGGCCTTTTAACACTATTCATTCCATTCAAATTTGCCCCCCCCCTTCAACAAATCATAGAATGGGCGGCATCTTTGCGAGTGTTGAGATATGAATCTCCTGATGAATTGCAAATGCCTAATCAAACCTCGTAGTTCAGTGATATTCTTCGGCGGGGGCATGTCCATTACGGCCTTTGCCTTATTCGGATCGATCTGAATCCCCCATTTACTAACTATGAACCCTAGCGATTTCCCTGATGCAATTCCAAACACACATTTCTTTGGATTCATTTTTAGCTTATACTCCTTAGCCCTTTGCAATACCTTGGCTAGAATGGTGGGGTGTTCTTCCTTGGACCTCGACTTCACCAAAATATCATCTACGTAGGCTTCCATATACACGTGCATCATGTCATGGAAGATAGCTATCATTGCCCGTTGATATGTGGCACTTGCATTCTTCAATCCGAATGGCATGACAACATAGCAGTACGTGCCTCAGGGCGTGGTGAAAGAGGTCTTCTCTTGGTCCTCGGGAGCAAGACGGATTTGATTATATCCAGAATATTCATCCATAAACGAGAGGGCTTCATACCCAGCCGTGTTATCTACTAACACATCAATGTGAGGAAGCGGGAAATCATCTTTCAGATATGCCTTATTTAAGTCCCTGAAATCAATACAAATCTGAATCTTTCCATCCTTCTTCATTACAGGGACTATATTCGCCACCCATTGTGGATATAAAACAACTCTAATAAACTTGGCCTTGTGCAATTTATCAACTTCCTCCTTTATCCTTAAGGCCATTTGAGGGTGGAATCTTCTTGATTTTTGTTTAATGGGTGTTGCCCCTGGTTTCAAGATAAGTCTATTTTCAACCAAAGCGGGGTCAAGACCCGGCATGTTCTCATAAGACCAAAGCAAAAGAATCATCATACTCTCTCAAAACCTTGATTAACTCCTCTTCAACCTGAGGAGGGAGATTAGCGGAAATGATTATGGGTATGGGGTCCTCTTCAGTTCCAAGATTAATTTCTTTTGTGGGTTCATCAACTGCCGTCGACGGCTCATCAAATCTCTTTAAACCTTGCGCATACAGATCGGCAGTGTCATCCACATCGCTTTCCTCATCATCGGCTGGGTCCTTCTCATCAATGATTTCATATACTCCTAATCCGTCATTGCTCCACACCCCTTCTACCTCCTCATCATCCTCTAAAACAATTGTGGTCTCTAAAAACTCAGGACATTTGAGGAGGGCGTGACATCTCTGGGCTAAATCTTAAAGAAATCTATCTGGAATAGATTTAGAATGACGCATCACAGGGTGCACCGCAGACGTGGATGGGCTGACAACACTAGAGCTAGACTCTACCCCAACTGACTCTACCAACCTAGGGGACTCTGCACACTGTACATCTAACCTAGGAGATAAGAAATCTACAGGGAAAGAATCAGGGGCCTCATGCCCCTGGGAAGATGGACAGAACATAGCGTAATCCTCCAGCGAAACCTCCGTTTTAAAATTGGCATTTTTTTTGAGGTCGGAGGAAATCATGAAACAAGAGGGGTTAGAGGAGGAAGGAGAAGGAGGAAGTTGCATGGGAAATAGAGAGGGGAAGAGACAATCGAAAAAGGGATCGGAAGATGAAAACCACATTTCATGGAGTTCGGCAGTGGGGGAGGGAGGAGAAACAGAGTTGATAAATCAATGGGTGGGCAGTGCCCACATGCACATGGCACAAATAGAATCTCAATCGACCTTTCCGAAAGGTACGGGTCGACCATGATTGGCGGGGAACGGGGAATAAACCCCAATTGCTGAAACAAGGAGGCAAGGTGGGAAGGGGACAAAGAAAAGGTAGTGATAGAGCTCCTCACTTCTTGTGGCCTCCGGTAAACTGGCTCAATCGGAGAATGCTTCACCAGCTGCATCTCCATCTTTTTCGGACAAGCTTCTTTTTCATAAAACAACTTCTCAAAATAGCTACAAAAATCATCCATGTCACCCACTAGCCCCTTCAGTGGCGGCGGTGGGTCAGCAACAACATAAGCGGCATCGGTCTTCTTATCAACACAGGGCGGCGACCTCTTCAGAGTGCCAGGCTGCAACGGGCCTTTCACGAAATGTTGACGGTAATCCCACGTCAGTGGCCCGGAGTCTCCTAGTATTGACAGTGCGGACTCCCGGTAGCCAAGGCCTCTTCGGCTCATCTTTCTACCCCTAGGGACGGGATTAGTCCGCCCCTGCAACTGTGCGCCGAGGCCCATGCCTGGCTGATAGCCTAACTTTAAAATCATGTGCCACCCCTTAGAATCTCGAATCTTGGACTTAATTTTCACATTAATTGGTGCAGTGGCGGGCTTGCGTGACGCATATGCCCATGGGAAGTTCAAGTCCATTACAGATAACACTGGCTTGTTGCTCGGTCACAATGTAGGCAGAATCTTATCAGCAATTGCATCAATGGTCAAGACTATGGAAACGCTCTTCACCTTGACTACCCACCCCTGAAATGGGAATTTGAGGCACTGATGGGCAGTCGAGGGAACTGCCTGCAAGCTATCAATCCATGGACGACCCAGAATAGCCTTGAACATCGGGTCTATGTCCAGCACATAGAATTCCACGTCCATTTGCAAAGGCCCTAGCTCGGCCTGAACCGTCACGACCCCGTGACAAGCTCTCCTGGAGTTATCATATGCTGCAATAGTTGTCGGTGTCGGGCGCAGCATGTCTTCAGATATGTTGCAGGCACGCAATGTGCTCAAGGGACACAAGTTAATAGAAGCTCCCGTGTCCACTAGAGCTGAATCGACGGCCACTTTGTTTAATGAAATTGTAATGCATAGTGGCATCTGACATGCCTCTAGGGGTGCTAGCTCTGACTCTGAATTAGAAATAGATGGCCCCTTTGTGATAGTGGCCAATACCGATGGCAAACTGTCTACCGCCACGTCCTCGCTAACCATAACTTTCTGTAAAAAAGCCCTCAGGGCATCTTGGTGTAGCGTGGACCTTTTAATTAACTCCAGGACTGAAATCTTGGCCGGCATCCGGTCCAAGTGCTATAGCAAATCATACTTCATGCCAGGCACGGGGTCTACTTCTTCTGCTTCAACTGTTGAGAAAGGAATCTGGGGGTTGGGTGTAGGTGCACCAGTAGAGGGATAACTTCTATGAAATAAACGCCCGCTCCGGAGGCCGCAGTGTCATGCCGGCACGGCCTCAGATGGACTCCCAATTGGCCCATTGGGGTGAGTGAAAGGGATAGAAATGGGGGTGAGGATGGCGGAGGCTGGCTTGACAGGCCCTGGCAGAGTGGTGATGGGTGAAGGGTTGAGTGGAGGGGTAACGATGGAGGGTATGGCGGGTGATGGTGTAAGGACTGGCGGGATGGTGGGAAATGCGGCGGGTGCGATAGGTAACCTGGAGGGAATGAGGGTGGGGCGGTCAAGGTGGTGGGCCAGAGGATGGAAGGAACAGAAGGCGCGGGAAATTTGGCGTATGCATGGTGGAAGGCCAAAAGATGAGCGGGGGTCTCATCGTCAAAAGGCCACCCAGCATTAGGGGCTGGGCGGTGAACAACATTTACTTGAGCCGGTGCCGACGGCTATTGTTGAGGAGTGGGCTGGTGGTCTGGCATGGGATTTTGGTGAATCCCGAGTTCAGGTGGTTACTGCTGCTGTTGAGGTTGAGGTTGGGTTTGTTGAAACTGCTGTTGCTGCTGCTGTGGCGCCGCCTGATGCGGTCTTGCTTGTCTTCTCTTTTCTTTAATGTCTCTATCAACTTATGCATCTGGGCCCAGCCAATCCTTTGCCCCTCATGCAAATCATACACTAAGTCTCTGAACTGAAGCATCTGTCTATTGTGTGCCCGGGCTGCCGATGATATATGCAATAGCGAGATTGATCGGCGGTCGGGTTCCAGTTCTGACATTCCGGCGGGAGCTGTATGTCACCAGTGTACATCAAGGCTGAAAATGTCCGGCAAAGTTTCTGGAAGTGGAGGATAATGGGCTCTCTTCGGACCTGATCGAGCAGGCCCATAACCAACAGGAGGAGGGACGTTGTGGTACTGGGGTGGCTGCTGAGGCTGTTGTGGTGGTGGTGGTGGTTGTTGTTGTGGTGTTGAGGAGCTTGAAAGGGGGTCGGGAGCTTGTGGAGTGGAGAACTGGGGGTTGCGTGGAGGTTGCTGGAAACGGGGTGGAGCGGACTGGTTAGGGAAATGAACAGCCTAGACCTGCTCATTGGTTTGAACTCCCTCAGAAACTGGGCCCTGGGACTTTCTGGTGGTTTTGGATTTCTGGGCATCGAATAAGGAATGGATGGGGGAGTCTTTGAACTGGGTCTGGATAAACGGGCCCGACTGTACAACTGGTGCATATTTGATATGTCGTTCATTGCCAGAATGTTTCGAATGTTGGTGTAGCATTTGAAATTAACAACTTTACTTTTTCTTCTTCCGGGATCTGCCCGGGCATACGTGAGGCCATCTGCCTCCATCAGTCGGCATACGTAGCAAAGTCTTCATATGCCTTCATCTTCTCTGCTACCAAGTCTATAAATGATTACTCCGGGCCTACCCAGTCTTGGAATCTTGTTATGAACTTCTCTTTGACCACCTTGAAACTTTCTGCCTCCTCCAAAGGCAAGGTATAAAACCATTCAAGTGCCACCCTGTCCAAGGATCGGCGAAAAAGATACGCCATAAGGTGATCATCATGCTGAAACTGCGCCGATTCATAAAGGAACTCCCTGACATGAATGAACGGGTTGCCATTCCCGTCGTATTTGCGGTATACGGGAGCTCAGACTGAGGAGGAAAATGAATGTCCCGAAAGTTAGGAACGGGGACATCAGCAAGGGATTGTGGGCCGACCCTTTTATGAAGGAGATCGATTTGCTGCTGCATGGCAGCCCACTTTTCGAGAATCTCCCATTCCTGGGATGGAGGAGACAGAGCAGGAAGAGCAGAACCTGTGTATGGAGCGGATGGATAGACCGATGGAGGGGGAAGCCCATAAGAATGATAATGGGCCAGGGAAGGGCCCATATCCGAGTAAGCAAGCTGGGCAGCCCCTGGCTGGAGGTGAACAAAATCGGCTGGGGCCACAAGGGCCTGCGGCGCTGGAGAGATGGTAGTGTAGGGATCAGAATAGGAGGGCACGGGGGTCTGGGTCTTCCCCTTGTCAAGAGGCTGATGGGCCGAGGTAGAAGCCTTGCCTGCTTCTATGTTGGGGAATCGAGAATCTGAGGATGAATTGGAGTAAGGTCAATGGGGGCGCAGAGGTGGCCCCTAATCCAGCAATCGGAGATGTAGAAGTGGCGGCAGTAGTCACGCCAGAAGAAAGCACTGAAGGCGGGGCATCTGCCCCTTGCAAAGCTTGTTTAAGGAGATGGAGTTGAGTAGGGTCCAACTGGGCCATCATGTGGAGAACATGACTGGCCGAGTTGTGAGTGGATGAATCAGAGAGAGAGAGGGTTGGGCACCCTCAATAGTGGCAGATGAAGAGGAGGGGCGGACCCCTCTCTCCCCTGGAGAGAAATGACCCTAGGTGGGTCCTCCAAGAGCCCTTGAGGAAGGGAGTCCTCATGGGTGTGAGAGAAGTTATAAGATGACATGACTGGAGGAGAATCGAACAGGGGATTGAAATAAGAGATGAAGTGGGAGTTGCCCCTAGGAGACGATCCGACGAGGAAGAAGCAACTCCACATGCACTAAACACTTGGGGAGGGGAAAACAATCAACCCTAACAAAGGTCCAAAACAAACAATCCAACCAAAAATGCACACAAGAGAGGGGAGAGATGAGAAGAGAGACAACCAGTTAACCACTCAAGTAATGAATGATGCACGAAATGTTTTATAGATTTCCTTTTAGGACCTTAGTGGATTAATTAAGATGATAATTCACTCAACCACAAGGGCACCTAACCAGGGTAGGATGGGAAACTGGGTTGACTCCAAGGGACACTCCCTCTCTCGATGCAAACCCTAGACTGGTGTGGTACGGTACAACCTGCCCGGCGTCCGTGTGGGAATCCACGGCTCACGGGGACTTACGGAGGTCCTGGGCAAGGTCACCTAGTCGGCTCCAAGGAATATGGAGACGAGAGGATCCCCCACCTAGGTAGGAATGCAACTAATATGAAAAGTATGTATGGCCCTAAGTGCACCGGAGTGCATGCAAAGTCTAGCCTAGATCTATCAATCAATGATCAACAAATATGAAAAGAATGAAGACAATCATGCAAAAGTATGATGACAGTAAGGGGAGATCAATAGCAGCACCGAGTAGATGTGAAATAATATGGAATGTCAATCAAGATGAAGGTATCGGGTGCATTGTAGCAGACATAAACGGTCTGTGGGAGAGTGTGCAGGTAGCTCAACGGTCCTGTAAGGACCGTTCAATGGCAGGGAGTAAAAAAAACCAGAACTAACAATTAGATAGAAACTGGAATGGACTAAAGGAATGGGAACAGAGGCGTACCTGACAGCACGGTCTGTTGAAAGACCGTGCGAACTCTGGGACGGACCTGAAAAGACCGCCAAATGCCAACAGAAATCACCAGTGTAAAGGCAGAAGCGTACCTGAGCCAGCAGTAGTAGACAGCCTGCAGCGGACCGTGGAACAAATGAACGGCCTGCGTGAGACCATTGAAGGCAGCAGGTTCGCAGAATGATCACTACCGGTGGTCAAGATAGAACGGCTGCCTCCCAGCCGCTCAGATACGCGAACGGCTCGGAAGGAACCGTGTAAACTCCAGAGGACAGAGACGCAAGATGATGAAATAACGACCTGAAATCACTTAGAAGACAAACCTAACAAAGACAGAAGGTGGTCAGCACAACACCAACACGATGGGCACTAGGCGTCCCACCGTGATCGCTAGAAATTTGTTGATTGTAAAATGTGTTCCTCCACCTGATCCTTTCTTTTGTTACCCTTCCTTATCCCTCTACTTTGTCAAAGTAAGACACAAATAAAATGAAACTAGAAGGGCAGAAAGGTGTGAGTGTGTGTGGATCGTGATCGCCACCAAGGCTCCGAATGTAAATAAATACACCGTACATTGGAAAAGGGGGACACTCGCCTGTAAGCAGCACTGCGGAAATAAACGGCCCGGGAAGAACCGCCATGTTAATGAACGGTCGGTCGACAGACCGCTCACCAGTGCTGGGACGAACGCGGGATGAAGCCTGGCTTGACAGAAGAATGATCCAGAGAAAACCACAGAGGAACGAAGGACGGCTCTGTGAAGACCGCGCTAGTACTCGGACGGACAGGAAGACGACCGCTCAATGTCACCAGGTTTTAAGTTGTAGGATCTAGACCTCACCCCTTCCGGCCGGCCAGAGGGGATGGGCCTCGTGCTAGTACGATGCTGACCTGCAAAACACAATGGAAAACACAAAAGAAAACCCAAGATCAGAACTGTGAAGTGTAGTAACTATAAGAACGAACGAAATAAACATAATGAATCGGAATGGGGGATACCTGGGAGTTTTTAAACCCCTAGGGGCGTGGAAAAACAATAGGAGGGTGTGTGTATGACAGTGCAAGAGTGAAAAACGTGGGAAAAGAGCGAAGAAAATGATGCATGCAATGAAGAAAAGGATGGTGGGACTATTAAACAAAGACTCAAAAACAACGAATACTCCCTAAACCGGAGGCCTGAGTGGACGTAGGAGGCCTCCCTCCCTGACTGTAGGTCGCTCGAAAGTTCGGCAGAGCTTCGCCATCGACCTTAGATCTTCCCCCCTTTCAAAGCCTAGACTAAGAGTCCTATTTATAGAGCCCATAAACCTAGTCCCGAAATTCGGATTTTCAGTGAAAATTAGGTCAAGATATCAAAAGATAATTCGTAGATAATTGATTTATCTCCCACCAGGATCGAACGATATCTCATTTGGTTGAGAAACCTCGGAGAAATGAGTGGAAGAAGTTAAGGGTTTAGCCACGGATTGGAGAGAGAAAATTCATTAAAACCACAGAAATCGGGCCATTAAGCGGTCGCTCGATAGGCCGCCTAGCCTATTGCACGGTCTATTGCTAGACCGTTCAAGGCTGTCGGTGGAAATTAAATAAATAGGAAAATAATCCAAAATATCCATCGAACTGACCGACTATTTTGCCGTTGGACTCTTATGGATTGAACGGTCTTGTGATAGACCACTCAATTCATGGGGTGGCCCAAAGCCAACCGTGTAGGCTCTGCCGGTGATAAATTCAAATAAAGTAGATAAATAGATGATTATCTAAAAAGTCAACGCCCTGGGGACTCTGGGAACTGGACGGCCATATGAATACCGTTCCATTAATTTGGACGGCTACACGTGGACTGTTCAACAGCATGTCGGTGAAAATTTAGAAAATCACATAAATATCCGATAAATAGAAGAACGGCTCAAATACAGCCGCCTAGTGAGTGGACGGCCCATCGAGTGACCATGCAATCCTGGACGCTTGATTTTGATGAAATTAAGAGAAATTAGGCAAAATCAAGACCCATTAAGTCATGAATCAGAGCAGACCCAGCCAGGGAGGGAGGTACCCATAAAATAGGCCCAATAAGCTGCCTGGAAATAGCCCAATGAGTAATGGATAACTCGAGGCATCAACAAATGGTGGTAAAAGGAATGACTCAACTCATCGGCAAAAAATGGGTGTCAACAACCACAAGACCAAGACCGAGCTTCAGAGTCACTTTTCCTTTGGCACTTATTCTCGAATTATCATATGCGGAAATTGTTGTACACACCTCCTCTAGATTCTTTTCTCGCAACCCTATCTTTTCAATGGCTTTCATGGGACACACATTAATGGAAGCTCTCGTGTTGATTAAGGTGGAGTCAACCCTGACTACATTCAGGGTAATAGTGAGGCACATAGGGAGTGACCTGCTCTCAGGTGGAGCCAGGTCTTTGTTGGAGAAAGTGATAGAAGGGCCTTGGGTCATAGCCAAAATAGCATTGGAGACTCTGCTAGCAGGGAGGTCCTCATTGACAGTTATCTTCTACAGGAATTAGAGGAGAGTGGATTGATGAGACGGGGACCTTTTGATGAGCTTCAGAATATAGACCTTTGCTGGGGTCCTGTCTAGGTGCTGGAGGATGTCGTACTCCATCGGAGGAGTTTGGGAATTTGCCCTTCATCAGGCTGAGATTGCCTTTGAGATGGGGGAATGATGCGGTTCCGAAGAGTAACATTGAGAGAGGCTTCTTTCGGGACCTCCAACTCTTGGGGTTTTGGACGGATAAGCTACAGAGGAGGTGGAGACCCGAATATGAAAGAAAGGGAAGCCAGCTCTTCACTTGGAGTGCTATGAACATGGGGAAAGTCCATTTTCGGCTGTGGGAGTTTCAGCAAGAGGGCGCTCTTGCTCCACAGTAGTG
Source organism: Amorphophallus konjac (assembly GCA_022559845.1). Classification (NCBI taxonomy): domain Eukaryota; kingdom Viridiplantae; phylum Streptophyta; class Magnoliopsida; order Alismatales; family Araceae; genus Amorphophallus; species Amorphophallus konjac. Next base: position 298,449,871 of record CM040124.1, on the reverse strand, counting down.
CTTTGGGGGAAGGTTGGCTCTTGAGGTGAAGGTTGCAAAGGTTTTATCAAAGTGAGAGGACCTTGGCTAGTCCTCAGGTTAGACATTGGTGATTGAGACGGGGGTGTGATCAACGTCCAACACTGAGATCCCTAGGACAAAGTATTGACATCGGCCTAAGGCTCCTCGACCTCTAGCTCAAAGCGCCCATGCCACTCTGGGGATCGTTATATGCCCCACATCTAGGTTCTATTGACAACACGTGGTTCCAAGCCTATGACAGTGTTTACCCTCTCATGTTGTTTTGAACTTGATGATTCTTTGTTGGGTTGATGAACGGGTAATGGATTTTGGACGATGCCTAGATCTCTATTGGGCTTTTTAGTATTAGCAGTGGCGAGCTTGAGATATTCCCAATTGATCCTTCCCTTGTCATTCATGTTGTACACCCAATTCCAGAATTGGAAACGGTTGTATATGTCATGCCCGGGAGTGCAATGGTATAGGCAGTATTTGGAAGTATTGGCGTTGGGATGAACCCAATCCTTCTGGGGAGGGAACTGGATAGCCTGAGAAGACATGAGAGCAAAGAAGATGTCACCTAGGGATTCGGGCAGAAAAGGGTATGAGGCTCGTCTGGGACCAGCCTAAGCATAGCCTTGTGGTGGAGGAACGTTTGAGTATGACTTTGGACCGCCATGGACCTGATTGGGATTAGCTTGATTGGATTGTGAAGTTTGGCGATTGTTGGACCTGAAAGGTGGACCGAGAGCATTCACTTGCTCATTTATAGTGACCCCTTCCGTGGTAGGAACGGCTAGAGCTTTTCGACCTCTAGTGTGGGACTCAAAGAAAGGAAGTGAGGTGGCATCCTTCATTTGAGCTTGGACAATCAGAGCTTGATTGTATAGCTGTGGGAAGGTGTGGAGCTCGTTGAGCATGAGGATAGCCCTAAGCTGAGGGGTAACATTGTTCACCAACATGATGACCGCTTCAGCTTCGGGGATGACCACCTCCGTCCAAGAGGCCATGATTCTTCAATCGTTCACAAATTGGATGAAGTCCTCATCGGGCTTCGTTTTCTCCATCACTAGATCAAAGAGGGTAGGAGCTATGCTGGACATATGTCTGAAGTAAGTGAGGAACCACTCGGAGATGATGTTGAAGTTGATGGGATCGACTATAGGGAGAGAGGAGAACCAACGAAAGGCCTCGCTCTCGAGGGATTTTTGGAACAAATGGACCAACATGACCCGATCATTGGGAATCAATAAGGAAACCCGAGAGATGATGATGCGGGTCAGTAGAGCCATCGTACTTCTGATATTTTAGAGCTTTAAATCCAGTTGGAAAGTACACATTAGGGAGTTTGCAGTATTGAACTAATGAGTGGAGATGTGTAGCTGGCATACTTGTGGACGTCAAAAAATGACGATGATGATCATACGACACTCGCGTCTACGCGTTCAAGCGCAAGTCAAAGACGAGAGGGCCGAACAAACCCATACCTCGCCCAACCAGGACGAGAACTCACTTGGTGGTCCGCCATCCATTAAGGAAACCCCCGGGCAGAAGATACGGCCACAACTCTATGACCGGCCATGCCGAGAGCAGAATCAAAGAAAAGGCGGGAACTCAGGCACAGCCCGTCATGCACCGAAAGTCACGCAAAGTCTGGACCGAGCCCCAAAAGCTACGAACGGAACATTACGGAGGCCATGGATCATAACTAAAACATTTCGGGAGCGCCAACACTCGAATAAATGGCTGCGACTTCAAAAAGAATCCATTTGAGGCTTAAAATGGCGCGGAAGGGCCTTAAACCGGCGCGCTCTAAACCGGCGCACCCCTTCAACATCTTAATCCGGCACCCCCAAAATCGGCGCGCCCCATTTCCCATTTGCCCTTGTTGTTGCCTTAATACGGCGCGCTGCTATTGCTTGGGCTTTAAACCTTTCCCTCCTCATTCTGATGCTAATCCGGAGCGCTCACCCCCCGCGCCGGTTTAACCCCATCCTGTCCCGTCTGCCAATCGATGCTCTGTTCAGCATAAATGCGACGCACAGAGAACATTCAATGCCCATGGCTCTGCTTCTACCTCCGTTCGACAGCACAGAAGCGACAACGACGAAGCAACCCCCGGCAGACCTACGAACATCCCGTCCTCGGATGAACGGCAGCGTACGGCGCGAACCAGCATCATCCAGGGCATCGAGTCAACTCCCAACTTCGTTGCGGACGAGGTGGAAGTGGCAGGAACATTCCCAGGCTGGCCATTCTATAAAGGGGCAGCGTTGTGAAGAAAAAGGAGAGAGGCCAAGTGAGGCTGGGAGAAGAGTGGCTGAAAGGGGGGTTCGGCTAAGGCCTCCGGCGTCCGAAGAGAAGAAGAAGCTCCGTCCATTCACATCTGCAAGGTGAAGAAAAAGGAGAGAGAGGGTGAGAAAGAGAGAGGGGAGAGAGGGGGAAGAGCTTGTGCTCTGTTCCTCCTTCTCCCCCACCGGTGTATCTTCTTCTTCCCCCACCTCAACACTTAGTTTTTTTTATCTTCTCTGTTGTATTCTTCCCTGTGCTTTGGGGGTAGATCTCCTCTTGTACCTCTCTTCCCTCCTTTCCCTTGAGGATGAATAAAAGAGTGGCTTTGCAAGCATGCGCAACGTTTTATTGCTCTGATCCCTTCCCCTTTTCTTCCGTTTTCTTCCTCCCAGTTTTCAACATCACCTGGGGTCCTCGAAAGCTTGCCCTTCTGTGGCATGAATTCTGAGGGAACCCGTTCGAAGGGTGAACATTCATGGCCACCTATGGCCTACATCTGTCCCGTTCCATGAGATCATCACCCGTGAGTTGTGAGAGCTCTTGAAGGCTAGTCCTCGAGCTTTTCAACACTCACATCTAGGTTATCGGACCGCCGTGAGGTCTGGATTTGAGGTTCACCCCGGAGTTATCCATTTGGTGTTCTTTATTTTCTCTGGCAACTCCCAGTCCGGGGGAGATGCTGCCCAAATTTTGCCAGGTGAAGAACACGTTTGAACAAACAAAGCCCCTGAATCAAGCTAAACCTCTGAGTTCCTACGTAATAAACCCCTCAAGTAAAACATCCAAATACACGTACTCATTCATCTCAACAAATGTTAAGAAGCATTCCATTGATTTAAAGCGTCAATTGAACAAACAATCCATCCATTGGATCAATCTGCAGGTTGAAAAAATAAGAACAGAAGCCAAAAGAATCAAACAGAATGAAATAAAACCTCATAGAAGCTTAACCCGGCGTGCCCTAATCCGGCGTGGGCTAATCCGGCGCGCTACCCCCCCCCCCACCGGATTAGCTCCACACTCAAATCCACATTCAAATTCTTGAAATGAATAGTGCCCCCCTTACTATTCACCTTGATAATCCGGCGCGCCATCCTTCTTGAACCTAATCCGGCGCGCCCCCTGAAGACCCATTAAACCGGCGCGCGCCCCCTTGCACCTCCAATTCCGGTGCGCCCTCCCTTGTATCATGCTAAACCAGCGCGCCCCTAGTGTCCCCCATTTAACCGGCGTGCCTCCTTAACACACAAAAAAAGGGGATAAACAGCCAATAAGAAAGGAGAAATGTTCAAAACTAAAAAAAATGAAAAGATCAATCTTAATAAAAAAATGAAACAAACACTATCACCCTTTCTATAATCAAATTTTGTTCCGGGGGCGCTGCCCCCGGAAACCCCCGCAAGGGGCGCTGCCCCCTTGACCCCCGCGACCTGACCGGGCAGGTCGAACCCCGCGACCTGACCGCGCAGGTCGATCCGCTTGTGAGGGCGCACGTTAGTGAGCTCAGGCTACGCACTTAATAATTCACTCCCTCGGACTGGGTGCAAAGAGAAAATCAATGATGCTTTATGGTATCGAACGTGGTTTACGGAATTTCTGACATGGCCATAGTCCGAAATCATCTCCGGCCAACAGTCTATCAACTTGACCCGTCCCTACCGGGATCCAATCCCGCATTCTCATTAAACTTGCCTTGTTCGTGGCAGACATCTGCGCGGTTTTGTTACCGTCTTTTATACTACAAACACGGACCTTCGTCCGAACATGAAGTGGCCCGTGAGTGGCCGACATAGTCTGAACATTCACGTCCCGATACGGGTTTCTAGCATAGTTCGTCTTTCACTATCCCCCAGCATTATTAGTATTCTCTTTAGGCCATAGGGCCCTTATTCCTGGCAATCAATCAAGGGTGTTCCCCCGTATGGGGGATGTAAATAACGTCGTGGCCTTTACGGCACGGCGGGTTTCGGTCCCGACACGAACTACACAATTATCTGATTAGTCAGATCGCGCGCACCATGGGCTTCCATGAAGCCCGAATAAATCGTCACCTAGGTGACTGGCACGCCCACGCACTTAATAAATGCCAATAAACAAATAAACAACGATCTTTAAATAAAAAGTGTGTCCACAATACTCTCGGAAATCATTTGTTGAACGTAGCTTTAAATCTTCTACTTGGAGATTGGATCAATCCCCCTTGGGGAGACAGTTGTAACTAGAGGGATTGGAGAGTGAGTGACCCCTTGCGGAGTGACGGGGTAGCTGAATTGGGGTGGGATATCATGAAGAGGCTTGCTAGAAGACCATTGGAATGGGGTTTGAACCCTTTGCGGTGTAAATTGAGGGGTAGCCAGAACTTTCCCTCGGGAGGCCAAGGTGACCAAATCTTTGGGAGCATAGTAGGACAGAACATTGATTAGTTCTTGGTCCTCGCAAGGTGAGAGTGTAGGGGGTTTAAGACTAGCCTACTCTTAATCACTATGTGATTATGCCGAATCCACATTGGCGGCTTCATTAGGGGAGGCCAAAAATATGCCTATGAAGGCACTTGGGTGACTATCCCTTATCTCGAATAGAGGATTCACATGGAGCTCGGAATCATTTTGGGGAAGGAAATCTCCCTCGTAGCAAGGATTTGAAAACACATGTTCCATTAACAATCAATCCTACCCAATTTTAAGGGTCAATATTGAGTTAAGCCAGTTATGAGATGATAGTAATTTCTAACAGCATATAAGGTTATCACAGTAATGCCCCAAGATTTTAATTATCGTTCGGCCTTGATTTAAGCAGATTTTTTTAAAGGTTCTCTCGAGATAAGGTAACGGTGTTTTAAGGGTGAAGACTTTCTTCAGGGAATCTAAACAACCTCCTCACTTAACCTGTAAAGATTCTATCAGGGCTTCATTGGTACAACCTGCCCAGCGACCATGTGGGAACCCACAGTTCGTGAGGATTTACGGAGGTTCTCAAATGGGAAGGACCGGTTACACTCGAGTAGGAATCCCTGGGTGAAGGATCAGTTTCCAACGAGAGGGTTTCCTATTAGTGTGATGCTGGCTCTTCTTAAGCCCAAACCTTGTGCTCAGACCTGCATCGTAAGCTCAAACAGCAAGCAAACAATAGAGCAACACTGAACATGTATAAGTAGAAAAGAACAAAAAACTAGGCAGGAGGTGGCCAAAAGGTTGGCCGTCCAGAGCCTAGACGGCCAAGACGGTGGCCATTCTTAGTGGCTAGGCGGCCACTGTGTATGCCGTTCACAGGAAGCAGGTCGGCCAAATGTTGAGCCGTCCACAACCTTAGGCAGCCAGATGTTGGGCCGCTTATAGAGGGGCAAGGCGGCCAGGTATTGGCCCACCTACAGGTTTAGGCAGTCATATGTATGGTCGTCTCCTACCTACAGATGAAACTAAATTAAATTAGAAGACAAATAGACATGCTAAAATAAGCTGACTAAATCTCTATAACCTTGGACTTGATGTACGATGAACTCACAGTGAGCGATAGTGAGTCCCACTATGATCACCAGAGGGTTGTAGGCACCGGGAAGCGACCCGAGGTTCATGTGGGTGGAGCGACAAATGGGCCCTCCTAGGTTGAACGCCATGTGGACTACCCTCGATTCCTGACTCTATAGTGCATAGAATTATAATGTGGTCGCCAGGAAAGTTTTAACTGATTCCCGCAGGAGCATGATCGTGCGGTGGTGCCATAGGGAGGGAGCTTGTGGGGTCCCGACTTCTCCATTCTCGACCTGCCAAGGATGGAGAGCCATGTATAGTTCATTGTCAAAAATGAAACTCGAAAAGACAAAGAAAATATCAATTAGAGCTGAGTGATGTAGCAAATGCTTGAAATAGACTACAAGATGAAACAAAATGGTGGTGGCTTTACCTGGAGGGGTGTTGGGAAGGGCGGATGGTTGAGGCTTTCGACCACCTGCCTTCCCTTTTGTTTAGTTTGGAAACCACTATGGATAGGGATTCTAAGAAGAATTTCTAATATGCAATGATGCGATAAATGGAATATAGATATGTGCAGCAGTGAAACAGAGATGAAGCATAAGGATCAAACCAGTGTGAGCGTGTCACGTGGTGGAGGAGAGAGCGGTTTCTCTCCTTTTTTAAAACGCGCGATGTGGGGTGATATGGGAAAGAAGGTGGTCAGTATGACCTAAAGGTAACACTCTAGAGGGAACACGGAGAACCTAGACTTACCGAATTTTTGGTATAGGGTGGAGACTGAGATCCAAAGATCCTCTCATGCAAACTAGCTTCCTTCCAAGTAGGCATGGCCTACCGTTCTGGGAGTAGCTTTCTATATACCGGATACGGGTCCTGGGACTCTACGTGGTAGAAGTTGGCACGAATGGAGAAACAGACACGACGAGGACGCGAAAATTAGAACAGTATATCATTCCTCACAAGATTAACAGCAATATCACAGCAAGCAAACCACTGCAGGACATTGGTCTTTACGGGATTTTAACAGTAATATAGCAAGATATAAAAGGGATGGGGAGAGTGCTGAAAGTAAACGGTCATGGTGAAGTGACTCACCGCGGCCAATTATAGTATAATAACCAACCCGTGCGGGATTTGACTCTCCATAGGTATTATAAACATAAAAAAAAATTTACTAAGAAGCGCGCGTTCGATGCTGTGATCGCCAGGGGCTAGGGGCCCCAAATTGAATGATCGCTTCGCCTCAGACATGGATGATGTGGACTCCTTCTTCCTCTTCTTTCGATAGGCCGAAGAAGAGGACTTTTCAACTGGTTACCCTTGCAAAAAGAATAAGCACAGAACTAAATCAGATGGTGTAGTAGCAATTCATGGGATAAAATACTAATAACATAAATAACAGACTAAAAATGCTACAAGATCACAAGGGGTGAGAAAGCTTATTCAGAAGCCGATGCTCCCGTAATGCGAGCACGGCGCGGGCGAACGGTGGGGCGAAACAACTCCCCTCGTGTACAGGAACACGCGGGAGCGCTGATTGGGCCGAAGCCTCACCTTTCTTTCTGAATTTTAAGAAGAATAACAAACTAATATAAATAAAATGTTTACATATACGTAACTCTACACGCACACATGTGTTCAATTATATGCATATACAGATAGAAGCGTACAAAAATATATACATGTTTGAATAAATATATTTCTATAAAGATGTTACATAACCGTCTTAGATATATTAAATAAACATATTACACTGACATATATAAATATAGACATATTATATATATATGCATATATGTATAATAAGATAAAGAGAAGATATATAAAAAGATAAAGAGAAAGAGTTATTTTTATTACTCACATATAGACATATTTCTATCTCTATATATAAAAAGATATATACACTCACATATTTATTTTATTACTTATTGTAAAAAAGATAAAGAGAAGATATATATATATATATATATAATATATATATGTATGAGTATATGATATATATATGTATATATAATAGATATAATATATATATATATACTCTTTTGGGTATGAATATATGTAAATATATATAAGTATATATAGAGCTAGAGGAGGGTTAAAAAACAAAACAACAAAGTTCTATGTGCATGTGTGTGTGTGTGAACGTGAAACTATGTGCATGTGTGTGTGCGTGAACGTGAAAGGTGAAACAGCATGAGAGGGAGAGAAAGAGAGGGAGAGAAGGAAAGAGAGAAGAGAGAAGAAGAGAGGAAAATAAAAGAGAAACTAAAATAAAAGGAGAAAGAAATAGAGAGAGTTTGGGGAAGTGAGAGAGAGAGAAATAGAGATGAGAGAGAGCAACAGGGTGAGAGAGAAGGCATGAGTGAGAGATCGGGAGAGGTGGGATGAGAGAGAGAGAGAAGATGAGAGAGTAAATAAATAAATAAAAAGAGAAAGGGAGAAAGGGAGAGAGAGAGAGGGGGAGCCGAGAGAGAGAGAGAGGGGGAGAGAGAAAGAGAAAGAGAGAGGGAGGCGAGCACGGCGGGAAGTGGAGGTCGACGCGGTGCAGGCGAAGGGAAGGTGCAGCGGTAGAGGGAGGAGGCGGGCGGCAGGTTAGCCGGTGGCCGGGCGTGGGAGGCACGGTGGTGGCAACGGGGACGGGGTTGGCGCGATGGTCGGCGAGGGGACGAGGTTGGTGCGGTGGCCGGAGAGGGGAGCTCGTGGTGACAGCGGCCGAGAAGTGGACAACGACGGCAGCGGCGGCTGGGGGTTGATGGCGAGATGAGGGACGGCAGTGCTGGGCTGGGAGTCGCGGCGACCGAATGAATGGCGGCCGAGCGGCGTGCGGACGGTGGCCTCGTGGTGCAAGCAGAGGGGAGCGCCACGAGGAGGGTTCGCGAAGGCGCGGGGTTCACGGCGTCGCAGCGGGTTTGTGCAGGCCGGCGGCGGTGCGGTTGGTGGACGCGGCGAGGGCTTGCAGTCAGCGTGTGGGGGAGTGAGAGGTGAGGAGTGTGGTTCGCGGGTGTGGGTCGGTTAGAGAGAGAGGGGGGCTTGGGTGGTTGGTAAGAAGAGGTGATGGTGAGGAGGGTGAGGCGGAGGGCGTCGTCGATGAAGAGGGTGGGTCGGTCGGTGGTAAGGAAGGTGCTCGGCGTTGGGTTGGCCGGTGGTAAGGAGAGTGAGCGGGGAGTTCGGCCGGTGGCTGTGGGGGTGTGCAAAGTGGGGTGGTATGCATGCAGAGGAGGGCTCACGGTAGGAGAAAAAAAGGATGACAACGGCGGTCGTGAAGTGGAGGGCGGCGGCATGAGATGGGTCACGGCATCGGTGGTGAGATGGGTTAAAGAGGAAGTAGAGCAAGGGTGGTTGGCAGTGACTATGAGGTGTAATAGTTGGGATGGAGGTGGTGAGAGGGGGCTCGACGGTGGGCAGGTGGCTAGTGTGAGAGGTGGTCGTCGTGGGTGACGTAAAGAGGGGGTTGCCGTGGGCGACGTGGGGAGGTGTGAAGTGGTGGCAGCGGCGTGGAGGGTGCAATGGTGGCTGCGAAGTGGGCTGCCGCGGTGAGGAGATGACGAGGGAAGTGAGAGAGCGGAGTTTGTTGGAGTGGAAACGACGACGGCGGCGGTGGACGACGACGGTCGGAGGTGGAGAGGCTACGGCGGCTGGGCACAAGAGGAGATGACGAGGGAGGTGAGAGAGCGGCGTCGGTTGGAATGGAAACGACGGCGGCGGCAGTGGATGACGACGGTCGGAGGTGGAGAGGCTACGGCGGCTGGGCACAGGAGGAGATGGCTGCGGTGTTGTAGTGGGAGGGGAGGGAAGTGAGGAGGAAGGTGGTTGCCGGAGGTGGCGGTTGGAGAGGTGTTGTGGCTGGAGAGTGTGAAGATCTATCTATGAGGTGGGAGAGGGAAGAAGGTAGAAGGGGGAGGGGTTGTGAGAACCAACGGAGGGAAAAGAGAGAGGGGGAGAGGGAGTGGGCATGGTGGCTGCATGAAGGCTGAGAGAGAGAGAGATGGAGAGAGGGAGAGAGAGCAGGTGAGTGGGTTCGAGAAAGAGTTTTGGGCTGAGAGGATCTGTGTAGAATGAGAAAGAGTGAAAGAGTTGGAGAGAAAAGAATGAAAAGGGGTGAAAAGAAAGAAAGAAGTCGATGTGAAGTGGAGATTGAGGTGGGGATTACGTGGATATCGAGAGAGGGTGGGGTTGGAAAGTGGGGTATGATGTGTAAGTGGAGATAAGAATGAGTGGGGGACACGATGGATTCTTGATTGGGGAGATTAGATTAGTAGATTAGAGATAAGAAGGGTGAGAGAGATATGTTAAGGAGAGAAAGAGAGGAAGTGGGTGTGAGTGGGAGAGATTCTTCGGTGGTGGGGATTACGTGGGTATCGAGAGTGAGTGGGGTTGGAGAGTGGGGTGTGAAGTGATTTGTGTGTGTAGAAGATAAGAGAGAGTGGGAGTTGGGGATGTGTAAGTGGAGAGTGTGAGTGGGGGGATTACGTGGGTATCGAGAGAGAGTGAGGTTGGAAAGTGGGGTGTGAAGTGGAGGGAGTGGGTTATGATAATGAAAGAGAAGTGGGGTTGGTGTCTTAGTGGGTTGAGTGGGTTATGATAGTGGGAGAGAGAGAGAGATAAGAAAGTGATGATAAGAGGGTGAGAGGGATGGTTCGAGTGACGATAATTGAGGGGGTGAGTGAGAAGAGAATTAATGAAGATGAGTGTGAGGAGTGTGAGGTGAGAATGAGTGGGTTAATGAAAGATTAATTAAATGGTGATTAGGAGATAAATGGATAAATAAGTGGGATGGATAATAGGTATTAATAGAATTAATAGAATTGTTATTTATATAAAGTATATTATTTATATACATACAATTATATATATATGTATTAATAGAATTATTAAAAAAATAAATTATATTATTTATATACACACAACTATATATATATACTGATTACTAATAAAGCATATTATTTATATACACATAACTATATATATATATATTAATTACTAATAAAACATATTATTTATATAATACATAACTATATACATGTATATATATTGATTTCTTTTTTGACATTTTATTCTTTTTTTTATTTTTTTTTATTATTTTTACACAACCGGAATTGCGGAAATTATTCAAATAAGTGAAAGTGTAAGCCATTTTGGGGCATCACAGTACAATATAAAGTATACCGACGAAAAATGGGAAAACGGCGTGTCTACAGCTGTCCGCCTTGGCATCTGCTTTGTAGGGGAAGGACATGCAATGGAATGAAGTGAAATGTATTGGAATGAAATGGAGTGGAGTGAAAAGTATATACCAAGGTGTGATGAGACACGCTTTTAACATTTCACGGTTGGAATCTTTCCAGAGTTTTACCGAAGTAACCGTTAAGAAGATTCTCTGAAATCAACAATTGTTTAGATGGCAAACAAACAAGGAAGGACATAGCGTGCACTGGGGCACAAACAGAAAAAGGGACCAACTTCACTGTGCGGTAGTACTTGGGTCGTAAACCTGCAGGTTTCACCATTAGGGAGTGGTTACCAGCCATTGTGGAAGTGCTGCAGCCAAGGTGGGTCCGAGAGGAATAAATAAGAACAGAGTTGGGAACAAATCCAAACAAAGGTTTTTTCCAGAGAAACAACTCAAAGCAACTTCGATGAAACTGAGTACTCAACTCGGAATAGAGTATCTCATATTTCATAGTGTTTAAGCATAGTGGCTCACACAATTGAATTAGGTGAATGATTTTCACAATGAGATCAAAATCCTACATGAATGTACCCTAAGTTGAAAGGAAAAATTAAAACAAATAAAAATAGAAAATAGCCAAGGATAATATTGCTAGGCTGTGAAGAGTGGGTCAGGACACCGATTCGATAAGCCGATACTGAGCCGGGGCCCGTTTATCCACGTACCAACACATCGAACGGAACCACCATCCCCATACTATCACAACTTAACGGCCTATCCGTACGTCCCGAACTCTCCTGGAGTTATCACAGTTTGAACTCAAACTCCAAATTCATTCAAGGCATACGGTCCTTGACATGCTCTAATAGTGTAGATATCATACAATGTAATGTACATAATTACATGGGACCATAATGACTAAATAATAGGAGGACAAGGTGGGACACTGTGGGACAGGGGTGCCCCATTCCATAATTAACACCATAATTAACACGGTGGGACAGGGGTGCCCCACTCCATAATTAGCACCATAAAGCATAATTACACACTAATCATCACACTAATCCATTTCCTTTCTATAAATGTGACCATAAGCCTTCAGAAGAATGCATTCAAGGAAGTGTGAGAAGATTGAGGGGAGAGGAGGGAGAGAGAAGAATCTCAAAATTCTGATATGGAAGGCGAGTCTTCCCGTCCCGTGAAGAAGAGTAAGCCCAGCAACGAGTGCAAGCGGCTCACCGACCTTGAAGGGCATCTTAGCGAGAGAATCCACTCTCGAATGGTGAGTTGACATCTATTTTGGTGTTTTCTGTACAACCTTTCTTTTACCCTTTTTCAGTTTTTCCTTTTCTCTTTCCATCCGTACCCCCTCTTTTCGGGTCCGAGGAAGTTTATAAAATTGCCCTGGCTATCGAAGGTCACCTCCAACATAACCATTGGCATGAGGGCTGTCATTTCAAAATGGCATCTCCAAGGGCTGGTGGTTCACGCCAAGCATTATAATCAAATCCATATAGATTGGGCGGCCATGGGTGTGCTGGTAGAGGTTTGGCACCCTCAAACTCACACCTTCCTCTTCCCTACTTTTGAGGCGACGGTCCTTCTTGAAGAGGTAGAACTTCTACTCGGTTTGAAAAGCTTCAAGAAAGACGGCAAGATAAAGATCTTGCCCATGCCAAAGAAGGTAACTTCCGAGAAAGTCCTTGGAAGTTTTATGTCATCCAAAGTTATCCAGGCGGTCCAAACTCAACAGGATATCAACTTGCAAAAGCTTGCAGAATGGACTATGAGTGCCCTAGAAAAGTCGCTAAGTGATGATCAGCTGGAGGAGCTGATGAAGGGGTTCACAATCTGCTTGGCGGGTGCTCTCCTATTCCCCTACACTGACAACATAGTGGAGGAGGATCAGCTGAGCGCCATTTGTGAAATTTGGGAGGGCAAAAGAGTGGGGCCCACCATTCTGGCTTACCTTTACAGCGGTCTCATAGCTTCCAACATGGGTAAGCCTCCTTTCGGTTGCATACTCCTTCTGAATTGATGGATTGACTTGAATTTCAAGTTTGACCATCGTGAGGGGATGGCGACTATCTCAAAAATTTTCCAACAAAGCCCGCTTTACCACGTAGCCGATGTGTTAGGCTTTGGTGGTAATGTGGTAAATCACGTTCCCTGGCTGAAGAAACGCAAAGACTGGCGGGACCACTACAGCACCATGATGCAGAACATGTTCACTTGTGCGCCAACATGTTTGCTCCCACATGAACTCCTCACGAGGTCTTCTCCTAACACGGAGCTCCAGCTTGTTGGCGCAACTGAGTTCGTCCTCTACAATGGCCATCGGTGTCATACTCAAATTGGCCTCCCTCGCCATTCTTTCCCAATGCTATCTGACCTTCCTTTGATTAAGGAAAGGGAGCTGGGGACAGAGGTTGGTGCAAAGAACGTGAAGGCGATCAAAGCATCATGGAAAGTAAGTATTCCACTGAAGGCAATGGTATCTGTGAACGAGGACGAGGAACTGTGGAAGGCTTATGTAATTGAGCTGGGGAAATTGAGGCGTAAGGTGCCCAAACCCTGATGTACCTCATTTTGAAATAAAGACAAGGCCTAAATGCCATTACACATGCTTTGAATCTCCTCCTTTTCTTTTTGTATAAGCAGAAATGGCGGACGCCGGGCGACAGCTGACCATCACCGGGCCGGAGCTGGAGGATCGGAGCAACTAGCATGAGGAGCTGCCCTGAGATGTCTTGGAATTGAAGGTTTCTCTCCAAGTGGCAGGGAGAGAGATGGAGAGAAAGTCAAGGACAGAGCAGCATTGGAAGTTAGGATAAGAGGAGGGCACGGAAGGCCCAGTCGATGGAGCTCCGAGAGAAGCAGCAATTGGACACGTCACTCCCTTAGAGTCACTGCATATCAGATGAAAGTTGGGGCTCGCAATGGAGGAGCTCCTGGAGCTGGTGCAGTCTCCTTCGGCAAAGTAGAGGGGAGCTCAGCCAGCGGCCTCAGATTCAAGAGGTTTGCGGCCATCGGGGTCGCGAGGGAAGCTGGAGGACGGCGAGGAGCAATGCCGGAGAGGGTGGGCACGCGTGGCACGACAAGGCGATTACTGCGTCACGGAGCTCTAGGATAGCTCTCAGGGAATCTCGTCTTAAGAGAGGAGAGAGGTGACCAGGAGGATGATGTGAGATTTAGTGAGTTGCTTGTACACCCACTCTCTTCTCATGGCGAGCACAACACTTTATATAGATGTGTGAGTGAAATGAGTTGGCTTAAATGCAGCTTGTTTGCCTTTGATGTGTTCCTTCTGCTCTACGCCTCTTCTCTTCCACACTATTTTCACATGACATGCTCAACGAGATCTCTCCTTAAAACATAGAGTCATGCCTCAATGTGGCCATGATTTTCAAAGGGAATCGACCACATATTTCAACGACGTCGACCACTGGTCCTCTTTTCCCGTGTGAATGTCTCCCATTTTCTTCTTTGTGCTAAAAGTAGTCGCAATGAGAGAATGGACACGGGGAATCTTTAGGCCATATAGGGAGGATGAGTCAACAAATCACGCCTCGGACCCATTCACTGCACATGGCGAAATGGCCGACGAGGGTGCCGTGGCCATTGTTTTTAAAGGAATCTACCACCAATTTCAACAATGTCGGCCCTTGGTCCTCTTTTCCGCGTGAATGTCCCCCATTTTCTTCTTTGCGCTAAAAGTAGTCACAACGAGACAATAGATATGGGGAATCTTTAGACCACAGAGTGGTGGCGAGTCAACAAATCACGCCTCCGAATCAATCACTCCATATGGCGAAGTGACGCACGAAGGTGAAGGGTGGGTGCCTCGTTACAAGGGCCGCTGCTAGGGGTGATGGTGATAGATCTGGATCATCTCCCTTCCAATCCTATAAATACCTCCCCTTTCACTCGACTTGGGAACACCAGAGTCGTGAGAGCCAATTTGAAGAGTGAAAGTTTATAAAAAGGGGAGTAGTGAAAGTTGCTCAATTTTCAGGATGGATGGTGAATCTAGCTTCAAGGCAGAAGGTGAATCTTTCCGCTCCTCGAAGAGGAGCAGATCTGGCAGCAGTTCCAGAAGACTTTCAGAAGTTGAATGGAAACTCAGTGAGAGGACCCAATCACAACTCGTAAGATGAACCTTCTCGTCCCTTCCTTCATCCTTTCTTCCTTTTTCTTTCTTGGCAAAGCTCCCCTTTTCTCACTTCTTGTGTATGTGCAGAGCATGATGAGATCGCACATTTCCTGGGAGCTTGTGGTTGCCGCATATCGTGGTCTTCCGGACTTTCAGAAGGCCAGGCTAGACGTGATGGGATTTGGTGCCTTTCTGCGGATCGAGCCAATCAAGCTCGACCTCGTCCTCATCCAAGCATTACGTGAAAGATGGGACCCAGTGAGTCAGGCATTCTTGATGCCCTAGGGGCACATGGTGCCCAGCCTGGAAGATGTGATCCGAATCACAAACCTCAGAGTGGATGGCGAGGCAGTGACTGGTGTCACCTACGCTGATTACCGAGAAGGTGCTCAGAAATTATTGGGGTTGGACCTAGATGGTCGAAAGAACATGTCAGTAGCTAGGGTGTCCATCATGGAGGCATTAGGGCTTACTGATACTCATCCTCGTGATGACGAGTCCTTAGAAGAATTCATGAAAAGGACGGAAAGAGGATGGCGTGCTGTGTACTGCGTAGATGTAGGCAATTGGGAGAGGTCTAACATGGATTTGAGGAGATTTCTCCTCTTTTTACTGGGGAGGTTGCTCCTGAGCTCAAAGGGAGACGGCATCCACTGTCGCTTCCTGGAGCTGCTAGTAGACCTCGAGAGAGTAGGGCAGTATGTCTGGGGAGCTGCCATGCTGGCGCATCTGTTTATAGGTATGTCCCAAGAGGCAGACCGAGAGGTGACTGTAAGTGGCTTCATACCATTTATCCAGGTATTTTTGTTTTTGATTTATTTTTGTTCTTCTTATTTTTTTCCAATGATCCACTTAAGGCACTGATGGTGTATGATGATGCAGCTATGGAGCTATTATTATCTCCCGATGGGGAGAGCTCGGCATTGGCGACCAGTGACGGTGCCGTTAGCTAGACGGTGGCAACCCATCATGAGTACAGCACCTCTATCCTACCAACTTATGGTGTTAAGACGTGAGCTGCAGAAGTTCCCGACAGCGATGGTAGGATTCTTTTCCTCTTTTTAATTTCTTTTTATTTCTATTTTTATTATTTTTATTATTATTTATTTTTATTTTGAATTTTGACCAACTAAAAGGATATGTACAACCTAACCTAGGTGAACTGGAGGCCCTACTCAAGTATGGTCGATGTCGACCAACCGTGGGTTTTAACAAGCTGTGCCCGGTTCGGACGGGACCTTTGGATCCACTGCCTGAATGAGATCAAGCCGCTTCGGCTAATATTGGTTATGAGGACCCTAGAGCTAGCTCAGGAATGGGTGGATACGACTGTGCCACCTTGCGTCAGAAGAAAGACACGGGGATCGGCAACCTACATTGATTGGCATGTGTGGTTTCTCGAACAGTATGAAGACTGGCAACGAGGTGGCACAATCGTGGAATCGCAGGCGCAGGATAGTGAGGACTATCTGCGTCTATATAGGGTAATGTATGCAGAGCGACTCCAACCCAGGAGACTTGTGGAGGTAGATTTCCCTTCTTCTCTCTTCTCTTTTTTTGTTTTTGTTCTTATTTATTATTTTTTTTGTGAAAATGTTGACTCCTATAACATGGCTGCAGGATGCTTGTGATACCATGATAACGAACTTGCGAGCTCGCTTGGCAGACACGGAGCAACAGTTGGGTGACACCTGTGGAGCCTTAGTGCCTCGGTAAGTGTATATACAATGCACACTCCTAATCATGACCATAGATTCATGGTGCTCAGCCACTAATTATCACCTCATGTTGTTATAGCACGCCCAGATCGACGCAGCCTCATCAACAATGGGAGCAGATGGCGACTCTTCAAGCTTATGGATCCCTACCTCAGAGCTTGATTTACTTCACGAGCAACTTGCTCGTGCCACACAGCGTTCTGTCGAGGCAGAAGGAATGCTCTCTGTTCAGGTAAGGGTTTCACTGTTGAATTTTCATTGTTCATGCCTTGCCGCATATCTGAGATAGTATATCTTGCAAGCAAAAGAGACGCAAGAGGCACTTGCCCATGTTGCGCAGAGAGAGACTAGAATAGCAGAGGTGGAAGATGAACTGCAGCGTCGTCCCGATGATGACAGTTCTGGGGACGCGGTGGAGCTGAGGATCACCCTTCAATTGGAGAGGGAAGATAGAGAGAGAGAGAACGGGAAGAGAAAGAAAGGGACAGAGAAAGAGAAAGAGCCGATAGATTGGCTGAGAGAGAGGAGCGAAGGGCCATGGAGGCCCAGTTATTTGAGCTCCGAACCAGCCTTGGTCTTGCTGAACAATGGCTGAGAGATGGCGAGGAGCGCTACCGAAGAGCACGGGAGCGTGGCTTTCGTGTTAGTAGCTTCTTTGCTGCCCCCGCAGATCGACGTCGGGGTGTAGAGATGGGAAGAGGAGTAGAGAGCGGTAGAAATATCGCTTTTCATAGTTGGATAGCACCCGCAAGAGCGTCTTGCCCGCAGAGCGGGGGGACGAGTAATGTAGAGAGAGAAGGTGGACCTTAATGTACAATTTCTTGTTTTGGAATGGAATAAAAGGTTTGGTTTTTTTGGTTTTAATCTCTTTCTTGCTATCTCGAATCCCTACACACATCACTGAAACAAACAAGTCAGAATTTCTGCTCTGACTTGGCCCCTTGCTCAATAAGCAGATGGTCATTTCGACTGTCCTTGATAACGGGTCAAGGGGCCAAGCCTTTATTAATAAAGGCAAGGTAAAGATATGATGTTGAATGTGGCACACAAGCACACGAATGTAAACAAAATTTAAAAAGTGAGATGCTGCATACAGATGCGATCATGCGAAATGCAATTTTTTTTGTTTTTATATTTCCTGCATTTTTTGTTATTTTTTGTTATTATTCTAATTTTTTGTTTTGCATATGTCTACATTTTTCTCTTTTTACCACCTTTTTGTTGTTTTTATTTTATTTATTTTTTTGTTGCTAACGCCTAGTAAGCACCCATATGGCACCTAACTTACATGAGAACAAGGGTTTGTTACTAACCTCCCAAGTATCCTATGTGCACATCTAGGTTGATTTGGGTCTCTAGACTCCTTAAATGATAATTCCACCGGCTAAGACTTATCCTGATGACAATACTGTCATGCCATGCTTAGGCTCCCAGTCGCTTCCGACCGTAGGGATTCACCCAAAAAGTGTTCGAGATAAATGATTTGCCCGACCCGGGTCTATTTCCTCATAACTCTAGATGGTATATAATGGAACACCCTAGAACCCTAACGGCCAACCGGCGACGCTGACCCGGAATCAGACGCCATCGCACCCATAGGTGACGCGCTTGCATTGGCCTAAGCCCAAGGTTAGATAAGAAGACATCAAGGTGATAGACAAGGGTCTTTACCGGCCAGAAACACAGAGACTCCTTCACAGTGATGGCTTTTGCTTTTCAAAGTAGACAACCATATGTGTGTCAAAACATGGTCGCAGGCCTTGGCGGGTTTCACCCTTCAGAAACTCCATTGAGCTTTCATCTTCAGGGGAAGAAGGAAGAGTTTAGGGGGCAAACCTCCTGAGAGGACCGGTAAAATAGTTAACCTGGCGAGCCGATAAGGGCCCATTTAACTCTCCCCTTTCGAGCAACTTCAGACCAAATCTCGAGCATTTACATTCCATGGGCCCCTTTTTTATAGATTTGGGCTTTTGCTTAGAGGGGTTTCATTTATTAGAATCTGGCACGGTTACGACCAGGTTTTTCTTTTGACTTTGATTTATCTCTCCTTTTTTTGAGAGAAATATAGTCATTTGACATTGTGGAATCCCTCTTGCATGCCTGCGGGGACACTGCCCTCTTCTCGTGCTCTGACCGATGCTCGAGAAAATGGATCTTACTCTTGCCTTAAGGGGTTTGAGTTTTTGTTTCTTATACTCAGCGTTTTAAGGACGCCGGCTGTCTCATTTGGTTGAAGATGAATAGAATAAAGATTTCAGCTTTTGGAGACCTTCTGGGTGAAGCCCCACCGTAGGTGATGCTATCGATTTTTAGATAAAACACGTAAGTGTGTATATGTTGGCTTCCTTTGAGTGGGCATAGGCCGACGTGACCGGACAGGGATCTCCACGATTCTGGCAGACCAAGACCCGGACCCTACCAAGTCTTAATGGGCCCTATCCTAATATGGAGATTGAATTCAATGACTTAACTACATGGTGGTCTCCAAGCATTGGCATTTTGAATTTTCTTTTTTTTATTTCTTTTTTCTCTCTTTTTTTCCTTTTTATTATTTTATATACATATTTTTTGTTCTTTTCATTATTTTCACTATTTTTTGTTGTTTTTCTTTTCATTTTCGTTCATTTTTTGACACTATACACACTTATTTAAGGGTAGTACTTCTTAAGATAAAGCTCATTCCAAGTGTGGGATAACTCGATTCCCTCATCATTGACTAGCCTATAGGCGTTGCCAGGATGCACAGCCTGAACCACGTACGGTCCTTCCCAATTGGGTTGGAGTTTAGAACGTGGGCCGCCAAGTTTTACAAAGATTCTTTTCACTACCATCTCATCAACTTTGAATTTTCTCTCAATAACCTTCTTTTGGTAAAAACGTGCGAGTCTATTTTGATAAACACGAGCATGCTCGGCTGCGGCCAGGCGCTTCTCGTCTAAGAGTTCCAACAAGGCAAGAAGTGAGTCACGACGTTCATTGAGAGGAAGTTCCTTGTCCAATTGTACCCTGAGAGAATGAACCAAGATCTCATATGGAACTACCGCCTCCATCCTGTAGGTAAGGGCGAATGGGGTTTGCCCAGTGGGAGTACGGATTTAAGTGCGATAGGCTCATAGAGCCTCAATGAGCTTCTCTGGCCAATCCGAGAATCTGCTAGACCCACAGGTTTTCTTTATGATTTTAATCAATGTTTTATTCATAGCCTTTGTTTGGCCATTGCCTTGTGGATAATATGGTGATGAATGATGCAATGTAATTTTATACCTTTTGCAAAGGTCCTGAAGGTCCTGAGAAATGAATTGTGGCCCGTTGTCGGTGATGATCGTGCTTGGAATGTCGAATCTAGCGATAATGTTCTTCATAATGAACTTGCAAACTGTTGATGCCTTGATTTTCGCATAAGCTTCAGCTTCGGCCCATTTGGTGAAGTACTCTGTTACAGTGAGGATGAATGACTTTTGCTTGGTGAGGGAGTTGGGATCACCGAGAGGACCAATGATGTCGAATGCCCACATGGAGAAAGGCCATGGGGAGGATACTGGATAGAGAGAGGAAGATGGGGAATGGATCTTATCGGCGTGAAGTTGACACTTGACACACCTACGAACATAGACAGCACAATCTTCCTCCATGATGGGCCAGTAAAAGCTTTGCCGAATGATCTTCTTAGCAAGCATTTGACTATTCACATGGCCACCGCACACACTTGAGTGTGCTTCCTCTACACACTTCCAGGCCTCATCGTCATCGAGACATCTTAGAATAACACCAGTGAGGCTTCTTTTGTATAACAATCCTCCAACCAGTGTGTATCTCTGGGCCACTCTTCTTATGGCCCTCTTATTTTCGGCTGTGGCTTCCTAAGGGTAAGACTGGTCTTTGCAATATTTGACAATTTCATAGAACCATGGCTTCTCTTCGTCAGCCGGTTCTTCTTCCAATTCGACCAACATGATTTCCCTCTTCTCAACGACTTCTCCATCTTGGGCCATCCTTGACATTTTTTCCTTGACCCTTAAATAGGAAGGGTTGTGGATTACAGGGAGGTGAAGCTTATGGATGGAGATGGATTTAGACCTTCTACCGAGAGGGAACCTTAATGATGATGCCAACGAAGCAAGGGCGTCGGCCAGAATGTTCTGATTGCGAGGAACGTGAACAAAGACCAACTTGGTGAACAGTTTGGCAAAAGCAACAATGAGCTCTTAATATGGCTTGAGCTTGGGATCGCGTGTGCGATATTTGGTGAGTACCTGGCGGAGAATAAGTTGACTATCACTTATGACTCGTAATTTAGTAACCCAGAGGGAATAGGCAAGATTCAAACCTGCTAGAAGAGCCTCATACTCAGCCACGTTGTTGGTGACTGGAAATGAGAGCTGAAATACCTCTGGGATACTGACGCCTTCAGGCGACAAATGGATGATACCAATATCTCTCCCCTGGGAATTCAAAGCTCCATCAAAATATAATGTCCACATCGGATCATCTGATTGGGTAATGGACATTATTTCCTCATCTGGAAACTCTGATTGGATAGGATCGAACTTGGGGAGAGGATGGTGAGCAAGATGCTCAGCTATGACATAGCCTTTAATCGCCTTTTACTGAATGTAGGTGATGTCGAATTGAGACAGAAAGCTTTGCCAGCGTGCTAGCCTATCAGTAAGGACAGATTTTTCCAAAAGAAAATTGATAGGATTCATCCGAGCAATCAGGTGGACTTCATGAGCAGAAAGTAATGTTTCAATTTTTGCACCACCCAAACGAGGGCGGCACAGGTCTTCTCCTTGGCTATGTACTTTCGCTCATAGGGATTGAGAAGTTTGGACAAATAATAGGTTACCCGTTCCCTGCCTTCTTCATTGACTTGTGCCAGGACGGCTCCCACAGAGTCGTCCAAGACTGAGATATATAGGATCAAAGGTTTATCTGGAGCAGGTGGAGTGAGAACAGGTGGATTGGCTAGATACTCCTTTAATCCTTCAAAAGCGTTCTGGCACTTAGAATCCTAACAGAATTCGGTTCCTGATTTGGTCAACTCATAGAAAGGTCTGCACCTTTGTGAGTGATGGGACACAAATTGGTGAATGAATTGTAGCCTCCCGATTAATCCTCGAACTTCTCTCAAATTCTTCAGGGGTGGCATATCTCTAATCGCCTTAGCCTTATTGGGATCTATCTCAATGCCCCTTTTGCTTACAATGAAAGATGATACACCAAACACACATTTCTTTAGATTCATTTTTAATTAGAACTCCCTCGATCTTTGCAACACCTTTGCAAGGACCTCGGGATGTTCCGCCCTAGTTTTGGATTTCACTAACAAACTATCCACATATATCTCCAAATATATGTGCATCATGTCATGAAATATTACCATCATAGCCCTTTGGTAAGTAGCTCCAGCGTTCTTCAGCCCAAATGGCATGACCACGTAATAATAAGTTCCCCAGGGAGTAGTGAATGATGTTTTCTCCTGATCCTCTTCTGCCAGGCGAATTTGATTATATCCAAAAAATACATCCATAAATGAAAGAGTTTCATACCCTGCCGTGTTATCAATCAACACATCAATGTGAGGCAGGGGGAAATCATCCTTCAGACACGCGCAGTTAAGGTCCCGAAAATCAATACAAATTCTCACATTTCCATCCTTCTTCATGACCGGGATAATATTTACCACCCATTGAGGGTAAAGGACGACTCTAATGAATCTGGCTTTGTGGAGTTTGTCGACCTCTTCCTTCATTTTCAAAGTCATTTGAGGGCGGAAACGTCTTAACCTTTATTTTATCGAGATGGACCCTGGTTTTAAAGTGAGACGGTGTTCAACCAAGGTGGAATCCAAACCTGACATATCCTCATAGCTCCATGCGAACGTGTCCATGTATTCGGTTATAATCTTAATTAATGCCTCATCTTCAGATGATGGCAAATTATCACTTATGAGGACGATCCTAGGGTCTTCCTCAATTCCCAAATTTATCTCTTTGGTAGACTCTTCTACAGCGGCTGACGGCTCATCAAATCTCCTCATTCCACTGGCATATGCGCCAGCTGCGTCCTCATATTCTTTATCATCTTCTTCAATAGGGAATTCGTCATTGGTGATTTCATAAACCCCGTACCCTTCATCAATCGTGCAATTGTTATCACATTCTATCTCCGGCAGTTGGATGGGATTTTCTAGCAATTGAGGAATGGCTAGAAGGGCTTGACATCTACTGGCTAAATCTAGAAGAACTCGACGAGGGATCTGCCTACCCTTAGATTTCTTCCTGGGCACCACCCTTGACTTATTCTTCCTAACTTGACTGACATTACCTATGAAAGAAGAAGAAGTTGGAGAAGATGGTGAAGAATGTACAGGGAAGGACACCTCAAAGGAGGGGTAAAGAAGGTCACTCAAGGGACCTTGAATGAGTGGCCCGTAGGTCGGGGCACACTCATGGGAGACGTAGGATGTCTCCTCAAATACAATGCGATGTTGAGGAGTTAGAAAATTGACGTTTTTTTCATTTTCATTTTTAATGACAAAACAATGAAAAGAAATTAGAGGAGGAGGAAAAGGGATTATGATTAAGGGGTTGTGAGGTTCGTAGAACAGATCATGATTGAAAGCTCGACACGAATTGAGAAACCCGTGCAAGTAGTAAAATGTCAGCCCTCATATTCTCACCGTCGATCAATGTTGGATCACACTCATCTTAGTCATCTCCACAAAGACGCTGCTGTAGACACGCCAAAATTGACGCTTTGTTGATTAAATCTCATGTCACTATGTTAATACCCCAAAGTGAACTTCAATATTTCTATAATATAAAGTTTTTCTATTTTTTATGTTTTTGTTATTTATTCTTGCATTTTGGTGATTCACGACTTGAGGAAGGGTGTGTTTTAAATAGCGACCTAATCTGGGGCGTGTTTTTAAGAAAGGACGACCAAAGATACGGGCGTCAATTCCTGATATTTTACAAGTCCCGCTACGATTGAAAATCAGTGATTAACGTCCTTCCTCAGGGCGTGTTATTAATCAACGCCTTTGCTTCAGGCATCTTTTTATAATTTTCAAATAAAGAAGGTTTTATTACCCAAATTGAATCCAGGAAGTGACGCCCTGATCCTGGTCGTGTTTTGAATTAACGTCCTTGGGCAGGTCGTCAATTGTTGAATTGACGCCCTTCGGTAGGTCGTGTCTCACCCTTTTCGTGTCCTTCTTAAACTCGTCTTTCCTGAAGAGTTCCCTGCCTTTCTTGGTCACCTTGCTCGATCTGGGAACTAGAGTCCTTGCCGTTAACAACCACTGCCTGTTCTTATCTTCCCGAATCTGTGTCTATCTTTGATCGAGACCTTATAAAAGAGTTCCCTAGTCGATCTCGCGCGAGTTTACAGAACACGAGAGCACACAGCGAGGAAAGGTAAGGTTAGATAGACATACAGGAAGAAGAGAAAAGAGAGAGCGGTTGTTATTGTCACGAAGTTTTGCGCAGAGAAGAGTTTCTCTTCATCCGTGTGATTCTTCATCGTCTTCCTCTGCTTCCTGCTGCTCTGGTGGTTCTCCCTTTACTGTTTACAGGAACAGCAAGGGTTTCTCTCCTTTGTTTATATTTGTCTTCATCGTATCATTGTCTATCATCATCGTTTTTTCCCTGTTGCATTAGTATTGCATCTCCTCTCCTCACCCTAATTCTCTAGGGGTTTTAAAACCAAACAAAAAGGTGCGCATGCTATATTCATATTTCATCATCATATTGTTTATTTGGATTGATACTACACTCACTCTTGGCTGATCCACTTTTCTTTTATTTGTTTGTTCTTCGTTTCAAGGTAATCAACAAGGAAAACCCCCTTCATCGGTCGGTCGATAGAAGGTGGAGGAAGGAATTCACATCCATCCCGCATCCTATTATCACCAGGTATTCGCGATCATCTTTCTTCTTATTGAGGTAACCCCTCTGGCGATCACTCTCCTTCTTAGCACCACGTGCTCTTTTACTCCCTCCTTCATTATTCTTCATATTCTTATTATCACTCTTCTTCTTATTATTTTCCCCTTTAAGATTGGATTTTTCCATGATCCACAAATTGGCGATCACGGTGGGACTTCCACTGTTTTTCTTTTGATTACCATCTCCTCTTGGCACCCACGTGTGCCCTTTCCCCTTTGGCACCCACGCGTGCCCTTTCCCTTTGGTACCCACGGTACCCCTCCTTTGTGCCCCACGGGCACCCTCCACTGTGCACACTGCACACTCCCCGGGATCAGCCAGTTTGTGATTAATCTTTTGAATTAACGCCTTTCACAAAGGCGCCTTTTTATTTAACGCCTTCATCCAGGGCGTCTTTTCTCTGTTTAACTCCTTCCACGAAGGCGTCTTTTATCATATCTGCTGCTTCTGTGAATTTGCGCCCTCCTCTCGGGCGTCTTTTTATTTGGCAGCGCCTCACACCAAGGCGCGTTTTTCTTCGATCGTGCGCACCACTTATATTTGACGCCCTCTGTCAGAGGCGTCTTTATCATATTTAGCGCCCCACATCAAGGCGCATTTTTGCATTGTCCGAGAGCCCCTCCCAGAATTCACGACAGCCACGCTGTCATCTCTTTTGTTAGTAGCGACGGCCTCCAGGTCGCCTCTTTCCTGTGTGTTTGCAGAGCCTTACTGTTTCTGTCTATTCATGCTGGATTCATATTCACATTGAGTATTTGATTATATTGCTGTGATTGGATTATCTTATACTGCATTTTGTGGCATTTGGTTGAGAGACCTCCTCTCTCTACACTAGGATTCCACACACCTTTCTTGGAATCGGGACAACCCTCCATTGAGCATTCCGTCTCTTTGGACCGGAAATCCCTTTTCCAAGACCTCCGTAAGTCCCCGCACCCGTGGATTCCCTCACGGACGCTGGGCCGGTTGTACCCTTGAAGTACCCGGAGTTTAGAGAACCTATCGTTGGTGACGAAAAGAGAAAGAACCTAGTTGACACGGAGGCTACACTTGGATCCAAACTAGGTTTCACTTTGCAAAGAGGAGTGAATTATTCTGCAATTTAACTCACTCTAATCTCAAACATAACACTAAAATCTTGCCTTCATCTCAACTTGTTTGCATAACTTGATTGAGTTGATTTGCTTAAGCTTGTTTGAGTTGGGTGATTGTTGTGTGATAATTCATTCATAAAGCTTTCTCTCTTTTTAAGCATGCAACTCCGTTCAGGTAAGATTATCAACATGGCAAGCTACGGATATTCCTATGATGATGTGGAGGAGAACGTTTTCGGTCAATCATATGAGGTTCCCCAAGATTCTATCTATCATGAAGGGAATTACCCCCTCCTCATTCTCATTATCCTCAAGTTCATGTGGTTGATACCACTACTCAAGAGGTTGTGCCCTCTTCTCAGGCTTTACCCTCCAACACTCCGGGGAACCCCTCCCCATCCTTCAATGTTACCGATTTGATTAATGCCCTATCTCAATTAGATGACTCCCAGCGGCAGGCAGTTCAGGCCGCTTTGAAAGGGAAGTCCGTTCCTTCTTCATCCTCCAATCCCCCTCCGGCCGAGAGTGGCCATCACCTCACTAATGACCAAGCGGTCTTGCACAAACCCCCCTCTTGTCCACCGACACCTGGTGCGGCCATGCCGGCCCAACAGGCGAGCTACTCAGCGGCTAGGCCCCAATTCTTTCAACCTCCCCAAATTCTAAGGACGCCTATGCCAAACACCTTCATTCCAAATTCGGCCCCGGTCGAGTCAGACACTAATGCTTTGCTCCTTCAGAAATTGGCTAGCATGGAAGAAAAACTCAACAAGGTTACTGCTGCCAAGAATGCCCCAGAAATCTCCCTTCCTACATTGCCAGTTTTTCATTTACCACCTTCTGAGATGCCGAACTTTCGACGATACAATGGAACTGGTAATCCTTTTATCCATCTGAAGGATTTTATGTATGAAACGTCCTTTTGGCAGGGCAACAAAGCCTCATTGGCTTACTTGTTTAGAAGATCTTTAGAGGGGCCAGCCCTCGAGTGGTTCTATTCCTTGGATCCGGCAGATGCTAGTGATTTTGATGTGGTTCAGAAGAAATTCTTGCAGAAGTATAGGGACAGGGTTGGACCCTCCCTTTCAGTTACAGATTTGGTTGCAGAGAAAATGAAGCCCGAGGAGGACTTCATCATATTTGCTGATAGATGGCGGTCAATGGCCGAGAAGTTGAAAGATACCTTATCAGAACCGGAACAGGTTAAGATGATTATATCCAATGCAACCCCTCAGTTTCGGCATATACTGGCTATGAACAGATTGACCACCATGGAGGAGCTTTATGAAAGAGCTCGTTATATTCAGACCCAAATGAAAGATTCGCCCATCATGGGCATGTTTGAGCCAAAACCAAGGTTGGTTAAAAAGAATACAAATGTCAACAATAGCGGGCCCACGACTGAGGGCACCGTCATCAATGAGCAGGTTGGCGCGGTCGGCAACCCCACACCTTTTCGCCAATCTAACCCACGACCTCCGCCACCTCCATCACAAGGCACCCTCTTTACTTCACCCCCACAACACCAATTTACTCCTCAACCTTCTTTGCTCCACCACAAAACCAAGCGCCCCGCGCTGACCCTCCAGCTCCGCAACAATACCACCAAGTACCGCCACCCACTAATTATGGACCGCAACAACAACAGCAAAGGAGACCACTTGGCCCCAAAAGGGCCCATTATCCGCCATTGCCAGAAAGTCTCCCGGATATTTTCAATGCCTTAATGGCTGCCAACTTGCTCATGCTACCAAAGGAAAGGGCAGTGTGGCCCGCTAATGTTGACACGTCCCGCTACTGTGTCTTCCACCGCTCCCCTGGTCATAACATTGATCGTTGCTTCCACTTCAAGGACTATATTTATGACTTAAATGACCAGGGTGGCATCAATTGGGATGAGATGAGGCAGTTTATTGCCACTATGAAAGAAAGAAGGCCTCCTCGGCAACAGCAGGCTCAGCAGCCACAGCAACCGGCTCCACAAGTACAACAGCAAGCTCCAGCACCTCAGCAAGATATGGGGATTGTCCACAACCCACTGCCAGAGCACCCACCAAATCAGCACGTGAACCCTGTCACATCTCTCCGTGAGGTGGAGAGAGGACAGGGATGGCATGAAGAAAATGCCTCTGTCGGGGCATTTAATCATAATTCCAATCAACCTCCGCGCCTTTTGCGCACGCTTCCTTCTTCTTCTACTCCCCAATTGAGCCGGGCTCTTCTACGCCCCGTTAATCCACCTGCTCCCACCAATTCTCCATCCTTGCCAACCCGATCTCTCCTTACCCGTTTACCGCCTCCGCAGCCTACCACGCAGCGAACTCCGCCATCCACTACCAACCCTTCACCTTCGCCGTCTAGACTGCTCCTTATCCGCCCGTCGCCGACGCCCGCTGCACCCACCACCACTGCTCCTCCATCGGCAAGGAACCCTCCATCCCCGGGTCCTCAGCCTTTTGTACCCAGATCTCTCCTCGTTCCACCCCCCAACTCTCCACGCATTCGGGTATCCCTTTCTCCTACGCCTCCTGCGAGGGCATCTTTGTCAAACCCTTCATCAATGCCCCCTACAGGGACTCCCTCTGCAAACACCCCTCCACCACTTCTTAACGCCAATACACCCTCTTCCTCTTCCAACCCTCCTCCTTTACTTGCCCCGACAGAGGCACGACAAAACGTGGCGCCGCTCCGCAGTGGACGGATGTTCCAGCGCATCTTTCCCCAAAGAGAGCAAGAGCCCGCGCAGGGGCCGCAAGAACAAGAACAAGAGCAAGAGTCCGTACCAGGAACTCAGTATGATTTGTTAAAGCATCTTGACCGAACTCCAGCAAGAATTTCAATCCTAGAATTAATCAAAAGGTCCACCACTCACCAGTTAGCCCTGAAAGAGTATCTGCAAAAAGTTATGGTCAATGAAGACATCCCGGTCGAGCAGATAACTACAGTTTTGACGCCCGCTAGCAATCAGCCGGCAATTACTTTTCATGAGCATGAACTGGCACCACTATCAGCAAGGAAATATGCTCTATGCATCACAGTCGACATCAATAAGGTGGCGGTGAAACAATGTCTAGTGGACACTGGGGCATCTATCAATGTATTGCCACCGAGCACTTTGAAGATGTGCGGCATTCCTGAAAATCTGATTCGGCCGTCTACTATAACAGTCACAGCATACGACAATACTAAGAAGCCTTCTCTAGGCATGATCACACTAAAGTCAGTTTGGGTCCGGCCACAATCACGGTCGATTTCCACATTTTGGACATGGATCCAACATTCAATGGCATTCTGGGCCGCCCCTACATTCAACAGCTCGATGCAGTGCCCTCTACAAATCATCAGTGCCTTAAGTTTCCACACAAGGGCCGCATCATCAAAGTTACCAGTATGCCAATTCTGCCAGAGGAAGATATACACTTGACTTCATCAGTTCCTTCTATTTGGCCTGCCAACAAGCCGTTGCTATCAATACTAGACCTCCCTTACCCACGGCCAATGTCGCCCGAGACAGTCACGACAGTTGCTATGACACCCTTACCTTCCAAGGGGAAGAAGAAGAAAAGCATGATAAACACCCCTGGTTGGAAAATTCTAATGAAAATGGGGTATCAAAACGGCAAAGGTCTGGGTGCCAGTTGTCAAGGCAGGACTAGGCCTGTAAAGCCTCAGAAATTGATTACACGAGGCGGCCTGGGCTACAAAGGGCCGGGCAAAAATGAAGAAGAATCGTGGGCAGTTATGACATCCACCTTGAAGACAGATCTCCAGCCGCTTACTTGGACATTGAAGACACATTTTGTCACGGGTGGCGTTCAGAATAATGAGCAGACTACAATAATCACCTCCATTCTAGACTGTCAAGATGTTCATGCAAGATAGTTTACTCGTCATATCGCACCATTGGCCACTTATAAAGCCCTGGAGTCTCTAAGGCCTGATAAAAGAAGGAAAATGGATGATCCAGAGTGTGACTGGTATAGATGGTTCGATATGAATGATATTACTATTGCCTTGAGCCGTCTCTTTATGCCGACTGATCCGGAATGGCCGCCACTAATACATGAATTGATTGAAATGCCGGCTGCGATTACAGATAAGAGGCAGTTGCTGAGTGATTATACGGACACTGGAGAGCCAGATGTTCCGTATGAAGAAGGATTTACAATAGATAGGCTGTGGGCCGGCCTCTTTTCCCTCACTTCTATGCATCCGTCTCTTCTAGCTTCCCTACATTCTCAATTGTTCTCTCGCGTGCCGAGACCGCCGCCAATTATGGTCAGCTTTTCTCCAGATTCACTGCAGATTTCTCTCCCGATTCCTCCTTTGCTCCTCGAGCAATTCTCCAAGCTCTCCATCACACCCCCACGCGGGTCATCTCTAATTCAATCTTTCCCCAAGCTTTCAATCTCCACTCCTCCTGTTGTTCTCCCTTCACATTGTTTTCTTCTAGAAAAAGAAAATAAAAATGAAGATAAAGATAAAAATGAAAAAAAAACGTCAAAATTCCAACTCTTCAATCCTCCATCTCCGTGGAGGAAACTTCTTATCTCTTTTCCGAGTGTGTCCCAAGCCAGGGGCCACTCTTTCATGATTCATTGATAAATCTTTTCTCCCCCTCTGGTGAGGGGTCTCCTTCTGTATCACCTTCTGTATCCACTTTTTCACCTCCTTCCTCCTTTTCAGCTTATTCTAATCAAGCTAGTTGTTCTTCTTCTTCTAATAAAATTCATGGGGTAGATCTTCATAAGAAATCCAAGGGTAAGCAGATTCCGCGTAGATTTCTGTTGGAGTTAGCCAAAAGGTGCCAGGCTTGTTTAGCCCTTCCTGAATTCGTGGAGAATCCGGTTATCCTGCCAGAGTTGGAATATGAGGATGCTAATGCTTCTTATGAGGGTTTGGGTGTCTATGAAATCATGAATGATGAAGACCCTATTGAAGAGGGGGATGAAAGTTATGAAGAATATGAGGACGAGGCTGATGCCTTTGCCAGTGGCATGAGAAGATTCGACGAACCATCAGCCTCTGTAGAGAGCCTACCAAAGAAGTTAATTTGGGTACCGAGGAAGACCCTAGGATTGTCCTCATCAGCAAGAATTTGCCGCCCTCCGAAGAGGAGGC
Source organism: Amorphophallus konjac (assembly GCA_022559845.1). Lineage (NCBI taxonomy): Eukaryota > Viridiplantae > Streptophyta > Magnoliopsida > Alismatales > Araceae > Amorphophallus > Amorphophallus konjac. The sequence continues at coordinate 298,418,901 of CM040124.1, read as the reverse complement.
GCTTATTTTGGTACTTCAAGAATACAAGGACACGTTTGCGTGGAGTTATGAGGATATGCCTGGATTAGACCCTGCGCTCGTTGAACATCGACTTACACTTAAGCCAGGGTCTGTCCCGATCAAACAACGGTTGAGACGTTTCCACCCTAACATGGCTTTAAAGATGAAAGAAGAGGTCGACAAGCTTCATAAGGCTAGGTTTGTTAGAGTTGTTCTCTATCCCAACTGGGTGGCTAACATTGTCCCGGTCATGAAGAAAGATGGAAAGGTACGGATTTGTATAGACTTTCGGGACCTCAACCGTGCGTGTCCTAAAGATGACTTCCCCCTCCCTCATATCGATGTTTTGATTGATAATACAGCAGGATTTGAGACTCTCTCTTTCATGGATGGGTTTTCAGGTTACAATCAAATTCGTTTGGCTGAGGAAGATCAAGAGAAAACATCATTCACTACACCATGGGGTACATATTGTTATGTGGTCATGCCCTTTGGACTCAAGAATGCTGGAGCCACCTATCAGAGGGCTATGATGGCGATTTTTCATGACATGATTCATATTTATATTGAAGTGTATGTGGATGACCTGGTAGTAAAATCAAGGACAAGGATTGAGCATCCTGGGGTTCTAGCTAAGGTCTTGCAGAGATCACGAGAGTATCAATTGAAAATGAACCCCAAGAAGTGTGTATTTGGCGTATCATCAGGGAAGTTGCTTGGATTTATTGTCAGCAAAAGGGGAATTGAAGTTGATCCCAACAAGGCGAAGGCCATCAGAGACATGCCTCCTCCCAAGAATTTGAAGGAAGTTCGAGGATTAATCGGGAGGTTACAATTTATTCGCCGCTTTGTCTCCCAGCACTCACAACGATGCAGGCCGTTTTACGAGCTTACTAAGCCGGGAGTCAAGTTTAATTGGGATGACAAGTGTCAGGCAGCTTTTGACGGATTGAAGGATTATTTGGCCAATCCTCCTGTCCTGAGGCCGCCGATTCCAGGCAAACCACTTATTCTCTATGTTTCTGTCCTGGATGACTCTGTAGGTGCTGTCTTAGCTCAGGTGGATGAAGAAGGTAAAGAGAGGGCAGCATACTATTTGTCTAAACTTCTAAACCCTTGTGAGCAGAGGTACTCAGCCATAGAGAAGACTTGCTCTGCTTTAGTCTGGGTAGCTCAGAAGTTAAAACACTATTTCTTAGCTCACGAGGTTCACCTCATTGCACGCATGAATCCGATTAAATTTCTTCTTGAAAAATCTGTCCTCACTGATCGATTAGCACGTTGGCAAAGTTTCCTTTCTCAGTTCGACATCACTTACATTCAACAGAAAGCTATCAAAGGTTACGCCATTGCCGAACATCTTGCTCACCACCCTCTCCCCCGATTTGATCCTGTCAATTCGGAGTTTCCAGATGAAGAACTAATGTCCATTAATCACCCCCATGATCCTATGTGGACATTATATTTTGATGGAGCTCTAAATTCCCAAGGAAGAGGGATCGGCATGGTTCTTTAACACCAGAAGGGGTCACCATCCCATTTGCTGCTCGGCTCACTTTCCCTGTCACAAACAATATAGCTGAGTATGAGGCTCTTTTGGCTGGCCTTCAAACCGCCCATAATATGGTGTTACTCACTTGCGAATTGTTGGTGATAGTCAGCTTATTCTGCGCCAGGTACTTGTCAAGTGCCGCACTATCAATCCTAAGCTCAAGCCCTACCAGGAGCTTGCTTCAGCTTATGCCAAACTCTTTACCAAATTGGTCTTCGTTCATGTCCCTCGAAGCCAGAACATCCTAGCCGATGCTCTTGCATCTTTGGCCTCTGCTCTAGTCTTCCCTCCTGAGCGTGATTTCCATGTTCCTCTCATTCATCAGCGTGATACTCCAGCTATCAAGGATCGTGCATTCCTCGATATTAGGGATAAGGTGCTCGAGAAGGTCAGACGGAGTGAAGCTCTTAAAGGCAAAGAGGTCATGTTGTTAGATTGGGAAGAAGAGTTGGCTGACGAAGAGAAACCTTGGTATTATGAGATTGCCAGGTACTGCAATGATCAATCCTATCCCGAGGAAGCCACTGTGGAAGAAAGAAAGCAATTAGAAGAGTGGCTCAACGTTATGTTTTGGTTGGAGGTGTGCTCTATAGGAGAGGGCTCACAGGTGTTTTATTAAGATGCCTCGACGATGATGAATCTTGGAAAGTTGTGGAAGAGGCGCATTCAGGAGTGTGTGGTGGTCATGTGAACAGCCAGATGTTAGCTAAGAAGATCCTTAGGCTAGGCTTCTATTGGCCAACTCTAGAAGAGGATTGCTCCATCTATGTTCGAAGGTGTGTTAAGTGCCAACTGCACGCCGACAAAATTCATTCTCCTGCTTCTTCACTCCATCCTATGTCCTCCCCATGGCCTTTCTCCATGTGGGCTTTTGATATCATTGGACCTCTTGGTGATTCGAACCTCCTGACCAAGCAAAAATCGTTCATCCTGACGGCAACGGAATACTTCACCAAGTGGGCGGAAGCGGAAGCTTACGTGGAGATTAAAGCGTCAACAGTCTGCAAATTCATAATGAAGAACATCATCGCGAGGTTCGGCATCCCGAGTACCATCGTCACCGACAATGGACCTCAATTTATCTCTCAAGAGCTCAAGGATCTCTGCAACAGGTATAACATTGCATTGCATCATTCTTCTCCCTATTATCCGCAGGGCAATGGCCAAGCAGAGGCAACTAATAAAACTTTGATCAAAATTGTTAAGAAGACGTGTGAGGCTAATAAATTTTCGGATTGGCCAGACAAGCTAGTCGAAGCTCTCTGGGCCTATCGCACTTCCATTCGTACCCCTACTGGGCAAACCCCTTTCGCCCTTACTTATGGAATGGAGGCGGTAGTCCCTTATGAGATTCTCATTCCATCTTTGCGAGTACAATTGGACAAGGAACTCCCTATTGATGAGCGTCGCGATTCGCTCCTTGCTCAATTGGAACTCCTAGATGAGAAGCGTCTGGTCGCCGCTGAGCATGCGCGTGTTTATCAAAACAGACTCTCACGTTTTTATCAAAAGAAAGTAATTGAGAGAAAATTCAAAGTCGGTGAGATGGTAATCAAGAGAATTTTTGTAAAACCTGGTGGACCTCGTTCAAAACTCCAACCAAACTGGGAAGGACCGTTTGTTATAAAAGATGTTTATCCTGGCAATGCTTATAAACTGATTAATGCTGAAGGACAAGAGCTAACTCATCCTTGGAATGGTCTGTACCTTAAGAAATATTACCCCTAATCCAAAAACCAAAAAAAATAGAATTTTCCAAAACACAAAAAAAAATATATAGAATTTTCCAAAATCCAAAACCCAAAAATATATATATATTGAAAAGGGTTGCCATGGCACACAAGGGCTCAAGGTCTGAAAGGTCAAAATTCAGAATTCATTCATCAGTCTTGTTAACTCAAAAGGGGGTTGACACCCGCACACATTACACACTTAAACCGCGAACTCAAGTGGTGCAAAATCCGATGGGAAGTCAAAAACCTGACTAAAGGTGAAGACGATGCCCATTCTTTTTCTCTTCGGCCCATAAGGGAGGAAAGGAAGTCTCGGGGTAGATCCACCAAGCCTATCCGCCGCCCTCGTAGGTGGAAGTCAGGGCCCAAAAGGGAATAAATGCCACAAAAGCCCAAGTACAATTAGGTTTATTTTTCAGCAATGCAAATCAGTTCCAAAGTGAAAGTCAAATCATGAAAAGAAAAGCATGTCAAGAGGGCAAAGTCCCCGCAAGGAAAACCTTGGGCGTATGCATGCAAAATAAATGAGGCAAAAGGCAACAAAGTTTCCCTACGCCGAAGACCGAACCCCAACAGGCATAGGGTAAGGGGAAGTGGTTTTATTTAGAGCTTCTCAGAATCTCTTATGGGCTTCCTTATATCTTCGTTTTCTTTGTGGTAAGTCATAAACCAGCAGAATGGTCAAGGCTGACCTAAGAGATTGCACCATGCGAAATCTCGGGTATAAGTTAACTATTATCACGTCGCCCCCCTTTTGATTAATCAAGAAAGACCAACGAATTTTAAATGGTGACCGTGTAGGATTAAGAGCCCGGGTGGCTTTGTCAACCCAAAGAAAAGAATTAACGCCTTCGTTTAAGGCGCTTTTTATTGAATTCACGCCTTCCTTAAGGTCGTCTCTTTTTAAATAACGCCCACATATATGGTCGTCTTTTCAACAAAATTCAAAAACATTTTTCAAATTCACGCCGTCACCTAGGGCGTCTTTTGTTTGAATAACGACCTAATCTAAGGCGCGTCTTTTGAAAAATAAAAGAAAAAAATATATAAAAGGAAAAGAAAAGAAAAGAAGAAATGGGGTTTATTCTTCATGTGCGTGCTTGCATTATTGCATAGGGCATCTTGATTATTGTTTGCATACGTGTGCTTGCGTGTCGCATCTCCCTTTTTGGTTATTTCATTTACCTTATTTGATTAAAGGCTTGGCCCCTTGACCCGCTATCCAGGTCAAAAGTAAAGTCACCCCTTGCTTATTGAGCAAGGGGCCAAGCCGAACAGATGAATTAACCTGTTTATTTAAGTGTAACCACAGCTGCAGGTACAGGGCAAAGTAAAGCGAACACGAAGAACGTGGAAAAGAAGCGAAGTACACAACCACAAGTACACAACTACACAAGTGCTCAGGTAACAAAAATGTCAATCTCATATATATATACATCATGAATATCTGAGTACAGGTGTGAGGGTGGAGGAGTACAAGTAAGTCTCTCAGCTCTCGCCTCCACCCTCCTCTCTCCTACTCTCTACCTCATCCTCGCCGTCCCGAGGAGGCGCTGGTGGAGGAGGCATGGGCCCCCGAGAAGAAGCTGGAACTCGAGCCTGGCCCCCTGCCTCGCTCCTCTCTCGAAGAGAAGAACCCGCCACGAAAGTGGAGCTAGTGAAGGAGTACCCCGCAGCACGAGCTCGCTCACGCCCTCGCTGGAGACGCTCCTCAGCAACTCGTAGCCGCTCCTGAACAAGGACCAGCTGCGTCCTCGAGTCTGCCAGCTCACGCTCGTGTGCTACCACCAGCTCCTGGTACCGGGCACGCTCTGACTGCTGTAGCTCGTGGTGACGGGCACGGTCTGTCAAGTGCTCCTCCCGCTCTCGAGCACGCTCTCGTCGCTCCAGCTCAAGGGCCACCCGCAGCTCTGCTACGTCCTGAGGCAACTCCTCCCGTCGCCTCACGGTCCGCTCCAGCTCTGTAATCCGCTGCTCGCGGATCGCCAACTCTGTCCCAGCCAGGGCAGCCTGGGTACGTGCTGCCTGTAACTGTCTGGTCTGCAAACAGGTAAACAAATCATCAGTTCCACAGTTCAAATTCATGAAATAAGCAATGCATGACGAAGGTAAATCACTCACCTGGGCAGTCATCGCCTGCTGTCCCTCGCAGACGCAAGCAAGAGCGGCTCGAAGCTCCTCAGTCTGAAAAATGAATTTTATCAGTGCATAATTATATAATCAATAATTGAATGAGGTTTGAGTTCTGGAATTTACCCGTGAGGCGAGGTCGCGCTCTGCAGCCTCGGCCCGTGTGACCGCTCCCGCTAGCTGCTCTGCTAGTGCGGTCACCTCTGCACTGGGTCCCCTCGAGCTGGAGGCTTCCCCTGTATCTCTCCCTACGGCTCCCTGCTGGGCACGCTGCATTCATTGAAATCGTCAGTGGCTAATCATCAATAATTCAATAAAAATTCATTTGCATATAGAAATAATTTAAACACTCACCAGGGTCTCGAGGTCGGCCCGTGTGGCGGCCAGCTGGTCCTCCAGGCTGTGTAGATGGGCCTGGGCATCCATCGCCGCTATGTCCCGTGCATCCTGCATTCATTACACGTTAGTCACATGATAGTCACATAAGCCTTGCATTCAATTTAGAAATAATTGCATTCATACGTACCCCTAAGACCCTCATCTGGGGTCGGCCGGCGTAAACCTCCCAGTAGCGCCGGAGGTACTCGGAGCTGTCAGTCGCCTGGGAGGTGACTCGGGTCCCGCCTCGCCGCCAGTCGGCGTACTGCTCCTCGAAGCGCACCCTCCAGTCGATCGCCTTCGTGCGACCGCGTGTCTTCTTTCCGATCCCCCGTGGCTCCCCGACCTCTATCCACTCCTGGTGTAGGCCCAGGGTCCTCATCACCAACCTAAGCCGTAACGGCTCGATCTCGCTCAAGCAATGAACCCAAAGCTCATGCTCAAAACGAGGTCGCCCCGCTACGACCCACGGCTGGCCCTCGTCTGTCATACCCTCGTAAGGCCTCCATCGCACCTGCATCCATAAACATGCATGTCATCAGCATCTCATCATAATCATAATAAATTCAAATAAAAATAAACATAAAAAAATGCATTCATTCATGCATACCAGCGAGGGAGGGAAGTCTCGGAACTCTCTCCGTAGCACCCACAGCTCGTAGCCAAGTGGGGCACCAAAAACCACTGGCAGCCAGCGCCGTGCTAGAGGGAAAGCTCCCTCACCTCCTGGCCGTGGGTCAGCACGCCCCATCGGAATGTATAGGTGGCTCCAAACCTGCATCCATATATTGCATTAGTAAGGCATTCACATGCATAATAAAAAGAAAAGAAGAGAAAAAAATGCATACCTGAAGAAAAGGTGAGAAGCCACTGACGGTCGTCTCTCGTCCTGTCCCCGTGGACAGGTCGGCTAGTAGGTGCGCCAGCAGCGCAGCTCCCCAGGCGTATCTGCCGACTCCCTCTAAATCCTCGAGGATCCCTAGGAATCGGCAGTTGATGACGTCGCCCTTCGTGCCGAGCAATAGCCTCCCGAGCAGCAGCAGTAGGAACCTCCTCAGGTCTCGGTCTGCTCTCTCCCTGTCGGCTGGGTCCTGACAATAGACTGCCCTAGCCCCATCGATCAATCTCTGTGAGAATCGCTCTAAGGACTCCCCTGACCTATGCCTAGCATCCCCTAAGCCCATCACTGTAGTCAGGTCGGTGCGGAAGATAGTCCTACACTCGCTAGGTGTCTCGTAGACCATCTCTAGCCCTAGCAGCCTCTGGGCAAGCTCGGTGTAGTCTGGTAAGGTGATCCCGCTCACTGCCTCCCCGTCTACCCTAAGTCCAGTGATCCTAGCTACATCCTCTAGGGTAGGGACCATATGCCCCCAAGGCATCAGGAATGCCCGGCTAGTCCTATCCCATCTCTCCCTCAGAACCTGGATAAGTGGTAGGTCGGGTCTGACTGGCTCTATGCTAAGGAAGCCCCGAACCCCATAGCATCTACCCTGGCTCTCTGGAACTCGGGGAGGCCGTAATATGCTACTCGGACCATGACCCAGGAGATCCGTGTCCTCATCAACCCCTGCACGCATAAAGAAAGAAATTTTGGTTTAATTGTTCAATTACTCTTGTTGAAATTCACTTAATTGCCTTGGTTCGAGATGTTGATGCTTGATTTAATTAACGACCATCCCCAGGTCGTGATTTGTTTAATTGGCGCCCTTGAGGAGGGCGTGGTTTCTAAGTGAGTTCTGAATTAACGACCTACTCTAGGTCGTTGTTTATCTAAGAGACGCCCCGGTGGGAGGCGTGGTTTTGAGGTTAATTTCTAATTTCTTAAAGTCTTTTTTAATTGACGCCCGTACCAGGGTCGTTATTTTCTTAAGTAACGCCCCTGTGGAGGGCGTTTTCTGTTAAAATGGGTTTGGGGTTTTAATAATTTATTCTGGAATTAATGAATTGGCGACTGCTGGTCTGGTCGTTCTTTGTTGAATTGACGCCTCGATGGGGGACGTTGTTTTCCAGGGTTTTGAAAATAAAATAAAAACAGCATGCGATATAAATCATGGGAAAAATATATAATTGAACAAATATGCACGGAATTAACAGCATGATTGATATGAGAAAAATGATAATTTAAATGGACGACATGCTCTAGGGCGTGTTTTCATGATGATAATTATTTTTCAGAAAATAAAATGAATTCACGACCCAGGTATGGGCGTCTCTTCTTGAATTCACGACACCCCTAGGGGCGTCTTCTTTCTGAGTTGCAGGTTTTCTAGCCCGAGGGCTATGGAAATTGAGGTAAAAATGAAAAAAAAATGGAAATGGGTTGGAGGCCTACCTTGTGGCGTTTGGGTTCTTCCCGTGGAGGGCGTGGCTGACGAGGCCGCCGGAGTTGGCCGGGGCGTGGAACGGTCGCCGCCGTGGCCGGTGGCTCATCACCGTCTTCGTGATCACCGTCACCATCTTCCTCCTCACCGCCGTCTTCTCCTTCTATGTTGCCCTCTTCGTCTTCGCCATCATCTTCTTCTTCTTCTTCGCCTTGTCCTCCGGCCTCGTCGCCGGCTGTCGCCGTCGGAGCCACCTCGGCCGCCGCCGGCGGATCTCCCTCCACGACGGCGTTTTCCTCGTGGGCATCTTCGCCCAAGTCCACCGTCTCAGGGGCGTTGACCCGTTGCCTCTTCAATCCACCGCCGGCCATGGCTAGGGCTAGGGTTAGGGTAGAGAGAGGATGAGGGAAGAGAGAATGAGAGATGGGGGAGTGTTACGGTTAGGGTTTGCAGAAGAGAAGAGAGAAAGAGGGAAAGAGGACGAAGGAAGAAGAAGAAAGGAGGGAAAGTTAAGTCGAACGGTCAAAAAGAATTAACGACTTAAGGAAGGCCGTGTATTATGGAATTAACGACTGAAACAAGGGCGTTTCTTGATAATTGACGACATTGCTTAAGGCGTTATTTTTGTTTGCATGGGGAATGATAACCGTCGTCAGACGCATTCAATGGGGATTGATTGATGTGATGGGAGTGATGATTACTATTTTTGAGTAACGACTATGATTGAGGCGTTATTTATATGAAACGTGGCTTTGCTGAAGGCGTTACTTTTAGAATTTCAACGAAATCTTTTTGGAATATAAATCGAATTAACGCCTTGTCTTAAGACGTTATTCAGTTAACGCCCATATCCGAAGGCGTCAATTATGAGAGATCAATCATTGAAGACGACGTACGCTGAGGCGTCATTTATAGAATTAACGACTGGGATTGAGTCATTATTTGCAATAGAACCGCAGGCTATTAGAAGAATTGATCAGAAACATTGTGTTATGGCTCAATCAGAAAATTATCGTTGATTTATTGGAAGAAAGATTACATTGCTTCAATGAGCCATTTTGGGCCTCAAGCTTCTTAAAGCTATTACATAAGACTTCCACTGTTCTCTGTCTTCTTCTAAGTTTTCCACAGGATGATGAGCCTTGTTGATTTTACACAGAGCTTGGATAGTTGTGCACTCTTCTCCATCTTCATTGCTGCCGAGATCCCGTGTCTTGATCGGAGGGAGATGAGATGGATCTTCGAATATTTGCCGTGGAAGCCCGAGTTGAGGAAGGCACCGATGTGAGTTGTACAGAACGAATTCTGAAGCGCCTATGAGTCTAAGGTCCGTCCCGGGAGAAAATCTTGCACAGAGTTCTTGAGTCTTGAGTATTCCCGGGGCGCAAGTAAAGAGGTTCTTTGGCATTACTTTGAGGTGTTCTCTCCATTCCACTCTCTTCTTGATTTGAGGAATCCGGTTCGTCACCCTATTGCTTATTCCTAATGAGCCGGTCATATAAGAGAGTGGGCTTTTTGAGAAGATTCTTGAGGATTGTTGGGCCTCATTACATGGATCGAACTTGAAGTGGTGATCTACCCAACTAGAGAGAGCTAGCATGCATCCGTAGATGGGCCTTCCCATCGCCGCTGAGGTAAGTCCACTATAGAGATAGGCTAGGATAGCCGGTCCAACTCTCTCTCCTTCCTATAAGCTCACTATTGCGCTTAATTGGGCCTCCTCTAGGAAATCCTCCGTGGATGGGAATAAGAGTGCTCCCGCCAAGCACACCACGAAGGCCTTTGCTACACGCTCAATTTCTTCTTCTTCTTTAGCTTGATCCGCTCTCTTGTATACCCATGAGGCAAGCTTTAGAAGATTAATTCCTTTAGTGACCTTGATTTGGTTCACTAAGTTTGGGCTAGGTATCAATGTGGTTAATAGTTCATGTGAGGAAATTGGTTTTGGCATGATGGCCATCTTTTCTCATCCCCTTGCTTCATCCTCTTCAAGCCCAAGATCAACTCTAATTCTGTCAATAGGATGGTGGCTTCAAAGTTGAGAATAGAAAGTGTGAGTGGAAGGGTGCCATATTTCAATTAGAGCTCCTATGGCAGCCCAATCTAAGTGGATTTGATCATAGTGTTTGGCATGGGTAACTAGACCAAGAAGGTGCCATCTTGCTAAGTACACCCTCATATCTGAAGAAAATTTGGAGAGAATAAGAGGCAGCCACTTAATCTTTGTGAATCTCCTAGCACCTGGGACATTTGGGTAGTCCTGAGGAAGAAGGAAAAGAAAAAATAGAGACAGACATGAGCATACAGAATAAATATGAAGAAGCAGTTTGAAAGAGCAATAGTTCGGGGAAGATATAAAAGAAGGAACAGAGAATCAATCTTTACCTGATTTAATGCAATGCGGTTGCTGATGTGCCCGTTGATTTCAGTAAATCTGGGAGTAGAAATCTTGGATCTTTTAATGGCTCTCTCCATCTTTGGTATGCAGGAGGAGTCGGGCGATTGCAGTGCCTGTAGAAGAACACGAGCAGTAGCAGAAGCAGAAGTAACAGAGATTTGATGAATTGCTTTGATTAATCTGAGGAGGTTCCTTCCTTTTTATAGAGGTCTGAGGAGTCTTAAGGCTGTTCGGAGTTGGGAGGTTGATTGCCATTAGGACTGGGTTTTGCTTTCGATTTGGAATCGGAAGCGGGTGGTTAATTAACGTCTTCTGTTGGGGCGTCAATTGTTGAATTGACGACTGAACAGAGGTCGTGTTTTATTTAGCGCCCCTTGGTGGGTCGTCTTCTTCTTGAACGCTCGGTGCATTTAACGTCTTAATGAAGGGCGTGTTTTATGTTTTGACGCCCTGATGTCAGGCGCCTTTCATGCTTTTGACGCCATTCCCTCCAGTCGTGATTTTATTTGCTCACATGTTTGACTCCTCTATATGCTTAATGAACTTAAGTGCTATTCTTTGGTTGGAATTTTTTTTTTTATTAAGCACTTATGATCATATCTTGAGGGTTATTTCTGATCATTGTTATTAGGGCTAATGAGTTTTCAAGTGCAGAAGATTGCAGGTCCGAGATGCTTGGATCGCTCGTCGGAGTAACATCATTCTTTTCTTGTATTTCTTTCTTGTAAGCATTGTTACTATATGGTATTTTACGCTATATAGCATATCAAGGACCTTGTGGTTCTGATAAACCTGGAATTTGAGTTCCCCTTATCAAAAACGGTGATAGTTCCAGGAGAGTCTTGATCACACGGATAGGCCGTTGAGTCATTCAAGGTCTGGGACGATGGTTCCACTTTCTGGGTTGATGCGCGGACAAACGGGCTTCGGCTTAGTGTCAACTTAGAGATCTGGATTCTTGACCAAATCTAGATGGCTTAGCAATATTATCCTTGATTATTTTCTATTTTTAGTTTGTTTTATCTTTTTCTTTTAGCCCAGCATGCATCATATAGGACTTTGAGCTTCATGCTGAAAATCTTCATATTATGGTAATAATGAAGGTCACTCGCTCTTGATTGAGTTGACATGAGATATTCCATTCCAAATTAAGTACTTTATTCTCTCGAAGCCGCTCAGGCTATTTCCTTGAAACTGTTCCTTTGTTGGATCTTCATCTCAATTCTCTTTATTTTTCTGCAAATCCACCTTGGTTGTAGCACGTCCACATTGGCTGGTAACCGCTCTCCAATGGTGTCTCCCTGTCGTGCCCACGTGCACATTTTATTTACTTAGTTTAGTCTCCTTTATCCAGCAAATCGATGCTTCCTTGGAATCACCTAGAGTTGTTTCACTTTGAATCTTGGAAAGATTTTCCGATGCTTAGTATCTGAGACGTGTCACATCACACCTTGGCATCTACTTATCAGTTCTTTCCACTTCATTCCGCTTGTTGCACTTTCTCTTCATTCCGTCTCACTCCCTTCCAAAGCAGACGCCAAGGCGGGGCAGCTGTAGACACGCCAAAATTGACGCTTTGTTGATTAAATCTCATGTCACTATGTTAATGCCCCAAAGTGAACTTCAATATTTCTATAATATAAAGTTTTTCTATTTTTTGTGTTTTTGTGATTTATTCTTGCATTTTGGTGATTCACGACTTGAGAAGGGCGTGTTTTAAATAGCGACCTAATCTGGGCGTGTTTTTAAGAAAGGACGACCAAAGATACGGGCGTCAATTCCTAGTATTTTACAAGTCCCGCTACGATTGAAAATCAGTGATTAACGTCCTTCCTCAGGGCATGTTATTAATCAACGCCTTTGCTTCAGGCGTCTTTTTGTAATTTTCAAATAAAGAAAGTTTTATTACCAAAATTGAATCCAGGAAGTGACGCCTCAGTCCTGGTCGTGTTTTGAATTAACGTTCTTGGGCAGGTCGTCAATTGTTGAATTGACGCCCTTCGGTAGGTCGTGTCTCACCCTTTTCATGTCCTTCTTAAACTCGTCTTTCCTGAAGAGTTCCCTGCCTTTCTTGGTCACTTTGCTCGATCTGGGAACTAGAGTCCTTGCCGTTAACAATCACTGCATGTTCTTATCTTCCCGAATCTGTGTCTATCTTTGATCGAGACCTTATAAAAGAGTTCCCTAGTCGATCTCGCGCGAGTTTACAGAACACGAGAGCACACAGCGAGGAAAGGTAAGGTTAGATAGACATACAGGAAGAAGAGAGAAAAGAGAGAGCGATTGTTATTGTCACGGAAGTTTTGCGCAGAAGAAGAGTTTCTCTTCATCCGTGTGACTCTTCATCGTCTTCCTCTATTTCCTGCTGCTCCGGTGGTTCTCCCTTTACTATTTACAGGAACAGCAAGGGTTTCTCTCCTTTGTTTATATTTGTCTTCATCGTATCATTATCTATCATCATCGTTTTTCCCCTGTTGCATTAGTATTGCATCTCCTCTCCTCACCCTAATTCTCTCAGGGTTTTAAAACCAAGCAAAAAGGTGAGCATGCTATATTCATATTTCATCATCATATTGTTTATTTGGATTGATACTACACTCACTCTTGGCTGATCCACTTTTCTTTTATTTGTTTGTTCTTCGTTTCAAGGTAATCAACAAGGAAAACCCCCTTCATCGACCGGCCGATAGAAGGTGGAGGAAGGAATTCACATCCATCCCGCATCCTATTATCACCAGGTATTCGCGATCATATTTTCTTCTTATTGAGGTAACCCCTCTGGCGATCACACTCCTTCTTAGCACCGCGTGCTCTTTTACTCCTTTTTTTCATTATTCCTCTTATTATTCTTCATATTCTTATTATCACTCCTCCTCATATTATTATTTTCTCCTTTAATTAGTGGATTTTCCATGATCCACAGCTGCATTTAAGCCAACATCTTTAGGAATTTAGAAAACCGCGGGATGAGTGTGATCTCGAAATATATGAGACTGAGATCAAAAACATTACTTTCTGTTAATGTATATGTGGTACTGAACAGAATATCACCTTATTAATACATACCGGAGCGGATATTTTTGACAGAAAAAATATCATAGGATGGTCCCAATATAAACTACAGTTTATATCACAGCAAGCAACAAAGCTAGTTGAGAAGCCTCGCACTATTGAGGTGGGTTGACGACGGTAGATTGGAACAGCATCATCAGAATATATGATTTTAAGCCAATATCTTTAGGAACTCTACTCGGGTGTTCTGAAAAGTTCCAAGGTTAGGTTGTCATGGCCACAACATGGTGATATTATCTTGAAACTGTTCATTCAAACTACCCCACAACGCGCGCGTTTTATAGTGTAACGACTATGTAATTGGATGGTCCCAATATATATATACATGTAAATAGTTATGTGTATATAAATAATATATTTTATTTTTTTAATAAGTCTATTAATACATATGTATATATATAGTTGTATGTATATAAATAATATACTTTATATAAATAATCATTCTATTAATACCTCTTATCCATCCCACTTATCTATCTATTTATCTCCTAATCACTATTTAATTAATCTTTCATTGATCCACTCATTCTCACCTCACACTCCTCACACTCATCTTCATTAATTATCTTCTCACTCACCCCATCAATTATCGTCACCCGAACCATTCCTCTCACCCTCTTATCATCACTTTCTTATCTCTCTCTCTCTCCCACTATCATAACCCACTCAACCCACTAAGACACCAACCCCACTTCTCTTCCATTATCATAACCCACTCCCTCCACTTTACACCTCATTTTCCAACCTCACTCTCTCTCGATTCTCACGTAATCCTCCCACTCACACTCTCCACTTACACATCCCCCACTCCCACTCTCTCTTATCTTCTACACACACAAATCACTTCACACCCCTCTCCAACCCCACTCACTCTCGATACCCACGTAATCCCCACCACCAAAGAATCTCTCCCACTCACATCCACTTCCTCTCTTTCTCTCCTTAACATATCTCTCTCACCCTTCTTATCTCTAATCTAATCTCCCCAATCAAGAATACATCGTGTCCCCCACTCATTCTTATCTCCACTTATACATCATACCCCACTTTCCAACCCCACCCTCTCTTGATATCCACATAATCCCCACCTCAATCTCCACTTCACATCAACTTCTTTCTTTCCTTTCACCCCTTTTCATTCTTTTCCCTCCAACTCTTTCACTCTTTCTCATTCTACACAGATCCTCTCTGCCCAAAACTCTTTCTCGAACCCACTCACCTGCTCTCTCTCCATCTCTCTCTCTCAGCCTTCATGCAGCCACCATGCCCACTCCCTCTCCCCCTCTCTCTTTTCCCTCTGTTGGCTCTCACAACCCTTCCCCCTTCTACCTTCTCCCCTCTCCCACCTCATAGATAGATCTTCACACTCTCCAGCCACAACACCTCTCCAACCGCCACCTCCGGCAACCACCTTCCTCCTCACTTCCCTCCCCTCCCACTACAACACTGCAGCCATCTCCTCCTATGCCCAGCCGCCGTAGTCTCTCCACCTCCGACCGTCGTCATCCACCACCGTCGTCGTCATTTCCATTCCAACCGACGCCGCTCTCTCACCTCCCTCGTCATCTCCTCCTGTGCCCAACCACCGTAGCCTCTCCACCTCCGACCGTCGTCGTCCACCGCCGCCGTCGTCATTTCCATTCCAACCGACGCCGCTCTCTCACCTCCCTCGTCATCTCCTCCTATGCCCAACCGTCGTAGCCTCTCCACCTCCGACCATCATCGTCCACCGCCGTCGTCGTCATTTCCACTCCAACCGACGCCGCTCTCTCACCTCCCTCATCATCTCCTCACCGAGGCAGCCCACTTCACAGCCACCGAGCACCCAGTCGCAGCTGCACCCTCACCGGTCACTTCTCCACCCCTTAACCTCGCCGACCACCTTGCCACCGACCACCACCTGCTAGTATCCTCCCCAGCATCCTCCACCTCCACAGCCGTGGCAACTCCACCGTGAACCCCCAGCCGAACCAACGAGCCCACACCACGCCAACGTCGCCACGGCAGTCCTCGCAGTGCTCCCTGCTCCCTCTCTCTCTCTACCCAGTTCACCCGGCCTCCCTTCACCTCTCCTTTCCCTCTCCTTGTACATTCGCCCACACCCCCCTCCGGCCGTTCCCTTTCGCGAGCAACCTTCCGCAACCCACCTCACCACGCCGACCACCTTGCCACCGACCTCCGCGAGCATCCACCATGTCCACCACGCCGCGGTCACTCCCACGCCCACGGCTAACCATCGCCGGCAACGCCACCAACCCTCCCTCCATCCCTCTGCTTTCTCTCTAACTTCCACTGTCGACGTCGTCGTCGCCCTCGGCCACTCCCTCGCCAACCTCCCTCGCGCGTCCAAGCCAAATCGCCATATAGCCCTCATGTCACCTCCGACCGCCCTCACGTCGCCGTGACCACCGCGGCCACCACCCTTCACCTCTTCATCACCGTCCTCGCCGACGACACCACCACCGCCGCGGAGCTTCTTATGCATGCACACGCCGGCGTCACCACCGCCCTCGTCGTTCTTCCGCGAGCCCGCCGGTGACCGACCTCCCCACACAGGCGCCGCAGCACCCTCTGGCCAACTCCCCACCTCACCATCACAACACACGGTGGTGCGGACACCAGAGCACACGAGCGGCACGAGTTGGCGAGCCACCGGTACCGTACGCGGAGCACCACCCGAGCTACAGTGGCTTCCATCTGGCTCGAAGACAATCTGGAGACTCCCCCTTAAGTCTCGATATTTATAATATTTATTGGGACTTTATTTGTGTGTCATGTGTGTTTATTGGTTTTACTTCGGATTGTAATTCGGATTGTAATAAGGGTTTATGTGTAAAATGGGACCACCCGAGTCCCGTAGGCCCCCCTACCTCTTCCCCATTAGTCCACCTCATATCTAGGGCCCATGTGGGGTCAGTCAACCTTCCAATAGTGGGCTTCTAGAAGAGTGGACTAAGGGGGAGACAAATGAGAAAAAAAGTCCAAGAAGATGGCCATGAAGTCAAGGGGGCGCCCCCTCTTTAATATAGTTTAATAGGATTTGAATTTTTATTTTATTTGATTCTAAATCACATGGGAGAAATAAAATTGAACTCCCTCTTTTAACCCTCCCCAACCCTAGATATAGGGATAGTTGAAGTCTTTTTGTATTTCATATATATTCCGTGTATTTTCATTTGATTAGAATTAATGCCAAAAAAAATCAGAATTTTTGTTGGAGCCTCCAAGCTTGGTGCGCACCCCTCCTCTCTCCTCCCCCTTCTTGCAGCTGTGAAGGCTGCTTCCAGAGGTGTGAAGCCTCTCCTTCAAGTCTCTTCTGAGTGGGAAGCTCAGACCTATCGCCGCCGCCGCCATCGAGCCGCCGTCGCACCGCCACCGCCACCTTATCGAAGTTCTATCTTCATCCAATAGCAGCCCCTTCCACTAATTTTAACTCTCAGATCCGAGATCTTCTGAGTGCCAAAATTTCAGGGTGAGTTCTAGGGATCCAACCCACATTCCACAAAATTTGGTTTGGCCTTTATATTTCAATTTCTATTTTTCCATTTTCATCCATCTTTTCCTTCTAGATCTGCCAGGTTTCTATCTACTGTGAAAGCAACTATGATCTTCCCATCTTCGACCCACCTTTTGATTTTTTCTGGAACCCCCAAAATTACTGGAGGTTCTACCTACCATCCCCTCCACCCACGAATTTTCGTAGAATTTCAAAAGGCCTCCACCTATTTTCTAAAAATCATTTTCAGATCCCCTTAAGTTCTGTCTGCTTCTGTCCAGATCCGACCACCTACCAGTATAAAATAGTTTTCCCCATACAAATCTCCACCAAATCAATCATAAGAAATATTGCCGTTTTCCTCTCTCTCCCCTCTACAATCTTTATGAAGAGCTTGAGATCTGATTCGGAGGTTTACCTTATGGTCAATGCCAACTCTCAGGAAACTCAGTTTCTGCCCAGTCAGATCTGAGACTGGGAACAGGCCGGTTCTAAAATCGTCCATCAGAAGCACAGCTCCGGTGCATTTTTATGAGTCCCACAGGGTCGAAGGACTTCGAGAGAGCTTTCCAACGATACCTTTTGTGCGTCGATCCGACGTCGGGAGTGATCGCAGTAGCTGATCTCACCAGATCGCGCGCCTGAAAATAGAAGCAACCAGTCCGTGAGCAGCAACTCCAAAGCTTGGAGATCGGAGCCGATCGGCCTCTGACCGGCATTCCCGCCCCACCGCCTTCCAGTGAAGCGCGCCACCAGGGGTCTCCATCACAGCGGGACCCACCCTAGCAGACCCGGAGGATAGAGCAGACCGTGGGCCCCACGAACCCGTAGATCGCGCCGTCCGGACAGCAGTAAACGCGGGTTTTGGCACCGCCGGAGCGACCTCAAGATGCTGCCCGTCAACCCAATTCGCGTGACTCTTGGGCCCCACATGTGACCTATTACCTCCCTGCGTGGAGTGGGTCAAAACCTTTGTACCACTGCAATAATTATTAATCGGGAGTACAGATTTGGCCGGGGTTGTCTTCCCCATGCCGGGTGCGTGGAGATACGATCGTAACTTCTTGGCATTACTTTGCTTAGCTAGTATATGGTCATATGCCACTGTGAGAGCGTAGGATTCTAGCCCGTGAGTCCATGTCACCGCTGTGAGCGAGAGAGTGACCCGTCCCATGGCTCGATCCGAGCACGGAAGTGAGTCGGTCTACCCTTAACTCTACCGGTTCCTCAACCATGCACGATCCGCGTTTCCCTCGCTTGGGACAACGAGTGAGCTTGCGTTTCTGTTAGCGACGTATAGCCCATAGGAGCTCTTAGTGTCGGGCCTAATATCTCTCCCATCGTATGTTGCTGGTCGTGTGTGCATTTAGAGTCCGAGGTCCATCAAAATCAAATTGATTAACTCACATCAACAACCAGTCATCAAAACCAAATCAATCATCAAAACAGAACATCAATGCATGGTGACTCACAGTGTATGACTCACATCAAATGTTCAGTCATCTTGCTGCTCAGTTTAGTTTAATATATTTTGATGTTCAGTCATGTTAACTGATGCATAAAGCATTCATTGCTACACTCTGTCTGCACAGTTGTCACTGCAGTGCGTCAACTCAGTGTGCCGATGCGTCGACCCCTTGGTCATTTTTGTATCTGTCCATACAGTAGTGCGTCAACTCCTTGAGCTGATGCGTCGACGCTTCAGTTCAGTTTCTTCATTTGATGAAGTCTATACATCATCAGTTGATCTTCAAGAATATACGTTGCAGCGTCAACTCATTGGGCTGCAGCGTCAACTCAGCAAGTATGCACATCAGTCTTCACATGCTAAGTCTGTACAGCCGCTGGTCTAGCTTCATGAAGTCTGTACATCAGACTGTTACAGGAAGTCTGTACATTGTCCGTCTTCCTTAGCGTCTTGATAGTTGATGTCTACACATTGGCCTTCATGCTCCTAAGTCTATGCATTACTGTTCATGCATCAGTCTTCATAAGTCTGTACATTGGACTGTCTCTCTCAGCGTCTCATGGCATGAGGTCTGTACACTCGAATTGCCCTTGATCTGGTCAAGTGTATACACTCTCTCACTGTAGCTTTCAGCTATTCAAGTCTATACACTGGACTGTTAGGTCATGTCTATACACTGGGTCTTCAAGTCCATACACAGTTGTTTGATGCATATTGATTGAAGTCTGTACATTGGGTCTTTCACATGAAGTATGTACAGCCGTTCACTGTTGAAGTCCATACACTGGTCGGTGGAATTTGAAGTCTGTACACTGACTCGTTTCATTTCCTCAGATGTCTATACATTTGCCTCCATGATTCTAAGTCTATACATTCGTTGCAGAGATCTCTGTCAAGTCTATACATCGACTGTCTTGCTTGAGCTTAAGTCTGTACCGAGTCAGCGTCTCGTTGACTGTCTCTTGTTGTGTCCTCATGTTATTTCTGCGTTTGTGTCTTCGTGTTGTTGTCATGTCTTCGTGTTATTTTTGTGTTTGAGTCTTCATGTTATTTCGGTCTTCTATCTTCGTGTTGATTTTACTTCGTCCATTCTTCTTTAAATTCAAGCTTTAAGTGTCTCAAGTCGAGTCTGACTGTGTTGTCTCCATGTCGTCCTTAGTTCGAGTCGTTTCTTTGTTATTTCTGTCTTTGTGTTGCTTTTCCTAGACCTCGTGTCTTTCTTATTTTGTAACCACACCTCGTGTCAGCGTCTGTGTTCGTCTTCGAGTTATTTTTAGTCCATGTTGTTTTCGTGTCGTTTTCGTCTTCGAGTCGATCGTGCGTTCGGGCAACTTATTACTCGAGTTGTTTTCGTGTGTATTCAAGTCTTTTTAGTAAAGTGTCGTTTCACCTCGTGCCGTTCTCTTTGCTGTTTGTTATGCCGTGTTGTTTTTGTATTCGTGTCTTCGTGTTGCTTATGTATCTCGTGTCGTTCTCTTCGTAGTGGTTGTTTTGTTACAGTGAGACTTCGTGTCGTTTTCTTTGTGGTGTTAGCTTTATTATTATGTATCTCGTGTCGTTCTCTTCGTAATGTTTGTTTTGTTACAGTGATACTTCGTGTCGTTCTCTTTTTACCTCGTGTTGTTTGCATCTGACCTCGTGTCATTCTCTCCTTATCTCGTACTGTAATAATCTTGTGTATCTCGTGTCGTTCTCAGTAAAGTGCATCTCGTATTGCTATCACATACCTCATGCAGTTTTAGTTCTTGTGGCCCTCAGTGTTAATGGTTTTTATCTCCTTGCAGGTCCGAGGAAGAACATACACCGGTGTCTGGGCTGCACGTGATCCGATACTAAAGGAACCAATGCAATAAGGGCACATGGCAAGAAGGTTCTGGATGAAGCGTGGGAGGCACACGCGTTCTGCACCTTACCCACCTGCTGCTGCTATATAAGGTAGCCTTCGTCCACAGATGAAGGTTGATCGAAGAAGAAGCCTGAAGAGCAGAAAGCCCTTCGATCCAGAAAAAGAGAAAAAGAAGGAAAAGAGAGGAAGAAGAGATAGAAGAGAGAAGTCGTGAAGAGAGAGTGGTGAGTGAGAGATTAGGAGAGTAGAAGAGAAAGAAAGAGAGATAGAGAGTGAGAGATTTGGAGAGCAGAAGAGAAAGAAAGAGAGAAAGAGAGTGAGCGAGAGAGCTCGTGGAGAAGAAGGAAGAAGCTGCTTGAAGATCTGTCTTCACTGGACCGTGGATCAGATCCAGGCCAGTCAGCTCCGTTGAGAGCCACATTGTGCATTACGTTTTACAGCTTTCTGATTGCTGTGTTATTTTCCTTTATTATTTTCCTTTGTTTTCTGATCATCTTTGTTCTTCCGATTGCCCTGTTGGGGATCGGGTTCCTCCTGTTGGTTCAGGAGAAGGGAGATCTGATCTCCAGGTTGCAAGTGATAGGTTGTCACTTGTGGGTTGCCCTCTGGTTAGAGGAAGGGAGGCTAGTCCTCCGGTTCTGGGCTTGTGGTTGCAAGTCCAGTGGTCCCTCCTGGTCTGGAGGAAGAGAGGTCTTCGACCTCTAGTTTCCAAGTGGCTGGAAGTCACTTGGGTGTCCCTCCGGTTGGGAGGAAGAGGGGAGGTTGTTCCCCTGGTCAAGCTGTGTGGCAGCAACTGTTTGTAGACTGAGTCTTCTTGGTTCTAGCGTTTACTAGTGAAGCCTCACTCCGGTTGGGAGTGAGGGGTGGATGTAGGTCTGGAGGACCGAACCACCTTAAAATCTTTGAGCAGTGGTTTGCTTGTAGTGTGTTCTTCCATATCTCCTACCACCCTTCACAGATTGTCTTGAGATTTCTTATTCTCATTTGTGCTGCTTCCGCTTGTTGGTTATTTGGGGGGCCAGTTACATATTTGCTCTTTTGTTTAAAAGGATTTTCAACTGGTTCATCAGATTGCTTGATTTGCTTCCGCTAGATGCTTGGATAGGCACGCTCCAAGTGTTTGTATTTGAGTTGAATCAAATTGGTTCTATTCTGTGTCTATCTCTAGCTTCCAAGTTTTTATTTGGCCATTATTCCTAGCAGGATACATTCACCCCCCCCCCTCTGTATCCGGGCCTAGCACCCTAACAACTACATGGGCTGGGGAGAGGCGAGGAGACTCACCCTGAGCTCCTACCGATTGCCAGGAGGTGGACCGCACCTCGGGAGGCCGGAGGCCTTTGGAGGCAAGTCCGAGGGCTCCAAGATGATGTGGAAACCCTATCGTACACTTCGGTATGACTCTAAACTTAGACCCTTTAATTAAATGCAGTTCTATATGTTTATGATGCTGAGGTGACTCCCTATGCAGGCGAGGGGCACGAGGGCCAGCCCTGGGTAGTGGGGGCCCTCGCCCTCTCCGGGCGCGATGTGTGGCTTCACTGCATGAATGTTGTGGAGCCACTCTACTTCAGACCGGTGATGAGGACGATCGGTGTCCATCAGCCAGCAGTAGAGTTCCCAGCGTCGGAGAAGCCGGGGGAGCGCGTGGGGCGACACCCGCGGGGCGTGGCGACGGTGCTTGACTGGAGGGAGCGAACTGCAGAGTAGATCGCGGACTGGACGACACTTGGGCGGGTTGTGACTGCCCGAGCGGAGAGCGACGCGGCGTAATACACCACGTACGCCAGGCACTACCGGTACCAGGTGTTCTGTGGTGCCCGCCGATCGGTATGACTTCTAAACTCTAAATGCTTTCTATCATGCTTTCTATATGATTATGCACTGATGTTTGGACTTCCTAAATGCAGATCGACCCTGAGGGATGAATTGCGGAGTTGTAGGAGCTCCTCCACTCCACGATCCGAGAGCGCGACGAGGCTCGACAGGCCCTGGCCCTACTGGTGAGTTTTCCTAAACCCTAAACTCTTAATTATGCACTTTGATTATGATTATGCTATGAACTGACTGACCCTGGAGTTTAAAATGTTGCGAGCTGAGGTGACCCAGCGACAAGGGGCCGATGCACCTTCTTCTTCCTCACAGACCCCAACCGACCGAGCGGAGCGGGAGGCGGAGTTTGCACGGCTAGTGGCTCGGGCCGAGGCAACACTCTCCGAGAGGGTACGTAACCACTACACTTTCCCTTGATTATGCTTACACTGAATGCAATTAACTAACAATGATGCATGTATGCAGGCGATCGAGCTGACAGCTGCGCTGGGCGAGAGTGCCCGGCTGAGGGAGGAGACGGTCCGTCTCCGGGAGGAGTTAGCTCAGAGTCGGCCAGCGGACGCAGTAGAGACTGCACTCCTACGGGCCGAGCTGGAGTGGTTCAGTGCTAGTACTGGAGAGGCGCAGTGATACCGGCTCAAGGCGGAGTGATACCGGCTTCAGGTGGCGAAGCTGGAGGGGCTAGTGGAGGGCCTCAGAGAGGTGAGTCCGGAGCATAGCAGAGCAGCCCCGAGCGGCAGCCACGGCTCTCATGGTTCCGTCAGGAGCTACTTCACAGGTTCCTCCGGTTGACGGAGGAATGAGGAGGAGCGGCGCCATCGACACCGCGAGGAGGCGACCTCAACGATGCCTCCACCAAAGAGGCATGAGGGTGCCGGTGACAGTGACAGGCCAGAGGGAGAGGGACATGCTTGACTTTTGTACTACGACTTGACTTTTGTACATGGATATGACAATGATATGATATATGTTTTTGTTTTGTTTTTGTGAATGAATGTATGAATGGATGCAAATGCTAGGTACTAACCAACTAACTACGACTACTAACCCGACACGAGCGAGTGGGAGAGAGAGACGCCAAACAATTTGAGTGGAGAGAGACGACTACGAGTGGGGGAGAGAGATGACCACGTGTGAGGGGGAGAGAGACGTGTACCGACTGAGAGGCACGGGAGAGACACGGGAGAGGAGAGAGACACGTACCGACTGAGAGGCAAGACACGCGAGAGGGTGAGGAGAGAGAGGCCCCGACTGAGAGGCGAGACAAGCGAGAGGGTGACGAGGGAGACGCCCCAACTGAGTGCAGAGACACGCGAGGATGTTCCGATTTAGAGCGGAGAGGATGCGAGATGGACCAAAAAATGTGACAGGGATTGAACGGTCTCCCAGGTGGCCGCTCATGAGATATACGGTCCAAATGGGACCGCTTGTATGGCAATTTGAAGGGTCCAAGATCAGCCGTGCATGTCAATGAACGGTGATCCAGTGACCGTTTAAGTGGAAGAACGGCCTTCACTCCACCGTTCCACGGGTCCAGGATCGAACTGTGTAGAAGCTGATAAACGGTCCAATTAAGACCATCCTAAGAGAAGAGCGGTCTATCGATAGACCGTTCAATGTCACGCACTGGGAGTCCGATCGGGACTCTCTTGGAGAGTCCTAACTCGTAGTAGGATGTTTCAACTCAACCCAAACTCTTGCCCAACCCGATCTAGACTTATCCTAGCTCAATTCTAGTGGGTTTGGGGTTCTAACCAAGCTCTATAAGTAGGAGGGAACTCTAAATTCGTGACTCACAACTCAACCCTCTTCCAAACCTTGAAACTCTTGTTACTCTTCATCAAACCATCATGAAAAGGGCTTTTGAAGGGAGCTCAATGAAGGGAGCAGTCTTTGAAGGGCCCAGGCCAGCCAGAAAGGAGCATGAAGTGCTCCAACGGCTGACCGCGATCCCACGACATCTGAGCTCCAGCCCACTAAGAGAGGTAAGTTTTTACAGAAGTTGTTCAATTGATTCAATTCATTCCATTACTTACATGTTCCTCCTCTCTCTCTCCCTTTTCTTTTCTTTTTTTCTACTTTAGCTTCTCCCTGGCTCCAGGCGCTACTCCACCTTGAAGTGGATGGCGCCTTCAGGTTCTCCCCACAGATAGAGTGCAAGAAAGAAGAAAAGAAGACAAGGCACGAGTGGCGACTCTACATCAACACCTTACCCCTGGATCGGTTCGTGATGCGCCCTAACTTCCTCCACGACACTGCAGTCAGACTTCCTAGGAGGCCAGGCTTGGATCTGAGGCTCGTGAGCGACATTGCACTGGCGATGTACAGCCCGCACTGGTGTTACCTACAGGTTGGACTACCCCGGACTACACTTCTAGCACTACCCCATCTCCCTGCACTACAGGCGAGGAGGTTCGGGTCGGAGGAGGACGAGCAGGCGGTCCGGAGTGCCCTGATCATGTGGGAGGTGGGCAGGGTGCTCACTCTTCCAGTGGAGGTGACAGAGCTTAAGGAGACTTACCAGGCATATGTGAGAGAGCTGAGAGAGCTTAGGCCTCCCGGGGATGCTCGTTTGAGGATTGAGTGATTTTCTTTGTTCTATGATGTTGATATAGAGACTTATGTTTGGAATGTTTGCATATGAATAAAATTGATGATTGGATTGATTCGAGCTTGGCCCTTTTTTGCGTGTGATTGAATGAGCTTGAGGTAGGATCTCGGGATGAACACGGTCGTATCCAGACCACTCAGTTGAATAAACGGTTAGCTTCTAACTGTGCCATAGAATGGAACAGCCAGACGGATACCGCATATAAGATCAACGGCAGAATTAAGAACAGTGACCTTATAAGAGTTGAACGATTTGTCGAAGGACCGTGGACAAAATAGAACGGTCAGGAATGTACCGTTGTGTCTTATAAACGGTCTAAGCTAGAACCGTTGATTCTTGAAGGTGCTAAAGATTGGAACGGTATGAAAGAGGTCGTTTGAGTTATAGAACGGTCGGCTTGTGGCCGTTTAAGTGAATAGAACGGCCTCCAGAAGACCGTTCCGTGATAGAAATGCTGAAACCTTGTCTTCAACCTGCCCCTACACACACATAAACAAAGAAACATATTAAATTTATTTTAGGCTTAACCCCTTGCCTGTAGCAAGTTAGGAAATGACCAGCTCTTGATTTTTGGTCAAGGGGGTAAGCCTTATTAAATAGGCAAATAGCACGAAGAGAATGAATGCAATGCATGCCATGAATGCAAATCATGATGATGAAAATATTTGTGATTTTGAAAATATTTGATTTTTTTTATTTTTGAAACATTTGATTTTTTTTTGATTTTGAAATATTTGATTTTTTTTGGGTTTTGAAATATTTAATTTTTTTTGTTTGAAATATTTGATTTTTTTTTTGGTTTTGAAATATTTGATTTTTTGGGTTTTGAAATATTCGATTTTTTGGGATTTTGAAATATTTGATTTGTTTGGTTTGAAATATTTGATTTTTTTTGGTTTTGTAATATTTGATTTTTTTTGGATTTTAGAGCCAGCTCAAACTTGACGACGAGGGACCTTCCTATCTCATTAGGAGTTTCCCGAGTTCAACATGCGTTATGGGCGACCACCCATGGCTGGGGCCAATTTTGCTTAACGGTGCTTCTATCAAGGCCATACCCGGGGTACGATCCAGTCCTTGGAAAATAAAAGAGAATTTGATAGAAAAGCCGACAATAGATATAGAGGTTTTTAGGGCTTGAGTTTTTCTCGTGACAACCTCTTTTCAAAGAATTTGGTCTGTTGCATCGGGGCTTTGTGTCCGTCATCGAACCTACATCCGCTCTAGGCACACATACGACCGGGATCATGACATCCCGCGGGGAAACGGTACTGCCACTCTTGCCATGTCTAGTTTCATTCTTTTGGGAGCATTTAGTCTTTTGAGCTTTGAGCTTCTAAATGTGCTTTTTAGCTTTTGCCTTTGATTTTGCCCCTTTTCTTTTATTTCTTTTGCTTTTGTGAATGCGGAATCAGGTCATAACGGATTGCCCCTATTTGAGACCCTCCTTTTTTATCGAGGTGTCTAGATCAGTTCTCGCCCCCTTATTCGCCGATTGCCCCTATTTTCAGCCGAAGAGGGGAAAAACAAGGATTTTCACTTGCCCCTAGGCATGGCCAAGGGAGAAACGTTGTTGCGCAAGAAAGGAAAACCGAACCACGGGGGGTCGTGTAGTGTGTGAAAGCTGAGTCGGGGATCCCCCTTCATGATCAAGTGGAGGAAACACCCTGCCACCGGGCCGTTGCTAGCTTGACTCTATAGATAAAAACGTTTTAAATACAACCCATTCCACGGATTTGGCAATTCCTCACCCTCCACATTAACAAGACGATAATCGTTCCCAGGATAGATTTCTTTAATTACAAACAGCCATTCCCAATTGGGTTACAGTTTAGACCTAGGACATGCTGATCTGATAAATTTACGCTTCAAAACCATGTTACCCACTTGAAATTTCCTTTCGATAACCTTCTTTTGAAAATGCCGCGAGACACATTTTTGATAAACAGAGACGTGATTGGCCGCGTTAAGCCTCTTCTCATCTAAGAGTTCCAGTTGTACTAGCAACGCCTCTCGACATTCGTCAAGATTAAGTTCTTTATCCAGCTGCACTCTTAGGGAAGGGATCAAGATCTCGTACGGGAGTACCGCCTCCATCTCATAAGTGAGAGCAAAAGGAGTCTGCCCCGTGGGAGTACGGACGGAGGTGCGATAAGTCCATAGAGCTTCTATCAATTTGTCAGCCCAATCAGCAAATTTGTGTGACTCGCATATTTTCTTAATGATTTTAAGAAGGGTTTTGTTTGTGACCTCGGCTTGGCCATTGCCTTGAGGGTAGTATGGTGATGAATGATGCAATGAAATATTAAATTTCTTACAGAGGTCCTGAAGTTCTTGAGATACAAATTGAGGCCCGTTGTCGGTGACGATATCACTTGGCACTCCGAACCGCGAAATGATATTCTTGAGGATGAAGCGGCAGACTGTGGTGGCTTTGATTTCTGCATAAGCTTCAGCTTCCGCCCACTTGGTGAAGTACTCCGTAGCAGTCAGAATGAATGATTTTTACTTAACTTGGGAGTTCGGATCACCTAGTGGGCCTACAATATCGAAAGCCCACATGGAGAATGGCCAAGGAGCAGAAAGAGGATGGAGAGAGGAAGTAGGAGCATGGATCTTGTCAGCATGAAGTTGGCATTGAAGACTTCTATAGACATAGGTGGAACAGTCTTCTTCTAGGGTTGTCCAGTAATAGCCCTGCCTAAGAATCTTCTTTGCCAAAGCTTGCCCATTAACGTGCCCTCCACACTCGCTTGCGTGAGCTGCTTCAACAACCTTCCAAGCCTCATCGTCATCCAAACACCTCATAAGAACTCTGTTGAGAGCCCGCCTATACAATTCTCCTGCGACAATCGTGTATCTGGAGGCGACTCTTCTAATGGCCTTGCGTTGTTTAGCATTTGTTGTCTCTGGAAAGGATCCATCCTTACAATACTGCTCTATTTCATAATATCATGGCAATTCCTCTTCTTCTATAATCTCCTCAAGCTCAGTTAATGAAACTTCTTTCAAATTCTCCCTTTCAGTTTTCTTCTCCACAGATTTCCTAAGGTGGTCAAACCAGGGATCCTGAAGGGAAGGAGCGTCTAACCGCTGGACCACAATGGTCTCAGTGGCGTGACTGAGGGGGAAGGAAAGAGAAGAAGCAAGCGATGCAAGTGCATCGGCCAGAATGTTCTGAGAACGAAGAGTGTGAATATAAATGAGCTTACGGAATTGCCTAGCCAAGAGTGTGACCAAATCTTGATAAGGCTTGAGTTTCGGGTCACGGGTGCGGTAAGTGGAAAGAACCTGGCGCAGCACCAATTGAGAATCTCCTATGATGTTTAGGTATCGCACGCCCATAACGTAGGCGTGCTTCAGACCAGCAAGGAGAGCCTCATACTCGGCTATGTTGTTTGTGACAGGAAAAGAGAGCTGGTAAGCGACGGGGATGGTTACCCCTTTCGGAGTGAGGAGAACGGCGTCGATTCCACTGCCCTGAGAATTGAGAGCACCGTCGAAGTGCAAATATCAGAAGGGGAGATGAGTAAGTACAGCCAGATGTTCGTCAGGAAACTCGTCTTGGATTGAATCAGTGCGAGGGATAGGGGAATGAGCAAGATGTTCAGCAATCGCGTATCCCTTGATCACTTTCTGGACAATGAAGGTGATATCAAATTGAGAAAGAAAGCTCTGCCAGCGAGCCAATCTACTTGAAAGGACAGGTTTCTCTAAGAGGTAGCGGATTGGTCCATTCTAGAGATCAACTTAACTTCATGGGCTAAGAAATAGTGCTTGAGTTTCTGGGCTACCCATACCAATGTTGTGCAGGTCTTCTCCATGGTAGTATACTTAGATTCAGCAGGATTAAACAATCTGGAGAGATAGTATGTTGCCCTTTCTCTTCCTTCGTCATCTATGTTGGGTCCCAAACGGTGGCAATCAAGAGGGGAGGGGTGAATTGATTGGCAAATTAAAATTATTTTCTGAAGAACTTGCGAGACAAGATAGAAGCAATCAAACGCTCGGTCTTACTCGTGCATGATCACACATGAATGCATGAGAAAGATGGTGAGTGTGTGAAGAAGAAGGTGGTGAACACTCAACTCACCGTGAAGCCCACTCGACAAAATATGCACGCGAACAAACCACTGGAGACACAAAGTTTTTAGGTGGTTCGGGTACATCGCAATGTCCCCTACGTCCACCCCTCACTCATGAGGATTAACAACTTCACTATGATATGAGCCAAGCACACACACACGATGTTATGAACAGCACACACACACACACGGTACCCAATCTAGGCACCTTAATCACACACACACACACAAGCTCGTGTCCATACACGAACACACACTCACGAATCTGTTTCAAGATAGTTTAGAATACAACAACTTTCAGATTCACCAAAAAGCACTAAAGAAGATCAGAGTAGAAAGGATCTCTAGATAGAACTCTCCCTTTGTGTTCTTCGAATCAACTTTGATACTCCAGCAGAATGATGAACGAGTTTGGATGAAGTATGACGCAAGGCAGCACAAATGGATGTGGAAGCTTGATGTCCGATGCAGCTCTTTGATGTATATGATCTTGGGCTTGGATTCCAGCTCCTTCCTTTGGATTTCAGCTTCAGAGCAAGGAGGAATGGAGCCTGAAGGCTGCAACTCCGAACCTGCACATACACAATAGAACAACCATCATACCAAAATCGGATCTCACCTCTCTCCTATATATTTAGTGCCAATAGGGTTTGATTAAAATATTAAAACAGTCAAAGACAGCTTGGGAACCAGATCCACAAAATGTGTAGAGGTTTGTGGAATGTCTAGAGGTGATTAGACATGGATTGGAAGACTTTCGGTGCAAGGAAACCGAAGTCAAACAAGACGGCTGGAGGTCGGATCGGAAGGGGTCGACCCTTGGGGTCGACCCTCGTGATAGGGTTTTAGGACCCAAAGGCAATGGGTCGACCCTCAAGAGCAGCCGTGCTGCTTTTGGACAAAATGCCACAGGGGTCGGCCCTTGGGGTCGACCCTCGGGGGGTGTTTTATGTTCTGGGCAGAATGGGTCGACCCCTGGGGTCAACCCTTGCAGGTACCAGCTGCTGGATGGAGGAATAAACAAAGGGGTCGACCCCAGGGGTCACTGGGTCGACCCTTGCTCCTGAACATCAAAAAAACAATGAATATCAAGTGATCTAAGTCCAAGGAACATGTGGGGTGTTCTCCAAAGAGTTCAAAACAAGAAGAGGTTTGATCCTTAAGCAAGAATGAGTAAACCCCATCTAGATTGGATTAAGATCAAGCCCAAGCAAAAAACACCCTTTGGGATTAAAACAAGAAGTTCATCTTTGAAAAACAAATGATCAAGAGTTTAAGTGTTGGGATGGATCTCACCAAAAGTCCTTATATTATTCGATTCATGAACCGCCTTCTTGTCCCTGTCAAAACATACATTTTGCATTAGCTTTGGTGATATCAGACTGAAGTTAAACATCTTACCAGCTGAAGTGATTTCCGTCTTGCAAAGCTCCGTATCACATCAAGTAAAGACTATTCCAGAAATAGTCATGGTATTCAAGTTAAATTTAGTCATCATCAAAATCCATTATATCCATTACAAAAACCACATAGAGGGGGTTCAACAATCTACTTGCGCCAGGACAGCTCCTAGGGAGTCCTCAATAACAGAAATGTACAAGATCAGGGGTTTGTCAGGGACAGGGGGTTACAGAATCTTGGGTTGCAGAATTGGGGGATTAGATAAATAAACCTTAAGATCCTCGTAGGCCTTTTAACACTGTTCATTCCATTCAAATTTGGCCCCCGCCTTCAACAAATCATAGAATGGGCGGCATCTTTGCGAGTGTTGAGATATGAATCTCTTGATGAATTGCAAACGCCTAATCAAACCTCGCAGTTTAGTGATATTCTTCGGCGGGGGCATGTTCATTACGGCCTTTGCCTTATTCGGATCGATCTGAATCCCCCGTTTACTAACTATGAACCCTAGCGATTTCCCCGATGCAACTCCAAACACACATTTCTTTGGATTCATTTTTAGCTTATACTCCCTAGCCCTTTGCAATACCTTGGCAAGAATGGCGGGGTGTTCTTCCTTGGACCTCGACTTCACCAAAATATCATCCACGTAGGCTTCCATATACACGTGCATCATGTCGTGGAAGATAGCTATCATTGCCCGTTGATATGTGGCACCTGCATTCTTCAATCCGAATGGGAATTTGATTATATCCGGGCGTGGTGAAAGAGGTCTTCTCTTGGTCCTCGGGAGCAAGACGGATTTGATTATATCCAGAATATCCATCCATAAATGAGAGGGCTTCATACCCAGCCGTGTTATCTACTAACACATCAATGTGAGGAAGCGGGAAATCATCTTTCAGACATGCCTTATTTAAGTCCCTGAAATCAATACAAATCCGAATCTTTCCATCCTTCTTCATTACAGGGACTATATTCACCACCCATTGCGGATATAAAACAACTCTAATAAACTTGGCCTTGTGCAATTTATCAACTTCCTCCTTTATCCTTAAGGCCATTTGAGGGTGGAATCTTCTTGATTTCTGTTTAACGGGTGTTGCCCCTGGTTTCAAGATAAGTCTATTTTCAACCAAAGCGGGGTCAAGACCCGGCATGTCCTCATAGGACCAAGCAAAAGAATCGTCATACTCTCTCAAAACCTTGATTAACTCCTCTTCAACCTGAGGAGGGAGATTAGCGGAAATGATTATGGGTATGGGGTCCTCTTCAGTTCCAAGATTAATTTCTTTTGTGGGTTCATCAACTGCCGTCAACGGCTCATCAAATCTCTTTAAACCTTGCACATACAGATCGGCAGTGTCATCCACACCGCTTTCCTCATCATCGGCTGGGTCCTTCTCATCAATGATTTCATATACTCCTAATCCGTCATTGCTCCACACCCCTTCTTCCTCCTCATCATACTCTAAAACAATTGTGGTCTCTACAAACTCAGGACATTTGAGGAGGGCGTGACATCTCTGGGCTAAATCTTAAAGAAATCTATCTGGAATGGATTTAGAATGACGCATCACAGGGTGCACCGCAGATGTGGATGGGCTGACAACACTAGAGCTAGACTCTACCCCAACTGACTCTACCAACCTAGGGGACTCTGCACACTATACATCTAACCTAGGAGATAAGAAATCTACAGGGAAAGAATCAGGGGCCTCATGCCCCTGGGAAGATGGACAGAACATAGCGTAATCCTCCAGCGAAACCTCCGTTTTAAAATTGGCATTTTTTTTGAGGTCGGAGGAAATCATGAAACAAGAGGGGTTAGAGGAGGAAGGAGAAGGAGGAAGTTGCATGGGAAATAGAGAGGGGAAGAGACAATCGAAAAAGGGATCGGAAGATGAAAACCACATTTCATGGAGTTCGGCAGTGTGGGAGGGAGGAGTAAACAGAGTTGATAAATCAATGGGTGGGCAGTGCCCACATGCACATGGCACAAATAGAATCTCAATCGGCCTTTCCGAAAGGTACGGGTCGACCATGATTGGCGGGGAACGGGGAATAAACCCCAATTGCTGAAACAAGGAGGCAAGGTGGGAAGGGGACAAAGAAAAGGTAGTGATAGAGCTCCCCACTTCTTGTGGCCTCCGGTAAACTGGCTCAATTGGAGAATGCTTCACCAGCTGCATCTCCATCTTTTTCGGACAAGCTTCTTTTTCATAAAACAGCTTCTCAAAACAGCTACAAAAATCATCCATGTCACCCACTAGCCCCTTCAGTGGCGGCGGTGGGTCAGCAACAACATAAGCGGCATCGGTCTTCTTATTAACACAGGGCGGCGACCTCTTCAGAGTGCCAGGCTGCAACGGGCCTTTCATGAAATGTTGACGGTAATCCCACGTCAGTGGCCCGGAGTCTCCTAGTATTGACAGTGCGGACTCCCGGTAGCCAAGGCCTCTTCGGCTCATCTTTCTACCCCTAGGGATGAGATTAGTTCGCCCCTGCAACTGTGCGCCGAGGCCCATGCCTGGCTGATAGCCTAACTTCAAAATCATGTGCCACCCCTTAGAATCTCAAATCTTGGACTTGATTTTCACATTAATTGGTGCAGTGGCGGGCTTGCGTGATGCATATGCCCATGGGAAGTTCAAGTCCATTACAGATAACACTGGCTTGTTGCTTGGCCACAATGTAGGCAGAATCTTATCAGTAATTGCATCAACAGTCTGGACTGTGGAAATGCTCTTCACCTTGACTACCTGCCCCTAAAATGGGAATTTCAGGCACTAATGGGCGGTCGAGGGTACTGCCTGCAAGCTATCAATCCATGGACGACCCAGAATAGCCTTGAACATCGGGTCTATGTCCAGCACATAGAATCCCACGTCCATTTGCAAAGGCCCTAGCTCGGCCTGAACTGTCACGACCCCGTGACAAGCTCTCCTAGAGTTATCATATGCTGCAATAGTTATCGGTGTCGGGCGCAGCATGTCTTCAGATATGTTGCAGGCACGCAATGTGCTCAAGGGACACACGTTAATAGAAGCTCCCGTGTCCACTAGAGCTGAATCGATGGCCACTTTGTTTAATGAAATTGTAATGCATAGTGGCATTTGACGTACCTCTAGGGGTGCTAGCTCTGACTCTGAAAAAGAAATAGATGGCCCCTTTGTGATAGTGGCCAACACCGACGGCAAACTGTCCACCGCCACGTCCTCGCTAACCATAACTTTTTACAGGAATGCCCTCAGGGCATCTTGGTGTAGCGTGGACCTTTTAATTAACTCCAGGACTGAAATCTTGGCCGGCATCCGGTCCAAGTGCTGTAATAGATCATACTTCGTGCCAGGCACGGGGTCAGCTTCTTCTGCTTCAACTGTTGAGGAAGGGATTTGAGGGTTGGGTGCAGGTGCACCAGTGGAGGGGTAACTTCTATGAAATAAACACCCGCTCCGGAGGGCGCAGTGTCGTGCTGGCACGGCCTCAGATGGACTCCCAATTGGCCCAGTGGGATGAGTGGAAGGGGTAGAAATGGGGGTGAGGATGGCGGAGGCTGGTCTGGCGGGCCCTGGTGGAATGGTGATTGGTGAAGGGTTGAGTGGAGGGATAACGATGGACGGTATGGCGGGTGATGGTGGAAGGACTGGCGGGATGGTGGGGAATGTGGCGGGTGTGATAGGGGACCTAGAGGGAATGGAGGGTGGAGCAGTCAAGGTGGTGGGCCGGAGGATGGAAGGAACAGAAGGTGCAGGGGAGTTGGCGTATGCGATGTGGAAGGCCAAAAGATGAGCGGGGGTCTCATCGTCAAAAGACCACCCAGCATTAGGGGCTGGGCGGTGAACAACATTTACTTGGGCCGGTGCTGGCGGCTGTTGTTGCAGAGCGGGCTGGTGGTCTGGCATGGGATTTTGATGAATCCCGAGTTCAGGTGGTTGTTGTTGCTGTTGGGGTTGAGGTTGGGGTTGCTGAAACTGCTGCTGCTATGGCGCCGCCTGCTGCAGCCTTGCCTGTCTTCTCTTCTCTTTAATGTCCTCTATCAATTTGTGCATCTGGGCCCAGTCAATCCGTTGCCCTTCATCCAAATCATACACTAAGTCTCTGAACTGGAAGCATCTGTCTATAGTGTGCCCGGGCTGTCGATGATATATGCAATATCAAGATTGATCGGTGGTCGGGTTCCAGTTCTGACGTTCTGGCGGGAGCTGTATATCACCAGTGTACATCAAGGCTAAGAAAATGTCCGGCAAAGTTTCTAGAAGTGGAGGATAATGGGCTCTTTTCGGACCCGGTCGAGCAGGCCCATAGCCAGCAGGAGGAGGGACGTTGTGGTACTGGGGTGGCTGCTGAGGCTGTTGTGGTGGTGCTGGTTGTTGTTGTGGGTGTTGAGGAGCTTGAAAAGGGGGTCGGGGAGCTTGCGGAGTGGGGAACTGGGGGTTGCGTGGAGGTTGCTAGAAACGGGTGGAGCGGACTGGTTAGGGAACCGAACAGCCTGGACCTGCTTATTGGTTTATACTCCCTCAGTAATAGGGCCCTGGGAATTTCTGGTGGTCTTGGATTTCTGGGCCTCAAATAAGGAATGGATGGGGGAGTCTTTGAACTGGGTCTGGATAAACTGGGCCCGACTGTACAACTGGTGCATATTTGATATGTCGTTCATTGCCAGAATGTTTCGGAATGTTGGTGTAGCATTTGAAATTAACAACTTTACTTTTTCTTCTTCCGGGATCTGCCCGGGCACACGTGAGGTCATCTGCCTCCATCGGTCGTCATACGTAGCAAAGTCTTCGTCTGCCTTCATCTTCTCTGCTACCAAATCTGTAAATGAGTACTCCGGGCCTACCCGGTCTTGGAATCTTTGAATGAATTTCTCTTTCACAATTTTGAAACTTTCTGCCTCCTCCAAAGGCAAGGTATAAAACCATTCAAGTGCCACCCTGTCCAAGGATCGGCAGAAAAGATACGCCATAAGGTGATCATCATGCTGAAACTACGTCGATTCATAAAGGAACTCCCTGACATGAATGAACGGGTTGCCATTCTCGTCATATTTGCGGTATACGGAAGCTCAGATTGAGGAGGAAAATGAATGTATCGAAAATTAGAAACGGAGACATCAGCAAGGGATTGTGGGCCGACCCTTTTATGAAGAAGATCGATTTGCTGCTGCATGGCAGCCCACTTTTCGAGAATCTCCCATTCCCGGGATGGAGG
Organism: Amorphophallus konjac; assembly: GCA_022559845.1. Lineage (NCBI taxonomy): Eukaryota > Viridiplantae > Streptophyta > Magnoliopsida > Alismatales > Araceae > Amorphophallus > Amorphophallus konjac. Next base: position 298,383,363 of record CM040124.1, on the reverse strand, counting down.
AGACAGAGCAGGAAGAGCAGAACCTGTGTATGGAGCGGATGGATAGACCGATGGAGGGGGAAGCCCATAAGAAGGATAATGGGCCAGGGAAGGGCCCATATCCAAGTAAGCAAGCTGGGCAGCCCCTGGCTAGAGGCGAACAAAATCGGCCGGGGCCACAAGGGCTTGCAGCGCTGGAGAGATGGTAGTGTAGGGATCAGAATAGGAGGGCATGGGGGTATGGGTCTTCCCCTTGTCAAGAGGTTGATGGACCGAGGTAGAAGCTTGACCCGCTTCCATATTGGGGAATCGGAGAATCTGAGGATGAATTGGAGTAAGGTCAACGGGGGCCGCAGAGGTGGCCCCTAATCCAGCAATCGGAGATGTAGAAGTGGCGGCAGCAGTCACGCCAGAAGAAAGCACTGAAGGCGGGGCATCTGTCCCTTGCAAAGCTTGTTTAAGGAGATGAGTTGAGTAGGGTCCAACTGGGCCATCATGTGGAGAACATGACTGGCCGAGTTGTGAGTGGATGAATCAGAGAGAGAGGGTTGGGCACCCTCAATAGTGGCAGATGGAAGAGGAGGGGCGGACCCCTCTCTCCTCTGGAGAGAAACGACCCTAGGTGGGTCCTCCAAGAGCCCTTGAGGAAGGGAGTCCTCATGGGCGTGAGAGAAGTTATAAGATGACATGACTGGAGGAGAATCGAAAATGGGATTGAAATAAGAGATGAAATGGGAATTGCCCCTAGGAGACGATCCTATGGGGAAGAAGCAACTCCACATGCACTATACACTTGGGGAGGGGAAAATAATCAACCCTAACAAAGGTCTAAAAAAACAATCCAACCAAAAAAGCACACAAGAGAGGGGAGAGATGAGAAGAGAGACAACCAGTTGACCACTCAAGTAATGAATGATGCACGAAATGTTTTATAGATTTCCTTTTTAGGACCTTAGTGGATTAATTAAGATGATAATTCACTCAACCACAAGGGTACCTAACCAGGGTAGGACGGGAAACTGGGTTTACTCTAAGGGAGGCTCCCTCTCTCGAATGCAAACCCTAGACTAGTGTGGTACGGTACAACCTATCCGGCGTCCATGTGGGAATCCACGGCTCACGGAGACTTACAGAGGTCCTGGGTAAGGTCACCTAGTCGGCTCCAATGAATATGGAGACGAGAGGATCCCCCAAGTAGGTAGGAATGCAACTAATATGAAAAGTATGTATGGCCCTAAGTGCACCGGAGTGCATGCAAAGTCTAGCCTAGATCTATCAATCAATGATCAACAAATATGAAAAGAATGAAGACAATCATGCAAAAGTATGATGGCAATGAGGGGAGATCAATAGCAGCACCGAGTAGATGTGAAATAATATGGAATGTCAATCAAGATGAAGGTATCGGGTGCATTGTAGCAGACATAAACGGTCTGTGGGAGAGCGTGCAGGCAGCTCAACGGTCCTGTGAGGACCGTTCAATGGCAAGGAGCAAAAAAAACCAGAACTAACAATTAGATAGAAACTGGAATGGACTAAAGGAATGGGAACAGAGGCGTACCTGACAGCACGGTCTGTTGAAAGACCGTGCGAACTCTGGGACGGACCTGAAAAGATTGCCAAATGCCAACAGAAATCACCAGTGTAAAGGCAGAAGCGTACCTGAGCCAGCAGTAGTAGACGGTCTGCAGCGGACCGTGGAACAAATGAACGGCCTGCGTGAGACCGTTGAAGGCAACAAGTTCGCAGAATGATCACTACCGGTAGTCAGGATAGAACGGCTGCCTCCCAGCCGCTCAGATACGCGAACGGCTCGAAAGGAACTGTGTAAACTCCAGAGGACAGAGACGCAAGATGACGAAATAACGACCTGAAATCACTTAGAAGACAAACCTAACAAAGACAGAAGGTGGTCAGCACAACACCAACACGATGGGCACTAGGCGTCCCACCGTGATCGCTAGAAATTTGTTGATTGTAAAATGTGTTCCTCCACCTGATCCTTTCTTTTGTTACCCTTCCTTATCCCTCTACTTTGTCAATATAGGATATCGATAAAATGAAACTAGAAGGGCAGAAAGGTGTGAGTGTGTGTGTGGATCGTGATTGCCACCAAGGCTCTGAATGTAAATAAATACAACGTACATTAGAAAAGGGGGACACTCGCCTGTAAGTAGCACTGCGGAAATAAACGGCCCGGGAAGAACCGCCCTGTTAGTGAACGGTCGGTCGACAGACCGCTCACCAGTGCTGGGACGAACGCGGGATGAAGCCTGGCTTGACAGAAGAACGGTCCAGAGAAAACCGCAGAGGAACGAAGGACGGCTCTGTGAAGACCGCGCTAGTACTTGGACGGACAGGAAGACGATCGCTCAATGTCACCAGGTTTTAAGTTGTAGGATCTAGACCTCCACCCCTTCCGGCTGGCCAGAGGGGATGGGCCTCATGCTAGTACGATACTGACCTGCAAAACACAATGGAAGACACAAAAGAAAGCCCAAGATCAGAACTGTGAAGTGTAGTAACTATAAGAACGAACGAAAACAAACATAATGAATCGGAATGGGGGATACCTGGGAGTTTTTAAACCCCTAGGGGCGTGGAAAAATAGTAGGAGGGTGTATGAATGAAGTGCAATAGTGAAAAACGTGGGAAAAGAGCGAAGAAAATGATGTATGTAATGAAGAAAAGGATGGTGGGACGATTGAAACAAAGACTCAAAAATAACGAATACTCCCTGAACCGGAGGCCTGAGTGGATGTAGAAGGCCTCCCTCCCTGACTGTAGGTCGCTCGAAAATTCGGCAGAGCTTCGCTGTAGACCTTAGATGTCCCCCCTTTCAAAGCCTGGACTAAGGGTTCTATTTATAGAGCCCATAAACCTAGTCTCGAAATTAGGGTTTTCGGTGAAAATTAGGTCGAGATATCAAAAGATAATTCGTAGATAATTGATTTATCTCCCACCAGGATCTAACGGTATCTCATTTGGTTGAGAAACCTCGGAGAAAATGATGGGAGAAGTTAAGGGTTTAGCCACGGATTGGAGAGAGAAAATTCATTAAAACCTCAGAAATCAGGCCATTAAGCGGTCGCTCGATAGGCCGCCCAGTCTACTGCACGGTCTATTACTAGACCGTTCAAGGCTGTCGGTGGAAATTAAATAAATAGGAAAACAATCCAAAATATCCATCGAACTGACCGACTATTTCACCGTTGGACTCTTATGGATTGAACGGTCTCGTGATAGACCACTCAACTCATGGCGCGGCCCAACTCCAACCGTTCAGGGCCTGTCGGTGATAAATTCAAATAAAATAGATAAATAGATAATTATCTGAAAAACTAACGCCTTGGGGACTCTGGGAACTGGACGGCCATATGAATATTGTTCCATTAATTTGGACGGCTTCATGAGGACCGTTCAACCGCATGTCGGTGGAAATTCAGAAAATCACCTACATATCCGATAAATAGAAGAACGGCTCAAATCCAGCCGCCTAGTGAGTGGACGGCCCATCGAGTGACCATGCAATCCTGGACGCTTGAATTTGATGAAATTAAGAGAAATTAGGCAAAATCAAGACCCATTAAGTCCTAAATCAGAGCAGACCCAGTCAGGGAGGGAGGTACCCATAAAATAGGCCCAATAAGCTGCCTGGAAATAGCCCAATGAGTAATGGATAACTCGAGGCATCAACAAATTGTGGTAAAAGGAATGACTCAACTCATCGGCAGAAAATGGGTGTCAACAACCACGAGACCAAGACCGAGCTTCAGAGTCACTTTTCCTTTGGCACTTATTCTCGAATTATCAGATGTAGAAATTGTTGTACACACCTCCTCTAGATTCTTTTCTCGCAACCCTATCTTTTCAATGGCTTTCATGGGACACACATTAATGGAAGCTCCCATGTTGATTAAGGTGGAGTCGACCCTGACTACATTAAGGGTAATAGTGAGGCACATAGGGAGTGACCTGCTCTCAGGTGGAGCCAAGTTTTTGTTGGAGAAAGTGATAGAAGGGCCTTGGGTCATAGCCAAAATAGCATTGGAGACTCTGCTAGCTAGGAGGTCCTCATTGACAGTTATCTTCTACAGGTATTAGAGGAGAGTGGATTGATGAGACGGGGACCTTTTGATGAGCTCCAGAATATAGACCTTTGCTGGGGTCCTGTCTAGGTGCTGGAGGATGTCGTACTCCATCGGAGGAGTTTGGGAATTTGCCCTTCATCAGGCTGAGATTGCCTTTGAGATGGGGGAATGATGCGACTCCGAAGAGTAACATTGAGAGAGGCTTCTTTCGGGACCTCCAACTCTTGGGGTTTTGGACAGATAAGCTATAGAGGAGGTGGAGACCCGAATATGAAAGAAAGGGAAGCCAGCTCTTCACTCGGAGTGCTAGGAACATAGGGAAAGTCCATTTTCGGCTGTGGGGGTTTCAGCAAGAGGGCGCTCTTGCTCCACAGTAGTGATTTTGGGGAAGGTTGGCTCTTGAGGTGAAGGTTGCAGAGGTTTTATCAAAGTGAGAGGACCTTGGCTAGTCCTCAGGTTAGACATTGGTGATTGAGACGGGGGTGTGATCAACGTCCAACGCTGAGATCCCTAGGACAAAGTATTGACATCGGCCTAAGGCTCCTCGACCTCTAACTCAAAGCGCCCATGCCACTCTGGGGATCGTTATATGCCCCACATCTAGGTTCTATTGACAACATGTGGTTCCAAGCCTATGACATTGTTTACCCTCTCATGTTGTTTTGAACTTGATGATTCTTTGTTGGGTTGATGAGCGGGTAATGGATTTTGGACGATGCCTAGATCTCTATTGGGCTTTTTAGGATTAGCAGTGGCGAGCTTGAGATATGCCCAATTGATCCTGCCCTCGTCATTCATGTTGTACACCCAATTCCAAAATTGGAAATTGTTGTATATGTCATGCCTAGGAGTGCAATGGTACAGGCAGTATTTGGAAGTATTGGCGTTGGGATGAACCCAATCCTTCTAGGGAGGGAACTGGATAGCCTGAGAAGACATGAGAGCAAATAAGATGTCACCTAGGGATTCGGGCAGAAAAGGGTATGAGGCTCGTCTGGGACCAGCCTAAGCATAGCCTTGTGGTGGAGGAACGTTTGAGTATGACTTTGGACCGCCATGGACCTGATTGGGATTAGCTTGATTGGATTGTGAAGTTTGGCAATTCTTGGACCTGAAAGGTGGACCGAGAGCATTCACTTGCTCATTTATAGTGACCCCTTCCGTGGTAGGAACGGCTAGAGCTTTTCGACCCCTAGTGTGGGACTCAAAGAAAGGAAGTGAGGTGGCATCCTTCATTTGAGCTTGGACAATCAGAGCTCGATTGTATAGCTGTGGGAAGGTGTGGAGCTCATTAAGCATGAGGATAGCCCTAAGCTGAGGGGTAACATTGTTCACCAACATGATGACCGCTTCAGCTTCGGGGATGACCACCTCCGTCCAAGAGGCCATGATTCTTCAATGGTTTACAAATTGGATGAAGTCCTCATCGGGCTTCGTTTTCTCCATCACTAGATCAAAGAGGGTAGAAGCTATGCTGGACATATGTCTGAAGTAAGTGAGGAACCACTCGGAGATGATGTTGAAGTTGATGGGATCGGCTATAGGGAGAGAGGAGAACCAACGAAGGGCCTCGCTCTCGAGGGATTTTTGGAACAAATGGACCAACATGACCTGATCGTTGGGAATCAATAAGGAAACCCGAGAGATGATGATGCGGGTCAGTAGAGCCATCGTACTTCTGATATTTTAGAGCTTTAAATCCAGTTGGAAAGTACACGTTAGGGAGTTTGCAGTATTGAACTAATGAGTGGAGATGTGTAGCTGGCATACTTGTGGACGTCAAAAAAATGACGATGATGATCATACGACACTCGCGTCTACGCGTTCAAGCGCAAGTCGAAGACGAGAGGGCCGAACAAACCCATACCTCGCCCAACCAGGACGAGAACTCACTTGGTGGTCCGCCATCCGTTAAGGAAGCCCCCGGGCAGAAGATACGGCCACAACTCTACGACCGGCCATGCCGAGAGTAGAATCAAAGAAAAGTCAGGAACTCAGGCACAGCCCGGCATGCACCGAAAGTCACGCAAAGTCTGGACCGAGCCCCAAAAGCTATGAACGGAACATTGCGGAGGCCATGCATCTCAACTAAAATATTCCGGGAGCGCCAACACTCGAATAAATGGCTGCGACTTCGAAAAGAATCCATTTGAGGCTTAAAACAGCGCGAAAGGGCCTTAAACCGGCGCGCTCTAAACCGGCGCGCCCCTTCAACATCTTAATCCGGTGCCCCCAAAACCGGCGCGCCCCATTTCCCATTTGCCCTTGTTGTTGCCTTAATACGGTGCCCTGCTATTGCTTGGGCTTTAAACCTTTCCCCCCTCATTCTGATGCTAATCCGGCGCGCTCACCCCCCGCGCCGGTTTAACCCCATCCTGTCCCGTCTGCCAATCGATGCTCTGTTCAGCATAAATGCGACGCACAGAGAACATTCAATGCCCATGTCTCTGCTTCTATCTCCGTTCGACAGCACAAAAGCGGCAACGACGAAGCAACCCCCGGCAGACCTGCGAACATCCCGTCCTCGGATGAACGGCAGCGTACGATGCGAACCAGCATCATCCAGCGCATCGAGTCAACTCCCAACTTCGTTGCGGACGAGGTGGAAGTGGCAGGAACATTCCCAGGCTGGCCATTCTATAAAGGGGCAGCGTTGTGAAGAATTAGGAGAGAGGCCAAGTGAGGCTGGGAGAAGAGAGGCTGAAAGGGGGGTTCGGCTAAGGCCTCCGGCGTCCGAAGAGAAGAAGAAGCTCCGTCCATTCACATCTGCAAGGTGAAGAAAAAGGAGAGAGAGGGTGATAAAGAGAGAGGGGAGAGAGGGGGAAGAGCTTGTGCTCTGTTCCTCCTTCTCACCCACCGGTGTATCTTCTTCTTCCCCCACCTCAACACCTAGTTTTTTTTATCTTCTCCGTTGTATTCTTCCCTGTGCTTTGGGGGTAGATCTCCTCTTGTACCTCTCTTCCCTCCTTTCCCTTGAGGATGAATAAAAGAGTGGCTTTGCAAGCATGCGCAACGTTTTATTGCTCTGATCCCTTCCCCTTTTCTTCCATTTTCTTCCTCCCAGTTTTCAACATCACCTGGGGTCCTCGGAAGCTTGCCCTTCTGTGGCATGAACTCTGAGGGAACCTGTTCGAAGGGTGAACATTCATGGCCACCTATGGCCTACATCTGTCCCGTTCCACGAGATCATCACCCGTGAGTTGTGAGAGCTCTTGAAGGCTAGTCCTCGAGCTTTTCAACACTCACATCTGGGTTATCGGACCGCCGTGAGGTCTGGATTTGAGGTTCACCCCAGAGTTATCCGTTTGGCGTTCTTTATTTTCTCTGGTAACTCCCAGTCCGGGGGAGATGCTGCCCAAATTTTGCCAGGTGAAGAACACGTTTGAACAAACAAAGCCCCTGAATCAAGCTAAACCTCTGAGTTCCTACGTAATAAACCCCTCAAGTAAAACATCCAAATACACGTACTCATTCATCTCAACAAATGTTAAGAAGCATTCCATTGATTTAAAGCGTCAATTGAACAAACAATCCATCCATTGGATCAATCTGCAGGTTGAAAAAATAAGAACAGAAGCCAAAAGAATCAAACAGAATGAAATAAAACCTCATAGAAGCTTAACCCGGAGTGCCCTAATCCGGCGCGCTACCCCCCCCCCCCCCCCCGCGCCGGATTAGCTCCACACTCAAATCCACATTCAAATTCTTGAAATGAATAGTGCCCCCCTTACTATTCACCTTGATAATCCGGCGCGCCATCCTTCTTGAACCTAATCCGGCGCGCCCCCTGAAGACCCATTAAACCGGCGCGCGCCCCCTTGCACCTCCAATTCCGGCGCGCCCTCCCTTGTATCATGCTAAACCGGCGCGCCCCTAGTGTCCCCCATTTAACCGGCGCACCTCCTTAACACACAAAAAAGGGGATAAACAGCCAATAAGAAAGGAGAAATGTTCAAAACTAAAAAAAAATGAAACGATCAATCTTAATAAAAAAAATGAAACAAACACTATCACCCTTTCTATAATCAAATTTTGTTCTGGGGGCGCTGCCCCCTTGACCCCCGCGACCTGACCACGCAGGTCGATCTGCGTGTGAGGGCGCACGTTAGTGAGCTCGGGCTATGCACTTAATAATTCACTCCCTCGGACTGGGTGCAAAGAGAAAATCAACGACGCCTTATGGTATCGAACGTGGTTTACGGAATTTCTGACATGGCCATAGTCTGAAATCATCTCCGGCCAATAGTCTATCAACTTGACCCGTCCCTACCGGGATCCAATCCCGCATTCTCATTAAACTTGCCTTGTTCGTGGCAGACATCTGCGCGGTTTTGTTACCGTCTTTTATACTACAAACATGGACCTTCGTCCGAACATGAAGTGCCCCGTGAGTGGCTGACATAGTCTGAACATTCACGTCCCGATACGGGTTTCTAGCATAGTTCATCTTTCACTATCCCCCTGCATTATTAGTATTCTCTTTAGGCCGTAGGGCCCTTATTCCCGGCAATCAATCAAGGGTGTTCCCCCGTATGGGGGATGTAAATAACGCCATGGCCTTTACGGCACGTTGGGTTTCGGTCCCGACACGAACTACACAATTGTCTGATTAGTCAGATCGCACGCACCATGGGCTTCCATGAAGCCCGAATAAATCGTCACCTAGGTGACTAGCACGCCCACGCACTTAATAAATGCCAATAAACAAATAAACCACGATCTTTAAATAAAAAGTGCATTCACAATACTCTCGGAAATCATTTGTTGAACGTAGCTTTAAATCTTCTATTTGGAGATTGGATCAATCCCCATTGGGGAGACAGTTGTAACTGGAGGGATTGGAGAGTGAGTGACCCCTTGCGAAGTGACAGAGTAGCTGAATTGGGGTGGGATATCATGAAGAGGCTTGCTAGAAGACCATTGGAATGGGGTTTGAACCCTTTGCGGTGTAAAATGGGGGGTGAATTGAGGGGTAGCCAGAACTTTCCCTCGGGAGGCCAAGGTGACCAAATCTTTGGGAGCATAGTAGGACAGAACATTGATTAGTTCTTGGTCCTCGCAAGGTGAGAGTGTAGGGGGTTTAAGACTAGCCTACTCTTAATCACTATGTGATTATGCCAAATCCACATTGGCGGCTTCATTAGGGGAGGCCAAAAATATGCCTATGAAGGCACTTGGGTGACTATCCCTTATCTCGAATAGAGGATTCACATGGAGCTCAGAATCATTTTGGGGAAGGAAATCTCCCTCGTAGCAAGGATTTGAAAACACATGTTCCATTAACAATCAATCCTACCCAATTTTAAGGTTCACTATTGAGTTAAGCCAGTTATGAGAGGATAGTAATTTCTAACAGCATATAAGGTTATCACAGTAATGCCCCAAGATTTTAATTATCATTCGGCCTTGATTTAAGCAGATTTTTTTAAAGGTTCTCTCGAGATAAGGTAACGGTGTTTTAAGGGTGAAGACTTTCTTCAGGGAATCTAAACAACCTCCTCACTTAACCTGTAAGGATTCTATCAGGCTTCGTTGGTACAACCTGCCCAGCGACCATGTGGGAACCCACAGTTCGCGAGGATTTACGGAGGTTCTCAAATGGGAAGGACCGGTTACACCCGAGTAGGAATCCCTGGGTGAAGGATCAGTTTCCAACGAGAGGGTTTTCCTATTAGTGTGATGCCGGCTCTTCTTAAGCCCAAACCTTGTGCTCAGACCTGCATCATAAGCTCAAACAGCAAGCAAACAATAGAGCAACACTGAACATGTATAAGTAGAACAGAACAAAAAACTAGGCAGGAGGTGGCCAAAAGGTTGGCCGTCCAGAGCCTAGACGGCCAAGACGGTGGCCATTCTTAGTGGCTAGGCGGCCACTGTGTATGCCGTTCACAGGAAGCAAGTCGGCCAAATGTTGAGCCGTCCAGAACCTTAGGCAGCCAGATGTTGGGCCGCTTATAGAGGGGCAAGGCGGCCAGGTATTGGCCCACCTACAGGTCTAGGCGGTCAGAAGTATGGTCGTCTCCTACCTACAGATGAATCTAAATTAAATTAGAAGACAAATAGACATGCTAAAATAAGCTGACTAAATCTCTGTAACCTTGGACTTGATGTACGATGAACTCACAATGAGCGATAGTGAGTCCCACTATGATCACCAGAGGGTTGTAGGCACCGGGAAGCGACCCGAGGTTCCTGTGGGTGGAGCGACAAATGGGCCCTCCTAGGTTGAACGCCATGTGGACTACCCTCGATTCCTGACTCTATAGTGCATAGAATTATAATGTGGTCGCCAGGAAAGTTTTAACAGATTCCCGCAGGAGCATGATCGTGTGGTGGTGTCATAGGGAGGGAGCTTGTGGGGTCCCGACTTCTCCATTCTCGACCTGCCAAGGATGGAGAGCCATGTATAGTTCGTTGTCAAAAATGAAACTTGAAAAGACAAAGAAAATATCGATTAGAGCTGAGTGATGTAGCAAATGCTTGAAATAGACTACAAGATGAAACAAAATGGTGGTGGCTTTACCTAGAGGGGTGTTGGGAAGGGCGGATGGCTGAGGCTTTCTACCACCTGCCTTCCCTTTTGTTTAGTTTGGAAACCACTATGGATAGGCATTCTAAGAAGAATTTCTAATATGCAATGATGCGATAAATGGAATATAGATATGTGCAGCAGTGAAACAGAGATGAATCATAAGGATCAAACCAGTGTGAGCGTGTCACGTGGTGGAGGAGAGAGCGGTTTCTCTCCTTTTTTAAAACGCGCGATGTGGGGTGATATGGGAAAGAAGGTGGTCAGCATGACCTAAAGGAAACACTCTAGAGGGAACACGGAGAACCTAGACTTACCGAATTTTCGGTATAGGGTGGAGACTGAGATCCGAAGATCCTCTCACGCAAACTAGCTTCCTTCCAAGTAGGCGTGGCCTACCGTTCTAGGAGTAGCTTTCTATATACCGGATACGGGTCTTGGGACTCTACGTGGTAGAAGTTGGCACGAATGGAGAAACAGACACGACAAGGACGCGAAAATTAGAACGGTATATCATTCCTCACAAGATTAACAGCAATATCACAGCAAGCAAACCGCCGCAGGACATTGGTCTTTACGGGATTTTAACAGTAATATAGCAAGATATAAAAGGGATGGGGAGAGTGCTGAAAGTAAACGGTCACGGTGAAGTGACTCACCGCGGCCAATTATAGTACAATAACCAACCCGTGCGGGATTTGACTCTCCACGGGTATTATAAACATAAAAAAAAAAATTTACTAAGAAGTGCGCGTTCGATGCTGTGATCGCCAGGGGCTAGGGGCCCCAAATTGAATGATCGCTTCGCCTCAGACAGGGATGACGTGGACTCCTTCTTCCTCTTCTTTCGACAGGTCGAAGAAGAGGACTTTTCAACTGGTTACCCTTGCAAAAAGAACAAGCACGTAACTAAATCAGATGGTGTAGTAGCAATTCATGGGATAAAATGCTAATAACATAAATAACAGACTAAAAACGCTACAAGATCACAAGGGGTGAGAAAGCTTATTCAGAAGCCGATGCTCCCGTAATGCGAGCACGGCGCGGGTGAACGGTGGGGCGAAACAACTCCCCTCATGTACAGGAACACGCGGGAGCGCTGATTGGGCCGAAGCCTCACCTTTCTTTCTGAATTTTAAGAAGAATAACAAACTAATATAAATAAAATGTTTACATATACATAACTCTACACGCACACATGTGTTCAATTATATGCATATACAGATAGAAGCATACAACATATATACATGTGTGAATAAATATATTTCTATAAAGATGTTACATAAACGTCTTAGATATATTATATAAACATATTACACTGACATATATAAATATAGACATATTATATATATATATATATATGCATATATGTATAATAAGATAAAGAGAAGATATATAAAAAGATAAAGAGAAAGAGTTATTTTTATTACTCACATATAGACATATTTCTATCTCTATATATTAAAAGATATATACACTCACATATTTATTTTATTACTTATTGTAAAAAAGATAAAGAGAAGATATATATATATATATAATATATATGTATGAGTATATGATATATATATTTATGTATATATAATAGATATAATATATATATATATATATATATACTCTTCTGGGTATGTATATATGTAAATATATATAAGTATATATACATAAGTATATATAGAGCTAGAGGAGGGTTGAAAAATAAAATAACAAAGTTCTATGTGCATGTGTGTGTGTGTGAACGTGAAACTATGTGCATGTGTGTGTGTGTGAACGTGAAAGGTGAAACAGCATGAGAGGGAGAGAAAGAGAGGGAGAGAAGGAAAGAGAGAAAACAGAAGAAGAGAGGAAAATAAAAGAGAAACTAAAATAAAATGAGAAAGAAATAGAGAGAGTTTGGGAAAGTGAGAGAGAGAGAAATAGAGATGAGAGAGAGAAACGGGGTGAGAGATCGGGAGAGGTGGGATGAGAGAGAGAAAGAGAAGATGAGAGAGTAAATAAATAAATAAAAAGAGAAAGGGAGAAAGGGAGAGAGAGAGAGGGAGAGAGAGAAAGAGAAAGAGAGAGGGAGGCGAGCACGGAGGGAAGTGGAGGTCGACGCGGTGCAGGCTGAGAGAAGGTGCAGCGGCAGAGGGAGGAGGCGGGCGGCAGGTTAGCCGGTGGCCGGGCGTGGGCGGCGCGGTGGTGGCAACGGGGATGGGGTTGGCGCGGTGGCCGGCGAGGGGATGAGGTTGGTGTGGGGGCCGGCGAGGGGAGCTCGTGGTGACAGCGGCCGGGAAGTGGACGACGACGGCAGCGGCAGCTGGGGGTTGATGGTGGGATGAGGGACGGCAGTGCTGGGCTGGGAGTCGCGGCCACCGAATGAACGGAGGCCGAGAGGCGTGCGGACGGTGGCCTCGTGGTGCAAGCGGAGGGGAGCGGGACGAGGAGGGTTGGCGAAGGCGTGGGGTTCACGGCGTCGCGGCGGGTTTGTGCAGGCCGGCGGCGGTGCGGTTGGTGGACGCGGCGAGGGCTTGCAGTCAGCGTGTGGGGGAGTGAGAGGTGAGGAGTGGGGTTCGCGGGTGTGGGTCGGTTAGAGAGAGAGGGGGGATTGGGTGGTTGATAAGAAGAGGTGATGGTGAGGAGGGTGAGGTGGAGGGCGTCGTCGACGAAGAGGGTGGGTCGGCGGGAGGTAAGGAAGGTGCTCGGCGTTGGGTTGGCCGGTGGTAAGGAAGGTGGAGAGGGAGTCGTAACGGTGAGGAGGTTGAGGCGGAGGGTGTGACGAGGGTTAGATAAGGAGAGTGGGCGGGGAGTTCGGCCGGTGGCTGTGGGGGTGTGCAAAGTGGGGTGGTATGCATGCAGAGGAGGGCTCACGGTAGGAGAAAAAAAGGACGACAACGGCGGTCGTGCAATGGAGGGCGGCGGCATGAGATGGGTCACGGTGTCGGTGGTGAGATGGGTTAAAGAGGAAGGAGAGCAAGGGTGGTTGGCAGTGACTATGAGGTGTAATAGTTGGGATGGAGGTGGTGAGAGGGGGCTCGACGGTGGGCAGGTGGCTAGTGTGAGAGGTGGTCGTCGTGGGTGACGTAAAGAGGGGGTTGCCGTGGGTGACGTGGGGAGGTGTGAAGTGGTGGAAGCGGCGTGGAGGTGCAATGGTGGCTGCGAAGTGGGCTGCCGCGGTGAGGAGATGATGAGGGAGGTGAGAGAGCGGAGTTGGTTGGAGTGGGCACAGGAGGAGATGGCTGCGGTGTTGTAGTGGGAGGGGAGGGAAGTAAGGAGGAAGGTGGTTGCCGGAGGTGGCGGTTGGAGAGGTGTTGTGGCTGGAGAGTGTGAAGATCTATCTATTAGGTGGGAGAGGGAAGAAGGTAGAAGGGGGAGGGGTTGTGAGAACCAACGGAGGGAAAAGAGAGAGGGGGAGAGGGAGTGGGCATGGTGGCTGCATGAAGGCTGAGAGAGAGAGAGATGGAGAGAGGGAGAGAGAGCAGATGAGTGGGTTCAAGAAAGAGTTTTGGGTAGAGAGGATCTGTGTAGAATGAGAAAGAGTGAAAGAGTTGGAGAGAAAAGAATGAAAAGGGGTGAAAAGAAAGAAAGAAGTCGATGTGAAGTGGAGATTGAGGTGGGGATTACGTGGATATCGAGAGAGGGTGGGGTTGGAAAGTGGGGTATGATGTGTAAGTGGAGATAAGAATGAGTGGGGAACACGATGGATTCTTGATTGGGGAGATTAGATTAGAGATAAGAAGGGTGAGAGAGATATGTTAAGGAGAGAGAGAGGAAGTGGGTGTGAGTGGGAGAGATTCTTCGGTAGTGGGGATTACGTGGGTATCGAGAGTGAGTGGGGTTGGAGAGTGGGGTGTGAAGTGATTTATGTGTGTAGAAGATAAGAGAGAGTGGGAGTTGGGGATGTGTAAGTGGAGAGTGTGAGTGGGGGGATTACGTGGGTATCGAGAGAGAGTGAGGTTGGAAAGTGGGGTGTGAAGTGGAGGGAGTGGGTTATGATAATGAAAGAGAAGTGGGGTTGGTGTCTTAGTGGGTTGAGTGGGTTATGATAGTGGGAGAGAGAGAGAGATAAGAAAGTGATGATAAGAGGGTGAGAGGGATGGTTCGAGTGACGATAATTGAGGGGGTGAGTGAGAAGAGAATGAATGAAGATGAGTGTGAGGAGTGTGAGGTGAGAATGAGTGGGTTAATGAAAGATTAATTAAATGGTGATTAGGAGATAAATGGATAAGTAAGTGGGATGGATAAGAGGTATTAATAGAATTAATAGAATGATTATTTATATAAAGTATATTATTTATATACATACAATTATATATATATTTGTATTAATAGAATTATTAAAAAAATAAAATATATTATTTATATACACACAACTATATATATATATATATTGATTACTAATAAAGCATATTATTTATATACACATAACTATATATATATATATATTAATTACTAATAAAACATATTATTTATATAACACATAACTATATACATGTATATATATTGATTTCTTTTTTGATATTTTATTCTTTTTTTTGATTTTTTATTATTATTTTTACACAATCGGAATTGCAAAAATTATTCAAATAAGTGAAAGTGTAAGCCATTTTGGGGCATCACGGTACAATATAAAGTATACCCGCGAAAAATGGGAAAATGGCGTGTCTACAACTGTCCGCCTGGGCATCTGCTTTGTAGGGGAAGGACATGCAATGGAATGAAGTGAAATGTATTGGAATGAAATGGAGTGGAGTGAAAAGTATATACCAAGGTGTGATGAGACACGCTTTTAACATTTCACGGTTGGAATCTTTTCAGAGTTTTACCGAAGTAACCTTTAAGAAGATTCTCTAAAATCAACAATTGTTTAGATGGTAAACAAACAAGGAAGGACATAGCGTGCAATGGGGCACAAACAGAAAAAGGGATCAACTTCACTGTGCGGTAGTAGCTGGGTCGTAAACCTGCAGGTTTCACCATTAGGAAGCGGTTACCAGCCATTGTGGAAGTGATGCAGCCAAGGTGGGTCCGAGAGGAATAAATAAGAACAGAGTTGGGAACAAATCCAAACAAAGGTTTTTTCCAGAGAAACAACTCAAAGCAACTTCGATGAAACTGAGTACTCAACTCGGAATAGAATATCTCATATTTCAGAGTGTTTAAGCATAGTGGCTCACACAATTGAATTAGGTGAATGATTTTCACAATGAGATCAAAATCCTACATGAATGTACCCTGAGTTGAAAGGAAAAATTAAAACAAATAGAAATAGAAAATAGCCAAGGATAATATTGCTAGGCTGTGAAGAGTGGGTCAGGACACCGATTCAATGAGCCGATACTGAGCCGGGGCCCGTTTATCCATGTACCAACACATCGAACGGAACCATCGTCCCCATACTATCACAACTTAACGGCCTATCCGTACGTACCGAACTCTCCTAGAGTTATCATAGTTTGAACTCAAACTCCAAATTCATTCAAGGCATACAGTCCTTGACATGCTTTAATAGTGTAGATATCATACAATGTAATGTACATAATTACATGGGACCATAATGACTAAATAATAGGAGGACAAGGTGGGACACGGTGGGATAGGGGTGCCCCATTCCATAATTAACACCATAATTAACACGGTGGGACAAGGGTGCCCCACTCCATAATTAGCACCATAAAGCATAATTACACACTAATCATCACACTAATCCATTTCCTTCCTATAAATGTGACCATAGGCCTTCAGAAGAATGCATTTAAGGAAGTGTGAGAAGATTGAGGGGAGAGGAGGGAGAGAGAAGGGAGAGAGAAGAATCTCAAAATTCTGATATGGAAGGCGAGTCTTCCCGTCCCGTGAAGAAGAGTAAGCCCAGCAACGAGTGCAAGCGGCTCACCGACCTTGAAGGGCATCTTAGCGAGAGAATCCACTCTCGAATGGTGAGTTGACATCTATTTTGGTGTTTTCTGCACAACCTTTCTTTTACCCTTTTTCAGCTTTTCCTTTTCTCTTTCCAGCCGTACCCCCTCTTTTCGGGTCCGAGAAAGTTTTTAAAATTACCCTGGCTATCGAAGCTCACCTCCAACATAACCATTGGCATGAGGGCTGTCATTTCAAAATGGCATCTCCAAGGGCTGGTGGTTCACGCCAAGTATTATAATCATATCCATATAGATTGAGCGGCCATGGGTGCGCTGGTAGAGGTTTAGCACCCTCAAACTCACACCTTCATCTTCCCTACTTTTGAGGCGACGGTTCTTCTTGAAGAGGTAGAACTTCTACTTGGTTTGAAAAGCTTCAAGAAAGACGGCAAGATAAAGATCTTGCCCATGCCAAAGAAGGTAACTTCCGAGGAAGTCCTTGGAAGTTTTATGCCATCCAAAGTTATCCAGGCGGTCCAAACTCAACAGGATATCAACTTGCAAAAGCTTGCAGAATGGACTATGAGTGCCCTGGAAAAGTCGCCAAGTGATGATCAGCTGGAGGAGCTGATGAAGGGGTTCACAATCTGCTTGGCGGGTGCTCTCCTATTCCCCTACACTGACAACATAGTGGAGGAGGATCAGCTGAGCGCCATTTATGAAATTTAGGAGGACAAAAGAGTGGGGCCCGCTGTCATGGCTTACCTTTACAACGGTATCATAGCTTCCAACATGGGTAAGCCTCCTTTCGGTTGCATACTCCTTCTGAATTGATGGATTGACTTGCATTTCAAGTTTGACCATCGTGAGGGGATGGCGACTACCTCAAAACTTTTCCAACAAAGCTCGCTTTACCACGTAGCCGATGTGTTAGGCTTTGGTGGTAATGTGGTAAATCGCGTTCCCTGGCTGAAGAAATGTGAAGACTGGCAGGACCACTACAGCACTATGATGCAGAACATGTTCACTTGTGCGCCAACATGTTTGCTCCCACATGAACTCCTCACGACGTCTTCTCCTGACACGGAGCTCCAGCTTGTTGGCGCAACTGAGTTCGTCCTCTACAATGGCCATCGGTGTCATACTCAGATTGACCTCCCTCGCCATTCTTTCCAAATGCTATCTGACCTTCCTTTGATTAAGGAAAGGGAGCAGGGGACAGAGGTTGGTGCAAAGAACGTGAAGGCGATCAAAGCATCGTGGAAAGTAAGTATTCCACTGAAGGCAATGGTATCTGTGAACGAGGATGAGGAACTGTGGAAGGCTTATGTAATTGAGCTGGGGAAATTAAGGCGTGAGGTGCCCAAACCCTGATGTACCTCATTTTGAAATAAAGACAAGGCCTAAATGCCATTACACATGCTTTGAATCTCCTCCTTTTCTTTTTGTATAAGCAGAAATGGCGGACGCCGGGCGACAGCTGACCATCACCGGGCCGGAGCTGGAGGATCGGAGCAACTAGCATGAGGAGCTACCCTGAGATGTCTTGGAATTAAAGGTTTCTCTCCAAGTGGCAAGGAGAGAGATGGAGAGAAAGTCAAGGACAGAGCAGCATTGGAAGTTAGGATAAGAGGAGGGCACGGAAGGCCCAGGCGATGGAGCTCCGAGAGAAGTAGCAATTGGACACGTCACTCCCTTAGAGTCACTGCAGATCAGATGAAAGTTGGGGCTCGCAGTGGAGGAGCTCCTGGAGCTGGTGCAGTCTCCTTCGGCAAAGTAGAGGGGAGCTCAGCCAGCGGCCTCAGATTCAAGAGCTTTGCGGCCATCGGGGTCGCGAGGGAAGCTGGAGGACGGCGAGGAGCAATGCCAGAGAGGGTGGGCACGCGTGGCGCAACAAGGCGATTGCTGCGTCACGGAGCTCTAGGATAGCTCTCAGGGACTCTCGTCTTAAGAGAGGAGAGAGGTGACCAGGAGGATGATGTGAGATTTAGTGAGTTGCTTGTACACCCACTCTCTTCTCATGGCAAGCACAACACTTTATATAGATGTGTGAGTGAAATGAGTTGGCTTAAATGTAGCTTGTTTGCCTTTGATGTGTTCCTTCTGCTCTACCACACTATTTTCACATGACATGCTCAACGAGATCTCTCCTTAAAACATAGAGTCATGCCTCAATGTGGCCATGATTTTCAAAGGGAATCGACCACATATTTCAACGACGTCGACCACTGGTCCTCTTTTCCCGCGTGAATGTCTCCCATTTTCTTCTTTGTGCTAAAAGTAGTCGCAACGAGAGAATGGACACGGGGAATCTTTAGGCCATATAGGGAGGACGAGTCAACAAATCACGCCTCGAACCCATTCACTGCACATGGCAAAATGGCCGACGAGGGTGCCGTGGCCATTGTTTTTAAAGGAATCTACCACCAATTTCAACAACGTCGGCCCTTGGTCTTCTTTTCCGCGTGAATGTCCCCCATTTTCTTCTTTGCGCTAAAATTAGTCGCAACGAGACAATGGACATGGGGAATCTTTAGACCATAGAGGGGTGGCGTGTCAACAAATCACGCCTCCGAATCAATCACTCCATATGGCGAAGTGACGCACGAAGGTGAAGGGTGGGTGCCTCGTTACAAGGGCCGCTGCTAGGGGTGATGGTGATAGATTTGGATCATCTCCCTTCCAATCCTATAAATACCTCCCCTTTCACTCGACTTGGGAACACCAGAGTCGTGAGAGCCGATTTGAAGAGTGAAAGTTTATAAAAAGGGGAGTAGTGAAAGTTGTTCAATTTTCAGGATGGAGGGTGAATCTAGCTTCAAGGCAGAAGGTGAATCTTCCCGCTCCTTGAAGAGGAGCAGATCCGGCAGCAGTTCCAGAAGACTTTCATAAGTTGAAGGGCAACTCAGTGAGAGGACCCAATCACAACTCGTAAGATGAACCTTCTTGTCCCTTCCTTCATCCTTTCTTCCTTTTTCTTTCTTGGCAAAGCTCCCCTTTTCTCACTTCTTGTGTATGTGCAGAGCATGATGAGATCGCACATTTCCTGGGAGCTTGTGGTTGCCGCATATCGTGGTCTTCCGGACTTTCAGAAGGTCAGGCTAGATGTGATGGGATTTGGTGCCTTTCTGCGGATCGAGCCAATCAAGCTCGACCTCGTCCTCATCTAAGCACTGTGCGAAAGATGGGACCTAGTGAGTCGGGCATTCTTGATGCCCTAGGGGCACATGGTGCCCAGCCTGAAAGATGTGGTCCGAATCACAAGCCTCAGAGTGGATGGCGAGGCAGTGACTGGTGTCACCTACGCTGATTACCGAGAAGGTGCTCAGAAATTATTGGGGTTGGACGTAGATGGTCGAAAGAACAGGTCAGTAGCCAGGGCGTCCATCATGGAGGCATTAGGGCTTATTGATACTCATCCTCGTGATGACGAGTCCTTAGAAGAATTCATGGAAAGGACGGAAAGAGGATGGCGTGTTGTGTACTGCGTAGATGTAGGCAATTGGGAGAGGTCCAACATAGATTTGAGGAGATTTCTCCTCTTTTTGCTGGGGAGGTTACTGCTGAGCTCAAAGGGAGACGGCATCCACTGTCGCTTCCTGGAGCTGCTAGTAGACCTCGAGAGAGTAGGGCAGTATGCCTGGGGAGCTGCCGTGCTGGCGCATCTGTTTATAGGTCTGTCCCAAGAGTCAGACCGAGAGGTGATTGTAAGTGGCTTCATACCATTTATCCAGGTATTTTTGTTTTTGATTTATTTTTGTTCTTCTTGTTTTTTTCCAATGATCCACTTAAGGCACTGATGGTGTATGATGATGCATCTATGGAGCTATTATTATCTCCCGATGGGGAGAGCTCGGCATTGGCGACCAGTGACGGTGCCGTTAGCTAGACGGTGGCAACCCATCATGAGTACAACACCTCTATCCTACCAACTTATGGTGTTAAGACGTGAGCTGCAGAAGTTCCCGGTAGCGATGGTAGGATTCTTTTCCTCTTTTTAATTTCTTTTTATTTCTATTTTTATTATTTTTATTATTTTTTATTTTGACTTTTGACCAACTAAAAGGATATGTACAACCTAACCTAGGTGAACTGGAGGCCCTACTCAGGTATGGTCGATGTCGACCAACCGTGGGTTTTAACAAGCCGTGCCCGGTTCGGACGGGACCTTTGGATCCACTGCCTGAATGAGATCGAGCCGCTTCGGCTAAGATTGGTTATGAGGACCCTAGGGCTAGCTCAGGAATGGGTGGATACGACTATGTCACCTTGCGTCGAAAGAAAGACACGGGGATTGGCAACCTACATTGATTGGCATGTGCGGTTTCTCGAACAGTATGAAGACTGGCAACGGGGTGGCACAATCGTGGAATCGCAGGCGCAGGATAGTGAGGACTATATGCGTCTATATAGGGTAATGTATGCAGAGCGACTCCAACCCGGGGGACTTATGGAGGTAGATTTCCCTTCTTCTCTCTTCTCTTTTTTTGTTTTTATTCTTATTTATTATTATTTTTGTGAAAATGTTGACTCTTATAACATGGCTGCAGGATGCTTGTGATACCATGATAGCGAACTTGCGAGCTCGCTTGGCAGACACGGAGCAATAGTTGGGTGACACCCGTGGAGCCTTAGTGCCTCGGTAAGTGTATATACAATGCACACTCCTAATCATGACCCTAGATTCATGGTGTTCAGCCACTCATTATCACCTCATGTTGTTATAGAACGCCCAGATCGACGCAGCCTCATCAGCAATGGGAGCAGATGGCGACTCTTCAAGCTTATGGATCCCTACCTCAGAGCTTGATTTACTTCACGAGCAACTTGCTCGTGCCACGCAGCATGCCGCAGAGGCAGAAGGAATGCTCTCTGTTCAGGTAAGGGTTTCACTGTTGAATTTTCATTGTTCATGCCTTGCCGCATATCTGAGATAGTATATCTGGCAGGCAAAAGAGACGCAAGAGGCACTTGCCCATGCTGCGCAGAGAGAGGCTAGAATAGAAAAGCTGGAAGATGAACTACAACGTCGTCCCGATGATGACAGTTCTGGGGACGCGGTGGAGCTGAGGATCACCCTTTAGTTGGTGATGGAAGATAGAGAGAGAACGGGAAGAGAACGAAAGGGACAGAGAAAGAGAAAGAGCCGACAGATTGGTTGAGAGAGAGGAGCGAAGGGCCATGGAGGCCCAGTTGTTTGAGCTTCGAACCAGCCTTGGTCTTGCTGAACAATGGCTGAGAGATGGCGAGGAGCGCTACCGAAGAGCACGAGAGCGTGGCTTTCGTGTTAGTAGCTTCTTTGCAGCCCCGCAGATCGACGTTGGGGTGTAAAGATGGGAAGAGGAGTAGAGAGCGGTAGAAATATCGCTTTTCATAGTTGGATAGCACCCGCAAGAGCGTCTTGCCCGGAGAGCGGGGGGACGAGTAATGTAGAGAGAGAAGGTGGAACTTAATGTACAATTTCTTATTTTGGAATGGAATAAAAGGTTTGGTTTTTTTGGTTTTAATCTCTTTCTTGCTATCTCGAATCCCTACACACATCACTGAAACAAACAAGTCAGAATTTCTGCTCTGACTTGGCCCCTTGCTCAATAAGCAGATGGTCATTTTGACTGTCCTTGATAACGGGTCAAGGGGCCAAGCCTTTATTAATAAAGGCAAGGTAAAGATATGATGTTGAATGTGGCACACAAGCACACGAAATGTAAACGAAATTTAAAAAGTGAGATGCTACATGCAGATGCGATCATGCGAAATGTAATTTTTTTTATTTTTATATTTCCTGCATTTTTTGTTATTTTTTGTTATTACTCTAATTTTTTGTTTTGCATATGTCTACATTTTTCTCTTTTTACCCCCTTTTTTGTTATTTTTATTTTATTTATTTTTTTGTTACTAACGCCTGGTAAGTACCCATATGGCACCTAACCTACATGAGAACAAGGGTTTGTTACTAACCTCCCAGGTATCCTATGTGCACATCTAGGTTGATTTGGGCCTCTAGACTCCTTAAATAATAATCCCGCCGGCTAAGACTTATCCTGATGACAATACCGTCATGCCATGCTTAGGCTCCCAGTCGCTTCCGACCGTAGGGATTCACCCAAAAAGTGTTCGAGATAAATGATTTGCCCGACCCGGGTCTATTTCCTCATAACTCTAGATGGTATATAATGGAACACCCTGGAACCCTAACGGCCAACCGCGCGACACTGACCCGGAATCAGACGCCGTCGCACCCATAGGTGACGTGCTTGCATTGGCCTAAGCCCAAGGTTAGATAAGAAGACATCAAGGTGATAGACAAGGGTCTTTACCAGCCAGAAACATAGAGACTCCTTCGCAGTGATGGCTTTTACTTTTCAAAGTAGACAACCATATGTGTGTCAAAACAAGGTCGCAGGCCTTGGCGGATTTCACCCTTCAGAAACTCCATTGAGCTTTCATCTTCATGGGAAGAAGGAAGAGTGTAGGGGGCAAACCTCCTGAGAGGACCGGTAAAATAGTTAACCCGGCGAGCCGATAAGGGCCCATTTAACTCTCCCCTTTCGGGCAACTTCAGACCAAATCTCGAGCATTTACATTCCATGGGCCCCTTTTTTATAGATTTGGGCTTTTGCTTAGAGGGGTTTCATTTATTAGAATCTGGCACGGTTACGACCAAGTTTTTCTTTTGACTTTGATTTATCTCTCCTTTTTTTCGAGAGAAATATAGTCATTTGACATTGTGGAATCCCTCTTGCATGCCTGCGGGGACACTGCCCTCTTCTCGTGCTCTGACCGATGCTCGAGAAAATGGATCCTACTCTTACCTTAAGGGGTTTGAGTTTTTGTTTCTTATGCTCAGCGTTTTAAGGACGCCGGCTGTCTCATTTGGTCGAAGATGAAGAGAATAAAGATTTCAGCTTTTGGAGACCTTCTGGGTGAAGCCCCACCGTAGGTGATGCTACCGATTTTTAGATAAAACACGTAAGTGTGTACATGTTGGCTTCCTTTGAGTGGGCATAGGCCGACGTGACCGGACAGGGATCTCCACGATTCTGGCAGACCAAGACCCGGAACCTACCAAGTCTTAATGGGCCCTATCCTAACATGGAGATTGAATGCAATGACTTAACTACATGGTGGTCTCCAGGCATTGGCATTTTAAATTTTCTATTTTTTTATTTCTTTTTTCTCTCTTTTTTTCCTTTTTATTATTTTATATACATATTTTTTGTTGTTTTCATTGTTTTCACTATTTTTTGTTATTTTTCTTTTCATTTTCGTTCATTTTTTGACACTATACACACTTATTTAAGGGTAGTACTTCTTAAGATAAAGCACATGCCAAGTGTGGGATAACTCGATTCCCTCATCATTGACTAGCCTATAGGCGTTGCCAGGATGCACAGCCTGAACCACGTACGGTCCTTCCCAATTGGGTTGGAGTTTAGAACGTGGGCCGCCAAGTTTTACAAAGATTCTTTTCACTACCATCTCACCGACTTTGAATTCTCTCTCAATAACCTTCTTTTGGTAAAAACGTGTGAGTCTATTTTGATAAACACGAGCATGCTCGGCTGCGGCCAGGCGCTTCTCGTCTAAGAGTTCCAACTGGGCAAGAAGTGAGTCACGACGTTCATTGAGAGGAAGTTCCTTGTCCAATTGTACCCTGAGAGAATGAACCAAGATCTCATACAGAACTACTGCCTCCATCCCGTAGGTAAGGGCGAATGGGGTTTACCCAGTGGGAGTACGGATTGAAGTGCGATAGGCTCATAGAGCCTCAATGAGCTTCTCTGGCCAATCCGAGAATCTGCTAGACCCACATGTTTTCTTTATGATTTTAATCAATGTTTTATTCGTAGCCTTTGTTTGGCCATTGCCTTGTGAATAATATGGTGATGAATGATGCAATGTAATTTTATACCTTTTGCAAAGGTCCTGAAGGTCCTGAGAAATGAATTGTGGCCCGTTGTCGGTGATGATCGTGCTTGGAATGTCGAACCTGGCGATGATGTTCTTCATAATGAACTTGTAAACTGTTGATGCCATGATTTCCGCATAAGCTTCAGCTTCGGCCCATTTGGTGAAGTACTCTGTTACAGTGAGGATGAATGCCTTTTGCTTGGTGAGGGAGTTGGGATCACCGAGAGGACCAATGATGTCGAATGCCCACATGGAGAAAGGCCATGGGGAGGATACTGGATAGAGAGAGGAAGATGGGGAATGGATCTTATCGTCGTGAAGTTGACACTTGACACACCTACGAACATAGACAGCACAATCTTCCTCCATGATGGGTCAGTAAAAGCTTTGCCGAATGATCTTCTTAGCAAGCATTTGACTATTCACATGACCACCGCACACACCTGAGTGTGCTTCCTCTACACACTTCCAGGCCTCATCGTCATCGAGACATCTTAGAAGAACACCAGTGAGGCTTCTTTTGTACAACAATCCTCCAACCAGTGTGTATCTTTGGGCCACTCTTCTTATGGCCCTATTATCTTCGGTTGTGGCTTCCTTAGGGTAAGACTGGTCTTTGCAATATTTGACAATTTCATAGAACCATGGCTTCTCTTCGTCAGCCGGTCCTTCTTCCAATTCGACCAACATGATTTCCCTCTTCTCAACGACTTCTCCGTCTTGGGCCATCCTTGACATTTTTTCCTTGACCCTTAAATAGGAAGGGTTGTGGATAGCAGGGAGGTGAAGCTTATGGATGGAGATGGATTTAGACCTTCTACCGAGAGGGAACCTTAATGATGATGCCAATGAAGCAAGGGCGTCGGCCAGAATGTTCTGATTGCGAGGAACGTGAACATAGACCAACTTGGTGAACAGTTTGGCAAAAGCAATAGTGAGCTCTTGATATGGCTTGAGCTTGGGATCGCGTGTACGATATTTGGTGAGTACCTGGCGGAGAATAAGTTGACTATCACTTATGACTCGCAATTCAGTAACCCAAAGGGAATAGGCAAGATTCAAACCTGCTAGAAGAGCCTCATACTCAGCCATGTTGTTGGTGACTGGAAATGAGAGCTGAAATACCTCTGGGATACTGACGCCTTCAGGCGACAAAAGGATGATACCAATATCTCTCCCCTGGGAATTCAAAGATCCATCAAAATATAATGTCCACATCGAATCATCTGATTGGGTAATGGACATTATTTCCTCATCTGGAAACTCTGATTGGATAGGATCGAACTTGGGGAGAGGATGGTGAGCAAGATGCTCAGCTATGACATAGCCTTTAATCACCTTTTGCTGGATGTAGGTGATGTCGAATTGAGACAGAAAGCTTTGCCAGCGTGCTAGCCTATCATTAAGGATAGATTTTTCCAAAAGAAATTTGATAGGATTCATCTGAGCAATCAGGTGGACTTCATGAGCAGAAAGTAATGTTTCAATTTCTGCACCACCCAAACGAGGGCGGCACAGGTCTTCTCCTTGGCTGTGTACTTTCGCTCACAGGGATTGAGAAGTTTGGACAAATAATAGGTTACCCGTTCCTTGCCTTCTTCATTGACTTGTGCCAGGACGGCTCCCACAGTGTCATCCAAGACTGAGATATATAGGATCAAAGGTTTATCTGGAGCAGGTGGAGTGAGAACAGGTGGATTGGCTAGATACTCCTTTAATCCTTCAAAAGCGTTCTGGCACTTAGAATCCCAACAGAATTCGATTCCTGATTTGGTCAACTCATAGAAAGGTCTGCACCTTTGTGAGTGATGGGACACAAATTGGCGAATGAATTGTAGCCTCCCGATTAATCCTCGAACTTCTCTCAGATTCTTCGGGGGTGGCATATCTCTAATCGCCTTAGCCTTATTTGGATCTATCTCAATGCCCCTTTTGCTTACAATGAAGCCCAATAATTTGCCGGATGATACACCAAACACGCATTTCTTTAGATTCATTTTTAATTAGAACTCTCTCGATCTTTGCAACACCTTTGCAAGGACCTCGGGATGTTCCGCCCTAGTTTTGGATTTCACTAACAAATCATCCACATATACCTCCAAATATACGTGCATCATGTCATGAAATATTACCATCATAGCCCTTTGGTAAGTACCTCCAGCGTTCTTCAGCCCAAATGGCATGACCACGTAATAATAAGTTCCCCAGGGAGTAGTGAATGATGTTTTCTCCTGATCCTCTTCTGCCAGGCGAATTTGATTATATCCAAAAAATACATCCATAAATGAAAGAGTTTCATACCCTGCCGTGTTATCAATCAACACATCAATGTGAGGTAGGGGGAAATCATCCTTCGGACATGCGTAGTTAAGGTCTCGAAAATCAATACAAATTCTCACCTTTCCATCCTTCTTCATGACCGGGACAATGTTTGCCACCCGTTGAGGGTAAAGGACGACTCTAATGAATCTGGCTTTGTGGAGTTTGTCGACCTCTTCCTTCATTTTCAAAGCCATTTGAGGGCGGAAGAATCTTAACCTTTATTTTATCGAGATGGACCCTGATTTTAAAGTGAGACGGTGTTCAACCAAGGTGGAATCTAAACCCGACATATCCTCATAGCTCCATGAGAACGTGTCCCGGTATTCGGTTAGAACCTTAATTAATGCCTCATCTTCAGATGATGGCAAATTATAACTTATGAGGACGATCCTAGGGTTTTCCTCAGTTCCCAAATTTATCTCTTTTGTAGACTCTTCTACAGCGGCTGACGGCTCGTCAAATCTCCTCATTCCACTGGCATATGTGCCAGCTGCGTCCTCATATTCTTCATCCTCTTCTTCAATAGGGTATTCGTCATCGGTGATTTCATAAACCCCGTACCCTTCATCAATCGTGCAATTGTTCTCACATTCTATCTCCGGCAGTTGGATGGGATTTTCTAGCAATTGAGGAATGGCTAGAAGGGCTTGACATCTACTGGCTAAATCTAGAAGAAATCGACGAGGGATCTGCCTACCCTTAGATTTCTTCCTGGGCACTACCCTTGACTTATTCTTCCTAACTTGACTGACATTACCTATGAAAAAAGAAGAAGTTGGAGAAGATGGTGAAGAATGTACAGGGAAGGACACCTCAAAGGAGGGGTAAAGAAGGTCGCTCAAGGGACCTTGAATGAGTGGCCCGTAGGTCGGGGCACACTCATGGGAGACGTAGGATGTCTCCTCAAATACAATGCGCTGTTGAGGAGTTAGAAAATTGACGTTTTTTTTCATTTTCATTTTTAATGACAAAACAATGAAAAGAAATTAGAGGAGGAGGAAAAGGGATTATGGTTAAGGGGTTGTGAGGTTCGTAGAACAGATCATGATTGAAAGCTCGACACGAATTGACAAACCCGTGCAAGTAGTAAAATGTCAGCCCTCATATTCTCACCGTCGATCAATGTTGGATCACACTCATCTTAGTCATCTCACCGTCGATGCAAGTAGCTACGATTGAAAATCAGTGATTAACGTCCTTCCTCAGGGCGTGTTATTAATCAACGCCTTTGCTTCAGGCGTCTTTTTGTAATTTTCAAATAAAGAAAGTTTTATTACCAAAATTGAATCCAGGAAGTGACGCCTCAGTCCTGGTCGCGTTTTGAATTAACGTCCTTGGGCAAGTCGTCAATTGTTGAATTGACGCCATTCGGTAGGTCGTGTCTCACCCTTTTTGTGTCCTTCTTAAACTCGTCTTTCCTGAAGAGTTCCCTGCCTTTCTTGGTCACTTTGCTCGATCTGGGAACTAGAGTCCTTGCCGCTAACAATCACTGCCTGTTCTTATCTTCCCGAATCTGTGTCTATCTTTGATCGAGACCTTATAAAAGAGTTCCCTAGTCGATCTCGCGCGAGTTTACAGAACACGGAGAGCACACAGCGAGGAAAGGTAAGGTTAGATAGACATATAGGAAGAAGAGAGAAAAGAGAGAGCGGTTGTTATTGTCACGGAAGTTTTGCGCAGAAGAAGAGTTTCTCTTCATCCGTGTGACTCTTCATCGTCTTCCTCTGTTTCCTGCTGCTCTGATGGTTCTCCCTTTACTGTTTACAGGAACAACAAGGGTTTCTCTCCTTTGTTTATATTTGTCTTCATCGTATCATTGTCTATCATCATCGTTTTTCCCCTGTTGCATTAGTATTGCATCTCCTCTCCTCACCCTAATTCTCTAAGGGTTTTAAAACCAAACAAAAAGGTGCGCATGCTATATTCATATTTCATCATCATATTGTTTATTTGGATTGATACTACACTCACTCTTGGCTGATCCACTTTTCTTTTATTTGTTTGTTCTTCGTTTCAAGGTAATCAACAAGGAAAACCCCCTTCATCGGCCGGCCGATAGAAGGTGGAGGAAGGAATTCACATCCATCCCGCATCCTATTATCACCAGGTATTCGCGATCATCTTTTCTTCTTATTGAGGTAACCCCTCTGGCGATCACACTCCTTCTTAGCACCACGTGCTCTTTTACTCCTTTTTTTCATTATTCCTCTTATTATTCTTCATATTCTAATTATCACTCCTCCTCATATTATTATTTTCTCCTTTAATTAGTGGATTTTTCATGATCCACAAATTGGCGATCACGGTGGGACTTCCACTGTTTTTCTTTTGATTACCATCTCCTCTTGGCACCCACTTGTGCCCTTTCCCCTTTGGCACCCACGCGTGCCCTTTCCCTTTGGTACCCACGGTACCCCTCCTTTGTGCCCCACGGGCACCCTCCACTGTGCACACTGCACACTCCCCGGGATCAGCCAGTTTGTGATTAATCTTTTGAATTAACGCCTTTCACAAAGGCGCCTTTTTATTTAACGCCTTCATCCAGGGCGTCTTTTCTCTGTTTAACGCCTTCCACGAAGGCGTCTTTTATCATATCTGCTGCTTCTGTGAATTTGCGCCCTCCTCTCGGGCGTCTTTTTATTTGGCAGCGCCTCACACCAAGGCGCGTTTTTCTTCGATCGTGCGCACCACTTATATTTGACGCCCTCTGTTAGAGGCGTCTTTATCATATTTAGCGCCCCACATCAAGGCGCGTTTTTGCATTATCCGAGAGCCCCTCCCAGAATTCACAACAGCCACGCTGTCGTCTCTTTTGTTAGTGGCGACAGCCTCCAGGTCGCCTCTTTCCTATGTGTTTGCAGAGCCTTACTGTTTCTGTCTATTCATGCTGGATTCATATTCACATTGAGCATTTAATTATATTGCTGTGATTGGATTATCTTATACTGCATTTTGTGGCATTTGGTTGAGAGACCTCCTCTCTCTACACTAGGATTCCACACACCTTTCTTGGAATCGGGACAACCCTCCATTGAGCATTCCGTCTCTTTGGACCGGAAATCCCTTTTCCAAGACCTCCGTAAGTCCCCGCACCCGTGGATTCCCTCACGGACGCTGGGCCGGTTGTACCCTTGAAGTACCCGGAGTTTAGAGAACCTATCATTGGTGAGAAAAGAGAAAGAACCTAGTTGACACGGAGGCTACACTTGGATCCAAATTAGGTTTCACTTTGCAAAGAGGAGTGAATTATTCTGCAATTTAACTCACTCTAATCTCAAACATAACACTAAAATCTTGCCTTCATCTCAACTTGTTTGCATAACCTGATTGAGTTGAATTGTTTACACTTGTTTGAGTTGAAGGATTGTTGTGTGATAATTCATTCATAAAGCTTTCTCTCTTTTTAAGCATGTAACTCCGTTCAGGTAAGATTATCAACATGGCATGCTACGGATATTCCTATGACAATGTGGAGGAGAACATTTTTGGTCAATCATATGAGGTTCCCCAAGATTCTATCTATCATGAAGGGAATTACCCTCCTCCTCATTCTCATTATCCTCAAGTTCATGTGGTTGATACCACTACTCAAGAGGTTGTGCCCTCTTCTCAGGCTTTACCCTCCAACACTTCGGGGAACCCCTCCCCATCTTTCAATGTTACTGATTTAATTAATGCTCTATCTCAATTAGATGACTCCCAGCGGCAGGCAGTTCAGGCCGCTTTAAAAGAGAAGTCCGTTCCCTCTTCATCCTCCAATCCCCCTCCGGCCGAGAGTGGCCATCAGCTCACTAATGACCAAGCGGTCTTGCACAAACCCCCCTCTTGTCCACCGACACCTGCTGCGGCCATGCCGGCCCAACAGGCGAGCTACTCGGAGGCTAGGCCCCAATTCTTTCAACCTCCGCAGATTCTAAGGACGCCTATGCCAAACACCTTCATTCCAAATTCGGCCCCGGTCGAGTCAGACACTAACGCTTTGTTCCTTCAGAAATTAGCTAGCATGGAAGAAAAACTCAACAAGGTTACTGCCGCCAAGAATGCCCCAGAAATCTCTCTTCCTACATTGCCAGTTTTTCACTTACCACCTTCAGAGATGCCGAACTTTCGGCGATACAATGGAACTGGTAATCCCTTTATCCATCTGAAGGATTTTATGTATGAAACGTCCTTTTGGCAGGGCGACAAAGCCTCATTGGCTTACTTGTTTAGAAGATCTTTAGAGGGACCAGCCCTCGAATGGTTCTACTCCTTGGATCCGGCAGATGCTAGTGATTTCGATGTGTTTCAAAAGAAATTCTTGCAGAAATATAGAGACCGGGTTGGACCCTCCCTTTCAGTTACAGATTTGGTTGCGGAGAAAATGAAGCCCGAGGAGGACTTCATCATATTTGCTGATAGATGGCGGTCAATGGCCGAGAAGTTGAAAGATACCTTATCAGAACCGGAACAGGTTAGGATGATTATATCCAATGCAACCCCTCAGTTCCGGCATATACTGGCTATGAACAGATTGACCACCATGGAGGAGCTTTATGAAAGAGCTCGTTATATTCAGACCCAAATGAAAGATTCTCCCATCATGGGCATGTTTGAGCCAAAACCAAGGTTGGTTAAAAAGAATACAAATGTCAACAATAGCGGGCCCACGACTGAGGGCACCGTCATAAATGAGCAAGTTGGCGCGGTCGGCAACCCCACACCTTTTCGCCAATCTAACCCACGACCCCCGCCACTTCCATCACAAGGCACCCTCTTTAATTCACCCCCACAACACCAATTTACTCCTCAACCTTCCTTTGCTCCACCACAAAACCAAGCGCCCCGCGCCGACCCTCCAGCTCCGCAACAATACCACCAAGTACCGCCACCCACTAACTATGGACCGCAACAACAACAGCAAAGGAGACCACTTGGCCCCAAAAGGGCCCATTATCCGCCATTGCCAGAAAGTCTCCCGGATATTTTCAATGCCTTAATGGCTGCCAACTTGCTCATGCTACCAAAGGAAAGGGCAGTGTGGCCCACTAATGTTGACACGTCCCGCTACTGTGTCTTCCACCACTCCCCTGGTCACAACATTGATCGTTGCTTCCACTTCAAGGACTATATTTATGACTTAAATGACCAGGGTGGCATCAACTGGGATGAGATGAGGCAGTTTATCGCCACTATGAAAGAAAGAAGGCCTCCTCAGCAACAACAGACTCAGCAACCACTGCAACCGGCTCCACAAGTACAACAGCAAGCTCCAGCACCTCAGCAAGATATGGGGATTGTCTACAACCCACTGCCAGAGCACCCACCAAATCAGCACGTGAACCCTGTCACATCTCTCCGTGAGGTGGAGAGAGGACAGGGATGGCATGAAGAAAACATCTCTGTCGGGGCATTTAATCATAATTCCAATCAACCTCCGCGCCTTTTGCGCACGCTTCCTTCTTCTTCT
The DNA here is from genome assembly GCA_022559845.1 of Amorphophallus konjac. Classification (NCBI taxonomy): domain Eukaryota; kingdom Viridiplantae; phylum Streptophyta; class Magnoliopsida; order Alismatales; family Araceae; genus Amorphophallus; species Amorphophallus konjac. The sequence continues at coordinate 298,351,248 of CM040124.1, read as the reverse complement.
ACTCCCCAATTGAGCCGGGCTCTTCTACGCCCCATTAATCCACCTGCTCCCACCAATTCTCCATCCTTGCCAACTCGATCTCTCCTTACCCGTTTACCGCCTCCGCAGCCTACCACGCAGCGAACTCCGCCATCCACTACCAACCCTTCACCTTCGCCGTCTAGACTGCTCCTTATCCGCCCGTCGCCGACGCCCGCTGCACCCACCACCACTGCTCCTCCATCGGCAAGGAACCCTCCATCCCCGGGTCCTCAGCCTTTTGTACCCAGATCTCATCTCGTTCCACCCCCCAACTCTCCTCGTATTCGGGTATCCCTTTCTCCTACGCCTCCTGCGAAGGCATCTTTGTCAAACTCTTCATCAATACCCCCTACAGGGACTCCCTCTGCAAACACCCCTCCACCACTTCTTAACGCCAATACACCCTCCTCCTCTTCCAACCCCCCTCCTCCTTTACTTGCCCCGACAGAGGCACGACAAAACGTGGCGCCGCTCCGCAGTGGACGGATGTTCTAGCGCATCTTTCCCCAAAGAGAGCAAGAGCCCGCGCAGGGGCCACAAGAATAAGAACAAGAGCAAGAGTCCGTACCAGGAACTCAGTATGATTTGTTAAAGCATCTTTACCGAACTCCAGCAAGAATTTCCATTTTATAATTAATCAAAAGGTCCACCACTTACCAGCTAGCTCTGAAAGAGTATCTGCAAAAGGTTATGGTCAATGAAGACATCCCTGTTGAGCAGATAACCACAGTATTAACGCCCGCTAGCAGTCAGTCGGCAATTACTTTTCATGAGCATGAACTGGCACCACTCTCAACAAGGAAATATGCTCTATGCATCACAATCGACATCAATAAGGTGGCGGTGAAACAATGTCTAGTGGACACTGGGGCATCTATCAATGTATTGCCACCGAGCACTTTAAAGATGTGCGGCATTCCTGAAAATCTGATTCGGTCGTCTACTATAACAGTCACAGCATACGATAATACTAAGAAGCCTCCTCTAGGCATGATCACACTAAAAGTCAGTTTGGGTCCGGCCACAATCACGGTCGATTTCCACATTTTGGACATGGATCCAACATTTAATGGCATTCTGGGCCGCCCCTACATTCAATAGCTCGATGCAGTGCCCTCTACAAATCATCAGTGCCTTAAGTTTCCATACAAGGGCCGCATCATCAAAGTTACCAGTATGCCAATTCTGCCAGAGGAAGATATACACTTGGCTTCATCAGTTCCTTCTATTTGGCCTGCCAACAAGCCGTTGCTATCAATACTAGACCTCCCTTACCCACGGCCGATGTCGCCCGAGAGAGTCACGATAGTTGCTATGACACCCTTGCCTTCCAAGGGGAAGAAGAAGAAAAGCATGATAAACACCCCTAGTTGGAAAATTCTAATGAAAATGGGGTATCAAAATGGTAAAGGTCTGGGTGCCAGTTGTCAAGGCAGGACTAGGCCTATTAAGCCTCAGAAATTTATTGCAAGAGGCGGCCTGGGCTACAAAGGGCCGGGCAAAAATGAAGATGAGCCATGGGCAGTTATGACATCCACCTTGAAGACAGATCGCCAGCCGCTTACTTGGACATTAAAGACACATTTTGTCACGGGTGGCGTTCAGAATAATGAGCAGACTACAATAATCACCTCCATTCTAGACTGTCAAGATGTTCATGTAAGACAGTTTGCTCGTCATATCGCACCATTGGCCACTTATAAAGCCCTGGAGTCTCTAAGGCCTGATAAAAGAAGGAAAATGGATGATCCAGAGTGTGACTGGTATAGATGGTTCGATATGAATGATATTACTATTGCCTTGAGCCGTCTCTTTATGCAGACTGATCCGGAATGGCCGCCACTAATACATGAATTGATTGAAATGCCGGCTGCGATTACAGATAAGAGGCAATTGCTGAGTGATTATACGGACACTGGAGAGCCAGATGTTCCGTATGAAGAAGGATTTACAATAGATAGGCTGTGGGCCAGCCTCTTTTCCCTCACTTCTATGCATCCGTCTCTTCTAGCTTCCCTACATTCTCAATTGTTCTCTCGCGTGCTGAGACCGCCGCCAATTATGGTCAGCTTTTCTCCAGATTCACTGCAGATTTCTCTCCCGATTCCTCCTTTGCTCCTCGAGCAATTCTCCAAGCTCTCCATCACACCCCCACGCGGGTCATCTCTAATTCAATCTTTCCCCAAGCTTTCAATCTCCACTCCTCCTGTTGTTCTCCCTTCACATTGTTTTCTTCTAGAAAAAGAAAATAAAAATGAAGATAAAGATAAAAACGAAAAAAAAACGTCAAAATTCCAACTCTTCAATTCTCCATCTCCGTGGAGGAAACTTCTTATCTCTTTTCCGAGTGTGTCCCAAGCCAGGGGCCACTCTTTCATGATTCATTGATAAATCTTTTCTCCCCCTCTGGTGAGGGGTCTCCTTCTGTATCTCCTTCTGTATCCACTTTTTCACCTCCTTCCTTCCATCAAGCTAGTTGCTCTTCCTCCTCCAATAATAAAATTCATGGGGTAGATTTTCATAAGAAATCCAAGGGTAAGCAGATTCCGCGTAGATTTTTGTTGGAGTTAGCCAGAAGGTGCCAGGCTTGTTTAGCCCTTCCTGAATTCGTGGAGAATCCGGTTATCCTGCCAGAGTTAGAATATGAGGATACTAATGTTTCTTATGAGGGTTTTGGTGTCTATGAAATCATGAATGATGAAGACCCTATTGAAGAGGGTGATAAAAGTTATGAAGAATATGAGGACGAGGCTGATGCCTTTGCCAGTGGCATGAGAAGATTTGACGAACCATCAGCCTCAGTAGAAGAGCCTACCAAAGAAATAAATTTGGGTACCAAGGAAGACCCTAGGATTATCCTCATCAGCAAGAATTTGCCGCCCTCCGAAGAGGAGGCGCTTATTTTGGTACTTCAAGAATACAAGGACACGTTTGCGTGGAGTTATGAGGATATGCCTGGATTAGACCCTACGCTCGTTGAACATCGACTTACATTTAAGCCAGGGTCTGTCCCGATCAAACAACGGTTGAGACGTTTCCACCCTAACATGGTTTTAAAGATGAAAGAAGAGGTCGACAAGCTTCATAAGGCTAGGTTTGTTAGAGTTGTTCTCTATCCCAACTAGGTGGCTAACATTGTCCCGGTCATGAAGAAAGATGGAAAGATACGGATTTGTATAGACTTTCGGGACCTCAACCATGCGTGTCCTAAAGATGACTTCCCCCTCCCTCATATCGATGTTTTGATTGATAATACAGCATGATTTGAGACTCTCTCTTTCATGGATGGGTTTTCAGGTTACAATCAAATTCGTTTGGCGGAGCAAGATCAAGAAAAAACATCATTCACTACACCATGGGGTACATATTGTTATGTGGTCATGCCCTTTGGACTCAAGAATGCTGGAGCCACCTATCAGAGGGCTATGATGGCGATTTTTCATGACATGATTCATATTTATATTGAAGTGTATGTGGATGACCTGGTAGTAAAATCAAGGACAAGGATTGAGCATCCTGGGGTTCTAGCTAAGGTCTTGCAGAGATCACGAGAGTATCAATTGAAAATGAACCCCAAGAAGTGTGTATTTGGCGTATCATCAGGGAAGTTGCTTGGATTTATTGTCAGCAAAAGGGGAATTGAAGTTGATCCCAACAAGGCGAAGGCCATCAGAGATATGTCTCCTCCCAAGAATTTGAAGGAAGTTCGAGGATTAATCGGGAGGTTGCAATTTATTCGCCCCTTTGTCTCCCAGCACTCACAACGATGCAGGCCGTTTTACGAGCTTACTAAGCCGGGAGTCAAGTTTAATTGGGATGATAAGTGTCAGGCAACTTTTGACGGATTGAAGGATTATTTTGCCAATCCTCCTGTCCTAAGGCCGCCGATTCCAAGTAAACCACTTATTCTCTATGTTTCTGTCCGGGATGACTCTGTAGGTGCTGTCTTAGCTCAGGTGGATGAAGAAGGTAAAGAGAGGGCAGCATACTACTTGTCTAAACTTCTTAACCCTTGTGAGCAGAGGTACTCAGCCATGGAGAAGACTTGTGCTGCTTTAGTCTGGATAGTTCAGAAATTAAAACACTATTTCTTAGCTCACGAGGTTCACCTCATTGCTCGCATGAATCCGATTAAATTCCTTCTTGAAAAATCTGTCCTCACTGATCGATTAGCACGTTGGCAAAGTTTCCTTTCTCAATTCGACATCACTTACATTCAACAGAAAGCTATCAAAGGTTACGCCATTGCCGAACATCTTGCTCACCACCCTCTCCCCCGATTTGATCCTGTCAATTCGGAGTTTCCAGATGAAGAACTAATGTCCATTAATCAACCCCATGATCCTATGTGGACGTTACATTTTGATGGAGCTCTAAATTCCCAAGGAAGAGGGATTGGCATGGTTCTTTTAACGCCAGAAGGGGTCACCATCCCATTTGCTGCTCTGCTCACTTTCCCTGTCACAAACAATATAGCTGAGTATGAGGCCCTTTTGGCTGGCCTTCAAACTGCTCATCAATATGGTGTTACTCACTTGCGAATTGTTGGTGATAGTCAGCTTATTCTGCGCCAGGTGCTTGTCAAGTGCCGCACTATCAATCCTAAGCTCAAGCCCTACCAAGAGCTTACTTCAGCTTACGCCAAACACTTTACCAAATTGGTCTTCGTTCATGTCCCTCGAAGCCAGAACATCCTAGCCGATGCTCTTGCATCTTTGGCCTCTGCTCTAGTCTTCCCTCTTGAGCGGGATTTCCATGTTCCTCTGATTCATCAGCGTGATACTCCAGCTATCAAGGATCGTACATTCCTCGATATTAGGGATAAGGTACTCGAGAAGGTCAGACGGAGTGAAGCTCTTAAAGGCAAAGAGGTCATGTTGTTAGATTGGGAAGAAGAGTTGGCTGATGAAGAGAAACCTTGGTATTATGAGATTGCCAGGTATTGCAATGATCAATCCTATCCCGAGGAAGCCACTGTGGAGGAGAAGAAGGCAATTAGAAGAGTGGCTCAACATTATGTTTTGGTTGGAGGTGCGCTCTATAGGAGAGGGCTCACAGGTGTTCTGTTAAGATGCCTCGACGATGATGAATCTTGAAAAGTTATGGAAGAGGCGCATTTAGGAGTGTGTGGTGGTCATGTGAACAGCCAGATGTTAGCTAAGAAGATCCTTAGGTTAGGCTTCTATTGGCCAACTCTAGAAGAGGATTGCTCCATCTATGTTCGAAGGTGTGTTAAGTGCCAACTGCACGCCGACAAGATTCATTCTCATACTTCTTCACTCCATCCTATGTCCTCCCCATGGCCTTTCTCCATGTGGGCTTTTGATATCATTGGACCTCTTGGTGATTCGAACCTCCTGACCAAGCAAAAATCGTTCATCCTGACGGCAACGGAATACTTCAGAGTGGGTGGAAGCAGAAGCTTATGTGGAGATTAAAGCGTCAATAGTCTGCAAATTCATAATGAAGAACATCATCGCGAGGTTCGGCATCCCGAGTACCATCGTCACCGACAATGGACCTCAATTTATCTCTCAAGAGCTCAAGGATCTCTGCAACAGGTATAACATTGCATTGCATCATTCTTATCCCTATTATCCGCAGGGCAATGGCCAAGCAGAGGTTACTAATAAAACTTTGATCAAAATTGTTAAGAAGACGTGTGAGGCTAATAAATTTTCGGATTGGCCAGACAAGCTAGTTGAAGCTCTCTGGGCCTATCGCACTTCCATTCGTACCCCTACTGGGCAAACCCCTTTCGCCCTTACTTATGGAATGGAGGCGGTAGTCCCTTATGAGATTCTCATTCCATCTTTGTGAGTAGAATTAGACAAGGAACTCCCTATTGGTGAGCGTCGCGATTCGTTTCTTGCTCAATTGGAACTCCTAGATGAGAAGCGTCTGGTCGCCGCTGAGCATGCGCGTGCTTATCAAAACAGACTCTCACATTTTTATAAAAAGAAAGTAATTGAGAGAAAATTCAAAGTCGGTGAGATGGTAATCAAGAGAATTTTCGTAAAACCTGGTGGACCTCGCTCAAAATTCCAACCAAACTGGGAAGGACCGTTTGTTATAAAAGATGTTTATCCTGACAATACTTATAAACTGATTAATGCTGAAGGACAAGAGCTAACTCATCCTTGGAATGGTCTGTACCTTAAGAAATATTACCCCTAATCCAAAAACCAAAAAAAATAGAATTTTTCAAAAACACAAAAAAAAATATATAGAATTTTCCAAAATCCAAAACCCAAAAAATATATATATATTGAAAAGGGTTGCCATGGCACACAAGGGCTCAAGGTCTGAAAGGTCAAAATTCAGAATTCATTTATCAGTCTTGTTAACTCAAAAGGGGGTTGACACCCGCACACATTACACACTGAAACCGCGAACTCAAGCGGTGCAAAATCCGATGGGAAGTCAAAATCCTGACTAAAGGTGAAGACGATGCCCATTCTTTTTCTCTTCGGCCCATAAGGGAGGAAAGGAAGTCTCGGGGTAGATCCACCAAGCCTATCCGCCGCCCTAGTAGGTGGAAGTCAGGGCCCAAAAGGAAATAAATGCCACAAAAGCCCAAGTACAATTAGGTTCATTTTTCAGTAATGCAAATCAGTTCCAAAGTGAAAGTCAAAACATGAAAAGAAAAGCATGTCAAGAGGGCAAAGTCCCCGCAAGGAAAATCTTGGGCGTATGCATGCAAAATAAATGAGGCAAAAGGTAACAAAGTTTCCCTACGCCGAAGACCGAACCCCAACAGGCATAGGGTAAGGGGAAGTGGTTTTATTTAGAGCTTCTCAGAATCTCTTATGGGCTTCCTTATATCTTCGTTTTCTTTGTGGTAAGTCATAAACCAGCAGAATGGTCAAGGCTGACCTAAGAGATTGCACCATGCGAAATCTCGGGTATAAGTTAACTATTATCACGTCGCCCCCCTTTTGATTAATCAAGAAAGACCAACGAATTTTAAATGGTGACCGTGTAGGATTAAGAGCCCGGGTGGCTTTGTCAACCCAAAGAAAAGAATTAACGCCTTCGTTTAAGGTGCTTTTTATTGAATTCACGCCTTCCTGAAGGTCGTCTATTTTTAAATAACGCCCACATATATGGTCGCCTTTTCAACGAAAATTCAAAAACATTTTTCAATTCACGCCGTCACCTAGGGCGTCTTTTGTTTGAATAACGACCTAATCTAAGGCGCGTCTTTTGAAAAATAAAAGAAAAAAATTTATAAAAGGAAAAGAAAAGAAAAGAAGAAATGGGGTTTATTCTTCATGTGCGTGCTTGCATTATTGCATAGGGCATCTTGATTATTGTTTGCATACGTGTGCTTGCGTGTCGCATCTCCCTTTTTGATTATTTCATTTACCTTATTTGATTAAAGGCTTGGCCCCTTGACCCGCTATCCAGGTCAAAAGTAAAGGCACCCCTTGCTTATTGAGCAAGGGGCCAAGTCGAACCGATGAATTAACCTGTTTATTTAAGTGTAAACCATAGCTGCAGGTACAGGGCAAAGTAAAGCGAACACGAAGAACGTGGAAAAGAAGTGAAGTACACAACCACAAGTACACAACTACACAAGTGCTCAGGTAACAAAAATGTCAATCTCATATATATATACATTATGAATATCTGAGTACAGGTGTGAGGGTGGAGGAGTACAAGTAAGTCTCTCAGCTCTCGCCTCCACCCTCCTCTCTCCTACTCTCTACCTCGTCCTCGCCGTCCCAAGGAGGCGCTGGTGGAGGAGGCATGGGCCCCCGAGAAGAAGCTGGAACTCGAGCCTGGCCCCCTGCCTCGCTCCTCTCTCGAAGAGAAGAAGCCGCCACGAAAGTCGAGCTAGTGAAGGAGTACCCCGCAGCACGAGCTCGCTCACGCCCTCGCTGGAGACGCTCCTCAGCAACTCGTAGCCGCTCCTGAACAAGGACCAGCTGCGTCCTCGAGTATGCCAGCTCACGCTCGTGTGCTACCACCAGCTCCTGGTACCGGGCACGCTCTGACTACTGTACCTCGGGGTGACGGGCACGGTCCGCCAGGTGCTCCTCCCGCTCTCGAGCATGCTCTCGTCGCTCCAGCTCAAGGGCAACCCGCAGCTCTGCCACGTCCTGAGGCAACTCCTCCCGTCGCCTCATGGTCCGCTCCAGCTCTGTAATCCGCTGCTCGCGGATCGCCAACTCTGTCCCAGCCAGGGCAGCCTGGGTACGTGCTGCCTGTAACTGTTTGGTCTGCAAACAGGTAAACAAATCATCAGTTCCACAGTTCAAAAATTCATGAAATAAGCAATGCATGACAGAAGGTAAATCACTCACCTGGGCAGTCATCGCCTGTTGTCCCTCGCAGACGCAAGCAAGAGCGGCTCGAAGCTCCTCAGTCTGAAAAATGAATTTTATCAGTGCATAATTATATAATCAATAATTGAATGAGGTTTGAGTTCTGGAATTTACCCGTGAGGCGAGGTCGCGCTCTGCAGCCTCGGCCCGTCTGACCGCTCCCGCTAGCTGCTCCGCTAGTGCGGTCACCTTTGCACTGGGTCCCCTCGAGCTGGAGGCTTCCCCTGTATCTCTCCCTACTGCTCCCTACTGGGCACGTTGCATTCATTGAAATCGTCAGTGGCTAATCATCAATAATTCAATAAAAATTCATTTGCATATAGAAATAATTTAAACACTCACCAGGGTCTCGAGGTCGGCCCGTGTGGCGGCCAGCTGGTCCTCCAGGCTGTGTAGATGGGCCTGGGCATCCATCGCCGCTATGTCCCGTGCATCCTGCATTCATTACACGTTAGTCACATGATAGTCACATAAGCGCTTGCATTCAATTTAGAAATAATTGCATTCATACGTACCCCTAAGACCCTCATCTGGGGTTGGCCGGCGTAAACCTCCCAGTAGCGCCGGAGGTACTCGGAGCTGTCAGTCGCCTGGGAGGTGACTCAGGTCCCGCCTCGCCGCCAGTCGGCGTACTGCTCCTCGAAGCGCCCCCTCCAGTCGATCGCCTTCGTGCGACCGCGTGTCTTCTTTCCGATCCCCCATGGCTCCCCGACCTCTATCCACTCCTGGTGTAGGCCCAGGGTCCTCATCACCAACCTAAGCCGTAACGGCTCGATCTCGCTCAAGCAATGAACCCAAAGCTCATGCTCAAAACGAGGTCGCCCCGCTACGACCCACGGCTGGCCCTCGTCTGTCATACCCTCGTAAGGCCTCCATCGCACCTGCATCCATAAACATGCATGTCATCAGCATCTCATCATAATCATAATAAATTCAAATAAATAATAAACATAAAAAAATGCATTCATTCATGCATACCAGCGAGGGAGGGAAGTCTCGGAACTCTCTCCGTAGCACCCACAGCTCGTAGCCATGTGGGGCACCAAAAACCACTGGCAGCCAGCGCCGTGCTAGAGGGAAAGCTCCCTCACCTCCTGGCCGTGGGTCAGCACGCCCCATGAGCATGTATAGGTGGCCCCAAACCTGCATCCATGCATTGCATTAGTAAGGCATTCACATGCATAATAAAAAGAAAAGGAAGAGAAAAAAATGCATACCTGAAGAAAAGATGAGAAGCCACTGACGGTCGTCTCTCGTCCTGTCCCCGTGGACAGGTCGGCTAGTAGGTGCGCCAGCAGTGCAGCTCCCCAGACGTATCTGCCAACTCCCTCTAAATCCTCGAGGATCCCTAGGAATCGGCAGCTGATGACGTCGCCCTTCGTGCCGAGCAATATCCTCCCGAGCAGCAGCAGTAGGAACCTCCTCAAGTCCCAGTCTGCTCTCTCCCTGTCAGCTGGGTCCTGGCAATAGACCGCCCTAGCCCCATCGATCAATCTCTGTGAGAATCGCTCTAAGGACTCCCCTAACCTATGCCTAGCATCCCCTAAGCCCATCACTGTAGTCAGGTCGGTGCGGAAGATAGTCCTACACTCGCTAGGTGTCTCGTAGACCATCTCTAGCCCTAGCAGCCTCTGGGCAAGCTCGGTGTAGTCTGGTAAGGTGATCCCGCTCACTGCCTCCCCGTCTACCCTAAGTGATGCGGGACGGGACCACGGACACGACAAGCTCGCGATCGTCCCTTAACGAGGGAAGCGTCGGATGTGCGCGGTTGAGAAACCGGCTGGGAGCTAGGGTGGTCGGCTCTCACTTGTGCCCGGATCGGGTCACGGGACGGCTTCGCTCTCTCTCGCAGCAGTGATATTATAAATTGAAAGTGGGCTAGGTATCCCTACACATGCTCTCTAGCAGCGGCATATAAAGCATATAAAGAATTGAGCTAATGCCAAGTGTAAGGGTGAAGGCGATACCTCCACGCTCTCGGCGTGGTGAAGATGGGACCCGGCCGGAACTCGTACCCCCGGGAACTTAATACATTATGGTTACAGCAATGCAACTAAGCCCACTCCACGCAGGGAGGTAAAGGGCGACACAAGCGGGCCCGGGAGGACCAGTTTCGGGTTGACGGGCAGTTCCGGGTGATGCTTCGGCTTCACGCGTACTCGTGTTAGTGGGGGCCCACGTGCTAACCGGAGGGGTCGTGTGGGGCCTGATGACTCCTCTGTTGTGGAGACACTTGGGAAGCGTTCCCCTGGGATGGCGAGCTGCTGGAACGACCATCGGACGCCGGGCGGCCCTCGGACGACGCTCGCGGGGAACTCGGCCACAAACCTGAACTTCTGTTTGCAGGCGCGCGACTTGGAGGAAACTGCTTCTGCGATCAGCCCCGTCGTCGGAACGCGACGAAATTAGAGCCGTTGGAAAGAGGACTCAAAATACTTCGACGTAGGGGTCTTCAAAAAAAATAATCAGATATGTTTTTCTGATCATGTATTTTACTACTTGCTGGAATCTGGCAAGAACTGCAGGGGCAGGTTCTGACTTCTCTGAAGATCGACGTTGACCGGGGAGAAGACCTCCGAATCTGGAAATAATTTCTTCAGCAAAGTTGAAGGTATCTGAGAGAGGAATCCGGGACTATTTTTGGGTTTTTGATTGGAGAATAAATGGATTTTCTGGGATTTTTTAACTAGACCTGGGTCGGATCTAGGAAACTGTGGGCAGACTGTTCTTGGGAACTTGGACGGTTTTTGTAAAATACTTGGAGGGTGAACCAAAAATTAAGAAAATTCCTGGTGGTATAGGGATGTGGACAGAACTCCCAATAAATTTGGGCGACCCAAAAAAAATCAAAAGATGGTTCGAATGGGGTAAACTCAGAGCTGATGAACAGTAAACAGAACCAGGACAGATCTGGAACTTGGACTTGGACGAAAATCAAAAAATAGCTAAAGGATAAATTTTGACGTGATTTTTTTTTTGGGGATAAGGGTTCTAGAGGGGAACCAACCCTGAAATTTTGAGCTTCAGAAGACGAAGGGGGTGACAGCAGGAATTCGGAGAAGAAGGGTCTGTCCTAGATGGACAGAACACCGAAACCGTTGGCGACGACGCGTCGGCGGCGAGACGATGGCGGCGGCGATCACCGGAGTTGCTTCAGATGCTGGAGGGGATCAAGGGGGAAGGGATTACACTCTAGAAAGGGGGCTGGAGGTGGAGGAACCAGGGAGAGAGAGGGGAGGGGCTCAAGATCCAATTGGGGGCAAATGCCTTTTTTTCCTTCATTAATTCATTCAATATGAAAATACAAGTATATATATGCAAGGGGTCTAACCTATTCTAAGCCCTTGGATCAAGGGTTGATTGATGAAGGGTTGGGATGTGGTTTGACAACCACATTAAACCCCATTAAACAACAAGGTTCGCCCCCCCCCTTTAAGAAGACAATTGGAATTTGTCTTCTTTAATTAATTCTTGGTCCAAGTCCAAGTTTGGACCATGGACCAGCCACCTTGGACCCAGGAGTCTAGGTGGACCAATAAGGAGGAGGGAGGGGGCCCCTGCAGGGCCTACATGCACATTTGCAAAGAAACCCAATGGCCTTTTGCAAATAAACCCACTAAGACCTACTATTGTGTACCCATATATCACAAGGGCGTACATACAAATACAAAAGGACGTAGATGCAAACACAAAGTGAGCGGGCTGATGTTGATGTCCCCATCAATTCTCCCCGGGTGGGAGGAACTTGACCCCGTCGAGTAGGGGTATGGCTGCTTCGGTACTCCGGCGGATCTGTCACCGTGCTAAGTAGCGCGGGTATGCTCCACTCCCAGTGATCGGCACCTGCTCATTCCATATATACTCGATATGCGCACTGCTATGGCTAAAGGTGGTCACTCCGATGGGGCACTCTCAAAAGGAAGGAAACAGCTCGAAGACTCACTAGGAATCACCGCTGAGTCCCTATAGGTGACTGATCCGGGTATAGATGTAGAACCGATCCCATACTCATCAAGTGAGTCGACTCGCTTCACACTCATAAGAGAACGACACGAGCTTGCACAAGACACATGCAGACTCACCATGCACTGACACATGAATGAAAATCACACAAACAATCGACTCAAAATCACCACACAAACAAACCACACAAAGAAAACACACCGACTCATGCACGACTCTAGACACACCTAATGTTAGTCAGACCCGTACATGGATGACGGCGGACCAGGACACCCGAATATGTGCCATACATGCATTTGACGTAACTGGAGGTTGACGTCATGGGGAACTCCTAGACATACTACGATGCACCAATCATGGACATTGGGCTTGGATGCGGGAAGTCCGGGAGGTGCGGGTGGTTTAGAGGGATCGGGGAAACCAAAGTCTTCCTTACCCCCGAGGGATGGTTCGGACCTATGGCTATGTGGAGTTTGCTTGGCCCGAATGGAAAAGGTGGGATAGTGAACTCCGCGGAAGAAGGGTAACGAGTATGAAAACTCGGGAGGGTCACTAGTGAAGGGGTCAAAAGGGTCGAAGAAGGTGTGACCCCATGAAGTGGGTTCCAACATGACATGGTCCCAATCGTGAAATTCTTGAAGGTGCGGGTGGTCACCTTCCTCCGTCATGGTAGATGGGACCGTGTATAGGAAATATGACTCCTCCCTCGGAAGCAAAGTCATGAAGTCGGGCTCATCCGGTAGCGGGAGAAGTAGAAGAACCTCCGTGGTGACACAACCCACGGTGCACTCAGAGGTAATGGACCCTATGGCCGGATGGGTGAAGCTAAGACTAGCGGGTTGGTCAAAGCCTCGGGCCAAAAGATGCGTCAACTCCCATTGTGAATCTAATCCCATGACAAGATCATCCAACGTATCAACATGGTGACGAGATCGAAATGTGGTATGGAATGAGTTGACCGGCACTAAAGGTAAGGTGGGGTCCATGGACGGGAAGGGATGTGGGACCAAGCCATCCTTGAGCCATCTAAGAAGTGGCTCGGCTATGTAAAGTGTTCCCGTAAGAAACACGGGTGGCTCGGGCTTTGGTAGTTCCCACTTTGATGGTTTCGAATGAAGACCGGAGGTAGATAACAATGGAGCATCCATGGGTGGTGGAGTAGCTTGTGTCCTTTCCCACCAATCCGAAATCATTTTCTTTATTTCCTCTAAGGAGCGGGTTGGAGGAGGGACCTTGGGGTGGACTAGCTCCTTAACTCTCGGCTCGGGTGTGGGCCTAGGCTCGGTTATAAGCGGGACTTCCACTCGGTTGGAGGTGCTTGAGTGGGTTGGGATGGGAGTGCCAAGGGGAGGTTGGTTGGTGGTTCATGGGAGGGCCACTAGATTGGGGTCACTTTGGTGGGCTTGGACGGCGGTGAAGGGGTGGGATTGGGTAGAGGTGTGGCCCACTTGATTGTGGGTGAGTTGGTGGGGTTGGCGAGTGGAATGACCTCCGTGGTTGGAGGTAGGTGGGTGGGGAACGTAGGCCCTCCTAAGCACTCTCTTCATTTCCCACCATGACTCGATGGGCCTTAGATTCCTATCCTCCCTCCAATATTTGATGTCCCTCCAAGTTGCAGCGGCTTCACCAAAAAGTCACCTTTTGGCAACATCGACTTGCATGGGCCCGTACATGATGTACACCTCGAAGTAATCATCCATAATGGCTTCCCATTCTAGATAGACACTCGGGTCATCGGACCCGTAGAAATCCCGAGTTTCGGGCCTCGTGGGGTAGTTCGGGTGGTCCTTCCATTTGAGATAGTATCGTCACCATCCGGGAGTTTGGGACTCCATGGGACACGGGGAAACTAGTGGATGGCCATGCCGACACTCGGACCAAAACACTAGACACGACACTAAGTAATGCAAAGTTGGAATGCACTAACTAATGCACACTAAGGACCCTAGACGTAAACCAAGACTCGGTACGGGGCAGAGACAATCGACCCGAAGGTCACTCGCACAAGTGTGCGGCCTTCCCGATAGGCGTAACCTAACGGTCGGACAACACCTTTTTATATACCGAGTAAAGGGATGTATGCGACCCAAAAATGACTCTTTTTGTTGTTTTAAAAATGTGATGATCCTAAACACGACTTAGACCGACTAATGACTACATGACACTCTTTTTTTTTTGACACCCTAGACTCAACTCGCTCTGATACCAAATTGATGCGGGACGGGACCACGGACACGACAAGCTCGCGATCGTCCCTTAACGAGGGAAGCGTCGGATGTGCGTGGTTGAGAAACCGACTGGGAGCTAGGGTGGTCGGCTCTCACTTGTGCCCGGATCGGGTCACGGGACGGCTTCGCTCTCTCTCGCAGCAGTGATATTATAAATTGAAAGCGGGCTAGGTATCCCTACACATGCTCTCTAGCAGCGGCATATAAAGCATATAAAGAATTGAGCTAATGCCAAGTGTAAGGGTGAAGGCGATACCTCCACGCTCTCGGCGTGGTGAAGATGGGACCCGACCGGAACTCGTACCCCCGGGAACTTAATACATTATGGTTACAGCAATGCAACTAAGCCCACTCCACGCAGGGAGGTAAAGGGCGACACAAGCGGGCCCGGGAGGACCAGTTTCGGGTTGACGGGCGGTTCCGGGTGATGCTTCGGCTTCACGCGTACTCGTGTTAGTGGGGGCCCACGTGCTGACCGGAGGGGTCGTGTGGGGCCTGATGACTCCTCTGTTGTGGAGACACTTGAGAAGCGTTCCCCTGGGATGGCGAGCTGCTGGAACGACCATTGGACGCCGGGCGGCCCTCGGACGACGCTCGCGGGGAACTCGGCCACAAACCTGAACTTCTGTTTGCAGGCGCGCGACTTGGAGGAAACTGCTGCTGCGATCAGCCCCGTCGTCGGAACGCGACGAAATTAGAGCCGTTGGAAAGAGGACTCAAAATACTTTGACGTAGGGGTCTTCAAAAAAAATAATCAGATCTGTATTTCTGATCATGTATTTTACAAGCTTGCTGGAATCTGGCAAGAACTGCAGGGGCAGGTTCTGACTTCTCTGAAGATCGACGTTGACCGGGGAGAAGACCTCCGAATCTGGAAATCATTTCTTCAGCAAAGTTGAAGGTCTCTGAGATAGGAATCCGGGACTATTTTTGGGTTTTTGATTGGAGAAGAAATGGATTTTCTGGGATTTGTTAACTAGACCTGGGCCGGATCTGGGAAACTGTGGGCAGACTATTCTTGGGAACTTGGACAGTTTTTGTAAAATACTTGGAGGGTGAACCAAAAATTAAGAAAATTCCTGGTGGTATAGGGATGTGGACAGAACTCCCAATAAATTTGGGCGACCCAACAAAAATCAAAAGATGGTTCGAATGGGGTAAACTCAGAGCTGATGAACAGTAAACAGAACCAGGACAGATCTGGAACTTGGACTTGGAAGAAAATCAAAAAATAGCTAAAGGATGAATTTTGACGTGATTTTTTTTGTGGGGATAAGGGTTCTAGAGGGGAACCAACCCTGAAATTTTGAGCCTTAGAAGACGAAGGGGGTGACAGCAGGAATTCGGAGAAGAAGGGTCTGTCCTAGGTGGACAGAACACCGAAACCGTTGGCGACGACGCGTCGGCGGCGAGACGATGGCGGCGGCGATCACCGGAGTTGCTTCAGATGCTGGAGGGGATCAAGGGGGAAGGGATTACACTCTAGAAAGGGGGCTGGAGGTGGAGGAACCAGGGAGAGAGAGGGGAGGGGCTCAAGATCCAATTGGGGGCAAATACCTTTTTTTCCTTCATTAATTCATTCAATATGAAAATACAAGTATATATATGCAAGGGGTCTAACCTATTCTAAGCCCTTGGATCAAGGGTTGATTGATGAAGGGTTGGGATGTGGTTTGACAACCACATTAAACCCCATTAAACAACAAGGTTCGCCCCCCCCTTTAAGAAGACAATTGGAATTTGTCTTCTTTAATTAATTCTTGGTCCAAGTCCAAGTTTGGACCATGGACCAGCCACCTTGGACCCAGGAGTCTAGGTGGACCAATAAGGAGGAGGGAGGGGGCCCCTGCAGGGCCTACATGCACATTTGTAAAGAAACCCAATGGCCTTTTGCAAATAAACCCACTAAGACCTACTATTGTGTACCCATATATCACAAGGGCGTACATACAAATACAAAAGGACGTAGATGCAAACACAAAGTGAGCAGGCTGATGTTGATGTCCCCATCACTAAGTCCAGTGATCCTAGCTACATCCTCTAGGGTAGGGACCATATGCCCCCAAGGCATCAGGAATGCCCGGCTAGTCCTATCCCATCTCTCCCTCAGAACCTGGATAAGTGGTAGGTCGGGTCTGACTGGCTCTATGCTAAGGAAGGCCCCGAACCCCATAGCATCTACCCTGGCTCTCTGGAACTCGGGGAGGCCGTAATATGCTGCTCGGACCATGACCCAGGAGATCCGTGTCCTCATTAACCCCTGCACGCATAAAGAAAGAAATTTTGGTTTAATTGTTCAATTAATTCTTGTTGAAATTCACTTAATTGCCTTGGTTTGAGATGTTGATGTTTGATTTAATTAACGACCATCCCCAAGTCGTGATTTGTTTAATTGGTGCCCTTGAGGAGGGCGTGGTTTCTAAGTGAGTTCTGAATTAACGACCTACCCTAGGTCGTTGTTTATCTAAGAGACGCCCCGGTGGGAGGCGTGGTTTTGAGGTTAATTTCTAATTTCCTAAAGTCTTTTTTAATTGACGCCCATACCAGGGTCGTTATTTTCTTAAGTAACGCCCCTGTGGAGGGCGTTTTCTGTTAAAATGGGTTTTGGGTTTTAATAATTTATTCTAGAATTAATGAATTGGCGACCGCTGGTCTGGTCGTTCTTTGTTGAATTGACGCCCCGATGGGGGGCGTTGTTTTCCAGGGTTTTGAAAATAAAATAAAAATAGCATGCGATATAAATCATGGAAAAAATATATAATTGAACAAATATGCACGGAATTAACAGCATGATTGATATGAGAAAAATGATAATTTAAATGGACGACATGCTCTAGGGCGTGTTTTCATGATGATAATTATTTTTCAGAAAATAAAATGAATTCACGACCCAGGTATGGGCATCTCTTCTTGAATTCACGACACCCCTGGGGGCGTCTTCTTTCTGAGTTGCAGGTCTTCTAGCCCGAGGGCTATGGAAATTGAGGTAAAAATGAAAAAAAATGGAAATGGGTTGGAGGCCTACCTTGTGGCGTTTGGGTTCTTCCCGTGGAGGGCGTGGCTGACGAGGCCGCCGGAGTTGGCCGGGGCGTGGAACGGTCGCCGCCGTGGCCGGTGGCTCATCGCCGTCTTCGTGATCACCGTCACCATCTTCCTCCTCACCGCCGTCTTCTCCTTCTATGTTGCCCTCTTCATCTTCGCCATCATCTTCTTCTTCTTCTTCACCTTGTCCTCCGGCCTCGTCGCCGGCTGTCGCCGTCGGAGCCACCTCGGCCGCCGCCGGCGGATCTCCCTCCACGGCGGCGTTTTCCTCGTGGGCATCTTCGCCCAAGTCCACCGTCTCAGGGGCGTTGACCCGTTGCCTCTTCAATCCACCACCGGCCATGGCTAGGGCTAGGGCTAGGATAGAGAGGGGATGAGGGGAAGAGAGAATGAGAGATGGGGGAGGGTTACGGTTAGGTTGCAGTAGAGAAAAGAGAGAAAGAGGGAAAGAGGACGAAGGAAGAAGAAGAAAGGAGGGAAAGTTAAGTCAAACGGTCAAAAAGAATTAATGACTTAAGGAAGGCCGTGTATTATGGAATTAACGACTAAAACAAGGGCGTTTCTTGATAATTGACGACATTGCTTAAGGCGTTATTTTTGTTTGCATGGGGAATGATAACCGTCGTCAGACGCATTCAATGGGGTTTGATTGATGTGATGGGAGTGATGATTACTGTTTTTGAGTAACGACTATGATTGAGGCGTTATTTATATAAAACGTGGCTTTGCTGAAGGCGTTATTTTTAGAATTTCAACGAAATCTTTTTGGAATATAAATCGAATTAACGCCTTGTCTTAAGACGTTATTCATTTAACGCCCATATCCGAAGGCGTCAATTATGAGAGATCAATCATTGAAGACGACGTATGCTGAGGCGTCATTTATAGAATTAATGACTGGGACTGAGTCGTTATTTGCAACAGAATCGCAGGCTATTAGAAGAATTGATCAGAAACACTGTGTTATGGCTCAACAAGAAAATTATCATTGATTTATTGAAAGAAAGATTACATTGCTTCAATGAGCCATTTTGGGCCTCAAGCTTCTTAAAGCTATTACATAAGATTTCCACTGTTCTCTATCTTCTTCTAAGTTTTCCACAGGATGATGAGCCTTGTTGATTTTCCACAGAGCTTGGATAGTTGTGCACTCTTCTCCATCTTCATTGCTGCCGAGATCCCGTGTCTTGATAGGAGGGAGATGAGATGGATCTTCGAATACTTGCCGTGGAAGCCCGAGTTGAGGAAGGCACCGATGTGAGTTGTACATAATGAATTCTGAAGCGCCTATGAGTCTAAGGTCCGTCCCGGGAGAAAATCTTGCACAGAGTTCTTGAGTCTTGAGTATTCCTGGGGCGCAAGTGAAGAAGTTCTTTGGCATTACTTTGAGGTGTTCTCTCCATTCTGCTCTCTTCTTGATTTGAGGAATCCGGTTCGTCACCCTATTGCTTATTCCTAATGAGCCGGTCATATAAGAGAGTGGGCTTTTTGAGAAGATTCTTGAGGTGTTGGGCCTCATCACATAGATTGAGTTTGAAGTGGAGATCTACCCAACTAGAGAGAGCTAGCATGCATCCGTAGATGGGCCTTCCCATTGCCGCCGAGGTAAGTCCGCTATAGAGATAGGCTAGGATAGCCGGCCCAACTCTCTCTCCTTCCCATAAGCTCACTATTGCGCTTAATTGGGCCTCCTCTAGGAAATCCTCCGTGGATGGGAATAAGAGTGCTCCCGCCAAGCACACCACGAAGGCCTTAGTCACCCGCTCTATTTCTTCTTCTTCTTTAGCTTGATCCGCTCTCTTGTATACCCATGAGGCAAGCTTTAGGAGATTGATTCCTTTAGTGACCTTGATTTGGTTCACTACGTTTGGGCTAGGTATCAATGTGGTTAATAGTTCATGTTAGGAAATTGGTTTTGGCATGATGGCCATCTTTTCTTCATCTCCTTGCTTCATCCTCTTTAAGCCCAAGATCATCTCCAATTCTTCTAATAGGATGGTGGCTTCAAAGGTTGAGAATAGAAAAGTGTGAGTGGAAGGGTGCCATATTTCAATTAAAGCTCCTATGGCAGCTCAATCTAAGTGAATTTGATCATAGTGTTTGGCATGGGTAACTAGACCAAGAAGATGCCATCTTGCTAAGTACACCCTCATATCTGAAGAAAATTTGGAGAGAATAAGAGGCAGCCACTTAATCTTTGTGAATCTCCTAGCACCTGGGACATTTGGGTAGTCCTGAGGAAGAAAGAAAGAAATAGAGACAGACATGAGCATACAGAATAAATATGAAGAAGCAGTTTGAAATAGCAATAGTTCGGGGAAGATATAAAAGAAGGAACAGAGAATTAATTTTTACCTGATTTAATGCATTGCGGTTGCTGATGTTCCTGTTGATTTCAGTAAGTCTGGGAGTTGAAATCTTGGATCTTTTAATGGCTCTCTCCATCTTTGGTATGCAGGAGGAGTCGGGCGATTGCAGTGCCTGCAGAAGAACACGAGCAGTAGCAGAAGCAGAAGTAACAGAGATTTGATGAATTGCTTTGATTAATCTGAGGAGGTTCCTTCCTTTTTATAGAGGTCTGAGGAGTCTTAAGGCTGTTCGGAGTTGGGAGGTTGATTGCCATTAGGACAGGGTTTTGCTTTCGATTTGGAATCGGAAGCGGGTGGTTAATTAACGTCTTCTGTTGAGGCGTCAATTGTTGAATTGACGACTGAACAGAGGTCGTGTTTTATTTAGCGCCCCTTGGTGGGTCGTCTTCTTCTTGAACGCTCGGTGCATTTAACGTCTTAATGAAGGGCGTGTTTTATGTTTTGACGCCCTGATGTCAGGCGCTTTTCATGCTTTTGACCCCATTCCCTCCAGTCGTGATTTTATTTGCTCACACATTTAACTCCTCTGTATGCTTAATGAACTTAAGTGCTATTCTTTGGTTGGAATTTTTTTTTTTATTAAGCACTTATGATGATATCTTGAGGGTTATTTCTGATCATTGTTATTAGGGCTAATGAGTTTTCAAGTGCAGAAGATTGCAGGTCCGAGATGCTTGGATCGCTCGTCGGAGTAACATCATTCTTTTCTTGTATTTCTTTCCTGTAAGCATTGTTACTATATGGTATTTTACGCTATATAGCATATCAAGGACCTTGTGGTTCTGATAAACCTGGAATTTGAGTTCCCCTTTATAAAAAACGGTGATAATTCCAGGAGAGTCTTGATCACACAGATAGGCCGTTGAGTCATTCAAGGTCTGGGACGATGGTTCCACTTTCTGGGTTGATGCGCGGACAAACGGGCTTCGGCTTAGTGTCAGCTTAGAGATCTGGATTCTTGACCAAATCTAGATGACTTAGCAATATTATTCTTGATTATTTTCTATTTTTAGTTTGTTTTATCTTTTTCTTTTAGCCCAGCATGCATCATATAGGACTTTGAGCTTCATGCTGAAAATCTTCATATTATGGTAATAATGAAGGTCACTCGCTCTTGATTGAGTTGACATGAGATATTCCATTCCAAATTGAGTACTTTATTCTCTCCGAAGCCGCTCAGGCTATTTCCTTGAAACTGTTCCTTTGTTGGATCTTCATCTCAATTCTCTTTATTTTTCAGTAAATCCACTTTGGTTACAGCACGTCCACGTTGGCTGGTAACCGCTCTCCAATGGTGTCTCCCTGTCGTGCCCACGTGCACATTTTTATTTACTTAGTTTAGTCTCCTTTATCCAGCAAATCGATGCTTCCTTGGAATCACCTAGAGTTGTTTCACTTTGAATCTTGGAAAGATTTTTCGATGCTAAGTATCTGAGACGTGTCACATCACACCTTGGCATCTACTTATCAGTTCGTTCCACTTCATTCCGCTTGTTGCACTTTCTCTTCATTCCGTCTCACTCCCTTCCAAAGCAGACACCAAGGCGGGGCAGCTGTAGACACGCCAAAATTGACGCTTTGTTGATTAAATCTCATGTCACTATGTTAATGCCCCAAAGTGAACTTCAATATTTCTATAATATAAATTTTTTCTATTTTTTGTGTTTTTGTGATTTATTCTTGCATTTTGGTGATTCACGACTTGAGGAAGGGCGTGTTTTAAATAGCGACCTAATCTGTGGCGTGTTTTTAAGAAAGGACGACCAAAGATACGGGCGTCAATTCCTAATATTTTACAAGTCCCGCTACGATTGAAAATCAGTGATTAACGTCCTTCCTCAGGGCGTGTTATTAATCAACGCCTTTGCTTCAGGCGTCTTTTTGTAATTTTCAAATAAAGAAAGTTTTATTACCAAAATTGAATCCAGGAAGTGACGCCTCAGTCCTGGTCGTGTTTTGAATTAACGTTCTTGGGCAGGTCGTCAATTGTTGAATGGACGCCCTTCGGTAGGTCGTGTCTCACCCTTTTCGTGTCCTTCTTAAACTCGTCTTTCCTGAAGAGTTCCCTGCCTTTCTTGATCACTTTGCTCGATCTGGGAACTAGAGTCCTTGCCGTTAACAATCACTGCATGTTCTTATCTTCCCGAATCTATGTCTATCTTTGATCGAGACCTTATAAAAGATTTCCCTAGTCGATCTCGCGCGAGTTTACAGAACACGGAGAGCACACAGCGAGGAAAGGTAAGGTTAGATAGACATACAGGAAGAAGAGAGAAAAGAGAGAGCGGTTGTTATTGTCACGGAAGTTTTGCGCAGAAGAAGAGTTTCTCTTCATCCGTGTGACTCTTCATCGTCTTTCTCTGTTTCCTGCTGCTCCGGTGGTTCTCCCTTTACTATTTACAGGAACAACAAGGGTTTCTCTCCTTTGTTTATATTTGTCTTCATCGTATCATTGTCTATCATCATCGTTTTTCCCCTGTTGCATTAGTATTGCATCTCCTCTCCTCACCCTAATTCTCTAAGGGTTTTAAAACCAAACAAAAAGGTGAGCATGCTATATTCATATTTCATCATCATATTGTTTATTTGGATTGATACTACACTCACTCTTGGCTGATCCACTTTTCTTTAATTTGTTTGTTCTTCGTTTCAAGGTAATCAACAAGGAAAACCCCCTTCATCGGCCAGCTGATAGAAGGTGGAGGAAGGAATTCACATCCATCCCGCATCCTATTATCACCAGGTATTCGCGATCATATTTTCTTCTTATTGAGGTAACCCCTCTGGCGATCACACTCCTTCTTAGCACCACGTGCTCTTTTACTCCTTTTTTTCATTATTCCTCTTATTATTCTTCATATTCTTATTATCACTCCTCCTCATATTATTATTTTCTCCTTTAATTAGTGGATTTTCCATGATCCACAGCTGCATTTAAGCCAACATCTTTAGGAATTTAGAAAACCGCGGGATGAGTGTGATCTCGAAATATATGAGACTGAGATCAAAAACATTACTTTCTGTTAATGTATATGTGGTACTGAACAGAATATCACCTTATTAATACATACCGGAGCGGATATTTTTGACAGAAAAAATATCATAGGATGGTCCCAATATAAACTACAGTTTATATCACAGCAAGCAACAAAGCTAGTTGAGAAGCCTCGCACTATTGAGGTGGGTTGACGACGGTAGATTGGAACAGCATCATCAGAATATATGATTTTAAGCCAATATCTTTAGGAACTCTACTCGGGTGTTCTGAGAAGTTCCAAGGTTAGGTTGTCATGGCCACAACATGGTGATATTATCTCGAAACTGTTCATTCAAACTACCCCACAACGTGCGCGTTTTATAGTGTAACGACTATGTAATTGGATGGTCCCAATATATATATACATGTAAATAGTTATGTGTATATAAATAATATATTTTATTTTTTTAATAAGTCTATTAATACATATGTATATATATAGTTGTATGTATATAAATAATATACTTTATATAAATAATCATTCTATTAATACCTCTTATCCATCCCACTTATATATCTATTTATCTCCTAATCACTATTTAATTAATCTTTCATTGATCCACTCATTCTCACCTCACACTCATCTTCATTAATTATCTTCTCACTCACCCCCTCAATTATCGTCACCCGAACCATTCCTCTCACCCTCTTATCATCACTTTCTTATATATCTCTCTCTCCCACTAACATAACCCACTCAACCCACTAAGACACCAACCCCACTTCTCTTCCATTATCATAACCCACTCCCTCCACTTTACACCTCATTTTCCAACCTCACTCTCTCTCGATTCTCACGTAATCCTCCCACTCACACTCTCCACTTACACATCCCCCACTCCCACTCTCTCTTATCTTCTACACACACAAATCACTTCACACCCCTCTCCAACCCCACTCACTCTCGATACCCACGTAATCCCCACCACCAAAGAATCTCTCCCACTCACATCCACTTCCTCTCTTTCTCTCCTTAACATATCTCTCTCACCCTTCTTATCTCTAATCTAATCTCCCCAATCAAGAATACATCGTGTCCCCCACTCATTCTTATCTCCACTTATACATCATACCCCACTTTCCAACCCCACCCTCTCTTGATATCCACATAATCCCCACCTCAATCTCCACTTCACATCAACTTCTTTCTTTCCTTTCACCCCTTTTCATTCTTTTCCCTCCAACTCTTTCACTCTTTCTCATTCTACACAGATCCTCTCTACCCAAAACTCTTTCTCGAACCCACTCACCTGCTCTCTCTCCATCTCTCTCTCTCAGCCTTCATGCAGCCACCATGCCCACTCCCTCTCCCCCTCTCTCTTTTCCCTCGGTTGGCTCTCACAACCCTTCCCCCTTCTACCTTCTCCCCTCTCCCACCTCATAGATAGATCTTCACACTCTCCAGCCACAACACCTCTCCAACCGCCACCTCCGGCAACCACCTTCCTCCTCACTTCCCTCCCCTCCCACTACAACACCGCAGCCATCTCCTCCTATGCCCAGCCGCCGTAGTCTCTCCACCTCCGACCGTCGTCATCCACCACCGTCGTCGTCATTTCCATTCCAACCGACGCCGCTCTCTCACCTCCCTCGTCATCTCCTCCTGTGCCCAACCACCGTAGCCTCTCCACCTCCGACCGTCGTCGTCCACCGCCGCCGTCGTCGTTTCCATTCCAACCGACGCCGCTCTCTCACCTCCCTCGTCATCTCCTCCTATGCCCAACCGCCGTAGCCTCTCCACCTCCGACCGTCATCGTCCACCGCCGTCGTCGTCATTTCCACTCCAACCGACGCCGCTCTCTCACCTCCCTCATCATCTCCTCACCGCGGTAGCCCACTTCACAGCCACCGAGCAACCAGTCGCAGCTGCACCCTCACCGGTCACTTCTCCACCCCTTAACCTCGCCAACCACCTTGCCACCGACCACCACCTGCTAGTATCCTCCCCAGCATCCTCCACCTCCACAGCCGCGGCAACTCCACCGTGAACCCCCAGCCGAACCAACGAGCCCACACCACGCCAACGTCGCCACGGCAGTCCTCGCAGTGCTCCCTGCTCCCTCTCTCTCTCTACCCAGTTCACCCGGCCTCCCTTCACCTCTCCTTTCCCTCTCCTTGTACATTCGCCCACACCCCCCTCCGGCCATTCCCTTTCACGAGCAACCTTCTGCAACCCACCTCACCACGCCGACCACCTTGCCACCGACCTCCGCGAGCATCCACCATGTCCACCACGCCGCGGTCACTCCCACGCCCACGGCTAACCATCGCCGGCAACGCCACCAACCCTCCCTCCATCCCTCTGCTTTCTCTCTAACTTCCACTGTCGACGTCGTCGTCGCCCTCGGCCACTCCCTCGCCAACCTCCCTCGCGCGTCCAAGCCAAATCGCCATATAGCCCTCATGTCACCTCCGACCGCCCTCACGTCACCGTGACCACCGCGGCCACCACCCTTCACCTCCTCATCACTGTCCTCGCCGACGACACCACCACCGCCGCGGAGCTTCTTATGCATGCACACGCCGGCGTCACCACCGCCCTCGTCGTTCTTCCGCGAGCCCGCCGGTGACCGACCTCCCCACACAGGCGCCGCGGCACCCTCTGGCCAACTCCCCACCTCACCATCA
The DNA here is from genome assembly GCA_022559845.1 of Amorphophallus konjac. NCBI lineage: Eukaryota > Viridiplantae > Streptophyta > Magnoliopsida > Alismatales > Araceae > Amorphophallus > Amorphophallus konjac. The sequence continues at coordinate 298,325,630 of CM040124.1, read as the reverse complement.
CAACACACGGTGGTGCGGACACCAGAGCACACGAGCGGCACGAGTTAGCGAGCCACCGGTACCATACGCGGAGCACCACCCGAGCTACAGTGGCTTCCATCTGGCTCGAAGACAATCTGGAGACTCCCCCTTAAGTCTCGATATTTATAATATTTATTGGGACTTTATTTGTGTGTCATGTGTGTTTATTGGTTTTACTTCGGATTGTAATTCGGATTGTAATAAGGGTTTATGTGTAAAATGGGACCGCCCGGGTCCCGTAGGCCCCCCTACCTCTTCCCCATTAGTCCACCTCATATCTAGGGCCCATGTGGGGTCAGTCAACCTTCCAATAGTGGGCTTCTAGAAGAGTGGACTAAGGGGGAGACAAATGAGAAAAAAAGTCCAAGAAGATGGCCATGAAGTCAAGGGGGCGCCCCCTCTTTAATATAGTTTAATAGGATTTGAATTTTTATTTTATTTGATTCTAAATCACATGGGAGAAATAAAATTGAACTCCCTCTTTTAACCCTCCCCAACCCTAGATATAGGGATAGTTGAAGTCTTTTTGTATTTCATATATATTCCGTGTATTTTCATTTGATTAGAATTAATGCCAAAAAAAATCAGAATTTTTGTTGGAGCCTCCAAGCTTGGTGCGCACCCCTCCTCTCTCCTCCCCCTTCTTGCAGCTGTGAAGGCTGCTTCCAGAGGTGTGAAGCCTCTCCTTCAAGTCTCTTCTGAGTGGGAAGCTCAGACCTATCGCCGCCGCCGCCGCCGCCATCGAGCCGCCGTCGCACCGCCACCGCCACCTTATCGAAGTTCTATCTTCATCCAATAGCAGCCCCTTCCACTAATTTTAACTCTCAGATCCGAGATCTTCTGAGTGCCAAAATTTCAGGGTGAGTTCTAGGGATCCAACCCACATTCCACAAAATTTGGTTTGGCCTTTATATTTCAATTTCTATTTTTCCATTTTCATCCATCTTTTCCTTCCAGATCTGCCAGGTTTCTATCTACTGTGAAAGCAACCATGATCTTCCCATCTTCGACCCACCTTTTGATTTTTTCTGGAACCCCCAAAATTACTGGAGGTTCTACCCACCATCCCCTCCACCCACGAATTTTCGTAGAATTTCAAAAGGCCTCCACCTATTTTCTAAAAATCATTTTCAGATCCCCTTAAGTTCTGTCTGCTTCTGTCCAGATCCGACCACCTACCAGTATAAAATAGTTTTCCCCATACAAATCTCCACCAAATCAATCATAAGAAATATTGCCGTTTTCCTCTCTCTCCCCTCTACAATCTTTATGAAGAGCTTGAGATCTGATTCGGAGGTTTACCTTATGGTCAATGCCAACTCTCAGGAAACTCAGTTTCTGCCCAGTCAGATCTGAGACTGGGAACAGGCCGGTTCTAAAATCGTCCATCAGAAGCACAGCTCCGGTGCATTTTTATGATCCCACAGGGTCGAAGGACTTCGAGAGAGCTTTCCAACGATACCTTTTGTGCGTCGATCCGACGTCGGGAGTGATCGCAGCAGCTGATCTCACCAGATCACGCGCCTGAAAATAGAAGCAACCAGTCCGTGAGCAGCAACTCCAAAGCTTGGAGATCGGAGCCGATCGGCCTCTGACCGGCATTCCCGCCCCACCGCCTTCCAGTGAAGCGCGCCACCAGGGGTCTCCATCACAGCGGGACCCACCCTAGCAGACTCGGAGGATAGAGCGGACCGTGGGCCCCACGAACCCGTAGATCGCGCCGTCCGGACAGCAGTAAACGCGGGTTTTGGCACCGCCGGAGCGACCTCAAGATGCTGCCCGTCAACCCAATTCGCGTGACTCTCGGGCCCCACATGTGACCTATTACCTCCCTGCGTGGAGTGGGTCAAAACCTTTGTACCGCTGCAATAATTGTTAACCGGGAGTACGGATTTGGCCGGGGTTGTCTTCCCCATGCCGGGTGCGTGGAGATACGATCGTAACTTCTTGGCATTACTTTGCTTAGCTAGTATATGGTCATATGCCACTGTGAGAGCGTAGGATTCTAGCCCGTGAGTCCATGTCACCACTGTGAGCGAGAGAGTGACCCGTCCCATGGCTCGATCCGAGCACGGAAGTGAGTCGGTCTACCCTTAACTCTGCCGATTCCTCAACCATGCACGATCCGCGTTTCCCTCGCTTGGGACAACAAGTGAGCTTGCGTTTCTGTTAGCGACGTATAGCCCATAGGAGCTCTTAGTGTCGGGCCTAATATCTCTCCCATCGTATGTTGCTGGTCGTGTGTGCATTTAGAGTCCGAGGTCCATATCACTTAGAGTCGGTCCCCGTGTCCGTCCCGCATCAGTTTGGTATCAGAGCGAGTCGAGTCTAGGGTAGTCGTTGCATAAGTCTTGCACGTTCTAGGTCGAGTCTAGGATCGTCATTATTTTTAAAACAAAAAAAAGAGTGTTTTAAAATTACATTTCATCCCGATAATTCGGTATATTAAAAGGTGTTGTCCGAACGTTAGGCTACGCCTATCAGGAAGGCCGCACACTTGGGGAGTGATCTTCGGATCGATTAACTCCATCACGTATCGGATATTGGTTTAGGTCTAGGTGCATTAGTCGGTGTTTGCATCAGTTTGTGTCTCCTAGTTCGTGTGTCTTTGCATGCCCACCTGTCGAGGCACCCAATACTCACCACCACCACCTATGGCGGATTCCCGAGCCCGTAGCTCCGATGAGCCCTCTGTAAACACGGCATTTTAGCATTATGCTGAGTAGATCCCGTATTACGCCAAGACGCCCCAAAGCGGCTCGCACAGTTAAACCATTTGAATGATTTCTAATCTTTTATTCGATCTCGCGGAAAGTCAAGTGTTGTTTGTCAAAATGAGCGAAACCCTCGCTAATGGGCTTGTGGCCATTCCTCTCCTACATAAGAAGATAAAAATGTCAATGGGCTTGGCCCATCTCTTAATGTTAAAAAGGAAGGGGGGGACAAATAAAGATTTTGATGGGCTTGGCCCACTCTTGTTCACAAAATTTTCTTTTTCAAAAAAAAATAAATCAACCCTCATGGGCTTGGCCCATTCTCCCCTATATATACACATATACATGAAAGAGAAAATTTTAATGAGCTTGGCCCATTCTTGTTCAAAATTTGCATTAAACCAAAAAAAAAGCAATTCTAATGGGCTTGGCCCATTCTACCTTTATATATATATATATATATATATATATATATATATATATATATATATATATATATATATATATATATATATATATATATATACATATACACATATATATATATATATACATACATATATATATATAAATGTATATATACAAACAAAAATGATGAGGACATCTCACGACACTCGCTATGGCTCGGGTCTCCTGCACACCTTTGATTTGGGTCGACTCATTCTCATCTTATGTATCTTCCTTTTATTGAGTCTTATCATATGTAATTTTCCTTTTATTGAGTCATGTCGCATGTATTTCCTTTTATTATGTCAAGTTGTACTAGTCCATTTCCCCTATTTGGTCTAATTGGGCCCTAATACCTTAGTTTGGGCCTATTGGACTGAGTCTAGGACATGTTTGGTCTTTTGCCTTATATGGCAGGGTTATTCTTATCTTGTAAAGATGGGTTGCCTATAAATAGCCCCCATCTCCCTCCATGTACTCACTTTTGATGAAATATTGAAAACCACTTCCTTCCACCTCTCAAGATCTCTCTCTTACTCTCTCTCTCACTCTCTCTCACTCTCTCTCTCTCCCCAAGGGGAGTTCGACCCTCTCTCTCTCTCCTCCTTCCCCCTCACTTATCCCAACCCCCAACCACCTCCACTACCTCACCCACCTCCATTAAGGCCCTCCACTTCCCCATAGCCCCTCATTTACTCCCCTCTCCTTGTACCAAAGCAACTCCTCCACCTCCCAACACAATCCCCCACTTCCCCACACAAACCCCACCCCTCCCAAGGCCAAATTCGAATTTGAACCTTCCCTCCTCATCCCCCCTTGCTCCCTAGGTCGCACCACTCCTCTCCCCTCAAGCCAAGTTCGCCCCCACCTTCTCCCTCCCACACCCTCTCTCTTGTGCACACCCACCTCTCCACCTCCACCTCCAGCAGCTCCAGCCCCCTCTCCATCCATCCCTGCCCCACTAGGACCCCTTGGGAGCCCTAACCTCATCCCTCCCCTCTCCCCAAACCCTCAGCCAACTCCCCTAGCTGTGCTACTCCCCTTACCCCTCCTCTTGTTCTTGCAAAGTTGAAGCTTCAAGTAGCAGGTCACAGGCAGCAGAAGGAGGCTCTGAAGGCACATCTTCCCCAGCCTCTCTTTGCTCCTCCTGGTGTCAAGGCCTACATCTCTGGAAAGGTCTTCCAGAGAGCTTTCAAGGCGAGGTGGTTTCGTCGGCATCCGATTTGTGCTGTCCGCAGCAACCATTCTCCCTCGACTGCGCAGGACCTCCCAGGCCAGGAGCCAGAACGACAGAGCAGGCTCTCCCACGACGAACCTTGAAGGAACCAGCCTTCGAGGCCTTCTACAAAGATCTTCCTCCCCCTGTCAGCATCCAGGAACAGAAGGCAGAACCCCATTCGGCATCCGACAACCAGAGATACCAATTTTATACCACAACCACGCCGATCTGCCTCCTCACAGTCTGCACCGACCACCGTCCACTCCCCTAGACATCCAGTTCATCTCCGACATCAGAAGACTTCCCCGTTTCTTTTGGTGCAAAGTAGACTCGTCCGCGGTTCCAACGAGTCCAGCGGTGCCAGATTTAGAGCTCAGGAGCGGTCGAGGCAGCTTCTGCAACGTGCTGTTTCAGATCGTGTTCGTCCAGAGACTAGAACTGCAGCCACCTTCCAGTCGCCGGAGCAGTCAGCCCCCAGATCGGAACGCCACCCAAAAATTCAGGCCTTACCCCTCTCTAGTTAGTAAGCTTTTAGCACAAGTCTCGTCAGATTCTGAGTTCGGTGGAATTATTGGCAGCATCGACATCGACCCTCTGTCCAGAAATATAGAAGCTAGGCAGAATCGGCAAAGCTCGGAAAGTCGGTTCTCTTTGCGTATCTCCCCACCCCGCTTGGCCGGCTGAAGGCCCCTCCCTGCGTGGAGGTAGTTTTGGATGTATTAAGCATAACCCCCACCCCAAGATCACCCCTCATGTGAGAGGAGTAGTGCTGTACCATTTGTATTTTCAGGTCAAGCTACATCGCCGCGGCGATCGGGTGCATACCCTCGCCTCCCGGCGCGCCCTCGTCTCCGAGCGGGATCGGTGTCTTCACATCGATCAGGTGAGCCACTGATATCACCCTAGGTTGCTTCATTTCTGCAAGTGTAGTATTGTCTTGAATGCCCGTCGGACGGTAAGAGAGAGCTCGGACTCAATTTTTAGCGATATCGTGCCCACCGCGGCCCGTGAGTGAGTGCCACCCAACACCCCGCCTTGCGGGCCAGCCACCCACAAAGTTGGGTCTCCCAGGCCCATTGGGGGTCAGCCTTAGCATTGTAAGTCCATTAGGACAATTAGGTCCCACCTCGGACCCTCACCATCATCTCCCGGACCCACCGGGTGAACGTGTGAGCCGAGTGAGCAAAAATCATCATCGTGAGAATCATTGAGCGCTTGTATGCTTGCGGGTCTAAGTCCTAGGGTCATCTCATCATATTTAGTGGTCTTTGGGCTGTGCCACATCAAGTGGTATCAGAGCAGTCATAGGCTTGTCCTTACAAGTCTAGTCTTGGGTCACACTAAGTCTTTCTTAGGTGCATTCGCACACCCTTGCATAGCCCACCCAACTTTGCATGACCACTCGTAGTGGAACTCATTATCAAGGCAATTCATCTTCTTCCAATAACACCATGAATCCCAATCCCCAAGGAAATCCCCCTCACAATGAGCATGAGTTTCCCGACCAAATGAGGTTTCTTATGGAATACATGACCAATATTATGGGAAGGCTTGACGATATTACGGTCTGGCTAGAACAAATTGAGGAAAATAGGCCTATCCCAAGGGAAGGAGATAGGAGAGATCCCCCTCCACATGTGGAGCCAGTCATAGGAGGACTCAACCTTGACCACCCTCCCGAACCGGAAAGGGACCCACCCCCTAGAAGGAATGAGAGGCCTCCCCGGGACAACCCGGATGACCAACTAATGAGACTTGTGAAAGTCGATGCTCCCACTTTTGATGGATCTCATCATCCGAGCATCTACTTAGATTGGGAGGCAGCCATGGATCAATATTTTGATTGGTACCCAATGACTGAGGATAGGAAAGTCCGGCTTGCAAAGATGCAATTAACCAAACTAGCCAAGACTCATTGGATGAATGTTGAGGCCTTAAGGATAGTTAGGAGGGAAGCTCCTATCACCACATGGGGGGCCATGAAAGACCAACTCAAACTCAAATATGTCCCACCCTCCTACCACCAAAACCTCCTAGATGAGTGGCAAGCCTTGACCCAAGAAGGAAAGACCGTCATGGAGTACATTGAAAAGTTTGACTACTACCTCCTCAAGTGTGGAGTCCAAGAGGACCCCTCCGTCACACTCTCCCGCTTTAGGAATGGGCTTCAATTCCATATAAAAAAGGACTTATTCATGCGTCAAGTAACCACTTTAGAGCAAGCCTACCAAGTTGCTCGGGATGCCGAGAAATTCTCTCGGTACACACGAATGGTTCCTACTCGGGGGATGGATCCTAAAACCATGGCACCTCGGGCCAACCCCCCACCACCCCAAAGAGGCCTCCTTCCTACACCCATGGGAGCTCCTCCCACACGGGTCACCCCTCCTAATGCCACTCCACCACTCCGCCCCACAAGTGGGCCCCTAAACACAACTCCCAATAGGCCCAATCCGATACCCACTCTCCCTCACACTAAGATGACCCCAAACCATCAAAGTGGGCAGCAATGCTTTAGGTGTTATGGGTATGGACACTTTGCCAATCAATGCCCCACCAAGGGAGCATCAAACTTACTCATAGAGGAGACCAACCGCCAACCCCAAGCTGAATTTGAAGGAGAAGTTGAGGTATATGAACCCTCTCTTGAATGGGAGGAGGAGTATGAGAACCATTACATGGAGAGCAACCAAGAACAACCTCCTCCACCCACCGACTCCCACCTCGGAGTGGTTAGATGCACCCTCACTCAAACCCAAGAGCATGATTGGAGAAGAAACACCATATTCCACACCTACATAAGGATAGGGATCCATGTTAGGAAGGTCATATTGGACAATGGAAGTAGTGTGAATGTGGTGTCACCCGACACCGTTAAACTTTTGGGCCTTACCGCCTCCCCACATCCCCACCCATATAGGGTAGCATAGATTGATACCACCTCCATACCTGTTAGTGCCCGTTGCCTTGTCCCAATTACATTCCAATCCTATCAAGGCCAAGTGTGGTGTGATATCCTTCCAATGGAAGTTGGGAGTATCCTTTTAGGACGACCTTGGATCTACGATGTAGATGCCACCTTCTTAGGGAGAACCAACGCTTGCATCTTCATTCATGAGGGAAAGAAGATCCAACTCAACCCATCTCCACCCCGCACCCTACCTAAGAAGGCCTCTCCCTCCCTTGAGGGATCCACTACCCCTCCCACCATCCCAACACCAACAAACCCCACCCCACCAAGTCCTAGTCCTAGTAACATCAAAGAGCCTCCTAGGAGCCTACACCTTATCACTAGGAAGGAGTTTGAGGAAGAAGTCAACCAAGGGGAGCAAGTATGTGCCATTGTCATTTGCCTTGGGGAATCCACCCCAATCGACCCACACCCCCAAGAAATTCAACAACTCCTTAAGGACTTCCATGATGTATTTCCCGAGGAGCTTCCGGATAAACTACCACCTATGAGAGATGTGCAACATGCCATCGACCTCGTGCCCGGGGCTACCTTGCCCAACCTCCCACACTACCATCTCAACCCCACCGAGCATGCCGAGCTTCGGAGGCAAATTGAAGAACTCATCAAAAAGGGCTTCCTCCGAATTAGCAAAAGTCCTTGTGCCGTCCCGGCACTTCTCACACCCAAAAAGGATGGAACGTGGCGCATGTGTGTGGATAGTAGAGCCATCAATAAGATAACGGTCAAGTATAGGTTTCCCATCCCTCGGTTAGATGATATGCTAGACATGCTAGCAGGAGCCACCATCTTCTCCAAGATTGACCTCAAGAGTGGCTACCACCAAGTCCGCATAAGGCCCGGGGACGAGTGGAAAACCGCCTTTAAAACTAAGGACGGTCTCTATGAATGGCTTGTCATGCCTTTTGGCCTCTCTAATGCACCAAGCACCTTCATGCGCCTCATGACCGAGGTCCTCCGGCCCTTCATTGGTGTCTTTCTAGTCGTCTATTTCGATGACATCCTCATATATAGCCAAACCAAAGAAGCCCATCTTGACCACCTCAAGCGAGTATGCACTATTCTTAGGAAGGAGAGTCTCTTTGCTAACCCCGGGAAGTGTCATTTCTTGACCAACCAACTAGCCTTCTTAGGATTCATTGTTTCATCCGAAGGGGTGTCCATGGACCCCGAAAAGGTCCAAGCCATTCTTGAGTGGCCCGAGCCCAAGACCATTCATGATGCCCGAAGCTTCCATGGACTAGCCACCTTCTATAGGAGATTCATCCGGGGATTTAGCACTATCACCGCTCCTATCACAGATTGTCTCAAGAAAGGCACATTTGTTTGGACTAGGGCAGCCTCCAAAGCCTTCCTAGAGCTTAAAGAAAAAATGACCCAAGCCCCGGTCCTTTGCCTACCCGACTTTTCAAAGGTCTTTGAGGTCACATGTGATGCTTCCGGGGTAGGGATTGGAGGTATCCTTAGCCAAGAGGGTCACCCGGTAGCCTACTTTAGTGAAAAACTTTGTGAGGCTAGGACTAGATACTCCACATATGATAAGGAGCTTTATGCCGTGGTTCAATCCCTCCGGCATTGGAGGCACTATCTCCAACCCAAAGAATTTGTGATCTTCTCGGACCATGAGGCTTTGAAATACCTCAACACTCAACAAAAGCTCAATGCCCGCCATGCCCGATGGGTAGAATACATTCAAGCCTACACCTTTGTCCTCAAGTATAAGATGGGTAGTGAGAACCGCACCGCCGATGCGCTAAGTAGGCGGGTAGCCTTACTCTCCACCGTCCAAGTGGAGGTAACCGGATTTGAGAGAATCAAAGGGGAATACCCACATTGCCCCGACTTTGGGACTCACTACAATACCCTTTCCACCCAGCCACTCAAGGAATATGAGGGGTTCATACTTCAAGATGGATATCTGTTCAAGGGGGATAGGCTTTGCATACCTCGGACTTCACTTAGGGACTTCCTAGTTTGGGAGTTACATAGTGGTGGCCTAGCTGGTCACTTTGGGGTCCACAAAACCATAGAGTTAGTTGAGAGACAATTCCACTGGCCCAGCCTCAAGAAGGATGTGGCCCACATTGTGGGACAATGCCGCATTTGTGCATCCGCCAAACAAGTAAAACAAAACACCGGGCTTTACACACCTCTACCCATACCCGACCGACCATGGGAGGATTTGAGCATGGATTTCATTCTTGGCCTACCAAAGACCTTGCGCAAACATGATTCCATCTTTGTAGTGGTTGACAGGTTCTCAAAAATGGCCCACTTTATCCCCTGTTCCAAGACCTCCGATGCCTCTAGGGTCGCCCGGTTATTCTTTGATGAGGTAGTCCGACTCCATGGATTACCTAAGACTATTGTGTCCGATAGAGATGTGAAATTCACTAGTTACTTTTGGAAGACTCTATGGCACTTGATGGGGACCCTCCTCAAATTCTCCACTGCTTACCATCCTCAAACCGACGGCCAGACTGAGGTCGTCAACCGAAGCCTTGGGAACTTGCTCCATTGTCTTGTGGGGGATCACCCTGGGAATTGGGATCTCCTCTTGTCTCAGGCCGAGTTTGCCTACAATGATTCCGTCAATAGGTTAATAGGCAAAAGTCCATTTGAGGTAGTGCATGGTTTTAGGCCTAAAAAGCCCTCGGATCTCATTCCCCTTCCCCCACATGCTAGGGTGTCAGTCTCAGCTGAGTCCTTTGCACAGCATATCAAAGAGTTGCATGATGACATCCGCAAGAATATAGGGAAAAGTAATGAGGCTTACAAAAGACGGACAGATGCTCACCGGCGCCACTGTGAATTCCAAGTGGGAGACCCGATGATGGTGAGGACGGAGCGGCTCCTTCCCGGGCATGCCTCCAAGTTGAGGGCACGAGGGTCGGGACCCTTTCGAGTCCTACGATGACTTGGCAGCAATGCTTATGAGCTTGACCTACCAGAGAGCTATGGGGTGCACCCTACCTTCAACGTGGCGGACCTGGTACCCTACAAAGGCCCCGCGGTGGAACCCAGTGAGGAGCTTGAGCCTTTACCCCCCCTTATGAGAGACACTCCCGGAGGGACTCCACTTCCCAGCTTAAGAGACCGACGAGAGCAGATAGAGGCAATACTGGATGAGCAGAGCATCATTACGAGGCACAAGGTGTATCAGCGCTACTTGGTTAGGTGGAAGAACCGTCCCCCGACGGAGGATACTTGGGTGAGCCGGGAGGACCTGCTGGGGTTGGATCCCGACATTCTGGAGCACTATGATAGCCAGGCAGGGCCACACTCGACAGGGTCGAGTTCTCCCCACCCCGGGGGATTTGATGAGGACATCTCACGACACTCGCTATGGCTCGGGTCGCCTGCACACCTTTGATTTGGGTCGACTCATTCTCATCTTATGTATCTTCCTTTTATTGAGTCTTATCATATGTAATTTTCCTTTTATTGGGTCATGTCGCATGTATTTCCTTTTATTATGTCAAGTTGTACTAGTCCATTTCCCCTATTTGGTCTAATTGGGCCCTAATACCTTAGTTTGGGCCTATTGGACTGAGTCTAGGACATGTTTGATCTTTTGCCTTATATGGCAGGGTTATTTTTGTCTTGTAAAGATGGGTTGCCTATAAATAGCCCCCATCTCCCTCCATGTACTCACTTTTGATGAAATATTGAAAACCACTTCCTTCCACCTCTCAAGATCTCTCTCTTACTCTCTCTCTCACTCTCTCTCTCTCCCCAAGGGGAGTTCGACCCTCTCTCTCTCTCCTCCTTCCCCCTCACTTATCCCAACCCCCAACCACCTCCACTACCTCACCCACCTCCATTAAGGCCCTCCACTTCCCCATAGCCCCTCATTTACTCCCCTCTCCTTGTCCCAAAGCAACTCCTCCACCTCCCAACACAATCCCCCACTTCCCCACACAAACCCCACCCCTCCCAAGGCCAAATTCAAATTTGAACCTTCCCTCCTCATCCCCCCTTGCTCCCTAGGTCGCACCACTCCTCTCCCCTCAAGCCAAGTTCGCCCCCACCTTCTCCCTCCCACACCCTCTCTCTTGTGCACACCCACCTCTCCACCTCCACCTCCAGCAGCTCTAGCCCCCTCTCCATCCATCCCTGCCCCACTAGGACCCCTTGGGAGCCCTAACCTCATCCCTCCCCTCTCCCCAAACCCTCAGCCAACTCCCCTAGCTGTGCTACTCCCCTTACCCCTCCCCTTGTTCTTGCAAAGTTGAAGCTTCAAGTAGCAGGTCGCAGGCAGCAGAAGGAGGCTCTGAAGTCGCATCTTCCTCGGCCTCTCTCTGCTCCTCCTGGTGTCAAGGCCTACATCTCTGGAAAGCTCTTCCAGAGAGCTTTCAAGGAGAGGTGGTTTCGTTGGCATCCGAGCTTTGTGCTGTCCGCAGCAACCATTCTCCCTCGACTGCGCAGGACCTCCTAGGCCAGGAGCCAGAACGACAGAGCAGGCTCTCCCACGACGAACGTTGAAGGAACCAGCCTTCGAGACCTTCTACAAAGATCTTCCTCCCCCTGTCAGTGTCCAGGAACAGAAGGCGGAACCCCGTTCGGCGTCTGACAACCAGAGATACCAATTTTCTACCACAACCACGCCGATCTGCCACCTCACAGTCTGCACCGACCACCGTCCACTCCCCTGGACACCCAGTTCATCTCCGACATCAGAAGACTTCCCCGTTTCTTTTTCTGCAAAGTAGACTCGTCCACGGTTCCAACGAGTCCAGCGGTGCCAGATTTGGAGCTCAGGAGTGGTCATGGCAGCTTCTGCAACGTGCTGTTTCAGACCGTGTTCGTCCAGAGACCAGAACTGCAGCCACCTTCCAGTCACCGGAGCAGTCAGCCCCCAGATCGGAACGCCGCCCAAAAATTCAGGCCTTACCCCTCTCCAGTTAGGAAGCTTTTGGCGCAAGTCTTGTCAGATTCTGATTTTGGTGGAATTATTGGCAGCATCGACATCGACCCTCTGTCCAGAAATATAGAAGCTAGGCAGAATCGGCAAAGCTCGGAAAGTCGGTTCTCTTTGCGTATCTCCCCACCCCACTTGGCCGGCTGAACGCCCCTCCCTGCGTGGAGGTAGTTTTGGATGTATTAATCATAACCCCCACCCCAAGATCACCCCTCCTGTGAGAGGAGTAGTGCTGTACCATTTACATTTTCAGGTCAAGCTACATCGCCGCGGCGATCGGGTGCATACCCTCGCCTCCCGGCGCGCCCTCGTCTCCGAGCGGGATCGGTGTCTTCACACCGATCAGGTGAGCCACTGATATCACCCTAGGTTGCTTCATTTCTTCAAGTGTAGTATTGTCTTGAATGCCCGTCGGACGGTAAGAGAGAGCTCAGACTCAATTTTTAGCGATATCGTGCCCACCGCGGCCCGTGAGTGAGTGCCACCCAACACCCCACCTTGCGGGCCAGCCACCCACAAAGTTGGGTCTCCCAGGCCCATTGGGGGTCAGCCTTAGCATTGTAAGTCCATTAGGACAATTAGGTCCCACCTCGTACCCTCACCATCATCTCACAGACCCACCGGGTGAACGTGTGAGCCGAGTGAGCAAAAATCATCATCGTGAGAATCATTGAGCGCTTGTATGCTTGCGGGTCTAAGTCCTAGGGTCATCTCATCATATTTAGTGGTATTTGGGCTGTGCCACATCAAAAAATAAATAGGATAAAATATATAATAACACTAAATAGGTGGCCCATCATTTATTTTGTATAAATAAACATATATGCAAATATTGATAAATATAAATGACTTGGGCCCATCTCTAAACAAAGATAAAATAAATATTTTTTCTTTTATTTTTATTAACTCCTCTCCTTAAATCCCTCCTCATTTCTTGGATCTTGTCTCCCCCATTCAATACACCCACCCCACTCCCTCTCTCTCTCTCCTCCCATTCTCCCCTCCCATCGCAAGCCACGACCATCTTCTCCATTTTCCCCCCGTCTCTCCTCTCACCTCCTTCACACACAACAGTCGGCCATCCCACCTCTCTGGCTCTCTCCCTAAAACTCCTGCCGCTAACCTCTCTCACACCTCCCACACTCGACCACATCAACCACCACCGCCACCTAACCACCGCACTCCCGCCATCGCGACCACCTCCCCCCCTGCTAACCCACCATCGACCACCCCCCACTGCCATCATCACCCCATGCACGTCGACCGCCCTCTCCCTCCCTCCTTCTCTCTCTAGCCAACACACCCTCTTCTTCCTCTCCACAGACAACCCAGCCGCATACCCACCTGCCACTCCTCTCACCCCCTCTATCTCTCCTTCTCTCTCTAAACCACCGCCATCGGCCACCTCTCTCCCTCTCCCTCTCTTCTCTCTTTAACCGAAGCTACCACCTTCACGTACCTTCTTTCCCTAGCCACCCCCTCCATCTCCACACCTCCTCTGTTAGCCGCCGTCACCAACCGCCGCCGCCACCCTCGACCTCCACCGTGCAGGCCACCTCTCCTTCTTCCTTTCCTCCTGCTCCCCGCGAGCTCCGCCCCTCCGTCACTGCCGTCGTCGTTTGCATGCTAACACCGCCGGACGCCCCCCGTCGCCGTTGAGCTCATCGGCCACCCCCCCCCTTTGTTGCTGCTGCCATTTGGCCACTGCCAGCGGCAGCCCCTCCGTCGAACCCAATGCTCTTCCTCGGCCTGCACCACACCCGCGAACATCGCCTTCGACCCCTTCACCTCGCACGACGCCGCTGCCCAAGTCGCCGCCGACCACCTCCGATCACCACCGTAGCTCCCAGCACCCTGCCGCCTACCCAGCTCCACGCTCACCCCGCCACCTTCGACGTTCGCGAGTCCCCCCCCGGCTACCGCTGCACCACCATCCCGCCCACGTCGCCCATGCCGCCGTCGACCGTCGTCGTCCTCCTCACGTTGGATGCCGCCCCTGCACTCTGCGCCGGTCGCCGTCGAGCCTACCTCGTGAAGCCACCCTCGCCGGCGAGCCCTCCGCGAGCACGCTCCCCACCCCTCTCTCTCTCTCTCATTTTCTATCTCTATCTCACTCTCGCATCCCTCTCTCATCTCTCCCCCGTCTCTCTTCTCTCTCCCTATTTTTCTCTCCTCCCTCACCCGCTCTCTCTCGATCTCTCTCTCTCTCAGTTCTTCTCTCTCTCTGCACCACTCTCTTTCTCTCTCCCCCTCGATCTCTCTCTCTCTCTCTCTCGATTCTTCTCTCTCTCTTCCCCACTCTCTTTCTCTCTCCCTGTCGATCCCTCTCTCTTTCCTTTTTTTTATTCTTTTATTTCCCTCTCCCCCCTCTCTCTGCCTCTCTCCCTCACGTATTCTCTCTCTCTCTCACCACCACTCACCCCCTCTCTCTCTCTCTCTCTCATTTTTTTTTATTTTTTTATCCCTCTCTTCCCCACTCTCTCTCTCAGTCCCTCTTTCCCTCTCTTCCTCCTTCCCACTCCCTTCCTCTCTCTCTCTCTCTCGACCTCTCATCTTTTTATTTGTTTTTTTTCTCTCCACTCTGTCAACTCTCTCTCCCCCTCTCGATCTCTTCTCCCTCCCACACTATCCCTATCTCACTTTTCCCCCTCCCTCTCTCGATCCCTCTTTCAATTATTTCCCCTTTTTTATTTATTCATTTATCTTTTCTCTCTCAATTATCTTCCTCTCTCCCCTTTCATATATATATATATATATATATATATATATATATATATATATATATATATATATATATATATATTCCTATTATTCTCTTTTTTTTTATTTTCTCATTCTTGTATTATCTTCCCTTTAAAACCAAAGTATAAAAATCCTGAAAACATAAAAAAAAGAAAGAAAAAGCTCTCTCTCTCTCTCTCTCTCCCTTTCTCCTTTTCAGGGCGGTATCGATACCCAGAAGGCCCAACCGAGTTTCCAGACGTCGGAGTATACGAGAACCTATTATGTCTCAGCGTACGCTCGTGCCATCCTCACCTCGGAGAAGCTTGTCCAAAGCCCGTCAACAGCTTCCCCCAATAAGCTTTCTCATCTCCCTTCACCCTGCTATGTTTTTATTTCGCTAGTCGCATTGTATGCATGCATTATCCATATTGCACTCCTCTACCCGAGAGGACCTTGTTTATTCATTCATAACATCATCTATCTACCATTGGTGTCCAAAAGGGGTTTAAAACAACATCGACCAGGGGAACCATCAAAGGAAAGCCCTCTCCCTCAGCCGGCCGAAAGAGGAGGAGGAGGAACTCACGTGATCCCCAGTTCGGGGATGAAACGCGACCATCCCTCCTATTTTGAGGTACCCGACCAACACCTTCCCCTTCTTATTCTAGTTCTCTCTCTTGCTATTGTTATTTATTGTTAAGTCTCCACCCCCGTCCTTCTCTATTTTTGTCTAAAAAGGAGTCTTTCTCTCTATATATATATTCTCCTAGTGGTCTTTCATAATTTTAATTCTCTATATCTCACTCTCTTTCTCTATCTCTTACATCTCGACTTCTTTCATCATTTTCTCATGTCTCTTTAAAAGAAATAAAAGAACAAAAATAATAAAGGCAACACAAAAAAAAATCAAAAACAACAACAAAAGCTAAAACAAAAAAAAGAAAGAATAACAAAATCAGGGTAACCGAAAGAAGCCCTCTTCGTCGACCGGCCGACAGAAGAGGAAGAGAGGACCCGCACTGCTCCCGCTCCGACGGTGAACGTGATCACAGCTTTCCCGTGGGGTTCTCAACCCCCGGCGATCACATCCCCCTCCCCCTTTCTTTTCTGTTACTTTTTCTTTTTGTTTAAACCCCGTGGACGGAAGTAATTCCTCGCGGAGGTCCCTGCGACGGAAGTAATTCCTCGCGAAGGTTCCCGTGACGGAAGTAATTCCTCGCGGAGCCTTTTCATTCTGTCATTTCATTTCTTTAATTTCTGTCTAAATCCTGTGACGGAAGTAATTCCTCGTGAAGGTTCCCGTGACGGAAGTAATTCCTCGTGGAGCCTTTTCATTCTGTCATTTCATTTCTTTAATTTCTGTCTAAACCTTGCGACGGAAGTAATTCCTCGCGAAGGTTCCCGTGACGGAAGTAATTCCTCACGAAGCCTTTTCATTATGTCATTTTCATTTCTTTAATTTCTGTCTAAATCCTGCGACTGAAGTAATTCCTCGCGAAGGTTCCCGTTACGGAAGTAATTCCTCGCGGAGCCTTTTCATTCCGTAATTTTATTCTTTTAATTTCTGTTTAAACTCCGTGGACGGAAGTAATTCCTCGCGGTGGTTTCCATTCTGTAATTTCCTTATGTCAATTCATTTCGTTGTACATTTCCATTCCGTGGGTTTTCTCGTTCCGTATATTTCCGTCGTTCAAGCTCGGTAGAGACAACCCTCTCCGGGACCTTTTACGCACTCTCTCTCGTCCCGACAGCGTATTTTCTTTCCCCTCTTGTTAACCCCGTGACGTCCGTCCACATCTCTTGGCGATCACGGTGGGACATCTTTTGCTTTCCGTTTGCTTACCCGTGTGATTTGGCACCCGCGTGTGACCTTTCCTATTGCGCCCACGTGCGCTACAGTTTCTCATTGGCACCCGTGTGTGCCCCTCCCCATTGGCACCCACGTGTGCCCCTCCCCATTGCGCCCGCGTGCGCTACAGTCGTGCTCCAAGCAGCACCTTGCTTTGCGTTTATCCCTCGTGCACCTCGTGCACTTCCCCTTGATTCCCTTGATTTCTCGAGAGATTCACGTTGTTCCCTTTCTTTCCGTTGTTTTCCAAAAAATGGGCTTCAGCTCGAGGGCGTGCCTGGAGCCCCAGGTGCGTACTCAGCGTCATCGCCCTCAGCAACTGTCAGCCGTTGTGCGGACACGTCCTGACAAGTGGACGTGTTCTCCCAAAGGCACTTCCCATCTGGCATCCCCAAATTGAGAAAAGAAAAAAAAAGGGAGAAGATAGAAAAGAAAGAAAAAAAAACTCAATGGTGCTCTATCAGGTACATTTCCTATTTTCCTTTACCTTATGAAAATTCGTTTAGTTCTATTCCACCCTATTTAAATTCTATTCTTGTAAAAATTTGTTTAATTCCATTTCCTAAATAGGTTTCAATCTTGTGAAAATTGTCTAGTTATACTCTGTCCTGCATAAGTTCTATCTTGTGGAAATTATTTATGTCTATTCTGTTCTACATAAGTTCTATCCTGTGATAAATTGTCTAGTTCTAATCTATCCCACATAAACTCTGTTCTTGTAATAATTGTTTAAGTTTTGTCCCATCCTGCATAAGTTCTAGTCTTGTGAGATTGTTTAGTTCTGTCCTGTCCTGCAATAGGTTCTGATCCTGAATCTTTTTGGTTCTATCCCCTCCGAAGTTCTGTTCACGTTAAAGTTGTTTAGTTCTATTTTGTCCTGCATAATCCCTGTTCTCCTTACTTTGTTTGTGTTTCACATATCTCAGTTATACTGCACTACATTACATGCATTTTCCCCCTTTCCTTTTTCTTTTCTAAGGATCACCCTTTCTCGGTGAAGGAAGGACTCTCCGTTCGGGAATTCCTCTTGACGGACTAGGATCTCCTTCATCGGGACCTCCGTAAGTCCCCGACAGGGAAGGATTCCCTCTTCGTTCACTGGGCAGGTTGTACCACTGAAGTTCTCCGGAGTTTAGTTACCCATTCGTGGTGAGGCGAGCGACCTTAGCTGACACGGCGGTGGCCAAAATTCTAACTAGGGTCCTGTCTTTTGTGTTAACTCCTCATTTGTGAAAAGAGAAAAGAAAAAAAAGAAAAAAACAAAGAAAACAAACCAAAACAAAAGAGGGACGTAAAGCATCCACTTGTGTGCTAATCTCTGCTACTTGTATGCTGGTGTATGTTATTACGTTCTGGAAAAGTGTTAAGGATGGCCGAGTATAATTACGATGCTTTCAAGGCCGACGCCTTCGGCTATGAGCCCCAAATGCATGACCCAGGTCATGGCTCTTACATAGAATACAGCCCGGACCAGGGCTACCAAGGTGAGCCCCATGTCTACGCCATGGACGCCGGTCCATCCCACGAGCCCTCACATGAGGTGCCGAATGTTGCCGGGGATACATCTTCCCCTCAGGACATCTCCTCTCTGTTAGGTGTCCTTGCCAACACCCAGCTCAACCCTGAGCAACTCCAGGCCTTCCAGGCCATTCTGAAAGGGAAATCGGTTTCCCCCTCTCCCACGGAGCCGAATCCGACTGCTACTCCTATCCAAGAGTCTGTACAGGCCATTCCCTCCCCCTCACTTTTCGGGCAGGCAAATCAACAGCCTCCCTCCTTCCAATTCCCCTCCCAATCTCCCGCGCCATCCGCCCTTCAAACACCAATCCAACCGGGCCTATCCACTGGTAGACCCCAATACCCTTCCTGTCCTAGGTTTCCTTCTCAGGCCTCCGGGAGGCCTACCGCTTCTCCGTGGCAAGCGCCACCTTCACCAATTGACCCGTTCACCCAGTCCCTCTTGAACAAGCTGAACAAGATGGATGAGCAATTCTGAAACTTACAGAAAATGGTGGATGTAAAATCCACCCCTGAAGTTTCTCTGCCTGTCCTACCAATGTTTCGCCTTCCCCCTTCTGAGATGCCCACGTACCGTAGGTACAATGGCACTGGCAACCCCTTTACCCATTTGAAGGACTTCATGTATGAGTCCTCGTTCTGGCAGAATGATAAAAGATCCTGGCATACCTCTTTAGGAGATCATTAGATGGCCCTGCGCTGGAATGGTTCTACGCCCTAGAGCCAAGTGAGGCTGAGGACTTCGACGTGGTTCAGAGGAAGTTCCTACAGAGGTACCGGGACCGGGTTGGCCCGTCTCTTTCTATCACCGACCTGGTCGCCGAAAAAATGAAGTCGGACGAAGATTTCGTCCAGTATGCCGATAGATGGAGGTCCCTGGCAGAGAGGATAAAGGATACCATCTCAAAGCCAGAGCAGGTGAAGATGATTATATCAAATGCTACCCCCCAGTTTAGGCATATCCTGGCAATGAACAAGCTTAACACCATGGAGGAACTGTACGAGAGGGCTCGGTATGTCCAGACACAACTGAAAGATTCCCCTCTCATGCATATGTTCGAGCCACCAAAGCCGAGGGTGTTTAAGAAGCCGGGCACTGGTGTCCAAGGTGGGGTGACAGAAGGGGTAGTGACAAATGAGCAGGTGAGTGCGGTTGGAAATCCCAACCAGCAAGCTGACCCCAGACCTCCACAAGCCCTACCACTCCCCTTCCATCAGAACCAATAGGGTCAGCAACCCTATCGTCCTCCCCTACAAAACAACTTCTATCAGAACAATGTGGCACGACCCTTCCGTCCCCAACAACAACAACAGCCACCTGCTCAATACCATCATGTTCCACCCCCGGGGAACTACGGCCCCCCACAACAACAGAGAAGGCCGATTGGCCCGAAGAGAGCTCACTACTCGCCATTGCCGGAATCACTACCGGACATCTTTAATGCTCTCATGGCTGTTAATTCACTCGTCTTGCCCAAAGAAAGACCCATATGGCCATTGAATGTTGACACGTCCAGATATTGTGTTTATCATAGGCAGCCGGGCCATACAGTGGAGAACTGCTTTGATTTTAAGGACTACATTTATGATATGAATGATGGACACTTAATTGATTGGGATGAAATGAGGAGAGTTGTCGCCACTTTGAAGGCAAGGAGACCTCCCCCCAGACCACAATTACAACAACAACAACCCCAACAACAACAACAACCTCAGCAGGTCCCACAGCAACAACCGAACATGGGCATTGTTCAAAACCCACTTCCGGAGCACCAACGACCCAATCAGCAAGTCAACCCCATCTCTTCCTTCCCAGAAATCGGAAGAGGGCAAGGTTGGCACGCGGAGGGCACCTCCGTTCTTGTTGCCCAGCACGTTCCTAGCCACCCCCCTCGCCTCATCCGGTCGGCACCTCTTTCTGCTCGAACCACGTCACAACCCCCGAGTGGACCTCTTTTTGTCCCACAGTCATCACGCCCTCTCATCCGCTCCCCCGTCGCCAGTTCCCTCCCGGTCCAGCCCTCCACCACACCTCTACCTACACCCTCAAAACCCCTAATTTTGCCTCGCCCATCCGAGGCCCCATCCACCTCCGCCACTCCTTCACCCCTACCCTCGAAACCTCTCATCATCCACCATCCATCCCAGGTGCCGTCCACTCCGCCTCCATCTCTCCCAAACAAACCCCTCATCAGGATCCCTACACCCGTCATCACCTCCGCTCCGCCAACCATCCCTCCCCCACTTAAACCTCTGATAAAACCCATACCTAACCCCGTCGAGGTGCAACCAAAGCAACAAGCCATGGTGCTCCGAAGTGGAAGGATCTTCCACCGAGTTTTTCCCCAGAACGGTCAGAGTCCAGAACAGTCCCAACAAGAGAAAGGAACTGAAGAGCAGTTAGAGGAATCCATCCCCGGGACACAATATGATCTTCTAAAACATCTGGACAAGACGCCTGCCCGAATCTCCATCTTGGAATTGATTAAGAGGTCCACGTCCCATCAAGAGGCACTAATGAAGTATCTCCAAATGGTCATGGTGAACGAGGATCTCCCGGTAGAGAAGATATCGTCGGTGCTGACACCGACAAGCACGCAACCGGCCATCACATTCCATGACCACGAGCTTGCCCCCCAGGAAGCTCGGAAATATGCTTTGTGCATTGCAGTGAAGATCAACGGGGTGCCCGTAAACCCGTGCCTAGTGGACACGGGTGCCTCAATCAATGTGATCTCCATGAACACTCTCTTGCTATGTGGGGTTGATTTAGAACAGATAAGGCCATCGGCTATCACAGTCACCGCATATGATAATAGCAAGAGGCCTCCGCAGGGAAGGATTATCCTTAATGTAGAAGTGGGTCATGTTTCTGTTCTTATGGAGTTTCACATCCTCGACATGGACCCCACGTTCAAGGGCATATTGGGTCGTCCTTATATAGAGACACTGAATGTCGTCCCTTCCACCAACCACCAATGCTTAAAATTCTCGTACAAGGGACGGATCATCAAGGTGTTTAGCATGCCCCTGCTCCCTACGGTGGATGCTATTAACACTTCATTGCCCTCTATCTGGCCGACCCATAGGCCTATCCTTTCCCTGCTAGATGTGTGTGACCCTAGCCGCCCTTCACCAACACAAAGAAAGCCACTTCCCGGGCCGACGCCACGTTCCCCGTCCCATTCCAAGGGATGGGAGATCATGAACAACTTAGGTTACCATCAAGGCAAAGGTCTAGGAGCACAATTACAAGGAAGACTGAGACCGGTAGGGAAGGCCAGGGTAATCCTCAGAGTTGGCTTAGGCTTTGAAGGCCCGATTGAGGAAGATGGAGAACCTCTTACATGGACCTTATACTCTCATTTCATAAAAGGGCCGGTTATACAGTTGGGGGATCAGATGCAAGAATCACATGGGGAAGTTCGGATTGCCTACTTAGCCGAAAGTTACTCGAGGGCTACAAAGAAGGGGAAGCACGATGACCCGGACTACGAGTGGAACAAGTGGTTCGATATACATGATATTTCCATTGCACTACAGTAGATGTTCTCGCCTCCGGACTTGGAGGGGCCGCTTTTGATCTCCGAGGTGTCAAAAGGTGTTGTTGACATTGTCGAAATTCCAAGTTTTCCTCGCCAAGAGGACGCTGCCATTGACGGATTCCTTTCCGTCATTCTATCTAATCATTCTCTTCAGCCGTTGATGCTGACTCTGTCTTGGGCTAGACGTTTATCTGATGATATTCCTAGGTCCCCTTCTCTACTCACATTCTTGCGCGGGTTTCTCAGCCCGCGCCAGATTTTCAACAACGATCTGCTCAACGAGCCTTACAACCCCTTAGCTATAGTCCCCTTCTCCCATTCTCTGATTTCTTTCAATTGCTTTGTGATTGAAAATGAAAATAAAAAAAACATCAATTTTCAAACTCCTCAACAGTGCATTTCCTTTGAGGAGACCTCCTACATCTCTCATGAGTGTGCCCCGACTTACGGGCCACTCATTCAAGGTTCCTTGAGTGACCTTCTTTACCCCTCCACTGAGGGGTCTTTTCCTGTACATTCCTTAGTTTCCCTTTCGTCTGTAGGACGGGTAGGTCAATCTAACAACAATGAGTCAAAGGTAGTACCTAGAAGAAAATCCAAGGGTAGGCAAATTCCTCGCCGATTTCTTTTAGATTTAGCCAATAGGTGTCAAGCCTTTCTAACCATTCCTCAATTGCTAGAGAATCTCATCCAACTGTCGGAGTTAGAATGTGAGGAGGATTGCACAATTGATGAAGGGTATGGAGTTTATGAGCTCACAGATGAAGAGTACCCTATTGAAGAAGGGGACGAAGAATATGAGGACGCGGCCGACGCATATGCTAGCGGAATGAGGAGGTTTGACGAACCATCAGCCGCTATAGAAGAACCCACCAAAGAGATCAACCTGGGGACAGAGGAAGACCCTAGGATCGTCCTCATAAGTGATAATTTGCCATTGTCTGAAGAAGAGGCATTGATTGAGGTTCTCAAGGAGTATAGGGACACGTTCGCATGGAGCTACGAGGATATGCCGGGATTGGATTCCACCCTAGTCGAATACCGCCTAACGCTAAAACCAGGGTCTGTCTCGGTAAAGCAGAGGTTAAGACGTTTCCACCCCCAGATGGCTTTGAAGATGAAGGAGGAGGTCGATAAGCTCCACAAAGCCAGGTTTATTAGAGTCGTCCTATATCCTCAATGGGTGGCAAACATTGTCCCGGTCATGAAAAAGGATGGAAAGGTGAGAATCTGTATCGATTTTAGGGACCTTAACCGCGCGTGTCCAAAAGATGATTTCCCTTGCCTCACATCGATGTACTGGTTGATAACACAGCAGCTATGAAACTCTCTCATTTATGGATGGATTTTCAGGGTATAATCAGATCGTTTGGCGGAAGAGGATCAGGAGAAGACATCATTTACCACACCTTGGGGAACTTATTGCTATTTGGTCATGCCATTTGGTTTGAAGAATGCTGGAGCTACTTATCAAAGGGCTATGATGGCAATATTTCATGACATGATGCATGTGTATTTAGAGGTGTATGTAGATGATTTACTGGTGAAATCCAGGACTAGGGCAGAACACTCGAGAGTTCTAGCTAAGGTGCTGCAAAGATCGAGGGAGTTCAATTTGAAAATGAATCCAAAAAAGTGTGTATTTGGTGTCTCGTCGGGCAAATTGCTTGGTTTCATTGTGAGTAAGAGGGGTATTGAAATAGATCCCAACAAAGCTAAAGCAATTAGGGATATGCCACCTCCGAAAAACCTAAGAGAAGTTCGAGGGTTAATCGGAAGGTTACAATTCATTCGTCGATTTGTGTCCCAGCACTCGCAAAGGTGCAAACCTTTCTACGAGTTGACTAAGTCAGGAGTAGAATTCCTTTGGAATTCTAAATGCCAAAAAACTTTTGAAGGATTGAAGGAATATCTGGCCAATCCACCCGTCCTAATTCCACCCACGCCAGGTAAATCTTTAATCCTTTACATCTCAGTCCTGGACGACTCCGTGGGAGCTGTCCTAGCACAAGCCGATGAAGCGGGCAAGGAAAGGGTGACCTATTACTTGTCCAAACTCTCAACCCCTGTGAGCAGAAGTGCACGGCTATGGAGAAAACTTGTGCCGCCCTTGTCTGGGTAGTGCAGAAGTTGAAACATTACTTTCTAGCTCATGAAGTCCATCTGATTGCCCGAATGAACCCTATCAAGTTTCTTCTGGAAAAATCTATCCTTACGGATAGATTAACACGATGGCAAAGCTTTCTTTCTCAGTTTGACATCACCTACATTCAGCAAAAGGCGATCAAGGGGTATGCCATAGCTGAGCATCTCGCTCACCATCCTCTCCCCAAATTCGATCCTGTCCACTCAGAGTTTTC
Source organism: Amorphophallus konjac (assembly GCA_022559845.1). NCBI lineage: Eukaryota > Viridiplantae > Streptophyta > Magnoliopsida > Alismatales > Araceae > Amorphophallus > Amorphophallus konjac. Next base: position 298,301,341 of record CM040124.1, on the reverse strand, counting down.
AGATGAGGAACTAATGTCCATCAACCAATCATATGATTACATGTGGACGTTACATTTTGATGGAGCTCTGAATTCCCAAGGGAAAGGAATCGGCATTGCCCTCCTGTCGCCTGAAGGCCTTACATTCCCACTGGCATACCAGCTCAAATTCCCAGTTACCAACAATATAGCTGAATATGAAGCTCTTCTAGCTGGCCTGGAACTCGCTCATTCTTTTCGTATCACTGAATTACGAGTCGTAGGTGATAGTCAACTCATTCTTCGCCAGGTGCTCACCAAATATCGCACTCGCGATCCCAAACTCAAGCCATACCAAGAACTCACTGCTGCCTTTGCCAAACTGTTCACCAAATTGATCTTTGTCCATGTCCCTCGTCATCAAAATATTCTGGCCGATGCCATCGCCTCGTTGGCATCATCTTTAAGGTTCCCTCTAGGAATATGGTTTGAGTCCATTTCCATCTACAAGTGTCACGCCTCTGCAGTTGATGACGCTTCCTGCGTAGATATCAAGGACAGGATAGCAAGGAAGGCCCTACAGGAAGAAATCCTTGAGGAGAGGGAAATTATGTTGACAGAGTTAGAAGAAGAATTGGCTGATGAGGAGAAGCCATGGTTTACGAAATTGCCAAGTATTACAAAGATCAATCCTACCCTGGAGAAGCCACATCGCAAGATAGAAAAGCCATAAGGAGAGTGGCACAAAGATACATGCTGGTTGGAGGAGTGCTGTACAAGAGAAGTCTTACTGGTGTTCTTCTAAGATGTCTCGACGAAGAGGAGGTCTAGAAATGCGTCGAGGAAGCACACACTGGTGTGTGCGGTGGCCATGTGAATAGCCAAATGCTTGCCAAGAAAATCCTTCGACAAGGCTTTTACTGGCCCACCATGGAAGAGGATTGTGCCGTCTATGTCCGCAGGTGCGTCAAGTGTCAACTTCACGCCGATAAAATTCATTCCCCATCTTCTTCACTTCATCCAGTATCCTCCCCATGGCCTTTCTCCATGTGGGCTTTCGATGTCATTGGTCCTCTTGGTAATCCTAACTCCCTCACTAAGCAAACATCATTCATCCTTACTGCAACAGAGTACTTCACCAAATGGGCCGAAGCCGAAGCTTACGTGGAGATTAAAGCATCAACAGTCTGCAAATTCATCATGAAGAACATCATCGCCAGGTTCGGCATTCCAAGCACAATCATCACCGATAATGGGCCGCAATTCATTTCTCAGGACCTTCAGGACCTCTGCAAAAGGTATAAAATTGCATTGCATCATTCATCACCTTATTATCCACAAGGTAATGGCCAAGCAGAGGCCACTAATAAAACATTGATTAAAATCATAAAAAAGACCTGTGAGTCAAACAAGTTCTCAGATTGGCCAGAAAAGCTGATTGAGGCTTTATGGGCCTATCGCACTTCAATCCGTACTCCCACTGGGCAACTTCCGTTCGCCCTCACTTATGGGATGGAGGCGGTAGTTCCGTATGAAATCTTGGTTCCTTCTCTCAGGGTACAGTTGGACAAGGAGCTTCCCCTCGACGAACGTCGTGATTCACTCCTTGCCCAATTGGAACTCTTAGATGAGAAACGGCTGGCCGCTGCCGAGCATGCACGTGTATATCAGAATAGACTCACACGTTTTTATCAAAAGAAGGTCATTGAAACGAAATTTCAAGTCGGTGAAATGGTAGTGAAAAGAATGTTTGTAAAACCTGGTGGGCCGCGTTCTAAACTCCATGATGTGGCACAGTCCAAAGACCACTAAATATGATAAGGTGACCCTAGGACTTAGACCCGCAAGCATACAAGCGCTCAATGATTCTCACAACGATGATTTCTGCTCACTCGGTTCACACGTTCACCCGGTGGGTCCGGGAGATGATGGTGAGGGTCCGAGGCGGGACCAATTGTCCTAATGGACTTACAATGCTAAGGCTGACCTCCAATGGACCTGGGAGTCCCAACTTGACCCTAGGATCGTCCTCATAAGTGATAATTTGCCATTGTCTGAAGAAGAGGCATTGATTGAGGTTCTCAAGGAGTATAGGGACACGTTCGCATGGAGCTACGAGGATATGCCGGGATTGGATTCCACCCTAGTCGAATACCGCCTACCGCTAAAACCAGGGTCTGTCTCGGTAAAGCAGAGGTTAAGACGTTTCCACCCCCAGATGGCTTTGAAGATGAAGGAGGAGGTCGATAAGCTCCACAAAGCCAGGTTTATTAAAGTCGTCCTATATCCTCAATGGGTGGCAAACATTGTCCCGGTCATGAAAAAGGATGGAAATGTGAGAATCTGTATCGATTTTAGGGACCTTAACCGCGCGAGTCCAAAAGATGATTTCCCTTTGCCTCACATCGATGTACTAGTTGATAACACAGCAGGCTATGAAACTCTCTCATTTATGGATGGATTTTCAGGGTATAATCAGATCTGTTTGGCGGAAAAGGATCAGGAGAAGACATCATTTACCATACCTTGGGGAACTTATTGCTATTTGGTCATGCCATTTGGTTTGAAGAATGTTGGAGCTACTTATCAAAGGGCTATGATGGCAATATTTCATGACATGATGCATGTGTATTTAGAGGTGTATGTAGATGATTTACTGGTGAAATCTAGGACTAGGGCAGAACACTCGAGAGTTCTAGCTAAGGTGTTGCAAAGATCGAGGGAGTTCAATTTGAAAATGAATCCAAAAAAGTGCGTATTTGGTGTCTCGTCGGGCAAATTGCTTGGTTTCATTGTGAGTAAGAGGGGTATTGAAACAGATCACAACAAAGCTAAAGCAATTAGGGATATGCCACCTCCGAAAAACCTAAGAGAAGTTCGAGGGTTAATCGGAAGGTTACAATTCATTCGTCGATTTGTGTCCCAGCACTCGCAAAGGTGCAAACCTTTCTACGAGTTGACTAAGTCAGGAGTAGAATTCCTTTGGAATTCTAAATGCCAAAAAACTTTTGAAGGATTGAAGGAATATCTGGCCAATCCACCCGTCCTAATTCCACCCACGCCAGGTAAATCTTTAATCCTTTACATCTCAGTCCTGGACGACTCCGTGGGAGCTGTCCTAGCACAAGCCGATGAAGCGGGCAAGGAAAGGGTGACCTATTACTTGTCCAAACTCTTCAACCCCTGTGAGCAGAAGTGCACGGCTATGGAGAAAACTTGTGCCGCCCTTGTCTGGGTAGTGCAGAAGTTGAAACATTACTTTCTAGCTCATGAAGTCCATCTGATTGCCCGAATGAACCCTATCAAGTTTCTTCTGGAAAAATCTATCCTTACGGATAGATTAACACGATGGCAAAGCTTTCTTTCTCAGTTTGACATCACCTACATTCAGCAAAAGGCGATCAAGGGGTATGCCATAGCTGAGCATCTCGCTCACCATCCTCTCCCCAAATTCGATCCTGTCCACTCAGAGTTTTCAGATGAGGAACTAATGTCCATCAACCAATCATATGATTACATGTGGACGTTACATTTTGATGGAGCTCTGAATTCCCAAGGGAAAGGAATCGGCATTGCCCTCCTGTCGCCTGAAGGCCTTACATTCCCACTGGCATACCAGCTCAAATTCCCAGTTACCAACAATATAGCTGAATATGAAGCTCTTCTAGCTGGCCTGGAACTCGCTCATTCTTTTCGTATCACTGAATTACGAGTCGTAGGTGATAGTCAACTCATTCTTCGCCAGGTGCTCACCAAATATCGCACTCGCGATCCCAAACTCAAGCCATACCAAGAACTCACTGCTGCCTTTGCCAAACTGTTCACCAAATTGATCTTTGTCCATGTCCCTCGTCATCAAAATATTCTGGCCGATGCCATCGCCTCGTTGGCATCATCTTTAAGGTTCCCTCTAGGAATATGGTTTGAGTCCATTTCCATCTACAAGTGTCACGCCTCTGCAGTTGATGACGCTTCCTGCGTAGATATCAAGGACAGGATAGCAAGGAAGGCCCTACAGGAAGAAATCCTTGAGGAGAGGGAAATTATGTTGACAGAGTTAGAAGAAGAATTGGCTGATGAGGAGAAGCCATGGTTTACGAAATTGCCAAGTATTACAAAGATCAATCCTACCCTGGAGAAGCCACATCGCAAGATAGAAAAGCCATAAGGAGAGTGGCACAAAGATACATGCTGGTTGGAGGAGTGCTGTACAAGAGAAGTCTTACTGGTGTTCTTCTAAGATGTCTCGACGAAGAGGAGGTCTGGAAATGCGTCGAGGAAGCACACACTGGTGTGTGCGGTGGCCATGTGAATAGCCAAATACTTGCCAAGAAAATCCTTCGACAAGGCTTTTACTGGCCCACCATGGAAGAGGATTGTGCCGTCTATGTCCGCAGGTGCGTCAAGTGTCAACTTCACGCCGATAAAATTCATTTCCCATCTTCTTCACTTCATCCAGTATCCTCCCCATGGCCTTTCTCCATGTGGGCTTTCGATGTCATTGGTCCTCTTGGTAATCCTAACTCTCTCACTAAGCAAAAATCATTCATCCTTACTGCAACGGAGTACTTCACCAAATGGGCCGAAGCCGAAGCTTACGTGGAGATTAAAGCATCAACAGTCTGCAAATTCATCATGAAGAACATCATCGCCAGGTTCGGCATTCCAAGCACAATCATCACCGATAATGGGCCGCAATTCATTTCTCAGGACCTTCAGGACCTCTGCAAAAGGTATAAAATTACATTGCATCATTCATCACCTTATTATCCACAAGGTAATGGCCAAGCAGAGGCCACTAATAAAACATTGATTAAAATCATAAAAAAGACCTGTGAGTCAAACAAGTTCTCAGATTGGCCAGAAAAGCTGATTGAGGCTTTATGGGCCTATCGCACTTCAATCCGTACTCCCACTGGGCAAACTCCGTTCGCCCTCACTTATGGGATGGAGGCGGTAGTTCCGTATGAAATCTTGGTTCCTTCTCTCAGGGTACAGTTGGACAAGGAGCTTCCCCTCGACGAACGTCGTGATTCACTCCTTGCCCAATTGGAACTCTTAGATGAGAAACGGCTGGCCGCTGCCGAGCATGCACGTGTATATCAGAATAGACTCACACATTTTTATCAAAAGAAGGTCATTGAAACGAAATTTCAAGTCGGTGAAATGGTAGTGAAAAGAATGTTTGTAAAACCTGGTGGGCCGCGTTCTAAACTCCATGATGTGGCACAGTCCAAAGACCACTAAATATGATAAGGTGACCCTAGGACTTAGACCCGCAAGCATACAAGCGCTCAATGATTCTCACAACGACGATTTCTGCTCACTCGGTTCACACGTTCACCCGGTGGGTCCGGGAGATGATGGTGAGGGTCCGAGGCAAGACCCAATTGTCCTAATGGACTTACAATGCTAAAGCTGACCTCCAATGGACCTGGGAGTCCCAACTTTGTGGGTGGCTGGCCCGCAAGGCGGGGTGTGGGGTGGCACTCACTCACGGGCCGCGGTGGGCACGATATTGCTTAAAATGAATTCCGAGCACTCTCTTACCGTCCGACGGGCATTCAAGGCAATACTACATTTGCAGAAATGAAGCTACAAGGGTGTGATCAGAAGCTCACCTGATCGGTGTGAAGACACCGATCCCGTTCGGAGACGAGGGCGCGCCGGGAGGCGAGGGTATACACCCGATCGCCGCGGCGATGGAGCTTGACCTGAAAATGTGAAGAGGTACAGCACTACGCCCCTTGCAAGGGGGGGATCTTGGGGTGGGGGTTAATGTATTACAACAAAAAATTACCTCCACGCAGGGAGGGGCCTTCAGCCGGCCAAGCGGGGAGGGGAACGAGCGAGATAGAGTCGACTTTCCGAGCTTTGCCGATTCTACCTAGCTTCTGTAATTCTGGACAGAGAGCCGATGTCGATGCTGCCAATAATTCCACCGAGCTTGGAATCTGATGAAACTTGCGCCAAAAGCTTGCTAACCGGAGAGGGCTGTGGCTTGAATTTTTGGACGACGTTCTGATCTGGGGACTGACTGCTCCAGCGACTGGAAGATGGATGCAGCTCTGGTCTTTGGCCGAGCTCAGTCTGAAACAGCAGGTTGCAGAAGCTGCCACGATCGCTCCTGAGCTCCAAATTTGGCACCGCTAGACTCGTTGGAATCGTGGACGAGTCTATTTGCATAAAAACAAACGGGGAAGTCTTCTGATGTTGGAGATGAGCTGGGTGTCCAGAGAAGTGGACGGTGGTCGGTGCAGACTGTGAGGAGGCAGACCGGCGTGGGTGTGGTAGAAAATTGGTATCTCTGGTTTTCGGATGCTGAACGGGGTTCTGCCTTCTGTTCCTAGACGCTGACAGGGGGAGGAAGAACTTTGTAGAAGACCTCGAAGACTGGTTCCTTCAAGGTTCATCGTGGGAGAGTCTTCTCTGCCGCTCTGGCTCCTGATCTGAGAGGTTCTGCGCAGTCGGGGAAGAACAGCCTTCACGGACGGACACGAACTCGGAATGGAGTGATTCCACCTTGCTTGCGAAGAGCACAGGGAGACCTTTCCATAAAGTTAGGCCACGCCACCAGCAGAACCAGGATTCAGTCGTGGATGTCGCTGCAACAGAGTGCTAAACTGCAGGTTGGCCTGCACACAAAGCTGGAGTGGAGAAGAGAGGAGGGGGCGAACTTGGCTTGAGGGGAGAGGAGGGGTGTGACCTAGGGAGCAAGGAGGGAAGGGGAGATTCGAATTTGGGCTTTGAAATGAGTTAATTCAGCCTTGGGAAGGTGGAGATATGCTTAGGGAAGTGAAAGGGGTAGGTGGTGGTTGGAGGGTGGGGTTTTGAGTGGTGGAACTTCCTTGGGACTAGGTGAGGATTAAAGAGGGGTTGTGGGAAGTTGTGGGGAGTTAATGGAGGTAGGTGGGGGTTGGAAGTGGTTGAGAGAGGGAGGAGAGAGAGTGAATTTCGAAATTTAGAGAGAGGAGGAGAGATAATGGAGAGATAATGAGAGAGAGAGAGATATTGAGAGAGTTTGAAAGGGTTTTCTTCAATATTCATCAAAAGTTGAATACAAGAGGAGAGATGGGGCCTATATATAGGCAACCATTCTTTACATGACCAAAATACCCTTGACAATAAGATAAAAGATCGAGCATATCCTAGACTCAATCCTATGGGCCCATAACTAAAGTAATAAGGCCCAATTAAACATAACAAGGGAAATGGACTAAAACCATATGACTCAATAAAGGAAAATACATAAGATAAGACTCAATAAAAAGAAAATACATAAAATGAAACTTGGGAAATGAAGATAACAAGTGTAGATCATGATCAATCCATATCAAGAGTGTGCAGGCGATCAAAGCTAGAGGGGTGTCGGGAGATGCCCTCATCAAATCCCCCGGGGTGGGGAGAGCTCGACCCTGTCGAGTATGGGTCTGCCTGGCTGTCGTACTGCTCCATCATGTCGGGATCCAAGCATATCAAATCCTCCCGACTCACCCATGTATCCTCGATCGGGGGACGGCTCTTCCACCTAACCAAATAGCGCTGATACACCATGTGCCTCGTAATGATACTCTGCTCATCCAGTATTGCCTCTACCTGCTCTCGTCGGTCTCTCAAGCTAGAAAGTGGAGTCCCTCCGGGAGTGTCTCTCATAAGGGGGGGTAAAGGCTCAAGCTCCTCACTGGGTTCCACCGCGGGGCCTTTGTGGGGTACCAGGTCCGCCACACTGAAGGTAGGGTGCACCCCATAGCTTTCTGGTAGGTCAAGCTCATAAGCATTGCTGCCAAGTCGTCGTAGAACTTGAAAGGGTCCCGAACCCCGTGCCCTCAACTTGGAGGCAGGTCCCGGAAGGAGCTGCTCCGTCCTCACCATCACCGAGTCTCCCACTTGGAACTCGTAGTGGCGCCGATGAGCATCTGCCCGCCTTTTGTAAGTCTCATTGATCCTTCCTATATGCTTGCGAGAATGCGTATGCCAAGGTGGACCTGGGCAGCCAAATGTAGACCGATCACACTTTGATGCTATGAAGACTGTGGTAGTCTTAGGAGGGCCGGGACATCCATAGATGAACCTTTTATGCATGGGTGTGATAAATGTCGGGGGACCCGGACATCCATGTATGCTCCTATCATGCTTAAGACTCATGATGAATGAAGGTGGGCCAATACATCCGAATATGGTCCACTTATGCTGCCTACTTGACATGTGGGTGATGTGGATGAATGTACCCGACTTATGAATCATGTCAAATGGTGTGGTAGGCCTGGACACATACATGTTTATCCCAAAGGTGACTTCCATGTGCATAGATGTGGGATGACTTTTGAACGTCCACGTGAATGGGTCGAAGGGATCTACGAACGTGGTTATGGGGTGGGGCACTTCATCAATCCCAAGGTGTTTGTTGCCTAAGGTCAAGGCTCTCATGTTGTAACCTGATTCTAGGAAGGGAGGAGTTTGGGTCGACATGGGCGATGTGGGTAAGGTGAGGTGGGTGGTGAATAGGGAAAGTGGGTCACATGGAGATTTAGGCTCCCATAGAAAAGGGTCAAAGGGATTATGGTAAGGGTCACCTAGGTAGGGGTACTCCATGTTCTCAAGGTCCTCAAATGGCGAATCATCTCTCTCTAAGATAATTGGGCCAAGGTTGCTAATGGGTTGGCCAATCAAAGTACTTGGGATCTCAATGGTTGGGGAGTAGACTAGGATGGGTTCCTCCTCCATGGGAAGAAGGAGTATGATCTCACTTGTAAATTGGCCATTGGTGTAGATGGAAGTGATGGAGCCAATGGTGGGGTAAGCTAGGCTAATGGTGCTAGACTCTGATGGCCTCATGGCTAGCATATCGGTCAAGTGGACTTGCCAATGTAGGTAGGCCACTAAGTCTCCCAAATCTTCTACACAATAGGAGGTTTGATAAGTGACATGAGGCTGAGTGGGAATGAGTTGGGATTGATGTCCCATGAGTAAGTGGCTTGGTTGTAAACTAGGAATGGTGAGGCCTCGCTTGAGCCATAGGAATATGGACTTATCTATGGTGATGGTGTCATGGGGAAGGGTGTATAGCTCTTGAGGAACTAGGTTAGGAGGGGTGGGTGAGTTGTATGGCCCTTGGATTTCCTTGATTTTGGGAGGTGGATCCGAATTGGTATCCCTCTCCACTTGGGTAGGTGTGTGGGTTGCAACTCCTAAGGACAATGGGGTAGGAAGGTCTATGGTGGGTGGGTTGGTGTTAGTCGAGGCATGGCGCACTCGAGGAGGTGAGCAAGGTCGGACATGGGTTGGACTTGGGAGTGGAAGTAGTGGAGGCCTAATTTGGGGTAAGATTGGTGTAGGAAGCGGGAGGTGGGTTGGGTGAGGGGTTTTGGGTTTTGGGGTGGTGGCCATTATGGGCCTTGGTGGAGGGGTGGACATGGTGTCCACATGATTTTTAATGGTGAGGGTTGGATGAGTGGTGGTCACCATGGAGGGAATTGGGTTGGTTAGGGGTCTCTTGCCCTTGGGATCACTTGGGGTGGAAGTGGGGGCTAAAGGGGCTTGACTAGTGTAGGTTAGGGAAGGGGGTTTTGGTTGGGATGTGGGGGACCTCATGGGGTTAGGTGGGGAGGTGGAGGTCTTAGGTACTTGGGTTTTAGTGATAAGGGTTTGGACGGGTGGGGTGGGAGGAGTGGGAGTGCTCCTTGGGTTTTGGTGATCCGAGTGGGAAGGGGACACATACCTAGCCCTTAGTTGATCCTTCATGTCCTCCCATGTGGTGAGGGGAGCTTCCCGTCTAATTATCCTTAAGCCCTCAATTTTACACCAATGAGTTTGAGCCCTTTTGGTTAGTTGTATTTTGGCAACCCATGCCTTTTCATCCTCGGAAATATGATACCAATTGAAGTATTGGTCCATTGTAGCTTCCCAATCTAAATATTTGCTAGGAGAGGTCCCATCAAAGGTGGGAAGTGGGAAAGGGGCCATCCTATCGTCTGTCCTTAGGGCGGGCCTATTTTTCCCAAGTTGGTTGAGTCGGCCCGATATGTTATCAAGCCGCTCATTGGCATAGGTCAAGGCTTTCATGAAGTAGTTGAAGTCATGAGTGTTAGTGGTAGGCATCCCTTGGAGTTTTGGATTCATTGTGGGATTGGAAGATGTAGTATTGGGTTGAAAGCGAGTACCACTACGAGTGGTCATGCAAGGTTGGGTGGGCTATGCAAGGGTGTGCGGATGCACCTATGAAAGACTTAGTGTGACCCAAGACTAGACTTGTAAGGACAAGCCTATGACCGCTCTGATACCACTTGATGTGGCACAGTCCAAAGACCACTAAATATGATAAGGTGACCCTAGGACTTAGACCCGCAAGCATACAAGCGCTCAATGATTCTCACAACGACGATTTCTGCTCACTCGGTTCACACGTTCACCCGGTGGGTCCGGGAGATGATGGTGAGGGTCCGAGGTGGGACCCAATTGTCCTAATGGACTTACAATGCTAAGGCTGACCTCCAATGGACCTGGGAGTCCCAACTTTGTGGGTGGCTGGCCCGCAAGGCGGGGTGTGGGGTGGCACTCACTCACGGGCCGCGGTGGGCACGATATTGCTTAAAATGAATTCCGAGCACTCTCTTACCGTCCGACGGGCATTCAAGGCAATACTACATTTGCAGAAATGAAGCTACAAGGGTGTGATCAGAAGCTCACCTGATCGGTGTGAAGACACCGATCCCGTTCGGAGACGAGGGCGCGCCGGGAGGCGAGGGTATACACCCGATCGCCGCGGCGATGGAGCTTGACCTGAAAATGTGAAGAGGTACAGCACTACGCCCCTTGCAAGGGGGGGATCTTGGGGTGGGGGTTAATGTATTACAACCAAAAATTACCTCCACGCAGGGAGGGGCCTTCAGCCGGCCAAGCGGGGAGGGGAACGAGCGAGATAGAGTCGACTTTCCGAGCTTTGCCGATTCTACCTAGCTTCTGTAATTCTGGACAGAGAGCCTATGTCGATGCTGCCAATAATTCCACCGAGCTTGGAATCTGATGAAACTTGCGCCAAAAGCTTGCTAACCGGAGAGGGGTGCGGCTTGAATTTTTGGACGACGTTCTGATCTGGGGACTGACTGCTCCAGCGACTGGAAGATGGATGCAGCTATGGTCTCTCTCCGAGCTCAGTCTGAAACAGCAGGTTGCAGAAGCTGCCACGATCGTTCCTGAGCTCCAAATTTGGCACCGCTAGACTCGTTGGAATCGTGGACGAGTCTACTTTGCATAAAAACAAACAGGGAAGTCTTCTGATGTTGGAGATGAGCTGGGTGTCCAGAGAAGTGGACGGTGGTCGGTGCAGACTGTGAGGAGACAGACCGGCGTGGGTGTGGTAGAAAATTGGTATCTCTGGTTTTCGGATGCCGAACGGGGTTCTGCCTTCTTTTCCTGGACGCTGACAGGGGGAGGAAGAACTTTGTAGAAGACCTCGAAGACTGGTTCCCTCAAGGTTCGTCGTGGGAGAGTCTTCTCTGCCGCTCTGGCTCCTGGTCTGAGAGGTTCTGCGCAGTCGGGGAAGAACAGCCTTCACGGACGGCCACGAACTCGGAATGGAGTGATTCCACCTCGCCTGCGAAGAGCACAGGGAGGCCTTTCCAGAAAGTTAGGCCACGCCACCAGCAGAACCAGGATTCAGTCGTGGACGTCGCTGCAACAGAGTGCTAAACTGCAGGTCGGCCTGCACACAAAGCTGGAGTGGAGAAGAGAGGAGGGGGCGAACTTGGCTTGAGGGGAGAGGAGGGGTGCGACCTAGGGAGCAAGGAGGGAAGGGGAGATTCGAATTTGGGCTTTGGAATGAGTTAATTCAGCCTTGGGAAGGTGGAGATATGCTTAGGGAAGTGAAAGGGGTAGGTGGTGGTTGGAGGGTGGGGTTTTGAGTGGTGGAACTTCCTTGGGACTAGGTGAGGATTAAAGAGGGGTTGTGGGAAGTTGTGGGGAGTTAATGGAGGTAGGTGGGGGTTGGAAGTGGTTGAGAGAGGGAGGAGAGAGAGTGAATTTCGAAATTTAGAGAGAGGAGGAGAGATAATGGAGAGATAATGAGAGAGAGAGAGATATTGAGAGAGTTTGAAAGGGTTTTCTTCAATATTCATCAAAAGTTGAATACAAGAGGAGAGATGGGGCCTATATATAGGCAACCATTCTTTACATGACCAAAATACCCTTGACAATAAGATAAAAGACCGAGCATATCCTAGACTCAATCCTATGGGCCCATAACTAAAGTAATAAGGCCCAATTAAACATAACAAGGGAAATGGACTAAAACCATATGACTCAATAAAGGAAAATACATAAGATAAGACTCAATAAAAAGAAAATACATAAAATGAAACTTGGGAAATGAAGATAACAAGTGTAGATCATGATCAATCCATATCAAGAGTGTGCAGGCGATCAAAGCTAGAGGGGTGTCGGGAGATGCCCTCATCACTCCAACCCAATTAGGAAGGACCGTACGTGGTTCAGGCTGTGCATCCTGGCAACGCCTACAGGCTAGTCAGTGCTGAGGGGATCGAGTTATCCCACCCTTGGAATGGGCTTTATCTTAAGAAGTACTACCCTTAGATAGGTGTACATAGTGTCAAAAAATGATGAAACGGCAAACAACAAAAAAATAGAAAACAATGAAAACAACAAAAATATGTATATATACAACAACAAAACAAAAAAATAAAAAAAAATGAAAAGAAGAAAATAATAATAATAATAGAAAATTCAAAATGCCAATGCCTGGAGACTACCATGTAGTTAAGTCATTGCATTCAACCTCCATATTAGGATAGGGCCTATTAAGACTTGGTAGGTTCCGGGTCTTAGTTTGCCAGAACCGTGGAGATCCCTGTCCGGCTAGTTCGGCTTATGCCCCCCTTAAAAGAAAGCAACACACATGTACACATGTGTTCTATAAAAGATCGGTAGCATCGCTTATGGTGAGGCCTCACCCAGAAGGTCTCCAGAAGGCTTAAATCTTTATTCTTTCTCTTTTCGACCGAATGAGAGAGCCGGCGCCCTTAAAACGCTGAGCATGGGAAACACAAATACAACCTCTCAGGGTAAGAGTAGGATCCAATTTCTCGAGCATGGATCAGAGCACGAGAAGAGGGCAGTGTCTCCGCTGGCATACAAGAGTGATCCCACAATGTCAAAATACTAATCCCTCGTAAAAATCTATCAAAAAAAATCAGAAAGGAAAAGCAAAAGAAATCAAAGTCAAAAGAAAGGCATGGCCGTAACCGTGCCTGATTCCACTAGATAAACCCCTTTGACTGAAAGTCAAATTCTACACAAAAGGGGCCATGAAATGTAAATGCTCGAGATTTGGTCCAAAGTTACCCGAAAGGGAAAGTTAAGTGCACCCCTACTTGCTCCTCGGGTTAACGGTTTTGCCGGTCCTCTCAGGAGGTTTGCCCCCAATATTCTTCCTTCTTCCCCTGAAGATGAAGGCTCAATGGAGTTCCCGAAGGGTGAAGCTTGCCAAAGCTTGTAACCTCATTTCAATACGAACATATGGTTATCCATTTTTGAAAAGCAAAAGCCGTTGTCGTGAAGGAGTCTCCATGTTTCTGGCCGGCTAAGACCCTTATCTACCATCTTGATGTCTTCTTAGCCTAACCTCGGGCTTACACCAATGCAAGCGCGTCACCTACGGGTGCGACGGCGTCTGATTTCGGGTCAGCGTCGCGCGGTTGGTCGTTTGGGTTCCAGGGTGTTCCATTACATATCATCTAGAGTTGTGAGGAAATAGACCCGGGTCGGACAAATCATTTACCTTGAACACTTTTTGGGTGAATCCCTGTGGTCGGAAGCAACTGGGAGCCTAAGCATGGCATGACGGTATTGTCATCGGGATAAGTCTTAGCCGGCGGGATTATCATTCAAGGAGTCTAGAGGCCCAAATCAACCTAGATGTGCACTTAAGATGCCTGGGAGGTTAGTAAGAAAACCCTATTCTCATGCAAGTCAGATGTTATATCGAGTGGTCGTCATGCATCAGCAAAAAACAAAAAAATATTAAACAAACCAAAAACAAACAAAAAACAACAAATCCAAAAACCCAAAAAGAGGAGAAAAATGTATATGCAAAAAAAAATGGAAATGTAAAAGATCAAAAAAATATATAAACAAACAATAAAACAAAAAAATGAATAAAAACACAAAAATAAAAAAATCACATTTCACATGATTGCATTTATATGTAACATCTCATTTTAAAATTTTCACTTGCATCTGTGTGTTTGTGTGCCACATTCATCATTGTCTTTTATCATTGCCTTTGTTAATAAAGGCTTGCCCCTTGACTCGTTATCAAGGATAGCTCAAAATCACGTTTATTTATTGAGCAAGGGGCAAGTCAGAGCAGAAATGCTAACTTGTTTGCTTAGATGTGTACAGGGATTCGGGAGATCAGAAAGAAGCAGAGAACCAAGCACAAAACATTTTATTCCACTCCCAATCAAAAAAAAATGAACACAGAGAGAG